>CM074582.1:34106714-35306714 GCA_037305975.1 Chrysolophus pictus | reverse complement strand
TCTGAACTCTCCTTCTGTTTTGTTTCCAAGTTTTAAGTCCAAGAACATTTATATTAATAGAAGTAGAATCCGCACTTAAAGCCATCATTCAAACAAATACATTCAAGGGATTCACTGTGCTTTTATTTTGAAAACTTTAGTTACCTCTCTCTGTGGTGCACCACTTTAGAATCATACCAAGCCTGTTATAATCTTGGACATTTTTAACTTTTATCAAATGACACAACCTCATAAAACCTTCAAGTGCATTGGATGTAGAACCCTTAACTACAAGGCAGTCTGGGAAAATCACACACATGCTGAAAGAAGAGTTAGAACATCTCACAGTCGGTGCCTTGAGAATACCTTAGCATCTGTCTAGACAGCTGGGAACAAGTAAGCTATTTACATACAGTAATCCTTCTGGTCATCCTTATTCCATTTTGCCTTCTGTGCCAGCTAATAAAGGCTTGGGTGCTGGATAAATTTTGACTTCTGTATTATCACACTACTTGGAGAGTTCAGCTTCCATAAGTGCCAGCATAATGAAACCTTTAACATCCCTCCACTACAGTTAAAGCTACTTAGAAGCTGCATTAAGGGCTCAGTGCCTCAATCTGGTCTGCATATCTGAGACAGCAAGGTGACAGGGACATGCAACTAGATCTATTAATTACAGACTAGGTTACAGACTAGGTTGCTGCTCACTTGATGCTATGCTCATTTAGAAGTCACTGGAAGCTCCAGCTGAAGCATGAAGGACCTATGTAACCTTATAAGGTAAAGGTAACTTCGTTTCTAGGCTAGAATTTGTAAAAAGAATTTTTGTTACAAAAAACAATTAGACCATTCTTACATTCAGTCTCTTCCAAACCTGTGCTATTATATAATTACACTTTTTGTCCAAGTAATGAGTGGCTAATTGCATTTATGAACATCTCTTTATTGCATTCATTTACCTGGATTAGATCATCTTTAACAGTCCCAGTCAGGAAGAACAAGATAATTTGGAAGTAGAAGCCCAGTTTTTAAAGACAAAAAGCAACTATGCTTCTCTGAAGGACAACATCTAATTAAATTCTTATAGAGATGTGCATCCACAACTTACTGTTTCCTCAGGGACCTTTCTCAGAAGCAGGTTATTAAACTGAGGCATACTTTCAGTGAGAGCTGATTACTGTTTCTCCTCAGTTTGTTCTTACCTGGACAGCACTAAACCTGCACTGAGCCCACTACCTTTCTCAAGTCTAGCATCAGGCAATCTCATTCAGTCAGATGCAGTGTTTGACAACAGCTGCATGTCACTTCCCACATTTAGGGCACTGTCATTTAGCTAAGGAGCAGGTTACAGTACCTTCAAGACAGCAACTGTATGATTGGGGTGCAGAACCCAGACAGGGATGATCTTGAGCTGCAGCAATCCGTGGCATGTCATGGCATTCAGCTGAATGCCATCAGCTACCAGCCATAACATACAGGGGAGATGCTTGCTCTGTAGGACCCAAACCACATTCCTTGCACTACATCACATTCAGAAACTGACAGAAATAGGCATCCCTTTGGAAAGGAGCTTTTAGTGGATTCAAATAAAAAGAATCATTGCATCTCCTGAAACCTTCAGAGAGACAGATATTTCCCTACAGAGAGACCAAGTCATCCAGTAAATTGAAAGGATAACTGATACTGACTTCCAATCCAATGTATTAAATATGTTCAGTTCAGAGACTTAAATCTGCTTTATTCTACCACTCACCCCTCCAGCAGACAAGGTCAGTCAAATGTTTCTGTATGCTTAATCAGCCTGGATGAGTTTATCAGGGCATTACTAAGTATATACATTTTCATACAGCACATTTTTCTCTTTGCACATGGCTGTAGTGCCACCCCCTCCTCCCAAGCCTGCAGAAAATGAGCATGTCCTCTTAACTAGTGATGGCAAGCTGCATCTTGCTAGGTTTTAAATAGGCATGACTGCTATTCCTTTAGCCAACCCAATTTAGTCAATACCCAACCTAACACCAACACCAAGAAAGTTATCATTTTTAACCCTTAGATGTGCTCTCAAGAACATATCACTGCATCACTGTCCACCCCTGCCAGGCCACAGAAAAGATCACTGTTCCTAACATCCAAATTCATTGATGCCAAAAGCAGTTGCCTAGGGAAGAACACAAAGAAATTACATCGTGACTCCCCCATCATCCAGTTTCAGTTCGGAAATGGTTTTCTGTATTTAGTAACTTACATAAGTCTCAACTTTAAAAAACCAAACTCATACTGAAGTAGGTTAACAGCTTCATTCATTGAGCAACTTCTCTTCCTGTCTTAAGATGCAGTACTGAAATGCACATGCACAATGATTTATGCAAAGCAGTACGATGCTCCATTCAATTCCTTTTTTGCTTGGTTGCTAGAGAGCTAGCATTCCCACAGAACTAACCATAAGCTCAATTCAGAATGCTAAGTCATCTGAAGAGAGCTCATCACACATGAAAACTAAAAGTAAGTAGGTAACCAGACTGCATTGCTTTGTCTGTTTTCCTGTTCATGCAGCATAGCGGTTAACCTGGCTCTTCAGCTGTTAACCTCAGTTCTCACCCTCCCAGTCTCATAAGTGATCTGAAGCAAGCTATAAAAATACAGTGATAAATTTCACTGACAAAACTGCAAATTCACCACTCCGGCTTCTTGGTTTACATGTACTAAGAATCTTTAATCAGGAAGAACATCAGATTTGAAAAGTGAGATAACCTCTGCAATAGAATATTGCTATCTATACATTGGGGTCAAAGCCATCAGCTCTGCAGTCAGCACTGTACCAGCTCAGCTCAGGACATGTGTGAAGGCTCCTGGCCTGGATGACTGCTGAATGCCTTGAGTACCAACCAGTGCCACTGAGGCCTAAACAGCAGTACAGTTGCCAGGGATAGGCACAGAATGCCTGAACTAAAATCAGTGATTACCTCCTCCAACTAAGGTTCTGCTATATTTAGAGAGAGCTTCTGTGACAAAGCTCTGGTATTCTCCAAATCTGCTCCTTCCAGGTGTAAAATTATATCCTTACAACAGACTTTCTTGCAATAAAATCTACCCATAAAAAATATCAAAGCATGCGGAACACCAAAAATGACTTATCCAAGTAACTCTATTCTTTTGGTCTTTGCAAGGATGTTTATCATTAGAAAGCAGAAAGTCCCAAAGCAAGAGCTCATGTAAAGTACAGGGATGCTCTCTTTCAATTGAGTTAAGTGAAAACCCTACTTCAGGGGGATAAGTACTCGCTTGGAAGAGCTCATCAGCTCATCTCAAAGTGGCCCCATCACCTTTTAACAATTTTACTCTTTATTCCTAAGAAACAAATGCTGAAGTGAATAACACTGCCAGAACACTACAGAAGGCAGCCCACTGACTGGACACCCTACTGAAGCTTCTACCAGGACTGGTTATGCTAAAGCACACAGTGACAGCTGACACCCCATACTTAAAAGTTAAAACCACACAAGGAATTTGACAAGACAAAATCTGCTCTTCTGTCATGTGCATGATGGCAATTCATTACAGTTGCACACTTGATCAATCTGCAGTCCCAAATATCTGACAAACTCATAGCCTTGTTAAAGCCCATTGGGTCATGAGTAAAAGCAAGTCTAAGAGTTGGCCATTACTTCAACATCAGCCTTAACTTTACTCACAGAAAAACCCACACAATCTATTAAGGTCAACTGTCAGGAGGCCAGTAACCTCTTGGAACAGAATTAACTTCTTCAGGGTGAAGAAGTCATGTGGATGGTATTCCCCACTTTGCACCATTTCATTTTTTATATATATTGTTCTTGTTACCAGCCATGTTTTAGTCACTGCTGGGGTGATTTCCTCCACAACAATGCCATGTTTCTATTGCTATTACACACATACTTTGAAGCAGCTGAGAGCAGCTTATAGCACTCCTGACTGATTTACAGTAAATTCTTTCACATTATGTTGATTTATAACACCCAAGTGCCACACAGTTTGGATGCTGAACTCTTTATACACCTCCAAAAAGCACTTGATTAACTATTTCCAAACAATTGTCCTAGTAGACAGGTGAAAGCTGGAAGCAAACTTGTTGGTATTCCCCCTTGGAGAACACTTTGTTTCATGCCTTATATTGCCACATGTTCCCACGCATATCAAATATGATAGGTGCTATTAAAACCATACCTGCAAACTATATCGTACAGCAAGAAGTCAGGTGCACTTTAAAACTCTTTATAAGCATTTCAGTGTTCCCTGTGTTGAAAGGGAATAACAGCAATTCACTTACTGCCACTCAGCTGTTCAGTGACAGAAGTCATCTTGCCCTCCAAAGGTAAACATCATCCAGAGCTCTGTACAAGGGACCACAACAGCTCAGACTTCTTTCCCAGCTCACTTGTGCCAGGTGATCCATGAGACATGCATTGCAGTTGAAGATTCATAGCCACCAGAACACTGCCATGTTTTTTATGGGCCAAGCTTTTTCCTTACAGAGCCAGTACAGATCCATGTATTACATACCTGTCACTTTTAGATATTTGTGGGATTGACTCACAAAACACAGAACCAGAATTCTGGATCAAATTTTGAACATCTCTCCAGACCTGATAGAGTCTCAACCAAAAAGCAGTTATACACAGCCCCGTGTTACCAGTTAGCACAATTAGCTGCTCCAGATCCCAAATATCACACTTCCAAGTTGATTTTAACTTTGCTTATAAGGTCAGAGGTAGTAGGGATTCCCCTACTGCAACACAATGAAAAAATGCCTTTGAAAGGTTTCTAAGCAGACTATTTAGAGGAATCAGGAACACTATTTTAATCTTAGTTTTGGTTATTTTGACGGGGGAAGCTCCAAGTCACTTTAAGATTACGCACTCCTGTAAAAAACCTGACTGCCTCAAAGGGAATTCCCTTCTGGGAAGTGGCTTCCAACTTCCCTTTATTTCTTCACAATGCTGCTGTTTTGAAGTTGCTTTGCTCTACTCTGTCCCCCCCAGCTATTTCCCCATTTTCATTTAGAGGCATGTTTCACAGAATTGAAGGGGTTGGAAGGGACTTTTCGGCACCTTTTCAAAAGGCTTAAGATTAAGAGTTGGTGCATCATGCTTTCTTCTTGATGTTAGGCACCTAAAAAAGAACGTGCTGTTATGAGTTCTGTAACAGATGATGAATCCCAGGAACAAGCCTACAGATAATACTCATGCACGAACAGTTGATTCAGTCAAAGAATCCAGAATACCATGCATCTGTAATCCCCATTGAAAATGTGCTCTACATTTTCCTTCACCTTAGCACACCTTGGCATCTTGCAGAGATTCTCGGTGAGCAACCATACTCCTGAAGCATAACTCAAAAACCAGTGTATTTGCAGCACAGTGTGCCCCTAGGCTTTATAACACAAGGGGTCACTGACTCACACCATATGCCCACCCCAACTAGTTACACTACTACTGAACCTAAGGAACCCTAGAAAATAGCAACATTCCTGTCCTTCTGAGCAGTATACTGCTAACAAAAGTATTTACTTCCAATAAAACTTATTTCTCCTAAAGTTGAAATTAAGTTTTGAGACTTCAACCAAGTATCTTATGTTAGATTAGCATTCACCATCCAGATTAAACATTCTCAAGACAACAGCAAGTTCAGGTCTTGTATGACCTGATAATAATACAATTTAGTATGCACAGTTCCTGCAAACATGCAAGCGTTTATCAGCTGTAAGAGGACTGGGTTTCCAATCCCATCTTCCAGTCTGAAGAACTAAAAGAATTACTGCAATATCTAATCTCATATTTAAGGACTTTATCCCAGGTTCCTTACATACGGCTTAACACTACAGTCATCTCTAAAAAAATATTGGCTCAGGGAATACCTAGAGTCCACTGCACCTTTTAAAATCAAATACTGATAAGATAATTAATTAAAGTGTTTACAGTTCTTATGATAGCACACCTGAAGCTATTAGAGGCCACAAGAGATATTTTTCACTTGAAGTTTTATGGTGGTTGATTTGACTTCAAGCCTTTCTGATCCAAGACTTGCAGCCTTGCCAGGAGCTTTGAGGAGCCTGCAGCGATAGCTTCAAACATTCCCTATGGAGGTCATCAGAATTCAACTGATATCATCACATCACTGTCCTTGGGCTATCTGTAAGTTAAGACGACTGAAAAAAGTAACATTTCACAATATACTTTTCTCTTACTTCATCCCATCTACTGTTCTGAGAACTACTGCCAGAACTTCACTGGTTTTCAGCCCTAAGATCTGAGTCAATAGAATCCTGATGCATTCTACTTTGAAGTAAGGGCAAACAGCATAGACACATCTGCTCCCAAGCCCCTCACCTACAAAATACAACTCCATTTTGTCAGTAGTTTCCTGAAGTCAGTTGAGTTCAAGGAGACCTGGTCTACATTTGATCTTTCATTTCAAAGTAGCACAAATTAAAACTGTAGACAAGATAAAGCTAAGTAAGCTAGAAAGCCAGGATAAGATACAGCTAGGAAATTATATAAGAAATATCAAAAACAACTTCACACCACATGGGAATAGACTGAAGGCTTCAGGAGCACAGGAAGCGTTCTCCTCAGTCTCACTGGAAACTGGGATCCAGGCAGAAGCAGAACAGATCAGTTAAATGAACAGCTGCATGAATGGTGTTACACCTAGAGCTTTGGTTTCTGGTTTCTACAATCTAGAACGCAACTCTGATAAAATAGGAAGGATGACACAGAATAGGACACAACTGACCAGGAGAAGCAGGAATATACTGGGCAGCAAGCTGGCAGGGCTCATCACCAGGCCTTTAAGGTACATTTGATAGGGGATGGGGACATGCTGCTGAGGAACAGAAAAGAGTCAGGGAACACTGTTACTTTAGGAGAGCTTCAGATTTGTCCCAGAGGTTTTTGTAAGGGCTCCTCCAAGAAAACAGTGAGGCACACAACATAGGTAAGCAGGAGGAACTGGAAACTGTGGTGCACCTCGAAAACTGTAATCTTATGCTATCACAGAAACATGGTGGGATGACTCACACAACTGGAACACCATGATTGAAGGCTAGGAACTATCTGGAAGAGATAGACAAGACAGGAGGGGTGAAGGAATTGCACTCTATGTTAGGAAGGGGGTAGACTGCAAGGAGCTGCCTCTAAGAAACAATCATAAAAGACTAGGAGCACATAGGTTCAAATTGGGGACTGGAACAATAAAGGCAGTCTGGGTCTACCACAGCCCACCTAATATCAAGGGATCCTCTTGATGAGCTTCAGCTGCAAGAAGAGTCACAATCAGGCTCTCATCCCAATGAGGGGGATTCCAACCACACATATACCTCCAAGGAAAGCAAGAAAACAAACTGTAAATAATCTAGGAGACTCCTAGAAGCATTGATGACTGGTTCACCAGACTGATACTTTGCTAGGCCAGGTTCTCACCAACACAAAAAAGATCATAGAAGAGATTAAGATTGGAAACAGCCTAGACTGCAGCAGCACCTTAGTTGAGTTTGTGACCTGAAGAAACATAGAGCTAGCAAAGAATATTTCAGGCTGTTTAAGGAATTAGTGAATGAGAACCCCCAAAAAAGCATCCTCAGAGAAGAAGGAACTGAACAGAGCTAGTAATCATCCAAGGATAGCTTTCTAAAAGCACAAGAGCTCTCTATCAGGCAGATAAAGCATGAAACTGCCACAATTAAGTGGTAGCTAAAAGAAGACTAGAAGAACAGGAAAGTGTAAATAGTGGAAGCAAAAAAGGTAGCCTAGAAAGGATATAATGTCAGAGTAGGCAAGAACAAAATCAAGAAAGCTAACTCTCTAAGTACATTGTACTTACAAAGAAACAAAATTGCTTCTAACAGATTCTTAGCAGCACCAAAGTATTCATAGATAGGCCAATAATTACATACAGATTTAAAAAAAAAAAAAAAAAAAAAAAAACACCAAACTCACCTGGCTGGTGAAGGAGTTCCCAAGCCATACAACACTCCCTCACAAAAAGCAGCCCAACTCCAAAAGATGCTCTCCTTTCAGTGGCTGACTTTTATATGAGCTCAGGGTAGCTTCACACTGGGTCCACCCCTTCTGGTCAGGTGGGGAGCACAGGTGCAAATAATTTGCCTGTACTCCCTGGGCCAGCCACTCCCCTTCAGCAGGTGTTCCATCACCAGTTCGAGCCATGGCCTAACAGTTCCCCAACAAGCTGGATAAAGAATTGATTGGATGGTTTTCAATGGCTCTATGGCGAGGTGGAGGCTGGTGATAAGCAATGTCCCTCAGGGGTCTGTCTTGGGACCAGTGCTCTTCAATATATTTATCAACAACAAAGCTGTTAGGATCAAGCGTACCCTCAGGAGTTTTGCTGATGATGACAATCTGAGTCGTGCAGTTGACAAAACAGAAAGAAGGGATGCCATCCAGAAGGACCTGGATGTGCTTGAAAAGTGGGCACGTGAGAATCTAAGGCTTAACAAGGCCAAGTTTAACAAGATTGCATGGGGTCGTGGTCAGCCTGATCCGGTGGGTGGCAGCCCAGTCCATGGCAGGAGATTGGAACTAGATGATCTTTAAGGTCCCCTCCAACCCAAGCTTTGAGGTCTTTCAGCTTTTTATTGTTTTAAATAAAACCATTTCACTCTGTGGATACGTAGTAGTTTTGTCACCTTAGGAACGCTTTGAGGACCATAGAGCCGCAGGAACTGCTCTAAAATTAACAACTGTGCTTTCTTTGAAGGCTGTAACACATGTTTTTTGACTTTAACTAAAGCATTGTGCCTAAAATACCTAAGACCTCTTTTGGCAGCTACTGGACTACATTCGAGTTCTCTTTTTTAACACACCGGCCACCTTCAGATGCAGACAAAGGAGACAAGTCCTTCCTTCTCTAAGTGTCAGGAAACTAAGACAGTTCTTGCAAACAACTGAAGGGCAGCAGAAAAGTCCTAATCAGCCCCTACAAAGCAGTGGAAACATTTATCAGCAGAGAGAATACATCTGAATCTGTACATCTGAATTCTGACAAATTACTGTATTAGATTATTGTAGCATTTACAGAAACTCCCTATGAGCAACATTCAGCTTTTGGGAGCTTTCTTTTTCAAATATAGAGTGTTAGTAGTTTTTTCAATTGCTAACAGTTCCTTAAGTACATGATTCTATTTATTTTTCAAACTTTTCTATTTCTCTTCACTTCTGTAGTGGAAATGCTAAGTCACACCTGAATCAGTGATTGAGCACCTGGTGGGAAGGCAGGGCCAACCCAAGGGAGCTCAGGTGTATGCAATGTACCTGAGTGATCAGAAGGGGTAGAAGCAGGAGCCACCTCTCCCCAGACCAGCTGTAAGGGTTGGTAATAGAGATGAGGGTGTCTTGCTAGAGATTCCTGTGTTCCTTGAGTGTTCTAAGGGTAAGTTGGTTTTTTTGTTTTGAACTTTGTTTTTGTGTCTACAGATGCTGTACTTGAGCTCATCCTCACTTGCTGCAGTCTGGGGCTCTGCTATTCTACTGTCACTACTGTCCTTTCTATTGCATTGTAGTGTTATAACTTCTAATGAGTTTCTCTCTCCTAACGCACACTCAATCCACGTAGAAAACCCTCCTGGCCGCTCTACCAGGTCATTTGTATTTTTTTGCCTTTCTGTTAGCAACTAGCTAGTAGGACAGCTCAATTTTACATAGGACCTCTCTTGTGAAGGGTGTCTGGTGCCCTTGGGCACTCTGCATTGGAGGGCTGTAGGGCCAGAGCTCAGACTTTCTCAAAAAAAAGCTGTCTTACAGCTAATGTAGTCTTATGTAATAAGTCTTTTGTAACACTGGGCCTTAAAATCTCCTTTTGTAGCTTACTGCTTTGATTGCACACAAGCAAATAATTGCGAGAAGGAAATGATTTGGTTTCTGAAAGGCTAGGTCTGGGCATAAAGGAAATTAAGCTGTTTGCTTCAAAGAAAGGGATATAAACTATGAAGGGAAGGATTCATTGTTACTTAAATAATTATCTCAGCCCTAGTCACTTCACAGGTAAAGAAGCATTCATTGCATAGGTTTTCTGGCACTTGCTGTGAAGCTAGGTGCTACATTGATTGAGTTGTTCTTCTATTGTACCAAATGCATATCTCAGGCTGTGCACCTCAACTAGGAGCAACTGACCTTCCTCAAAATGCAACTTTCAGAAAATCAATTCTCACCAGGGCAGGTAACCACCAGCTCCAGACTGAGCACTGTGCCAGCTTGTGGTATTGGCTCTGTGGCTGTCAGTGAGTTGGAAACAAGGACAGCTGATGCAGTTCAGGTCCAGGAAAGTCTCCAAGGAATCATCGGGGACCTACAAAGCCAAGAGGAAGTTCCCCTGTGGTTCAAATTTTCCGGTAGCTAATTTAAGCATACAAGCTCCAGTAGAATTTTATTGGCAAACCTCTAGCTATTTATAATGCAGTAGAATCAATAGGTATTAAAGTAGTATCCTGCTGTCTGCTAAGGATGTATTAATAAATGGCATACTGAGATGGTTCAAATATTTAGAGGAATCACACAACATTTTACATTGCGGGTTGAATATCCTTAACAGCAAGAACAATGTGAAAACCTGGGTTGTAAACAGTAAGAGCAAGGGAATCTGTCAAAGTTTAGGACCTGAGGTCCCTTGTGTACTTTTAACTTATTGAAAGCTGTATGGGTCTGGATAAAGCTAACACTACATTGAAAACAGGGCACTTCTGTAGTACATCCTTTACATGATTTAGATCTAATGATTGTGATTTAGGTACCCTTAGTTCCAAGCGAAGTTTCCTTCTTTGCTGGTTGTTTAGAATTGATGAACCTTCTTACCTGTAATAACTGCTAAGCACTCTGCAGATGTGTCATGGTATTTAAATTATTATTGTGTATTGTGTTTCAATTCATTATATATTTTTTTCCCAAATACTTTTGCTGTAAATGATGGCAAGTTACTCTGGAATGAAAAATCTTGCCCAGCTGATGAAAACCAACGTGAGGCTTCCTTCTATCCTGTGATAATGGTTCAGTATGGGTACACAGGAAACAGATTTTCCAGTTCACTATGTACTTAGTGGGAAGAAACTGACAACCAGGGTCCCATGGTGCCATTGTGACAGTGAATATAAGTCCTGCTGCCATAAGAAGCTTGCTCAAAGCTTAGAATCACAGAGAACGTGTTTTTTATGTTAATGTTATGATACATGGCTGGTGAAGGACTTTTGAACTGCAATTAATTACTGCTGAAGGAATAGCTTGACTTTAGCAGCTGGGAACACTTCCAGGACTCCACTGTTAAGCCCAGTGTATGAACAGAACTAGGTCAGACAAACCTGCTTGAACCATAAGCAAAATGTGACGGTGAAAATGTGCCAACAGCCCTTCCTTGTATCTAGACAAATAGCCAAGACATTTTATTATGTCTTTATGAGAAAAAGATAGGTATTGAAAGGGGGGCACGTAAGGTGATGCACAAAGCAGTGAATACCAGCCCCCTCTCAGGGAATTCTTCCCAGGATCTTTGCACAGACCGCACTGCAGTACAAACAAGCCACAGGAGCCCTGTCTCTGCTGAGACACCCTTTCACAGCCAAAATGTGAGTAGTTACCACTGAGCCGTTAATCAGCTCAGAGAACTTAGACAGACACACAGTAAATCCCATCAGTTTTTGTGGCAACCGCATCCTAGATTACAGCTGACGGCCCTGGAAGGACCACTCCGTGATTCTGATTCCCAGTTGAGTGCTGGGAATGAGGTGCCATTTATAGAGCATGCAGGTCGTTCCATGAAGGAGTTTCTCACATTGAAAAGCTAAAAGACTGGAATTACAGTGCCAGGGTAGATTTTGAAGGGCAAGTTCCACGTAAAGACTATTGCAAGTTATGCTGATGTCAAATACATACAGGAATAAATACCATCAAAAGAACTAAAAGGCTGAGGAATATGGGCTTTTTAAAACTTGTAAAGAGAAGATTCTGGGGAGACCTCTTTGCAACATTCTAGTGCTTGAAGGGAGCTTACAGGCAGGAGGAGGGCTGACCAGTAGTGATAGGACAAAGGGGAATTGCTTTAAATTGCCCCTCTTTCAGTTTAGGTTAGATGTTAGGAAGAAATTCTTTACTCGGAGAGGGACGATGCCCTGGCACTGCTGCCCAGAGCTGTGGGTGCTCCATCCCTGGAGGTGTTCAAAGGTTGTGCTGGATGGAGCTCTGGGTAACCTGATCTGGTGGGGGGCCACCAGCCCACAGCTGGAACTGGATGAGCTTTAAGGTCCCTTCCAACCTAAGTCATTCTATAAACTACTGCTTTTCATACAGGGCCAAACTCATCTGTGACAAGCAGCAGGGTGTACTTCTGGTGTTGCTGCTCAGAGTCCATAGCCACCCTGAGAGCACAAGCACCAAGGTGGGTGTCTCTGCTCACCTATTGTGATTTCCCATGGGACTTGGGGTTGCTTGACACAGAGCTCTTCTCCTTGGCCAGGCAGCCCATTGTACAGCTACAGCCAAGTGCCTGATAATTTCAGTTCACTGCTGGGTGTTTTTCTGGTATTAATATTGATAAGTAGCACGCACAAGTATCTAGGACAGAAAGAATATGACAAATGCTGAGAGGCATAGCTGTGTTCTGCAGCTGTATGTTTCGAGTTAGTATCTAAAATGTGCAATCTGTCACCTGGGCTTCATGTTAAGCAATACTGAGTTAGCCATTTTCATAGTGTCATGCTCTGTAGGCGAAATTGCATGTGATCTTCACTGGCAAGAGAGCACATGGTTCTGATTTCTCTCATGTCCTCAGACCAAAATAAGTACTTGTGGTAGCAGAAAGACTGTGAAGAGGGGTAGATAGCCAGGAAGACCTTATCACACGATGTTACAGCCTTATGCATGTACGTGCTATTCAAAATCAAGGTAAACTTTCTAACAGATCATTTCTAATCTATCTAGAGTGACCTCCCCCCTGTTGTTTCTGCATGAAGTCAGTCGTGTGTTTGAAAGTTCGAAGGTAACAGCTGAGCCTACAGTTTCCCTAACGCTTAAAGCCCTGTCAGCATGTACACCACTGAAGTGAGATCAGAGCATAACATGGAATTATGTGGTGAATCAAATATTGATTGTCTGTCAACAAATGTGACAACAGGAACAAACTCAGATACTTCCAGAGTAATCATATTTAGCCACGATAAGAGCTCAATAAAGTGATGAAAGCTCTGTAGTGTGCTGAGTATCCTGGAACTGGGACATGAGGCTGTCACTGAAGCCATCCTAGTATAAAACTCAGGACGCTGATGGAGACCTGACTCCAAGGTACCAATAGCATTGGATTCATAACCTGTAATTGAACAAGTCTTTTACTGCTTGTGATTTAAGTCTTTGCTAAAATGAAACTGTCTATGCTTTAGATAGCATGGGCAGAACTTAGCTATTATGAACATCTGTCTATCTGAAGAAGTTGCTTATTTTTACCACAGTAAAGTGGTAAAAAACACACAAAACAACAAGTCCTTGCTTTAAGACAGGGATCATCAGCCTGAGCAAAGCTACAGCGTAATTCCAGATCTGCAACAAATCAAAGACATTAAATCAGACGATAGTTGTGTAAATTTGTAAATACTGCAGCTAGTTTTACAGTGAGACTTAGATTAACAAGAATCACAGTCACAGCATGACTGAGGTTGGTAGGAACCTCTGGGTCCATCTGGCCAGCAGGGTGCCCAGCACCACATCCAGGTGGCTCTTGAACATGTTCAAGGAGGAGATTGCATAGCCTCTCTGGGCAGCCAGCCTCTGCCACTGCTCTGTCACCAGCACAAAGTGCTGTCTGATGGTCAGATGGAACCTTCTGTACTCCAGTTTGTGCTCGGTGTCTCTGGTCTTGGCACTGGGCATATCTGACAGGAGCCTGGCTCAGTCCTGTCTGCTGCACCTTTCCTTATGTGGTAGATGCACAGGGATAATGTTAGTTCACTGCTCTGCAGCAGAATGCTAGTGTGTCATTCACTTGTGTAGAAGACACTTATGGGGTGATGCTTGACATCGCAATGAATTTGATTCCTGCTCCAACTTTCAGAAATGCAGGTTACATTTGCCATCCCATCTTTTTTTTTTCCAAGCAGATTTAGTGTAGAATAGCATTTTCCCCTTTACGACAGGAACATTGAGGGATGAGCTACTGCTTTGAAAAATGCTTGTTGTTGCTACCCCATAATTAGTATTGTTTGAACTAGTTGGCAATTATCCTAGAATAGATTTTGCACACTGAATGAGGTTAATTCATTAGTTACATTTGTTTCAAAGCCTCCTGAGCAATCTAATCACTCTGTAATAGTAACTGACTAACCCAAATCTTCACCCAGTAAAATAACATAATTTGCTACCAGAGGATGCTTAACCTATTTAAGTTTCATACTGACATTTCACTGTGGAATATGACAAAAATAATCCTGGAAAACTTGTTGTTTCCATATCTGCTTTCTAGTTGGCTTTGATTTCAGTCTTTATGGCAGCATCAGTATTAGCAGGCACAGTGATGCATCTCTAACACCCTGCATATTAAAAACCACACTGCTCATGCCTATGGTCATTACGTGAACAGTGAGGGTGTAAGACCATGAGCAAGCTATGAAACTGTCCAAATTAACTGAAATGTTGCTTCTGACTGTCAGCTAGAATTCTCTTAAAGCCATTCTCCCTTGGATGATCTGGGAGTTCTCATGCTCTCTGCTTATCAGCAAATCCCCTTTTGATGGGTCTGCGAACAGCCCTGTCTCTATTTATTTGTGATTTTTGAGTGTAGTTACTTCAAATCCTGTTACAGACCAGGTCAGGATGCTTCAACTCTTTTCAGTTAACATGTAACAGAGTGTTAGAGTAACAGTGTTCCATGAGAAATTCCATGAGAATTCTTCATTATATATACATAAACTTTAGCTTCGTGGATTGTGAGCCCAATCTGTAACTTCTCTACGGAGGCTTCCTACAACCATATTTTCATTAAGGTCCCTCTGCTGCTTGTTTTTACTAACATGTTTTGGCTCCTTTCCAAAAGCAAAATTTAACTGTGCACAAGTTTTAAGACCGGGTTTACTAATTGTGTCTCCTCAACATTTTTCCTATACTTTTTGTAGAGTTAGACTGCAGGGAATAGAATGAAGTAGATAAACAAAGTCATCTGAGAGGAGTGAGATCTGTTTGAGATGTTGATTCAATGCTGCTTTCCGCTTATTGTTATTCTTTGAAGGTATTCAGTACTGAAATCATAACGAAACCATGCGATTTAGCCTTCTGTAGTCACGGCAATGACTGGATTTGTCAGATAGGGAGGAGGAGTGGGAGGTTGGCACAGATGGCACTTGCTTATGTATCTAACCACAAAGCCAGCTCTGTGGGAGCATGGTGCAATGGGAAGACCATCCTTGGAAGCTTTCATGCTTAGAAAGGAAAGCTGGGCCCTGCCCCACCTCCAGCACTAATCTGCCTTGGGAGGCATACTCTGTACTCTATAGAAAGCCCACTGGCCCTTCTACACGTGTAGAAAAACTGTTTGGGTTTCAGGACCTCCACAGATTTAGAGATGAGCCTCAGTTTCAGTGGTTATATTGCCTTTGGCAAAAGCGGGGCAGGAAAAGCTGTCAAGTACCCAAGCTAGCCTTGGCCCAGACCAAAGAAAAACATCTAGATTTATTAATGTTCACACAGTGCTGCCAAAGCCCAACCCACATTGAAGGATGATGGAGAACTTCTAATGCCAGACTCCCTAAAGCAGAGTTTTATGGCTAAGGAATGTATCCAGCATCACTCTCCGCAACGCAAGCAGCATTTAAAGCTAAACAAACTACAAGCACAGGAAAATATCATTTACTGTTATGGCATTCTTACTGAGTAAACTGCAGTAGTAGCTTATTTGCTTTAATTTTACACAGATTATATGCAAGCTATTATGCTGCAGCAAAAAAAAAAAAAAAAAAAATCAGGATAAATAAAGCTTTGTAGAAGGTCTATGAATCAGGTTGGGTATTAGGAACAATTTCTTCTCACAAAGAGCACTGACATAGTGGCACAGCTGCCCAGGGAGGTGGTAGGGTCACCTTCCTTGGAGGTGTTCCAGAACAGTGGAGAGGTGGCACTGACAGACATGGTCAGAGGGCACGGTGGGATGGGTTGACGGTTGGACTAGATGATCTTACAGATCTTTTCCAACCTGAATGATTCTATGACCTTCATAGTACCCATTGCTTTATACGATTAGAAACAGTTTTATATTAACACGGGATTCTCATGTTTCAATTATTTGTGTGTGTAATCGTTGCATTTGTTTATGGTCAAGTCTTAGACTGTCATAGACTTTAGAGCTGTAAGAACAAGGTATATGGTGGCAGTGGAAATGGTCAGCCTCACAAGCAATGGAAGCTGCTATCTCACTGTTTTCTCTGCTCTCTGGCATTTCTGGAAGCACTGAGAGATAAGAGGTAATGCTTCTGGTTCAGAACTGGACAGAGGGAAGAAAATGAGCGTTACAGCTTGCATTTCATAGCTTTCTGCAAACCATTAAGTGATGGAAATAGTGGGAGTTTCCTACCAGGATTAGAAAACAGAATCAAGAAATCTAACAAGAAATACATTCTTTATTGAGAAAGAAGAGGGAAGAGAACACATAGCTATGAACATATGTGCTCTCTCTCCCCCAGCTATTCAAATGAGCAGAAGACAATTCATGCAGCAGCAAACACTGACAAAGCTTTAGTCCCTCATCTTGAATTAAAGACTTCCCTATTTGGGTATGAGAATGAGAAAATTGGCAGTATGTGATGGTCTGAGGGAAACCAAGTTTTCTTTGGTAACGAAAACATTGGTTTAAGTTACTGAACCAGCTTGCTGGTTGCTGCTTCCTCACCCCCCATGTAGCAGGGACAAGGTCTCTCCTCTCTGTCCCCAACCCTGTCCCCTTCACTGGTTGCTGACATAAGGTCAGTTTGTGTCATATTCATGCGAGGGAGACACTAAAGACACCAGCAATTCTTAATGTTTCATTGCACTACATCCAGAGCTGTTTCAGAAGTATCAGGCTCAGCTTAAATTCACGGATGGTTCCAAAGACAAAAACTTTTCTTGAAAATCTGAACAGCTCTGCTGTTGTCGCAGAGTTGTATCTGCAAATAATTTGCTCAAGCACTTGGGGGAAAACAAATCTGTTGTAGACATCATTCTATTAACTGCTGTGGTATGTGCTAGTGGAACAGGTGGATAGTTGTACTCTCTATTTTACACTTTGGGACTGAAATCCATCAAATATTGATCGCAGGAATGAACTCATTGAGGTGTGTTCCCAACCGGTGTGAAAGTAATACTGCTTGTTTTACTTAATGCTCATCAGAGCTAATGACAGTGCTGTTTCGTTACACCAGAATTGGCCCAACTGGGTATTTATTACTATTATAGGGTGATTTTTGACTGAGCAAGCTTGTTTTTAACATCTCTCTTTTGCTGGGGCTGAGATAAAGCTTTGCGATGAAGCGTGAGGATAATTTTGCAAGCACACCGCTCAGCGCCTCGCCAGCGGGAAAACAATTACAGAATCACAGAATGGCCAGGGTTGGAAGGGACCTCAAGGATCATGAATCTCCAACCCCCCTGCCACATGCAGGGCCACCAATCATCCCATCTAATGCTACACCAGGCTGCCCAGGGCCCCATCCAATCTGGCCTTGAACACCTCCAGGGACGGGGCATCCACAACCTCTCTGGGCAGTCTGTTCCAGCACCTCACCGCTCTCTCTGTAAAGAATTTCCCCCTGACGTCCAACCTAAATCTCCCTTCCCTCAACTTAAAACCATTTCCCCTTGTCCTGCTGTCACTCACCCTTTCAAAGAGTTGATTCCCCTCCTGTTTGTAGGCTCCCTTTACGTACTGGAAGGCTGCAATGAGGTCGCCATCAGCAATTAGGCCAGCGTGGTTGGCTCTTTTTGAGCCAACTTCGACGCTTCTCAGGGCGGCAGAGGGGGCAGCCAAGATGGCGGTGCCGCCTACATTTCCCAGAGCGGCTGGCGGCGCGCACGCCGTGCGCGCGGGGCGGTGCGGCCAGCGCGGTGAGGTAAGGCGAGGGGCGCGGCTTGCGTGAGCGTGAGGCAGGCGGAGGAGAAAGACGTAGGGGGCGGCGGAGCGAGAGCGGGGGGGTGGGGGAACCGGTGCCGGAGCGGGAGCGCGCTGTCGCCGCCGCCGTTATCCGGCGCAGCGCACGAAGGCGAGGCTGGGAGGGGAGTTGGAGGAGGAGGCGGCCGGCCCGCAGCCGCGAGGCGCCGCACCCCGCCGCCGCCGCCTTCCATGGGGCCGGGGGCTGCCGGCTCGCCCTGCCCCGCCGCCGCCGTGAAGTGACAGGGGGCGGGGCGCGGCGGCGCGGGCGGCCCCGGAGCCCCTCGGCGGGGCGCGAGGCGGAGGGCGCAGCCGGAGCGGAGGTCTGGCCGCGGGGAGGAGAGGGAAAAAGAAAGGAAACGAAGGGCGGGGGGGGGGGACCATGAACTACCAGCAGCAGCTGGCCAACTCGGCAGCCATCCGCGCCGAGATCCAGCGCTTCGAATCGGTGCACCCCAACATCTACTCCATCTACGAGCTGCTGGAGCGCGTCGAGGAGCCCGTGCTGCAGAACCAGATCCGCGAGCATGTCATCGCCATCGAGGGTGAGTCGCGGGGCGGCCCCCCGTGCCCTCCCGCCGCCTTCCGTCGGGGGTCCTCGGCCTGCTGCGGGCGGGGATGGGCAGCGCGAAGTTGTCGGGATGGCGCTGGGAAAACGGGGGGGCCGTCGGGCGCTCGGTTCTGAGCCCCGCGCCGCCGCGCTTTGGTCGGTTGGGTAAACAAGGTGTGCGGCCGCTTTGCAGAGCGGCGGCTGCGAAAAGCAGGAGGCAGACAACAGCCTGAGCTGTGAGCTCTGCGCGCGGCTGTCCCCGAAGAACTGCTCGGCTTGTGCGGAATAAATCGCCTGCGCGGTGGAGTCTGCGGGTGTTTTTCTTAACTGAAGCTGCGGGTAAAAAGAGTGAACGAGGTTTGCTAGGAGCACGTGTTTTTAAAAGGGATCGGAGTTGTTTTGCGTAGTGATGTAAAGCTGTGCGTGGAGGCAGCTTGGGAATTAAGAACGGCCCAGGTTGGAAGGGACCTCAAGGATGATGGATCTCCAACCCCCCTGCCGCAGGCAGGGCCACCCACCTCCACGTTTAATACCAGAGCAGCTTGCCCGGGTTTGGTATTCGAGCTAGCAGGCATCATTCGAGATGCACGGCATCTGAAATGGAGAGCTGGTTAAAGCGATCTCCGTTTGTTGGCCTGTCTTGTCCTTAGAGCATATGTCATGAAAAAGTAGCTGAGATTGTTGCTTGAAAGACTGCTTTATTCATCTGGCTGCTCGTAAGCAGCGCAGCACGAACAAACAGACAGCATGGTATTAAACATTAATACCATCAACAACATTTTGTGGAGGGGGGGGAGGGGGGCTGAAATCCTCTTTAGCATCGCACACAGCGGGTCAGCAGGGCTGGCAGTGCCTGTCACACATTGAGCAGCAGAGCTGGAGGCACACTGCGCTGGGACTGAATGGGCACTGGAGGTTTATGCACGTTGCCTTTGTACTTTTACTTCCTTGAAGCAATGGTGAGCGGCTGTCAGCTCCTGGGAGCCCTTCCTGCCCCTCTCCTCTTTCACCGAGGAGCTGGAAACTTTATATTGTGGGAAGTACAACACAGGCACTGCTGTTCCTTTCTTAGTATCCCAGGTGTTTGGGTTTCTGTGGGCTGAATGATGTCCTTCAGCAAAAAAAACAAAACCAATTTAGTGGTAATTAATGCGTGTTCTTGTGCTTTTAGATGTGTTGATGCATGGGATGTAGCGGTGCAGCCGGGTTTGTGTTGAAGTGGGAGGAAGATGTGAAGCATTGTGTGTAGTTATCTTCACAGCATGTGACTGCTGTCAGCCTTGTCATGTATTACTGATTTGTTACCTAACCGTAACTTGGTTCCTTTGTCAGTCTCAGAGGCTGTAAAACCAAAATAGCAGCCTGCAAATGTGTTTCAAAGGCAAAGCTGATGAGTAAAATTTCTGTAGACAATTTGCTGTCAAACTTGTGTTGTACACTGAGTCATAGAACCAGTAGGTCTGATTCATGGGAAAGATTTATCTAGAAAAAGTGTCTATTTTACATCTCTTCTTCTTTTTTTTTTGTTCTGAGAGCTCTTCAAGTAACTCTGAATACGTGAAAATTGCATGTATTCAGCAACAAGCCCTAAAAAATCCTCCTCGCTCCTGGATTATAACTCCACCAAGTTGCATGCTGTGCTAAACCTCTTTGTTATTGCATGTGGGGAGAACTTGGGAGTTACGATTTGTTTTGCCTCGGAAGTCCTTGCTGATTTGCAGAGTTTGATGTTGCGGCGATGGTTCCCAAGCAGTGCAAAGCCCTTTAAGCTCAGGGCATTGCGCTTTTTTCACTGATAGCGAGGAGTCGCGGTGTAGTTGGCACAGGCTGAGATGAGAAAATACAAAGTGCTGAAACAGTTTTTTCCAGTGGGGGAAAAAAAACCGTACCCTTTAAGGAATGTAGCCTCATTAGTTCGGGCTGCTTTAAGCTGTAACTCCGACCAACATATGCTCCTTGATCAGCTCAAGTAATGGTTCCGTGCTTGAGAGACGTTTTACAGATCTGGAAGAGTACATGCTTGGAATCTAAAGCAGTTGGAGACTTCTGGTGAAGGAAAGACACTATTACTTATTTACTGCTTTTCTTTTTCATTACGGTGTCATCGACTTACTTAGCCTTCCATTAAAAAGAAAAAAAAGTTTCATTGGCAGTGCAAACTCCTTTCTAGGATTTGAGCTCTGTCAGAGGAGTGTTTGGGCTCGCTGGCTGGATCAATGGCAGTTAAAATAATGCAATGTTAAATGGGTCTTACAGCAGCAGCGGTTCTTTGTGTTCAGATACAGGAGTTGTAGGTAATAATCCTAAAAGAGCAGCTGCTGCCGACTGTTCCTAAATTGGGTCCTGAATGGACAACTGAGTATTTTTTATTTGTTATTTTTTGCGCAGGGGTTTCTTTCCTTGTATTATTCTGACCCAGGTGTGATAACTGGTAGAAGCATGTATGAAGCGTGGGGCTGCTTCATTAGTTGTTCCACGTATAAAAATTCTGAAAGCGGTTACTTTCAGGTTTTTGCATTTCAGAGCTGCAAAATCGAATTGAGAAACATGCTCCTTTGTATGAAATGTATAATAAGAGGTTGAAACGTTTTAGATGCTGTCGTTTGGGCTGTTGCCTTTAAGTAAAAACTGTCTTCATGCATTCTGTGGCTCGTGAGTTTAATTCCACAAATAGATGCATCAACACTTGATCAGCATTTGATGCTTCTTGTAGCAAATATGCACTGTGCTTAAGAATGGAGAGGAAGAAGAAACCGTGTGAAACAAACACACGAATAGACTTCAGCGGTCTTTAAACTGACAGAAACCTCTTGGGTTTTCAAGATGCTGCATTGTTGGTTTGTGCATATAGATGTGTAAGGGCAGGTCGTAGATAGGGCTGTGTTGTTGTGAGGTTCAAAGAATGCTTCAAACCCAAAGAAAGGAAGTGAAGCAGTCCGAAAACTTAATTTCTAATCCTTCACGAGGAGGCTTTAAAACAGTTGAAGTGTCAACATTTTCTTGGCTGAGAGTCCATCAAAATACTTTTGCTGATGTACTTGTTACTGGCAGATACCGATACCTCGGGCGTTGAGCAAGGATAGTTTGCGTCCTTTTACACAGTGGTGAGCCCATCAAAACAGATCCTGCTGCAGTGTGAGGTTGGAGCAGATCTCTCTAACAAGAGAGAGGGCAAGTAGTATCTCAGTTCTCTACTATTAATACAAAACCTCAGCGACCAGACTCGTGATAACTGTTTTGAGAGTGCCCTGAAAATGTTTTGAAGATCTCCTTTATGGTCCGTGGGTTGGTTTTTTTTTTTTTTTTTTCTTTTCTTGAGGCTGTTTTTGGGGGATTGTTGCTGTGAAACATCAAGAAGTCAGAGCAAGCAGTATGCAGCCTGGAAGAGCTGCGTTCCAGAGATTTCTGCTAACTTTCCTGTTAAATAAATGATAAATGTTTTGTGAATGGTAGTTAGCATCTACCACTGACTGGTCCGGGACTCCAGTCTGGTTTTGTTACCTGCCAAGGCCATGCTTTCCTTGCAGCCTTCTGACTTTGTGGCATTTTCTCTGCAGAATGGGGCTGCCCACGGCCGTGGTGGAGTCCTCATTGCCAGAGGTGTGTGAGACGTGTGGATGTGGCACCTGGGGACGTGGTTAGGTGGTGGGGTTCAGTAGGTCAGACTGATGGTTGGACTGGTGATCTCTGAGGTCTTTTCCAACCTAGGTAATGCTATGATTCTGATTATTTATTGAAAGTATGGGCTTTTTTCTTTAACTTAGCAACTTTGTGATAAAGAGAGGTGAATTGCTGCTGTAAAGTCCACTCTCTTTAATAAACTGAGCCTTCCTGCAGGCGTACGAATAGCTGGTGGGAAGCTGCCAAGTCTTGTACTACAATCAGCTTTTGCTAAGAGCTGTAGCAAAGCTGCAGCTTGAAAACAATTACAGTCACGCTCAAAACTAAATACCAGTCACTGCTTTTACTTAGCTATTTTGTTGAAACAGACTTAAGAGACCTTGTATCTCCGTGCAAGCAAATAATTAAGCCTGGGGAAGAGAGTATTATGTAAGACAATGGCACCCTTAAACCTCAGTAGCACTCACAGTACTGAAGAGTTTTTGTTGTTGTGACTTTTTAAACTGTGAATCACTCCGTGGGATTCGAAGTGATAGAACTAATGCTTCCAAAATTCCAATAAAAGATACAAAATCACTTGGCTTGGGAACAAAAACGTTTAAGAATGGTTTTGGAGGTTGATGATGACATGAGGGTAACTTCTTGAGACAGTGTCTGGGGAACAGTTTCACAGCACAGCAATCTTTTCTTCAGATTTGTGCGAGAAAGGGCAAGGGCTTTTTTGTTGTTGTTCTGGGGGATTAAATTAATGTGATTAAGTCAGATGAATCAGATGTAGGGAATCTGGTGAGACTGCACCTTGAATATTGTGTTCGGTTTTGGCCTTTCACTGCAGGAAGGATGGGTTCAGAGAAGGTCTGTGAAGCTGAAGAAGGGATTGAAGAACAACACCTTCTATTTTGGAGTATGTTGGAGTTTGGGAACAGTGCCTGAGAGGTGTAAAAAATAAAAAATAAAAAAAAAAACCACAAAACTTCTCCAAATCTCAACAATATTCAGTTTTCTACAGCATTGCAACAGGGAATTTTTGTCTTTACCAATGGGAAAAGTACATGACTGTAGTGGAAATAGTAAGTCACAGCCTGAAGCAGTGATTGAGCACCTGGTGGGAAGGCAGGGCCAACACAGAGGAGCTCAGCTGCATGCAATGTACCTGAGTGATTGGAAGGGCTGGAGCCAGGATCTACCCCTTCCCAGCCCTCATTTAAGGGTTGGCAGATGAGGTGAGGGCATCTCTTGCTGGGGATCCCTGTCTACCTGTGGCCTTCTGAAGGTAAGCAGTTTTTTTTCCTTTGTTTCTGTGTCCATAGCTGCTGTATTTGGGGTTGCTCTCACTTGCTGCAGTGTAGGACTTTGCTGCCCTGCTATTATTGCTGTGCTTTCCATTGCATCGTAGCATTATACTGATATTGAACCTTTTTGCTGCCCTGTAAAATATGGTGTTTAAATGTGATGAGAAGGTAAAGTTCAGCTGTATTTGTAAACTCTCCAGCCTGTGAGCAGAGTGTGACGAGCAGCTTTTAGAATTAAAAGATTTAAACTGAATTTAAAGGATCTTAAAATCAAGAATATATATGGAATATAACTCTTCCAACAACTTTTTAGGCTTCTGGACAGCTCTTGAATCAGAATTATTTGCTGTGAATGTGTACTTCTGATTGAATTGTGGTAAGGATATAGATGTAGCGTGAGTCTTGTGATTACTGTTAGAAATAAAATAACAACAGGCTCTTACTTTGACACGTTTGGGCTACCGTGGGAATGTGATATACCTGAAGCCTATATAATGCCACAAATGAAGGGTTATTAAGATGACAGTGCATTTCTAACACTGAATAACTTGGTGGGTTTTGTTCCCTCCCCTATTGCTTCAGTGAACCGCTTGTGGCAGCAAGTATGGAAACACAGGGTGGGTATGAATGAGCTGTATAAATTGTATTGTTTAGCAGCTTTATTTGCTTACATAGTCAGATAATGAATGTAAGCCTAATCATTAGACAGCTATTTTATTTGCTAATTTCCCCTCCTTTACTTAAGAAAGTAAATATAGGCAAGGAAAGTGACTCTTAGCACTACTGGAATTGAATGCGTAGCTTTGGCTGTATTGCAGTATGTCTGTGGGCTTTTTATTTGTTTATGAGAAGCTCCTGACTCATACTGGATGATTATTTGTTTTGGGTTTTTTTTTTTTTTTTTGCATTATTTTGAAGGGCTGTTTACAGCCTGGACCAAATCTGTTCAGTGTAATTTAACATTAAAACCTGGAGAAAAATCCATTTTGCCTTTAAGTTAGTAGTGCTTATATTCTGTTAAACTGAACTATTCTTCCTGCTAGGATGTTTTCTATGCATTTTTACCTCTGTCTATATTTTGCATCTACACTTGAATGTGTTGCCAAGAAGGCTGATGGCATCCCAGCTTATATCCAAAACCACATGGCCAGCAGCAAGATGTTTAGCAGGCGTATGGATATGGTGCTGAGGAATATGTGTTAGTGATGGGACCTGGTAAGTCAGATTGATGTTGGACTTGGAAGTCCGATTGATGTTGGACTTGGTGATCTTGAAGTTCTTTTCTGTTTTAAATCGCTCAGATTCTACATTTTCCAGTAACACAACCAGCAGGAGGGCAGACACAGCAAGATAGTCGTCGTTGCAGAATTCTGTGGTAACTGGTAGTGTGAGAATGTACGAATTCTGTTATTTCACTGCTTCCGCTTAGCATGCTCAGAAGAAAAGCTGGGAAGCCTGTCTTTTAGGTATCACAGCAACTGTCTTCTCTAGGGGAAATATGCTAAAAGCATGGCACTGGCTGCCAAGGCAGCAGTCATTTAAACGTATGCCACTTATCTTCACGAGTTCTCGTATCTGAGTTAACTAATTGTGAACCAGAAATTGTGAACCTTGGCTGACCACGAGCCAGCAGTGTGCCCAGGTGGCCAAGAAGGCCAGTGCCATCCCGGCTTGTATCAGCAATAGTGCAGCCAGCAGGAGGTGACCTCTCATTGTACGCAGCTCTGGGGTGTGCTGTGCTCAGTGTTGGGCCCCTCGCTGCAAGAAGGACACTGAGACCTGGAGTGTGTCCAGAGAGGGGCAGCAGAGCTGTGATGGTCTGCAGCATGAGTCTGATGGGGAGCGGCTGATGGAACTGGAGTTGTTCAGTGTGGAGGAGAGGAGGCTCAGGGGTGACCTCATTGCTCTCTATAACTGCCTGCAAAGAGCTTGTGGTGAGGTGGGGTTGGCCTCTTCTCCCATGTAACAAGCAATAGGATGAGAGGGAATGGCCTCAAGTTGCACCAGGAGTTGTTCAAGTTGGATCTTAGGAAACATTTCTTCTCAGGATGGGTGGTGATGTATTGGAACAGGCTGCCCAGGGAGGTGGTGGTTTCAGCATCTCTGGAGGTGTTCAGGAAAAGGGCAGATGTTGCTCTGAGTGCCGTGGTCTGGAGGACACAGGTATGGGTTGATGGTTGGACTAGATGATCTTATTGGTTTTTCCAACCTTAAAGATTGTATGAAAAGCAAGGCATCACCTGGTCGGTAACTCAAAAAAGATGTCATAGGCTCTTAAATAAGGAAGACTGGCATTTGTACTAATTAATGTTGAAAACAAGTGTAGTGGACAGACTCATGAGACAAATTAGTTAGACTTCAGCTGCCTTATCTGAATTGCTTATATTACGATTTTAAAAGACAACTTTTACACAGAATAGTAGTTCTTGGATAACTGGACAGCAGATGTCGTTCCTCATTAACGACACAGAAAAGTAGTTGCCTTTAAGTGCAGAATTGCTTACGTTGTCATCAGAGTCTAATAAGAATGAATCTGGTGGTTTTAGGATACTGAAATGACAGTCTGGCACAGAAATAAAATCACTGATGTGATAAGTGGAGTGCTATCTTTAAGGCCTGGAATAGATTTCAAGCATCTCAGATCAAAGCCATGCTGCCTTTGGGCTGGGATAATAAAGATAATTCACTGAGAATAGCTTCAAGTTCTCAGTTACACATGAACAGGATACAAAAGTTTTATAATGGATAGTATGGAAAGCATTATTGCGTCGTATTGGTCTTGAATGTGTTTGAACTTTGAAGAAACGAGCCTTTTGGTTTTCCTCTCTGCGTATGAGGTGAGCTTGCAGTGTTATGGAGAAAAAGCAATTCAAAGTGTTCAGCCCTTTCATGAGGATTCTTTGAAGAGTATTTGAGACGTAAGAGCTGTACATAGGTGGTTGAAAGGGTGTAGTAAGAAATGAGAAGACAGTATTGATGGAAAACAGAACTTGTGGACAGCAAGGAAGGTAAGGGAATGGCAAGTGTAGCATGGGTGAGGTTGGTTATTTGTGGGTAGTTGGGAGCCTCCATAGCAGAAGCCTGGAATGGTTACATCACCCAGTATGACCTCCTACAACTGCAGTTGCAATCTTCTGTTCTGCTCGCTTAATGTCTTATTCTTGAGATCCATAATTGATGACACGAAGACTTTCTCTGGGTTTGTAAGTGAGATACAAAGAGACGTTTCAGATATTATCTGAAAGTGCTTGACTCTTGGAAGCATCATTTAATGCAGTGGGATTACCCTGGGACAGAGGATAGATGCTCAGCTCCTTGCAGTGCTTGTCCTGAAGGACAGATGGATGGAACTGGGAACTTAAGATTTGCACTAAGATAGAAAATGATCTAAAAAGGTAATGAATGGTGCTCTCTGGAGATGTTACTAATTGTATTTAGATGTAAAGCAGGGGCTTAGCTGTCTTAATTACTATTGTTAAAACTGCAAGAGTGGTAAGAACACACAATCAGTCATGGAGATGGAAAAAAAACAACACAGAAAAGATCTTGAAAACAAAACCTTTAGACATTCTGAAAGGGTATGAAGGGGTAATTGAGCTGACGTGATATTCTGCTTAGATTTGAATACTGATAGATCTTCTCTTTAGGCCTAATGTAATGTTATGAGTTAGGCGTTGGTGCTTCATGACATACAAAGGGGAAATAACTAATATTTCTGTAAGCTCCTGTGGTCTTTGTATTGCTGGTGAGTATCGATAGAACTGGTGGGTACTTAGGATCAGGCAAAGGTGGAATGCTCTTGGGAAAACCTCCTATCTTAGTCCTGGTAAGAAGCAGTAGGAGCTGTGTGATCACTAGGTGATGCATCCAGCTTTGTAACTTTGGTAGTATTTCCAGTGTACCCTCAAGTCTTACAATCGGGTTTTTTTCTTTTATTTTGGTTGCCATGAAAGAAGCCTCTGGAGAACTTGTTTGTTGCTTGAGTTTGGAGTTGAAAGATTTCTGTGGGTTTTTGGGCAAGCACTGGATCCTTTTGCATAGGATGCTAACAGTGTGTAACTGCTTTGCCTTGCGTGAAATCATCAAAATCAACAATGTTACTGCAGTCCTCAAAGTATCAGGAGAAGCTGATATACGTTGAACCTGCATTTACAGCTTTCCTATAGATGTTTATCATCTTCCTGTGGCAGTTCTGTGACTCTGGTGTGAATCTGTAGGCTCACCACTGGAGATGAGTGCGTGAAGGCAGACTGTGGGAAGCTGTTCCTGCACCCTGTTGGCCTCTCATCTGTGTCATTACTTTCTGATGTGAAAGATGATTCTAATTTTAAACTGTATCAACTAATCTTAGAAAATACTTCATTGCTACGGGATTGCAGTGTTTAGTGTTCAGATGTACAGTGATGCATTAACTTGTGGATGGGACTCGTCTTGCTAAACTGTGTAGGGTGGAGCTGGCTGAAAGGGCACAACTTGCTGGAGGCTAGAGATGTATTGGATGCACAGGTGCATAACCTTGTGTTCTCTGCCAGGGAAGGGAGGTGGGAAGTGATGTGCATTAATCCACTGAGTAACAGTGCCAGCCTGGTTAGAGGTACAAATATTTACAGCTGACACCTGCTGTGATAAGTGTGTAATGCCATTTCAAGCTGGTATTTAAGCTGACATCAGGAGACCTAGATAACAGACTCATTTGCATGTATGAAATGATGGAACTTCTCCGGGTGTGTTTTGCTAACTGGAACATCTTGCTTCCTGCATAATGGAGTGAATTCAGTTAGAGGGTTGCTGGTTGCTTTATTATGCTAATTGAGGAGAGAGTTCCTGTGAACTGTATGTACATAATACTCACTTGCTGGTCAACTCCAAATTATTGTGTAAAAGCTTTTAAAGTGAGGCATTACATGTGTTGTAAATCTGGTCAGTGTACAAACACGAGCAAGACAAAAACCACCAGCTGTTAAATGCCTAGATGTGGTCCATTTTAGTCATTGCAGCATTTCAGGGAAAGCGAAGTGGTTTTATTGCAGCCTCACAGTAGAGGTTGTTTAAACAGCATGAAGAAGTCTTTTTGTACCTTTTTTCAACTTGTCTATTTGTGTTCTCCTTACAGTAAAGATAGAATGCATATGGTACACGACTGTGCATTTTTGGGTAGCAAAAGACAAGATGTTGTGTTTGAATTTGTCTTCAGGCAAATAGGGCAGTCAGTACAGCAGAAACTGCCGTGGGTAAAACATCAGAATAAAAGAAGGCTCACTTATTTAGTGGTGTCAAGGCAATAAGTATGCGTTGGCTGTGTCTGATTCTGGTAAAGGAAGTGTGTGCTAACTATTCACTGGGCAAATCAATCAGCTCTTAAGCTGAAAGATCTTTGCATTTCTAGGCTGCTGGGGGAATTTGTTCACAGAATCATAGGATCATCATAGAATGGCCAGGGTTGGAAGTGACCTCAAGGATGATGAATCTCCAACCCCCTGCTGCATGCAGGGCCACCAACCTCTTCATTTAATACCAGACCAGGCTGCCCAGTGCCCCATCCAGTGTGGCCTTGAACACCTCCAGGGGCATCCACAGCGTCTCTGGGCAGCTGTTCCAGCACCTCACCACTCTCTCTGTAAAGAACTCCCCCGACATCCAACCTAAATCTCCCCTCCTTCAACTTCAAACCATTTCCAATGTTAGATTATGGGATGTGGGAGTTTAGAGACAGCTCTTACCTAAATAAGGAAAGACCTGGTTGAGGAGAGCAGTGCAATAGCTGGTTCTTTGGTGTCAAGATCTGCATGTGCTGCGGGCTGTGTGTATGGGATAGCTGGACAGAACCTCTTCTGTACCTGTAGTTCTGTCAGATAATGTTTGTGGTGTAATCAAAATACCTTGATGTGTTAGTTGAAACTCCCTGACAAATCTGTTTGACAAAACGTATTACATCTACCTTGAACTTTAATATTCCAAGGTGATTTAGACACTAATGAATATGAAGTTTTCTAATTTGAGGCTTGCTGTGGGAACAAGCCAGTAATCACTAAAACGAGACTGCAGACAGCTGAAACTACTTACTTAATTGGAAGGAAAAAATAATGCACTTAAATGCTGCTGTTTGACTGTAATTTGAATGGGGGCTGTCAACAGCGAGAGATAAAGTACCTCAGTGACCTAAAAAATACAAGTGTGCCCCACTAGGGATTACTTGATGTTAGGTAATGACATGCTCCTAGAATTAAAGCACAAATATATATATCCCTTGATTTGCTAACTAGGCCAGTCCAATAGGTGGTGTCTTTTTTTTAAAGCACTTTGGTAGGCAAATGGGAAAAATCAGTTTTGCCAGGGTTTGTACAGAGCCTAGAGCAGCAGGGTAGCCTGTGGGTGTTGTGTCGGATTATTGTGGGGGGAGGAGCAGAATCAGTGTGTGGATAGGAAGGCTTGCTCAGTGGCTCCTTGTTAGAAGCTTGGATATGGCTGTGCTGTCGTCTCGGGAGGAGGTGGCACTGAGCTGTGGGGTAGTCCCTGATCCTAGGGAATCCCTAAGAGCAGTGCTTACAAACAGGTGACAGACAGCTGTGTACATTTGTAGGGCTCTTCCTGACTTGTATATTTTCGTTTAGGTTTGTTTAATTCTAGTCAGTGGATGGAGCCAGATGGTTTTTTTTTTTTTTTTACTTGCTGTAATAAATCAGAGGTACTCAAACCAGTGTGCTTCCCAAATTGCTTTGAAAGATTTGGTGACTTTGGGTGTGATGCAACTTTTGGGGGAGAAAAACAGTAATTTATGCTGTATTGAAGTGAAATGTGATGGGCATATTTGCATGAAGAGCTGTGTAAAATACCTAGCTAATGACAAGCAGCAGGGGAGTCTGCTGCAGCCTGGGTGAAGCATTCGTTGTACTGGGGAGCAGTGCACTTCATTTGTAGGTCTGTGCTGTCAGACCAGCCTGGAAGGGAGCAAAGAACTCAGTGCTTACTTGGATATAAGACTCTTTCCTGGTAACGTATGAAGTTTATCTTAATGTGGTGGCTTTCCTACAGTGGCCAAGTTGACTTGCATAAAAAGGAATTAACCAAATTAACTTAGGTCTGTGTTTACTCTTGCAAAGGTTAAAGCTTTAATGTGAGAATGGTGAGCTTCAGAGCTATTGCAGGTGTGGGATCACATTGCAAGATTTGGGATAGCATTTTATGGTGTTGGAGAGCTGCTGGATCTGTTGAGTTTGTTATTAGCCTACACCTAGGCCTTATTTTCCTTAAGCAACCATGGGGAAGGTAGCTGAATGCTACACAGAAGCTATTGCAACTGAGCTGATCTGTAGGCTACAAAATAACTCGTAATAAATAAATTTGTGTGTTTTGCAAATAATCATGTGTTGAAACAGAATTGCTTGTATAACTAACAGTCTAAAGTTTCAATTTATCTTCCCAAAGGCTAGTATGTTATATATTATTCTTATGATGATGCTAAGTCATGCAGCTAAACACAGTTCTTCTTTCATTAAGAGATCTAACATTCAGGAAACAGTAAAACGCACACTTGGATACTTAATATATTGAGCTGAACGCAATGGGGCATGGCTGAAGTTATTGCTACCTTGAGTGTCTCTGCCTTCATTAAGTATCTGTTAATATTTGTAAATATTAAGGAACGGTCATCTTCAGTGCTTCTGGGTTGTTCTAAATTCTTGGTGGACCTTTGCTGTCTGCAGTTGTTTGTCTGGGATGTGTGAACAGGGAGCGGGGCCCCTCCAGAAGGCAGGGTGTACAAACTTGATGCCTGCTGCAATGAAGAACAAAAGGTCTGTAAGACTTGGTAAATATGTACTATGTACTCGTGCGTTTTGCAAGTATGAGCTTGAATGAAGCGAGAGACGCTTTTCTGAAGTTAAACTGTTATCTTATGAAAATACTGCTTGTTGCTAACTACTCTGTGTAGCATAATGCAGGTTGGCTTTTATGTAATGGGTGACTGTTGTAAACCCTGCTTTTAAGAGCCATCAGGAGTAACTGTTGGGCAGAGCTTTCAGTTGTAATGAACTGGGCTGTTAGCATTTCATGGGAAATGCTGATTTATCCCAAAGTAGGGGAGTGATTGAGTACCAAGTACGTTTGTCTTGGTCTCCTTGCACACAGTCCCTCCTCTGTTCCCCATCTCTTTTTACTACAGAACTAGCTTGCTGTGGAACTGCTGTCTTCTTTCTGCAAGTTAGCATGGAAGGGCGTATCTTTTAGAGAAGAGAGTTCTGCCAATGTATGCATTTCGTGCAACAGTTTGCAAAAAAACTTTACTGGCTGAAAAAAAGTAAGGGTGCAGCTTAGATCAGCCTTCTTGATGTAATACTTTTCAGTTGTTCAGTCAGTGTTTTGACAGGGTCACATCAAATCAGAACAAGCAAGAAATCAAAGTTCCATCTAATCTAATTTGTCTTGTCTAATCTGATTTCTTATAGACAAAATGCGGGTTTTTCTTCTGAAGTAAGGTAGAAGAGTTCCAAGTGTTCTTACTGGCATCAGTCGGACTGCATCTGTGTGACACACAGTGATTTCAGATGTGGCAGAAGACCATAGAATGGCCTGGGCTGAAAAGGAGCACAATGCTCATCCAGTTCCCACCCCCTGCTATGTGCAGAGTCACCAACCAGCAGACCGGGCTGCCCAGAGCCACATCCAGCCTGGCTTTGAGACCCTCCAGGGATGGGGCATCCACAGCCTTCTTGGGCAACCTGTTCCAGTGCGTCCAAGATAGAACTAGAATTTATCCAGCCTTCAACTGTCTTTTCTTCCACTCCATGAGAGACTTGGGCATGCTGGATCAGCTGGGGAAGGATGGCATCTGTGGGCCTTTAAATGCATGTTATTCACTTCTGCTAATTTTAGAATGCGTGTTCTTGAAATTCCAGCAGTAGCTACATACCTCCTAAACCTGAAAATAAATGGGCTTTCCACTCCCTAGATGCTTGGTGTGGGGTTGTTCTGCTTTGCTTTTGCATGTATATGCAGACTTTCATGTGTTGAATTGCTTAATTCTGTCTTGGTTGATGCTCAGGAATTCTTGACAGCGTTGCTGTTAGGTTCCTGTGCAGCATAAAGCCAACACAACTGTGTGTGAATGTGCAGTGGATGCCAGAACTGGGAGACAAGGGTTCAGCGTGTCAAATGAGTTTTGTGTCGGCATCTCAATGAAAATGCAGTCGGCATTAGTATATGTGCATGTGTTCTGAAAGATGAGCTAGCATATTGTAAACTTAATTTGATTTCACAACAACTTGTGTTGTTTGCACTAAATGAATTGGACTTCCATTTGTCATGAAGAAAGCTGATGGCAGGTTGCTGCTGTCTTAGTTTGTAAATAAGAGTGGTTCCTGCTCTTAGAGGATGGTACTGCTGGGTTTCTGTGTGTGCTGGATGTAACAGTTCTCCTGTTTTGCTGCCTCTATAGGATTCTGAGGCATTGCAGGAGGTTTGTTTAGTATGCCTCACTTGGTGTAAGAGTGAGAGGAAACCACGAGGTGTTAGGTGAGATGAAAACAGTGATTTGCGTGTGGGTTTTTTTGGTTGCGCTATGCCTGGGAGCTGGTGATGTCTGCAGAATGAACTCGTGTGCTGCTGTCCCACAGTGGATGAACAGCTGGGCATGTGGTCTATCATCTTGCTATCAAGGGTCAAGAGCAGTTCAGTGAGACCAGAGACAGGTGGCTGTCTGCTCTGGTGTCTGCATGCCACTGTAAGAGGAAGCTGTAGCACCTTGCATGTGCTCAGCTCCTTGGAAGCCTTTCCCTGAGGCTGGTGCTTCGTGCTTCCAGTTGCAGACACTGTAGTTAGCCCTTAAGGGCTGACATTGATTTTAGGCTTTAAAACAGCATGAATTGGTCTCTGCTGCTTGTGGGCTTACAGCCTCTTGCTGCTGTTGTGCAGGCTGTGAGCAGTGTTGTTTCCACCAAGCTCTCCTCTCTCCGTTGTGCTGTTGCTACGTGTGGGCTTCTGGCTGTGAGAGGAATGAATGGAAGTCCTGCATGAGTCTCTGCTTTGGTTAGGAGCTGGAAGGGCGTAGCAGCTGCTTTCAGGAAGCCTTGAAAATGGGATCGCTTTCGTAATGACACGATCTGAAGGGTAAACAATTCTCTTGGCTTAAATGCGAACTGAGCAGCAGCTAGGCTGTGTGAGAGAAGGGCAGGCAGAAGTAGCATTTTCTAGTGGAGGTATTTCTTTCAGAGCTGGAACTCTGACTCTGCTTTGGTTCTGGATGGCAGATTGGATAGGGAATAGTAGTGAATAATCACCTATCTATAAACTGAAATCCCATCACTACAGGCATTCAGCGGATTCTGCCATTCAAAGCCATAACTGACTTGGAAACATTCAGACCCTTTTTAGTCTGTGATTACAGGTCTGTGTGCGGATCACACAAGCAGATCAGAGACAGCCATCACTCTGACCCTGCTGCTGCTCAGAGCTATTCTTTTTCATTAGGTTCTGCAAATCCAGAGAACTCCTTTGCTATTGAGAGAGAGAGAGATGTCTAAGGATGATTGCTTGTGACTGAGCAGCTTGCAGGAGGAGGCTGTAAGCAAAACAGTGCTATGTTCTGAGCCTTTGTTAGAGGCACACTTGGCTGTAACTGCTGGCAATAAAAGCTGCAATAATAAATATCTCAAAGAAACCGGATCCCTTTACATTCTCTGAACAGTTGGTATGTGATTTATTGAATTCGTAGCGTTCTGGGAGAGGCATGGAGAACAAGTTATTGTGACAGAGCAGGAAGAAGAGTTTTATTAACGGATTAGTAACTAACTGTGCAGCGGAAAGAGCTTACATTGACTTTTAACACTTCAGTTAGGTTGCTCAAACTCAAGCTATCAGGAGACTCCTGTACTGCCATAACTAATAGGAACTTCATGGCTGTGTGTTCTTTTTCCTTTCAGGAATGACAGAATTGGGCTAATAATTAAGCATTTCCTTAAGTTTAATAACAATAATTACTGTGGGGGAATGTCAGATTGTTTTTTTTTAAGTAAAGACAATCTAAGGGAAATGCCAGCGTACTGAAGGTCTGCTTTGAGTTTGTTTTCAACTTGTGTTTGGTATTAAAAGCAGTGCACTAATGGTTCTAAGGTGGTTAATAAGAATTTGATGTCTTTGATTATTTTTAGGCTTAGGTGTAACCTAGAGACTTTTTCCTAAGGGACTGGCATGCTGTCCTTATGTCATGCTGTCCTTATGTGTACCTTTTTGCTGTCAGTGATTCTTCCTGTTCTAAAGGGTGAAGCAACCAATTACCATGCTACAGTAGTGATCCACCCACCTCTTAGAACGAGTTTCATTTAATGTGGCTCTTATGTGCTATAGCTAATGAAGATGGATAGATAGAATTGCTCACGTCAGTATGGAAGCTTGTTAGGTCTTAAAAATGGATTATTGAAGACAAATGTGCTATAGTGGCAATGCTAAGTCATGGCCTGAAGCAGTGATTGAGCACCTGGTGGGAAGGCAGGGCCAACCCAGGGGAGCTCAGGTGCAAACAGTGTCCCTGAGTGATTGGAAGGGCTGGAGCCAGGATCCAGCCCTCATTTAAGGGTTGGCAGTGGGTGCAGGGGTATCTTGCTGGAGATCCTGGTCTCCCTCAGGCCTTCTAAATGTAAGCAGTTTTTCTTCCATTGTTTTTGCATCTATGGCTGCTGCATTTGGGCTTATCTTCATTTGCTGCAGCCTAGGATTGTGCCACCCCACCTTTATTGCTGTACTTTCCATCTGGTTATAGCATTACACGTGGTAAGTGTGTTTTCCATCCGTAGCTCTGCACTAGTAGAAGAGGTACTGAGTAGCCTGAATTGGTTGTTAGCTAGGGAGCAAATGCAGAAATAAATAACGAACTCTAGGAATTGTTGCTATTAAAAGCAGGTTTCAGCAGGGAATGGGTTAATTGAACAGCTTAACTTAGCCCAGATTGAACAGCCCCTTTGAAGATAGGCTTTGCTTGTCCAGTAGTACTGTTCTGGATCCTCTTTTCTACTTTGCCTGATCTGAGGAGATGTGTAAGAAGCCAAGACTAAAAAAAACAAACATAGAAGTGGCGTTAAACTTCTCTGTCAAGGATATGGGTGGTGAAACATAAAGGCTAACAGATCAGGAGTGAGCTTGACCTGCATTAAGAAGCTCAAGCAATGGTGGTGAGTGCTTATGAAATATCCCTATTACACTCAGTATAAACTGGTTAAACTGTAGTAAGCTTCGGTGATGCTGGCTGTATGTACCTTTTAACTTTGCTGTTTGTGAAATTGTGAACGCCAAGGAACCTGATAGGCTCCAGAGGTTTGAGACTGGGCAGTATTAGGTGCTATTCCAGAGAGGAAGAGGCTGTAATTACTTGAATGAAGCATAACTAACATCTGAACAAAGTAGATGCTGAAGGCTTATTGCCAAATGTGGATTTCTGCTTAAGCAGATGTAATTACCTGGACTTTGTACTGGATTGTTTGGCGGATTGAATGTGCAAGATAACAGTAGGTCACAGTCCAAATGTAAGGTCCCTAAGACTGTATATTCACAGCTGTGGTGATAAGTCTGGTTAATTGAAAACTAAATTCACAATTTCAGGTTACAGGTGTAAAAACATCAATTTGAGTTGTCAACCAATGGCTATGTGTGAAGTCAGTGTGAGGACTGTGCAGTGGTGATAACCTTTGGCAGTGATGCAGGTGGTATTTGAGTGGAACCTGCACCTTTTTTAACCTGTGGGGCTGCTTCTGGGAGCCTGACACAGTTTTCTTCCTTCTGAAGTTTGAGGTAGAGACAAGTGGCACGCAGTGCTATGCTGAGAAGCATTTTTCATACAGGTCATCGGGCCGAGAACTACACTGATAGTAGGCAGCTGTTCTCCAAGAGGTATTGACTGCAATATAAAGCTGGCTTATCATTGCATTAAGTAAATAGGAGGCCTTTTGTGAGACTTGTGCTCAATATCCAGCATCGCTGATCATGGATGCCAATAGCAGTTTGTGTTCTATTTTCAAAACCCCCTGGAGACCTTTGGTCTGAAAGCCCTGGGCTGCTGAGCTTTTAGGTCAGTTTGTGGGCATGCAGCAAGGCTGCAGAATACGTGGCTGATTGACTGCATGGTCAGGAGTATGGGCAGAAACTGTGATAACTTGGAATTCTTTTTCTTATGGAAGAGGAAAATGCAAAAGAAGCTGCATGTATTGGGTGGCTGAAGTTGCAATCTCGAAGAGCTCTGTAATTCTCTGGCAACGTCATTTGTAGTCTTGACTGTGTGTTTGAAACAGCACAGTATGGGTAATGAACAACATGACTTCTGCAGCTCTTCTTGGGAAGGATGCAACTCTGCAAAGGGATTTTAAGAGGATAGCGTGTCAAATACATGCAGTGCGTGTAATTTTATGTTTGCACTGAGGTTTTTGCTTGTGGAAGTGACAACCTGAAGATGTGGCTGATGTGTGCAGTCTGGAATTAGAGGCCTTCAGGAATGCTTCGTAGGGATATGTCTGTTGCTTAAGATTGTGCAGAGAGCAGTGGATTTCTGTGAAGCTTGGATGAGCCTTTTCTTTTAAAAGCCTGGACAAGAAATGCACTGTTAGCAGTTTTAAAAGAGCTCTGGACTTAAAAACTCAGGAGAAACACGCTTATTTTCAGTTAAAAACATCTGGAGAAAGGTAAATGGAGTGTTTGGAAGCAATTGATGTAATTTATGTGTCCTTGTTGCTTGTCTTGAGGAAGCTTTTAGAAATGACTGCAGACATCTGCAGTGCCCTTTAATATTTGATGGGCTCGTACAATTCAGTTTACAGAAAACTCATGACCTGCCCTATTTCTGTGAGCCTGCTTTGAGAGGGCAGGTTATGGGAATTCCTTATCTTCCTACTACAATATAGCTTTATGTTCAACAGATAATTTTTAGGGATTTGAAATGGAATCGTGTTCTGTCTCGTGCTTGTTTTGCTCATATTTGGAAGAAAAGAAGCAGTAAGATGGATTTGCTTCTCGATGCTGTCGAGATTCTTATTGCCAAAGAAGTTATTTTTACAGCTTTAGGAAGAGCAAGTGCTGAAACGTGTTCAGGCCACCTCAGCATGACCTTATGTACAAAAAAGGCTCTTAGTGCAGGCAGATGCCAGCCAAGTTGGGTACCAAATCGCTAATAGTTCTCAAAGCATGATGCTTTCAGAGAAAATCATGGAATCAGGAACTTGTTTTCAGGCTCTGGATGCCTTAAGCTTCCTGTTTGATGCTCCTTAGCCTTTTCTCTCCTTATTCTAGCAAAATAAAATTGACGCTTGGCTTCATCGCATTGCATGGACAGTGTTTGGGAAATACTCAGACCACTGGTGAGAAAGAACTGCACAAAGATACTGAAGTCAATTTTCTCATCAAACTTGAGAAAAACTACAGTATTTGGTGAAATGTTTCAAAAGTGCCATTTGTTCACAGCATTTCTTTCTGAGATAGTGAAAACTATATTGGATTTACGTGGTAAGATTTCTTCTTCTTAAAGCTGCTCATATTTTTATTGTGCCCTGTTAAGGCATACCCTGTGCATAGTGTGGCGAGGCAGAACCAGTTGTAGGGAGGGGATGATTTTTGGTACTGAGGATGTCTGTGATATGTATTAGCTAAATAGTGCTGTATTTTCCAAGCTTTACCCCAAATATTAAGTCACGATTCTATAGCAGAATCTCTTTGCAGTGGGTAGCTCTGATAACCAACCAGTTGTCTGTAGTTTGTCATGCAGAATAGTGGAAGCAGGATGTTTCTGTTCAGGCTGGATGTCCCTTAAGTCACCTGGGTGTTATTTGGGTAGCTCAGATGAAGTTTATCTGTAAAGCAAAGAAATGTGTTAGAGGGTTATTTGAAGTATAAGATGCTGGTAAGGGAAGTGTTCCTATTCATGACACTGTTGTACTGGTACCAGCTTCTTCCCCTGGTAGAGCAAAGATGAACAGGCATTTGATAGCAGAATTAGCTAAAAGGTCCTTGTTGTTCTTCCAAGTCCCTTGAAGATGTTATTGAAACCTAGACCGTCAATGATTGCTTCCAAAGGAAAAGAACAGTCAGACTCTGATCTGTTGAGGAACGAGGGGGAATCACCAGCATTGGATTCCTTGTGAAATGATGTGCAGAAGATTTGAAACTGTTTGTTTCTACCTGGCTGGCCTAGGCTAATTTAATGCTAAAAAATGGCATGTTCTTAAGGAGTAGTGTGATAGAGCAGTGCTGCAATCTAGAGATAAGATTCTTCTGAAAATATTTGAAGGAAAAAAAGTTGTTTTTGCTGTCCCTTCCCCAGGTCTTCTACATATTTCAGTGGTTGTATCACAAAGGAATGTTTCTGTAAATGAGGTTGAGCAGGTTAAACAACAGTCAGCAGCAGGGTATTCGTACTTGCTGTCAAGAGTTATCCAAGTCAGGGTGTTAGTTTGATACCTTTTTGGTATCAAATGACATGCATTGTAAGCCTCACGTGCAGAGATTCTTCACAGCAGTGACTGGTGGGAGTAAATGCAAGGGTAGTAAGGATGGAACAGTGCTCACTGATAATGCACCACTTCTCATGGTATTTTCTTCAAGTCATCTCTTTGTGAAAACAAATATGGAAACTTTAGAAATAAACATCCCAAACAAATCCGAAACCTGACCTTTCACATTTCTGTTATTGGCAGAAATAAGCACTGATTACCATCCACACAACATGCACTCGGCCACATTGGCCAAAGCAACATGTTTGTCTGGTACAATGCAAGAGAGAAAAGGAGATTTAAAGCCATCAGTGCTCTAATGCTGTTATCAGTTCTTTGCTGAGCTGTGGATGAGTGTAAGTACTTGCTGATGCTATTTACTCTGTTTGGTAGCGTGGCTAGGTAATCTGATTCAGTGTCAGCTTGTGTGTCACTGTGATATGGAATGAAAGATATTGTTGATTTTTTTTTCATCAGCTTTCTGGCACTGCAGCTCTCAGCAGCATTGGTACCTCCTATCTTGATGATAAATCACTTCAACAGCCGAAGTTCTTTAGGCTTCTAAGGAATTTCTTCACTTTCAGAAGCTTAGATGATGAGACAGCAATATAAAAGTAAGTTATATAGGTTTTTCATTTGTTTTTTTGTGCAGATTACAAATGCCTGCTAGGATTGAAGGCATGAAGCAGTATTAAGTGCTGGTCTCAAGTATAAGTAGTGGATTTACGAATGAATGTTATGAGTTCTGTTGTATCAAAAGGAATATTGTCAAACTGCTAGAAGCATCCTGTCTCTGGAAATGGGGAGAGGAATTTTGATGAACTTCTGGATGTTCAGGCTATTCAGAAGAATTGGAGCATTTCATTTCTGCAGGAACTTCCATGATTAATTGAGGGTACTCGTATACTGGTATCTGCACAGTAAGCTAAGGAAAGAGGGAGCTCTAATGAGCAGCAGAGCATTACAGTATTGTCAGAGGTTTTTAATGTAAAGCTTTAATGCAATATTCTATGTTTAATGCTTTAAAAAAAAAAACGAACTCATTGCTTCTGTTAATTACAGATGAAACGTGGTGCTTAAAGGTGGGACAGAATTGTCTACTGTGATTAGCAATATTTCTAATACTTCTTCTGTAAGGATATCGCTAACAAAATGTCATCCTGCTTTTTTTCCTTATTTAATTGGACAATATATAAGTAATGTGTAGTGGTACGACAGAGGCAAGATGTATGATGTGCTGAAGGCAGGTCAGACTGCTTTAATAGATTTTGTGCCTGTGCGGTAAGGAAGGCAAATGTGCCTCATGATCTCTCATGGTGAAATATTGATTCCTCTTATGAGGCATCTCTTATGTGAGGAAGAGCTATGATAGGGTGAGAATCCTTGTCTGAATAGCAGTTACCACTGCTTCTGTTGGAACGTGTGCTAATTATGCAGTTAAGAAAGTGAACAGAAGGGCTCATGCATCTATTTTCAGTTGAACTTTGTGTACTCATATTATTCCAGTATCCTCAGGCATGAACTTCTATAAATAGGGATAATTAGCAGTAATCATTGGTATGTTAGCAAATGCAGAAAGACTGCATCTGGGTTGTTCAAGAGGAACTGCAGTACTGATAACACTGATGTCATTTGGAAGCAGGTGAATGTTCAGGTGAGAGGCTTTCTTTGTAGAATGAGTGTAGTAGAACTCTAAAAGTAACTAGCAGTTGAGGTTAAGGTCTTTTTCCAGCAATGTGCTTTTGGGGAACATAATTTGCTAATGGGTGTCTGTGGGGTGGGACTCACACAGCCCTCTCTGTTGGCTCCAGGCCTCATAATCTTTTTTTGATTGTGTTGTGGAAAAGAACACAGCTTAATGGAAAGTTCTTTTAAGCATAGTCCATTTTTCATACTCAGGAGAGCAAGTTTTCTGATCCAGATAGAATCATTAATGTTGGTAAAGACCACTAAGATTATCTAGTTCAGCCATGATTATCTAGTTCATCCATACAGTGGATTAAGAATGCCTGGCTACCCACTTCTGAATCATTTCTCAAGGCCATTCCTTTGAGTGTACAGATCCATACAGGTGAAAACACCACGCTGCTCAACCAAGGGCTGGCTGTGTAGAGCTGTCACTGTGCTGATCCTTTCAACCCCAAATACATGACAGAATGCTCCTACAGGTATTGTGCTGGTAATGACAAAACTGACACAAAGTAATTAAAGAATATTGAGAAAGACAAACAAGTCATTGTTTAAAGATATAGCACAATAAAACCAACATCTATGGTGGCCTCTCCTAATCTACTCTCTCCAAAACAGACATTTAAGTTTAGTGATTTCTAGCATATTAGATACGCATGATGCAGTACAACTTTGCTGCTTTAATGTAGCATAATGCAGTATAGTAAGAGTATGACTTCCTTGAGAGGGAGGGCTATTAAGTGTGTACTACAGGGAGATATTCAGTAGTCAGCGTTCAAGAATGACCTTTCTAAGCTCAGGAGTAGTCCATCCCCACATAGAGGAAGTCCAACAAAAATACTGAATGCCATCCTGTTTAATGTGCTCATAATGTGGATGGTGAGGCAGAGTGTACCCTCAGTCAGCAGGTGACACCCAAATGAGAGCACAGGAGGTTCTCTTCTACCATCAGGCAGCACTTCTGTGCTGTACAAATGATGGAGCTCTGGCACAGATTGCCAAGAGATTTGTGTGGTCTCATCCTTGGAGATCTTCCAGAGCCACCTGGATTGGTGCTGGGCACCCTACTTGTGTTGTCCCTGCTGAAGTAGAGTTAGGACAAAGTAGATCAAGAGCCACATCTTGTGTCTGTGTCTGGGAATAACATGGAGCAGATCTTCATGGATCAGATGTTAAGGCACATGCGAGAAGAGGAGGTGATCTGAGTCAGCCAGCATGACTTTACCGAGGGCAGATCTTGTCTGACCCATCTGGTGGCCTTCTGTGATATGCAATAGACAATTAGCAGATGAAGAGCAACTGATGTCATCTGTCAGGACACGTACAAGGCCTTTGACATGGTACTTCACCTCTCTAAACTGGAGAGATACAGATTTGAAGAGTTGCCTATCTGGTTGATAAAGAACTAGATGGTTGCAGCCATAGAGTTGTAGTCAATGGCTCTGTGTCCAGATGGAGGCTGCTGATGAGTGATGTTCCCTGGGGTCCGTTTTGGGACCGGTGCTCTTCAGCATCTTTATCAATGACATAGATAATGGGATTGAGTGTGCCCTCAGCAAGCTTGCTATTCTGTGATTAAAAGCTGGTTCTGATGACCTCTTTGAGCTTTAGTTTACACTGTGTTTGGTAGAGCTGGGAACTTCAACCTTTGAATGGGGTGTTATGAGTGGTGGTGCTGAGCTTCCAGCAGAGCATCCATTTCTCATCCTGGAGAATTCCTTTGAACTACTTTAGATGGGTCTCTAGGGGAAAGTTTGTTCCCTTAGAATGAGTAAATTGGCTAGGTTTTTTTTTTTTTTGCCTAGCTAAAAGGCAAATTGTAAGATTGAATTAAGTCTTAACCTTCTGATCTGGATTTTATTTCCAGCATGCTGATCCATATGCCCACAGCACAGATGTGTGTTGTTCAGTCTACTCCAGCATTGCTCTCTTCTAGGTTTGTGTGACCAAGTTAAAAACCCGAATCTAAAGTGAATTGCTCACAGACTTCAGGTGTGTATCACAATGCAAACCGATCATATAGCTATAGAATGGCTGGTTCCACAGCTGATGCAAACTGTAGATGCTGAGTTTTTTGGTGAAGCTGAATATTCACATTCATTTGAATTCATTTTTTAGAATGGAAACTCATTTCTTAGCGCTGACTTTGTAACGTACAGCAACTACTCTTACTAGGCTTTCATTTTACGTTGATGATAATCTCTTGGCCAAGAGAAGCAGAAGATAATATCAATACTTCATTTAACAAAGGAAGAATAACATATGGAACTGGTGGAGTAGTGAAAACTACAAAATTCTTTTCAAATTAGCGGAGGACTCCTTTTAAGTCAAGATTGATATCTGACATAGCAATATTTATGGAACAACTTATTGTTGGCACAGTGTTGTTTGCAGGAGAAAATTGCTGGGGAATGTGGCAGCTGTATGATGAAGCTGTTAGGGAGTGTTGGCCTCATTTCATACACCCCTTGTGCCTGTCTGACATGCTACTTGTGCTGAAAATAATGACTGTGGTTTAGCATTCAATATGATAGATATTACACTTATGATAGATGATGCTGTGCTTGATAATTCCTTAACAGTCGCTTGCTGCTCTTGGCTGTAAGCGCATGTGCGGTTTGCAGCAGAAGTGCAGCTCTGGCAAAACAGCTGGAAGGGATCATAGAAATACAACACTGAGATGTTCTGATCTTAGTTTTGGTTCATGGTGTTTTTATTCCCTAAAAGAGCTGTCTCCTTATCAGCCTTAAGGGACATCTTATGCAGACACACCGGAAAGCATGTGAGTTCACGTCCTCAGCTTCTGGTGCTTTTGAACTGGTGTAATGCCAGAAGGGAAGAGGACAGTTTGTATTCTGAATTTCTTATTAGATCAGTGGGGAGAGATGAAACTAGGACTAGAGCATCCACGCCAGCACTAGGAAACCAGCATGGCCTGCTTGCTTCAGCCTGTGACCTCATTTGATGCCTCTTTTTTTCCCCTGTGCCAGGAGGAGAACTTTGAGCTCTAGAAACGTGGACTGCTTCCCTGACATGTTGGCTTCTGTTCCAAGTGAAAGTATGAAATGAAATTCATGTTTTCTTATGGCATACCTTAAAAATAGTTCTTTGAGAAAGGTTAAAATTCAGCTCATCTGTTTTTTTCCTCACATCATTATCAGCAGATGTGAGCATTACCGAATGCATCCAGGCACTTGCCTAGCACAGGTCCCAATTCCGAATGGTCAGAGTTCTTCCTAGTCTGCAGTTATCCTGTGAGCCTTGAGGAACATGCACTTCACTTCATTCTGCTGCTTTGCTGTGTGCTGTCATAGCTGCCATCAGCTGAATGGTGCTGGAGTCCTGAAGTTGGTCTCTGTGTCTCTGTCAGAGCTGTAGTTCATTGGCACAGGTTTGTTCTTAGGTGTGGGGAGTAGCTTGAAACAGTCACTGATGAACAGTATTCTTGCCTTCAGAAGGAACACTGTGTTCCATTGCAAGTTCTCAGTTGCCATTTATCATGTTTTCTAGAATTGAAGGTGAAAGGGTAAAACCTGCTTTATTTTTTGGATAGGTGGGGGGGAGGAGGAAGGTACAAGGAACGCAACTTGATGAACCCTGGCTTAAAGTTTGTGATAGTGTTCGAATTCTTTGTGCCTGTAGATTCTGAAACTCCTGTTGTCCATTTGCAGTTGCTTTACTCTCCTATTTCAAATTCATGAAACTGTTTGCAAACCAGAGGAGCTTCTCACTGTTGTTCTCTGCAGTGTTTTGCTGGACATCTCGGACGTCAGGGGGCATAACCATTGCAGTGTTCTGGTGACTTCTGCAGCTCAGCTGATGAATCAGCCAAAGGTACCATCCTGAAATGGTTTGGGCAGAGCATGCTTTAATAAGATAAATAAACTTAAGGAGCTGCTCAAGAAACAGCAAGGTTCTGCAGCAAGGTGCTGGCTTTGTTGGCTTCCATAGGTGGTAGTTTCTGACTTCATTATGGAAATCAAAATGCTTGGAAAAATGCTCATTCTGTGAGCATTCATTGAGAAAATGGGTATTCTTTTCATATACTGTTTGAAATGTTGCCCCCTTCTGGTTACTGACAGCACTGTGAATTGGATGTGGATGGGAGGAGGGTCAATTAGGAGTCAGCTAATACTGGAAATATAAAAGAGAGCTTCCAGGTGCACAGGAGGATTGGGTCTAGTAGGTCTAATCCTGAGGCTTTGCATGTGTATTGAATATTTCCACTCTTTCCTATAGAAAGAAACCACTACAAATAGTATTTTTAAACCTAACCTAGGATTCGAATTCAGAGTAAGTAAATATGATAACTGCTTGTAACTACTTAACAAAATAATGTCATGACTTTTTTTTTTACAGTGGTGAAGTTGTTTATCATTTTAGTATGGTACTGCTGGAGTACCAGCACATTGGTGTATTTTGTTGCCTTAAATGTAGGCGTGAGTTTAAAAAACGTAGGATTTGGAACAGGAGCAATGAACTATATGTGGGTTATCATAGGAAAATAAGGAATAAGAACACTGAAGGCTAATGGTACTTCCCTGGATAAGGAAGAACCACGTTATTAGTGGCATTATATGGAGAGGAACATGTCTAATGTGTTATTGGAAAATGCTGCAAAGCTTAATGTTAAATAATAGCTCTTAAATCAAGGTGTGCATTAACTGTGGAACAAATAGAGTCAGAATCTGGCTGACCCCTGCTGTTAAGTTTTAACTGAGAAATTTCCTGCACTGATAGCAGTGAGTAGATCCTACGCATCAGAAAGGTGTGTTGTGAGCTGTAGCAGTGTGCATCTTATATCATAGAATCACAGAATGGCCTGGGTTGAAAAGGACCACAATGCTCATCCAGTTCCAACCCCCTGCTGTGTGCAGGGTCACCAACCAGCAGACCAGGCTGCCCAGAGCCACATCCAGCCTGGCCTTGAATGCCTCCAGGGATGGAGCATCCACAGCCTCTCTGGGTCTTTAGTTTTTTTATTTCAATTTCTGCATTCTCCTCTTTTACTGCTTTCACTGAAATTAAAAAGTTTTTTTTTTAAGTAGTGCTGTTTTTTGTTTTGTTTTCTGTTGTTAGTGTTGCACTTTTTTCCTATACGAGTGACTAGTCTTACCAGTAGGTGGAGGTAATGAGATATTTAAATCGAACCAGTCCCGTGGGGATGGAATAGGAGCAAAGCAGTGTATGCACAGCAGGCATGAAAACTGGCACTTTGCATTTCACTGGACTCAGAGAAGAAATTAAGGCTTGTTTTTTAGTAGGGCTTGAACTCAACCCGCTGTGTGAGTGGATTTTTATAGGTTTTCTTCTGTTTCCCTCCTGGTTTATGCAAGTCATTAAGATGCTGCAATTGTGTTTTGGAGCTCTTTGAACTCTGAGTCGTGGTGAGACTTGGTTCTTGTACAGCAATTTTCTAGCATGCCTCTTGGTTTGTAACGTTTTGTCCAGCTTCTTAAAATTAGATAACAGGAAGGAACTGGGATCAGCAGAGTTGAGGCTCTTAGGCTGCATGTCTGAGTAGTGAGGAGCCTGAGCTTGTGGGACAAGACTTTGTGACTGGTTTACAGCACAAAATCCTCTCGTTGACTTAATAACCATCAAATTATGGCCCCATTTCTCTGATAGCTGGGCATTCTTAATCTTGGGGATGAAGCAGCCATGCTGGTGTAGTGTTGCTTGTTTTATTTAAAGGACAATCTTTGTAAGTCACTTTTGCAGATGACCCTATAAATTAAGCTGGTGTGTTGCAGTTCCATGGCTGCTTTCTGTCTTGGGGAGATGCTTTCAATAGATTCTGCAAGAACTAACTAACTTGCATAGTTCTGTGAAGGTTTTCAGAGGACTTTAGGATACCTTAATGCATAAAACTCTTCCATGTGCCACACTGATGGCTTTCTCTATGAAAATCTGAGGTTATTCTTAACTCCCTTTGTGTAATTGTACAGGGTGAGATTTGAGCCACTGGAAGATGACCAAGAGGTGTGAAAAGCAATGGCATTAAGTACAGCACTGATGTCCTGCAACAGATGCTGATTTATGCTTTGGAGGGACATTCCAGTGCCATCTCCAACTATTAAAACTGTTTCCATGAGAGTAGTTATGGAATGTATGACTCCCTGTTAGAGGGCAAGGCTTTAGAGAGCAGCAAGTGAGCTGTGTGTTTAAGGAATCAAATGTTCCTCGACCAGTTTTAATTAGTGAGATGCTTGTGAGTGTGATTTCAGAGACTTTTTGTGCAAGTGCGTGCATGAAAAGGAAATGGTGTTCACCTCAAATTGTCATGAATTAATGGGTCAGTACAATCTGTATGTAAAAGTAAACTATCATTTATCTACCTGGTTTCACATGGTCCTGTGACTTGCATGACTTACATATGGCTTAGTGGAAAGTTCCCATTGAAGACGAACCATGGTAACTGTGGGAGTAGCATCTGGGCATGTTTTTGCAAATGAATTCATTCACCCAGTAGGGAAAGATGGGATTCTACCTTAGGGATGCAGCTCTCAGCATGCTGATGTATGTCACGGTACACTTGTGTTCCTGGGTATCTTGCTGTGGAATTCACTCAGGTCCTGGGCGTCCCAAGAGGAGTCTCAAGGGAAACGCTTCCCATGTGGGCACTTGAGTTACTTAAGATGAGCCTGAATGGCAGAAATAAATGAATGCTGTTGCCATAAAAGTGTAAGACATAATTAGTCTTTCCTGCCAAGTTTTTTTCTCTTTAACATTGTACCAAATAGCAAACACAGTAACAGCTTAATGCATGGAAGTTTCCTGAACACCTAATTCAAACCAGCATAGCAATTCCAATTTCTAATTTCAGTAGCTTTGTTTTATTAGCTTATTTTTGTTTCTGTTTTGCCTCTTAGGGCTTGGTGGTTTGGTGCTGGTAAGGCAAAAGTAGTCCCCAGTGATACCTGAGTGTGGTGTGGGTTTGGGTTGGTGTTCTGATAAGGGGAGCATCTATGTGGAACCAGCCTTGTGGTGCATCTCAGCTGTGGATTTTGATGTGGTCAGGGGAACCTCAAGTTCTACTTCCTGCTTGTGTAAACTTTGTATGGAAAGCAATGGTATTTCTGAGAGTTCTGTTTTAGTAGCACTTGTTAAATCTGTTTGTCAACTTGCAGTAATAGATGAGAAACTCTGGCTTGGCTCTGGCTGGCAGAGCTCAGTAACAGAATCATATTTCTCATTAACATGTAGTAATGCTGAGAAGCACAGTCACTTGAATCACAGGGTGTTCTTAACATTGAACAAGGCTAGTAGTTCACTACGGAAATACAGCTGTTTCAGAGCAGTAGCTGAGCTCAGCAGTCTCCTTTTTTCCTGTAGAGCTGGGGCACAGGCAGCCCATGCCTCACATATGAACAGTTGTGGCAGTGTACCTTCCGAATGTGCTGAAGTGTGAGCTGGCTGCTAATTGAACCTGCTGGGAGGAGGCTTGGAGGAAACAGTTGGTGACTGTAACAGGAGAGGATGTGATGCCAGTCTCTAAAAGGAAAGGTCTTGGCATGAGGCTGTTAGCTGCTGTTCTGGGGGAGGGCTTTCAAAAGTGAATGGTGGGAACTGGAAGAGACAAAAATAAAAGAAGTGGCTTGATAATTGTTCCTTGTTGTGTCATGGTTGTAAATATCTCAGATGTGGTAAGGAGCTGTGAAGGAGTAACCAGATGTTCCTTCTGGTCCTCCTTGCTCAGCTGTGTTATGGCCAGTGCTGGCTTCCCTTTTCTCTTCCTCTTGTGCCACAGCTCTGGGCGTTTGCTGTGAAGAGCAAAGGGAATGGATGGATACACTGGCAAAATGTCTGAATTCTGTGAAATGCAGAGTAATCTGCTTCATTTCTTCAAATCTCAATGCTATCTAAACAATATTCTCTTCCAAGGAGTAGGTTTTGATGCAGAGGGGCTAGAGGTCACCTCTCCTTTACTTATTTTTGCATTTCTTTTGCTTATTGCTATCACTTACGAGACTTTCATCAGTGAACTCAGTTGTATGGACATTTAGCTTCTGGTACCTTAAAGCTGCATAACAAAGTAATTTGAGCACCCTGGTATTGGTGTGATTGACAATCATTATCTGTTTTTCACATTGCATCCATATATACTTGAGTTGTTTTGGCGTTGCAAGTATTCTAAAATGCCTTAGGTGAAATTAATGGCTCTATCTAAGCTGAAAACATAGGTTTAACACTAAAATGGAAGATAGAAAATTCACATGCATTGATCACCTTGATGGCTGTAGGCATGAAGGTGTGCTATGAAGAGACACCTGAAATCACCCCATTGGTGTTGCAGTGCTGCAGCCCACAAACTGTCAGTGTCTCCCTGTAACAGGCAGATTTTCCTCTGAAGTCACGTTGTAGAGGAGAGAAACAGGTGAGCGTGATGAGAATGAGTGCATTTTAATGTCTGTCTCCCTGCATGCTGTGACTCGGATAAGTGAAACATTGCCCCGTGCTTTGGGTACGTGCACTTACAACCATGAATTTTGCTTTCTGTCAGCGTGTCAAGAGAAAACGAGAAAGTACGCTGGTATCCTCCAGCCTATTGCTATTTAACCTCAGGTTGTATTGAAAGCATCTGTTACTATCACATGTAAACTTAGCTTATCAGCCAAGAGCATCGTTTCGCTTTGTGGAAGGAATGTCATATTTTAGCTTGGTTTCTGGCTGTTTTCACATGACTGTTTTAAAACTGGGGCACAGATGCACCTTCAGCATGTAATGCATGTGCATAATCAAAAGCATGGCTTTGCAGTAAATAATTCATGTCAGCTGGGGCACTCAGTCCTGATAATGAGATCTCAGGGGCTTGGCTCTTTCCAGATGATACGTGAAATATTCTTTGCTGTTAGTCATTCAATCTGACAAGTATTTAGTAGGTAATAGGATTTGTGTGCTGAGAGAGGACATTCCTTAAGTTTTCTGGTTGCTTCTCTAGTTTCTCAATGCCTTCCCCATGTGCCTCAGCTTTGAAACAGCCTTGGCTGTTACAGCTTGGTAGAGCAAGTGAGTGCTGCTCCTGGGTTAGCATTTCTAGGGACTGACATAGCTAGGGATATGCAGCTGAATTGTGGTTTTGGAACTGCTAATCAAAATGGAAATCCTCTTGGAAGAAGAGGAGAGGAAGACTCGCAAGGTATATGGGAAGTGTTGGACTTTCTATAATTTCAGAAGGGTGATGAAAATGTTGATGGAAAAGGTTGCATCTGTTTCTGTAGCCATTACGTGTTTAGCAGTGCAGGGCTCTGGTTAGTTTTGGTTCTGCCTTTTGGCAAACTGTGGGAGGAGAAATAGGTTCAACAACCAGTGCAGCGTAGAGGTAAGGAATTGTAAAGTAAGCTTTTGTTTCCATCTGTTGGCATGCTTTTCTTATGAGCTGTGTGCAGAAGTGATGAGCAACTACTTTTGCTCAAAATCTGTTGCTAACTGTGAGCTTTCCAGTCATCAGTGTGAAGTATCCAGAACAGCAATGCAGGGAAGGGTTGCTTGTGAGTAGATCATGGGAAGTGTTCTGTCCTAAAGCAGTGGGGACTGGCTTGGGGGTTTGTGCTGGTGCCTTTGTATGTCTCTTGGGTAATGTTGTGTTCTTGTGTGTGATAGTAGGCTTCTGTTGGGAACAGTATGCTTGGATGCTCTGAAGTTCAGCTCCCAATTAGCCTTTCTAACAATCTGTGTGAATGCTTTCAGGGATATATATCCACAAACACATCTACACATACACACAGCACAGTGTATGTGATGGGGAGGGAAACTCAGGGAAGTTTCTTTAGTCATCAGTTTAGATGAGATATGGAGTTTGTGCTCAGTGTCTGTATGTGTTGAGGCTTCGGGTCAGCTGAGGTCAGCACAGGGAAAGCAGCTCTGGCTTTTGACCTTGAAAGAAAGGGTCAGGCTTTAAGTCTTCTGAGACAGAAGAAAGCTCTGCTACGAATGCAAGGTATTTAAAGGATGTGTGTGTAGCAGCATCTGCAATCTGAAAGAGCAGAGTAAGAATTGTTACTTAATACATATCAGGTTTTAAAAAGATGAAATGTTTGCCTTGAATGCTGAGCTACCTGTTGCATGTGTGTAGGTAGCTCCATGCTACTCTAATTAAATAAAAATGCTGCAGTTCGTGTTGCTGAAAGAATAAGGACAAAGCTGAATGCAAAGGGAGGGTAAACAGACGTAAGTACCTTGCCTTTCCTATTGTAATTTAGTTAATCTGATAACTTTTGAGATTATGAAAGCTTAGCAGTACTCCTTGTGTATGCTGGTGCTTACTCGTGTTCCTTCTGCAGCACAGTAACTCTGGGGATGGCACAGACACTGCTGTTAGCAGGGATTGTACCTACCAGCCTTGATTGAAAGTCAGTTCTGGGTAGTGTTGTTATTCTTCCAGGCTGTTGTAGTAAAACGTGTGGTGGTACCTCTTGTCTGCTCGTAGCATGACTTTAAAGCATTTTGTCAGAACTGACTTCTTCGAGCGTATATGGCATGTGAGAATTGAAAACCAACTGTGTTCTGCAGAAATGAGTTAACAGAACAGGAATGCATTCTGTTTTTCTGAGCCTCAGCCATGGGTTGGCTATATTGGTTTCTACAGAAGTGGGTCAGAGCTATTTCCCCTTCTTGCCTCCAGCCATTAAGAGAAGAATGGGATACCTGGCTTTCAAACATGCCAGGCATTTTCTGTCTGCTTTAACATCCTTCAGTATAAAATACAGTCCTTCCTGCTTATGTTCTCACTCAAGAATTATAACTTAGAAATTGATAAATAAACTTTTATAGACCTGATTGGTTAATGCTGAAAATTAATCTTACTGCTGCTAAAGAGTAAATGAAGTCTTAATTCTTCCTCCGACAAAACAAACAAAGCCAAACAACAACAGACATCCCAGGGTCTTGGAACTGCTCTTTGAATAGAACATACAGCTGTGATTGTGGAACAGGCAGACGTGACTTCGGATGGAGCTGGGGGAGCCTAAGCCAGCTTCTATTTGTTGACTGATAGAACATCATTTTGTTCCAGTAGCTTAAAAAAATATATATGTTAAAAAAAAAAAATATAGGCTTTTCATTTCTGGCTGTCTGAATGCATTGAAATCAGACTTGTTACTGTGATAAGTGGTGTAGCCCAGCTGCCTTGTGTGCAGCATGGGGCTGGGGAAGGTGCAAGGTGAACTGTACCCAACAGTACCCAGTGTGGCTCAGATGCAGGCTCTGAGGTTGGGCACGGCTGCTCTTAGTGCTTCCTGTAGTTGTGAGTTCAGTATTGCTTAATGAAATAAGTAGGGATTTATTTTGAAGCTGTTGTTGTGGACTGATTCCGCGCTATGCTTTTTGCACAACTGTAGGGTTTTGGTGGTTTTTTCTTTTTTAAATCATTTCAGGAAGGAGTTGGCTTGAAGCACGTTTCCTCTGTTCTTAGCAAGTACTAATTCATCCGTTTTCCACAGCGGGAAATGCTTAAGTAGTATTAGGTTAAGGAGAGTGTTGTGTTTAAAACCCATCTGGTGCCTATGAGTGTGGTAGGAGAGGTCATCCTAGGTAACAGTATGCACATCCTACTTATGATAAATGCTACTGGTGACATGTTTTTTCCTCGTTGCTAGTACTACATCCTGAAAAGATACTGCTTGTTGGCTGGGAAGTGGAAGCATGCACGTGACCGAGCTCCAAAGGCATTGCAGCTGCATAAGCATGCTGGGTTGCCAGGTGAATGTAACGTAATGTTAGGAAGTCTGTGTCTTCTGTGAGGTGATCTTAGTTTGCTGCTTAGGAGCATGTATCTGCTCAGTGCTCTTAGTAAAGACTAGGGGCTGAATGAGAGCCGAGTGTTGCATCAGTGTTACTTCAGGTTTAGGAAGGACTGGCTTCAATAAGCCTTCAGCACATCGTGGCTGTCTGTAAGCAGGGATTTTGCGCAGTCCCACCTGGTAAGATGGAGCCAGGTGTGTAGTGAAGGCTCAGGCATTTGCATCGTGCTATTGATGGAGCAGAGGAGGCAGTGTGCGTCAGCTGAGCCTCTGGGAGCTGGCAGAATGTCTGCACTACTCTTTGACAGCGGAGGCTGGAAGGAGGTTCTCATCTACAAGACGCCAAGAAGTAGTCAAATACAAAGTTGTATGAGGTCAAATGTAGCCTCTCTAAAGCACTGGTCCAAATTCTAATAAAACATTTGTATGGAGATACACAGATGTTTTGTATAATGCACTTGTGACAGTTGTGGCTTGTTTGACCAGCATCTTGCTGAAATGTAGCAGCGCTGTCAGAGAGGCAGCTGCTTAAAGTCAGCCAGCATTATTTGCGAATGGCTTTTGAGATGTGACACTTTTGTTTCTTATCTTTAAGTAGGTGAGGTTGGTTTGACCATAATGCCTCTAACATTAATGCCTGTTACATTTGCAGTGTGTTGTTGGGGGATTGTAAATAATTTTGAGGCAGCAGGATTGACCTACTTCTTTAGAAGCGTTTGCCTTCTGGCTATTTTGTGTGCTCTGTGAATTCCTAGATCCCTTACATGTAAAGGCAATCTTCTTTCAATTTTAATTCTCTATGAAAGTAAACAAGTTTAATTTTGAATATGGAACTAAAATACCACTTGTCTATGCAGTAACTGCTGTACTTCTTGAAGTGTGTTTGTGTTCAGCACTGAAGCAAGCACAGTGTGAATAATGATGCTTCACATGCAGGCTGCAAATGCTGAATTACTTCCTCGGGTACAGGTAATAATTACAAGCAAAATCTTGATATATTAAGATTTGCACTGTTGGTTTAGGGCCACTTCTATTTCAGGTTAGTGAGCGTCTGTTTCTTGTGTAATGACAATAACTTTACAGGACATGGACTTGGCCATGGTGGCTGCTTGTAGCATACAGATCTCTGGCTAGAGCTGAGGGGTGACTCCGAGCTCTGCTGTAGCTCTATTTGTCTACCCCATTAGCTCTTCCTTAGCAGAAGTTCCTGACATCACTCAATCATTTCTGATGGTATCTTGCCATCTTTATGTTTTTGGTGCTCCATTCCCAAGGGGTTTGAGCGTGTAACCAATTCCTTGGGGGGGGGGGGAATTCCCATCCTTTCAGTGGTGTTTTTGTTCAGCATCATGGATATTTGTTGAGTGTGAGATGCTGCTGTTTAAGTAAGGGCAGCACTTTTTTTTCTCTGCAAAAAATGTCATTACCAAGTTATACGAGTCCAAGGTGTGGAATGAGGGTAAAGGGTGTTGTCTGTCATAAAATGGTGTGGATGAGGTTAAAAAAAAAGTATGGCGTGCTAGTGATCTAATTTTACAGAAGGGGAGTGGGAAATGTTTCATAGCACAGAATCACAGCATCATCTAGATTGGAAAAGACCTTTAAGAACATGCAGTCCAACCATCAATCGACCTACATTGATCTCACCACTAAAGCACATCTGCACTCATGTTAAACAGCTGGAACCACAGAATATCCTAATACGTGTAGGACAGTGAAGGCATGTGTTCTGCAACCAGAACTGCCATCTGCTTGATTTTGGGACCGTTGCTGTATGGCCTGGACTTCTGTCAGGCTCTGGGAGCCTACACTTGAGTACAGCAGAGCAGCTGCCTGGCAATGGGCTCCCTTCCAGCCCTGTCAGAAGCACTAGTGGGCTCTGCTCAGTGAAGATGAGATCCTGCAGAAAGATGAGATGAGTGGAGACGGAGAAACTCACCGGGTTACGGCAATTTAATATTTGAAATTATATGTTTCTGTATTTTCTGCTGCCTTAAATGGCTTTTGGGAGATGAAGTGAGTGTATTTACTACTCGCTGGAATTGCTCTGGGAAAATAAATCCTAAGTGTAACTTGTCATCTCATCAGTGTGCCTCAGCGGGCACCTTCGGTCTTAGTGCTGGGCAGGGGATGAGAGTTAATTTTCCAGCCTCTGTAGCAGAGCTTACAGCCAGCCTTGTAGCATGATCTCTGTGCTTGTTCTCAATCCGTAGCCTTCTAAAGATGTTCCTTGTTGGGCTGAAAGCTGGAGTCGCTTCAGATTCTTGAGTGCAGAGCGTGATCTTATCAGCTGCCTGCTTTACTTCCTTCCCTCCGCGCCCCTCCTGCATCCCCTGTGTGCAGGCTGACCCAGCTCCTGCAGCCCTCCCCTTGGTTTTCCCCCCAGTGCTCAGTGCAGAGTTGTGCATTACTCTGCTTTGCTCCTCAAACCTCCCCGTGTTTCTGTAGTAAGCAGTGAGAAAATCAATTTGTCGAGCTTTTGGTTTAATGATACGAACTGCATCATATTGGCGAAACAAACAAATAATTCCAAATACAGGCTTTTGGGGTGTGTTCTGCTGAGCTTGTGCTCTGTCAGCTTTCTTGCTTAGATAGCCTTTGCTATCCAGGAACCTCAAACCCTTTCTTGCCTAGGAAACAGTTCTCCTAATGATGTTACCCATTGTTCAGCATCTGCTGTTGGCATTTGTTCCTCCATGGGCATGCGTTAATGTTTATTTTGGCTGACATCCTCACGTTTGCCTTCCAGCAAGCACGTGGCTTTCAGCAAGCTTTTTCTTCTTGTTCAGTGGTTATCAACATGCAGCAAATCGAATTGTGTTTCCTGTAGACAGTGGAGGAGTGTTGCTTTTGTCCCTTGTGGCTGGCAAAAAGAGCCATTGTTTGGCTTAGTAGTATTTTTTTTTAATGCATTTGAATGCTGAGGATTTTATAATTTCAAGGAAGATGGAAAAATATCTGCAATTTTTCTTCCTCTGCAGATGCTTTTGAAAGCTTGTTGCGATGGGGCTGATGGTCTTGAAGGGGGGAAAGAAAACCATACTGGGTTAACACTTCCCTTCTTATCTGCTACCATGGACAGAATGGGAAATCTTTCCATCAAAGTCCATGAAGGGAAGGGGTGGAAATGTGCAGATGTTCCCATCAGAAATTCAGTGCAGAAGTGCAGTCTTCTGATTTGCTCATGAGAAGGACAGAGAACAGTTAATTTGCTGAAAATAAGATTAATGCTCCTGGACTGCAGAGGGGATGAAGTGAGGAATTGGTTTCCGTTTGAATAATGGGCAGGGAACTGAGAAAGCAATTTTAGGTAGCTGATGTATCTCTCTGAACTTCATAGCCCTGAATGCTCAGCTGTTGGAAAGCAGTTACAAAATGCTACTTTCTTATTCTAGGATGTGTGCACATCAGTGCATCCTTTTCCCTGGTGCTCCGTGTAGCAACGTTACAACTAAAGGAGAATATCAATTACCTGCAGTGTTCTGGTATGGCAAAAACCTGACTGATAATGCAAAGGGAAATGCAGGTCTTGTCCTGCCTGTGTGAAGTAATTGCATATGTCTAGAAATATTCTGTTGTATGCATGGCTTGAAAAAAGTCCTCAGGGTGCTGGGTGATATTGTGATAATGATAAATGAAGGTCGGGTGGCATTGTGTGGCTGTAACAAACTTGATGGTGGCTTAATTGAGTATTGTGACAAACATGGGGGAGATGTATGTGTGGGTGTTGCCACGGTGAGAGAGCATACAAGACTGGATCTTGGGAATTAAGCTCTGAACAGCTTTAAATGGGCATATCTAAAAGTTGGGCTAGGAAAGGAGACTATCGTGTCTTCAGTGATATTGCTATTGGTGGCAATCTTTTAGCTGTATGGACTCAGTTGCTATTTTGCTGCAGTAGTGGATTGTTTCAGTGCTCTCAGCTGCCTTCAGCTGATCCTGTGGCTGTGAAACATTCTTGTCTCCCAGGCGAGTCTGCTCATCTTTCCTTATTATGACAGTGCCGCTTCCCAGTGTTGTACCAGGTGGGTGCTGTGTGAAATACCTGAGGCTGCTCCCGTCCTCCCACCGGTGGATTTACAAAACATAAAACTGATGTTTTGACTGAAAACTGTCTAGAAATAAGCCAACTCAAGCTTTTGGGTAGGCTGATTGCTGACAGTGCTGATACTGTTACCTGTGTTAATTTGTCCAAAGTCTATCTAAGGCTGGTGTCTCCAAAATACAGCGTGTTAGCCAAAAAGTCATATCTATATCTGGGAGCTATCCAGTGCCACAGGATTCCCCTTCTTTCTCTAAGTCCAAAATACCACAGGTATTAGCTAATGCCAACAGTAAATATGATGAAAGTGGTTTTTCCTTTTTTGCTTTTGCCTCGAATCTTCTTTATTCCTGAATCCAGAACCTTGAGGCTGACCTCGAGTCTTCCCTGGGGCTTTCTGCCAGAGGCTTCAGGTGGGACTGTTCTTACTATATCTCGTCCTGCCCATGCTGCCCAAAGGCTGCTGCATGAGCGATCTGCTCAGTTTGTTCGAAGGCTTGTTGTTGCTCAGGGCTCCGTGTGAGATCATTCTTCTGGGCCACTTGATAGAGGGGGTTTAGCAATCAGACTGCAATCCGGAATATGCATTCTCCAGAAACCCACAATGCTTAAGAAAGCTTGTTTCATTTCTGCTAGTTGAGAGAGAATGGGAAGGTCTCATTCCCTGTTGTCTTTTGTTCCTGGTGTCTTCCATAGGCTGGCTCTTGGAGGAGCAGGGTAAAAAGCATACTTGTTTCCAAGAGATGGTTCCCAAAATGTAGGGATGATGGCTGTGCTGAGCACAGATGTTAGGCTCGTGACCAGTGCTTCTGTCATATCCTACACGAGTGTCAAACAGCACGCAGCAAGGGAGTGGAACCAGAAGCAACCTATAACCAGCCCCCAAGATGATAAATAGCAAAGCAGGGAGCACGCACAGCAAGGAAGGGTCTACCTAAATCAAATCTGAGAGCGAATAAATCAACTTCATGACAAGCAACTATTAAATGTCATTACTACAAATGATAAACAGCTCTCCCAGTTTTATAGTTCAGTGTGATGCCATTCAGTACGTGACATCCCTTTGGCCAGTCCGGGTCAGCTGTCATAGTTCTGTCCCCTCCCAGCTCCTCATGCACCCTTAGCATTGTTACTGGCTGGCCAGTTGAGAAGCAGCAAGCTTCCTGCTGGCACCTCCCTTGCCTATACCAGAATATTTGTGTTGCTGTTATTTCAAGCTGTTACGCTTTATGGTCTGCTGTCCATTTTTGTTTTACAGTGTAGAAGTGAAATACAAAAGGACTCCTAAGCTTATTTGATTCTACTTAAAATTATTCTGCAAATAATTATCCTTTTCAAGGAATTTTTGTGCCACTGGATGCTGCCTGGCTGAGCATCAGGAATCAAGTATGCGTTGCATAATTAGCTGCAAACTTCATATTTCTCTTGCTCATATATTGTCCTCCTCAACTCTTGTTTTAAGCACCTGAAAATGCATTGCTGATAGTGCAGCTTGCTGAGGAGCTCTTCTGTTCTGCTGGGTTGCAAAAGATCTTGGAAGCAGGACGTGTTACAGCTGCAAAGGGGTTTAGGACTGTTTGAGCGGGCAGTCCATCTCAGATCAGGCTTTGATCCAAGAAACCCTAGCTGAATACCTAATGCTCTTAGTTCCGGTGATGTTTTACCTTCATTTTGAAACATAGCCTTCTATTACCACATGTAACTGAAACCACTATTTGCAGCTGCAATTGGATGCTTGCCAAGCAAGATATCCTGATATATATTTCATTTTGGCAATGGAAAACCACTGAACGCGTGAGCCAGAGATAACTTCCTAGTGTTTACAAGCAAGTAATGTGTGTTATAATAACATTATGGTATTGTGGGTTTACCTTACTATTTTATTTCTCATGCTGAGTGAAGAAAAATCTGGCAAGTGTAAGAGATGAAATTTGGCACACAAATGTTCTTCTGGATGCAAAAAAACATAGGAAGAAATACAGCATAGTATTCCTTGATTTAGCTTTAGCCTTAGATTAATTATTTTTAATGATTACTGTGGCTGTCAGCATTGAAAGGCCCGAGCTCGTTTCTTTCTCTAGGAGGCTGGGAGTGGTGAGCCATCCTCTGCTCAGCACTGGTGAGGCCACATCTGGAGTCCTAGTATTAATGCTGGACAAGAAAGGTAGGAATTCACTTCTGCAAATCCAGTGCAGATCCAGAAGATGATTCAGGACCTGGGGCATCTTTTGTGTGGGTAGAGGCTGAGAGAGCTGAGCCTCTTCAGCCTGGAGAAGGGAAGGCTCTTTGGACCTCCCCAGTATGTCTGAAGTACGTGATGGGTGGAGATTGGTAGAGGTGCACTCCTTCTATTAGTGCCTGCTGATGGGACAGGAGGTAATCTGAACACAAGAAGATACTTCTTGGCCATGAGAGTGATCAGATGCTGGAATGGGTTTTCCAGAGATGGTGGAGCCTCCACCAGAAGGGTGCTCAGAACCCAAACAGTCCCAGGCCTGGGATACTGGATTTTAGTGACCTCCTTGGACTAGATCACCTGTGGAGGTTCCTGCTGACCTGAACCATTCTGATGATCTGTGAAGGGAGTAAAAGAGGATTCCCATATCTTATAAATGCAGTGGGAACTTGTGGTGTATTTTATTTGTCTAGATATTTCAGCTGCAGACATCTAACTTGCTGTTGTGAGGGCCATTTTCCATGCTTATCCAACAGTATTTAACTTACCAGTGGAAAGTTATGCTGTTTAGATGCATAACAGTGCTATGATTGTCATTTAAGATTGAAAAGTTCAATAGCCTCGATTTTGGACAACCGAAAACTGGATTTCAAGCTTGTAAATCAAGTTTGTATGCTGAATATAAAGCACTTCCATGAGAATCATAACGTTACGAGTGACAGTGCTGGATCCTCAGAGCTGGTATTTGTGTTACATGCAGTTCAGTTGGAGGCTGATGTGTAGTTTTCCCAGTTGTATAAGCGTGGTGGGAAATTCTGTGGGCTGGAGCAGATTGGAAAGACAAACTTCCTGGGTATCTCCTCTTGAGAAAAACTGCCTTTGGACTGAACATCTGTTTTGCTGTCTTAAGAATAACCTTTAGCATTACATTTGCCTAACTGAGTAAATTGTGAATGCGTGCAAAACTGCTTGGTTGTTTTTCTCTCCATTGTGCGTATAAATATGTAAAGATAGATAAGCAAGACTGTAATTTGCTATAAAACTAATGTACATATTTGGCAATGTTTAAGCTTGTGGATCGTGTTGGAAAAGGCACAAGCTTTTGAAACGAACAGTGAACATTTCATCTTTAAGCATCTGTGTGAAATCCTTCATGAGATGAGATGCTTCAGTACATGAAAATAGCAGGTATGAGCATCAGTGTCACTTTATCAGTGGGTCATTTTGAGGCCTGTGAGAAGAAGGAAGTGTTTGTAGAATCAAGTGTTTGTGTGTGTTAAGGAGTTGAAAGAATGTAAATATTTAGATCATTTCTTATTTTGCCTCTAGTTCTGCAAGCTCCCTGAAATATGAATGTACTCATTTTCACTCCCTGAAGCTACACTGCTAAAAGCAAGAATACTTGTTTGCTCGGCGGAGCAAATTGAGGCCAGTTTGGCAGCAGAGGTTCTCTGTCAGCTACGTCTGGCCCAACAAGATGCTACTGAGAATGCTGAGTAATTGTAGAGCTGTGTTCTGTTGTCCTGGAAGGTTGTGGCAGCTGGGGAAGCTCCTAGTGATAGATCCAACCCTGCCAGGCTGAGGAAACATGCAGCAGAAGGACGAGAGGCAAGAGCAAGCTGGAAAAGGAGAGGCTCTGGTTAGATACCAAGAAAAGCTAAAAGCTTTGAGCAGTGAATTAGAGCAGGTAATCTTAAGAAGCCATATAGGACCTTAGGTCTTATGTATGACTGGGGAGGGCAGAGGCAAGGTTTATACAACGTGTTCATGTTTCCAACTGGATCCTTGTGCATTCAAATATTTAGTGTAGTAAACTAGAACGACTTAAGAGCTCAACTTGTCTTTAATGATGAGAAACATTGTGTGCAGGCAGAAACTGATGAAGATCTTGGATGTATTTCTGTTTTGAGAGTTTGCTTGATCACTGTGTTAGCCTGTTTGTAGGAGGTGAAGTTGCATCTTGGTTTGGGAGGCGATTCCAGTTGCGTTCAGCTTTCAAACCCCACTGGGAAGTCATTATTGGGTTCTTGGCTGCTGTGCTGGATCTGATAACTGGTGTGTGGTGGGATGACTTTGAGCAGCCCAAGCTTCTAGCATGACTTTTAACTGCTGTGTATCTTGATATTAATTGCAGAATACTCTGAAATTATCTGGAAGCTTGTTGTTAACTCCAGCTTCAAGAATCTTTTTGCTTTTGAAGTTACTCATCCAAAAACTGACTTGAAATACTGTAAATGTCCATTGTTCTCTAACAGCAATTGTTCTTACTTGGTGCAGTGCATCAGCCTGTCCACTCCAACCTCCTCCAAGTAATACAAGATTGCATATGAGACTTTAAGTGGAATTAGGAGGGTGACTTTCTGCTAGCGTGACTATGTAAATGTTTGAGTGATTAGGAATGTGTTGGTAATATTAGATCAAAATTGATTGGTTAAGCTTGTAGAAAGAACTGTATTAGTTCATTTCAGAAGCTTTGTGCTTTTTTTGTACTTGGGAGGAGTGTTAACAAGGCTTAGCTTCATATACATCTTTAAGTCAGTATGCTCTTCTGCTGTATATAAAATAATAAGAGGAATGACTTGAAAGTGCTGGAAATCGTGTGGAGATGGCTTCTGATGTATTATCACGGGTAAAGAGCACAGTATATGGCATGGGAAACACCTCATGCAGATTGGAAAGGCTTCTGGGTGAAACATTACTTGTAGCTGAGACATTGTCTTGTTGTGGGTGTAGTACTGCTGTTCCACTGAGCAGTGTTCTGGCTGGGAAGTAATGGGAACTCAACCTAGCAGCCTTTCACATAGTGGACATATTACTGAATGACCTCTATTTCCACCCAGTCGTATCTGGTGCTTGATGTAAAGTCCTCGTAGTTCTGATACTGAGCGTTTGTTTGTTTTCACTTCCATAATGTTTGAAAAAGAGTCTTGTGAAGAATGTTAATTTGGACACGGTGCTTCTTCTGTAAACGATATTCCAAAATTAGCCTATTTAGGCTTATTAATTTTTAATTACATCAAGAGACAGCATTGCGCTATCAATGTGACTTCAAAGAGATTTTTTTTTCGTGTTACAGAAATGTTATAAATAGTCCTCATCGTATTTTCTTATTTGTAGGCTTTCTGTACTACTGCTTTGCTTCCCACGAATAACAAGATTTTGCACGTGTTCTTTCATTTGAAGTGCAATGAAATGCACGTTAGTTGCAGGTAGCCCTGATCAGCAATTGGAAATGCTTTAGCATAAGCTACCTGAGACTCAGTCTGAGCTGCCAGGTCTGACAATAAAGGACTTCTAAGGCAGCAGTCTGTTTTCCCAGAGGGAATTATGAGAATTTGTTGCTTCAGTATGGGCAGCCTGGTCTGGTGGTTGGTAACCCTGCACACAGCAGGGGGTTGAAACTAGATGAGCATTGTGGTCCTTTTCAACCCAGGCCATTCTATGATTCTAATATATTGAAGGAGTGAGGATTGTAGTGTTGTTCATATGTTCATTTTCATATGTTGTTCACCTTTTGTCAATGTTGCGATGTTACATTGATTTTTGGTGTGGGAAATGTTTCTTGTTGATGGAAGGGAAGCTTGTGTGATGAGTGTTGATAAAGAGGTCGAGATATCAAATGCTTTCTTAGCCTCAGCTTTACCAGCAAGATTGGCCTCTGGAATGCCAGGTTACAGAAACCAGGCTGGAATGTGAAGTAAGGAAGATGCATCTTTTGTGGATGAGAATTAAGTCGGGGAGTACCTGTGCAATCTGACATCCATCAGTCCGTGGGTCCTATTGAATGCACTGATGAGCTCTGAGGAAGCTAGCAGGTGTCATCGTGAAGCTGCTCTGTAATCTTTGCTTGACCACAGCAATTGGGAGAAGTGCCCCAAGGCAATGAAAATATGATGGAACGCATCCTAGGAACCAGGCACACGTGAAATAAAAATATCAGGAGTGGTCAGTGTGGGTTCTCCAAGGCCAGTCATGCATGCCCAACCTGATGAGCTCTGTTACAGATTGGCCAGCCCAGAGGATGAGGAGAGAGCAGTGAATATTCCCAGGCTGTCACCCTTAAGGGCCTTGTAGTGAAGCTGTTGAGGTATGGGCTACTATTAAAATTGCTTTACAAAGTATGTTAAGCTTCTACAAAACTTTTAAAGAAAGAATATAGAAAAGGGGCTGAAAAACGAAATGCACCAATAGTCTCTAAAAGAAACTCTTGGTTAAAATGAGCATCCATCCTCTGTCTGGTGATGTCATTGACTGCTGTCTTAGTACAAATTGTTCCCTTGGTTAAACTAGTGTCCCTATAGCTGTGGAAGATTCATTTATGGTAACTGCTGCTCTCTAATAACAGATAATGTTTTGATGAAGGGAGGAAGTCTGAAAATAGTGTTTTAAAGACAACAAGACCAAGTGTGGAGATGGCATTTTTCTCACTAATGGGTTTGTCATCAGCTTCACCTTCTCCTTAGTCGGAGCCAGGACTTACTGGCAGCAGTGTAAGTACAGTTCCACCTGTACTTTGGTTTATGTGGCACAATTACAAATTTGATTAATCTAACTTTTCTTATAGTAATGAGCTGTTTCCAACTTGAGATAAAAACGGTGTTAACAGATTTTTCTAGAGTAACAAAAAAGCCCAAATACTGCAAACTACATCCTTCCCTTCCCCACCACAAGAAAGTACACACCACTAAAAGCAACAGCACCACCAACAAACAAAACCAGTAACTTTTTCTAGAGGGAATACTTTTAGCTGATTTCGTCTGCTTCAGTTATTTCCTCTATCTTATTAGCAGTACAGAATGTGCTGGTGAGCAGAAGCTCAGCATTGGGATGAGGTGTGATTTGAGGTGCCTACCTGATGGCAGAGCCTGTGGCACTGTGTTGGAGCAGAGAATCTACCCCAAGAATTGGGACCTGCTGTCTGGGATCTGCTGGGAAATGTGTTGCACAACTTGCATGCTTCCCTTGGATGCACACGCAATTTGGATGCTTGACCTTGCTGGATGAACTTGAAAACTTGCAATTGCATCAAGAGAATTAGGTAATAGAATGACTCTTGTTTCTACATGTGCTTTGCTTACAGTAACAAAGCTGTTGTAGAACAGAACGTGGCAGGAGTAAAGCCTTGTCATTGTCAAGTGTATTTTTTATGTTAGTTGGCAACAAGAGATCCTCATCTGTCCTGAATAAAATCTGAAGATGCATGGTTGATGACATTAGTGAGGAACTCCCCAAAAGCAGTGCTGCAGAACTGTACATCTGTTACCCCTTCCTTGTACTGCTGATAAAACGAGCAGTTGTAGCCAAAGATGGAGCATGCCAGTGGTTCAGTAGTGTTCTTCCCATTTGTGTCATTCTAGATCTTGCTTCATATTCACCCTGGATTCCTAAACATGAAAGCACTAATAATAGCAGGAAAAGGTGATGTTGTCTCAGCTTCTTATGCTGTGGAATAATTGAGTATTGCCTGCGTTGACAGAATTATTTGATGTCCTAGTCTAGGTCTGTTGGGATAGCTGGCATCTCATGAGGCTTTTTAATGGCTGATGTAGAAGGCTGCGCTTTTATGGTGTTTAAAGGGATTCAAATATCTGTATTTATTTAGAGATCATCCTTCTATAAGCTGCTCTTCAAGCACCTGTTAGGTCACAAAGCTGCTGTGATGAGAAAATGGTGATCTGCTTTTAAACGTGCTCCGTAGAATCAAAAAGCCCACTGACTTAGTTGTTACAGTGGGTTTAGTTGAGATTAAGTGAGCAAATGGATGAGATACCAATGTGTGGTGGAGTTTAAGGGCTGGAGATGTCTGTGTTAATGTGAAGTTGGTGTGGCAGCTCATCAAAAACAGTGTGAGCAGAGCGTTTGGGGCAGCGAGAGAGAAGCAGAGAGCACCAAGGGCTCTATGGTATGTTTTTTGGGTTTGTGAAACTTCCTTTTTTCTTGATGCTGTCGTTGAGCAGGAAGATAAGAGTAGTAAGTAGTAAGTTGGGGGTACTTTGTTTGAGTACAGGTGAGTAATTAACCATACAAGATACACTAAATAAATTAGCCCCCCCAGATACTGCAAGATTAAACATTGCAGTACTAACTTCCATAAGGAAATGTAGTTGATAAATAGGATGAAAAATGGAAAAGGCAGCAAAACATTGTTACTTCAGCTTTGTAATTAAAGAGTATGTAGTCTACAGGACAAGTTCATTGTGAAGTATCCTTTGTGCTGCAAGATCTCGACTGTAGGACTTCATGAAGGACAACAAAATGCTCTTATTATGAAAGTGATAGCAACTCTGCTTGGGAAAGGAGTTCTATATCAGTTGTGCTCCATCTCCTCCTCTTGCCAGGAAGCAGTCTTGCTGGAGATGCGTTCATCAGAATGGTACATCACTGAAAATCAGAGCAAAGCCATGAGCCAGCCAGCCTTGAAAGCAGGACGTGTGAAATGATTATTTTATGTGAGGAGTGGGAGAGATTGTAAGCGACCTTGGGAGCTCCGTGGTGCAGCACCCATGGCAGGCAGGGCCACCTGAACACATGGAGGCTTCCCAGCTTCTTTCCCTGGTCACATCAGTAGAGTCACCCACGTGTGCCTGTTGAAATCGCTGTAATTTAGTTTTTTCACAGCGTTTTTTAAAAGGAATTTGAATCGTGTTCCTCAGTCTTGAAAGATGAAGTTGTTAAACATGGCAGCGAATTATTTTGGAAGAGCCATTTGATTTCTGGCCTGTTAGCTGCATGTGAAATTTTTGACAGAAATCTCGATAGATTCTTCCATGTTCAATAATGTGTTCATTACAATGGTATTTCCTGAGCAGCTGGGCTTGCTTAGCTTTGGAGCTAAAACAGCAGAAGCAAGGAAGTGATTTTTCCAGCCCCCATTTTTTTCTTTTTTCTTTTTGCATGTAAGAAAATTGTTGGATTTTTTTTATTCTGTTAATGGCATGGAAACTATTTGACAAATGGTGGAGGGCAGGAGTAGAGGAAGGGGAGGTGGGGGGGAAATGACCTGTTGCTGTGGTCTTATGGAGTGACAGGCTCAGAGAACTCACTTACCCTTTCAGAACTGGTCTAGTCAAAGTCCATAGGCAGAGTGGCATTTCCACGTGATTAGTAAGAAGTCCTATTTCAGGCAGATCTGAAGTGATCAAAGATGAGCCTTTAAACTATCTGGTTAAAACTGTTAAAACGATCTGGTAGACATTCAGGTAAGTAGATGGTGTCCATCTTTGTGTTTCCTATCAGCGATGTGGCATAAGAGTATATGGAATGGTGCCCATCTCTAATAGGGGAGTGTTGTACCTTCTTACTGCACTGGAGCACAACTGCCTACTGTTGTGATGGCTCAGCTTTATGCACACAATCACTCCTCTGGCCTCTTCAAATGTTGCAGCAAAATCTGTGTGTACTCAGTGCTGGAGATGATTGAAGTGGATGCTTGTAATGACTTGGTTTGCTTCTCACCTCTGTCTTTGCTGCGCTGCTGACAAAACTGGTCCAATTTTCACACAGTGAGATCTGCGCTTCCAAGAGACAAAGCCTGTAAGTAATTTGTAAGGATTCCACTGCACGTTGTGTACTTTGAAGTACTTTGAAGTACTGAACCCAAAGGGGCTCTGGTGCTGCTGAGGGGCTCCTGTGCTCCTTCAGGATGCTGTTGGGACAGCAGAGCCAAGCTGGAGCTGCAGAAGTGACAAAGCTGTGGAAGCAGAGTTAGGTGATAGGATGTAGTTGCTGGGTAAATAAAGACTTGAGCAAGTTATGTATGAATTGAAGTGTTTGGGATTGCTGGCTTTGTATGGTCAGTCTTACCACTTGTAGGCACTTACATACCTCTTGGCTTGGTCTGGTGCTTTCAATACCTACCACAAACATCGTTGTATCTGTTAGCTCCAGAGTGGCTTGAAAACACTACTGTGTTCATTTTCTACTGAATTCCTTACTGCTGCACCAGGTTTTTTGAAAATGGGGGCTTTAAAGAGCTTCAGCAAATGTTAAAAGCTTCTACAGATGCCATGATCTGTTCGGTTACAGAACAGCATTAAGCAAGCTTTTAATGCAAGTCCTCTGTAATGCACAGGTGGCTTATTGAATCCAGTAACTGGACGGCTAGGGGTCTGGGCCATTTCCATCCATCTGCTTTTGTATGGAAGCAGAAGGGGTGCTTGTGCAAATCATAGGCTTAGCATGCAGATGTTTGTTGTGCAGTAAACAAAATGTGTGGGTACATGTTCTAGAGTGGACTTGAGTTTGAATCTGAAACAGTACTTCCTTTCTGAAGTAGTGAAAAGATGCACCACAAGCCTCTGTTTCCTGAGTGTCCTTCGGCCTGGGAATGTGGAACAGCAGTGCTGAGAATGATAGCTGTGCTACAAATGCTGTAGCTGAGAGGTTGTCTATTCCTGATCTTAGTACATTTTCCTACCATCTGAAGCCTCTGGATTTGTAGCGTTTAAAGAAGTCTGTCTAGACTTGGTGCAGATAGTAAACTTGATCTTTGCCCAGAGAGCTGTGGATGCCCCAACCTGGAGGTGTTCAAGGCCAGGTTGGATGGGGCCCTGGGCAGCCTGGTTTAGTATTAAATAATATGGAGGTTGGTGGCCCTGCATGCAGCAGGGGGGTGGAGCTTCAGGATCCTTGAGGTCCCTTCCAACCCGAGCCATTCTATGATCTTAAGTGCTGAATTGGGTTGTGCCATTAATGAACAACTCACGTGCTTCCAACCCTTGTTAGATTAAATTTTAGTTTGAGTTCTGATAGGTTTTTTCCTCACCGCAGTACAATCTCTTTGAAGTATGGAAATGACTGGAGGTGAAAAGTGGCCTGCCTAAAAATGAGGAACACTGGATAGCTAGCAGGAACGTTTTCCCATTTCCTGAGAGATTTTTTTTCCTGCTTCTTGCGCCAAATGCAACAAGGCAGGAGTCGGTCCTGAGTGTGAGCAGTTGGAACTGCGTGTTGATGCTGCCTGTCGGAATATTTTACTGGGTGTGATGAGGATTTAAAGGCAATGAATGAGCTGAAAAGCACTTTAACAAAAACAATATCCAAAATAAGGTGGAAAGGTTTTTGAAACTTATAGAGGTGTTTTATTGTGTGTGTCAAGACAAGCGTGGCTTTTACCTTTACAAACTGTGTACTTAAACTGACGTTTTGAAGTGACATTGCATGTGAACTTTCATTGTTAACAGCCTGATAAGGGAGCACTGGGTGTGTAAAAAGGTGAGTTATCTTGTTTGTTCATGGAAGCTCTGGAATCTTTGCCTACCAGTGACTGAAGGGCACCAGACAAACAGGGCAGTCCTTTCAGCCCCTTTTGAATGCTGAAAGGACAAGGGGGAACGGCTTTAAACCAAGGTAAGGGAGATTTAGGTTGGATATTAGGAGGAAGTGAGGCACAGGGTGGTGAGGCAGTGGAACAGGTTGCCCAAGGAGGCTGTGGGTGCCCCATCCCTGCAGGCATCCAAGGCCAGGCTGGATGTGGCTCTGGGCAGCCTGGGATGGTGATTGGTGACCCTGCACATAGCAGGGGGTTGGAACTGGATGAGCACTGTGGTCCTTTTCAATCCAGGCCATTCTGTGATTCATGCTGCCCTCCGTGCTTTCTGAGCATCTCTAACAGAGGGTGCCTTGCTGTGTTGGTTGTGAAGTGTCAGTACTGACATGTTGTGTCCTGTCTTTAAAGCTGGAAAGAATGGTGAGCAGAATCATATAGGTTGTGTTGCCAGCATGCGTGGAAGCAAATTACAGAATTTGTATTTCTTATGGGTAGATGATACAGGTTGGCACCTTAGATTAAAAAATAAACAAAAACCAATGTGAAGTGGAAGCCAGATTCTGGGATCATCTCAGAGCAGATAGCAGGGCTGCGGAGAGCCAGTAACTTGCTTCTTTCTTAGAAGAGCTGATGGAGCTGCAGGTAACTCAGCATTAGCACTGCAGGGAGAACTCAGAGCAGTTTTCCTTCTCTCCTGGTAACAAAGAGTTGTGTTGCATTTTCAGTGCACATCTCATCAGCCTTTTTCCATTTCCTGCTCGGCACCCGATGTTTTGAGGGCAGGAATGTGATCCCATTGTGCTGACAGTAAGGCTGTTATTGACAGAAGTACTGACATCTCGCTGGTAGCTCCTCTTGTGGGATGCCTCTGTTCTTTGTCTTAGCAAAAATTGCCTGCAGTGAATTGGGGCAGATTTTAATGGACAAGTGCGTAGTGACAGAAGAACACAGATCAGTGGCTTAATGTAATAACCCCGTGGCTTGAGAGAGACCTTGAGTTTGGTCTCTGTGTTGCCGGTACCCTCCAGCACAATGCTGTTCTCATCCAGATGCCTCCTCTCGTTTCCTCGTTGAGCACTGATCTATAATGACAAAGAGCGGATGGAACGCAATATTTCTAGAAGAGAAAAGTGAAATCGTGTTTAAATAGTGGTGAGAATTGTTCAGGTGACCTAATTTCATCTTCTGTGAAGAATTTGTTAAAGGAACACATACTTGGAATCATACCGTGCACCTGGAGGTGAACTTGCTTTGGACAAAGCCATGACACTGGGTGGTTGGAAAACAGAGCATGGTGATGATTGGAATGGCTGGAAGCTATCAAAAAAAGAAAGTGAAGTGTGGGCACTAAGCAGAACAGCATCACAGGAGTTGAGCTTGCAGTGAAACAGGCAAACCCATCACGTTGTTTTTGGGACTGAAACTAAGCATCAGCTCCTGCTGGTGCAGAAGCCACATTTCTCATTGTCTGTGCTTCTGATAACGTTACTTGCTGGCAATGGACTTGCCTTAATGATGCTTCTTCCCTTTACATTCTGCTGTAGGTGAGCGGTCTGTGGCCCGGCTGGCGGCCACGTAGAATTGAATTCCAGGGCATCCTCCTGCATGGGGACAGTGGTTGCACACGGCTGCCTCTGCTCTAGAGTTACAGAGCCCTGCGGGGCACGGCGTGGCTGGGGGCGGGTCGCCGGGATGGGTGCAGCCTGAGGTCCGTGCTGGGACCTGGTAACAGCACGGCGACCAAAGCATAGCCTCTAGAGGAAAGGGGGGGTGGGAGAACCGAGGAGGTGCTTTGCTTAACAGGAGCCTGCTTTGACGCCTCCATCCCATCGTTACACCGCGGCCACGAGCGGGAGGACGAGGCTGCGAGCGGAGCTGGAGGAACGCGCCTCTGCGTCCGTGCCTCGGAGCGGCTCCTTACGGCTCTGCCGTGCAGGGCAGCTGAAAAATGGTTGGCTCGGCTGGGAGCGGGGAGCCTGCGCCTGTCTGCTGCAAAACGTGGCGTGGAGCGGGCGGCGGCTCCGCGTGCGTCCCAGCCTGCGGTACCCTAAGCGCAGCATCTCCCATCGGTGAGGGGGCTGGGGTGAGGATACAGCCACACGGCTGGCGGTGACCTTGGCATCGCCTCCCTTTGTGCTGTATGTGTCCTGTAGTCACACTGCGTGGCTGCGATGCACCTGAGGCCAAGCTTTTTCTTCTGATTCCGCAGCTCTCCTGCCTTGACAGCATTGTGGGCTTCAGTTCTGTTTCAGTTACCTTGTCCCTTTCCTTTACCTTTGTTTTTAGATCTGGGTTAATTCTGACTCCTAGGTGTGTCAAAAAGGCGGAGTTGTCCTCAGTTTGCCCCAATATCAGGCTCTGCACCGGTTCAGCCGCTGCGCAGCCCGCTGGGAGGCTTTGGGCAGCGTTTGCCTCTCCCTGTGCGGCTCCGGCACAGTTGAATTACAGCCTAGGGCCGGGCCCGCTGCCTGGCGCTCCGCTCCCGGCAGTCCGACTCCACCCCGGCTCTTGGTGCCGGCCGGCGGCTGCCGGGGCCGCGGCTTCCTGGGCTGGGGCCGGGCTGCTGCCGCCCGGTGCCGCCGCCGGAGCGGGAACGGCAGCGGTGCGGAGCGGCCGCGTCCCCTGGCAGCGCCCTGCCCGCACAGCCGGCGCTAAGCGGATTTACTCGGCCGGGAGAAAAGAAAAGACAACCCGGGGGCGCAAAATACGCAAACGCGCGCTCTGCCGTAAACAATGAAATCGAGGGCTGCCGCCGCTCTAATCCCTTGAAAACCGGACCTGGCTGCCGGCGGCGGCGCGCGTCGGGATCCGCAGGGCGATGCGTGCGGGCGGTGAATGGCCGTGAGCCGCGCCGCCCCCCGCGCCGAGCCGGCGATGCGGGAACGCCGCGGCTGAGCGCCGGGAGCCTCGCTGCGGCGGGGGCGTGACGCGGGGATCGCCCCGCACGGTTCCGACCCGCGCTTCGATCGGCATGGGGCCCGGGCCGCGGGGCTGAAGGCAGCCATGTACCTGCTGGACAGCAGCGAGCCGCCCGCCGCCGCCGCCTCTCCCGAGAGGATGCAGCGGGGCACCCCGCAGAGGAAGACCGTCTACCGCATCTCCGTGACCATGGTGAAGAAGGAGCTGCTGGGGCCCGACGGCGGCGCGGAGCCGGCGCGGCGCGGATGGCGGGGAGGCGGCCAGCCGGGTTCCCGCAGCCTTCCCCGCGCCGGGCTGCTGCTGGTGGAGGAGGAGGAGGGCGAGGAGCGGGAGGAGGAGGGCGGCGAGGAGAAGGACCGAGTGCCCAGCCCCTGCGGCTTCCGCAACTTCAGGACCCTCAGCACCGGGCAGCTGGAGCTGGGCCGCCTCAAGGTGCCGCGGAGGAGCGCGCAGCCCCCCGCAGAGCCGCCCTTCGGCTGGCCGCGGCACCCCGGCGCCCGGGAGGCGGCCGGCGCTCCTCCCGCCGAGGCCGCGGGGCCGGAGGCCGCGGGGCCGGGGCGCAGCCCGCGGAGGCAGCCGGGCGTGCTGCGGCGCAGCTTCAGCTTCAGGCAGTGGAGCGGCGGGGAGCTGCTGCGGGCGCGGGCGCTGGGCCGGGTGCGGAGGCACAGCAGCTCCGGCTGCCTCCCGGCGCCGGCCGCGCGGAGCGAGGAGGCCGCGGCGCCCGGCTCTCCGCCCGCGGAGCCGCCCGCCGCCGAGAAGCGCAACACGCTGGACGTGGGCGAGGTGCTGAGCAAGGCCGAGCCGCTCTCCGAGCTGGAGCGCTGGGAGCGGAGCAAGAGCAAGAACCGCACGCTGGATAACAGCGACCTGCAGCGGCTGTCGGAGCGCCTGGGGCGGGAGGGCGCGTCCGGAGGACCCGCGGCACACGAGCACCGTTTGCTGCGCTTCTTCAGCGGCATCTTCGCCCGCAAGGACGGCACCTCCGCGCTCTTCGGCGGCCCCCACGGCCGCTCCCCGCGCGGCAGCTTCTCCAGGTCCAGGGCGTATTTCAGCAGCCTCCGGAGAGCCACCGCCGACATCGAGTCCAGCTCGGAGAGCATCGATGGGTCCCCCCGCAAAGGTGCCTGCTCCCGAGGCTGGGTGTTAAGGGGCCTTTGTGCATAAGGGCAGGGAAACGCAGCTCTGAGAGCACGGGGGTGCGAGCTGACGGTGCTTTATGCTGTACTGCACATTTTTAAGTGCTCGGTTGTGTTTCCTCCTTAGATGCGCGGTGTGGTTCTGAGGAGAACACGCTAGGTGCATCTTATGAATGAAAAAGCACTTGGTGGATTCCCCGTGCTCGGGGATGGCAGGGTGAGAGAAGCACAGCCCGCTCAATTATGCAGTGGAAGCTGAGCTGCTGGCTGGCAGTATGTAGGTCACTGGGTGACCCAGTGCCACACTGCGCTGGGCCTCCCTCACTCTGTATGGACCTCTGGAATCCTAAAGATGAGTGACAGTGGCTGGAAACGTCTGCTGACGTGAGGGAGCAGGTGAACATTGATGTAAACGTGTTGTAAGTCCTGCACTTCTGTTCCGAAGTATTTCGGTTGAGCTTGGTGTTTTCAAGAGCACAATGCAGCAGGAGCTCAGAAGCCACGCTCTTTGAATTACCTTCTTCTTTCCGTTAAGTACTTAACCAGCCAGTTGCTGCTAACGGCAGGTGGAGTCAGGCTGGGGTTTGTGAGTCCCTAGGATGCAGGAAGAACTTGAAAATTTTCCATCTTGCTTGCTGTAGGGTGGAAGTCAGGGTGACTGTCTGCGCTCTGCGAGGCGCTGAAGGTATCCTGGTGGTGGTGGCTGGGATGTGTCAGACCAGAAATGCTGGTTGTGGAGCTTGTGACGCTACTTGTGCTTTAAAATCTTTATAAGGTCTCTGGGATCAAGCATTTAACTAATGGTACTTATATCTTGAGTGCTAAGAGCTGATCAGAGCAGTCAGTCATCTGCAAGTTGCAGCTCCTTTAAACATAAAACTCAGTTCAGCAGGTGGAGCTTCCCTTGGAGCACAGGTACAGCAGAGAGCTTCACCTAGGGAACTTCACAGAATGGCTTGAGGTTGAAGGAACCTTAAAGCCCATCCAGTGCCAACCCCCGTGCTGTGGACTGGGTGCCCCCCACCAGCTCAGGCTGCCCATAGCCCCATCCAGCCTGGCCTTGAAAGTCTCCATGCAGCACCCATGGCTTCTTTGGGCAGCAGTGCCAAGGCTTCACTGCACCCTGAGTTTGTGGGGTGAGACTGGAGCAAGAGCTGCTTCCCAGCTCTGCCCTCAGTCTACTGGTGCTGCTCGGAGCGTGCCCAAAGATGAAGTGTGGGGAGCAAAGCCAGATATTTAGAGCCAGTAACTGAGGAGTGTAAGGTTTTATTGACGTAGAGGCATTTATGTGGGTTCATAGTAGTGTTGGCGGAAATTGTGGTCTGACCTTGGTTCAAGTTTGAGGTAACCACAAGAGAGAGTTGCTTCATATGGCTGTGCATGCCTGTCCCGTGCCGTTGCACTGAAACTGTTAAAGGGGAGAATACAGCTATATATCCACAGAACACACTCCTGTCAGTCTGGGGTAAGTTTAAGACTTGAGTTAATCAGTAACCACTGATCTTTAGCACCAAGACTTCCAGAAGGGTTTTTGTGGACATGCCAGAGTCACGTCTATCTGCTGGAAGTGAGCTTTCAGTTGTGTTTTGCAGAAGGATGTGTGTGTGTGTCCCAGGAGCGGCGATGCAGTCCCACGTGCTGCAGGGGGCTAACAGGGCTCCTGTCTGCCCAGCATCTTCTGCTGCTTTTTTTTCCAGACAAGTGCAGCTAAGGCTTCTGCTGTTAGAAAAACGTCATCCTGTTGCAGAAGGCAAAATCACGCAGAGCCCTCTGTGCAAAGTTTCAGCTGTTACTTATTGGTGTCTTTCCAGAAAGCTTAAGTTATTTTGTCCTTAATTTCCCCTGGTATTTCTTAAGAAGAAAAAGTCTCATGACATGCTATGATTTGCGTGCCAGATGTATTTTAGTGTTTTAAATTTGGAATGAGCTGCTGTTCAGTAAAGTCTTGTTGTGTCAACAGTATGGCTTCTTTTAGTTGAAGCAAAATTGGTATGCTCCTGGCAAGCCCTGCGCCTAGATTTTAGAGTAATGGTGGAGGAATCCTTAATTAAATGTTTTGTTTTCCCGTGTCACCAGTCGTAAAAAGAGTTTATTGCTTGAGACTCGCTTCCCACGTGACATTGTTTGGTGCTGTGCGAGTTATTTGACTTTGTACTTGCTCTCTACCACCTACCTAAGGTCCATAGAGAACGTACAAATTGAAAAGCATGCCTTTGACATTTTCAACTTGAAATAATCGCTCAGATATCCCAGTGCTGCCTGAGTGATGCATGTTGAAAATCTGTTCCTAATTACCTTGGTCATGTAATACTGTTCAGAACAAGCTGAAGCTACAGATTTGTAAAGCGAGAGCAAGGAATATTTCAATCTGCATATTTTTTCTTGTTGCTATGAAATGGGTGGAGGTAGGTTTGGGGTGAATTATTCTTGACACGGCCATTAAACTGTCTTTGTCTTTAAAAGCGTTGATCAGATTTCTTTCCAAGAGTTACTCTTGGGAAGGAAAGCTCAAGTGTGGGGAAGTGGTGGGAGCAGGAGCGTGGCACAGACCTGCCGTGTGTTGAGATTAAGCATTTGTCTTGTGTTCTCTGCAGCTGATGGCTGTGGGAAGGAGGAGGACACTGAGGAGTGACCAGCTGGAGGCCTCCAGTCTTGATGCAGAGCTTCATTTGAGAATTCTTGTTAGCTCTGCAATGTCTCCTTGCTGCCCTGCTGTGGTTTTACACGTGCGTGCTGCTGGTGCTTTCTGTGCCAGCCCTGTGAACTCATGGATGAGCAGACTGAGCTTTAGCACATGTGGAATTTTGAGCTGTATGGTGGAAACGTGTTGGAATTGATTCCTTCCAGCTTCCCATGTTGTAGCTGAAGGTTTTTAGTGACGTGCTTCTCTTTTAACACTGGGGAGGCCCTTCCTTAAGTGATCTAAAAGTCTTCTGGTGCTCATCTTTTTCAGTTACTGTGTATGAGTGGTTTGTAGGTGTTGTTATGAAAATACAATCTAGGAGGTGAAGGAATTGCATTGTTAAGCTTTGTCAAGCATTGGCTGAGGGGGTTTTCATTATAATTTATTGGGTAGGTCCCGTGTCGAGCAGAATGGTTGCCAGCTGCACTGACACAGCCAGATGATTAAGAACTGAACTGGTATTAAGGTCACCGGCTGAATTAAAGAATGAGATGGATTGATGTTTGCACAATATTAAAGAGTATGCCAGATGCTAGCAGTCATGGTCTCTCTTTGTCTTAAAATTAAAAAGAAATATTCAATTTCCATGTTAGTCTATAATAAGTTGGCAGTTGGGTTCCTAATGGCAGTAATGGATGGCTTTCTCTTGCTATGTCAATGAATACTTCTGTGGAGAGGCACTCATCTCCACTCCATCATAACCAGGCTCTGTAAATTAGGTTACCATATGTATTTGTCTCTGCCTGCTGCCTGGGTTACCAGTGTTGGTAAGCATGTTGTACTGGTGTAATGGAGCTCACGTTAGGTGACTAAAGCACAGTTTGTGCGAGGAGAAGGGCAATTAAAACATGATGTTCTTGTAGTCTTCATCGCTGTTGCTTGTCCTGAATTTGGGGATGTTCAGTGTGACAGGAAAGGTAAATTTAAGCTGAAATTATTAACTAATGCCAGCGGATGTCAAGCTAAGGGAGGAATATTTGATTTTCCAGAAGCAGAGTAGCACATGGGCTCTTTTGAGACCCAGGGAAGGGTTGAAGTTACTCATAAATGCTGCTTACAGAGAGGAGCTCCACATTTCTCTAGTTCAACCATTGGCAATGATGTAGTAGATTTAATAGTTCTTTCGCATGAAAAAAATGGAATTGCTTGTACCAGATGTCAAACCATTATTCTCTTCAGGAGTTCAGTAGACGACTCTCAGTGGCTGCATTTGGTTCCATGTTGTGTGTTGCAGAGTGGAAGCTCATTGCTGGAGTTGCAATTAGATCTTGACTTCGTAGGTCAGCACAGAGGAATGAGCTGGGGGTATTTCCTTATATCTAACCTAAATCTACCCTCCCTGAGTTTCCCCAGGGAAGTGGTTGAATCACCATCCCTGGATGTGTTCAAAAGCCATTTGGATGTGGTGCTCAGGGACATGATTTAGCGGAGGGTTGTTAGGGTAGTATGGATAGGTCATGGTTGGACTCGAGGATCTTTAAGGTCTTTTCCAACCTGAGTGATTCTATGATTCTGTGATTCTATGATTTGAATGAACGTTTTGGGTCTGCTCTGTAGACCCCAGCCACTCTTGATGCTGCTGTATGAATTAATTTAATACTGATTACTGAATTTTCAACCTCCAGGTTACAAACTGATTTGTGAGAGGGTACTGAAATAACATAATTGTGTTTTCTTTGGCATGGCTTTTTGGAAAAGGGGGAGTGCAGATCTGCTTCTGGCGTGTATATGTGTTCATTTTCACTTTGAGCCACATAGGGTTAAAAAATAAAAGAGCCATTAATGCAGGCTGTTAATGTAATAGTGTTGCTTTTGATAATTGGTGTTAGGATTTCCCCTAGGCAACTGCAGTAAACACAGCGAAAGGCGGCTTCTGCCAAAAAAGCAGAATGGGTTTCCAACGTCTGAGGAAAGAGAAATGTCAGTGTATTGAACTTGAGAAATGATAATCTGTTCTGTTCATGAAAAGCATACAACATAAGCTATTATCTTGATGCAATTTTTAGAATGGAGCATTTAACGATTTTGATGTTTCCGACTTACGTAATGACAGTGTTTGACATAATACTTCTGCTTTATTGACAAAACAGTACCAAATGTTTCCTTACAACAGCACGGGCAGTGAGTACCATTGAAACAACAAGCGTGCAGTGCGTTGTAGCTCTGTGCAATTTTATTCATCTCTGGATACACCGATAAGACTTAAACTGTGGCCCTTGTTCTCTACTGAGGTTCTCCTTGATGGGGAGGTTCTGCTTTCTGGGGCACGCAACTGCTCCCAGCCTTGCCAGCCTCTGTTCCACCTGCAGCCTGCACAGGCTCATCCCTCTGAGAGGGTTTCACATGGTCTTTCTTCTCAATTAAAACTTCAGGTTTTTTTACTGTGCATTAAGTGAGCCTTAGTTTGTAGCCCAGCCTGGCTTACTGTTGCTCCCCAGCCTGGGTTGAAAAGGAGCACAATGCTCATCCAGTTCCAACCCCCTGCTATGTGCCACCAACCAGCAGACCAGGCTGCCCAGAGCCACATCCAGCCTGGCCTTGAATGCCTGCAGGGATGGGGCATCCACAGCCTCCTTGGGCAACCTGTTCACCACCTTCTGAGTGAAAAACTTAGTCCTAATATCCAACCTAAACCTCCCCTGTCTCAGTTTAAAACCATTCCCCCTTGTCCTATCACTATCCACCCTCGCAAACAGCCGTTCCTCCTCCTGTTTATACGCTCCCTTCAAGTATTGGAAGTGTCTTCATGGATAGTGTTTATTTCTGTGCTTTGACTTCCATCTTGCACAGACAAAGACGTAAAGGTCACTTGTCTGAAGTTATACAGCAGAGTAAATCTCAATATTAAGACTGTAGAAAAGTCTTTATGAAGTCTTTCCCATACAACCTGGCCATAATGTCAGCTGTGGAAACTGACATTTACGAGTTAGGTACATTATTTCTGTGCTTCCTGATTGTAACTATTCCACTTGGGGAGTATACAGAATTGTATCTAATGAATACAGGAAGCATTACTTGTTAATTAACCAAGACCTTTTACCTGTAACTTTGTTTTCCACTAGCATACGGATAGAAGGAGCTACTAAGTTAAATAAGGTCTGGAGGCAGCGTTTAGCTCCCTCAATTCTAGTTGCACTGAACAAGACTTTATTTTTGGATAAACTGGTTAGATGTGCCCTCACCTCCTGGACTTGAAATTAATTTCAGCTTTGTACGTGCTTCCTAACAAGTAATCTTCACGATGGTTGGACAGACTTTGCAATTCCTCCTTCTCTAGTGTTAACAGGGGGTTCTTGTTCTTTGCAATGAAGTTTTGAACGCCTGTGAGCTAAGCTTTCATTTTTGAGAGAAAACCCATAGCAGATCTTCCCTTGCTGGAAGCTTTAAATGCCAGTTTTTGCAATCAAATTTGAAGGGGAACTAAAATATTGTGCTGACTGCTGCCAGCTCCTGGCATTTCCAAGTTATTTATAATGGCTTTCTCTTTGTTTGCATGTGTTTGTTAGTAGGCTTGTCTGGCTGGTTGGCTAGAGAATATGGATTCCAGAAATACTGTTTTACTTGTGCTGGGCTTCTTGTGTATATACATGCATGCATGTGCATTTTAAGAAGGAGATTGTAATACCATCACATGATATTTTTTTTTCCCCTGCGTATTCCCATGTGAACAGTGTCTTAATGGCAGTGCTTATGTTTAAGGCACAAGGGAGAAGTATTTTGAAACACAGGTGCTAAACCACTTAGTGCAGCTGTATTGGAGGGATGTGCAATGCATCTGTCAGGAGGCACGGAGCCATAACACAGCTTCCCTGCTTCTTGCTGTGGGTACACACATTTGGGTCTAAGGAGCGTGATGTTTGGCATGGTGTGATGTTGTGTTGCTCCTTACTGTTGCTGTAAAGTGGCACTTGTACTTGGAATGAATGCTGTAAGAATCAGGGACCCTCAGTTCTTCTAGCTGCTGCTGCAGAGCACTTTCGGAATGAAGATGCTCTCCCTGTAGCTCCTGAGAACTGAAGCCTTTTTTGGGATGAGCATCAGAATTACAAGCTGTCCGAAACATCTGCCCTTCCAGGACTGGGACTGCTTTTGTGTCAGGTTAAGCTGCCTGGGAAACTGCAATGTTGACCTAACTGTTCCTTATGCAACATCCTCATTCAGAAGCTCTTCTGTGGAGCGATACAGAAATATTTATGTTGGCAAGGCAACAGCTTTTCTGCCTCAATCTCAGAAGTCCTGCAGTGAAAAATCTTACTTTGTGCTCACGGAGGACAGGAGGTTCAAATGCTCAAGTATTGCTTAAGTAGAAAATAAGTGAACTTCTTCCAGCTGATCCATAGTCTTGCACACTGACATCCATTTGCGTTCTGTGTTGCTTGAAGTTGAAAGTGGTATTTTTCCCTAAATAGCTAAAGGGGACCAAGTCTTGTTATGTTGTGGCAGTGCTTAGGTGAGAGACAAATCCATCTGTGTCCTGAATTGTTCTGGGGTGAAGGGACAGCAGTCTGTGCTTCCTGTTTCTGGAACTGCCTTCAGACTTCTATAGCCCCGGATGCAGGGCAATGAAGATGATAGAATCATTTGAGTTGAAAGGGACCCTTAAAGGTCATCTAGTCCAACTCCCTGCAAAGAGCAGGAAAAAGCTGTATGGGAATGCTTTTCCCCTTTGAAAAAGATACTCTGCTTTAAGCTTTTGATTGATTTTAGGGTAAACTGAGTAATTACTTTTATTTTAAAACATACATCTGTTGTCAAGTAATCCTTTAGCTGTATTTGATAGGCTTTTTTATGTAGTGGGTGCTGTGTTTTAATCACAGTGAATGTCCACGTGTCACTTTCAAGGTGATTTCTTTTCTTAGAGAAATCAAGGTGTTAGAGATGTTAAGTTGGGCATGAATTCAGCATCTGGTTGCTGCTTCTGAACCTCACCAAATCCTTTCCCTGAATCACACTGGTGCGTGATGTGACCGTGTTTGAAAATCTATTTGTATTGTTCTGTTTGCTGAAATTTGTTCCCATAGCCCTTCTTTCTCATGTGGGCAGGTCTGTGCATCTTGTTAATGTTCTGTGTTATCCATTTCTTTTTTGCTTCAGAACACACGATAAGCTGTGCTGCATTGGCTGAACATCAATGTTTTGTTCCGTAGGTAAGCCTTCCTTGTGCCATTCTGCAGTGTTACTGCAACGACTGTTGGCTCTGCAAAGACTGAGATGTGGGAATCCTTCCCTTTCCTTTTCCCTTCTTATCTCGTGGTGTTGTGAACATAATGGGTGGGAAACACAAAAGCAAAGTTGCTTTGGTTTGCAGTTTGTTAAGTCTTAGAAGTATGCCTGAGATCCCTGCAGGATATGGGTGCTGTGCCTCTTGGCTTGGCGGAGGTCCTCCTGCTTTGTGTGTGTAGCATTACCTGCTAGCCTCCAGCCCTTCATATTTGCCTATTTTTAACCTGAAGCGTGGAGGAGACTTTATGATAAGTAGAGGCTTATTACAGGGCATTGCAGTCATCTTAAGACTTGTAATTCCGCCAGTAAACAACGCTGATAAGTAGGTTAAACTTCACGCGGTGCTGAATTTCTTTTCCCTCTTAAGTGATTTCTAAAGAAAGATGAATAGAACAGCAATGGAGCAAATCCTGCAGGCAGCCAGGTGTGCGTAGCCACACTGTCCTGCAGGGATTCCCATGTCAGTGGGCTATAGGCAGGGGTCAGGAGAGAAAATATTAAGAAAAATTGGTATCTGTGGGGTCTCATCTCTGGAGATCCCCAAAGCCAGCTGGATGTGGTGCTGGGCACCTGCTGTGGGAGTCCCTGCAGGAGCAGAGGTGGCCCAGAGGGACCTGGAGGTCCGTGCCAGCCTCAGCCTCATTCTGTGAAGCTCTGACTTGGAGGGACACTTTAGTACATCTCGACATCAGAATCAAATCACAAGGTCTGCAAGGAGTGAGGTGATGGTTTCTGACCGGAGATTTTAAACCCTATTGGTTATTTCCAACATCTGTATCCACTGTGCATGAGTGCTGGAGCATCTGCAGATCTCGTGATTGTTGCTCGTGTCCTGAGACCTCCAGCAGTGCTCAGGAGCATCAGGGAAGGAGGTCTTTTCTGGGGTTAAGCTGGTAGGGAAGCAAAAACCTGCATTTAGATGGAGGAAATCCAGAATGAAGTGGGATTTAGTTGCTTTGCTAATTACAGTTTTACTCTTAAGTAATTGCTACGTGAGACCTTGTTATCTCCCTGCCGTGCCTATATGCTTTTTTTCCCTTTAAAACTGAGGTTCAGTTATGCTTGTGGACTGTGCTTTCAGACCTGTGTTAGTATTTAATGTGAGCATCTGATACCATTCATTGATTATGAAATCCCTGCAGGTCTTTAATGTGCCTGTGGACACAGTGTGAGCCTTGACCTGGAAATACCCTTATTCAACTCAATTAGAAAAGGAGCAAGCAATGGAGGAAGCTGTTTTTCGAGTCACTTCTTCCAGAAATGTTATCAGAAGTGTAGGCAACATACCTCAGGGTTTTCTGCAGTAACTCCTGTGCCTTCCATCTGCAGGAAGGTGTTGGGACTGGGCTCCTTTTCTTTATCCTTACAGAACACACGTATCACAGCTTGCCTTAACCTCTACCCTTGCAAAGTATGCGAGGAATTGACTGATAAGAAATCCTTTTCCATCCCCGAATAAAGAAGCGTAGTGTTTCAGGCAGGCATGCTGGTTTATATTTTTAGGGCCCCAGGCTGAAACACCATCTACAGTGAATTTAATGTTGCCCATGTATAGCGTGGATGAATTGTGAGCAAGGCAGAACACCTACTTCACGTGGAGCTGCTGCTGATGGAAGCAGTTCCAAGCTGAGGGCTCAGTGTTGCTCAGTGCTGGGTGGTGGAGCTGCTTACTGCATACTGCTGACTTACAGGAACGTCCCTAATCCTGTTTCCATGAGCACGAGATGGAACCACGGCTTGTTTTCTAGTTCCCTTCAAAGCCAGTGTCCTGTCCCTACATACTGTGCTTCTAATGCATAACTGTGTTCCTAAAATGCCCGGTTCTGGGGGCTGCTGTATGGGAGCTCCTTCCAGGATGGGATGTGTTCATTCCCACTGAAACCCAGAATGGGTTTGCAGCACAATTCAGTGAGCTCATTCTTTGTATACAGCTTCTACAAAGGACCCCTCTGGTAATCCCAGGACTCTGCTGGAATTTAGCTTATCTGTCAGCTTGTATCCTTTCCAGCCTGTCTGAGGAGTACTTTTAAATTCCCTTCTACTTTTTTTCATGGCTAAGCACTGTTATCTATCTTTTCTTTCTATATTATATGCTGCTTTATGTGCTGTATAAACACGTGTAAAATTAAACTCTGACTGCAGTGTGTTAATTTCAAGCAAGCCCCTGTGCTTATTTAATAATGTGTATGTGTCCAGGCTAGTGAGCTGCCTGATGGGATCGTGGAGTCAGGCAGTGCCTTGTCTCTTTGCTTCCATGCTCTCTTTTTTCTGTGCTTTGGAGCTAAGAAAGCTTTGAGTTCCAAAAACCCTTCTGTTATGCTCCAGAGCATGAAATCACTTAAGTCAGTTTTACCACCGTCATATTTGCTTAGTGGAACATGCACCCAACAGGGTAACACTAGGAAAATATGATAGTGGGTCCAATAAAATCAACTGCAGATGCAGAGGTGCTGAAACAAGCAGACTTTTGGCAGTCTGAATTTTTCATTTTTGACGTCTTGTTTTTTCCAGTCAGATGCTGGGAGCAGTTGTGAGGCACATCTCAGAGATGCAGTCTGGAGCTGAGGCAGTCCATGCAGATGCAGTCTGAACTGCAGTGCAGCTATAGAGGTCATCAGGCTCCTGGTCAGGTAGAAGCTTCAGGAATAAGAGGGTCATTTAATTTGTATTTCTGTGTATATTTTAAATGGCTGATGTAGGAGGCAGCCTGCACCATTTTTTTCATGTCTTTGGTTGCATATATGCTGTAGCTATTTAGAAACTGGGAGTAGAAACTATTATTGGTACGTGTAGCTAGTGCATGGGGTAGAACAGGGAATGTTGAACATACGTCGTCTGTAATGATGAAGATCTAATTAATTATCTAATGAGAAGTAGCACAACAAAGCATCTGGCTGGCAGGGAGGCAGAATTCACAGAGCCTGAAGGCATCTGTTGCAGGCTGTCTGTGTGGATGTGAAAGTTGACAGAGGAGAGCAAGTTGACCTGCCTGGAAGGTAATGCTTCCAGTTGTAATGGTCTGATATCCAGTTCTTTTGTGTAAACAATAGGCTGCTGTTCACCATTCAGTTTTGTAATGCAGCCTAGCAAAGTGATGCAGCATAAAATTGCTACATGCCTTTTCACCTTTTTCTGTGACTCACTTAGTTTATATCTATCAGCTCATTGACTCAATATCAATTTATTTAGCTTTGTATCTATCAGCTTCAACTGGTCCTAGAGGAGGCAGCATTGTCCATAGCCCTGGTGATCTGGCCTGAGCTGAGCAGCGTTCTGCAAGGAGTTCCCAGCACCAAGTGGATAGGAGGGCACTTGGTAAATAAGCTCAGCACATTAAGCCACGTGGACTGGAAGCATGCAGTATAGATCATCTTAAAGTCCTTATATTTTCATAGTACGTTATACTAACTGGAAAAAAAAATAATAAAATGGGGTTCTAACATAAGTACAAGCTCCTAGAACTGTTCCTCGTGATTTGATTTTATAACAGATATTCTGGCATGTAAGCTGAGTGCTGTCTGCATATGTGGAAGAGCACCACCCTTTCCAGCCCGATTTAATACTGGGGTGAGTCAGCAGAGGCATGAATAATGGGTGGTTCTCAGCCCATAAGGAAATACTTCTGCAGGTGATAAAGGTGAAGTGTTAATTGGAGCCAGCTGACTGCAGTGCTGCTGCCTTCCAGGGACTTGCCTTTCAAATGTTGTGATTCCCCCACTTGTTACAAAATGACTTAGGTTTCCTTTGCTAGTTCTAGCATGTTTTATTTATTTATCCATCAGCACGGAAGAACATTGCAATTGTGAAGAGTGAGAGATTTCACTAGTGAGAATACTTTGCTGTTAGGATTATAACTGGAGACAGAGCTCTGCCCATTTATTCTCCTTCGTGTATGGTCAACAAGCACATCTAGTTAACGAGCTCTGGAGGTGAAAGACATCTGGAATGGAGTTTGAACAACCTCACAGGAATTACTTGGGGCAGAGTTTTGAGGTGAAAAGTAAAAGCCCAACCTTTAAGACTGCAGTTTCACTACACGAAATTGCCACTTCAGGCCTCTAGCTGGGGCAGTTTTTAGGCTCATCTTCCAGTGTGATTTGGGTGCTAGATCTGAAATTTGGCTGGTTTTGTGGGTTTTTTTTCTTCATCTCCCCCAGGCTGCATTGAGGAATTTGTAGTTGGGTACACTTACATGCAACAGTGGACAGTACTGAAAGTCTTCAGAACAGATTTGACAAATGGATGTTTCAGAGTTGCCTATTAAAAGCACGAACTCCTATGGAACCATTGTGGCTGCAGTTATGCCCTTAATAAGGTATTTGTACTTGTGTTGTTATCAGGCCTTTGAAAGCTTGGCTTTTGTGTACCTAAGATTGCTTCCTCCAGCTGAAATTGCTTTTTGTTGGTTCAACTTCTGCATGAATGTAGGGAAAAATAGTATCTTATGCAATTTAGGATTGGTTCCCTTTGTTGCTGTATTGGTCAGGAGTAGCTCAGTGCAATCAGCTTGCCTTTTCTGTTGCTTGAAGTGTCTTGGAGGTAATTATATTGTGTATGTAAATTTTCTTTCCTATTTGGTTTTATTGTATGCTTTTTTCAGTCTTTCTGGTCAGGTTTTCTTTCTGCAAATGTGAGTCTGTTCTTTGTACCCATGAAGCAGTGTATGGCAGGTCAGCCTGGAGCTGTGTACTTAGTCCTGTGGCAGAACGCTGTGTAATAGCCTGGCATCCTTGCCATGCCTAGCTCCAGCTCCTGGTGGTGTCAGCAACTTTGAGCCTTTCTTACTGAGTTGGCTTCCAGCTAATGCTTAGCAGGTAACTCTTGCTTGTGAGATGGAATTTCCTTACTCCACACCATAGTGAACACAATTTCCTAGAGCTAGGTGAAGACCTTTCACTTGGAAATACCTTTTCTTCCTTCGGTTTCAAAACCTTTCCCTCCTCATTCCTGCCCATGCCTTTCACTGTCAAGATCAGGCCTTGTTTTCTTGTAAATGACACGATATTACCCTTGTGGTACGCTGTGTGCAGTAAGCAATGTTTTCTATGAGTCTCGTAGTGGCAGAAAGCTAGATTTCATGTAATTTGCATTTCAGATGCATCTCGCTGCTGCCGTGTCGCAGACCCTGCAGATCACATTCATTATCAGAGTATTAAATCTCCAGCTGAAAATTATGAAGCAGGAACCCTTCTTAGCTGATCGCTGATAACATTTGTGCCTGTTAAGCTTCTTGTCACGTAGGGTGTCGGTGCCTGACCCAGCACAGCAAGGCAGCCCTCAGACCTGCTCACAGCAAAGGGCGATGCAGTCGAATACAGCTGCGAGCTTTTCCTGGCAGCGGAACGAGGAATGAAAACCCTGGTACTGGAGAAAAAGAAATCCTGTGTTGTTAAGGTTTGGTGCGTTACACAGCTGCCCCATGGCATTGCAGATGAACTTACATGATGGCTCACTTCCTAGAGTGTTTCATGAGGTTGCACGGATGGTCAGGCTCTGGCTTGCTCCTCCTGTCCCTGTAAGATGTTGGAGGAACAGAGTGCTAAAAATACTCCTGTAACCCCACAGCAGTGGTTTATGTCAGCCTTCCTGAAAGAATGGATCCCTTTAATTAGTAAGGCAGTGAAGTTTATTTTGGGGGTTTGCTTTGTGTTTGGTTTGGAATGTGAACTCTTATGCGCTCTAGTTCAAAACTAAAGTTAAAAAAAAAACCCAAAGAAGATCTAGTACAGCTGTTGGCAGCAGCTGCAGCGTGCACTGTGGTTGTCCTGTTGTCTGTCCTTGCCTGGGAAAAAAGGATTCCTTTTTAACAGGGAGGAGCCAACAGTTTTGATCTGCAACAGTAGCTGACTTGATGTGATAACCGCTTCAGTTGTCTCTGCATTTGCTATCATAAAGGCAGTTTCTAGTTTCCCTTTCTTTGTACACGTTTCTCTTTTGTAGCATTGTGGAAAGTTGAACTGAAATTGTCAAAATTGTTTTAACTGCAAAAAAATCAGCACACTAGTCAGGTAAGTATGTCAAACCAGTCTCATCACTGCCATCCTTGGGAGCAGGACTTGTCAAAATACTGGGAGTCTTGCAGGCTGGTTCACTGTGTCCTCCAGTTGCCTTTCCTAGACCTGGTCTAGGCCTCACTCAAATGCTGTGAAGTATTGGATGCTAAAAGCATGAGAGCAGGTTTGTAAGTAAGCTGCAGGTCCCTTAGGTGTAGCTGAGATGTTTCCCTCTGCAAACTCTGCCTAGGCTTCTTTAAAGGCAGCGTTCCTAGTATAGTAAGGTGAGTCAAAGTGCATGCCTGAGGTGATGGGACTTGCTAGGCTCAGGAAGCAAGCTGGAGTTTTTTGGCATCGCCCAGGAAACACAAATGAGAACATAGCCAGAGGGGGAGATTTCTCTGAAGACCAAGGAACAGTTTAATTCCTGCTTGAATGTTGTTTTAAAAAAGGAAGTGTTGCCAATTACAGGCTAAAACTCAGCTTCATAAACATCGAGTGGAGAAGTATTAGTAAGCTGATGTTTGTGCATAGCATGGATTTTTGTGATTCCAATGAAAAGCCGTAGCAGCATCAGAGACCTCTGTGGGTCTGTGCTGATGTAGATCCGGGTGATCCAAGCTGTTGCACTGATTCTTCACGCAGGGTGAAAGGGGGTTGTGAGCAGGGTGTGCACAGAGCTGATAAGCAGCCAGGGGATGGTGCTCTCCCTTTCCTTTGCAGATCTGATGTGACATGGCAGGCCTTCCGAGCTGTGTGTGCAGCAGCTGCTGAGGCCTGTGAGGAGCTGAACTTAACGTGAGCAAGCGTGATGCTCACAGCAGCGTTTTCAACAGATTTTCCTGCTCCTGTTCCAGACTTGTGAGCAACTCAAGAGTGAGGGTGAGCCAGGGCAGTGGAGAGGAGGTGGAGTTGCAGCTGCTGGTTGCAGATTCAGGGGTTTGGGCAATTTGTTTGCTTTCTTTAGGTTTCCTACAAACCTGATGTTTGATCTGTGAGTGGAAGATGAAAGGCTTTGTTCCACAGTTAGGCACTGAGTCGAACCCTCCTCTGACAAATGCTTTGTATCCAAAATAAATATCTCCTATTTATATAAGGCTGTTTTCTGAAGTGTCCTGTAACAGCAGGTGCATTTAAGGAGGAAGCTGGTTGAGAAAGCTGCTTTTCTAATGGGCTGTTTTAGCTTTAGCTTTTTTAACATTTGCTGTATGTACTTCTGAGGTAAAAGATAATGGTAGCCCCGAGTCCCTTTCACTCTCATCTGCTTTCTGCCTTCAGGACCATTTCTCCTGCTCAGCTGTACGGGGCACTAAGAGATGCACAGTTTTTTTTAGCGATACTTTGATTTTGTGGTGGTTCAGTGTTTTGTCTTCTCTTAGGCAGAACAGTAGTGAAGTAGACATAAGTGGACACGATCCTTATTCTGGGGGGGAAGACAGCAAAACCTAATAAGGCATCTGAAGGAGCATCTGAGGTGAGTATTTGCACTGCTTCCCCAAGCTGCTGAAGCTGAGTACAGCTTCACAATCACTGTGCAGGCGATGGAGATCAGAGGGGGAGCATTGAGGTGCTGCTTTGTCCCATGAACATTAGGGTGTGTTTGACCTCACACTGGTGTCTTTCAAATACCTGTCCTCACCCCGATTTCCTGCTTTAAGTTCCCTGTAACAGCTATTGGGAAGTAAACCTTTCTATCTTAGCAGATCTATTTGCAGTTGGGAAGAGGGGCCCCCCTTCAGTGTTTCCTTGTGGCTGAAGCTAAGGCTTGCAAGTTGGTTCCAGCTCAGCATAAATTCCCCTTGAGAGCATGCCTTGGATTGCATTAACATTTTTTTTGACATTTGACAAAAGCCTTGTTTAAACAAGTTAGATGTGCATCAGGCTAATAAATAGAAGAACTTAAGATTGTTCCTGCTGTGCTGCTCTCTGGAGAACAGTGTCTCATTTGTGTATTTTCCACTAATCATCTCCAAATCTTGCATGGGTGATATCAAGTTAGGGAAAGTGGACTTAGCATTACATATGGTAGAGTCAGGGAAAAAAATACTCTGTTTTGACAACCAGCATAGCAATCTCTGAGACATGACTCGAGTTCTAAAAAATGTTTTCAGAAATGTGTTGCATAAACAAGTCATAAGTTCCCTTGCAGAGAGGGGGAATGTTTTTCTAGATGTACTTCTGTACGAACATGCTGGACCCATTTTCTGTAGCCGCAATTGAAAGAAGTGAGAAGGTGAATCTGAATGCTTTCGTGATTCTAGAGCTTGAAGTGGTGAGCAGAAAGGTTGGGGTGAGAGTTATTTGGAAGTAATTGAACCTGGTACTGTGAATTTTTGCATCTGAGTGCTGTGATTTCACCAGCTGGTACAGGACAGCATTGATACTTGGTAGAAGAACGAAGCATCCTAGATTGTGCCAGTTGTACAGTTTGTTCTGCTTCCTTGGAGGTGACTTAAAGGAGCATTTTGATAAGCAGGCATGTAGCAGAGTCTTGGTTTGTGGGCTGAGAGGCTGGATCACACACCCCTGTAACCACACTGACCTGATTGTGGCTGCATGGGTGTGCCTGTGCTAGGACATGCCTCCGTGTGCTTTAATCACGCTGAGCATGTGGCCATCAGGTTGGCAGGGGCTGTTCAGAAGTGTGAGTGCTGTGGATAAATGATGTAGTGGGGAAGGGCGAGCTTGGCTTTTATAGGGGAAATCACAGCTCACAAATTTGCTGGAGTTCTTGAGAGGAGGACATGGGAAATTTGTTAAGTACATTTTATTTGAAGACTGGAGGAGCTGCTCTCACTAGAGACGTGAGTTAAGCTGCCATCAGATAAAAGGGAGGTTTCTCTTGTGTGTATAGTTATGGAAAAAGTAGGAAATATGGAAATAAGCAGTTCCCTTTGAAAAAATCATCAGCAAACCCCCTGCATGCGGCAGGGGGGTTGGAGATTCATGATCTTTGAGGTCCCTTCCAACCCTGGCAGTTCTGTGATTCTGTTCTACAACAGTTTTGGGTTGAGATACTGACAAACCTCCTGGGACAGGGGGTGAACCAGGGAGATGGTTTCCTGTTTTTTTTTTTTTTCAAGGTCAAAAAATGAGCAGTGGAAAGACCTTGGGATGGTTAATGGTGGATAAACTGGCAGATTAAACTTAAATGTGGCAGAGTGCAAAGAGCTGCATGGGAATAGAGCAGTCCTAAATAATTCATCAAAGGCTCTGCATCTTTGCAACTGTGAGAGCTTTGTGGGAAACATGAATGGAGCGCTCTGCAGAGCTGAAAGCAAGTAGTGTTAGGGGCGGAAAACAGGGCACCTTGTCATGCTGCCACTGAAAGAGAGCAGCGTGCCCATCGCTGGGACTCTGGGGGGGTGGTGGTGGTCCTTGCATCTGGAAATGAATATAGGAGAAGGAAGTGCATGAGAACAGCAGGAAGTTCAGTGCATGCAAGGGCCAAGTGAGCTGAGCGGAGGAACTGTGCTGTGTATGAAGGGGAAGACAAAGAGATTACAGCATCCTGGGAGAGGAGGAGGGTAAAGATGGACTTGCTCTTGGTGAGCCCTTCTTTATGACAGCTAGGAAACAGCTCGTTAGGAGGCAGGTTCAAAACTAGCCCAATGCTGTTCTCTTTTGTTCTGCTATCCAAGAGGTAACTGGGCTGTGAGCCCCAGTAGGACTGTGTGAGGTTCAATATTTAAGGGCTCAGCTATTAGCTGATAGATAAAATATGTGTAGGGTTGCTTTGATTTGAAGAGGGTACTTTTAGTTGAACTACGTGTTGATGCAAGTTGGAGGAGTGCATGGGGAGGGGGTGTGGTAACACCTTGTAATTCCCCACTGCCAACCTGGGTCGGAATAGGAATGCAGATCATTTGTGAGTTACGTTATAGTGTAATTTAAATCACATTTTATTGAAAACTGTTGTTGTTTTACATATAAAAACCTATTGTCTTCTCTACCTAATAGTCATCGGTTTTCTGTGGTTCATTTTTTTTTTTTTTTTTGCTTTGTCTTCTATTCTTACCTATTTGGAAAATATAAAACTGTGCCAAGCAGTTCCTCAGTTGTACTTGGCATCTCCGTGTTGGCTTTCTTTCTGGCTTGCCAAATAAAAGCCTTTTCTATGTTCATTTAAAACCCGCTTCATGTTTCTCCCACTTCATCTTTTTTTAATTTATATTTTGACATTGATTCTTCTTTTGTGTACTGTGTCATCTGGCCCTCTTCAGCTTTGTCACCCACTGTAAGGAAATCTCTTGTTTATATTCAGATATGAAGGTTAATTCCTTGTTTATGTCTTTAGTCAGAAAAGGTAACCTAGACTATGGTTTACTATGGATGACTATGGGCATCTTTGCTCCTCCAACATGGATTTATAAAATGCTTACCACTCCCGTGACGTCTCAAGCATGGCTTTTTGCAGCTTAAAATCTTATCACCAGGTTTTCATTTGTTACAATTGATGTAATCTTTCCTGTGCTGGCTCTGGCTTTCCCCAAAGATACGGTGTAAAACACAGCTCACCTCTGACACTGACCTGCTTTCTGATGAGCAAAACAAGGCATTTCCCAGGCGTTTCATTGCATTGGCTTTGTTTGTTTTCCTGGAGTCGGGTTGTGCTATGGTTAATTGTTCGGCTGCATTCTCTGGGGCTTTGGTACTTAAAGCAGTGCTCTGTATTGCCTGAAAATAGCGATACAGTTTCATGGCAGGATGCAGACCTACCTTGAGGCACCCCCACAACCCAGAGCCCTACCTGGAGGGGGGGTTGCTGTTTTCTGTCCTGTCACAGGCAATAAGCACTTGAAGCGATTTTGTTGAGGGAGGTTGTTCTAGCCAACTTAATTGCAGAAATGTGTCTTACTTCAGCCCACTTTTGATCATTTACACAGCAGCATCGCTTGGTCTGCGCAGCGCGTGTGCCTGGTGGTTGCAGAGGCTCTGCTCGAAGTGCCTGCCAGTGGGGCCAGGTGAAAAAAGAGAGGCTGAGGACTTTGAAAACAAATAAAAAGAGGAGTGCTGCTAAGATATCTTTTGTTTTGAAGTGTTGGTTGCCTTTCCTGCTGTTAACGTGCTTGGGACTGGCCTTACTACGATGTTACTTTAATTTTCTGTTTCTGTCTGCTTTTATATTCCTTTCAGTTTCTTCTTGTGGTTGTCATTGCCCTGTCTCTAAAAGGGACTGCTAGTTTTGTGCCGCATTTCCTCAGAGGAACAGTGCTGAGCCTGAAGGAATTTGCATTTCTTTGGAATTTCTGTCTAATCCTGACAGTCTTTGCTCTTCACTCTCTGAAGTGTGCTTCTGTTATCTGATGGCAGTTACCTCGGGAGAAAAGCCTGGTTTTAGCTGTGGGATTTTATGTTTCCTTAGACGAGCTGCAGAGCCCTACCTCTTGAAGCACTTTGTGGGCCTAACACTACGTGTGTCATTTATTGAGGCTGCAAGCTCTTCACCATGAGACTGCTAGGAGAAAGGCCTTGGTCAGAGCTGTTCCATCTGAGGACAAAGCAGGCAGAGGAGAGCTGCTCAATTTGTAAGCCCAAAGGTGTATTTTAGACAAGGCTGACTTGCTGTCCGCTAGGGTTGCACAGCTCTTTCCATTGCCAGAGCTCCTTTTGTTTCCATGGCAGCATGCAGGCAGTGTGCTGCAGCTGTCGGCTGCTGGGGGAAGATGGATTTGGGCTTTGACCTAAATATCCATTTAATATAGTTCTTAGTTACACGGCATGTTTTTTCAGATCATTTGGGGCTGAGGTGCCCATCTGATAATTAGTAAGCAGTGGTAAGCGTGACCGCTGTAAAGCATTTGTGTTTGTGTTCGCTCTGACGGATGGAACAGGGAAAGGCTTTTAAATTGTCAGTTGGTGAAAACCTCTCATTTTAGGGCTGCAAGTGGATTGGTTTGTTGCAGTTTTCACGACTTCTTCTGCAAGATGCTCATAAGCTGATCAGTGGGGTGTGGACAGGAGGGTGAGAGCCGGGCTGCTGCCGGGGCCCTGCACTGTGCACGTGGGGCCTGCGCCTCGATCAACCTGCCCTGCACTTGCTTAAAACACACAGAAAGGAATAAATGACCCTTCTTCAGCTTGGGAAGGAAGAGAAGCCTGGAGCTTTACGCTGCAGGGAGGATATTTCACCAGTTGCGTGGTTGCAGTGGTAATTTCTAGTCAGGATACAAAGGAAAGTGATGGAGTGCTGCGGCTGGCCTGTCGCACTGTCAGGCTGAGAGGGAGGAACAAAGGCAGCTTCAGCATGCTGGTCTTGAAACATTTCTGACTGCTTCGTGTTGCTGTTTGTGGTTTTGTATAGAATTGAGTGCATCGGTACCAAATGGAGGGTGGTACTGTGCTGGAACTGAAGGTGCTTTGAGCTAAAGTCTGGGGGCTGAGCTGGGGAGAGTGTGCTGAGAGATTACCCTGCTCTCAGAAATTCATGTTGCGTTAATATCAGAACCCTCATCCCACAGGTTGTGTATTTTCTTCTTTGTTGAGAGAATTTGCACGCAAGCTTGGGGAAATACGTTCTAGAAGTGCTCCTTTGATGAGACTCCAGAAAAGAGGTGTGTGGGTTCGTCTCCATCTCTGCAAACAAGCAGGAACTTGCATGCATATTCTTTTTACTTGTTTGCTCTCTAATTCCTACACTTCAATGTAGAAATTAACTCTTAAAGTATTGCCTGTGATGCAGAAGCTTTAGGGGTAGGATCAGGCCATCAGTCAGTGCTTCACTCTGTGTTTTTGGGAGCTCCTGTTCTTCTCAAATAGAAAAGGATCTTTTGCTCAGGGTTTCCACAGAAATCCCTTGGCTTTTTTTAATAGGTTTTCCTCTTTTAAAAGGAGAGCAAAGGAGCTTTGGGATAGCCTGAGGGAAACTCTTATTAAGAAGCTTTCCAAGAATCGTTGCAGAGTTGAGTCTTTTTATGTCATCCTGTAAAGACTTCTGCCAGCTCTCCGCTTAGCTCCCCTTTTGGATGGGTTTGTCATTAGGTTTTCATCTCGATGAGATGAAAAGAAATCTGTGAGCTTCTCAGGCTTTGGTTTAAATTACCAGTCAAGGGTGAGATGTTTCGGTGATAATAAAGGACAAACCAAGGTTAGCAGAGCAGTGAATGGAATGGGGCAGAGACTCCTGTGCTGGTTCTGGTGAAGGCAGGCTGCAGGGATCACGATGGCATTTGGTTTTCCCAAAGTATTAATCAGCAGGTCTTGTTGGCTTTGGTTGTTGTGTGTTTTATATGTGTCATTGTTGATTTTTGTAATAGGATTGACAAGGATGGTGAGGGTAGTATAAATATAATCAGCTCCAGGTGTAATTATTAGTACTGTGGTCTGTTTAGCTGTCTTGATACTGTGTCCTTTAGTAGTAAATGGGATTCACCTAGGTTTCCTTGTATCAAATAATTCCTTTGGGTTCTTATTTAAGTTTGGCTTTGAGTTGATGCTAAGAGTTCTGTTGTATCAGACCTATATCCTATTTTCCCGTCGCACCCCTGAGGCTGTGTGTCTTCTACTGGAAGAAAGTTCCCTGGTCTCAGCTTGTCTTACTGGAGTACAAGGGAAGCATCGTGTCTGCAGGGAGAAAAAAGGGAGGGAAAAAAACCCACCCTCTTTTAGCCTATAGCTTTTTCAGATATTACATTGGAACAGCCAAGTGCTCTTGTGTGTAATGCAGCTCAGGCAGTGAGCTGGAGCCTTCTTACATGTCTGGAGCAGGATGAGAGGCAGGCTGAGCTGGGAACGGCTGACCTGAGTTGACACTTTTTTTCCTAGCCCTTTAAGGACACAGTAACTCCGTTCTAAATGGAAATAACTTCAGGTTTGCCATAGGAGCTGTAAATCTTAGTGATATCTGGTCCGCGCATTCAAGGCCCCCATCTCCCTGCTGGAATGGAGTGATGACTAGATGCAGTAGTTGAGGATCATACTTGTCTTCTGTGCAGTGAGACTGGGAAGCTCAAGGTTGGTTGGTATCAGTGAACCAAAGTCTGCTTTGTATTGGTGATTCTTGTGGCATTAGTGTGATAGATTAGAAATGTTATGCTGAAAGAAGGCAAGCAGGCAGCAGAAGTGTGAATGTGGCCAGCTTGCTGTGCAAGAGATTTATCTCATTTTGGTATTGGCAGCTATGTGTTGCAAGTCTGTGGTGCTTGGAGAGGAGTAAGCACCTGCAGGAGGTGGTCTGTTGTCTTCCCTTACCACCTTCATGGGATATATTGAATTGGTTCAGTGTTGGGAGGCAATGATGTATGGCTGCTGAAGGAGCGAAGAATTTTGGTAGGAAAAAAAGATAATTCCGAGGTTTTCTTTTATCTCTTTTAATATATAAAGTGCTTGAAAATTGTCTCCTACACCCTCATGCTGAGTCTTTCATCCACAGCCTTTGAGAGCCTGCTCATAGCCATGGTGCTGAATGTGGCTTATCTCTCCATTTGTAATCTCTTGAATCATGGACTATTGAGTTGTTGATCCTGTTGTCTTCTAATATCATTGTGTTTGAGTGCACTTCTTAAATATTTGCAAATAATGAAACGTATTGTGTTTTTACATCAGTTAAAATTGTATGATGCAAGATTCAAACTGCTTGCTTTGGGTAGTAAAGTTAACAAAGACTGGATTTTGCTGGTGCTTTGGTTTTTTAGTGATTATTAATGGCCCTAAAAGCAGCAAGATGTTTCTCTTTTTGAAAGGTTATTCTAAGCAGGACTGGAAGTCTGCCATTGGACTAAGCCATGGAGAACATAAATCTTGACAAGAATCATCATCGCAGCCCAGCATTTCTCCACAACACTGTGTTAATGGGGAACCAAAATAGCATATACACCTGAGTCTGAGTTTTGGGGTCTAGTAGGGAAGGTTCCTCTGGTTGGAGCTGAGTTCCTGCACAGAGGCTTCAAACCAGATGAGAACGTTGCTGTGGTTTGTGCTTCAGCACAGAGATGTGTGAGTAGAGCAGAAAACCTGCATGTAGTAGGAATACTCAAAGGTGGGCTAGGGGAGGGGAGGAAATAACAATGAAAGCTGTATTGTGGGAAGGAAAGCTTGGCTAAGAAAATGCCACATTTTTGGTGCACGTTTTAAAAGTAGCTGATTGGCACCGTGCATTTTGAAGCTTTTGATCACTGACGCGGAAGTTAAATGAAGAGGACGTACAGCTGTGATTAATTATTGATACCAATCATTCCTTTTGTACGTATAGCCTGTAGTTGGATGTGAAGGTTGAGTTCACTTCAATTCTCGAGTTGGAAAGCAGTGCAAACAAGGCAGTTGATCAACTTCATACATGTGGTTCTATTCATTACGCAAATCTGTTCCAGTATACTTAAATCAGCATTTGGTGATGGGCTTTTATTTAGCAGGATAAGATTGTGAACTACCCAATAAATGCTTTGTGTTCTGCAGTTGGATGCATCCAATGGTTCATTCTCATGCTGTAGTTTAGTCTTAGTTAAAAAAATAATAATAAAAAAAACCCCTACCCCCAAATAGCCCCTGGAAGGAAAAAAAAGAGCAAAACCTCAGGCTTGTTTGTCTTGTTCTATCTGCAGGTATTTGACCTTTTCACCTTAACTTCCATGGGTTTGGGGATTAACTTGGAGTAAATCACTACTGTGAGGCATTTGTTCTAGAGGTAAATTCGTTAGCTAGGTTCATCAACATTCATACAAGTATGGCACATTAATCTCTCTTTGCTAAAACCAGATACTCCTTCCTGACTTTTTTTTTTTTTAAACTGTAATTCATTATTCCTTGTAAAAATGCCACTGTAAATCACACTTTGTGAGTCTACCCCTCAGCTTGACAGGTTGGCTTATTTGCAGGCCTCTGCAGGATCTGCTTGCTTTTTCTAATGGTACGTGGAGGCAAAATACAATGCTGCTTTTTGCCAAAGCTTGTTGACATCTATTTCAGAATCCACCTTCTCTGTAAAGACAGGCATAATATTTGCCTGAGATAGGTTTTCTCTGATACCTGAGAATCTGGAGGTCACAGAACCCCCCCTTGTGTTGTACAGGTTTGGCTAGTTCTTCTTGCTGTGCTGCTGCAGAGTCTTGCACGTGAAATGGTGAACTTTGTGCATAGGAATGGAGAAAGTAAGAATGCATACACAGCTATGGGGAAAGGGGCAACAGGCATGTCATCCTTCATCCCTGCCAAAAAGTTGGCTTGCTAAACGTAGGGGAAGAAACGCACCAATTTCTGTGTGAAGTCCTTTGAATCTACTGAGCCGCGTTACCATCCAGTCTGTGAACATCAGTTTGTAGTTGAGATCCTCCTGGTTTGTCAGGCTATCTTACAAACTGCAAACGTCATCCTTCAGTGAATATATCTTAAGAGGGAGCCTGAGCTTAACTTTTATTTAATCTTAGATCTAAAAGCTGGAGGTGAATTAAATGTTGTTGAGTGACTCTGAGACCAGCGTGACAAATCAGGTGTGTAGATCTGAAATTGACTGCATCCATCCAGCCTGGCCCTGAGTGCCTCCAAGGATGCAGCACCTGCAGCTTCTCTGGGCAGCAGTGCCAGGCCCTCACAAGGTGCTCTATAGAGAGGTCCGTGTTGCATCTGGCTTGACTGGAATATATTCTTGTTTCTAGCTTTCAAATTGTGTTCTGTATGCCAGAAAACAGGACTCGAGGCACATACCTCCCCTGACACACCTCTCTGACTGGAGGGACGCACATGACTTAGGATGTCATCAAACTGAATTGCCAGCAGCCTGCATGAAAAACATGTTATTTTCTAAATACTGTAATTCTTACTGAAGTATCTGCTCTTGGGCTCTGCTGCAGTAACAGGATACTGCCGGAGCTGGATCTTTGGCCTGACCCCCTACAGCCTTTTTATATGCTAATGTGGTAGTTTCCAAGCAATGTAGTAAATATGTATTCCAGCTGTACCAAATTACTTAAAAGCGAGGAATGTTTTGGAGTAGGCTGTTTTGTGATGGCTCTTGAGACTTGCATTTATTTCTCTCCATCCAGCCTCTCGAAGCCTTGTTCCCTTGTTACCCTGTCCTCATCTGGGCCTGCAGTTTGGTCTGAGGCTGAGATCATGTTTGACAAATGCTCACCTACTGCTTGATACAAACAGCTCATTCTGAGTTCAAGATGAGGTGATAACTAGAACGTGCTGTTCATTTTTCACCCTGTCATACTGCTTCAACACATTGCTAACCCGATAATTGAAACCGTTATGTTTAAACTCAGAAATGCTTGGTTTGCTTAACCAAAATGCACTTGGGAGTTGGACTAGGTGACCTTTAAAGATATCTTCCAATTGAAATGATTCTGTGATTCTGTGATATTTAGTAATAATTGGTGTTCTTTCTTTTGTAACCAATAGCTATGTTGTCATAAATGATAATGATCACGAAGGATAAAGCAGTAACATTAAGCTGTGTTTCCTTTTAGTTGAAGCAGCATTTGCAAGCACTGTGTTGCAGTGATCTGTGTGCTCTTTACCAGCCACGCCTGACTCCCACGAGGTGTTTCAGTTGGTGTGCAATGCCATCCAGTACACATGGAAGACCAGGTTCTGATTACCTCTGGTTTTCCTTCAAGTCATGCAAGAGGAGCCTGGTGACCGTGCCAGCTTCTCTTACAGCTTTACTGAAAAGCTAACCTGAACTTCTGCTGCCTCGATGGAGCTTTAGTTATTAAGAGCTATTTTCTTGAAGGTGAGATTCAGGGAATCCCAGTTCAATCACAAGCTTCCAAATAGTGTTAATGCTCCAACTTCCTGTATTTTTGGAATGTTGCTGTTGAAGCAGTGAACAAACCAGTGGAACAGAAAATACAGAGCATGACACAGTAGAGCAACAGTCCTCAGAGCATCTTCACCCAAGTCTTCCTTCCAGTGAGTGACTGGGAGATAGCTCAAGATTATAAAACACCCAAATACTTGTTTTTTTAAAGGTTTTCTTCTAAATGCACATCCTGCTAAGTACACACAACTCCTCCTTGTAGTTGAAACATTAAATGAAGCATTAAAGATGGGGAAGGCTTCCAAGTTCGTGTCAAATGCATCTTTGTAATATGGAGCAAGAGTAACATGTACTTTGCATTACATCTCTGTCGCTCACTATACAAGTTTGCTTTGAGATTACTTCTATTTAAGCAGTGGGAAAGTTTGCTTTCAACTCAGTTTCTTAAACCAGTAAGGATTCCATTTAGGGTAGGAAGTTGCTTCCAAATACTCCGTATTCTGGATTCAGAGGGAGAATGCAATTGCCTTCTTCTGCAGGTTGGTGTATCAGTCCCAAAATAGCTGTGTTCAAAGCTTTTGCATGCTTATGGATAACGTAGGCAGGCATAACTTTTCACCTGTTATTTCTGGTAACGCTGAGAATTGAATCTGTTACACTGGTACTTCTTCAGTGCTTTTTAATTACTGTAGAGTTGAATCTAATCTGCTGGGTGGGAGTAGTCTGTGACACACAGTAATGTAATCAGTTTTGCATTGCTTTGGAAAATGTTAACTCATGTTTCAGAATAATGCTGCTTGGATTCCTAACTGAAACGTGTTTGTGTTTTTGCCTTCAGTCGTCTAGGCCTTTAGAGAAGGAACAAAATGAGAAAAGTTTTTGGTTGAAGAGCCTTATTTCTCTTTTGAGTGTGAGAACCTCAGTGAGGTGCAATGCCGACTTTCTTTTGGGATCAGTGATGGAACTTCACTTGCTGATTTACCAGAAATCAATTCTTTCTGCCCTACTAGATTTAGTTAGTGCTGTAGCAAATGTCTCTATGCATTACTGAAGCTAGAAGGCTCTTCTTCAGTGCAATCCTTGGTGAATTTTTCAGATCTTTTTCCCATCTTTTGTCTCACTGACCAGAAGTCAGAATCTGATCCCTGCTGTTGACATAGAACATGACGAGCCATCCAAGGCTTTCCTTGTAGAAGAGAAGTCGTAGCGTGGTGGATGGGAAGCAGCTGGACTAGATACACACTGGGAGAGCCTTTCTGTAACACAGGTCTGAAGTTAGCACTGGTTTTCTTCATTCCAACTGAGATGATACAGCGAGATCTGCTGCGGGCAGTGCATCCATTCTGCATAACGTTTAGTTGCAGATTCTTGAGGTTTTGTATAATTGATCCAAACTCAATGTGTTGGCCTATCAGTCTTGTGATCTTTGGAGTGTCCAAGGCCTTCATGTGGAATTTGGGGTGGCAGACCATTAAATGTCATTACACTGACTGGGTGACTGTTTTTCTGCTTTTACAGATGCCTTTGTAAATAGCCAGGAATGGACACTAAGCCGATCTGTACCAGAGCTGAAAGTGGTGAGTTTTGTATTTACTTCTTTCTCTTGAAAACCATTCTGAAAATGCCGTGCAGAAGTGAAAAGTCTTCTGTGGTTCATTAAATTTACCGTTAAGAGAAAAAATACGGAAGGTGATTTTAAGAAGTGGAGTATTTGCTTCAAAATAAAACTCTGAAGCCTATGTGTTTTTTGTTATTTGTTTTTTCAGCTAGCATGCTTCAAAGATCCACTTGTGTGTTTGATTTCTGTTTGAACTTGTTTGCCTTACTAACACCAGCTTCCTGGTGTGATCTTCTGGATAGAGAGGTCTTCCACTCCTGTAAGAGGGGGAGCTGAATGCTAGCAGGTGATATCTAAAGCTCCTTTTATCTTGCTGTAAGAACATTGCACAGTTTCTTCAAGAACCAAATGCCTTCACTCCCTGTCTTAAAAGAACTTAAAAATAAATGTTCTGTCTGGTGTTTTGTTTGCTTATATTTCTCAGAGCTCTTTATTATACTTAATAAAAAGAGAAATATTTGGAACTTTCATTTAAGGAATCAAAAACATTTTAGTTAAAAGAGTGAACAACGATTCAATAGCTGCTTAAGATAGTTTTTCCTTTGGCTGAGCAGTTCCACAAATAAATGGAAGTAAAGGCAAAAGAACACAGAAAATTGGGGGAATTTCCCAAGTTTGCTTTTTTGAAGTTGTAAACACGAAGGCTGGAGATGAAGGCTGAAATCTCCTACTTGCTGACATCAAACATCACTGTGATGTTTACCATATGAAACTCCGGATTTAATTGAATACAATGAATTTCTCAGTCTATAAAAACTGCTATGGTATTTCAGGTACTGTAGTTGGTGATACCATAGACACCTGTGATCTGCTTCGGATGGTCGTAAGGTTGGATCAATTTCTGCTTAAATCACTCCTGTCTTGTTTTAAATGTCTGAGCTGCTCCAACTTAAGCATCTGCTTGCCGAGTGGCAAAGTGAATTGGACAAAAACATATCAATTCAAGAATGGACAGCTGGAGCTATGCTTCATTAGTCCAGCTCTCACATGGCAAATTTCTCTTTCCAAATTGGAATTGATGACAGTGTTTATGGAGGAAGCGAAGGTTAAAGTTAACTTGACAAATGCCCTAGCTTGCAATGGCATTCCAATGGAAACAGCTTCCTCCTGTCTGGAGTTATATTCCTGTTTTAATTCCACTGGTGCACAAGGTAAGCAGAAGAGAATTGGTTGGTGCATAAAACTCTGCTATTAGAAGACAATTATCTCCTAAAATATCTGGCAGAAGAAAATAAAAAGAATTTAGGACTGAGAAGTGTTGGATGGAGTCCAGTGTACTGTGGTAATAGCTAGTTTATGCTGGGCAGGATGTGCAGACGGTTTCTTTGTTCATCCCACCCCCTTCCTGGCCCTGCCAGTTCCTAACACCTGGAAATAAACTTGTGGCTTGCAGGTGAGTCCAAAGCTGTAGTTCCTGTGCTATAATACAGAATGCAAACAATCTCAGAGCATTAGAGTCTTGGTATCACAAGAACTAAGTGTACCCTAAGGCTGCGTTATGTGAACACTTTCATCTTGGGTCTCCTGTCCCAATGTTGTGTGAAGCAGCCGTATGAAAATAAACTGCTATGCAGCTGCTGTAGAGAATTGATTTTAAGTGGTCAGTGTGCGTGAGCCTCAAGATTGCTGTCTGAAGCTTTAGTTTGTGTAATACTGATAAAAGCAGAACTCCTACCGTTGCAGAGATGATAATTTCATTATATGCAGCAAATTATTGAAGCTAATTGCACCAACGGGGGCTGTGAACTTGTGCTCCAGCAGAAAGGGCAAACTAGGTCTGAAGTCTGCTTCCCCATTCCTGTAAATCTGCCCTTGGGAAAGGAGGTCTATGTAGTGAGTCCAGAGTCATCATCAGCTCTTGGCTATGTGAGAGGAATTAAAAGGCAGTATTGAAAGCCTGACTGCTCTCTTCTGCTGCAGCACTGTCATTATGTTGTGTCTGTGCTGGCCATGTCAGAGGGGTACGACAAGTATTTGCTCCCATCAGCATTGAGTGCAGCAGTGCAGATGGGAAGACAAGTCTTAGTGCTGCTGGTTTAAGAAGGAACCCCTGCTCGAGTGGACTGTGCTCTATAGGAATAGATGGTCTGGGGCTTGCTGGGTGAGGCTGCTTACTGCAATGTCTGGGCAGTCCTTAATTGGAGTCGAAATTTCATTTTTGTAGCAGGTGGTTTTACCTTTAGGATCTACAGATGTTTAAAGGGAGTAGAAATTGAGTCTAGAGGGGCAGGGAAAATGCAGGATTGAGGAAAAAAAGGCTCGTAAAAATAAGACAAGAATATAAACAAAAAAGCAAATGGGTAGATATATTTTGCAACGTATTTTTCAGAAAGAATAAGGGTTCTCCCTCCTGTCTCCCCTTCTCTTTCTAATATGTATCAGGCTAGATTTCTTTCATGTGGTATATTTAGCCGAATACTGCAACAGAGCTGATTTTGAGACTTCTGTTATTGTCAGGAGTGTGTTAGCTGGCTGGGTGAGACGTGTCAATTTCTGGAGCATCGCTGATGTTCCTGGATCCTGTTTATAGAGCTGTGAAGTAAGCACCTGGGTTTTCTGCAGGCTGTAGCAATCTGCATGGCATGGCTGGCTGTGCTGCTCAGTGCTGTCAGGCCTCTTCAGCCTCTTTAGGGAAAAAAAACCCAAACCCGCTGTGTTTTTATTCTCATGTCTGCGGTGAGTTCGTGTGACTCTCATGATCAAATGGATTCACGGATGCCTTGTGGCTACAGTGGCTATAAGGCGGGTCAGAAGTAGCTTCGATATGTCATTTCCAAAGGCTTAGAGCTTCTTGCTCTAAAGTGAAAGCACAAAACACTCCTTGCTATCGTGATATTCCTAGCAAAACCATGCAGAATTTGCATTCTTTCTAAGTCTTCAGAAGTTGTGTTGCTCATCAAGGGCTTTGGCCTGGCTATTTATCTGCAGAGGAGACGGTGTAAGTGGTATGTCTGATCTACTGACTTAGAGATGGGGTTTGGGGTTTGATTGCCATTTTTGGTTTGTTCTGTTGTGACACAGAGCTAATGGGGAAGGAGAGGGAGAAGCTTGCATTGAGAATATGAAGTTAGCTTCTTCTAAGGAGTGAAGCTACTGCTTCAGTGAATATAACATTCTGATCAGCCGCTTGCTGAAGAAAGCAGACAACTAGCAAGCAGCTTAATTCCTTTTTAGTTTTTGGTGTTGCTTTTTGAGTAAGTTTCCTAGGAGACTGAAACTGTCTCGTACCCCAAGTCTTGATTTGCTTAAATCAAGAGACCTTCTTTCTAGACTCTTCCACAACCTTTGATTTCAGCAGGTAAGCGTGAGCATCTTGCAGGCTTTGCAGGTCCGACCAGCTTGTGGAGCAGATTATGTGGAGCACACCAATAATTAGGAATTTTCAGGTATCAGCTGTATCTTTATCTTGTCAGCATTTATCCTCCCATGTGATGAGAGTTATCAGGCAGATGGAGTCATGCCCCTGTAGAAGTAAGCCTCCTTCCCAAAAGTTTACTGGCTACTTTTTCTTTTCTATGAGGTTTCAAAAGTACATCTTAGGATGTACATCTGTAACGCAGAAAAATGATGTTCCAGGTAAACAATATTGTTACAGCCTGGATTTAAGCCAGCCTGTGAGTTGGGAGCTTCAATGAGGATGTTCTTATCATGTGTACATGCATGAAGTCAGAGTTTCAGGGATTATTTTGGTATTTCAGCAGTGAAAGTTGGCAGTGTTGCAGTTGTTCACCTAACGTATAATTCGCTGGAATAAGTTGTTTGTTCCTCAGCCTTGAAGGGGAAGGTAGATCTGATAAATGGCTTTGTCATGGCCACATGTGAATGCAGCTCTGCTTCGTTCCCAGAGAGCTTTGCTCCCTGGAAGCAGTGTCTGAGAATGCAAGGTTAGTCATCTGCAGAGGTGGCATTTGCACTGCTTTTTAGACGTAGGCATTTGGCATACGTTTGCATGGCTTGCAATTTCTTAGATGTAAATTAAATTAAAAACATCCAGTCTGCTCATTTAAACGCTCTTCAAAGTCAGCTCAGAGCCCAGCAGGCAGATGTCTGTTGTCCAGGGCTGTGGATTCCTTTTCATTTTGGTGGGGCTGCTCCTTGGTACCAGCTGCACTTACAGTGGGATTCTTGTGTCCCATTTCTTCTTGCGTCTCCTTTTTTTGATTACAGTCCATTTTCTGCCTGTTCAAGCTCTTTTTCTCTAGCTCAGAGCGTGAGGCTTCCTGCAGTGTTAGGTCAGAATGGGATCTGGTTCTTCTCTTCCCTCTCCTGTCTCTCACCCCCCAACTTAGATCATCTGTTTCTCTTGTTTGCCATTACTTCTGAAATCCTTTGGGATTCTTGGTTGTTTATCTTTCACTGTAGCCCACACCATTTATTACATTTAAAGCTTGTGCTATCACAGGTGATGCAAAATTGTCTTCCACTTGCTCTCTGCCTCAGCTCCTGCTTTATCTGAGCTGACCTTTCATGTCAGCTGTAGAGTGATGGACGTCCTCCACACTACTCTTTTATTAGTCTTAATTGAAGGTTGATCACAGCAGTAAAGAATAAATGATGGTCTTTGCTGCTCCGTCCCCGACCTACAGACTCTGAGGCTGTCATTGGGTCATTTTAAAGTGACATCACCCTGTTGGTTTTTAATGAGGAGGATTGCTTCTCACCAATTAGGATTAAGAAAGTGAAACAGAGACTGCGTGTTAATATGTAACCTGTTCATCCTGCCTGTATTCAGCAACCACAAGCAGATCAACAGAGGGTTGGTCCTGTCTGCAGGGAGCTTCTCTCAGTCTTTTGCTTAGGGTCAAGATAGACATGTAGGATAGAGTAGGACTGGGTTTGTTTAAAAGAGGAAATTAGTTCCCTTCTCCTCTCTCAAAAGCTGAGGATGTGCAATGTCTGCAGAATTCTGTTTCACAGAGAGAGGTGAATAAGTGCGTGGATGATAGCTGAGCAAGAACAAAAGACACTTTTGAAACACAAAGAAAGTGCATTCTGCAGACCCACCTGACCCCTAACTGTGCAGAGCAGGATGACCAGGCTTGTATCTGCCTTGCTGTGTGTGTCACTGCACTTCTGGCTGATGGGCAGGCCAAGGACAAAGCAGCAGCAGTTGTTTTGGTTGGGCACATATGCTTTCAGATGTCCTTACATTAGATTGCCAGGTGTTGCCAAGAAGACATTTGGATGTGGCACTTAGGGGTATGGCTTAGTGATGGGAACTGGGCACGTGGTGTTGATGGTAGGATTTCATGATCTTTGATGGTCTTCTCCAACCTAAATAATGCTGTGTCCCTATGCCGTGCTTCGTTTGAGTTGTAAGCTGTGTTAAGATTTTTCTTAAACATACTGCTTTTTCTTGGATTTAATTGCAGTTTAACTTTCTTTCCTTTTTTCCCCAGGGGATCGTAGGAAACCTAGCTAGTGGCAAGTCTGCACTTGTACACCGCTATCTGACTGGCACGTATGTCCAGGAGGAATCACCTGAAGGTATGTGGCTGTGCAAATCCTTTCTTTTTCTTTCCAGACTGCATCTTTATTCATTTTTAATCATGCACAAATGAATCAGTTAAGAATCCAGTTTGCTTTTTTCACTGTTCACGGAGAATATTCCTTTATCGTTCTCCAAACTGAGATAAGTACGTGGAATAAGTTAATTTTACCTTTTTTTTTGTAACCTCTTATTACCCCTCAGTGCTTTTGCATCCATTATTTGTCCGTATGGGAAACTTGTATCCTCGTACTGAGAAGAGTTTACTGCCCTGGGTAGTGCTCTTAGATGCCAGAGTTACTGTATCTGGTATTTGGTTTCTGCAGAACTGGGCCCTCCACCTTGTCGTGCTGGGAAAGTAAAACATGTAACAAGCTAAATTAAAGATGTAAATTTTTCCTTGTTTAATATATTAAATCTTTGGATTTGAAGGTTTAAAAAAAGGAAAAAAATTGAAACCCCTGAAACTTCTTGTTGTGCCACAGAATATTAATTTGTACCTGAAAAGTAGTGCTTAGCAATAATCCACGTTTGTAGTTTGAAATCAGAAATATCATAATACCTTACAGAAGTGTCGTACACTAAATACTTTTACATTTTTCTTTATTTATTCTCCTTATGAACTTTTAATATCCATCTCTGAGACACTGAATTTCTGGTTCCTTCTTTTCCTTACTGGCTGTTCCATTCTTTGCAGATATGGATGCAGGTAACTATACATTGTCTTCATGGCAGCTCTTGTTTCGAAGAGACAGAAGGCAGTTTCTGTACTGTAGCATTTTCCCTTTGTTTTGTGTATCATTTTGTTTTCTTTTGTTTTCAAGTCTTCAGTACATCTCACTGTTTTTGTCCCTTGCTGTAGTTGTCTTCTCAGCAGTAGTAGGTAGCTTCATGCATCTCTGATAACATCTGTTTTGAATTAACTCTTACCAAAGGTAGTAATTAAGCGTTTTACTTGATTTTCTAACAGTCTCTAATTGTAGTAAAAATGGGAGAGGGAAAAGGAGTGAGTGACTGACAAGGCTGCTGTTGTGTAATGGCAGTAACAGCGATATAGTCCGGTTTGTAGCCTTGCCTTACACGTTTTTGCTGGGATGGATGAGGTGATAATAATTCAGCCTCGCAACAGAACTGCATTTCGGTGACATTGAGGCTTGCTGCTTTTAGATGCTGAGAGTGAGAAACGGTGATGCAGGGCTGCTAAAAGCAAATGTGCAAAGAATAACGAGCCATCTCTGCCACTTTTTTTTTTGTTTTCACTCATTTCACAAACAAAAAAAGAAGAAAATCTTGCAAAATGTAACCAAATTGATTAATCACAGGGGTAGTACTCTTCTCTTGAACTATGAATGTTTTAGGCAGCGTTCCTTGAGAGTATTGCCAGCTGTCCTCTTTGTCTTCAAGGGTTTTATATGCAGTGCTTGAGTGACGTTCGGGCTGTTTCTCCCGAAAGGATTAGATTTCAAAAGCACTGTCAAATCATTTCTTTGCACGTAAGTGTAGCTGACAAGCCTCATTAATGACACCATTTCATTAACAGCAGAAAAACTGAAATAATTGAAGGTCTCTAATTCACCTCGTAAGCAACAGGGTCAAGATTTCAAATTGAGTTAGTAGACTTTAACAAATCATTTTTAATGTTTACAAAGGAGAAACTATATAGCTTCTCTTCTGTAAACATTAAAAATGATTTGTTGAAGTGTTCTGTTGCTTTCTTGTCTAGTCATAAGTTCATACAAACAGTGCAGTTCTTCTTTTTGTCCTTCTCTGTGGTCTTTATATCATGCTGGTTTGTTGAATTGGTTAAAAAATACGATGTATACCTGGCGTTAAAGTCTCACCTACCTGACTGGTTATGAAAAAAAGTTAATAACTGGCTGGATTACAAACAGCAGAATTTATCAGGCATCATATAAGTAGTGTCCAATTAGCAAAATGATTGATGCATACGTGGTGTGAAAATGATGATTTCAGCAAGGGACCACTATTTCTGTTATCCTTTGCCTTCTCAATTGCTACAATTACTCTGAAACCTGCCCTAAATTAGACGAGTGCCAGATCTCCCCTAGGCTTTTAAGGTAGCTTCAGCATTCCAGTCAATGGGTGTTCAGTATGTAAAGATGGGTTCATGATTCCTTCAGCTCTTTTGCTGCCCCAAACTTCCCAAACCAAGAGGAGGAGCGACACAACATTATGGAGCAGTGTTCTTTCCTTGTTTAGCCTCACTTTTATTTCTGTTTGGAATTAATTTTAGTCTCTAGTATAACATGAAAATCGTTTTTCTCAAAGTAAATCTTAGGGAGAAATTTGACTTTTAGATTCCTTGTATATTTAATATGGATGTAACAGTGTTGCTGTGAGGCAGCCTTTTAAATCAGATGTATTTTGTGAGAAAACAAATGATGTGTTGCTCTACAGCATGTTTTTTCAGCGTCCATCTGTTTCTTCCTTCCCATTTCCTTTAATGGTAGCCCGGTTTATTTCTTGTTTCTATCGGTAGGATGGGTTGGGAGTTCTTCATTAGATGCTGTGCCAGTTGGCATATTGTGATTGCAGTGACACTGCAGTGCACGTGAGGCGTGGTGGTGTGTTTGGTTCTTTGGTTTTCTTGTGCAGCTTCTTTCTTAATTGAATTACTGATGTTTTAAAAGCTCCAAACAAGATAGGTGGGCTGCAGTGGGACAGGCTGCTCCACTGTAGGCTGCAGGAAGTTTTGTTCCACGCCTGGAGCACCTTCTGCCTTTTTCACTGACCTTGGGGGCTGCAGAGCTGCTTCTCTCTCATTTCTCCTCCTGTGAGCAATTAGGTTTTGAACTTGACGAATCTCTTTAAGCTCAAATCAATGGCTATTGTCATCTGGTTAATTTTTTTCCAACTATGTAGGAATCTGGAGGCCATATTTACTAAACAACCAGATTTATATTTCACGTTTAACAGAGGAGGAAGGATGCATCCTAGACTAAGCTGTGTTTGTTCCTGGTGAGCAAGGCAACTGAAATGTAAATGAAAAGCCATGACATTTGTTGTCAAAGTACTTACATGTTTTTTGTGAAGAGAAAACGTCATGCAGTTTGTGAAGAGAAACACTTGCAGTTTACTGGAATTCCTTAAAATCATCATCGTACTTGTCCTTACACATGTAGCCCATATAGTGAGACTTGGCAAGAATTCCAAGTGTGTAGAGTCCTGTTCCTTTCATGTAACTGAGTATTGCATCCATTAGAATTCCCAGGTTGGAAACACAGTGAAGCTGCAGTGTTTCGTGTTGAATTCAAATCCTTGTTGCGATGTTTCACGAGGTTTACATAGCACTGAGGGCAGCCAGAGCTATCAGAGTCCTTTTTCATCTCTTCATCACCGACCCTATCACTGACAGTGATAGCTTTAAACATGGATTTCAAGATTCTCTCCTTTCAGTTCTTTTCCTGTATTTCATTGTATCAGCTAATTATTTTTGTTTGGCGTTTCATACTGACAGCCAGGTACACAATAACACTTGTCTTTTTTGATGATTTTTAAGTACTGCTGCACGTGGCTCTCTTGGGCCTTTGGAGCCTTTCAGGCTTAGCATAAAAGAGTGTGTTTATGTATTCTGAAATCTCCGTTCCATTGCCCTCCTCTTCGTCCCCCTGAGACGAGCTGTGTGGTTTAGAGAATCCTTTGAAAAGCTCTGTTCCGGCAGGCTACTCAGCTGCTGCTTTAAGTGTTACACAAATAAGGAACGATGGTGATTTAAGGAAGAGGTTAGTATTTGTTCTTTTCCTGGGGAGAAGATGCTGAAGAAGCAGTTTCCTCGAAGGGACTTCCTTTTTAGGCTGTGTGCCTTGAGGACAGAGTGATCTTTGAGATGATGTCTTTCATGCACTGCAGGCTGAATACTCGAAGGTTCTGATGACTTATGTCTGAGGGATTTGTGCCCTTGTAATAACAGGCTTCTCTCAAAGTTCCATCCCAGGTAAAAACTGGAATTTAGATTTATAGCTGCTGTCTCTTCATAATAGTAGAAGTGGCTATTAAGCAGAAGTCAGCTTGGAGTGGCTGCTGCTGGAAGAAGGGGCTATCTTTCTTCTTCCTTCTCAAATTTGGTTTCTGGATGTAATCTGTAAACCACAGCCCAACATTTAGCTCTTAAAGCAAAATATAAACTTTGCAAACTGCTGCTTTTTTTTTCCAGCTTGTATTCTTTTTCTTATTTGGAATATTGTGGGAGACAAAAACCCAAGCCTTACATCAGAGATGATGACTGGTGGCTTGGCCAGGTTTCCTTAGGGCATCTCACTGGTTTGTTTTGGGTTCGGTTTTTTTTTTAGTTCAGACATATGGTAGCAGGTAGCTAGATCCAATTTTAGTTTCAGGGTTTTACTTCTTACTATTTTTACGAATTTACTATTTGCATTGGAGTACTGTAGTGAAAGGACAGCTATCAAGGAAGCTGGCTGTAACCCAAGTATAAAGAGCCAAGGAACACTGAAAAAGAATGACAGAAACTAAACCACCACCACCAACAAAATTAAACTTGCATACAGAAACTTTGAGCAGATCCTGGCTGGAGATAATTTGTTAGATTGAAAAGTAGTGCCTGAATATTTGCCTGAATTCAGACTGGTGTCTGAAAGGTGGAAGGTATGGTAAGCTCCTTTAATTTGTAAGGAATTGCAGTAAAGGAGAGCTGTGTTACTTTAAGTCGTGGGGCTTTTTGGGAAGTGGTATTTTGGGTGTACTTAAAATGAGAGAAAAAGTGCTTGATGGAAACAGGTAGGTAGGAGTGTGCTAAAGCAGCGTTAGATCCTGCCCAAACAAGTTGATTGCTGCTTTTTGTTATTTGTCTCCAGCTGGCTTGAAAAAAATAAACTTTTAAAATTAGATTTGCAGCAGTGTAATTGCAGATATGCAATTAGTGGGTGTGTTGTGTTCAAGTGACTGTCTGCACCTGCTGTCAACGAAGTAAAACCAAAAAAATCAAAAGCAAAGGCTTTCAGAGAAGCCTAGTTTAAAGTAGAAATGGAACCATTAGCTTAATCATAGCCCATATAAATGTACAGATACCTTCTTTGCTTTACATTTTAGTACTTAATTTGGTAGAACTCCTAAAGCTCCTCGGCGTCTTCATCTGAAGAGTGTTACTGTCTGATTCATCTCGGACACGTGACAGTCGTGGCTGTGCCTTGTTGGGCTAAGTTTAGAAATCGTGGTGTTGAGAAATGTGAAATACAGGAGCAGGAAGCTGTGGTGAGTCAGTCTTACAGTCCTTTGAAGCTGCAATCACAGGGCTTAGCATACAGAGAAAATGCTGCAGGTGCTGTGGTGGCAGAGGTGTTGCTGACAGCTCTGTTGGCACTTGGGAGCTGGGGGTGAGCACCAGGGATCTGTGTGAGTGCTGGCACAGGGAGCTCCTTGCAGGTTACTGCTGTTTGTTTTCCCCTGATAAACTGTCAGAAATATTTTTTCACTCGGATGAACTGTGAAAAGAGGGCATCCTTACAAAATAAAATGCATTCAGCTGTTATTTGCTCAGTGCCAAAGTTTTTGTCTGTGCAGTTAAGTGTTGGATGAAAACATGTTGCTTCATCACAACAGTCAGATGGCTGTCTGATCTTGCAATTTTAAAAGTCTGTGTGCTCACAGAATCACAGAATTGCCAGGGTTGGAAGGGACCTCAAGGATCATGAATCTCCAACCCACTGCTCACTTGCAGGACACAGGTACTTTTTTTACCTCTGTTTCAGAATGCTGAATGATGTTAAAGTCTCAAACCTACTTGTTATAATGAACAATCCTGTATAGGTTGGTGGTGTTCCTTCCTTAGGAGGAGAGACAGCCATAAGTCCTTCCCAGGCATATATAACATGGCAGGCAGAGTTCTGGTGAACTGGCTAAGAAGCAGTGTTTCAGTTACAAACACTTCTGTCTCTGAGGGCTAAACGTTCATGTCTATAAGGTAACAGATAACTAAGATGAAGAAGGACCAATTAATGTTTTCTCCTTCAGTTCAGCACAGCAGAGGCAGCTAGAGAGCACTCCCTGTAGCTGCCTGGGATGGATCTTTTCCAGTTCTACCCTGACAGCTGGCTTCTTCTCATTTGTTAATTTGCAACTTTGCAGTTCAGGACTGCTCAGCTCAGCTCTAATAGTTAAATTCAGTGCCTCTTGGGAATGAGAGTAGTACCTTTGCAGAGCTGTCTTTCAGCATAAGTGTCTCTGTTTGCTGTCAAGATGAACACACACACCTGGTTTCTATCCAACCATATTACATGGCATGAATTGCAGTCTCTGACTCTGTGCAACTCGAGTAGTTAATGCTGCTTAGAAGCATAAGCTCCATTTTTCTGAATGCTTTAAAACCAGTTCATCTCCACTCACGTTGCTGCCTGCTTTTGTGGACCTGCTAGATACAGCCTTCTCTACAAGTACTGCAAGTGTGTCAATGAATGTCTCTCAAAATTACACTGCTGAATGTCATTGCAGCTACAAAGGCCTCCAAACCTTGCCTTGTGGAAGAGCAAGATGATACATTAGTGCTTCATTGGCAGTTTTTCTCTCACTTTTAAATTATCAATATAATGTGATAATGCATGCTTTGTGCCCATGGGTGTACCTGGCTTTAACTCTAAAAGTGGGCAAGATGGGATGAAGATCAGCAACAGGAGTTACGAAGGAATCCATCTACGTGAGTCATTACTACCCATCAAAACAGTTCATTTTGGTGGCAGCGTGTTACAGTCTGAATTACTTCTCATCTTCCTGGCTACAGCAAGGTATGAGGAGTTGGGCAGCAGCCATTCTAGGGGCTCTGGTTAGGAAGGAGGGAAAAAAAGGCGTGCTGATGGAAGTGGGAGCATTGTTTGGTACTTTAAGGAGAGCGCTGATATTCTAACCAGCAAATGAATCCACGCGTTTCCTAAATCACATCTGAAATCTGCATTTCAGGAGAAACAGATGGTGGGTTTTGAAAAGCCCAGACTTGGTTGCTTTGCTGTTGTATTTTATTGGAAAGCTCGTGCAGTTAACTGCTTGTGGCTCTCGATGTGAGCGAAAGCGATGCTTCCCCAATCTTTGTACTTCTATGGTTATTCAGTCACCCCAGCTCAACCACATTTGGTTTTTTAAGTATTATCTAGCACAATTTTTAGCACTAAGGAAATTCCCAAAAAGCAAACTTCACGTGTGGCTGAATAATGGCTTCTCAACTGCTAATATGAATCGACATCAAGCACTGAGCACAACTTGATGCGGGAGAAAATTAATTTTAATGCCTTGCGTATGCTTTACTTGCTTAATTGGGAGTTGCAGAGAAAACATCTTTAAAGTATGCCCTTCTCGAAATAATCTGGATTCTTCAGAAGGTGGTGTTACTGGGCAAAGGCTGCTGCAGCTGGCCAGGCTGGATGTGGCTCTGGGCAGCTTGATCTGGTGGTTTGGTGACCCTGCACGTAGCAGGGGGGTTGAAACTCAATGATCACTGTGGTCCTTTTCAACCCAGGCCATTCTGTGATTCTGTGATTTCTCCTCATGCCCCCCACAGCTGTGGCAGTCAGCTGCTGCATGGGTTTGTCAAACAGCCTGCCCCCCAAAATTTATCTTTCTCATATGGCCAAATAATTCCATCCCTGTGGCAATTTGCTTGAATAAAGAATCTGGCAACTGAAGTTGAGCCTGGGGACATAGCATGAAAATCAGTGGTTGCTTCAGTGAGCAATTGCTCAGTGAAACAAACGGTTAGCAGCTAGAGGAAGAGGTGCCCAGGCCTTCCAAACGGGGTGAAAACCTCACCCTGTGGAATTCCTCATGTGGTAGGAAGAGTTTACAACGTAGAGCATCTTTGATCACAAATGCGTGCGCTATTTGAAATGAGCATTAATTTCTACAGAGGGGTGGTTTTTATCCTTGCTGCTGATTCGAACCGTCAGCCTTTGCAGGAGTGACACGCATAGAAATGAGATTAAGGAGCTTTTGTTGATTCCTTCAGCCCAGCCTTCTGCCTTGTGCAAGGTCTCTAGCCATGGCTGCAAATTGCTGATGCGCAGACTTTGTTTAGCTTTGTGTAGATCAAAGCTGGGTTTTTATCTGGAGCATTTCACATTTGGAATCTGACCTAATAAGGCACATAGAGCACACTGGCTGTTTTTGTTGCATCCCAAGCGCTGCTCTGCGTCTTCTGGTAGGTATTTGTGTGCTTCCTATGGAGAAATTACATTTGCTTCCTGATGCAAAATTGGGAGCACGTCTGAAAATTGGCTTGTAGAAATCAATACTGATCTTGCCCAGGAAAACTGAGAACAATGCAGTAATTTTTAGTCTAGAGATGTAGAGAGAAAATAAACCACATAGTAGCATCCTCCCAAATAAAAACCTCCGTGCGGTTTGGGTAATTTCTTTACGTGAATGGCTGTATCTCATGGCAATATTTTCCAGGATGTAGGGAAGTAGGTATCCCCTTGTTTGGCTTTTCTGTGATTTTAAAGGTGGAATTGGGGGTGCAAGTGGATGTAGTTGAGCTGTGATGGCCTGTCTTTCACTCTGTGCTTTGCCATGGCTGTTAGGGCAGCACAGGAGTGATGGTTGCGTTCCTTAGAGCTGGTCCAGGCTGCTCATCTTTTTATGCCAGTGACCTCTTTTGGCAGGTACATATGGGAGCTGAGAGATTTCCTCATTAAAAAACTGCACGTGTCATAATACTAATGTGACTGGAACAAGGCTAGCTACCTCCCTTGGGACTACTTGACATGATTTTTCATGGTTTCGAGCCTTATTCATTCACGCGTTTATTTATTATTCTTTTTGAAGGTCATTTCTCTGTTTGCATCGCCTTAGATGGGTCTCTTCTCCCTGGTGGCAGGACAGACAGGAACGCTGCACCAGAGGTGTTTGGGCTGAGCATCAGGAAACATTTCTTTCCTGCTGAGTGTGCTCAGACACTGGGACGGGCTCCATGGAGAGCTGTTTGGTGCCCATGGCTGTCAGTGTGCAGGAGGCATTAGGGCAGTGCCTTCAGTAACAAGCTCTTGGTTTGCCCCAAAGCGGTCAGCTGGACCTGGAGAGCCCTGTGGTCTCCTTCCAACTGAACTTTTCCATTCTAGGGCATCCTTTTAAACACTTGGGAAAGGCCAGGATCAGGTGCAAGCAAGCTAGTCCCCTAAGGTGGGTTCCTACAGGAAGGGAGGCCTTGAATAGCTTCATGCTATCTTAGTTAAACATGGTACACTTCTCAGTGCTGCTCCCTTAGAATAAATAAAAATCCTATTGACCCTGAAGTGGCTCTCGAGCAAATTTCATATCATTGCTCACATGTGATCTGTATCCATTTTAATACTACTCCTATGGATTTTTTTTCCCCCAATTCTCTACTTAAGCTTTCCATTTCACTTTTTCTGTACGTTCTTAATGCCTCTGCGTTTGAAAATGCAGTGAGATTTGAAAGGCATCCTGTTGGCAAGAGGGGAATAAGGAGTTGGTTTCTTAAATGCATTTGGTTCATGATATTTTATAATTAGATGTGTGAACTTTCAGTATTTAGATAAAGCAATCAGGAAATGGTGATTATGCAGAGCTTTCCCTCTTCAATCTGCTGCATTTACTTAAAGATTTAAAGTATCCCCCTGCAGGGCTGTGTATTAAGTAATTCATTTTATTTAACTCTTCGTTATGAAGCGTATACAATTAATTGACAACGTAGAGAAATAATGAACTGTTGAGTGATGGTGGTCTGAAACCTGCTCTAAAGGGCTGGGAATTGGCAGGTCTCAGGCTGCTTATTGCTGTGAGTGCTGGGGGGGTCACAGCATCAGCCTGTGTGTGCTTCCTGAGTTGCTGGAAGGGCTGATCTGTAAAACAAGCAAGTTGTTCACTCACCCATCAAGTGTTTAAACACATCCAGCGTGGCAGGATGAGAAATTTGATGTGGTTGTTGGGAAATAGAATTGAAATCTGAAGGTAACTCTAACTATAAAGTGAGAGTGAGGGAATAATTTTATCATAGTAGATATGTTTTATCTTAGCCTGGTAAGTTCAGAAGTACGACAGCTGGGCAGTGTTAAGCGTGGAGGACCTTTGTGGCATAGTGGGTGACCTGAGTTCTTTCAGGAGTCAGAATGCAACCCAGATCCTGAAGCACCCTAAGCTTCTAATCCTGACTTAGGCTCGGTCACACCAGAAACCCCAAACCCTGCTAGGAAGGAGCGCATCATTCTCTGTTAGCTAGTACGTCTCTATCAGGTACCACCATTGTAGCTTTTTGTCTAACATGTGTCTACTATTTTCCCCTAACTGTGATTTGTGACAATAGAAGTACCATTTTCATAACACTGTGTGTGTACTGTAAGAACTGGGCTTCTCTTGAGGAAAAGTTAAGACCTATGGGAAACTTATTTGAATGCTAATGGATGATCTTTCTGCATACAACCGTGATGAATTTGCCCTTTTTGGAGATGCATTTCTCACAGTTATATAAAAAAGACTACTTTCTTTTACCTGGCTATACCAAAAACAAGTACGTCTAACTGAGAGTTAATGTTGAGAATGCAGTTTTGGCTTTCTTTCCCCATTATCCTTAAAGCATACGACTTAGACATCCTTTTTCCACAAGCGAAGCCTTTTTCTGTTTTGCTCTCATACCTTTTCTCTTCTGTAATGAGCCACTTTGTGTAACAGGTGGGAGATTCAAGAAAGAGATAGTAGTTGATGGACAGAGCTATCTGCTGCTGATTAGAGATGAAGGTGGCCCTCCAGAGGCACAGGTGAGCATTGCACATGGAGCTTCATCGTGGCTTCCCGTTTCTTCTAAACGTTATCATCTCCTATAAGAGAACTTGCTTTGCTTTGTCCTGTCCTGTGTCCTGCTCATCTTTCTGCTGCTAAAATGCTTATGTTGTTCTTGGGTGAAAAGTACTCTGTTTACAAAATACTTGTGATTTCAAGAACAGTGTGAAATTCTGTAGTAATATAGGTAAGTTATGCTGAATACCTAATCATTATGGTTGCACAAAATTTCGTTTCAATTTTTAGGTTCTAATTCAGAATAAACATTCATTAAAGACAGGTAAAATAGGTGCATCCTCAGTAGCATTCATACTTGTGTACAAATCTGTATTCCTTACTGCTTCCACATTTTCCTCCCCTGTGAGCCAGTGTAAGACTCACTTGTCCATGTTCTGGGTCACTGCTGAGTTCTCAGGTTTTTACCTGGTTTCTGTCTATTGTGTCACCTCCTTGCCCTGTGGAAGGCAGCTGGCTCATTGGAAGAAGGCAGCTGAGGGTTTGTGTCCCTAGCACCGTTGTGCTATTGTAACAAAGTCTTTGCTTATCGCTTGTGTGATTCTGAAACCAGAGAAGTTTCTGCCCACCTGGCTGCAGGCAGCATCCTTGTCTTCAGTCATCCTCCAGCTCTCCCCCTACCTTTTCTTAGGTAGGACCAGCAGGGTTTCTCAAGTGCACGGTCTGTGCTAGCCTTGCTTTGCTCAGCTGTTCAGTAGCAGCTCAGCAGCAGGAGCTGCACCACTGCCAAACAGCTGAATGGGAGCCGTGCCAGCGGCAGCAGCTTGGATTTCAGAGCTCCACTGTTGCTGATGAACTACAGGAGGATGGGAGCGTGGGGGAAAGTGTCTGGGCAAAGGAGAAGAGAAAGGAGGTATGGGAAACGGAGACCAGAAGGGACATCCTGGAAGGAAGTGTGGCTCACACATCTGCAGCCTCAATGAAGTTCTCTGTTTTAGCCTGCGAATAATTTGGCTGAAGTACACAGCAGTTGCCAGGCCTTGATGCACAGAGACCATTCACTCATTAAAAAAGACAAAAAAATTAATACTGCGATTGTGTAAGTACACACAGCCATCTAACAGACATTTTGGTACCTGGAGAATTGGTTTCCCAGAGTGTATCTGAACTGTTTGCAGACTCATGAGCAGACACGGCGTTGCCTTTGATCCCTGCTAGGTAAATTGGGGTGTTTAATTCCCGCTGTGGCTCTTCAGAGAAGTAATGAAAGGCCTGAGGTCTTAGTGCTGGTGTGCTTTTCAGAAGACACGTTTTACTTGTCAGTTCTCTTTATTGTGTCATGGGCATAATTTCCAGTTGCACATATATTTAATATCTTTAATCTCCTTATTAATTCCTACCATAGAAAGTTTACCTCTGGGCTACTGAATATTTATAACAGAAGTGGAACATTAGCTGGAGAAAAATGTTTACATCTCAATCTTCCCTTACAATTTAGACAGGGCTAGTTATTTTAGCCTTAAGGTTCTGCATTTTGCAATGGTACAGTATAATTCTGTGGGTAATTGGGATAGAATTCCGACCTCAGTAAGGAAAGAGCTGAACTGCAGTCAGCAGAGCAGGAAAAACCTGCACGAGCTGTTAGTGCTGAAGTAAGTGCTTACAAACCCAGAAACATTGCTAAATGTACATAAACATTTCCCAAATGAATCTGCTTGCAGCTCTCTATGCTCAGTGTGTCCCTAACCTAACTGGCATGTTGTAGTAGCAATGTAATAAGAGGCATGAGTACTGCTGGCTAAAACTTGTTTCCGTTGGTCTAAATTTGGGTAGGAATGGAATCACTTAGGGAAAAATAAAGGCAGTGAGGTAAGCTGAAGTTTCTTTTCTGTGCTATAGACACTTACTGCTATGTTAAATGTGTCTAGATTGTCTTATTTCACCTGTAAGCTGAAACTTGCATGGTCACTAACCCAGCACCTTGCCTTGGGCTGCGTGTGCATGTCTTCTAGTGGGGTTCTGATGCCAGGAGAGAGCAGTTGGCTTTCACACAGAAAGCTGAATGAGACAGCTGGTACTGGTTGACCAATTCACGGGTCTCTACAGAGAGTAATTGGAGGGCTGAAATTAATATTTTTGGACATAGAGATATGAGAATTATTAGCATTGCTTGTAAATCCACAGCCATGTTTGCCCACAGAAACACCAGCATGCAAGCATGCCAAGCACAGAGCAGGGAAAATAACACGCTCCATGGGGCAGTGAGGTGCTTAGGGAGATATAATTCACAAATACAGAAAACTAAGACTGTGATGTTATCCTCCTGTTAATGAAAATCAGTGTGCACTGATAGTAGTTGCGATGCACAGTGTGATATACCAGTGAACGGGTGGCTCACTTGTGAGCATTGGGGAAAATCTTTGTGCATCCCAGATACTTGCATATTGATGCAAGTTGTGATGAACGTTGACTCATCGTCTTTTAAATACTACACCACTTTTTCTTTTTTCTTTTTTTTTGAGACCTGTTATAGTTTACTGCATTTTTCTACTTCCAATTTCCCACTATGCAAGATAAGAGTTGGGTTTTTTTCCTCTTATCACTGCATTGCTCTCAATATGCCTTTTCCATTTTTATTCTGCAGTTTGCCATGTGGGTGGATGCTGTTATATTTGTCTTCAGCTTGGAAGATGAAGTTAGCTTCCAGACTGTTTACCACTACTACAGCCGTATGGCTAACTATCGTAACACTAGTGAAATTCCAATGGTACTGGTGGGAACACAGGGTAAGTGCATTCTTTATTACATGCAAACACATACAGACTGTTCCAAGCTGGTAGTGCCATGTCCTGTCCTTTTCCATCAGTGCTGCCCCACTCATCTGATCATGAGAGCTTGTGTTAAGCTGACAGGTGACTTGCTGACATCTGGCTTTCCTTAGCTGGCTTGCAACAGGGCTTTGGCACTGCAGGGACTGGTTTCAGAGGGGAGGCAGATGGCCATGTGGTGCCCTTGGGGTGCAGTAGGTCTCTGTATCTAGTCTTGTGGGTATCCTGCAACAAATTCTGATCAAATAGAACTTCCTGCATATAGGTGCTGTGCTTCAGATGTCTTACTTCAGAGAGATGCTGTTTTGGGAGTGTAGCACAAGTTGTTTTTTGAGTACCTTCACAGTGAAGCATTGCTTGCTGTGTAATGCAATTTTGATTTTGGGCCTCCTCCCTTTTAGTGCTGCCGAAGCTTTTCATTGCTTTCTTAGCTTTCTTCTTGTCCATCTTACAGCCAGTGATTCGCTTTCAGCTGCATGCCTGCAGAGCTGTGAAACCAGCACTGTGCTGCAGGAAGCAAGGGGAAGTGTGGGGAGCAAAGAAGGAAGAAGAGCAACAAGGCCTTAGGGTGGAAACAGATGATGAAAACACGAAAAGGGAAGTAGGTACAAAAAAATTCCTAGGACAGCAGAAATGACAGACAAAAGCAGAAATGAACAGCTCTGGAGGACCACATGGTCCTGAAATTGGAGCTGAAAAATAGGAAGAGGAAGCTGAGGTATTTTTCCAACACATTTCTGTCACCTGGGGGTGAGTTCTTTCATCTTATAGTGGCCTTCCAGTTTCTCCTACAGAAAACCTGGGGAGGGACTTTTTATAAGGGCAGAAAGCGGCAGGACGAGGGAAAATGGCTTTAAATTGGAAGAGGGGAAATTGAGACTAGATATCGAGAAGAAATTATTTACAGTGAGGGTGGTGAGACACTGGAACAGGTTGCCCTGTGAGGTTGTGGACGCCCTCCTCCCTGGAAGCATTGCAGGCCAGGCTGGATGGAGCTGTGAGCAACCTGGTTTAGAGGGAGGTGTCCCTGCCTATAGCAGGGGGTTGGGATGAGATGGTCTTAAAGGTCTCTTCCAACCCAAAATGTATTTGTTTTACAAAGATCGTTTTTTGTTGCAGCACTGATGCAAAGGGAATTTTTAAAATGTGACTAAAAATGGAAATACTGCTAGTATGTGGAATAAGCATGAGGAGAAAACAGTCTTGTGGCTACACTGACCATCAAACTGTGCAGAGCTTGATTCTGGAATTGACCCGTTTGATACCAGCTTCGTTAGCTGTTTGAAATGATCTTTGAAATGAGGGCTCTCCCAAAGAAATCAGCCCAGGCTGCAGCTCAGCCCAGCATTTGCTTTGCAAAGTTGGTGGTTCTCAGTTAATTTCTGCTTAAATGTTGTTAGCGCCCTCTGCTGCCTACGAAAAGAAGTCTGCAGTTAAGATTTGATGGTATGATCACAGATTTCCCCAGCTGTTTGCTAGTGTTTGAAGAAAAGTCTGTGTATGTGCAAATCTAACACTCTTTCTAGGTGTTACAGTACTGCATGGTACTGTTTCTTCCTTCCATTCCATTGATTCCCTGCTGAAAGCATTCTGTTCTTACAAACATGAGATGTTTCATGCTTCACACTCCAGATGAAGTTTACTTGTAAGCCAGTGTTGCTGTTTTAGGGGCTTCAGAATCACTTGATGTGTTTATATTTACCAGCCATTTGTTTTCCTAAGTAGTTTTACTTCAAACCTCATGTCTTTTTGCATGACTATGTATTTTTTTTGAACTGGTGACCCAAATATATTCAAGGTAACTCACAGTTACCTGTAGTTTTTAGAATCCATCAGTGAGGTGTGGATTTTAGTAACGAAGTATGAAGTTAGATTGATGTCCTCTGTTCTCTAAAAGAATTCTAGAAGTTATGTGGTTTGTAGTTCAGCTGTATTGGCAGTGATAATTATGAGACAAAGTTTTCAAGTTATACTAAAATCTATTTATCTTCTACTCCCGTTACTGCAGATGCTATAAGTTCCAGTAACCCACGTGTCATAGATGATGCCAGAGCAAGGAAGTTATCAAACGACCTCAAGAGATGCACTTACTATGAAACCTGTGCCACCTATGGGCTCAACGTGGAGAGAGTCTTTCAAGATGGTAAAGATGACTTTTTCTCACCCATAGCACGCAGTGTGGTTGACTAATTATTGACCAATAACTCTTTTAGTCTCGAGCATTTGGAGCTTCTTAATGCAGCCTTGGTTTTCTGCTTGCTTTGGTGCTCGCTTGATATCAGCAAAGTTTTCTTTGCTTTGATTTAGTGCTCGTGGAGACGTTAAGAGCATTTTAGATAAGTAGTTGCAAATTGTGTCTTCCGTGATGTAGAAATCAGAAGTGAACCAAGAAAATTGATAGGAGTACAATAGTCATTAGAAGTAATGCATAGCATTCTTGGAGTGTTCAAAGCTGGCAGTTTTGTGTAGGTGTTTAGAAGTAAAGTTGGCTGCTTAAGGGTGTCAACAGATGAAGAATGGCAATGTTGTAGTTTGTCTTGTGAAAGGTCTCATTGCATGCCATCTAAAAAAGGAGCAACAAGTAACTATTTTGGACAGTTAACTTAGAGGTAGAACTGTGCTGGAGAAGTTACGCTTAGTCTTTCATATGTGAAATTAGTGCACCCTCTAGTGGAAATTCAGCCATGTGTCTTGGGATTTTATTGCCTTCTGTTCTAGTGATGATAGTGTTGTATCTTCTGCATTTAGAAACCTTAATGACGTTGAACTGCTTCTCCAAAGTCTTTGGTTCTGGAGGTGTTGCTCTGTTGAGTTTTGTTGTTTGCCTACAAAGCCCCCCAGCATTATGAGAGTGTCACATCAGTGTGTATCCCAGCACAAAGATGTTCTGTATCTGCCAAGATGACCTATCAAAAAAGATACAGAACGTTCTAATTTTTAAATGGAAAATAATGTCATGCTTAAGTCCAAATAAGAGTGTGTGTAGCCAGCCTACTGGTAGGATCTCAGAAAAGACTATTTAAAGCTGTAGCTGTAATTTGCTTGCTGCTTTCTGTTGAACTGCTTGCAGGGATTACTGTTTTCACTGCCAAAATTTTCTGCACTGAATATGACTTTCAAATATCCATTTGGGATTTTTTGTTAGTATATTTATTTTTGAGTGCTAGCTATAGTTAAATTTTTATTGACATATTCAGAGTGTACATTCTACTTTTTTTTTTTTTCTTTCTCAAGGAGCTTTTGAGAGAGAACTATCTCTGGGAAAAGGTGAAGTGATGAATTTGTAAGGTTTTAGGGAACATATTTGTGTCTCTACTAAATTTCAGTAGTAAGTAGAGAGAATCAACAAACCTGTTCAAGAAATTCCAAGTTCTATTCCACTGACATGAAATCAAACTGTAAGTTAACATTTCCCAACTAATGGAATTAAGAATGCTTCTGTAGACATGTGCTACAGTTGCCAGGCACGTCTAGGGCCAAATCTAATTCCTGATCATTTTTGCTCTTTATCTCAGCCTTTGACTAGTGGGAATAAGTTTGTTGGTGTTCATTCAATAGAAAATAAGAGCTAGCATCCTGAAATGTATGCCAGTTTTACACACATCCTCCAATGTTGTTTCAGCCTTGTATGTTAACAGGCATTTCCTGCCCGTGTGGAAGTGGCACAGCAGGTAGACAAAGTTTTAGCTCTTAGTTGTTCTGTGTGCAGCCAGTCTGCAACCTGCTGGGTTCTGCTTACCATCTTATCTCCTAGGAAGCTGGTGTTACACCGGAATGCCTATTCTTCCTTGTAGTCTAAAGGAATCAGGCATCTTCCTCTGTTCATACTTGAATGGACAAGACAGGTTTCTGGGTTTGTTTTGCTTTGTTTGCTCGTAGCTGAGAAAGAAAGAGTTGTTGAGCACTTTGTTAATAGTGCCTGCATATCATCTCCCACAACTGTGGCCGTATGAAGACATGGAGCTGCCATACCTATGAAGAACACATTCTGTGTATTGGAATTATTTCCACACTTTGCTTGTGTCTGGATGGATATTCATTCGCTCTTGGAATTTGGGTTTAGGATTTAATTGCTTTGTGTTACAATTCCAGGGTAGCTCATGCTCAGGGTTGGAGTGCTCCAAGGTGTTTGCTTTGCTTTGGTAGCTCTGCATTTCACCTGCCAAGGGCCCACTCATTTTGCTGGCTTATAGTTTTGATGAACTTACTGATGGCAATAGATGCTTTTCTATTGAATATTGGTGGTGTAGCAGATGAAATGGGAGAGATTGGTTTTGATTTACTCATTTTAGCTTTAGTGTCTCATTTTGCATAATTTGAGTCCTATTTTAGTCAAGTCCAACGCTATGCAATGATTTATATCAGCTGTGATTGGCATGTACAGTTGAGGCTCCTAATGACCGTACATCCAACACTGCCAACCCCAATTCCAGCTTCTGTTGTTGAGGAAGTTTGAATTGCTGGTAGGGTGTTAAATCTGTGACTAATAAACTTCGAGTGTGCAAAACCTTTTTATAATTTCTAGTTAAAGTAACCTTCTCTCTAAGAGGATTTGTCAGGATGTTTGTTCTTAGTTGTTTGAGATCTGATGTATGCAGTGTTCTTTTAAGAGTTTGAATGCTAAAGTCTGGAGAGTTTGGAACATTTCAGAGGAGTCTTTGTAGCCTTCAGCGTTGTCCCATTTAGGTGTCATCTCTGATGCTGTTTGAAGCTGGAGCTGCACGAGCAGGCTTTGAATTTCACTCTTAAAACAAAGAGAAATGGAGAATTCCAGCTCAGTAATGTGTTCGTAGCTCTTGGTGTTTGGAACTTGAGATTGTTGGATGGGAGAATTAAGCTTTAAAGATGGGTCTGATTAGTATTTGATCTTGCTTCAGATTGCCTCGTTAAGAATTAGGGGTTTTTCCTGCTTATCAAAACAGATTTTATCAATGACATTGGAAATGATTATTTTAATATTTCTTGTCAGCACAATATAGCAATGACTGTACTGCCCCAGGATGCCTTTTTAATGACTTTAGCCTTCTTGAATTAGCTTGATGTACCATTAATGCATAAGAATTGCTTTTATTTTTGTTCATGATGTATTCATAATTGCACGGCTTTCCCTGGTTCATGTTCAGCTTTTTTTGACCCATTTAATTATGTGCTATGCAGCTCTCTTATGTTACAGAGGGAAAGGCAGACGTGATTTCAGTTCAATATTGAGTCTGTTACTGGAGCTTAGCAGTTTCTATTTATCCACTTGCGAGTGATGAAAGTGGAAAATAGTTCCTTTTTAGCATGAAGTTTCAACATGGGGATCTTTCACATTGCTTTGTCTTACTACTACAACACTGCAAGATGCTGACGATCTACCAGTTAGTCACACTTGCATTATAACTCCCAAATCTCTTAATATGGAGCAGGAATCAGTCATACTATGCCATGTAGTCTGAAGCAGGCCAGTGCTGCTTCAATATTTGTGCCATTATTGGTATTGTGTAGCCTTTTACTACCTATTTTCTCTGCAAATTAAGCTAATATTTAAATGGTATGTCCGCTTATAAACATTATCAGGTATTTCATTTCCAAGTCCTGTGCTTGGGATATTCTGCAACCAACTAGTGTTTGCAGTGCTTTGTGGAACAGCTGTGCCTGGAAGGTGTACCTTGAAGTAGAAATTCTCCATTACAGGATGGAAGATGACAAATTAATCCTTGCAGGCCTGGGTTGCGGGGAACGGCTGTCGCCTGTGATCAGTATTAACAAGTCGGTTTTTATGGATGTATTTTCATTAAGAAACATTAATCAGTCTAATGGGAGGTAAGTAAAGCCTTAGTCCTATGAGGCTGACAGATTTTTAGGAAGAGGCAGTATTCACTCGTACACTCGATACGGCCCTGGGGGTGCTTCAGTTCTGAAGTCAAAGGCTGAAGCTGCGTGCACCCAAAGTGCTGTGCAGAGCTCGGGAGCAGGTCCTCTGGCTTCTGTAATTACCCTGATTTCAGGAACATACAGCTGTGACCTTTCTGCAGAGTGCTTTTGGCCGCAGCTCGGCATCAGAAGTGACAAGCAGCTCTGATTACTCATTAGTTGGACTTGTCAAAGATGGACTGGATCAGCCTATTAAAACTTTGAGGTTTTTTTCTTGCTTTCACGTGTGCTCACTGTTTGCAGAACAGCAGAAAGCTTGTTGTGCCATCAGCCTTGTTTCTGCTATTGCTGAGCAGTGTTTGTAGGCTTACTCTTAAATCTGAGTGTCAGTGAAATTTCAACTCTTACTGTTCAGAGTCTCCAAACTTCAGTTATTCTTCATTCCTTATTTTAGCACGCCTCGTGTGCATCCTGATTTAAAAATGCCAGCAGCATGCCATGGTTTTGTGATTTTTGGGGCATTCTTTTATCCTTTCACAGAAATAGGACTTCACAGTTCAACAGTGCAACTGTAATTTGTACTGCTAATAAAGTTCCAGAGAAGATTACTTTTCAGCTGCAGTGTGTCATCCGTTAGGTTATATGGAGTAAACAGCAACCTCTGAAAAGCCTCTCATGTGCTTAATTTTATTGGGCACGTATATATGGCTGTTTCTAACTCAAATGTATGCAGTAAGGCATGTTACTTGAAGCCTTGGATGCTATGGTGATGCAGAGTTATGATGTTCTGCAGTAGGTAGAATAAATGGACTTACTTCACTGCGAGATAATTCTTCTCTGAATGGAAACAATGTTGGTATATTTCATTAAAGTATGAAAGAACAAGGTTTCTATTACTGAAGATCGAGGATTGGTCCAGTAGTTTTATATACTTTAATGCAAATATGAGAAGAAGTTCTGGGGCAGGAAGCATGATGGTTGTTTGGTGGTCAATTGCTTTTTATTGGCAATAGACCCGAGGGTGAGAGGCATAAACAGTGTGTTTTATAGGTTCATGTAAATTTTATTTGAGATATAAAATGGTACAAGCAGGTTCGTGTAACGTCTGCAAACAGATCAGGGCTGTTTGCCATTAACACAAAAAAATGACATGAATGCAAATTCTGAAAGGAGGAGAAAGTTTGAAAATTCCTGTTTGGCTACAGCTGAGCGTTTCAATCTTTGCTGTTTTGTTCCTGGATCTGTTCTGTCTCATTTGCTTACCCACTGAGTGCCATGCACAAATTGGGACTTTTGTTCTTGTTCCTCCGTATTAATTTGTCCTCCAGCAATGTTTAAAAACTGCTGTGTGTGTGTCAGTAATGTCTGTGTCTGATGGCTGGGTGCTTGGACTGGGTGATCCTGTGGGTCTTTTCCAACCTTGGTGCTTCTGTGATTCTGATTCTGTGGTTCTGTATTCCAGCTGTAGCTTCAAACTTTCAGTTTGAGATTTCAGGTAAGCGTGCTGATGTGGGTTAATCTGCAAGAATGCCATTGTTCAGAGGTAGGGATTGCATTCTGTAAGCACATCCGAAGAAATGACAGCATCTTCTGCTCTCAGTTTTTGTTAACTATCACTTCTAATCTGATAATGATCAAAAGCTTCTTTTCCTTAGATTTGACAAATTTTAAGGCAGTGTATCAACACCTTTTCCGCCTTCTTACACCAGGTGTTCTTTACAGCTGGACTCTGTACGTTGTCCCTTGGTCATTAGTTTTAACTTTGGTGGATTTAGCTGTAAATTTAGCTGGTACAAAATGACTCTGATGCAGTACACCCACAGAACACACGGGAATGCCATCAGTGCCCAGGGCAGAACTGTCAGCTTTGTGAGCAAAGGCAGCACCACGCCTGGGCAGGCTGCTGGGATCTCCCAAAGAATCACTGTGGTTCTGATGTATTCATTGTTTCTAGCATGTAGCATGCTGAAGCTCTTTCATCTCAGTTGCAAAACCACAAAAAATCAGTCAAAATGCCAATACTGCATTAATATGGCTCTTAGTTTCTATAGCTTTTGTCTATCCCTGCTTGTATATTTATCTCACTTAGTAGCACTTATTGTACTTTTTTTCCTCTTGCGATAAAGGGATGATTTTGTCAGAGCACTCAAACATTTCAAACTCGTGTAATCAACATCCCTTTGTAATGTTTTCTGTTGTGTAGTAAACATTTTAAACTTCAAAGTTTGTTATTAGCATTGATTGTTCTTCAAAGGGGATTTCTGAAATGCATTGCAAATCATTCCCTTTCAACTAATCCGTATGCATATGCAAATCCCATTGAAACTTTGCTTCTCTGGGCTGTGCACATGTGTCCTCAGAATTTAAAAGCCTGAATGAATACAGGGGGGTGGTGTGTGTATGTAGTAAGGCACAGTGACTGTGGCATCAGCCTTTCTGAACTCCTGCCTATGCCAAAGAGCACCAGCACTGCTGCCAGATTGTAAAGCTGCGTGGTTTTTTTTGTTGTTGTACAGAAAGAGAATTCTCAAAACTGCTCACCTCTGAATTAGGTCTTGAAATTAGTGTTTGATTTGATGGGATGGCTTGCAGTGGCAAGCTGTGGTGTTGCAAGAGGAGACTTGTGATACAGGAGATCTTCCGTGGCACTGGATTCTTGGGACAGAGAAGAAACGTTTAGATGTTGTACTGAGGGACGTGGATTAGTGGTGGAATATTGGTTGTAGGTGGACAGTTGGATTGGGTGATCTTGGAGGTCATTTCCAGCTTTGGAGATTCTCTGATTTGGTGACAGTGCGATGCTAAAAGAATGTTCCACACAAGTGATGTTTGCTTATCATACAGAATCAAAGAATCACAGAATGGCCTGGGTTGAAAAGGAGCACAATGCTCATCCCATTCCAACCCCCTGCTATGTGCAGGGTCACCAACCAGCAGACCAGGCTGCCCAGAGCCACATCCAGCCTGGCCTTGAATGCCTGCAGGGATGGGGCATCCACAGCCTCCTTGGGCTTATATCAATCTCTTTTGTGTCTTTTCCTTAAACTGACAGCATTTTGCTAATTAAACATGTAAATGTGTTCTTTTCAGTGTCAGTGTAGCAGACCTTGAGGTATCTGGGCACACAGGATGCTGCTGTGTTCAGTACCTTCTGGGCTATGCCCTTTGGATAGACTGAAAATGGTTTTCATTGCTACAAAAACCATTCTGAACGTAGAGCTTCAAAGCCCCTTGCCTATCTGCAGTTATTGAAGGAATGTTATTGGCAGATGCTGAGAAATTTTTTCCATAGAAGGTTGGATTTTGGGCATAAAACTTTTTAATATTAGTAAAGGCACAGATCTTTACTGGCTTCAAATCTGTATATGTAAGCTCCAGGAGTTGGGAGCACGGAGGTGATGCTTCTGTTGGTGATACTTCTGTATTGAAAAGATAATTATAACTGAGGAGTAAATCAGCTTCAGCTCAGCATAGGTACAATTGACTTACTCCCATCATTTATATCTCTTCTGATGGCTGGTACGGTTGCTTGTGTCTTAGGCTTCATAATTTACAGTCTCACAGAAATGTATGTTTATATTTAAGCTGAGCAATAGCACAACTAATGAGAAATACAGGAAATTTATAGCACTTGGTGACTGATTGGATAAGTATCTAGACATTAATTGAAATCTGAGGACTCCCAGCTGTCTTTCAATTAAAAATAAATAAATAAGAAGATAGCATTTTGGACAAACAAAACTCTTTGCTACGTGGTATTTTGTAAGCACTCTTCATGTTCATGAAAAATGTGGTTGTAGTGGAGAGGTGAAAGGCTGGAAGTCTTTTTTTTGGGCGGGGGGGGGGTAGAGTAACAGTTTGCCTGTGCTTAGATAACTTAGTTAGCTGCCTGTAGGAACTGATTAATTTGCACACATAGAAGTATTATTTGTTCCTTATTTTACAATTTGAACTTGAAATCAGTTGTCTTTTCCCAAAATACATCCTCTATGGGACCGTGCCTTTTGGCCATAACTCGCTATGGAGATGTGGCTGCAGTCAGTAGTGTCACAGGCCTATGGACCCCCTCTAGTCAGCAGAGGGGCTCACAGCCCTAACTGCTGGGCAAGGAATGTCTGGATAAATACTAAGCCTTAATCTCTATTAAGGATGCCATTGAGGCGGTCGTCTCTAAAGAGATGGCATAGTGTGCTTCTGTGCTGTCACTTTGTAAATGTACCCTTCTTGCCCAAGCTTGGTCTTGTGAAAATGTCTAAATTTTCCCATTATGTGCTTAGAAAGTAATAAAACTAAAGCCATTAGCCTTCACTCGTCAGATCTGTATCAAGAGAAATATTCTTCGGCGCAATAAATCTGATCGAGTGTTCGACGTTTATATCATTTGAATTCATTCTCTGGAAATGGACCTTTGAAGGTAAATTGCGTTAAGTAGGGCAGTTTAAATTTTTAATACAACCTTATTGTAACAGTTAGCAAATGATTAAAGTGCCAAGGGGTGCGGGGGGCAAAGTGCAAAGGCATGTTTTGTGAGATTGATGCTACGTGCTGCATGATGCCTGTGCTCTGGACTGCTGACTTTGACAGCTGAATGTGCCTAATAGCCACAAAGCAAATAAAGTTGTTAGCCTTTGGTATGGAGCATATGGCTTTATATCTCATTTTGGATTGGTGGCATTGATTCTGGTAAGGTGTTGCTTCATCTGAGAGTTTAGCAGCCGTCTTAGTAACGATATATTTAACTTTGAAGGCAACAAATTTAAGGCAAAAGGTCGTATTTGTGTTTGCCTTAATAAATCTTCAAGCCATATGCTTCTGCTTGCAACACAGTTTGTGTAGCGAGTAAAACTTAAGTTTATTTTTTAATTTCCTTAGATGCCAGATGCTTTCCAGATTGTCTAGCAGATTTATTGGCGTATTTGCTTACCTTATCTGGAGAGATAGAGATTTGCCTCCAAGTTAGGAATAAGAGAGATGCAGTGTTAATCATAGTTACCTATGTAAATAAAAAATGTATGCATTGGTATTGATTAGAGATATTAAATGCTGAGCCTTATTTATGTGACTGTGTTTTTATTCCTGATAAAACAAGAGCGGTTACTCTGAGAGCCAAAGTGAAAACGTGAATTTCAGTGGAAGTATCACAGAAATATCAAAGGTAGCATTAAATTGCAATTTTATATTTATTTTAATGGGAATTTGATTTAAAATATTGCATAAAATTTAACACTAAGCTCGCTCATTATAGTGGAGCTTAATTATAACTGAAACAGCGTTACGTAGTTGAGAATTCATGTGGTTGTATGTATGCATCCTATTCACTTGCATTATGAAATAGCCCTGTAGTTCTTGAAAACTATTTGAATCTCCAGTTATAAGATCAATTTAATAGGGTGAGAGAGTTGTGTTTGCGTGTAATAAGTTACATCTTTAAGATCTCTTGAAGAGTTCTTTACAGAGAGAGTGGTGAGATGCTGGAACAGCTGCCCAGAGAGGCTGTGGATGCCCCGTCCATCCCTGAAGGTGTTCAAGGCCAGGTTGGATGGGGCCCTGGGCAGCCTGGTCTGGTATTAAATGGAGAGGTTGGTGGCCCTGCATGTGGCAGGGGGGTTGGAGATTCATGATCCTTGAGGTCCCTTCCAACCCTGGCCGTTCTGTGTGTCTGTGAGCCAGTGTAATATATGCAGTGAAATTTTCAACTTTGTGCTGTTTCCCTGTGTTTGTGTCATTTCTAAAGAGCCTTGCTCAGTTCCACCTTGTTTTCTAGCTCCTTATTGCATGATTTCTTATGGTTGGGGTGTGAAGGATGAGTTTAGGTTGCATGTAGAGCTCTACAGGATGCTGAGGCGCTGGCTTCTGAGCTATTCCAACGCTTGGAATTACTGTGACCGAAATTTCTTGGTAAATGCAGACCAATGTGCTTTATCTTATGGCTTTGGTACTAGACAGGAGGTGTACCACATCTGTGTGATGTGGGGGCCAGACGTGCTCAGGGATGTTTGAAAAGTCACGGCAGCCAGGTGAAATACCTGGTGACTGAACAAAAAGGCAATGTCACATGCATTTTTAAGATAGAAAGGATGTCCCAGGGAACTACTGACCTGCCAGCTTCACCTCGGGGCCAGGGAAGATCAGGGAATAGATCCTTCTGGCAGCTATGCTTAGGCACATGGAAGAGAGGGAGATGATGTGGGATAATCAGCGTGGCTTCGCCAAGGGCATGACCTGCCTGACCAAACTAGCGGCCTTTGTGAAGGCATAACTGCATTAGAGGACAAGGGAAGACCACTGAGGCCATCTACCTGGACTTCAACAAAGCCTTTGACATGGTCCCCTACAACATCCTTCTCTCCATATTGGAAAGACGTGGATTTGATGGGTGGACTGTTCAATGGACGAGGAACTGGTTGTGAGGTTGTACCCAGAAAGGCAGTGATCAGCGGCTCTGTGTCTGGATGGAGATCAGTGACAAATGGTGCCCCCAGAAGTCGATGCTCTTTAGTGACTTTATCAATGACTTTGGCGGTGGGATCGAATGCGCCCTCAGCAAACCCAAATTGAGGGGTGAGGTCAGCATGCCTGAGGGATGGGATGTCATCCAGGGAGACCTAGACAGGCTGAGCAGTGGGCCCAGGAGTGGCTCGTGAGGTTCAGCAAATCCAAATGAGAGGTCTTGCACCTGGGTTGTTTGCTTTTATTCAGTAAATAACTTGCATAATTGTTAGGTTAAATCCCAAATAGTTTAGGAGGCCGATACTTGTTTCTGTGCTACAGCTGGTTCATGGTGTGCCAAGCTCTCCTTGTAAAAGAAGTATAAAAGTTACCTAGTCCCTAAATTGAATGACTTTACAATGACAGGTCCATTGGCTTTAAAAGTGGATGCTTACATTAATGCTTCCCATTGAAAAGCATTTGTGGTTAGTGCTTGCTCTTACAGCTTTTACTGCTGTCCTGTTATTGTGGAATAAATTTATTTTTATTGAAGACAGTTATTACAAACATGGCATATTAAGCTAAAATACAGCACTCTAAGTAGGTGTGCTGCTAGGTACCTTAACTTCCCACAGCATGCTTTGCTCAAGCAGAGTTTTTCATGTGAAACAACCAGCAGGACTTGTGGGCAGAAGCAGATCATTTTTCTTCGTCTGGTGAAATGTGAGTTTGTTGATGTATCAGTTACAGCAGTGTGTTGGGCTTACGTGGCAAGGTTTTGGTAGCAGGATGAAGCCAATGAGATGAGACTACAGATGGGTGATGTGAACTGAGCAGAGACTTTCTGTCAAGGCATTGTGGTGATCCATGAATGAGTGGAGGGATTGCATTAAGATGGAGGTAATCTTTGTGTAAACTTGGTTTTTCCCAGTAGTTTTGGGGAAAAAAAAAAAAAAAAAAAAAAAGCATTGGTGATTTTTGTCTCTTCTGTTGTTTTTCAGTCATCCATGAGCTGAAAGCTGGTTTTTCTGTAAGTGGAACAAAATTTAGTGCACGTCATTTGCACTGTTCGGTTCTTAACTGAATCCAGTGTTTTCTCTTACTCAGATGCAGTGAAAAATAAATAGTCTTGGATGTGATTTTATGGGAAACCAATTTTTATTTAAATTAGCGGTAACTCGAGAAGGCTGTTTTCATCTCCTTTAAAGCCATGCTGCTCTCTTAGCAGTAATAAATGAGAAGTATCACCAAATTTCAGAGGGATTGTATGGCCTTCCATTATTTGAAGCGTTCCTTAGTGAAAAGCGGTGTAAAAGGCGCAGCGGTAACCCTATTCATCGCCTTTGGGGAAGGAGAGCAGTGATGAAGTTGTTGGTCACTCTGGACGTTTTCCAGGACGTGCCTGAAAAACAGGGAGAGCGTTTCTCAGGCGAGGTGAGATTTCCCTAAACGAACCCATTGCGCAGCACTGAGGTACCTTTGGATTTTAGGTTTGGGAAGGTGGATCCAGATGAGACGACCTTACCTCGCGTCTCAAACTTCTTGGAAGGAGCGTTTTCCCCTCAGGCCTCTGACTTTCTTGTCAGAGTATAGACTTGAATGAAGCTGCGCTAATGAGATTTTAGAGACCCAGCTGCCCCTGCCAAAGCAGCCTGATGCTTCTGCACCAGAAGTTGACATATGAACAGGCCTTTGAACCGCTGAAAGACAACTCTGTCAGATCAGTTACTCTGGCAACAGCGTTTCTAATGGTGATTAGCTCTGAAGTTGCACACAATGAGGAGTTGGTTCATTAGGGAGGCCTTGTTCTTGGTTTCAGGGAGAGGGTTGACCTGATATCCCCACCTCGAGCGCGTTCAGACTTGGGGAAAGGCAGCCCAGTATGGAGGGGAAAGGCTCTCCGTACTGCTGAGAGGGGAACAGGAAAGCTTTGTTTGACATCTGTGGAAATCGGCACAGGTTTTCACTGCCAACAGTTAACTGAATGGGTCTGTGAAGGAACCGTGGTGGTTTGCATACAGATCTGTCGAGCCATGGGAAGCACTGCAAGGCCACTTACAGGCTGCCGGACCACCAAGCCTTCCTACTTTGCTTTGCTGTCCTTCCAATCCAGGGGGAGTCAAGTCAGTGGGAGCTGCATGCGAACAGCAGTTTGCTTAACAAAAAGTCATATTAAGATGAAAGCAACAGGGGGTGGGAGATTGGTTTTGTTGTGGTGAGCTGAGTCAGGCGGGGAGGAAGAGACATTCAAGTGAAGAGCTTACTATCCCAACTTGCACATTTTATTCGTCTTCCAGATGAGGAATTTCACGTGCTTTTGATTAATGAGACCTTAAAGCAAAATGTATTTTCTCGTTATTCTAGTTGGTGAAATTAAATTTGCATGTACAACAAAGAGGCATCAATCTTCCCCAAAGACCAAATATTTGCTAAACGTAAATATGCCTGGTTTATAACTCTGAATATTCTTGGCATATCTCCATTTGTTTTCAGAAGAGTTCCTAACTTTGGAAATAAATCGTATTTGCTTCATACCTTTATGTAGATGGCTTATAGTAAAAATCTCTGTTAGTTTGAATGTGAAAGCAGAGAGAATGCAGTTAGTGTTTTTTTTCTAGAATGGCTAAAATATTTGTCTCTTACTTGATTATTTCTGATACTTGCCACGCAGACTAAGTTGGCATTCATTTGTTCTAGAAGCATACCTTAGCAAATATATTTAAATATATATTTAAGTACTAAATTCAGAAGCACGGAATAATCTTCTGGATGAGATGACACCTGGTATCTCCAGGACTAAAGTATTTCTGCTTTCCTTTCTTTGCTCACTTTATAGAACAGCACTTAATTTGCTTGCATAGCTTTCTCTGGACTGATGTTTCAATTTCAAACACGTATTAAGCTAAAGCTTTTGTCTCTAGGTAGCCTTAAATTGGCCAATGAAATACACTGGCTAGCTTTTATTAACAGAAATACTGAAGGATTTGCATGTACCACGGATTGCAGGAGGCATACCTGAAGAACAGCACTTGCTGATATGTGTTTGTCACAGAGGTCCCACTCAGCTGTCTGAATTGTTCTGTTGTTGCTGCTGCTGTTGGGAAAACAATATTCATGCTGATCTAGGAAGACTTTGACAGAGATGCTCGTAACTCCAGTGTGAACCTGGATGTGCTGGTTTAAGGATTCTTCCTAACGCAGAGTGCTTAACGAGTTGTTGCTCTGAGACGTGACAGAGACGTAATGACAGCAACAGGCTTGGGGGCTGAACAAGAAGTATAGCTGGTCTCTGGTGTTCTTACAATTACAGCGTATTTTTCTTTGGCTACACAGCCATTTAACTGTGTATTTTTCCTCCCTAACTACTGCGTCTGAAGATCTCAGCAGCAGGAGTTAGCAGGTCCGTGGGGTTTTTACTGCCAGCCATTTTAAGTTTTGTGTATTTCGGGGCTTTTTTCTCTGGAATAGAAGGTGTAGAAAATGTGATTTTGCAGCAGCACTGCTGAGGAGAGATATGCCGAACCCCTTTTATTGACTTCTGATAGGCAAGATTTAGGTTTCATCTCTTCTCTCAAGGTAGCTTTAGAAAGAGCACAGTGGGTCTTTTGACAGTCCAGCGATTGCCCCGCAGATGATCAGTCACATCTTTCATATGTCGCAAACTTTGAAGGGTCACCGTACTCCTTTAGGCACTTCAGAAGCTCGAATCCCCTTAATATCCAAGGGCAAGTAGCCCCGAGCACTTGAATATTGAATGCAGTCTAATTATGGAGTGACGGCTCCATGACTGCAATGAAAGAAGCAAAAACTGCTTGGTGTCTGAAAGGAGAGCAGGTCGCCTAATGAAGGAGGGGGAGAGGCGGGAAGGATCGTGCTCTGGTGGGGCTCGGTGCCGAAATGGAGGAGGAATTGGGAAGGTTTGGCAGCTCAGATGGGGAGTTCCATTAGGGGGCATGTCATCTTTCTGACTGAGGGAAAGGCTGTGAAATTTGAGGGTAAGAATGGTCTCTTTTAAAGTTTGAAACCCAATTTTAAGAGGGTAACGTTAGATCCGCCTGTCATTTTACCATTTTTGCAGGATCATTTACCCTTGGTGCTGCTCTGTTATCTTTGGAGTAGCATTTCCAGCTACCTTGTGCCTCACCCTTCTCATTCCTAGCTATATACGTATTTATGTGGATTATTTATATGGACATTTTGCTTTATTACAAATCTTGGCTCGGCTGTTGAGCTTGTCCTTTGTGGTTGTGTCTCCAACACTTGCAGTTTGAGCACTGCAGCTGAACATCCCATCCTCCTCCTGTTCTCACCTCCTCCAAGAAGCAGGAACACCCCTTGGCAGTCAAAGTCAGTGCATTTCCGTGCAGATGGCACTGAAATGGGCTAATAAAATCATGTCTGCTTCAGCTAGCATTCAAGTAATCCATTTGGGTAGGTAAATTCAGGCTGCCTTGGGAATGTGTTTTTTTTTTTTTTTGGTGAACTCCTGGAGAGGTGTTTGGGCAGGACTGCATGGTGTTAGTTAATGTAATGCTGCTAACGCCTACATTCAGACTCAAGGAAAGAAATAAAATGTTTTTTCCTTAACTAATTACCACGCCCGTGGAGAGTGGAAGATTTTGCTGAGAAGGTAGTGTGGTTTTAATTCAGTTTTGGTCTTAATTTGGGTCTTTACAATGTGATGAAGACAAATCCATTCATGTATGTTAAAGTCTGACCTTAGGTTTGCTCTCTACATTCACTAATGTGGCTTAAAATATTTTAATATATAGCTTTCTAGAGTCCAGATCGATAAACCAATGGTTCTGAAATGACAGAGTGCTACGATATTCCTCTGTAATTTAAACATGATTAGCTGATGAAGGTTATGATCAATATGGCAGGGGAAAATAAATTAATTGATATCATCCTTTCAGGATGATAAGGGGCCTATTGGAGGTGGAATGTAAGTAATGAAGCTGCTGCTTCTTACATACAAGCCATTTTTTATACAATATATTCTCACTAAATCACGGTCGTGCCATCATTCATTTACATGAAGAACATAAGCCATAGACCAGTTTGTTATTAAAATTGCATTTGAGGAGAAATTGTATGCTTACTCTGCTAAACATTATCTGCCTGTTTTGCACTGTATCGAGGAATTTACATAATTATCTTTTTATGTTCTCTGAATAATACAGATTGAATACTGTTAGTTTAATCACAGCAAGTTTCTATGCGACTTCTTAAGTAGGTGCCAATAATCATTGCAGCTCTGCCTCGCTGACCTGGTTTGGCAGAGACAAACCAAGTGACTGTGGCCTCCGTTGCAGAGTGTCAGTGCAGTTTCTTGATTTTTTGGAGTAAGAAATAAGTATTAATGTGGTCCAGCATGAGTTTGTTTGCTCAGTTTGAAAGTTGGGGTCTGTGTTAATTTCTGCATTTGGTTTAAAGTTAAGCTGTGCCTAGTGTAAATTGAAGTTTCAGTAGACTCCAGCATACTGAAATTCTGTAGTATCTGGAATGATATGGCTTTTTAAAATGGGAAAGTTGCAGGAGATGTGTGGATATTGCTGTATTTCATATGGGCTCTGTTTCCCTTTATATATATACATGTAACATATTTATGTATGTATATATTTTTAACCAGTCTGCTAACTTGTAGATGGAGATATTAATGACAATAACTGCATGAACTAGAAATCACAGTGTAGCTTCTTTTTGTAAATGGAGAGGCTACTCTGAAAGTAGTGCCTCCTATTTTAGTACCTTGGCCCATGATGTCAGAGGCAGATGTTGGTGATGTGACTGCAGAGGTTGAACTTCCCCACCAATATTCTGTTATGTTTTGTTGCTGTGCATCTGGCTATTTTGGGTGAATTCCTGGGACCCCTGAATTTTCCCTTTCTGTTTCAATCTTACTGGTTAAGTGGTGCTTTTCTGGGTGGGCTGGGGCAATTTCATCCACATGGAGAACAGAGCTCTTGGCTCCCGTGGAGCATCTGTCGTCCTCACTGCATGCATTATGCTCAGTTTTTGAAGCAGCCTTCAACAGTGGGAAAAATTATGCTGTACTCTGTTTTGTATTTTGTATATTCTGCGTGTTTTTTAGCTTATCTGCCTGAATGATTTGTTTTTGTTTTGTTTTTTAGTTGCTCAGAAGATCGTTGCAACGAGGAAGAAACAGCAGCTCTCAATTGGACCCTGCAAATCCCTACCAAACTCTCCAAGTCACTCATCTGTGTGTTCTGCCCAGGTTTCTGCTGTACATATCAGCCAGGTACAGCCTAAAATCAGTGCTTGCCTTAAAAATGAGCCAATAGGTTGCTTTTCATCTAGTGTATGTAATGTCACTGCTCATTTTCCTGCTTGATATAGGTAGTTGGCACTTCTTGAAAGGTATCAATGATCTGTAATTTAAAGCAGTATTTTTAATTGTCTTTACTTTGTTTCACATAGCTGTGGTGGTGACTTACTTTGGCTTTAAACCACTTTTCATAGTACTGATTATGCCCAGCAGCCTGCTGCTCTGAGCAGACCAGTTGTCACAGTAGCAGGATTTGCTGTATGGCTTTTTAAAATCACCTCACAATGTTTGTGGTTATTGGTCTCATTCAGTTGCATGAGCAATAGTACCTGGTGTATCTGAGTGCTTGGCACTAGAATTTTACTTTGGTTACCACTGTGTGCAGTTGTAATTGCCTGTCTCTGTTGATGCTCAATTGAAATGATTCCATCTAATGGCCTAGCAGTATATATCACTAATGACACGTAGATAGAGGAAAATGAAACAAAAAGCTGCTTTTATTTATGGCAGGAAAACATGCTGGCCTTGAAGCCAAGGTGCTGTGGTTTTGGAAACATTTGGCTAATACTAAAATTTTTTAATGTGCACAGTTTTTTACCCACATGCATTAATACTGACGTCTGTATTTCTGCTGTGATATCTTCCCGCAGCATCTTTTTCTACTGACAACTGATAATTTGTGTATATTCACAGAGTGGATAAAAATAAGCTCCAGTGTTCATATCCAAGACTTCTGCAGACAGAAGAACTGTTTCCCACTGTGCTCTTTCACTCCTGATAGTTAGATTTATAGGCCATCTTACCGGCCCCTCCGGTGTATGACCAGAACTGTGGCCTAGTGTCCTGATTTTCACTGGAGCAGTTGGAAATGTCTGATACCCACCATCTCTCCTGGCAGATTTTTAAGTCTTAAATGCCAGTCATGTCTTCTGAGGTTACACAACAGTCTTGAACAACCCATTTCACATTTTGTTCTGTCTATCAACCCTTCTGCCTTTTAGCAAAACCAGTATAGTGAAAAATTATGCTATCTTTGTGAGAGATAATTTTTTTTCTCTCATTTGACATGTCAGTGTCTTTTAGAAACGCTCTTTTAAAATTTGTGCCACTGGATGAAGGTTCTAGTTCTCCTGGTCTCCTTTTGTACCCTAATGGAAGCCTCCACCATCGAGTTAACTCTGCAGGTGTGGATGCCAGTTTAGCTGTAGAGTTCTCTGCAGTGTCATGTTCAACCCAAGTACCAGCCTCGGATTGTGACTCTTCTGAAGAACTGTAGCACAGTTTTCACTTCATGGTGAAATAAGTTCCTCATATGGAAGAATTTCTTCAGTTTCTTCATGTATATGACATTCAGCCACTTTCTGACCAGGTCATTTCCCTTAGCACTTGGAAGTAGCCCACTGTGTAAAATGCTTTTCTCCTGATCCAATTCCTCCAGACAATTCTATAAGCTCATACTTTTAGACCAAGTGGTCGAAGAGGAAAGTTGCTGTAATAGAAATGTGTTACAAGGTGTTTGAATGGCACAATTTCCAGTTGTGATCTTATTCTTGGATCTGATCAGGAACTCTTTTCCTCTGCTGATTGTCGTATAGTTTTCCAAGACATCCTACAGAGGGATAGGTGATGCTTTTTACAACCCAATTTTAGCCAAATACATCTCTGTTCTGCATTTTCTTAAAACAGTTGTGATTGATCTTCCTGTTGATAAAGCCTATTTGGTTAAGAACATGAAATATCTCTGTTCTTAACAGTTTCCCACTCAAGGACAGTTTGGACAGTAGCAGCAAATACCGAATTCTAGACAAATATTTCACCTACAGAACATACTTCTTGCCAGCAATAAGAACTGTTTGGGAAAATCAAGGTAACTTATGTGCTAAGGATCCCTAAAATCTATTCCTGTAATCTTGGAATTATGTTCTTTACCGCATGTGTTGGCTGACATAATTAACAGAAGTAATTGCAGCTGTGCCCAGAGATGCCTGTCTTCTGAGACTCTGTCATGCCTTGGACCGTAAATCTGCTTCATGTCCTGTTGTCTTGATGCAAGCACTTAATGACAGTAGGACCTTGTTTAGAGTGAGTCCTTACCCTAGACTTAAGAGAATATTACAAATGCAGTTCCAAGTTCTAGGTGATTCTGGGGAGAATTTACCACCTCTGATCCTGACGAGAGGATTGGCCTGTGATCTTTGGAACATCTCTTTGGATGTGAGGATGTTTCAGTGAGGTTTCCCATAAATACTGTCTTTAGAAGGCACTGTCACCTGCATTCTCCACAGGAGTTAAGATCTTCACAAGTAGTGGTTATACAGATCACTGCAGATAAGATGATTTTCCTTCTCCAGTTGGATTACTTTGGCAATCCAACTTCTTCAAACTTTACAGATGATTCTACGTTCATGAGCATAACCTTCAGAGGAGAAAGAATACAGTGTCACTGTACCCAGACTAGCTCTTAAGCATATCCTGGGGTAAATTCTAAAGCTTAATTCAAGCAAAGACTTCTACACAGAGTAGTTTCTGTTTTTAAACTGTGAAAAGCTTGTGCGTTTGGATGTGTATCTACATTTACGTTAGTAGTCCTAGTTGGTAAGCATCTAGGTCATATTTCTGGCCAGAAAATACTCGTAGGTATGCCTGTGCTTGGGTACATATGTATTTCCAGACTGCTGTCTCAGAATATGAGATGCTTCCTATCCCAGTGACAAAGCCCTGCTTGTATTTATATGTAGGTACTGCTTTTGTTTTCCTTCTCTAGCTTTTCTTATATTGTCAAGGTGAGGGTTTTACCTGCAAGGCTTTGATAGCCAGGGTCAGTAACCTTTGGTGCGAGCAATTCACATCCATACGTGGGCTTTCAGGGCAGTACAGAATTCATGCAAAATATTTCTCAAGTTCAAGGATATCATTTGTGATTTTTCATATTCTGATCTTTCTGAATGCTTCAGGAACTAGATTGAGTTGTTAGACAAGGAAGAACTGCTGTTTAATGAAGACATTTAGTCTTCGATGTATTCTACCAAGGATCAAGGTGTCAGAAACTGTCATGTGAAGTGACCCTATAGCTGATAACCCGTTGGTTACCCAAGGATGTGCCCATACCTTTTGCATAGTTTACTTTGTTGATAAAACATCTGAGAATCACATGACATTTGATACCTTTCTCTATTTCATGGGCTTTTTTTTAAGTTCTGTGGGTGAGAACGAAAATGACAACATGTCCTTGCCATGTGTACCAGCACTTTTCCACACATGCCTGTAGTAATGATAGAGGGGGACCTTAAATGTCCCACTCTCCATGCTCTGGTCAGCAGTGTGGCATTCCCAGGAGATCAACATTGCATCTCTGAAAGGTATGGGATTTTACATATATGCTGCTAAGCTGCAGCTCAGGTATGGCTAGCATATGAGCTTGCTACCTGCTGCAATCTCATAAAGATGCATTACTTATGGCTTATATTAGGCTTCCAAAAAGTTTTTTACAGCAATGCTCTAAATACATAAATTAAACTGTTACAAGAAAAGTGCAGTCTAATTAATCGTCCATTATTTTACTGTATGTGAGACCTGACTGTGGTAAGTAGTAAATATCAGTCTGATAGGTCTGACAGGAGAAATCTAATCTTTCCTCTGCCTTTTCATTACAAGAAAAGGCAAACACTCCTTAGATTAACAAGTCCTAATATGTCCCAAAGGATGAGGTTAAACTGTACTGTTTTCCCATATTTGGTCTTAGTGCAGAGGGTGAGACGTACTGAAATCTCAGCACTTGTTTATCTGGGTGTAGGTTTGAAATCCAGTGTGAAATTTGTATTCCATGGCAACACAATCAAAGCTTTCTGGCTTTTGCTGAGGCAAGGACTAAACACTTTCATCTTCAATCCATCTTTGGATGTGTGCCTGCGCATGACCAAAATCCCTTGAGTAAATTGAACTCCTACCTATGGTGTTGTCAGAAAAAAGACAGAGATAATGGAGCTTTCAAGAACAACACCGTACACAAGTGTGCAGAGAAAAAATGTTATGACTAGGGAATTTTCTGTATTTCTGCAGAAATGCACTTTTTCTTCCTCTTCCCCAAGAACGGAAGGTGCGGAAACCAAATGTGTTCTGTCATAGAGTATGGAATCTCTGCTTTTGATCAAGGTTTGCTTTATTCCAACTGCTTCTAGGCTCCCTGAAGCTCTGGCAGTCTCATCTGTTTTTGATGTAGTACCTGCTGCCTTCGTGTTCTCCTCAAGCAGTGGTTGGGATGGTTTTTCTTGGTGGTTGTCCTGTTATATCTGGAGAGAAGAAAAACATTGATTCCATTCCTTCTGGGTAATTTGATAAGAAGAAAAAGTTCAACTTTATTCTTCTTGTCGTTCATTGGTTTTGCCTGATGTTTTTACTGTATGCTTCGTGAATTACTTGGCACTGCCAGATTTATGCAAGTTACAAGGTGAATATTTTGCAGCCTTTGTGTAATTGGTTAGGAACATGCCCCAAAAATAAGCCCAGCCTTCTGCTAATGCAAGTCTGGCATGCAAGGTGAACTCACTGGTTTGTTTACTGGTGGTGCTGAAATAAGTAAAAGCTAACGTGCATTCATGAAAGTGTGCTATTTGGATTGGTTTGATCCCTTCTCAGCACACAACTGTGGACAGTGTTCTATTTTTTTTTTTTTAATAAGCTATCAACAGGAATTTCATGACAGGTTTTTAAAGTCTTCTTGTCCCTATTGGCAGTGTTTACCTTTGAGGGTAACTGCATTGAATTGACAAAATTGGACACATGGATACCAGAGTGAGATTCATCTGAGTTGCTTTTGTCATGTAACAGTGTAGTGACAAATATCTGCTACGTTTGTGCTTGTTGCCTTGACCTTGAGGTTCCTACAGCAATGGTCCACGTGGTGATAAAGATGTATATGTGTATAGGTGCCAGAGATATTCTGCAAATGGAGTATTGGCCATTCATGCAAGATGCATTCTCAAAATAACATATTAATGAAATGAAGGACTTTCAAGCTTTTTTACAACAAGATGTACAGGTTCATTGGACACCATCAAGCTGTGTGTTTCCCTAGCAGGAAAAAAAGGTCACGTTGCATTATGTACATCCAAAAGCCTGGCACATTTGAAAGTGAACGTGCTGCCTTGCTACAGGCAGAAAAGTAAAGCCATCAGCCAAGATAGCTGAATGGGGAACATAAATGTTTCTGCTGAGGCTGATAGTTTTCCTACCTAGGTCCATCTGGTTGACCAAGACGCTGGTTAAAGCCACAATGCAGAACAGTGGCCCTTGTGCTGATTTCTCAGGTATCTCATGTCTTGAGAGCAGCTTAGTGGAAAAACTTCATTGCAAAGGTAATGTTAAGGTGTGTAACGTCCCTATGGGCTTTAGAGTACTTACTTGATTGGTTTTGATCTGATAGCAGATGGGTTTCTATTTGATACATGTTGGGTTTCGTGTGTTGTAAGCAAGACTGTTCTTCAGATTCACTAGCTTGATTTTTATGGCTTTGGATGCTAAATTCTGTGAATTATATTTATTTGCCATATGTCCTAAATTCAGTGCTTGACTCCAGTGAAGACATGGCGTATTTTGAACCAGCATCAGAATTTTATTCAGACTGTTGGCAGCTAAGTGGAGGTAGGTGTGCGTGAAGGGAAACATTGCCAGCAGGACTTTATGGCAGAAGCCTGTATGGGATCATTGTGTCTGGGTGAACTAGTATGCCCCAAATATGTTATCATTGAGGATTTATTCCTGGAAAGCAAACCACTTCAAAATCCATGAGGCTGTACATCAATGCAGTAAATATAAGATGATCCTGTAGGATGAGAAAATATTAAGAAGGTAACATTCTACAGAATCCTTACTGTGCTTGGGATAGAAATCTTTGCTGTGGCATTTGATTTCTATGACAAGGTCCTGCTGAGGAGAAGTGGGAGAGCTGAGCTGCCCATGGATGTGAAGCTGCCATGCCCAGCTGGGGCACTTGGGGGATTGGAGACAAGGATGGTGACTGGGAGAGGTAATGGGCAAAACCTGGACTGGATGATGCCAGATGTTGTGGCAGCTGTGGAGAATTTGTGGTGCAGTGAAGGGACAAGTGGTGGAGAGTAAGTTGTTCTTTGTTGGCATTGAGGTGACGTTGTATGGATCTTTGTGGAGAATTGTCTTTGTTGATGGAAGTGGAGTTTGTGAAGGTTGTATCGTTAATGTGATGAATATTTATTTTAATCACGATTATTAAATATGTTTCTCATAGAAGTGAGTGGTGTAAGGTACTGGGGTTAGATGCTGAGGTTTTGGTGGCTGGGATGGCAGAGCCTAGCACTGCTCAGGGTCGGATCAGAAGCAGCTCCAACTGCTCTGGAAGGGACCTGCTGGTGGCCAGAGTTGATCTATGAGTTATGCTGGGGTGGGCCACTGAGAGAGCGGATTTAAAGAGTGGGAAAGTGCTTTGTAACAGCAGCTGGAAGAAAGGAGTGAGAGATGTGAGAGAAGCAGCCCTGCAGCCACCAAGGTGAGTGCAGGAGGTGCTCCAGGCATGCAGCAGCAGTTCCCTGCAGACCAGGAGAGACCTGTGATGGAGCAGGCTGTCCCCTGCAGCACGTGGGGACTGTCTGGAACGCATCTCCCTGTGCAGCTGTGGAGGAACAGTAGTGCAGCAGGAGGCCTGCGGGAGCTGCTCCCCTTGGAACTGTGCTGGAGCAATGCCTGAGGGATGGCCCTGTGGTTTGGAGCAGTGTTGGAGCCGTGCTTGGAGAGCTGCAGCCTCTGCATCCCACGCAGGATCAGCGGGGGAAGGACAGCATCCCACATGGAGCAGGGGAAGGGAGTGACCATGCAGGACCAGCAGAGATGGAGCATTATGAGTTGCCCACAACCTCGTTCTCCTTTGCCACTTGGGGGGAGAAGATAGGAGAGAGTGGGTGGAGGAAGGTGTTCTTGTTTGCTTTAGTCTGTTAGCAGGAGGCAGTGCGTTATGTTCATCTCCCTTACCGAGTCTGTTTTGCCCATGACAGCAATGGGTGAGTGATCTCCCTGACCAGTGAGCCTTTTTCTTTGTATTTTCTCTCCCTGTTCTTTTGAAGACAAAGAGTAAGAGCAGTGTAGTGTTGATGAGCTGCTTTGCTAAATTACCACAGTTACCTTGTTTTAGTTAACAAAAAGGTGCAGATGCATTGTTGTCAAGCTTTTCAGTATCATGAAGCAGAACATAGCTACATCCCTTTGTTTTCAACAACTTGTGGTTCACGTCCTGTCATCACTACAGAATATTTTAGTCCTTCCTTTGTACTGCTGAGTGTTCTTTCTCATACAGAAAGGAAAAGCTTCTTAATTCTTCAGGCATGATCGTTCTTCTTTTCTTCCACCATCTTCATCACTTGTTGTCATCTTTTTTTCCCTCCTGTGCTGAGCCTTTCAGCTGCATGGTTCTAATCTTAGATGTGTTCTGCACCTTCAGTTCCTGTTATTCATTACTTGCTTAAATTTCTTTCTTTTCCCTCCTCAGTTTGGCAAAAGGGCAGCAAGACCTTACCACTGTGGTCCAAAAGCCATTCCTTTAGACCAGTTACTAGTTTCAGCATCTTTGGTTTCCTTTTCTTATGCCATTTCATAGCTGCTGAGTTTTCAGATGTTCTCCTAAACCTTCCTTTGTCTGCCACAGCCCTTCTGTGATTCTTTGGAGGAGCGATCTCTGATTTTCACAGGTTTGTTGTGTGTTTTCCTGCAGCTTATTTACTGTCCTGTCCATTTGACCTTTTACTTGCTATCTCAGCAAGACACCATAGAGAAAGGAGAGAGAGGAAAGTGAATGTGGGGTAAATTGAGGCCAGTTCTTCACAGGTAGTTCTTCTCATTGTTCATTATCGCTTGCTGATAGGACACTAAAAATGATAATTCCAGCTCTTACTCTTGTATTGGCTTTGTTTTAGTCACTTGGGCTATTTCCAAATTCTGCTTGCTTCTTTCTCTCCGTACCTGAAAACACTGTAGGAAAACCTCAGTCAGATCCTCTGTTAGTTCCAATACCCCCCTACCTCTGGCTTCCTGGCAGCAGCCCTTCTCTAACTCAGAAGGAAGAGCAGATAACATTTCATATCCTTTTCTTAAAGGGAAAACGGGACACTTTTCTCCATCAGAAAGTTTGTTTCATGTGTTTTAACTCCTACCCTGTAGGACAGATTATGAGGAACATTTGCATGTATTGACTTTTGGAAGTGATACTCCTGGATTTGTGGCTGCGTTGATTGACCCTTTAGTGCAAGCATGAGCTTTTGGACTCATGCCTCTTTGTTTTAACCTTTCTCTTCTTGAATTTTAAAAGAAAAGAAAGGAATTAAACACCAAAGAAAACCTTGAAATTTCTGAAAGAAATGCTAAGTGGATGATGCAAAGAAGAATTGTCTCCTGCTTGGTTCTCCTTCAGGGGTTTTCCCTTCCACTTGAGGTCCTGATCCTTGCTCTGACCTCTGAGGGTTGTATTATGGAAGTGCTGTTGTATTGCTGTGCCTCCCAAGCAGGGTATGGCAGCTCATGTGTCACTAGCGAAGGGCAGTGCTGAAGAGGAAACATTGGACTGCCTTCTTTACCTGTGAAGCAACTTTACCTGGTGAATTCCTAGCTTTAGCAATTAAAATGAATTGCCTCATGTTAAGTAAAATCCTTCTCCTTAGGCATCCCATAAGTACCCTATTTTACTTTCTCTCCTTGCTTCTTATAGGAAACTCAACTGCTTCAGATATATCTTTTCACCTTGTCATGAGCATCGCAGATCATTTCCCCTCCCATAAGTTACCTTGGAGTTGTTGTCCAGTACTTCTGCTTCCCTTCCATTCAGCTTTTCTCCAAAAACCTCTGGAATTCTCCACCTTTGCCTTGCCTCAGTCCCCACTCACCATACATAGCATGCATGTTCCCAGAGGATGCACGTGTACCTCATAGAAAATAAAAAAACAACAAAAAACTGCAAATTATCTCTGCATCCTTCGTAATGATGTTTTTAATACCATTTGTTATGTCTAATAAAAAAAGTCAAAACATTAATCACGTTTTGGTACTTTTCCAGTCTGTTTTCCTTGCCTTTCCTCTATTATGGCATCAGTTCATAATAGTTCTGTAGACTCACTGAGTGACTACTTAATTTCTTAGGAGACTATGATGTAACTTTACGTTTGGGCTGCTTTGATTAAATTGGAATGTCTTTTAAGCTCTGTATCCCTGTGCCAATGGTTTTCATGGCTTCAGCAAATGTCTTAAGAGCTACCTATTACTACAGGAACCATTTTACAGCCTTGTTGGATTGTTTTTTCATTTCCTTGATTAGCTCTCAGCGGGCTGATTCCAGACTAGGATTAAGTCCAGCTATGCAGTTCTGTTGCTCTAGATATTTTTTCTAGGTTTGAGGCAGAATTGAAGCAGAAAAGTAAAATTTACAGCCTTTCCCCAGTGTTTTGCTTACTCTTACGCTAATACAACAAATGAAATTGTTTCTATCCATCTAGGGGTATACTGTGTAGAATGATAGCGTGCCTGAAATATTCAGATTAAAAAAAAAAAAAAAAAAATGAAGGCACGGAAAAAATATTTAAAGCCTTGCCGTGGAAATGCATGGAAAAGTGGCGGTAGGGCAGGACTGCTGTGTTTCTGAGCTTAGGCTGCTATTCTCAGGTGCCAGGACTAAGTAAGATGCAGCTGAGGATTGCAATTTCTTGAAAGCAGTGTACCGCTGTTTAAAACTGACTTTAATCCTTGCAGACCAGTAATGGAGGAGGGAGTTTAAGTGATTATTCCTCCTCTGTCCCATCAACTCCAAGCACCAGCCAGAAGGAGCTACGGATTGATGTTCCTCCCACTGCCAACACACCAACTCCTGTCCGTAAACAGTCCAAGCGCCGATCCAACCTCTTCACGGTGAGTGAGCCAAGGAAGAGACTGTTGCTGTGTTTCTAGTCGTGCTCTGTGACCATGGCCTGAACTTCAACCCGCTTGAGTTGAGCTGGTCTAATCCAGACAGGAGTGGTGAGATGGATCTGTAGGCTTGAAAGCAAAAAGCACTTTAGAATGACAATGGGGCTGTTCTCTTTGAGGATGTAAAGCGGTGAAGTCACCACGCTGGGAATTCCAGCGGATGAATTCTGGAGCCTTTGTGTGACTTTGATTATGAGATCTGCCCAGGTTCCGTAGGTCCCCACCTTCAGTGACCGAAGACAAAGCTGAGCCTCTGCTCCTAAACCCTGTCCTTGTTCTGAATAATTCTGCTGGCTCAGGGCTTCCTTGTAGGTATCCAGTGTTCGTAGAGAGCTGTCAGTTTGCCATGGGAATTCTGTGGGGTACTGGAAAGTAGCTGCCCCTGAGCCTTTGACTACTTCTATCTCAATTTGCTTTCCCAGAGTTAAAAGGTATGATGGAGGTGAAACTGACATTTTATTGTCTTCCTTCCTAGAATATGGGTTTGGCTTCATTGAGAGGCAAAAAAACAAACCAAAAAAAAAAAAAACCAACCAAACCAAAACACTGGTCCGCAGTGATTGACCCTTGCTATGCACAAGTGCTTTGGGAAACGAGAATGAAGCTTTGAGTGATGGTTCCCTTATTTTAGCAGTCTCGCTGAATTGGGATTGTACTGTGTGTGTAGTTGTGGTTTTATAACCAGTTTTTTGACACTTCTAACCGTGCTTTCTAACAAACACTCTTGTGCAAGCTCTTTGGTGACTGCAGCTATGCAGGAGTTGTGTTTGGCAAGCCGCGTTTTCCCTGTTATCATAAAAAAAAAAGTGTATTTTGTATTCCCAACCTGATGGTCCTGATCACTTCCCAGCACTGGTCGGCTCCTCGCTCATTTCCAGGGAAGCACAAAGAGAAATGCTGAAAACTTTCCTCTGTGATCTAAACAAGGTCTGATTCCTCAGCAAGTAAAAAGTTCTGTCCTGCTTTTGGAGTGCTGGGTGACAGCACAGCCTCACAGGTCATATTTGATGTGCCCATCTTGCCAGTGATATTTTGATTTTGATCTTCAGACTCCTAGAAGTGAATACAAATGATGAATTTTCGTTTAGGTAGTTTTAATCCTCCCGAAAAATGCAAGTTGAGTGTCTGATGAGAACCTGTCACGTTCTGACACCGAGGTTTTACAGCAAGAGCGTGCGCATCTCCCTGCTGCTCGCAGGGCTGGTGCTGAGCAGCACTCGTGAGTTATTAACTCCACTAGATGTCAGTGTCATCCTGGAAACAGAAAGCACAGCCATAAATCTGGGAGCAGAGCCGAGACCACCAGAGCTCTGTGCGAGCGTGTGCCGACCATTTCCTGCCTCGAGTGTGCATCAGGCGCTGAGAGGGCTGTTCAGATGCTGTTGACATTTGGAAAACTGTGGCTGATTTATATTGGAGTAGGTGTAAATTTGAGAAAGTGAATAAAGGGAAACATACGCATCTGCAGTCGAGGAAGAGGTCTGAGAGGAATATGAAATCAGCTGCGTGTTACAAACAGATTGAACAGACAGGTTTGCAGTAACTAACAGCACGGGGAGAACCGTCCTGCCTGGCACCAGAGGATGTTAATACTTGTCTTCATGTCAGATAACCTGGGGAAGAATCAGGTGCTGTGGGAAAAAAAAAAAAAAAAAGCCTTTTCAGAATTAGTTTTGTCTTTTATGTTATGACCTGTAATCCCTGTCCTGGAGTTTGCTGACCCTGCTCGTAACACAGGTCTCATGCCATGTCAGCCAAGCTGTAATCTGGAATGACCAGACTGAACAAATAGATGAGATGCCTATAAATGAATAGATGTCCTGTCTGCTAAGAGCAAAACGTGACACTGAAAATATGTCAGTTAGTTGTGTTTAGTTTGCTGTGCTTGTTTCCTGGGCTGTTACTCATATATGATTAGTATGGCTTGCATTTGTTTAATTGCAGACTGACCCTTGTTACATAGCATAGTAACACGGTTTCTTCCGTGAAGTTCTTCTAGCACTGGAAGAAAATTGGGTTAAGCAGAAAGAAGATGTGATTTTTTAAAAATCTCTTACAGCTTTTGATTTGGAATAGGACTGAGCATTTTAAACGTGTTCTTGTTGAAGCACATTATAGGTGCTATCTGATCATTACAACTTTGTTGGATATTGTTGGATATTACTTTCTGTCAAGCTATCATTGCAATAGGAGACTATCTACTTAGGCTTTAAAATAAAGCAGAAGGTTAAATATCTTTTGTTTTTGCACGGTACAAATAGGGGTGATTAAACTATTGTGCAGCAGGGGTGAGGATGGGCACATCAACCTCAGCAAAGCACTGATTGTTACTTCTTGCTGGATTTCTTATGGGCTGAATGAACTTCAGGTACAGCGAGAGGCAGCTCCGTTCACATGTCAGTATTACCTGTCTTACATGATTGCAGGTTTGCAGTCATGACCTTTTAAAAGTTAGATAAACCTCTCTAGTTCAGTATATTAGAGATCAGTACTGCTATTCTTGGGCTGTGGGTGCAGGATTCTGCTTGTGCCCGAGCTCAGCTGCTGTATTTTCCTGGGTCGAAAGCAATCTCATCTCTAGGCTCTGATTTGGGAAAGGTTTAGTGCTGACATAAGGCTGCAGATGACTTCTGGTGCAAAGGGAAAATGGGTCGAATGGCATTCAGGCAGGTTTTGTTTCTGTTTTGGTTTCCGATTTTTTTGGGACCTTCTCTGGTTTGCTGTAAAGTTTTAAATAGGATTGTTAAAAGTCTTAACGTGATATCAAAGAAAATCCTAGCAAATGTTGATCCAGTGTGGTTTAGTGTCTGTTTTTTTAATTTATACGATCTAAAATGAAATGGATGCATTATAAATGCAAAAGCATGAAAGAGTCGGGTACCTCTCTGTTTGACTACGTGATATAAACAGTGGAGCCTGATAGAATTCTCCCCTTGAAAATTACATGTATTACCAGCGACCAGAAAGGATTTGACTAACATCCCTTCCAGGATTTCTATGCTTGCAGCATTTGACAACATTTTACTTTGAAGCATTTCCCTGCTATGTGCAGCGTTCTATTCTGCTGCAGTTCCTTTTCTGGAAGAGAAGATGTGATGATTTAAAAATAAATAAATGAGTGCATAGTATTTAGATTGCCTTTCAGAGACGGGATCCTTTCTTTTAAAACAAGACAAAAAGAAACATTCAAGTTGACAACTTCCCTCCCAAGGATTTGGCTACCTTCATTGAGTTCCTTTAAAATGTCACTTACGGCCGCTTTGCGCCATTGAAGTATTGTTTTGTGTTTTATTATTGGGAAGTGGCACTTTCAGATTCAGAAATCTGTCTTGAAGGAAGAGGAACAATAGTGATCTTGAACATTGGATTTCATCCCTCCCACTTGTTTTGCTTTCTTTCATTTATTCTTTGTTTAATTCCCTGCCATGTCATTCCATTGCCCCTAACCATAGTAACTAGTGATAGGAGCCTGCTCCCGGCAGAGCCGGGAAAAGCACAGCCTCCCTGCTGGGTAAATGTGGTGCTTAGGATGCTGTTACTTCAAGTCTTCCTCCGTGGGCTTTTTCCCTCCCCTTCCCTCCTTCCCCTCGCCCCCTAAAGCAATGCTTGGGGCATTTTCTTCCTTCCATCCCTCCGCCTGCTCAGTGGGGGAAGATGGAAAACGGGTATTAACTCCCGATGTCGTTGCCTTTCAGTCATCCCTTTATGCCAGAAATCCAACTCAGTGTCTTGTGTTGCTCTGGTTTTCATTAGCTTTCCATTGTGGCACTGGACACCGCAAACGCATTCGTTTCATACATCATCTGTGATTTGAAAAGCACATGAAAATGTTTTCCCATTTTCAATATTGTGTGAGTAATGTTCCTATTGAAAAGTAATGGAGTGAAGTTGTCACTTGTCAGATCAGTTATTAAGGAGGATGACTTTCAGCTCTTCCTTTTTTTTTTTTTTCCTCTTTCTTTTTTAAAATAAAATAAATCTGTCAAAATGAATATACTTGTGTGTTCTTTCACAGTAATTGACCAGAATCTGAATGACTTCTTAAAACTCCCATAGTCATGAAGAAAGCTCTGTGAGCTCACTCCATAGGGCAGTTCTACTTAGAGAAAGCCAAGTCAAGTTTTAAACATTGATTTCATTTTTCTCTTGTTGATGTTTCTTTTCTCTGTTCAGAAAACTGTTTCTCAATCTCAGCGGGTACCTATTCTTGAAATTCCAACTTTCTCAGCGTGGAAAAGTAGGAGAAGAGCTGTAAATTGGCACGATCAAAAAACAAAGCTAAATTAATATGATCAAAAACAGTGCCATAAAATCATGGTTTTAGATAGCTGATCTTTCTAAAAACCGACAGGTATCAGTAGTTAATTATATTACCTATATATGTGTATGTTTATGTATATATGGCAGATTTTCTCAATGAGAAGCTGCAGCCTTCTGCAGGTAGCGCTGTAAACTTCAGCAATGTGCTCTGCTGGCTCTTCAGGCAGCGAGGCTGACGCTCTTTGAAACCCAAATCCCATTTCGAACAAGTGGAGGGCTGAAAATTGCAAATGGTAATTAGGTATTCAGATTCATTCAAACGTAGGGACTGTCGTGTACTTTTGTAGGTTTTCCCCCCCCTCTCGCTTTCAGTGTCAAAACACTTCTTTCAGTCGCTTAAAAAAAAAAAAAATAATAATAATAACTAACACCAACTTTCTTTTTGCTCTGCAGTCTCGGAAAGGGAGCGACCCAGACAAAGAGAAGAAGGTCCTGGAGAGCAGAACGGACAGCATCGGGAGCGGCCGTGCGATCCCAATTAAGCAGGTATGCAACCAGCTTTCTGCTTGCCGTGCTCGGAGATGCACCTCGGGTCTGCAGCGCTGCGAGGCCGGCCCGCGCTCCAAGGTTTGTTTGATGTGCTCCAGTGATGAATGTGGAAGTCACTCACTTGACATCAATTAGGAGAGGTTCCTATGTGTATTAAAATAGGATCATTAGAATAAGAAGAGGGAAAATGTGACAACAGGCCTAATGAAGTGCAGTCTGCCGGCCTGCATATGGAGCGCGTTTCTCGGCTGCGCTGGCTTCAAAGGCTGCCTTTGTAGAGCCGGCTTTGATTGGGCTGTGCACTGCCCATTTGACGGGGGGAGATCAGCGTGCTGCACAAGAGCCCCTTGTGATGGCAGGAATAGCCTGATGTGGCCCTAATTTGCTATCGCAGACGGACATCTGAACACAGTTTCAGGCTGGTTTGTAACAACAAGGCAATTAGTTGTGATAATCATAGCCGGTGTGTCAGCTGTGCACTCTTGTTTGTAATTTGCTAATGAAGGAATTGTAACTTTGATTAGGTTCAGTTTCATTTAGACCTTATTATATAAGAGAACATTTACAGCTGTAATGTGTGGCCTTAATTAAACTTCCTCATTACACAACAGGACTTGAATTCACGGATTTGTTTTGGTCTGTTTTACTAGCCTAGATGCACTTTCATTAGCCCGGAAACTGAATGCTGAATTGTAGCTCTGAACGCACTTAGAAAGGCAAAAGCAATACTGGGATCTAATGCAAAGTGTTTGGCTAAATGAGATCATTTACTTTTCCAAATTAAATTACGCTGAATTCATGCAGTTAAGAACTCTGCGCTAAGCATTTGCATGGGATGCTTTACAAATGGTTTTGCAGTAGTGTTTGCAAGTATTTGCTTTCATGCAAGCTAGCGTGCTGCGGGCAGCACCAGTGCCAAGTGAAGCAGCTTATTTTCTTCCCACACAGTTCTTTTCCAGTTTCCTTTGGTTGCTTTGCTGCTTTCCAGATTCTCCCTTCCCTCTTCCCAGTGTGCTTTCAAACCTTACCCAAGCTCCCGGCTCAGCTTGTTGAGGAGCCCCCCCGTCTCCTTTTTATTGCTGCTGTTTTGGAGGTTCTTTGTATATTTTTTTATGCTGGGGGTGAGAAGAGAGGAGGTGGCTTTGTACTCATGCTTGTAGTGATTTCCTTTCTCAAAGCAGTTAGACCTGTTGGGGCCATCGGGCTGCAGAAGCCTAGTTGTGTCTGTGAATCTTTAGGAGACAAATTTTAATCAAACACAGCAGTGTGACACCAGATAAGCTCCGTGTTTGGCTCAGTGTTCAGAGCAGGAGATTGCAGGCACCTGAAACAAGCTACGTTTTGGTTTTTTTTCCTCCAGCTTTTGTGTGCTATGAGATGGGTTAAACCAACTGGATTCTTTCAGGTAATGCTAATTAAACAAAACAGACTGCGAGTGCAGCTGAGAATAAAAAATGCATTGGGAAACATACTTTTCCCAGTGTTTCTTTGAGGTGTACATACTCTTCTTTTCTAAAATGGCACTGCATGAAATTAATTTTGTGTAAAAATACACGTTTAGGACGGGTGAGATGAACATTTTAAGTGTGATCGTGCTGCAACACAATTAAGACATCCTCTACAATCACTTTGAAGTTCTGTATTGAAAATTTCATCCTCCCACCCCTGCTTTATTTGTGGAATAAAAGAAGGTGGAGCAGGGGGGAAAAACAAAACTTTTTTAATGAGAAACATAGAATTTGTAGAGGAAATGGAGATGTGTATGTGTACTGACAGTGTTTAATGGCAGTGGAAATATACGTATTAGTTTGAAGTGGCTTTTGATTACAAATTACACTGTTTTGAGTTAGTGTACATCTTTCACCATCAGACAAGACTCTGAAATGAGGCACTGGGGAAGCTTTCTCCTGTGCACTATTCAGAAAGCTCTTACTTAGACGTGGTGATGAGCTACATTGCTGATCTGACTGTTATTGGTGTGTTCTACAGGTGTGAGACACTCGGAGATCTCTCTGAGGAAGTAGAAATTCCTGCTAGAAAAGATGATCTCTGTTGCATTTAATGCATTAACTGTGAATAAGACAGAGGGATGTGAAAAGGAACGTTCAGACCTAAAAACTTCAGTGATATGTCATGCTACTGTGCTGCTTTCAATGAGAAACCCCTTCCATCAGGACGTTTCGGTGACAAATGGTCAGTGAATAGAAAGAGAAATCTCCTTTCAGGAAGCTGAATGCAGATGGTAGTATTCACAGAGTTGCTGTGGAAAAGCTTTCTTATTATATTCTTATAAGAGTCTTTTTAATCTTCGTCCCCGTGTTTTCCAGCCTTTCCTCCCATTAGCCCAAAAGTCACATTGCTGCACCATCCCATGCTGCAATTACAAATCATCCCATGCTGCAATTACAAATCATCTCCAGTTACATTAAACATCCCACGACTTCTTGAAGCTGCTCTTGAGCCTTTTCCAGCTTCATGCACATACCCTCATCTTCAAGGGAGGCAATGACCAGACCTTTTTAATCCCACTGTCAGTGCTTTGTTTTTCCCTTTGGAGGTGCTTTGGCTTTGTGCATGGCAGTAATGCTTAAGAGCTGCTGGCCACGCACCTCTGGTGTAGGGAGTAAGTCTGAGCTTGCACTTGCAGATGGGTGCTTCTCTTCTGTTGATTGAGCTTGTTAGCACATTTAAATAATTATTTTTTTAAAAGCCATAGGAAGGTTCAGGTTGAAATTCAAATACAGAGTGTTTCGTGTTCCTTGGTACTTGAAAAAAGGGTTATCCAAGAGCAGCTAATAGAGAAGTCTTACTGTTGAGATGGTGAACTCAGAGGCTTAGTTATCTGATAGATTTTGTGCTGCCTCACTGTTGGTTCTTATCTACTCAGGGTGTCCCAAAAATCAGAAACAATGTCTCCCAACTTGAAGGAAAGTTAGTTGGAGATTGGAGATGTTCTCATTTCAAGGAAAAAAAAACAAGAATTCATCCAAGCTCGAGGGGTGTGCAGAGGTGGAGGGGAAGGACTGGTGTTGGGCAGGTGTGTTTCTGTGCCTCTTCCAATCCGAAGAAGCAGAGCTGTACTGCTCCTTCCTTCCTCTTATGGACCCCTGAGTTCCTGAGGGCCTGGGGGAAGTAGGCATAGTTATAAATGGAGTCTGCTTCCTTGCAAGGGAACACCTCGCTCCTTCCTGACTTTAATTTAAAGCAATCAAGTTGAAAGGAACTAATGTTCTTATTTTTTCTTTTTTTTTCTGAGTGCCATAACTTCCCTACGCTGCTCAACATGGTTTTATTCAGCTATTTAAAGCCATTTAAAACTGTTTTGAAGAACCTTACAGTTTTTCAGCAGAAACCCAAAATGTAAGCAGCAGAAAGTTGGTGTGTTGTCAAAACGCGAGTGGTAGCTTTTTGCCAAGCTACTCTAAGGTGAATTAGATTTAGGGAGGTCAGTTTAAGGGAGAACTAAAAGAAAACTGCTCGAAAAATGAGAGGCTGGGTTTTGCTTACTTGGCAGCATCAACATGCCATCCAGTCTGTGCTCCCAGCATCCTTGGAGGACTTTGGCTGTGCCATAACTTTGCAAAAAGAATGCTGAGATTGCGTTTAACACCTCTTGTGTTGTAGAGAAGATTAGGCTGAATGGTTTCCTCCATAGGAAATATCCTCTGCTCAAAACCACGTAGGCTGAAAATGAAGACTTGTATCTGCTAGCCTGAGTTGAATGTTCTGAAGTGTGTGTTAGGCTGTGTTTCAGAGTGACATACTTTCTAACATGTTGGGGTTTTTGCAGCATTTTGGGAAGATTACTTTGTTTTCTGCAGTCTTGCAGTAGAGCATATTCAAATAATATGAAAAAAAAAAAATGACAACAAGAGAAATAAAAGCAAGAAGCTCAGCTCAGCGGTGAGTGGGCTTGTCATGTATTAATTTTTCATTGCTGTGGAGAATTGTACATACATAATCACTTGATTGCAGTGGGAGTTAGCGAGCTCCTATGGTGTCATTTGCATAAATCTTGTTAAGTCAATGGCAGTTAATGAAGTACAAATGAGCCTGGAGAAGGTGACATGCAAATCGTGGGTGGCAGATGGGAGGTCTGTTTTTGGGATGGCAGCTGTGTGCTTTTTCTTTTTTTTTTTTTTTTTTTTCCCTCTTCTCCCCCCTCCCTCCCAGACTGGAGTGTAAATAAATACGCAGGAGCTTGCCTTGACTTTCTGCTTCGAGATTCTCATCTTTGGCATTTGCACTTATCACAGATGCCCATGTTACTGTATAGCTGAACTACATAACCTTGACTGCTCTTTTACCAAAAGCCATCTCACCGAAGCTTTGATGGGCTTTGCATTTTGACAGGTTACCCAAACCCTGCTCGCAGGGAGCAGTGCTGTGCTTCTTCTGCCCCCAGATTCCAGTGCAGCTCCCGGGTGCATCATTTAGGGACAGCAAACATGAACCCCTGGCTTGAAAAGAAATGCTCTCGTGTTTAATATAAGCTGATGGCATAGCGAAAAATTTGCCATCCATGACTTGCAAAGGTGAACTTCAAAATCCATTCACTTCTCTGTTTGCAAATGGCTGTATTAATGGAGAAAGCTGAATATCTTATTCAGTCTTTACTTTTAGGTGATATTTCAGATGACCTTCTTTGCCCACTAGCGTGGCACATTTAAATACATTAATGTAATCCTTGAATGAAATTAAGCTTTTTGTCTTTTTTACTCCGAAATAAAAATGGTAAACATTTTTAGGGCTGAAATGGCTGTGGGGCTCTGTCAGCAAACTGGGTGGGAGTTTTGCTTTTAGGAAGAAGAGCTTGGTTCCAGGGTGCATGAGTGGCACTTTTGTCCTTAAGATGAGCACAGAGAAAACCAGAACTTCGTGTTTTATAAAAGGTCATGGTAAACTTGGGAAAAATAATGTTAAAATGCTTTCAACAAATGTCAGAGTTTGTATGAAAAATGTCACCGGTCCCATAACGTCTGCAGTATTTGAGGTGTTGTGTTTTGCAATCCCTTATCAGCAATTCTTTCAAGTGACTTTGAAGTCGAGTTGTGTACTCCCAAGAATTTCAGCTTTCATTTAAAGCCTGGCCATTATATTGTCAATTTTCAGTGCTTTCACATGTGTCCTTGTCTTAAAGTGTCACTGAAGCAACGTTCCAAACATTTCCTAACCAGGGAAAAAATCTGTGTTATTTCTGAGATGTTCTTAGAAAAGCCATGGTACGGAATTTGTGTTTAATTCAGTGTTTGCTAGTGAACTCCCCTCGATTATCTGTGTGCTACTCCATGGAAAGAGGCTTGGGGAAAACAGGCAATGTTTCGTAGTTGTCTGGAGAGAAACTTTGCTGGTAAACTCCAGCAGCTTGCCTCCTGCAGCCCACCAAGAGCACGTCCTGCGGTGGGTGAGTGGCACAGGGGCAGCTTCTCGTCACCTTTCCTTAGGCATGGTCAGGCTTAGGCAGTGTGTTTGCATTTCCTTCTGTGTTTCTTATCACTGAATCTCCAGTTATCAGTTTGTAACCTTTTAGCTCAGATAGGTGGGACAAACGCCTTTATTCCTTACGATTGTCATTCCCTTGAGGATGGGATTTTTGCCTAGCGTAATTTTTCTGATCTCCTGCCTGTCTACTGCTCTGTGCCCCTCAGCTCCCTTCCTTTCCCCTCTTCAACTCTGTCTCAGCCCTGCTGCCTCCTCTCGATTACTATTTTTCCCCTTCCTGACCTCGTTTTCCTTTAAGCTTTAGCTCTAGGTGGGACATATCTGTGTACAGTCAAGCATGCGTGGTTTTTCTGCAGAAATAACAGCGCTTCACAGTCCTTCATTTTGGCAAGTCTGGTAGTGACTTTGAAATAGGACTTGAGAAGTGACGGTGTGCCACATCCAGTCAGTCAAACTGATTTGCTTAATCCTTCTCACTAGCCGAAGAGCTTCGCAGTGCTGCAGGCAAGTGTCAGACCTGAGAGCCACCATCGACATGAACAACAAATGCTTTTTGCAGCAGGTTTTGTAAATGTGAATGTTTACTTTGAGTCGACCAAAAGAGAGTACAAATAAGCAACCGTCTTAGTGTCTCGTCCTGCTTAATTCATCTGACTTGACAGGGTGAAAGAAGCTGGTATAGTGAGAGCAGGGTGCTCCCCGCTGCAGCAGCTTGCACGTTAGCAGACATGGGCTGGTGCTGAGCACCACAGCTCACCCTATTGCTCTTCCATCTGCGTGCAGCATCAAGTTCTATTCTGGAGTAATGCGTTTCAAAAGAAAGCCAACAGCAGATGTCTGGAGGACCTGTACATCTCCAGGATTTACTTGCTTTAAATAGCACACGTGTCCTCAGTAAGCTGACCTGCTGCACAGCCACTGCCTGCAGCCTGAGCTCACGGCTCCTTCACACAGAGCCCCAGGGTGCTGCTGTTCTGTTCTCTGCCCCAGAGGGCTTGCCAGGTTCCTGGAGGCTTCTGAACAGCTCTTTGCGATCCAGGATTGGTGGCTCTGGAGGGTGGCTTTCCAAAATTCAGAAATGACACGACTGACAAGGCACTGGCAAATGGCAGACTTTCATTTATTTATATCTACCGTGAGGTGTAATTTACCCTGTCACACTTCTGTCTAATCACAGTAATCAGGATCCAGATATGCTTGTACAAACACAAGAGTATGGGTGTTAGCCAAATACTCTTAGTGCTGAAATCTTCTGTGTAATTCCTCTGCAATTGTTTATAATCAGAACATACACATTTTTGCCGTGTTTTTAATTAGTTGATTACTAGTTATAAAATGTTTTGTGCTCACTATGGTTCTGTAAATTGTTAACTGGTAGCTACCAGTATAATTAAATATTTCAGAACACTTGGCTATGGTTGCATTGAACTGTGAAGAAATAATGTTATATAGCCAATCAAAAAGAGATACTTGTAAACTCATTTAAAGCGTCAGAGTGTGTTAGGACTATCATGGTGATGCTTATTGCAGGAGAAATTAAAGATACAGTTTTGTGCTAAGAGGCAATACAGAAATTAGTTCCTGAATTAGTTGTTAATTGATTTGGTAATTCCCTCGGGTCTGCATGCTCTTTTTTCCTTTTTCATTGTTGCATTCAGTTAACAGTGACTATTCCCAGTGCACTTGAAATATTTTTTCCAATTAGATCAAATGTGCCCTTACGTCAGAAGAACAGCCCCAGCTTTGCATTCACCTGCTTGGAACAGCATTTCATTTGATTGTGGAAGCTGTTTTGTTGTGCTGGTGGTGGTTTCCAGATACCGTCCCAAGAAAAGCAGTAGTGCTGACTGTGTGAAATGAAACAGCACGTAAAGGTTCCTGGATTTCTTTTAGAATGAGGATGCTGTCATTAATTATTATTTTTTCTTCCCAACGTGTCCAGTTGCGATGGATTTGTCACCTGTAAAGCCCAAGACCTGCTATTTTGTTGGTATCCTCAGTGAATCTGTGCAGTTCAGCTCTTTGCACTGCTCTGTTGGAAACCTGACACAACCCTCAAAGCTCTGAGCATCAAACCCTCCCTGCCTGAAGTGAAGGTTCCTACCTGTGTCAATCCAGGGGGATTTTGCCCCATTGGGCCTTCAGCCAAAGGAAGCATGCAGAGGTAGGAACCCCAGCACCCCTGACTGGGACAGTTTCTCTCTTCCCACCACCAAGTCCCACTGAGGCACCTATTTCTTCCCACTGTCTGGGTTCTACTGTTCTCCCTTCATGAGTCGTCCAAACGTTGCAGAAGAAAGCTGGGATTTGAGTGTTTTTGTTATGAGGACTGAATTTCTTCAATGTTTCTTTTAATTGATGTCCGCCTAGTTTTTAAGAGGCCCTAAAATGCAAGTTTTCTGTCTCCCATCCTATGAATTGCTCTTGTTATAGCTCTTACTCCCTGCAAAATTGTAGTGGCAGTCTCAAGGATGCAAAGACAAAGTGAGCAGCATACGGTTGTGTAGTTAAAGTCCTTATTTTATCAGTTTCCAATTAATGTTTGGTAGGGGTTGAGGTGATGTTCGAGAGTTATGGAGGCCTTACAGTAATGTTATTTTCCTAAAATTGAATTCTATAGTGATGTGCATATTGCTTTCATACCTCTAAGGATCTATAAACGAGACATTATTAATACAGTTTTTAGAGAAATTATCTTCCTATCAATGTTTTAACTGCCTCTCACCCTAAGAAGCTACAGCTGAAGTCAGTGGGAGCCTCTTGGATTTTCCTAACAGAATCAAGCTGTGGTAGAGAGGCACTGGCTTACTCATAACTTTTCCCAGCTTACAAATCTGTCTTTATATGGTACATTACATTATAAACGTAATTACTCAATGTACTTAATAAAGAATTATATTTAAATGTTTATTACTGCCACTTATGGCAATGGACGTAATTTCAAAGGTAACATGACCAAACTTCAGGAAGTAAGACAAGGGTAAGAAGAAAAGCAACAGACAACTTAAGGGAGAAGTAGGACTGCATGCCTGCAAAAGGAAAACCAAGCAGTCTCCCGTGCAGAACTTTGGAGAATTTAATCCACTTGGTCTTCTGTGTGCAAAACCTGTGCACGTTGGAGGCAAGAGCAGAACATGGTGGAGAGGTGTCAGAGTGCTTTGGAGGAGAGGAGGAGGGAATGATCGAAAGCAATATAGGTATAAAAAAAGAACATCAATAAAGAAAGCCATAATATGACTTTAAAAAATTTATTAGAATTTTCCAGTGCTGAAATGGTGTCATATATCAAGGTGGCATCTCAATGTGACATGCAGAGATTGGCAGGAAGGAGGTCACTAAGGTATCTTCAGTGTTGCCCTTAGGCTAAGAGCTGGCCCCTAGCCAGGAGCCTTGACTGAGCTTCTTGTACGTAGAGGCTGCTTTAATAGTTTATCTCCATATTGAATCACAGAAATGCTTACAAGAGGCATTTTTTTTTTTCATTTGAGTCATCTCTAGCTCTCCTTGATAATTAAAAAAAAAGAAAAGGAAAAAAAAAACAACTTACTGAAAGTGTGGAATGACCCAGTGGCTTATTGAGTGCATCATTTTATAAATGGTGGGTGGAAATAATTGACCTTATGTTATTTTTAGTACGTGAGATCTGCTGATGCCTTCATGCTAGTGATCTCTCATTGAGTGATAATGGGGATAAAGAAAATTACTGCAAATCCTTCAGGACCGAGGTTTGCTTTCAGAGCTGTGCTCGTTGTGCGTTGGGTCTTCTTTCATGGAAGCTGGTTGGCACAAATGTCTTTGTTTCGAGGAGCTGCTCTCTATTGGAGGTGAGTCTGTCTGTGTCTGTGCTAACTTCGGTGGCTGCAGCTCTTCCTCTGAGGGCACGAGTGAGGAATGAGGAGGAAGAAGTGACATAACAAGATTAAGTAGAACGCTTATGACAGTTACCAAGTGAGACTGCCTGATAGACTTTGGTTGACACGATAATTATTAATATGTTGTAAAGATGTTTTGGGGATTCCGCCATATTTGTATGGTTGCCAGCAAAATGTTGACAGTTGCATTGTGGTTAATAAATTCATTTAGATTTATAAGCATTGTTTACAGAACCTGTTCGCCTGCTGAAACTCTAACAGCATCTGTTCCTTCTTACTAATTAACTGCTAATTACGAATGAGCTTTGTGTGTTTGTCAGTATAACTGGCTCATGCATTTTGTAAGGAACATTAACAAATTGATTTACATAGTGGTAAAGCAATCAAAAGAGTAAACTGAACAGCACGCATTTAAAGCCCTTTAGCCTAATTTTTTGAACGAGGCAAACCTTGGGCATCCGAAATATTTTCGTAATTCTTTTGCTACCCTTTAATTTTGAGGTAATTGCATGTAAGTCTGAATCGGGGCTGTTGGTCCACCATCCCTTGTTGTGTTCTCATTTAAAAAATAAAAGCATTGGCACTACTGGTGCTTCTGGGCCCGTTTGTGCAGAATGTAAATAGTGATGACTAATTGCAAATAGCAGTGGGGTGAAGAAGGAGTATTGCTGGTGGTGGGGGGCAGTGAGGTCTGTGGAATGTAGGTACTCTGTACGGTCTCTGACATGGCAGCTGTGGTGGTCGCTGCCTTTTTTGTTAAAATGCCCTTCTCTCTAAACCTACTTTTATTCTTCAGAACCCTTCTGACTCCAGTAATTAGCAGCACATCTCGGCAGATGGGCCAGATGTTGGCACTTAAATATTTTGAATTTAAATGGAATAATTCAGCAGCACAACTCTCGAAAATAAAACTTACCAAAATCACTAATTTATTTTGCTCGAGTTTGGATAAGGAAGAAAAATCAGATAACTGCACCTTCTGTTCGTCAGAATTCTTTGCTTGATGATTAATTTGAGATGAATGAGGTCATCAGATGACATGGGGATATTTCAGGTACAGTTGTCCCAGAGTTGTAATGCTTGAAGTGAAGACTGCAGTAACACAAACACACAGCTGCAGGACTGAGCTTTCCTGAGTGGGTTAATATAAGTGTGAGAAATAGTGTGGTATATATAGAATAAAACTTGCCAGAAAAGCTTGATTGCTTTTTTGATAGAAATTCAGAATAAGTGGATGAAGCAAACGTAACAGATGCAAAATGTTTGGATTTCAGTAAAGCGTTTTGAAAATGCCTTGCTAACTCTTAATTGAAAATGTATTCAGATTCATTTGGCTAAAAACTGTGATGTGGATTGAAAACAGTCTGCATGATCATAAACAAGTTAGAGCTGGAGCACAGTTGGGGCTGGCTGGAAGCAGGACAACAGCAGCAGCACCAGGCCTGCTTCCATGCAGCAGTACCATCAGTGGTAAGATTGTGAGTGGGAGCAAACAGACAGCAAAACCACGGTTGTGATCTGTATTACAAACAGTAGACAGGGGCACGTCTTGAAGGTTACAAGGAGCAGAGATGGTGATAAAATAGAACAAGGTTTGATGCAAACAGATGCAGATCTGTTAAGAGAAGCGTAATAATCTTATTCTGTCCAAACTGGTTGCATGTCAGACTGTTCTTCTCGTTTCATTGTTGCTTGTGGTACGTGCCACTGCTGTCTGCCTGCTTGAAGAAGTCTATTTCTATCCTCTGTTAAACTCATGGTGAAATCAAAGGCAATATGGTAGAGTAATCGAGGCAGGGTGATGGGAGATGAACCAAAACTGCTAATTTGAATTGAAACCCAGCTGCCCTCATTTTTGTTATTTCAACCCAATTTTGGAGTGTGTTCTGTACGAAGACACTTCTCTAACAACCCTCAGTGGCACTGAGCTGTTGATGTGCCTGGAATGCAGTCCCAATGCAGCTGTGTCTGCAGTAGTAGTCAGGTTTTGCAATACAAGGCACACAGAAGATCAAGTGGATTAAATGCTCCAAAGTCAGCTTCTCTTCCAAACATGAACACTTAGGTTTTCAGTCTTGTGCTCCAAACCAGACCCAGAAGTGTGTGTGGAAGTTCAGTGTGGTTGCAGATTTGGGAAATGAGTGCAAGAAACGGTGGGAGTGCTTTGAGAATAAAACAGCATTGCATCGCAGGAGAAAAGGGATCTGACTCGAGCATCAGGAATGACCATTTAAGAAACATACTCTGAGGTGCATGCAACTTTTTTATGTTAAACTCAGTGTTGAGACGAAGTGCTCAAGGCAGTGCTGGAGAGAGAATCCCAGCTCTGTGGCTCTGCTTCCAGATGGGTCTGTCTGAAGGTCTTTGGCACTGCCCATCGCAGCACTAATCAGTATATGTTAGCCCTAGTAATGCAGGCTCTTGTGTCACACAACTGCTTAGAAGATGAGAGGGGAAATGACTTCTAATTGTAAAATTACATGTAGGAATTTGGAGTGTTTGCCAGGAAAAAAACTGTTGCTGATGTACTGTGAGACACAAGCACACAGCTAGGGAATGATTATAAGATTATTTCAGGCTTAATTCTAAGCGAAACTTACTGGACTTTGGGGGCTGTCAGACTCTAAAATTCTTTTTATGAAGGAGCAGTATAAAAAAAACATGATGACATGGACTTTCATGGGGGAAAAAAAAGGGAGTGGGGAGAGCTATTGAGATGTGTAAACAGCTTCTGTAAGTGCGAGCACGGAGTTCATTTCTTTCCCCTTCGTAGCAAGTATGATTCTTTGTCACAAAAGAAAAATACCAAGACAGACCATTTGCAGAATGGTTTATAGTACAGTATATCACCCTATTATGAGTGACAGTATTTAAATGGTTGGGTAGAGAGCTGGAGAACTGCAAATCAAGCTGCTAGGTTAACGTCTCATGCTCTCTTCTCTTGTGTGAATATTTCAGGAGGGAAAAATTAAGAAATCTTTGAGTGCAGCAGGTATTGGAAGGAAAAATCAATTAAAATAGCAGTGCAAGTAGTTGAATTGTTTAGAAATTCTGAAGGTGAGTTACAGAACAGAAGAGAACAGGGGATGGTTAAGAGGCAGGTATCATCGCATACAGAATCAATTTGAAAAGCTGCTTCCTGCCCAAATTAAAAAAAAAAAAAAAGGACAGTGGGCAAAGTGATACTCTGTGAATTGTAGGAGGGAGAAAAGGAGAGAAGGGAGCTCTGAGCGTACTGGGTGAGGAAAGAAAGAATTACTGGGATGCAGACGGAGTAAGTATAGAAACACATGGTTGGTGTGTTTGCCATATGGTCAGCTCTTGCTGTTAAAAATGAAAATGAAAAAAAAAAAAACAAACCCAAAAAACCCAAGAGGGCACATTGTGTGAGTTAGGTCTCCTGAAATACGTAGTTTTTCCAGATTTCCAATGCTGTGTCTGGCAGCTGAGCTGCACAAGCCCTTCCTGGTGCTGTAAGAGGGCAGTGCATCCCAGCGTTGCTGCTGGTACTAAGCATTCTGAAGTCTGACTTGTTGGTTTTATTTATGTTAATGGCATGGCAAGGAACTTCTTCAGAGTACTTTCTGAATCATTCTTTTACATGGTAAATGTTGCTCTCAGTTTGCAAGTGTAGATGAGAAACAAAACGTGCGTGATCACAGCTGTTAGTGCTTTAATCTTGCAGCCTAGTGATTTCTTAAGTAATTCCTGATACAGATTAAGTGGCACTTAATTCAAATTCAGTGACGTTTCTTACTGTCAGTGCGATGTGGTGAAGAAATAGGTTTATTGAATCTTACGGAGCACAAAGGTGGCAAACTCTCTGCTTCTGTAGAAGGGGAGGCGGCAGACAAAAGCATTGGGCTTTAAAGGTAAGAGGAGGATAGGAGAGCATGCCAATATGATGGATAACAGAGAAGCAGAACTCACATGGAAAATAGTGCTGCTGTGAGAGTTCAGGTGAAAATGAAAGGGAAACAAAATCTATAGTAAACAGGTAAGAGGGAGGAGGAGAAATATTGAACGATGGCTGTTGAACAAAGATAGGAAGCAAAAACAAGAAAACAGGTGACATTCAATAACATCTAAAAATCTTAAGCATCTTTCAGAAAGTAGCACGTCGGTCCCTAGAGGTGCCTGGCTCCTAAGGTGCCTAAGCATGAAGCACGGTGATTGATTGCCAACTTGAAGCAATGCATCGGTGCCCCTGGTGCTCTGCTATTTCGGCACATTGTCAATGCCTCTGAGCTGTTTCCAATTGAACAGTCTTAAGGGCTTTCAGTCTATAGATTTTGGTAGCAAATGCATTGGAGTTGATACATGCAAGATGTCAGAGTGTGAGTTTTCCCACTGTTGAAATCTGAAGGCAAAACATCAGCGTCTGCCCAGAACAGTTCTGATGTTGTGAAAATAATTACCTAAAATACTTAAGATGGAGGTTTCCCTTTCTGGAGGAGAGGAACAAGGTGTCTTAAGAGAGTCAGCATCTCTGTCTAGAGCATTATGTGGGCCAGGACTACCTTCCAGAATGGGATCAGCGTGCAGAAATACTGTCCTGCGGAGCTAAGCAGAGAGGTTTGGTGAGGTTGGTTATGCCAGGCAAAGGCTTCAGGAAACAGTAGGTCTTCCATGTGTAATACAGATGTATTTGGAGAACGTCTGGGAGAGAAAACTCATTTCTGGATCTCGGCAGATAGAGCCTCCCTTAGTTCAGGGATTGGAAAATCATGCTTGTTTTAGTTTTTAGTCTTCTGCAGGATTATTCTTTTGTAGGTCATTTCTGTACTGTCAGAATGCTGCTGACGTGCTGGTTCCGGAGAGATCGCTGTTGTAGGGTGGGCAGACATGGCACGAGTTTACTCCTGTGTAACACAGCAGTGCTTGGGCATCTGATTTGCTTTCCTTGTTTGTAGCTTTTGGCTTCTCCTACTGCAACCCTGAAACAGACAGCTCCCATTTTTACTTACCTCTGAAATCCCAAAAGATTAAGCTGACCCAGCTAGCTGGAAACTCATATTGCCAGATAGTTTGCATTTCTATGCACATTTTAAGAACAAATTTCAGTAGGTGGTATATAAAGAAAGGTGTCCTTAGCAAAGCTGGGTTTTAAGAGCTTGCAATTAATTGCTTCCATGAATTTGAATAATTTGGTACCACAGATATTTTTGTGTGCTTTATATTATGGAAGAGATAGCAGTGACTGTTGTGTCTTTATTTGAAGTAGCAACAGTATGATGCAGAAATTCTTATGGCATTTCTGACAGTAGGACATCAATCAATAGGCGAATGCATTCTCCAAAGGATTCTGCTGTGCAGTTATTCATGTTTACTCATAATTGTTTTAATTTTTATCGACATGCTTTGAGATTTTGAGTTTTAGATATTTTCTTTTGGAAGACGCACCAATGTCTCTTGGGATTTTTTTATGTGTGTTTTTGTTGTTGTTACAAATAGAACTTGAATTTGAGATACTCACATCCTCAAGGTAGATAATAATCAAGATAAGCAGTGAAACCCTGGCAGGCAAGTTGTTTCCCATGTGATGCATCTCTCTTTCTACCGTGCTGATCTGAGCTCCACTGAGCTCAGCCCTCCTCACTCCATCTCCAGTCTTCCCACCATCAGCACTGCCTAAACCCACAGTGGTCAGTTAGGTTTATATATCACCTAAGGAGCTATACCTTAAAAACCTGCTGAAAACCTAACTTGAAATACCATTCTAAAAATGCTTTAATTTGTGTACAGCAGATACGATTACGATACATTTGCCACAATGAGCTAGTAATAGGCCCTTGTAATAACGTGGGATTTCTCTTTCCCTAGATCCTTTCCTTGCAAATGCCACAGGTATTATTGCAGCCTTAAGTCCATCCCCAAGAGATGGAGACAGCTATGCTGACACACACCGTTCTGCGCTCAGGTCCAGCTGCTCCCCAGCTAACACAATCCCTCACATTGGTACTTACCTCAGCAGGAAACGTAATCCTTGGGTTACAGAGCATTAGTTTGAAATGAAGTGTGTATTTACACCTCTGTTTGGACTCTGAGCAGGAGCAGAGGAAACACAGCCAGGGGTTCTGTGCAGAGAAAACGTGCACGTCATGTTGAGAAGTTTGGAAGGACAGACGTAGAAAATGGAACGTCAGTAGTTACGCTTGGTTTTGGTTTTCTTTAATTATCTGTCCATCCTGTGCAAGCGCTTTCCAACGCCTCATTAATAGGGATTTTGTCTGGTACTGTCTGTGAAGAGTTGTCACCATTAAGCTAGTTATAATAGTGACAAATTAATGCACATCTGCACTTTTCCCTATGGTGTGCAAAGAATAATGTATTACACAAACTGCTTGGAGAAACCACGGTTTAAATATTTTAGTGATGTGATATCTAACACTGATCTGACAGATCTCTAATAACTTATTGGTAGCGTTCACTTTATAATGTTGCTGCACAATAAATGTAGTTTTTCCCTGGTTATTTAGTTTGGAGGATCCCTGAATTGGTCTCCCTTCATCTGAAAGGTATCCTGGAGATGGTGTTTGCCAGAGCTCTAAGTAAAAATGACTTTGTTCTCTGCTATGTTAAATTGGCTGGTTAATTCTGGTGTTATTTACCCTGTAATTCATTAGTTTTACTCTACCATTGGCAGCTGACAGGCTGTAATTTCATGCCTTGCAATAAAAGATGTCTCATAATCTGCTTCATTTAGCAGCAAGAGAATTTAATGAAATTAACTGCAGCCCTAATTATGCTAGTGAATACTAAAGACTGCTATCAAGTTTCCTCAGAAAAGGACAAGGTCCACCTCGTGAAGGATTTAGAATATAATTTCCTGGGAAAAGTTGCAAATGTCTCCTTCTATTGGCCAACAAGGGCCAATTACGAGTGCTGATATAACTTTAATGAACTAGTTTATTCCGAGTATCTCTCAAGGAATTTTTTTTATTATTATTTTCTAAATATTTGAGCAAATTTTGAGCGAGTTCTCTGCTTTGCAATAACTGATCTATGAACGTTTGTTTTACTCAGATTTCAAGGATTTCAATAAGGTTGTGGAACCTTATTGATGAATGCTTGCCTTTTCCAGCCAACAAGGTAGCCCAAATACTGCCTACTTCTTAGAGTTCTCTTGGGAGTTCTACATCCCAGAGCATAACGGGTACTCTTTCTGCCATGATTCATTAGAATTTCATAGCTAAATTACACAAAAACAAGAATTGAAAAGAAATACCAAAATTCAAAAGGAAGCCTGACAGAAGAGTAGTTGCAGTTGTGTGAATGCAAAAGGAGAATAGATGTTGAGGAGTTCCTGGGGTGGTGGAAGCAAGGAGGTTGTTCTTCACTGTTTTGTGAAGTACGTGATTTTTGTGTCTATTTTCAACTTCATATTTAAAAGGCCTTATTTTATTTCTGGCACGATTTTCTTGATTTCCATTTGAAAGCATTGGTTGATGTATCTTTGCCAAATGCATGCTAACTGCTTGCTAAGCGCTGCCACGCTTAAACAACACGATGTGAAATGTAACCACCATTTTATGGCTTAAACGATGTTAAATGTAGTTAATTGGAAAAACTTTTAACTGCAGAGAATTTCCCTATGAATAGCCTTCATAATAACCATCTCACTATAAAACGCAAAATGCTTTGCTCACAAGGACAACTGTACTATAAAGGTGAAGTGTATTGATCAAATTACCTGAGATAATAAACTTCGGATGAATAACTTCTATATTGATGAATGGGAGAAGTCTTCCTTTTTGCCTGATGTTGTTGGTGTGATGGGAAGGCTATTGAGAGAACAGTGTTACACTGTGTGTGATTGTTTCAATCAATGTTTATATTTTTAAGTTAAATAGCAGTGTGAAATTGTTGGTGGAAAATTGCTTTGGAGTTTTTACTGTTTCTGTTCCAGTTTCTTTTATTCCAATCTTTCATTCGTTGTGAGTACAATTGTCTTCCTCTGGTTAAAAAGTTATAGGACTATATAAAAGTGAGTGTTTATGGGGGAAAGACTTAAATTGGTTTGTATTTGCAACAGCTTGTAAAGCTGAATAAGGAAACAATAATGACCTTCATACGCATTAGGGAGAAGTGAGGGCAGGACACAACTGGACTCGAGTGCTGTCAAAACGAGGAAGGGTTTTGGGCCTACAAAAGAGGAAGAAACACTGTGAAACAGGGCTGAGAAGCCAATGGGATGTTCTGGTTTTTGTGAAGGGCTGCTCAGAACGTGGCATTCCTTTACTTTCTCATGAGTGGGAATTTCATGAACTTGTTACATCCATCTTGCTCTTCTATCTGATAACTGTATCTACCATTCACAACGCCTTCAGTTTCAGGTGTGACCGTAGGCATTTGCTACCTTGGCGCCTTCAGATATATAACTTGCAATAAACCTAACCCAGCCCTTTTTTTAACCTTTCAGAATACAAAAAACAAAACCTTGTGTTTTAATTCAGTCTGTAGTAATCGCTTGTAGTAACGTTTATGGGTGAAGAAATTAAACGAGTGCTGCATTGATGGAACATTTTGGAATATCTTCAGAATCCTCACGTAGAATGGAGGCAATACAGCGTATTTAATATTTCTTTTGATGTCTGCAAATTGACCTGAGATTGTACATGGAGTGAACCAAAATGTACTTGTATAAATTTACTGCACAATAATTTGAAACAGGCATAAAGCAGGATTCCTTTGTTCTACACGTTGGAAGAAATTATTGTGAGGGAAAAGTTGTGAGACGATGTGAAGTGATGTGTGGATGTGCTCACCTTGTTTCATGTATGTGCATAGAAATGTTTGTATGTTTTTGTAAGCACGTGAATATGTGTGTATGTGAAATCCCCGTATAAAAAGATACGTAACAAACATTCTGTAGAAATGGAAAAGCTGGAGCAGAGGGCAACCAGAGTGAAGCAGAGATTTGAGAATCTCCGTTTATTCCAGAAAGGTGAGAAAGACAAGTCTGTCGCAGTCTTTGGAAGGAGATTAAGAGGCACTTTCTTTTATTGGCAAGGCTCGATTCTGCGAGGTGTTTGAGCTTGTGTCAAGTGCAACCTGAGGGGGCAAGAACTTCAGCTGGAGGAAAGGCCGCGCACCGCAGGAATGGAGACTGGATGGCATGGAATCTGAATAGCGATAAAACAGGAATCTTGAAAGCGTTACATGCAAAATTCAGTTTGGGTTATTAGCAGCCCTTAGCTTGGTTAAGAGCTTTTAGAGCTTATTCCTTGAGCAGGATTCATTTTTGCTGGCTACCTTCGAGCTTTCGGAGAATAATGTTTAGTTGATACCTGTGAGCCACACTGCCCAACTTTTAGCACCCAAAATTAAAAGCTCAATTTGAAATGTGAAATAGATCAGAAGCCCGTGGAGGCAGAAACTTGGCTGTGAAAGGGGGCTTTGATGTCCATAATGTCTATTGTTTAATGTCTGGTTTTTGCTTTTAAATGCCAAGGCACAGCATGGAGGCCAGGCCCTCCCATGGTGCCACAGAGGGTGCTTTGGGTGGTAGGGGGAAAAAAAGAGAAATGTTCCATCCTGTGAGGACGAGGTTGACAAGTACGAATGCTTTTGGAGATCTTTTTAAAGGAATCGTGCTGTAAAGCGTGCAAATTCACGGTGAGCGTGCCGTGCGTGTGCATGTGTGCAAGAGAAAGTTAGCAGTCAGTCAGGATTTTATCTCTTAATGAATAGAGACTGCTGAAGTAAGGGTTAGGTAATTGAGTTTATAATTAATTAGCCATAACCCTCATCAGATAAAGCAGTTGTCGAGATATTTTTTTTTTTTTTTTTTTATCTCCTTTCTCTCCCCAGGGCCTGCCCTTCTTTGTCCTTGCTCTGACAGCCAGCACTTATCTTGGGCCTAGGCCAGACCCGCGCCCGCCATGCCCTCCCCCTGCAGCCGCGCGGTGGTCAGCCGCAGCCCGCATTGTGCTGCGCGGCTCCCAATCAGCCAGCTGTCGGGCGCGGGATGATGAATTAGCAGGAGGAGTGGACGAGGAGGTGAGCTCCAGATCGGGCTCCCGATAGCTGTGTTGGGCAAGTCACCGAGAGCGGCCCTGACGTGCCGCTGACACGTCGCAACAAAAAGGCGAAGGAGGGAGACGCGGCGCGGAACGGCGCGTGCCTCCGGAAAGTTAGGGTGCTACAAAGAGCCCTTAATTTCTCCCGCTGTGCAATTCGCCGTAACAATGCGGAGGAAATAAATTAGATTCCGCGCTGATTCTTTTGGTGGCCTTATCTCCCTTGCATAGTGGGCTGCCCTGCTCTGCCCGCAGTAGGGGCACATGCTTCAGATCCATATCTTGAGAGCATCGAGGTGTCACGTCTCTGCTTGTTGAGCTAGATTAAGGGCGTTTGGATTCTGAATTTATCCTCAAAGCTCTCTCCTTTGTGGATGCGTTGGAGAAAAGGAGCTTTCTTGCTGTGTTTACAGTAGGTTGTGGCATTCAGCTGGGTTTTTTTTAGATGGGTTTACCTGCTGGAGGAGAAAAATTTTCAGGAACAAGTCTGTGGGTTTCCTCTTCATCTGGAGTTTTTGAATTAGAGATGAAGACACTCTGTCTTATATTGATTTTGGGCTTCAAATGAGCACTGTTTCTTCTTAATCTGAGTGGAGAATGTAGCTAAGTCTCTTGATGTAAGGTAGGATTGAATCTTTTAGAAACCGTACAAAGCGTTCCTCACCTGTGGTCACCTTAATTTTCCAGTAGACTGGTGCAGCTTCCCTTTTTCTTCTCATTTTAGTGGCAGTATTTGTTTTCAGTTCGACTTTGTGGATTCGAGCAACAGAGGTTTCCCTGGGCATATGTATGTAACCCCCTAGGATCTTTTTGAAAGTTAATTTAGTAATATATTAGTTAACCTCCATTTAAGATGGCAGTTCTAAGTACATGAGAGATGATACCAATGTCAGAACAAACCTGTTCCATCTTGGAATAACAGCAGAGCGGTTATCCTTGTGTGCCTTGCAGTGGTTTGTGAAGCACCACAATTACACAAGATGTGTATTTAATCCAAACAAAGCAAAATTTCGTGTACCCCCCTGCTAACTGATTGAATGGAGGAGTAAAGGAAGCACTTACCTGAATTATGATTTTTGATGTGCGCTGCTGTGGGAAATTCCAATCAGAAACATCATTTTTCACCGTGATGACATTTACTAGGACGAGGTGCTGAGATGCCTGACCAAAGTGCTTTGTCCAACATCTCTGGCTTGTTTTTGCTAAATCTGTAAAGAAAAAGTGAAAACTTGCATTGGCATCCAGTAATCTCTCTGCTGGTGATGAGCCGTCTTCCTGCCTTCTTTCAATACAGCCAGAGGAACTTCTTATAACATGCATGTGTTTTCCTATGTGCTGCTCTTGGTGGTTAGTCAACACGGGTGGGTTTGAATCTTGCGGATTAAAGTGAATTGAATGGAGCTGAGAGCCTTCCCATCCCCAAGAGGCGTTCAGTTGTGTTTTATGTTTGTGAAAGACAAAGCACGACTACACTAGAGGAAGATAATGATCTGTGTAATGCAAGAACTGCTCCAATTTATTTTTTTTTTCCCAAGTTTGAGAATTTGTATTTCAAATGAAATACCAATGCAGATACCTTGTATTATGTTATCTCATGCAAAGGGATAACTGAGCTTGCATTACTTTTAACTCAAGGGAACTGACGAGGACTGGAGTAAACAACACATTTTGCTTTAAATTTGAGTCTGGAGCATACGATGCTGGAAAGTATCTCTGAACAATATTTTTATAACGAAGCTGTGGAAAACAGGTTTGGATTGCAAACATTGGTTCAGTGTAGATACAGCCATTGTTTACATAGAATTTGTGTTTTTTGGTGGAATAACATCCTTAATGTTTTTCACATCCTCAGTGTTTTTAACTGGGTTTTTTGTTATCAACCGTTTTTTGTAAAAAATACAGGTATCATGGAATCATAAATACATGTGACTAATAACAGTGCTGCATTAATATGCATCTTACTATTGGAAGTCTTTTGTTTGGAATAGAACACACAGAATAAGGCAATAATTTGAGTTGGGTGGGACCTTTAAATATCTAGTCCAAACCCTCTGCCATGGGCAGGGGTATCTTTCACAACATCAGGTTGCTCAAAGCTCTATGCAGTGTGGTCTTCTCTGCTGCTCCTTTACTGTGCAATCAGAGAAGACTGTACGTGTAGAAGATCAGCTCAATTCAAGGCTTCTTAGTTGCTTGTGGTGAAGGAAAACAGCATTCTTTGTTCCTCAGAAAATGTTTAATGCCACCCCTACCTGAATTCATCTCGTCCTGGCACTTAACTAATGCACTTACTGCAAAATTAAGCTGCATTTAGGGGTGGTCTGGTCTCACATACATCTAGAATCCTTATGCCTGTTGTGCATCACTCTGTCATTTGTTCACTGTCTCTGGTGAAGCTTCAAAACATTGGGATGCTTGACAAGCAAAACTGCAAAGAAGAAAGAGGAAACAAGGCCTTGAGATGGATGGAGTAAGTGCTTGTGGCTTTGCTGTTTTCAAACGAGTATTTTCCTTTCTGTTGCTGTTGTTCTAATTCGTGATAGCAGTCTGTGACCATTGTTTCTGTGCTGTGTTTAGTTGCAGGTAGGAAAATATTTCTGCATGACTGGGTAAAACAGTGATGAGTGAAATGAACATCTTCCTGAAATAATGCACCAATGCTGATCCTGGTAACAGCAAATAGGAGGGTAGCAGTTCCCAGTGCACGCAATCCTGCTGTACTGGAGGGCTGCACTGCCTCCCTGGTAGCAGACAGGTTTCTGCTATTCTGGAAATACTGTTTCTAAAACTCCAGGTATCCAGGTATTCTCCTGGACTGTACAAGAGATAGTGATGGAAGTTTTCAACCACTGAAAGGTTTTCAAGACTACTTTTAAACAGCAAACTTGAGATAATAAGGCGAAAGTTGGAATGACTGGACCCAAGATTTGCCCCTTTAGAGCTGCAGGTTGTTCTGAGGGCCTTTGAGGCATTCAGACTTTCAACGAGGCTGTTTAAGGAAGCCAGCTATAAGACAGCAAAAGTTTGTCTTTGCGCTAGGCAGTCCAGATAAAGTTGCAAGGCTAATTTAATTTGACATACTTGCAAATATGTTCTGTTAGTGGAAAACAAAGGGAGCATTTTCTCCCAGGAGGGTACCTTGGAGAGGAAGCTGTGGTTTCCTGGGGGACTTTGGTGCTTTCTTGCTTTCTTCCCCACTGGAGATCTCACAGCGTGCATGGAGGGCACTGACGAACTCCTCTCCCTTAACGAGTTTTCTAAACTGATTTGCTCATTCCTTTTTGTCACTTTTGTAGAACCAGCATTGAAATGCAGAGGAATAGTCCATCTGACATACCGGAGCACGGGGTGTTGGAGTTGGTAGTACCAAGTATCAGCAGCAGCCATAATTGACAAATAATACCCCTCATAAATACTGCCAGGCTTTTCAATTAGTTTTCATCTAAAATTCGGGATGCAAAATGATGGCCTGTCAACTGACAATGGATGACAAAAATTAATAAATTGTCTTCTAAATAGTATGGACACTTAAGAAAAATTGGGCAGCCAATTTAGCACAGCATGAACCGGGGGGAACCTTTTGTACTGTTGCCGTGCCACTAATGTTGTCTGGGTCTTTATTAATGGTGCTTGGCTGCTGCTGACAGTTTTGTTGCTACTGGCAACTTTCTTCATTAAAATTAAAGCCAGCGTCAAATCCCATTAGCCGCACTCTGTGTACCTTGCATTTTTATTTATACAATCTTTTTCTTTACAAACACATTCTTTATCTATAGGAAGCTGGAAAAGGTGGTTGGAAATTAGTCTTGTCGGTGGCTGATTACTTACCCAAATAACAGATTGTGTTTTGTGAGGGATAACATTTCCAACATGTTATACCTAGCCTACAGTCCAGTGACCGTGCACAGAAATCCATAAATGATCCTTATAAATTGCCTTTTGTTAACATGGCCTTCTTCTGTATCACCTGCCAGCTAGTTGGTTTCCAGGTACTCTTCATAAAACACTAATAACCTCTGAAGGAGAGCAGTTCAGTTGTATGATCTTCTACATCTCAGCTGCCTGTGAAACTAAAATATTAATAACGGTGTGTACATGCTTAAAATAGAGTGATCAACACGTATTTAATGGCTCCTCTTACAGGAAAAAGATGCTGTGTGCATCTTGACCTTTTTTTTTTTTTTTAAGTGAACGTTACTGGTTTTGGAAATACCTTTTGGTTTTCTTTAGGAAATCTTGGATTGGCTCCTAAATTTTCATTCATAAATATATATAGCACAGGATAAGTCTTGTACCTGCTGAATATTACGGAACATGGAGATGTTGAGTGACCACTGCATGAAATACTTGAGGTATGACAAAGCAGTCTGTACTCTGTATTACAGATTGCATAGAAAGAGTTGATATCAACTCAAGGCTTTGTGTGAAAAATCTGATAGTACCAGGAATGTCTCAACCAGATGGACTCCCAGAAATGTTTGCAGCAGACCATTGGCCTTGTGCTGTTGCTAATAGGATGCTGTTTCTGGAGCCTCCCGTGTGATGCCAACTAATTCTAGGTGAAGCTTCCAAAAGAATTTGGTCACTGTCATCTTCGTTATTATAGTGATCAAGAATATCTTCTGCTGGTTAGACTTTGGTTGGCAAAAGAGTAAGGGAGAGCTGATGAGAGTTTTCAGAATGCTGGTGAAGGGCCCTGTTTTCCTATCAGTATAAATTCATTAAGTGCTGTGTGCACAAGACCATTTAAGTATTGACTTAAACGGTTATGTTTGAAAGTGATCTCGTATGGTAAACAAAAATGAAAAACAATTAATGGTTAAAATTGTGCACGTAGAGCAGTTTTGGACTAAAGTATGTGCTGTGTGGCTCAAATCTGAATTTCAATTCAGCTGGAATGAAATGACCCTATCATTCTCGAGAATGGATGTGCCCTACAAAGCAAATAAACTGGCAACACTGAATTAGCATCGATCTAATAAATCCAAGTTGTGCCTGAGTTTATTCGCTGAATCTTCTAGGTTTAAAAAGAAAAAAAAGTGTCAGTAGTTAATTGTTGACTGAAGCTTAATATCTGTTAAAGTAAATGAGGCATGAAATATACTACATAGGAAGTATTATATCCAGAGTGATTTTAACATTAAAACAATATTAAAATTTTTAACTTTGACACAATAACAGAATTCTTTATTTTGAAATTACATTGATTAATGTTAAGCTTGGTTCCTGTGGGAAAGGAGAAGCGATCAAATGAGTCTGTAGCAGCCATGTTATGTGGTTGCTCACTTGTGTCTTAGGATATCCTACTTTTATCTAAAGGCTTTTTTCCTCTCTCCTGGGAGAAAACTGAGAGTGTTTTAAGATGTTCATGTGAATGCTAGTGTTAGTTGGTAGTTCATAATGTCCATCACATTGAATCATAGAATGGCCTGAGTTGAAAAGGAGCACAATGCTCATCTGATTCCAACCCCCTGCTATGTGCCAGTGTCACCAACCATCAGACCAGGCTGCCCAGAGCCACATCCAGCCTGGCCTTGAATGCCTCCAGGGATGGTCACAAGTTGGTTCCTTCACTCTTCCTCCCATGTCCTCTTAAACATCAGGGCAGTCCCCATGTATCCTGCGTGGACATCTCTATGTGGAGTATGGGTAGGCTTTAAATTTGTTCCTCTTTACACAAAACATGAAAAATGATAATAGAGTCCATTCTATGGGAAAAAAAAAAAGTTTGCATATGAGTTTCAGTTACATAAAAATATCCTTCCTGAAGCTCTCCCTATGGTGCATCATGCTTCAGATGATCCAGGTTATACAAGAAACGTAGCTGTGACTAAATGGGATTTCCCATTTTCTATTTCTGACTTTTTCAGAGCATGAAATACGGTTTTATGAGCTTTAGGAAGTAGGATGCAGTTTAAAACCAGCAACGCTGTGTCTGACTGGACCATTTTAATAGGTAACCCTGTTACCCAGGCCTGTTGGTGTACGTACTCTTACGACTGTTCTTTCTGATTTGCCTTTCATTCACTTCTAAATCTCTGCAGGTATGTACATACCTCAAATGAGCCATAAAGTTTCTGAAGTAATTTCTTGAGACAGACCTAGCACTTGTGACACATCTCCAAAGCAAGCAGAATTGCCACCGCTTGATTTTGGGATCTGTTTTGGCAGTTAGCATGCAAAGTCATTGCCAAGTCTTCATCCCACCATACGTGCCATTTTCTGTGAGGCCAGCCTGGAAATGTGCCTGGTGTGGAGCAGAACATCACTGACGTGCTTGTAGAATCAGGAGTATGTTCTGTAACTCTTCAATAACTGCATCTGGGAGATGTGAATTCAGTTAGTACAATTTCCATTAGCAGATCAAGTGAGTCACTTAAAGGAATGTTTTCTCACTGGCTTTCGTAGTGTTTTGCCTGCTGTAATGATGAGAGGATACCAATTATCTGATGTATTAGCTGTATATCTGAAGGAGCCATCTTCATTCCCATTCCTCTGAGTGAAACACGTGGATGTATACACGTACATGGACACACACATGTATTTCTCTCCGTGGTTTTAGGAGGCATTTGAGGGAAAAACATTTGGGGTGGGTGGGAGGAAGAGTGATGGAGGATCTTGAGCCATCTCAGCGAGTCCTGCAGCGATGGCTGCATCATGAAGCAGCCCGAGGAACATCACTGCTTGCCCAGGATCCTGTGAGTAGAGGACAGGGTGTAAAAGGAAGGCAAAATGAGACATCGGGAAATGTTGTTAAGGAGAAGGAAGAAGGTACGCTTCTCCTGTAGGACAAAGAGTATTTTTATCTTACCCAACAAAAGACTAAGGACCAGAGGTATAACCACTCCATAACATCATGTTTTTTAATGCAGGGCACTCCTTTGGATTTAAAAACAAACAAACAACAAAAAAACAACACAAACAAAACCCTGCGTTGTCGCACAGACTTTCAGAGGGTTGCTCACCTTTGTGGTCCCAAAATTTCACAATATAAAGTGTGGATCTTTTCTGCACAATGATAAGGAACAAGGTTTAAAAAAAAGAAAAAGCCCACCACTTTTTTTTTTTTTTTTTTCTTTCTGGTGACGTTCTTGGTTTTGTTATTCAGGAGATGCTGCATTAAATTGGATTTTGTGTCCATCATTATTAAAATGTGAAGTGTGTCGGTCACAAAGCATACATTTCAGGGCAGTTAGCTGAATAATTCTTTTCTTTATTATCCCAAATTACTGCTGAGCTCTGGAGAGGTGAGCAGTTTAGCCAATTATTGCCATTTGAGCTGGATTTGTGGGTGATTAGCTCCTGGTCGAATTCAGTCCTGGCAAGGGCTTTGAAGCCTTCGCTTGTGTGATTTTCACAGCGGTGAGGTAGGAATAGACGCGGCTAATGACAGGAAGGTCGCGTGGGTTATGTGACCTGTGAGGGGGGGGCTTGGGTTTAGCAAATAGGGCATCCACAATAACAAGTGTGTCACTAACCCTGCCGTGCATAATCGGAGTTTTATAGGATTGTTGGAGATGCTGACAGCTCAATTAAAGTGTAACCCTTTGTACCATATACCCTGGCAGAATGACAGAAATATTACCAACAAAAAAGGGAGGGTGCCACAAGGGAACTGGTTAAAGATCCAGTATTCTTTTTCTTCCCCCCTTCATCGGAGCCTGCACAGAACAAGCTGCAGAAAGCATCCATTTGTGAAATAATAGGTTGTCCAGGGGAGGGGTATGGTGCCAAACATGGCTACAAAAAAAAGCTTCTCTTAAGTGGTCTTCCTGATGTTTCTATGGAAACACTATAGTATCAGGATAGAAAGTTAAAATTGGTTTTTAAGCTTTTCATGGCTTTCTCCCATGGACCCCCCTCCCCCTAACAAAGCTCTACTTTATATAAAATATGGTAAAGAGAATTTCAGGGTTCAGGAGACGAAGCAATGCTGTAACGAGAGCTGTACCAGCTACCCAGAAGTTGCAGTGTGTGCACAATGAATCCCTTTTTGATTTCATTCCCGCTCAGTGCTGCGTTTGTTTCTTCTGGGGGAAAAAAAAAAAACATCAACAACAGCAAAAATGAAATGTTATTCTGCTTCATTCTCACGCCTGGCCGTGCAGCCGTTTCGTACAGCCATGAACAGTTCTGCTCTCCGAGCTCCTTCCAAATTAGCCATGCCATGCTGTAACGTGTGCTCGTGCTAAAGCAGTTTCCCAAAATTGTTTTTTTCCCTTAATTCTAGCCTAGGTAGCAGCGTTTCAGCACGCTGGTTTGTGTAGATGCTAACTCCGTTTGTGTCCAGCGTCGTTAGAGCACAGTGTGTGATGCTGAGCCACAGCAAGAGGTAACAGTTCAAACAGAGCTGCTGGCTGCTGTACTACTGACTCAGACCCCTTGGCATCAGCTGTCGGGTTTCTCCCACACTAAGATAATGATTTGCATCTCAGTGCATTGCACATCAGCGCTCTGACGTTGGTGTCAGGATAAACCACAACTGCCAGTGCCAAGGGGTTAATAAACCGACTACTTGAGGTTATTAAGGACTGTGATTTTTTTATTTATTTTTTTTTTCACAGTCCAGCAAATGGGAGAAACCTTAGAAGACAACAGAGCTTCTGTGTACTGTAGGGTGGAAAAATATTGTGACTTGTTAAGGAGCGTGCCTCATTCAGAGTGAGAACTGGGTTTAGAGCAAGTGGTGTGCCCTAAATATATAATTCTCTAAATATAATTGTCTGCAGTTTGTACTACTCTTGTGTTTTCTACAAAGTTTAGTATTCCTATCCATTGTGCAAGCAGGCATTCCTTTGCACCTGCTGTACTCTGTACTCTGCAATAGCACTGCATTTATTGCTCCGTCAGCATGCTACAGCAGGGCTGGTTCTTCAGCTTTCCATTCAAATGCTTTGGACACTGGTGTGACTGCTCTTCCAAGATCATCTGTTTGCCTCATAAAAGTAGAAAGTTCCACCTTAGGTGAGTGTGGTGTGCCAGTTGGTGGCTTCCTGTTCTCTAGTCCATGGATTGCAGTGTGATCATCTCTTCTCCATCACTTGCAAGACAGATGAGTTGCTTCCCGTGCCCAGCCAAATCCTCAGGAATGTTTGGTCATGCCATGTTGGAAATACGTACCCTGCCCTTTAAAAAGCAACCCTGGAGCTGCAGCCTGCAAGATTGTGCCTTAAAATTATTGGCTGCGTATTGGAGGAACTCGTCCATTACCCGTGGTTAGCAGATTAAGTCATAGAATCATAGAATGGGCAGGGTTGGAAGGGACCTCAAGGATCATGAATCTTCAACCCCCCCTGCCACATGCAGGGCCACCAACCTCCACATTTAATGCTAGACCAGGCTGCCCTGGGCCCCATCCAACCTGGCCTTGAACACCTCCAGGGATGGACGGGGCATCCACAACCTCTCTGGGCAGCTGTTCCAGCACCTCACCACTCTCTCTGTAAAGAATTTCTCCCTGACATCCAACCTAAATCTCCCCTCCCTCAACTTAAAACCATTTCCCCTAACAAAATCACCATGTAGTAAAACCAGCTCCCTCAGCCTGTCTTTGTAGGGGAGGTGCTCCAGCCCCCTGATCATCTTCGTGGCCCTCCTCTGGACCCTCTCCAACAGCTCCCTGTCTTTCTTGTACTGGGGGCTCCTTTGAGTTACATTGCTGGATCAGCCATTAGAAGTACAAAGACAGTGACAATAAGGATTGTGCTTTTTCTTCTGATTTGTTGTGTCTTTAGTGCTGAGGAATTCATTCTTTGCTGGCAGTACCACTCCTCGCTTCTGGAACTGCAGTGAACTTTAACACTCACTTGTCTGCATTTGGATGATTTTCTTAGTAAAGGTTTTTAAATTTTTTTTATAGTAGCCAGTGTACCAAGAGCTCGGAAACTTCTGTGCTGCAGTTCTTCAGCAAAAGTAGTGTCTTTTGGTCCAGGTCAGAGCTGTGGCTCCATTGAGCCCTATTGCCCTGTTACTGTTAAGATACATTTACTACAGGTTTCCAATTTGAAAAAGTTTAAACAGTTTCGTAGCTAGTCATTCAGAAAACCAACCACCTTTCCCTGAAATGTCTGGGAAGAGAAGACTTAAATCTAGGAAATCAGGAGAGGAAAAAAGAACAGTTGCTTTCCTGCATAGGGATTTGAAATGCATTTATATTCCAGAGGTTTGGTTGCACATTCACCTTGTTGGAGAGGGTAGTAGCTGCCATGATCTTACATCTGTAGTGTGCAAGTATTTGAGCTGGTGCCAATTGTATGGTGAAGAATGAGCTTTAAGACTCTGAAGCTGTTGAAGTTCAATATTCTAGAAGCAAAAATCATCAGGTAAGAAGTAATCTCATGTTTTAGGACAAGCTACGTTGGTCCCAGTGCTTCCAGCTGGCTAACTGTGTTGGTTAGTGGTACAAACCCGGATGATTCGCCAGCGTTTGTTTATGATGTTAAGCAATTTAAAAGAAGGGAGTGCTGTATTAACCAGAATTCGTACGTAGCCATTGCTTGTGATCCTGACTGTGAATGGTTGCTAACCCAATTATTTGGATGAGGATGTTGTTTTTTTATGACAGGTATGTTTTTTTTCTTCTGTGAATGCAATGCAAATGATAGAAAATTCATGTGGAAAATTCATAGCACTGAATGGAAAATGAAGAGTTTATGCTGTTAATGATTAAGAGCAAGATTGCGTATTTCATTCTGTCAAAACAGCATTAGGGTAACAGTATGAGGTTGGCTTAAAATTAAGGAGGAAAAAAATAGGCTGTGTGATGCTCGTACCTCAGCTGTGGCAGTGCTAGAAGTTCCCACAAGAAAATAGAAATGTAAGTATTGCTCTTTTTCAGCAGCTGCAATCTTGGCTGTGCCTACAGACTTCTAGAGGGTCCTGACATTACGACTTGGCATGCCAGGAAAAGTCAGATGTACCAAACCCTCCTTAAAATCACTGAACAAAGTCACGTGCTGTAGCTGGAGCCAACGCAGAAGAAACCTGCAGTCAGTTAAACACAACACAAATGTTTGTGAAACGTTTTTCATTTCTTGTGGCCACTGGGAAATCCGAAATATGCGAGAAAGTTAGGGGAACGCAATGGAGCACAGCAGGGAACACAAAGGAGGTTTTTGCCCACCAGTGTTGGTTCTGCAGGCTCCCTTGCCAGCATCTTTGATGCGTTGTTACACAACCTTGAGAGGTCACTTTTAAATGCTGATAATTTGCTGCTTAGAAAGATATTCCCATGGAATAAATATCAAATCGTTTCCCCATTCGCCTTTGTTTGTAAGCAAGGTGTTCAGCTCGCAGGAGGTGTCTGGGGCACTGAGCTGCTCACCCCACATCCAGGTGATGTGTGCGTGCTATGAGCAGTGGTCCCTTGGCCAGTGGTCTGGTGCCAGCAGTGCAAGTGATCCCACGCTGGGGGCCCTTCATTAGCTGCTGGTAGTCCCAGTAATGATGTGGCTGCAGAGCCTGACGGCAGTCTGCAACTTCTGGTGCCCTGAAGCTCAACAACGTGAGCTGATTGACTCAGTTAGGGCCCCAGTCTCTAACAGCAAATGCAATCAATAAATCTTTGTTGGTAAATAATTGCTATTGAACAGAGTTTTAATATAAATTTATGAGTGGTGTTTTATCACAGCTTGAGGCTACAGCAAGCCACTGAGTGATGGATTTCAGATAACACTTACATTCATTACATTAACTTTGTAAGTTATTTAAAGCTTGTACACTTAACATTGCTTTTGGCTTGCAATGACCTCCTGGGACTAGACTTGGCATACACATTACTAGTAAAGAGATTGCCATACATACAGACAGTTCTCTGTTTTCTTTGTAGAGCGGTGCCGTTTGCTGGGAAAAGTCAAGGAGTGAAGTTGGTGCTCTCTACTGGAGCGTGATTCTTGTCACTCATTAGAAATACAGCTAGCACTGGCTGTTAGGAGCATCGTTGCTCTGTTAGAGTCAGAATTGCAGTTTTGGAGAGAAGGTGGTAAGATTTGATTTGAAGCGTTAAGTTCTTCTCAGTTTCTGAGCAAATTGGAGGTGTTACATTTGTAGTGTTGAATCTTGAGGGCTGAATGACAGTGCTAGAAGCGCAGATGGAGGAATGTAAGCAAAGGTTTTGTACAGACTAGGAGAAATAATGTTATCTGATTGATAATAATTTGAGAAACAACGTAGAACTTTGAACATGGAGTTGATTCCCTTAATCCCTTACTGCCTAGCTGTAAGGCGAAATGGGATTTCTGCTGTGTGCTGGGGTTGGGGTCCACCAGCTTGCCAAAGGCACCAAGAGTCAATGGGAACCAGGGTCCCTCTTGCTTCATAGACTTACAGAATCACTCAGATTGGAAAAGATCTCTAAGATCTCCAAGTCCAACCCCAACCCACCCCACCATGCCCACTGCCCACATCCCTCAGTGCCACATCTGCACAGTTCTGGAACACCTCCAGGGAGCCCCAGCGCTCCTTGGGCAGCTGTGCCACTGCAGCACTGCTCTTTCTGGGAAGAAATTGTTCCTAATAGCCAACTCTGCTTGCAGGCAGAGGATCTGATGCAACTTAAAAGTAGACATAATGTGACAGAAGGTGTTTTTTTGTTGTTGTTTTGTTTTTGTGTTTCTTTTCTATGAGTAGCATTTCTTGTTGTACTTAGGCCATTTTATTTTTTTTATTTTTTTTATTTTTTTTTTTAAGTTTAGTGTAAGTGCATTTCTAGCAGATCTAAACTCTGATACTAAGAGCATTTCTCCAGACCGTTCTATATAATTATCACAAAGTGACAGTCTCTGGCCTTGGGGGTATAAAGAAAGAAGTGTGGCTGATGTGCTCCTCTGCTTCATAACACTTTGTTAGCTCCATGTATTCACGGTGCTTTTGTTCACAGATATTGGAAGATACATTTTGGTTCTCAGATAATACAAAAATTGTATTATTTTATGCATCCTTAAGAAATAGAGCAGGAAGTCTGATTGGTTAGGTTGGTGCGAATAGTCGATGGTGCATATTTAACAATGAGTAATTTTTAACATGAGAGCACCAAACTGCGCTTTAGAAGCGAGGTGGAAACCCCATTCTGAATAACTAGTCCCTTATTTAGATCCCAAACCAGAATTTCGTAGCTCACACCTAGGTACAGAATCACAGAACGGCCAGGGTTGGAAGGGACCTCAAGGATCACGAATCTCCAACTCCCTGCTGCATGCAGGGCCACCAACCTCCACATTTAATACTAGACCAGGCTGCCCAGAGCCCCATCCAACCCGGCCTTGAACACCTCCAGGGATGGACGGGGCATCCACAGCCTCTCTGGGCAGCTGTTCCAACACCTCACCACTCTCACAACAAACAACTTCCCCCTGACATCCAACCTAAATCTTCCCTCCTTCAACTTCAAACCATTTCCCCTAACAAAATCACCATGTAGTAAAAATCATTATGAATTTTCTATGTGAATATCCTATTATTTGCATCCTATTCTCAGTAGAAAAAAAAAAAAAAAAACATATTTGCCAAAAAAACATCCTCCCACAAACAGTGGGGATGGCAGCCATTCATTTAGGTGGTTTCTTCTGCAGTGTGTGGAGTTTATAATTGGCATGAACGCCAAATTACATAAGTAGTGGTATGTTTTCTTTATAGCACTGAGCGGTAAAAAGGTGTGAAATCTATTTCTACTTTCTTCAAGACTTCAAAAAACAAAAAAAAAAAAAAAAAGAGGCAAGGAAAAAGGAAAGACAGTTGTGATTCTTATGGCTTTTTCCCCATTAAAAGGTCTGAAGAACAAACGCGCCAGAACCGGCACAGGGAAACAGCTTTGGGAGAGTAATTTTTGATCCATATAGCATGGCTATAACTAAAATTGGGTGCCCCTACATGTGAGCGACTGTGCTATAGGTGAGGTTTAAAAGATGGGAAAGGTGAAGTGACAGATCACCTACTATAGACAAACATAGGAGTCAAAGGCAGAAATAAGCTTTCATTTTTAATGGAAGAAAACAACGTCTCTAGCCACGAGAAGGCAGTAATTGGAATGTGTAACTCACACTTGCAGAAGCTTTTGTGAGAAACAGTTTCAGAAGCCCCGCTCTGTTTTGTAAAAGTTTGAGGTTGAGCCACCTAAATGTAGCAAAGAACGGCACACAAAAAGGAACCTGACCCCCAGATGGTCAGAAAGTTCGGGGTTTGTAATTCAGTCCTCTGACACAAGCTTTTATTTACAGTCCTATCCGCAGATGGCTTTGAGTTGAGAAGGGCTGCTCACTGAAGTTCTGTTCCAAGCCCGTGTCCAGGAAAAGGCGGTTGTGAACTTTGATTTCCCTTAGGGATCATCTCCGTGCTTGGAGAAGGAGAGTTATTAGTTCCTATGGGCTGTAGCAAGGGACTTCAGCTGAAACTTGCAACAGCTGGCATTGAGGGAGGGAAGAATGTGCTCAGGAGAGTTGTCATCGTGCTAAGGCACAGAAGTGCCCCTTGTCCACTTGGCCTTGGGACACGCATTTATGAAACGGATGTAAGTGAATGCTTTTATGCAAACCTGATCTGTCACAGTGCTGCCTGTGGTAGTTCTGTGTGTGCTGAGATGTCCTGGTGCCCACGCTAGGCTTCCCGCAACAGATCACTGCATGAATTCATCAGGAAGCTGCCTTCTCACGTGGTTATGGAAACGCAGATTGTTAAAGACTGGTTTGGTTTACCATCACTTCGTACTTTAAGAAGCTACATTTTGCTTTTCTAAGCAGATTTCTGGTTTTGAGCTGAGAACAGTTTGGTACACACACTAATCCTTGTCTGTTTAAACATGATGATGACTTTTACTCTCAAATACTGATGGTTGAAATCCGTCACCGATGTGTGGATTGAATACAATTTATGGAACAGTGAGGCATCTTGTCGTGTTAAAATCTGCCTTCCTGAGGAATGGCGTTGAATGCACAAGGATTCAGCTCTTTTCTGCGTATGAAATAGTGGTTAATGTTTTTTCTTTTTTTTTCCTCCAACAGGGTATGCTGCTAAAGCGAAGTGGCAAGTCATTGAATAAAGAGTGGAAGAAGAAATACGTGACGTTGTGCGACAACGGTGTGCTGACCTATCATCCCAGTTTACATGTAAGTACTCCATGCTCTCTGTACCTTCAACACTGTCCAGCTCTGGTGAAGCAGTGTTAGCAAGTTCATCTGGGCACGTTTTTGTTGAGTCCAGTTTGGTGGAGAAAGTTCTTTCTCTCGCTTTATTCCATTCCCATCCCCTCAAAACTGTAATTGGAAATCAAATTCTGCAGTGAAACTCTGTGTGTGTACAGCCCAGTTCCTCCAATTGCCCTGTTTAAGCCTTTATTTTGTGCTGATTGACTTGCTGTCAATTAAGAAAACTATGGAAGCATTTTATAAGGAAAAATGTTCTAGACCTAGTTAAGACTTAGTATGTTTTCTGGTATTTGTCATTGTGCAATGGTTGTGGTTTATTCAGAAAGTAATTCTGAGCAGCCTTTTGAAAATGACATAGTTATTAAAATGTGCCATAGAGCATTTTCACACTAAGGTCTCTGTTGTTGTCTCTGCCCAAGGATCCTGTCTGTGTGCAGAACACCATCTGTGGGTTTGGCCTGGGGGGGAGGAAGAAGCACAGGTGTCTGACTCAAGACTAGCCCAGTCCATGAGTCCCAGCCATGCCAGCAGGAAAAGGGATGTGATTTGTCAGAGCTCCTTCCATGCCAGAGCAATTCAGAAGACAAAATGGACACCCAGGATTTTGAAACGTGGGGATTTCCCAGCTCTTTCACTTGCTCTGTATTGCAGGCAGGAGAAAAATTCAGGAAGCATAGGATGAGCATAATATCGCCAAGATCTTTGGGATTGTCCTGGGTCTTATATTTCATCACCATATCCCATATGGAAATCAGAGGGTGACCAGCTGTAACATTTTAGGGCCATTTGACACCCATTGCACCCATTGCTATCATTTTGAGTTCCTACGCAATTTTATCTTTTTTTTTCAGTAAGGAGTAAAATTCCAGGTTTTCAGTGGATGTATTTCTGTGGGTATGTTCTTGAGTTTGCATGTGTGGATCTGTCAGAAAGCTGCTTTAGATAGATGGTGTCTCAGGAGTGTGGCTGTGCTGATGCACCAACTTGATGTTTCCTGAGGGATGAATATTAGGATTTTCTCTGGCTTACCACAAGAATTCAGTCTCACTTCTTGCCATAATAATGCTGTGCTATGGTTTCTCATATTATTTCCATAGCTCCTGAAAATTAGAAAGTGACACAACTAGCAATTCAAGCAATTGCTACTTTCCATCTGAAATGTTTCCCCTCAACTTGTGTAGTCCAGGGCAAGTTATTGTTGAGTTTCTCTTTTCTCCCTTTCACGAACCTGGCCAGGACTGTCTGGCCGTTTTGGCCATTCTTACCCTGTTTAATCTGGGGGAATGCTGCTGAGAAGCAATCCATAAATACCTGAATCACATATGGGTATTGCTGGCAGCACGGACACCGCGTGCCTTTGAGGCATCCCCCAGATGTGCTCCCTTGAGGCTGTGATGGCCACTCTGGGGCAGAGCAGGGAGCAGGCAGGCTGCCTTGTCTGTGCCCACATCCCCTCCGCGCTCTGTAAGTGCTCTATTGTTCCTGAGCTTCCTGGGAACATATGTTAGTTTTTCATTGCTTCTCGCAGACAATAGAGTACTTCTCTCTAGGCTTCACTGGAGCTGCTTAGTCTTCCCCTGAGTGAGAATCCATTGAGATTAGAGGTAATTACTTTGAGATTAGAGGTAAATCCATTGGAGATTAGAGAGAATCCATTTAAAGAAGAAGTAATTACTAGCCTGTAATTGTTTCCCTCTATCCCCCACTGTGCCCCCCCCACTCCCAAGAAAAAGGTACACGTCTCTGTATTTCCATTTGCTCAGACCTTTCTTAGATCACAGGGGTTTGTAACACACTCTTTTTCCCTGGGCTGTATTTTGGTTGGTAGTAATTGGGGACCATACACAGCTCCTAGCTGACAGGATGCTGCTGGGGACAGCCTAGTGCTTGTTCTGAGTCTTCTGCAGATACCTGTGCTGAACTCACTCTCTAGGAATACCTGTGCTTCTGCTCATTCATGTTAAAATCTTCCCGTGATGTGATTTGTGTTATAAATGATGCGTCTTAATGTTTTAATTCCATTGATTTTAGCCTTCCAAGAGTCACTGCGCTACTTGAGTGCATTTCATTACTGCCAGTGAACTACTTTGTGTCAGATAGCTGTTGTTAATATACCCTGCAGAGCATTCTTTATGCACTGGGCAATTTGTGCATCCATCAGTTACCATGTTTCCCTTTTGCACCTTGCAGTTCCTGATAGTGCTGCTGTTTGCTTTGACGTGTCCTTATGAGTTAGAAGCCTCCTGAAAAACAGTGCAGGGCTGACCTGGCAATTTTGTCTTGGTATCACCTTATTGCTTCTCTGTCAGCCTCCTCTGCTGGGGCTGGAAACACGAGTAGCTTTTTCCCTGTCCTGTGCAAACTGCAGTGGGACGAAGAGGTAGGATGCTCCAAGTCAGTCGGACTCCCAGTACAACTTGTACAAAGCTTTGTGGCTGAGGGAGCAGGAAAGTCAGGACTTTTGCTTGGAGATTGCCCAGCATTTGGTTTTCCTTAAACGAGACTCTGATAAGGTTTTTTTGGCTTGATTTTGCTAGGTTTTGCTTGAACTCCTTTCATTTGTTCACACCAAACTCAATAAGCTGATGAATTTCTAATACTGTGGTTGCATTGCTGTTTGCTTTTTGAAAAATAAGACCTTATTCCTACCAACCTTCCATCAAATAGGATGAAATAAAGAGTTAGCCATCCTAACTTTTGTTAGCCATCCATCTAAACTGGTGAAGAGAAGTGGTGCTAATCTCAGCTGTGAGATAGACAGGCGTGATTTCAGGTCTGCAGCTGATGTTGGTTGTTCAACATTTGGCAGTTGTAAATCTGTGAAGCGAGTGGTGATCTGGCCTCTAGTGGTGGTAGGAAGGAGTAAATTTAAAACATAATTTAGTCTTTCCAAACCGTAGCTTGAGTCAGAATGCAGAATTTTACCGAACCCCAACTTTGGAAGAAGCTTTTACAATATTTAAGAGCTGTTAGTGGGTTCTGTACTTAGATACTGCTGGAGACTTGGCCAACAGTGTGTCAGTTTTCTGCTGGGTGTGTTCCACAGCACGTCACAAATGAAGACAGTGGCTTTTAATATAGCAAATAGTCTGTGTTGCAAAAATCAGTGCTGTTATCCTCTTCACTCAAGGATTGGCTACAGAATGAAAGGATTTGGGGTGGGGTGTGAAAATCAAACTGGTATCCTACTTACAGAGGAGGTATCTGTGGAAGGGTCAGGCCTGCTTGGCAGCACAGCGTGTTGAAATGAGTGCTGTATTGTGCCTGCTAAATAACTACGAATGCTGCCAGGTTGACATTTTACACAATAGCTAAATTCGTATTCCTTCTTCTTAAGAAAGTGGGGGAAGAGAAGAATGGGGAAAGAAAATATATGTACATAAGCACCCTACTGTTCCCTGACTTGGTCATGTCAGTTTTTTTCAAGAGCCTTAAACCTTCCCTTCCCTTGGGATGCTGAGGAGCTGTGCCAATAGAAAATGGTGGGGATAATGAGAGAGAACTTTGACCCGCAGGCTTCAAAGTTCACCATAGCTACCTATTCATCATACACTTTTGGAGTATAGCCATTGAGTGGATGACTAAAATTCTGGCTGACAAATTCAGCGTCAGCCTACCCAAAGGGACCCATGGGAATTTGTCTAGGCATCTCTTGGCTTTTAATGGCAGAATGCCATGTGTAAGGGCTCCTGAAATGTATTCGCCAGGATACCTGCTGGGCAGTGCTGCACTCAGCTTCTTTATCTAAGCCTCATCCTGATGAATAGATGGTGTTTCACCACTGTCTGTCTCCCGGACACTTGCCACCGTGCCACAGGTCAGTAGATGACAAAAGCTTTAGCTGTGGTTGTCCATTTTCTGCTGTTGCGTCCTCATCATCATCGCTGCCCCTTTTTTATTTGGGGGGGGGGGAAGTGCTAAGGGGTGTAGAATTGTAGCAGTGATTGAGGGGGGAAGTCTGTCCTTCATCTCTGTGAGAAGTGTGTGAATTCACACATGTAATTCTGCTCAATTAGTCTGACAGTAGCCACAATTTTAAAACTCTTCACAGCAGTGCTGACTGGGTGGGCAGCCCACGTACTCAGAGGTCACATTAGTGGCTTTTTGCAGTCAGATAAAGTGAATATACTTCAACCAAACAAAAGAAATTTCAGCCTGGCAAATAGGGCTCCAAAAGTATGCAATAAGGACACATCTTCTTAGAAGTTGATGTAACCCAGACCCAGCTCTGGGCTTGCAAAAACCTTTGGAGCTGTGTGGTGGGGCCTGGCCTTTCTTGCTTGGCCACTTCCTTAAAGAAGAATAACCTTGGTGAGAAATAGAGGGCAGATTAAAATGCCCTGTGCATAGGTATCTTCTAGCTTCTCACCGTGTTTAGTCCTTACAATTTTCCCAAACAAATTGAGGGTTGGGAGCTTGCTTGCAAATTGGGACATAGCTTTAAGACTTAGAGGTCGCTCCTTTACTTTGTAGCTTCCTGGCAAACTCTTTTCTTTCGAGTTTGAGAGAAGATTTATAAATATAGATGGGAAAAATACAAGCTAGAATGTGTCTGCGGTCCTTAAGTGAGATGTATAACTGGGGATAGCTGTCAAGGCAAATTCTTCTGATCCCCTGGCTTTGTGTCCTCTCGGACTAGAAATCGTCTTGCTTGGAAGTGCCATTGCACCATTGTCTTCAGTGGGAATAAAACCAGTTAGGGATGGTCAGCAGTGTGAAATGATCCTAAAATATGCAATCCTTGTCTGTGCTAAAAGAGAGGAAAACTGGTTGTTCAGAGCAACTTACAGTCACATCTGTGATTCATTACAGATGTTCACAGGTCAGTAAATGCACAAACAAGGAGAGTGTGAAGCACTTTTCCGTAAGTCCAGTCATTTCAGAGGGCAAGATTTGTCACATCATCAGCATGGGATGTTGTAGCAAACAGTGCTGCTACTTGCAGAGCTGTGCAAACTTGCAGTAGACAGCGAGCGTGTATTTATTTCACTCTTGTGCTTAATCCCACTGCTTCCCTCCCACCTCCAAAAAAAAAAAGAAAAAAACCAAACAAACAGGGAAAAACTTTGGTGTCTGAACGAGTTGCAAACGAATGGCAAAAGCCAAGCTATTAATTAATCACAAGGTTTTATAAAATGAGAGCTTCCTGTCCAGCAGAGCTAACTGCCGTGGATATAAATGCCTCATAAATTACTCACGATGGTAAAACTCCGATTTGTCTTTTACGGCACTTCTTGTTACAAAGTCTGAATGAGGAGTGAAGTGCAGACAGAGTTTTGTTAACGTTTCATGGAAATGAGCACTCCATTAAAAACATATATCTATATTTTTTGAAGCTGCTTCTGTGTTGAAAGTGTTGCTGCTGCCCCTAGATGGCTGATTGGACTGATTGATATTGTAGTACGCATACAGTCAGTGCTTTTTATTACTGAAATGTAATGTTCCTGACTCCCAGTTTGAATAAAAGAGATTCAAGATGACCTTCTGTTTGTCAGGACAAGTGCTTTAGTGATCAATGTTTTCCGGAATGCATTCTCATTTCTGTGCTCTTCTCAGAAAACAGCACTTCATTGTTTTTCTTAAGCTTAACTGTATATTCTGAAGCAGAATGATATGATGCCCGTGTTTATGTGCACGAAGGGAGGATGGCTACATTAGCAGGAAAATCTGATGAATATATTCCGCTGTGGCTCATAACCAGATCAGATAGGTTTGTTGCTGCGGTCCATGCGGGGAAGGTGGGGAGAGGAGTTGGAGACTTTTGTTTCTTCTTAGGTGTGCCTGTGGCCCCAAATGGAAACCAATCAAGGAGCGATTTATGTTCATTAAGTGCTTGTCAAAACTGAAAAATTTTCTAATCAACAGCAATCTAGCTGAGGCCCCTCAATGGCTGGGAGTGTCGCCTCCGCAGTATCGGCTATTTGCCTGTTACAACTCTAGGCTAGAAATCCACTGATGATTACATTAGGCTAAGCTGCGAAGTAAATGAACCATGTCTTATTTAGGTGCAACTAGCTTCAGTGTAGTCCTGCCCCGCAGGGCACTTTATAGCGTTTTATGGCTTTAAAATTAGTGTAGCTTCCCATTTGCTGCAGGGTGCTGCATGTTATGCCTTTGAACTCAATAAGCAAAGGGAAGGGGGCCTTTTGTTCCCCACCCTTCCCCCCCCCCCCTTTTCTTCTTTTTGCAGTTTAGCAATTTTGTTTTGCATCTTTTCCAGACAGCATTTTGCAATAAAAATGTCTGACTGCCCTGCACACGCACACAGAAGTGAGGGCTTCAGCCCTCCGCCGGTCTGCCTGCACTTTGGGGTTGGCTCTGGGCTGCAGGAAGGGCTCGGGTTTTGTTTTCCCAGGCAGTTGTTGCTGACGGTGAACAATGGGTTGTGTGGGTTGCTGCTTACCCTCAGCTCACAAAACAGAAGCTGCGTGCAAAACGCGTGCTGCCCTCAGAACTTCAGGAGGATTTTCCAAAAGCATGGGTCTCTTGTTTTGTTCTACCTCTGATCAGGAAACACTGTCTCAACCACAGCACGCTGAGCCTGGGGGCTGTGTTCTACAACTTAAGGATGGGAACCGGCGGAAAATGAGGTATTTTTCTCATGTTGAGGTAAAGCATTGACAGATCGGAGAAGGATTTTCTAGCTTTCTATCCAGTTGGACCCGTTCCTAGCATTGCAAAAACAGGCTTGTTATTTTAATAACTCCAAAGGAGAAAAAGTGTCATATTCTTACTTTGGTACCATTAAATACTGTTCTGGGAGAGGGTCTCATTTGGTACATCGTGCGCTGGAAAAGTGTGGCAATGGGACAGGTGTGTGGAGGCTCCCTAGGAGAGAGCAGATTCTTTTCAAACAAGTTAGTGATGTGACACAGGACAAGCCTGGGATGAGAGGTGAACTTTGAGTCGTGTTCACCTAGTGCCAGGATGCAGAAATACAACTCCAGTGAAAGGGATTTCCCTGCAAGATAGCTCCATTTACTGAGCCCAGCCAGAAGAGATCCTCGTTTCTGCAACTGATCCTTCTGTCTTCTTGGTGAGGTTCCTTGGCCAAGAAGAAGAGTTTGCAGCACTGCATTAGCGTTTTCACTGCAATCCCATGACAAAAGTGTGGTCAGAAAGGGCCAGTCACAGCCTTTACCAGAGTGGAACCCAATTTACCTGCTCAAAACCTGACCACGTGGGTGTTTTGGTGCAGGAGAGTCCTGCCTGAGTAAAATGGTTCAGCTCTTACTCTTCAGGTGCTTGTTTTGTAGTTGTGCGCATCGAGAAGATGATCCCTACTCTGAAGAACTGGGGGATTTCTGCTCCCACTTTATATAGCTCCATAGAAAAACATGGGGTATTTAATCCTCAGAGTGCTAATTGCTAAGTATTATATTCAGAAATTCAGTACTCTTGCCCTCAGTACACTGACAATGAAATGCTTTGTGGTTTTAATACAAGGCTAAATGATCTCCAGAGGTCCCTTCCAAACCTTGTGATTGTGTGGCCCGTCTCTTGTATTAGAGCCATCTGAAAATTCTCATACTTTGATATTGAGTGTTACAAACCTAATGTGAGCAATGTATTTAAAGTAACTTCAGGCTCATTCTGGGGAGGAACTGTGCTGTTGCACTCTCTGATGTCTTTTTGTAAAGTATTGAGGTCAGTGTGGTAGACTTGGGTGGGGGTGAGTTTGAGCCTCAGCTTCCCTGTGCTTCCATCTGCCTTTCCCTTCATTTGGTCCGTGCAAACTTCCTCCCCTGAGAAAGGGGCCACACATGCATTGAGCAGAGCAGTAGAGCAGCTATTGGCTTTTTGGTGGATGCTGCTGCTCAAGCACAAGCAGCTTTTCCCCTTTCTTGGCTGGGAGAAGGTGGGCAGCTAACTGGGCGCATCACGTAGCCAAGTTTTAGCTTGCATTGATGGTGCAGAGTTGTGTTGGGCAATCAGAAGCCATTGCAGTGTGTGGCAGCTAGTTTAACAGCTGCTGGCAATGAAAACAGAAGGACAACTCCACGCTAGCAGTGTTTATTTTTGGTATGTCTGTTCAGAAAATGTAATACCTGTTTGCTCCCTTTGGATGTCTGAAAGGCTTCTATTCATTGAGTTGGTTAAATCAATTTCTGCCGTTGTAAATGGAAAGCTGTTTTAAGACCAGAACTAAAGTACTTTACATTCTTCTGTGTCGTGGCATATCATTCTTTTTTACTCAAGGCAATTCATTTTGTAGTGCCGTCAGATAATATTTTGTGTTATCTTCAGTCAATGCAGCTTTTATGACTTTCAGTGATACTTTAACAGTTTATTTAGTCCTAAAGATAATGGTCAATGGCCTTGAGTAGTCAAATTAACACCTCAGCAAGCCAGTATTTGAGCAAACCGCTAACAGTAACCTCGGGATGAAAAGCAATGAGAATCAATATAGCGAGTGTATTTTTAGGGCTTATTGATTGATTGATGCGTTCTGGCCGTAGCAGAGCAGCAGCACTGCCTCACAGCTGACTATGATGAAGCTGCTAGACGCTGATAACTGTAGGCCATCACCTGTGCAGCGTTTCACAAGCTCGGAGATGAGATGGCAGCCTCCTACAGGCCTGGGATAAAGAAACTGTGGTTCACAGTGCCGAGCCGTAAGAAGATGCTGAGTGCTTCCCTGCTTGTGCTGCTGCCAGCCATCGTGGTGAGGGTTTGTGACAACGCGGTGCTGCCCTCACCCCTGTGGGGACACCGAGGCACCCCGCTCCTTCTCCACAGAGCGGGCCGCCATGTTGAGCCAGGTTCTGTCAGCAGCCCGGAGCCCTGGGTCTCCCCGCCACAGCTCTCAATTGCTAGCAGGTTTCTCTCATTGCACCTCATTTGCATCTGGGACATCAATTAGCATGTTTGTTGAGGCTAATTGAATGAAACTCAATCATAGCTCTTAATTGCTTGACTATGTGAAAAGAAATCACATTAATGCAGCTAATTAAGTGTATGGCAATAGATGCAACATAATTAGGAGCGAAATGTAAAAAACAAGCGCAGCGTAGGTGCGGGAGCAGGGCGTGGGGATGCACAGCTCGCCGTGCTGCTGACATGTCTGGGGAGGGTTCCCTCCGTGGTGCTGCTTGTTTTTTTTTTTTTCTGCCTTGCTGAATGATGAACGTGGACAACTTGAGAAGAAAAATGCAAATGGCTTTGCAATTACTACTTTTTCAAGCTGTTGAGGGGCAGAAGATGGCACTTCTGGGGTGGCCCGCTGTTGAGTAGGCTCTAGGGACTTGTTAAGTGCTGTTTAAAAGTACTTGGCTTTGAATTACCCTCATGCCTTGTTAAAGGGTTTTTTCCCCTTTTTTCTTGGATCAGCATTTTCCACAACTAACATCTAGGGGAGTTATATCTGTAACATTTGCATATCAAAATCAGGCTTGCTGTCTTCCCTTTAACGCGGCATATTCCAGATGACAGCAAGACCCTCATCTGTTCTAATCTGATCAAACCATACATTGCACTTCTGAGGCCGCCACATTATTCTGTAGTTTTGACTTCTATTCCCCGAGTGCAGATCTGAAGGATCATGTGCGAGGGTGGATGGTGAGCTGGCTGCAGACTTGGTGCTTTCCTCTGCTCCTCCTCAGGGAACGCAGAGATTATCGCCGTGCATCTTGCACACAATGAAGGAGCCTTTGTTGTTTACATTTGATATATCCCTATAAATATTTAAGCTGACGTTAATACCTGCGTGGCATCTGTTCTGTTTGGGCACTTCCGTATCATCACGACGTGGTTGCAGCGCGTTTGTTTCCTGCTTGCCAGCGCTGGCTGACTCTCCTGAATTGTTTATAGCTCACCTAAGCCCGTTTTACTCTCAATTAAAAGTGCTTTAATAACACCCCGTCACATCTCACCGGTTGTAGCAGGGAAATTCATCTGAAGAACTTGGGCAAAAGTCTTCATGGTGAAATTGATATCAAATACAGCGTGGTTGTTGCGTGTTAAATATAAAGCTTGAAAAAGTGCATGCTGAGGTTTGGTCACTATCTGATCCAGCCTCGTTTTAGAGCCCATACACCATAAATGCTCAGTTACATTCTGGTCATTGTATTTTAACTTGTGAAGAACTGACACCACACCAGAAAGTTGATCAACTTGGTAATTTATGGATGAATCTGCTTTGTTCGTTTCTATCTAGCAACTACTTAAGGGGGTTATTTTAATGCGTTGCTTTTGTTTCTTATAGAAGCAGAGAGCTCTGCTTCCTCACTCAGTGAACTGCTCGGACTTCCCCTTCTTCACTCTTAATTCCCAAACAGCTGGGGAAAAAAAAAAAGGAGGAGGAAAAAAAAATTTAAAAAGCTCATTTCTATTTTGTACCACGGCTTAATGTTAGGTGTGAAGAAATGAGCACCATTTGAGTAGTAGGTTCTGATGTGTTCTGAACAGAATTTATAATTTGTATTGTAAAAACTGTCAGAGGTGGAGGGATTTTTATGAAGGAGCTGATTGCTCCCTGTGTTGTGCCAGTAGTGATTTAGATCTGGAGTCTGCTTTTAGTCCGTGCTGGTATTTACTTGTAAAATTGACGCTGTGGTCGTACATAGAGGCCTGTAAGCTGCAGATTTGGAACTGTTCTAATTAATATCTGTGGTCTTCTGTGTAGTCTGACTAAATTTTGCCCTGGACACTTAAAGAACTGAAAGAAATATCACTATCAGCAAGCCTTTGCTTGTGCAGGCACAGAGCATCACCCAGTTCTCTGGAAAGCCATCAAGTTCTACCTGTAAAGAAACTAGGCTTTTTGCTACAGAACATTGTTCAAGAGGAACATTCCCTTGGTTTCCAGCTTAACTCAAGAGTTTATACTAATTTCTTTTCCTTGTCGTTGGTTCACATTGCCATTTTCTTCTTGGGGTGCATCCACCCACACTGTATTTTGTACAGTATTTTTTATATAGCATTTGGCCTTCATTTTGGCACGTTGTACGACCTGTCCTGCGTTTCCTCTCAAAGCATACAGTCTCTCTCTTTCTGTGGTTGTCCTTGTGTTTGTTCCAGTTTCACTTATTTGTCTTCTGAAATGGTCAGTAGCCTCAATAGCATGTACTGGGAGGTGAAAATTTGGTTTTGTGTTTTCTGGCTTTAAAATTCGCCATCTCTACTGGAAGCATCTCTTCTGGTTTACAACAGGATTGCAGATTCAGTGGCTGTCTTACCTTAATGAACTGTCATTTGTCCTCTGATAAAAAATAAAAAAAAAAAAACCAGGCTCATTTGCTTCTCTGTGTTGATCTGAAGAAGCCCACAGGCAATTTAGAGTGTGCAGCTGAAGCTGGAATGCAGAATCCTGAGCATGTTCTTCCAGTGTAAAGATCAGCACAGCTCACTTTCTCCCAGGTTTCTTGGAAAACAGCAGCTGCAGCCAGTTGGCCATTGCCTTGACACGAGTTATTGGATTTGCTTATTCCCTCTTTGTGTGCTTTTCAAACAAGAATTAGGAAAAGCCTTTTCCACTTCTGGCTTCCAACTTTTACTGTGTTTTCTCTAATCAGACCTGATTTGCATAATTTTCTTCCTGCTGTGATTTTTTTTTTTTTTCCCATGTATGGAGGAAGGCTCATAATCTAAGGAGACAGTGTTGTAATTTCAGAAACCTTACGAGTCAGCCAGTGCCCTTTAATAACTTTGTGTTTGTCAATGAACTTCTGCCAAGTTTTATAGAGAAAGAAATAACTGCATGAAACATTGGTGAAATAGAGAGGATATGCAAGCAAACGTGTTCATGAGAGGCAGTCAACCTAATCTTGTCGTTGTCTTTGGGCCTGGCAAAGTTGCATGTATGGCTTAAAAGCAGCCACGCTGTGACTTGCCACTTACCTGCTAATTGTTGGAGGGTATCGTAGCTCTCTTCGAATCACAGAATCATTAAGGTTGGAAAAGAGCAATAAAATTAATTTTGTCCAATCCCAACCCACCCCACCATGCCCACTGCCCACGTCCCTCAGTGCCACATCCCCACTGTTCTGGAACACCTCCAGGGTTGGTGACCCCACCAGCTCCCTGGGCAGCTGTGCCACTGCAGCTCTCTTGAGAAGAAATTCTTCCTAATATTCAGCCTGAGTTTTGCCATTGCTAACATGGACTGTATTACCTAGAAAATGGAAGGAAAGGGAAAACAATGTAGTGGATGATAGCAGATACAGGACTGCATTCTTACTAAGCAGTGTTTTAGTTGATCTAATGCTTACAGAACTACCTGTTTGATTCTGTTTTTTGTGTTGTTTTTTTCCCCTCTTACCAGGACTACATGCAGAATGTTCACGGGAAAGAAATTGACTTGCTGAGAACCACTGTGAAAGTTCCTGGAAAGAGGCCGCCTCGAGCTACGTCAGCTTGTGCCCCCATCTCCAGTCCCAAAACAAATGGCCTTTCCAAGGACATGAGCAGTTTACACATCTCACCGAATTCAGGTAATACCAGACATACAAGGGAAGAGCTGTTTTTCCAATTGTGTGTAGGCAGTTGTCAGCTATCACTGGGAAAAATCTCAGTGACTGCTGCTGTGCAGCTTTTTAAGCCTTCTCCGGCTAGTGATCTGGCCTCCACAAGTGATTCTAAGTTTTTGAGTAACCTTCAACATCCATCTTCTATATTTGGTAGGTTATACTTGCCAAAAGCTAATGTAATTTCACCAACGCTAGAACTGATGTGACCTTACTGCTGACTCATTAAGTCTAACACTATGGAAAAACAGGAGATGTCATTTGAAAGGACTGCTGTGGCTTCTTGGTGACACCCACACCACTTGCTTCCACCATCAGAAGGATGCATAATTTTTGGACTTTCCAGCAGTGAGATTCTTCTGTAGAAGGCCATTTTATGTTCTTTATGGAAGGAGTTTATAGCTCTTTGTGAGCTCTAAACGAAGAATTTTATTGTTTGCTGAAGTACTTGTCCATACAGCTAAATGGATTTTAAAAATTGCTTTGAGAAAAACCGTTTAAGACATTTTATTTTACAAAGCACACGGCTTATGCAAAACACATAACAGTATAGCGGTGGTATAGAAGTTTTGTCAGCATGTTTGGGATGACATCCATAAAGAGCCAAGTGCCTTTTCCAGTTATGACTAACATAGGCATCTCCAGCGCAGGCTGACAAAGCCATCCAAGCACACTTCTATCTCTGTACAGTCCACACTAGTAGGTACAATGAGCAGCTGTAGGAAAGAACTTGGCAAGAGGAGACCCATTCAAGGATCTTCACCTGGACAGTAACATTTATTTACGCTTCAGGCCACGGTGTGATCCTTTGCCTTTTTACAGGGCAAATTACCCTATTTTAGGAATAAGAAGGATTTTCCATCCAACTTCTGATGCTGCTCTTTGAGGTGAAGTGTTTAAATAAAAAATAATAACAATAAAAAAACCTTTTAGCTTTCCTGTGCTCCCACAGAGTAGACATCACTGTGGATAAACAACAGTTCTTGCATTGCACGTTCTATTAGTTGGGCTGGGGACTTGATATGTCTGAAAGTATGATTTCATCAGTCTTTTTCAAGTTGTGGCCTGTGCCTGTAGAGGTGGGGAGCTGGCATTGTCACTGGAAGAATTCATAGGAGAAAGTTATTCATGGTTGGTTCATGTTTTACATTTTGTTTCCTAATCAAGATGACTGGAAGAGCGGGTTGTTTTTCAGCATATCCCATTATTTAGGGAAGAGAAGTGCTGGACTGAGTCAATATATCAGCAAAAAGACTTTTGCTTTTAAGGCAGTTGAATGGCTTGAAACAGGCAGAAATTATTTATTCCTCCAGAGAAGTAAGTTTCAGAAAACATACGCAGGAGTACATGGTAATAGAGGTTTTTAATATGGTATTTACATATTAAGGTTCTAAACTAATTAATGCTTTCCAAGCACATGAGAGAGTGTAACCAGGGAAAGGAGACCCCAATTTCTTTATCATTACCCACTTGAATACCTTCACCTCCTGTCTCATGCAGCTGATCTTAAGCAAGATTCTGACCTGCTTATCTTTGCATTGCTTTCTTCCCATAGATAAAGCAAATATCACTGTATTAATGATGCTTCCAACCGACTATAGGAGTGGCATGGCTGTTTGGATACATCTTTATAAGTTCCTGGGGGGAGCAGTGAAGATGGGCTGGATGCTGGGTTCCTACCTGCTGCTTTGTGCCCACTTTGGGTGTCAGAGGGTGTGGAGGTGGCCAGGATTTTGGTGAGATGGAAGGGTTGGTTCTGGTCTGTCTGGTGGTTGCATTTCTGTGCAGCGATCAGCATCAAGAGAGGAGCTTTATTAAGAAAGCCAAGTTGTGTTTTCCAAGCTGTACTGAAATCAGTCAACAGCTGATGGGTCCAAGCAGTGATCAGTGGAGGTATTACAGCAGATCAGGAGTATAGCCAGCAGCAGCTCACCTGTGTGTCAGTCCTTGTGTCATTCTCAATGCTCTCATATTCATTTAAGATTGAAGAAAGAGCTGCACTGCACTCAGTGATTTTAAAATATATTGGGAGTGTTAGTATTGTAAAAAGACAAAGTCACAAGCTGTGCCTGGCTTGGCAACCTGAACCTTCCTGTTCTCACATGCACTGGCAGTGCTTTGTATGCAGTGGGGTCATGGCTTCTGTTCAGTGGGATGCCCAGAGTTACGGCTCAGCTCCTGGTGTGCCAGGAGGAGCCCTGGCATCCACACTCATCTGTCATGCAGCTAAAAATATTTGCAAATTATCCCTTGTTGTGTCTGTCATGCTGTCTCGGAGCGTTTTCTCAGTTGCTAGTACTGGCAAAATGTTGTCTTCGTTGTAAGTGATATTTTAAAACTGATGGCAGGACTGAAATTGTTCCGTTTTTGCTGTTGACAAGCCTATGTACACAGATCTGCTGTGCCAAGGAGACCTGGGCCAAGCCCAGAAGAAATCAACATTTGCTCTTTTTATTAGCAAATACGTGATGTTCTCACTGCATCACATTGCACCTCACCGCTGGAACAGTGATGCTTTGTATTCTTCTGTGCTTTTGCCTATTGCAGACTTGGGATGTGGAAATATTCTCCATGCTTAGGAGTGAGTTGTTTGATGTGGTCAGGATTTTCCTTCTGCTGTTATGAAATTGTATATGGGTAAAAAGATACGGTGTTAGAAGTGTACCAGCACTCGGTTAGAATGTCTGAGGTCACTCCTGGAAATCAAGCTCTTAGCACATAGGAAGCGATAAGCACAGGCCCACTAGAAGCATTTCCCTGATGAAATTTCCCCAGTGTTTCAGCCCTGTGAGGACCTTTCCCAAGGTGCTTCCCAGCAGTGCAGTGTGACAGGAGCTTGGCTGTGCTGTTTGCACCTTGTGAGTGGCAGAACTTCAGCGGAGAACCAAGTGTGGAGTAACATGAGAAGGTTTTGGTACTCTGCTTTTGAGTCTCGGGTTGACCACTGTATGCAGGGATTCATACAAGACAAATAGCAGACAGAATTAAGCTGATTAGGGAGACGTTACCATTGAATTCAGAAGGGATCTACCCAGTTTCAAGGCGATAGGATTTATAATGGTCAAGTAGCAAGGGAAGGTTTGTCTCTTAAATCTGTTAGCATAGCTGTCACGTGCAAAAGAAGTTTAAGAGCACGTCATTCCTAGCACATGGAGCTTAGTGCTGCTTTGTGACACCTCTCTGAAGAGGATTGTTTTTGTGGTTTGAAGACTGTTTGATAAACACAGGCATATAACAGCCACCTCGGTGACAGCAGCCTGATCTGTGAGTGTGTTTACATCCCAAACATCTGGAAGCAGCTCTCTCTGCGAGGCAGTCAACAACAGAAGCCAGGTTGCATCCCTTCCTGCAAGTTTCCACGTCAGAGGTGGAAGGGAAATAAATGCCCGTTATGAGGGTGTATGAAGGAGAAGCCAAGATGACTGTTTTCTGCTCTACACTGGCACAAGAGCTGTGATGAGTATAAAGTGAGGCTGTTCTTGTTGCTGCAGAGCCAAGCAACTAGCTCACAAAAAGGTGCATTTACTCTGAATGTTTTGCCATGAGACAATGAAAGCAAAAGCTGACCTCTGGGCTTTCTTGTTTTTTTTTTGTGTTTGGGCTCTGACAGATTTTGGACTCTGAGATTCTGTGTGCCCACTGCTCCTAAGTCAGTAGGAGCCCCCACAGGGTGGGGGCTGACCCATGTTTGTTACATGCAAGTTTGAAACAGCAAATATTGAACTGAGGCTTTATGAAAGGTGCCTGTCTCTGTTAACTTGGGAGAAATCTGTGAGCTGGGAAAATGAAAGCTTGTTTCCTTTAATGCATGTTTCTGAATACATTTTACTTTTAAATCAAAGTTGTTGAATGTTGCTTAAGTAAATTAATATAAATTTAACTTACATTTACACGGTGCTGAACATCATTCTGTGGGTGTATCTCTCTTGGAGTACGTTAGAAGGGGATATAACTAGTGGACGTGCTCATTTCCAGATGCACCCAGCAGTTGGCAGTTCATCACAGCCATGTTAGAGCCAGCAGTTCAGCCTCTGGGCAATTCCCTGTGCCACTCCTCCATGCGGTCACTCCCTTCCCCTGCTCCACGTGGGTCCCTCCCATGGATGCTGTCCTTCCCAACCCATCCTGTGTGTGCTTCCCACGAGCTGCAGCTCTCCAAGCACGGCTCCAAACTATAGGGCCACCCTCTATCCCGTAAGCCCGGTGTGCCCAAAGCCAGAGCCACAGCAGGAGCTGCTGGTGTAGAAAGTTCACATCTAAAAATAGCATAGACATAAATTGCTTCCTGATTAACAGTTCGTTTAAATAATCTGCTGCTATTAAACTTACTTACAGTAGCGAGTGTATTTTCAGCATCCTAAAATGTGTTAGTTGCATAGCCATCATTAAGGATGTTAAAGGTTGTTATCTGCTAAGTATGTGTGGCGTTTCAGACATGCTGGAAGAACCACGTGTTCACATTTTTATAAATGGGGGAATTTCCATTTGTTGTTAATTGTGGTCATCTATCAAATCAATACAGCGGTCATTAAGAAATCTTACTTTACTTTGCTTGGAATCAGGCTGAGTTGGAGTGGACTGCCTTCCAGGTTTTTTGTATGAAACCTGTGATTGTTGGTCGGTGCTCTGTACTAATTCTGTAGCATGAGCTTAACCTGCAATGTTTTGTGTGCTTTAAATGGAGCACGAGTTTTACAGTTCTACCACAGCTCACAAGCTAAAAGCTTCATGGCTTAGTTTTGGCATTAGTCATCCCAAGTCAGGTTTCCATTTTGCTTTGCTGTTAGTTCAGTGATGTACAGCTGTAGTGAATGGAAGGAGAAATCGTTGCTTTCCGTGTTTGCATGGAGAAAAAAGCCAGACTGTAAGTGTGATGGAGATTTCTCTCTCATCCCACTAGAGGGTGATCCCTCAAGGTCGTCTTGCCCACTTTGTTCATGCCAGGATTTGTGCTTTCTAGAAGCAGAGACAAACTTACACTTCCAGTTACGTCTGTTCCATCAGATGAGGAAAAAGGGAGCGAGGCAAGCAGTCCTAAGTAAGTATTTGATGAAAACACTACCTTTGTTAAACCTCGGACAGACTGAGTTTGCTTGGTTTTTCTTGGCAGTAGAGAAGGAAGGAGGCAAGGAGCTGCGTTAGGATCCTTCCATACAGCGGGTGTGTGGTGTCCACCTCCTGGTGATGAGCTGGATAGACAGCAGGAACGTGTCGAGAACCTCAGTGAGGATGGCAGCCAAGAGGCAGGCGTTGCTCAGGCCATGCCTGCTCCACTCTGGTTGCTTTTATGCCTCTGCCGCACCGTTTCTGGAATAAAAACCACAGCCTTGTCTTGTCCATCCGATGCGATCTCGACGAGTTTTGATGGTTACACGTTGTAATGCTAACCAGTTGGATGTTAAGACCTTTGCGAAATTGCTCATTCTTTTTCCTCCAGTGATTTTAAAATATTAAAGCCATCAGGAGGGTTGAAGCTGATTTACCAAAAGGGAAAAAAAATTCACAAATGTGTTTTGAGTATTGAACTGCCGTTGACATCTAAAGTCCCAACCATGCTGTTTTCCTCCACACTCGAGCAATCAGGACATCCAGCAAACCCATAAAAAACCAAACTAATAGCATGAATATTCAGTGACCTAGAATACTAATTATTGTCATGAATATTAATGCGATCGGACTTGCTTTTTCCTCTTCTCTTTCTCTCTGGCTCTTTTTTTTTTTTTTTTTTTTTTCCACTCAGCCGGCTCTAAAGATGGGCCATAATGAGAGCATTTAGGAGAGAGAGCGCTCTCCGCCGTGACAGGGACCGGGGTAATAAGGAGAGCTTGATTAACGCCGCGCACTTGGGGGAGAGATGAGAAGATTCACGTGGGCCTGTTGTGGGGGAGGCAATGAGGCACCGGCGGCTGTGTTGCTGCTCCCTCAGATTAATGAGGCCTAAGAGTGCATTAGGAACAGTGACAAAGGTTTGATCTAATGGGCTCAGTCATTTTTCCTTTGAGTGACAGACGCACAGAAGTAATTGGCTGTGCAGAATGGCAGCTCATTGGCAGTACTTAAGGATACATTATCCCCGTTGTGTGGCCCGCAGAGGCTGTTTATCAAAACTGCTCACACTGCAGACATGCATTCACTTAGCTGCTGTTACAGCGGCGAGAGCTGCATGGAAAAAAAAGAGTGATATCACGTATCTATTGTCTCGTTTCCGAAAATAAAGTTTCTTTGTTCCAATTTCGTAAGACTCCAGAAGACACTTGGGTATTCCCAGTCTTCCTTCCACCTGGAGGAGGATCCACGTGCTGCTCCCAGGATGAGGGCCGGACCTTCAGCCCTTTGGGAAGGTTCCAGAGTTGCTTGGGTTAATCATACTCGGCTTCCAGGTACATCTGTTGGCAGGTGAGGTCCCCATCCGCTTCCCATTTCCGCTATTATTAACTTCCATGGATAGTCAAAGGTACAGAGAACATGCAGTGTCTCTGCCTCAGGCCCTGTGCATGGTTGGCTTTACGTGCGAGCAGCATAACATCTCAGAATTGACTGTTTTTCTGTTATTTTTGCAAAGTCAAATTCACAGTTATTAACAGGATATAGCAAGCAAATAGCAGCAACACAAAGTAAATCATTTATCAACGTGAAGTGGTCACCTCTGGGTCTTAAAGTTGCAGTCTTTTAGCAAGCGAGTAACCCCAAGCCGGACCCTGGAAAGTGACACGTCTTATTTATTGCTTCTATTTGTTGGAAGTGCTGAAAAAAATGGCATCGTGCCTGCTGGGAAGGGGAAACTTCCTGCCTACAAGACAGGTCTGGCATCTTGAGCAGGAGCATTTTGTGGGGATGCTGGGTTTAACTTCTTTTAGAAGAGATGTCTCCTCAGATGACTTAATTTTCCCCACTTGCTGCATTGGCTTGGCGTGCTCTGAGAATAATAGCTTTTCTCGTTATACTCCCAGCACCATTCCCTTCACTGCCAGGATGTTTCTTGGCATCGCCTTGTTTGTTCATTAGTAGTGACCCTTCTCGGTTTGCATGCTACTAAATCAAGCCGGGTTCTCAGAGGCTGCCCTGCCAGGCTGCGGGATGGAAGGTCTTCCTGCATTAATAGCTGCTCATCTCTGGGGGACTCGCACAGAAAATAAACACTTCTGGAAAATGTTAACAACGAGTGAAACCCATAAGCAAGTCATTCGCTGTCAGAGTATTGAAGCTTTCAGTACTGAAACCAGGGAATGTGTTCTGGAAAGATCCCATCATCTCACTCTTTTCTCAGTCACCACGTGAGTTGCCTTAAATTATTTTAGGTCCCTGACAAGCCCAATGCAGAAACAATGTGCAGTGTTTGAACACTGCAGTCAGAGGGAAGCAGAAGCTGTGGCAATACTCGAGCAATCTATCCCACATTAATAACCTCACTCAAGAACATGATTAGAGAATTTTGATCTCGCTGGCACTCTGCTGCTCTCCTTGAAAGCATGACTTCTTACTTGCCTTTCCATGCTGCTCAGCTCAATCAGAAAAGAAGGATCTGCTGGGAGAGTAAAGTAGTGGTTTAACCATTTCTCAGTGCTGGGCAGGAGAAGAAGGATGTTTACTTAAGAGATGGGTGCTGGGATCTGAGATAGCAAACCCACAGAATCATACAGAATCACAGAATGGCCAGGTTTGGAAGGGACCTCAAGGATCATGAATCTCCAACCCCCCTGCCACATGCAGGGACACCAACCTCCTCATTTAATACCAGCCCAGGTTGCCTAGGGCCCCGTCCAACCTGGCCTTGAACACCTCCAGGGACGGGGCATCCACAGCCTCTCTGGGCAGCTGTTCCAGCACCTCACCACTCTCTCTGTAAAGAATTTCCCCAAAAGACCATTCCCAAAAAAACCCAAAAGAGCCATTCCCAAATTTTCCCCAGTAAAAGCAGTTGTTGTTCCAACATTCATATTTGCTGGAAAGCAAAAGGCAAAGAAGGGAAAAGTGTCACCTCTTACAGTTTAAACTACTTCTTGCGAAAGTTTTGTTCACTGGAAAGTTTTCTGCACAGCTTTGGCAATTAATTCAGAAACTTAGCACAGAATTGAAGAGAGGGGTAGGGGAATACTCTTCATATTTCTGCAGCTAGCAAAATGGCCTCTTTCACTTTTCTTTTTTACCCTGATGCCTGAAGAAACTTCAGGGAGCACTATTGGGTCTGGTTTTTTATCAGGCAACCAACTGCTGGTCTAATCTACTTGCAGTGCCTTTTATGAATTAGAGGGCATTTCAAGAATATGCAGTGTACTTGCAACATAAATTGACCCAACGTGATTTGAAACAATTAACCCTCTGATATCAAGAGTCAGGATTTCCTGACCCACAACTCTAATGTATTTTTCATTAGTTGTAACAGCTGGTGAACAGAGCCCTCTGGCCTTAAGAGGTTTATTTCTTTTTTGGAAGAGAAGCTCATAGTGAACATGAAGAGCATAACACAAATAGAACGTGGTCACACTGTAAGCATAGCGACAGCATAGTTCATCCAACCCAGTCTTTTTCTGCTTCTGTGCAGCCATTCTCTGCAGGTCTCATGTGCTGCTGCTTCAAGAAAGAATACAGTTCTGCTTCACGTCTCCTGCGGTGTCTTCTTGTCTCATAAATTCAAAAGCATATTGGTTGCATTTCTGAACCAAACTTCTTGCAACTGAGCAGTTTGGTGGGAATTCACAGGTGTGTATGCAGCAATGAACGGAGGTAATCTGCATGTTGTTTCTCTCAGTTGCTGTTGTACAGTTGTAATTAGTGGGCAGCATAGTTGGTGACGTGTCCATTAAAATACCCGCTGCCCGGTGGTGATTCACTGTGTTATTTTTGTTACGTGGAAACACACCAAGAGGAATTGCTGAAATGCTGTCCTGTTCCATTACAAGAAGAACATGACAAAAGCCCAGAATGCTTTGTTGTTCTTTGTTAAGCAGGTTACTGAATATGTTTATCCTGAAAACGTCCCCTGCTATGATGACAAGCTGAGGGAACAGGGCTTGTTCAGCCTGGAGAAGAGAAGGCTCTGGGGACACCTCATTGCGGCCTTCCAGTACTTGAAGGGAGCTTACAAGCAGGAGGGAGACTGACTTTTTACATGGTCTGATAGTGATAGGAAGAGGGGGTTATCAGGTTAGATGCTAGGAGGAAATTACATGCTCAGAATGCAGTGAGGCGCTGGCGCTGCTGCCCAGAGCTGTGGATGTCCCATCCCTGGAGGTGCTCAGGGCCATGTGGGATGGGGCCATGGGCAGACTGAGCTGGTGGGGGGCAACCAGCCCATGGTACAGGGTTGGAACTGGATGATCTTTAAGGTCCCTTCCAGCCAAAGCCATTCTACAATTATGTGATTCTGTGATAAGAAAAGCTGAAGTCGTTCCTTCTGTGCGCAGGAAATCAAGATATGCTCAGCCCTGTGTGTGTGTTTGCAGCAGCCTCTTGATATATGTATACGTGTGCATTCTTCTGCTTAATTCTTCTTATGTTGTATCCGTTGTTTTTAGTTACTGTTTGTGGCTATTTGCACTGAATAGATGGATTAATTTTTTTTTTTACGAGCACCCTCACTTTCTTCAAAGGCTCTTCTGTTGCCCAAACCTGGAAATTACCATGGATCTTAATTTGGGTAGTTTTAATAGAGCTTAATTGTTTGAACATTTTTGTGAGCATGATGATAACAGGGTATTTTATCAAATCAGAAAATATAGTTTTAATAAAGCTGTCTAGAGCTAGAAAGAGGAACTCTTCCTTTGATGCTCCTTTGGTAGATGAAAACATTTTTGTTCAATAGGAGACCAGCATCTTTTTTTTGCTCATTTGAGACCAGTTCTGGCAACATACTGATATTCATTCAAATATAAATGCCATATTCACTTTGAAATGCAAATTGTTTAAAGAAAAATAACATATGGTAGAGGTAAGTACCTTTTCAAATCAGCTCCTACACTTTAGGGATGTGAGTACAGCTAAAATTATTCTTTGGAAAGAATCTGGAGCCTTTGACACATTGAAGCTTGAACTAATCAAGGCCTCCCAGTAAGCATATACACATATCCATATCAAGGAAACAGTGCTGAGAATACATGGATTAGCATAGTAATTTAACTGCCCCCTGCTAATCAACTTAAGCGACCAGCTGATGCATATATGATGTATTTGAAGAGGCACTCTTTCAGAACTCCAGAGTGGGCCAAGTAGCTGACCGTGGATTTCACGGTAACGTTGAGTTATGTATTTATATCTCTCTATCTACATACAGATAGATATTAATAGATTGGGAGATGTGTGTGCATATACAGGTACAGCTGGGGCAGACAGCAGATGCAGGATGCATAGTTACTTGTATTACTGCTTAATAGAAAGGCTTTGTACCCCTACCTCAACGAAGAAGATTTGCTTTTCAGTAAGTGTTGTTGGCTTGCTATTTTTATCTGTCTGGCTTGTCTGCTGAAAGACTGAGATGATTTCTGCTGTTGAGGTTTCATCTTTGAGCAGAAATGAAGTACTGTTGCACTGTGGAGGTGAGGAGGTCACACAGAGGGTGGTGATGCACTGGAACAGGTTGCCCAAGGAGGCTGTGGATGCCCCATCCCTGCAGGCATTCAAGGCCAGGCTGGATGTGGCTCTGGGCAGCCTGGGCTGCTGGTTGGTGACCTGCACATAGCAGGGGGTTGGAACTGGATGAGCATTGTGGTCCTTTTCAACCCAGGTCATTCTATGGTTCATTCTATGACTGGGGTTTTCCTGTTACAGAGTGGAAAAAACATAGAACTGTTTGGTAGAAGCAGCAAGTGTGCAAGAGCAGCTGGGGGCTTCCAATTTTACTGTGACAACACCGCTGCATGCTGTTGCAGTGCGATGCATGTCTTGAGCTTGCTGCAATAAGATTGAGAAGCAGGGAAAAGACAGCAGTGGATTCAGAGAGTGAGGTTTTTAAATACATCTGTAGGTAACAGCTTTGTGCTGGAGCATGTCCATTCCTACTACACCAATACAGGTTGTACTGTGCGTTCTCTAGGCCAGCCCTTCTGATGTCTGCCTGTAGATCATAGAATCATAGAATGGCTTGGGTTGGAAGGGACCTCAAGGATCATGAAGCCACATACAGGCCACATGCAGGGCCACCAACCTCCACATTTAATAGCAGACCAGGCTGCCTAGGGCCCCATCCAACCTGGTCTTGAACACCTCCAGGGATGGACGGGGCATCCACAGCCTCTCTGGGCAGCTGTTCCGTCACCTCACCACTCTCTCTGTAAAGAACTTCCCCCTGATTTGCATGCTCTGATGCACTGAGAAAATCATACAGCATCTGAAAAAAAGTGGAATGTAACCTTGAGTTGATGGTATCACATAGGGGCAAACTGGTAGCAGGGTTATCAAACTGGCAGCAGAAGGAGCTGAGTTGGGTTGCATTGTGGATCAGTAAAGTATAAAAAATGGGACTTGGCAGCTATTTGTTGCTAACAGCCCATAGCTTTCACAAATATGAAGTGGAGAAAGGATTCCTATTTGGTTTACGCTTCCTCAACAGATGAATGTCATAACCTGGGCTGCAGAGCTTCAGAAGACAGCATTAAGCTGACAGCAACGCCTTTGGTGCTGACATGATGATGTCGAAGTCTAGATGTTATGCCAGGTGTCCTATTAAAATTTTGGATTTATATCCTGGTTGGAAAGTGACCAGACACCTTTGTTAGAAAATTAAAAAAAAAAAAAAAAAATTGTGAACTGGACAAAAGCTGTCAACATACAAATGTTGGTCTTAACAGTTCAGCCACCCAGCACAGGGTAAGGGGGACACATCAGGCAGAGATGTCCTGTAATTGGTTTTCCATTTTCCCATGATACCTGGGAAATGCTACATCTCAGCTTTCACATACCGGCTTCCTCCTTCGTGATCTTTGTTACAAAGAGTCTCCTGCAGGAATTCATCAGATGCAGCTTCCCATTTTACACAGCACAGAATGAAAGATAGCTACAGGCTGGAAGTGCGTGTTGGTGGCTTTACTCTTGTGTCAGGCAGGGTGGATACCATTTGTCAGGAGCATGATGGGGGGAGGAGGCTTGTGTGTATTTCCCACTAGGAAACCTAATTGTTTGTGAAAAGTAAGTTGCTTCTAAAGCCATTTACTGGTGATATTCTCAAGGTGCTGCAGCAGAAATAAAGCGAAGCGAAGAGTTTGGATTGATCTGTAATATAATTGTCATCTGTAAGTTTGATTTGATAAACTCAGTCAGCTGAGTTAATTGCAGACTTAAATGTACAAATTTGGAAGCAAGGCTAGAAAAACGTTGGTAACTTTGCTGTAAGCTCATTTAAAAAGAAATAAAGGACCTGTAGGGATCCTTTCAGTTTCCGTCACAGGCCCACAAGCCATCCGGGTAAGGAGAATAAGCCATTTTTCTGCTTAAATGTATCAAGGTGTAAATTGTTGAAAATGTTTTGAATGGAATGGGAATGCGGTGTAGCTTCTCAGCTCAGAAAGCTCAGTAAGATTTTGCTTTGAGATGGAAGAAAAGAGAAAATACAGTCATAGCAGAGCTCTAGAAGTGCTGGTTGAGTCAGCCACTGACCTCCTGCTCACCAGGCTGAACCAGCACTCAGAAACCTTGTGTTAGTAGAACTTGGACCATCTTGGCAGTTCATCACTGCATCTTTTCTTGTTCCCCAAAAAGCTTAGCGCTTTGTGCCGACCCACATGGTGTTTGTGTTGGCCTAAATCCCAAGATCTTGGGCTAAGGACCTGTCATTCACATCAGCCACTCTCTTCATCAAAATAATTTATTTGTGTTCATGGGTTTTCTGGGTTGTGAGAAGTAGAGGAAAATTCTGTTGGTAAGCATCAGCAGCATCACTGAAATTCATTTGGTGGGAGGTGTTTCTTAGAACTGAAAATACGAAATGTTAGCTTGTGCTTTCATGTAGTATATTGCAACTTCAGAATGCTAGGCCATAACTTCAAGCCTCGATTACTTCCTTCGCTTCTGTGGGCCTGATTTCCTTGCTAAACTTCTTGAACTTCCTTTTTGGACAGTGTCTTTAGAAGGTGCTAAAACACCAGCTGGTGCAAATGGCTTTCAGCTGATGAGTCCAGCACACCTTATCCTGAAAGGGAGTGCTTGGAGACAGGAATTTTTTCAACAGCTTGGAGGGTGATGCTCTGATCATGGACTTCTCATGGACAAAAAGAGTTGCCCAGGGAAAGTGATTAGAGAGGAAAGGTGCCAGTGGCTAAAGCCCTGCCTTGGGACTGCAGCTCTGAAGTGTACCTTAGACTCTGTGTAATTGAGCAGATCATCTTAGTTTCTCTAAACTAAGATGCAGAGATTGTCAAACAGAAGATCACGAGACTGAGTAAGTACGTCCAACAGCAGGCAGACAGATGCAGTGAGAGATGGATCCGTGTTAAGGACTAAAGATGAGATTTAGTCTTGGGAAAAGAAGGGAGAAAAAGGGACAATTATGCCAACTCTAATAAACACGAAGTAGTTCACTGAGCTCTGCTGTCTTCCCAAAGGCTGCTCTGGGAAAAGACATAATGATAGAACTGGGAGTCAAGAGATCTGGGTTTTATTTTCATGTCTGCCACAATCTTCCTTTGTGGCCCAGGGTCATTTAACCTCTGAAAAATGGGGGAAATGATAGCAGATAATTAACAACCTCACAGGAGCATTGAAAATTAATTCATTAATTTTTCTGAACTCATCAGTAGAAGGTACAATGGAAATCCAAAGTGTTATCGTATCTTATAAAATTACGTCTGTTTCTTTGCATATGCTTTTAAAGAGTATTCTTAAAGCCGTGGAAGACCTCTAGGTTCCCTTTCAAGAGCAGTCTCTGAAAGTCAGCATTGCCTGCTGCCTTTAGGAAGAGCCTGCCACAAAGAATGAAACAAGTATTATAAAATATATGTGTATCATGTGCGAGTCCTGTGCCAGAAATGGAGCAAAATATGGTCAGAAACAGAAGCTCCAAAGCAGACTCTTTTGGTCCATCTCAAATTGTGGACATAATTATTTTAAGTTTTATTTGGATTTAGATTATTTTAAGCACCTTGGTTGCTTGTGTCAGCAGTGGACTTCAAGGATGTATTTTTTTTTCATGCTCAGTTTGTCTTTTGTGTTATAGCTGTAACAGTGCAGAACCTGTACAAAACATGCCTGCTAGCAGGGTTGTCGAGGCTCAAGCTTTTCAGGAGGGAAATGAACAGGATGAGCTGAAATATGGCAAATTTAGGCTGTTCTGTTGGAGGCCCCTAGTGAGATTGGAGTGGGCTGCTGAAATCTCTAGTCTTTAGAGTTTCAGTGAGGGCTGCGTTGCTTTTTCTGTTGATCAAATACTTTCTTTTTCTGCTCTGTTAAGATCTTCATGCCATCCATCTTCATGTCAATCAATTTAATCTTCTCTATTGACACGATTTGTTTTCCATTTATGTCTAGGGAACGTGACTACTAGCACATCTGTGTCTCAGATGGCAAGTGGGATCAGTCTAGTCTCCTTCAACAGCCGTCCGGACGGTATGCATCAGCGCTCTTACTCGGTCTCCAGTGCAGATCAGTGGAGTGAGGCAACAGTCATTGCAAACTCTGGCATTAGCAGTGGTAAGAAACTTGGAGCTGGGGGGGGTGACCTGCATTGGGGTGAAAAGGGAATTTGGTATTTCGTGGTTCAAGTGCAAATACAACCAGATGTTATTCACCCAGATATTCTGTTGGAAGCCAAACTTCCAGCATCCGAGGGGAAAAGGAGGCATGAAAGAACAGCTTAATACAGTACTTTCTCAGTGAGAAGAGCTAACGTATGACACTAGTGCTTAATTTGAATTTCAGGTACATAATGTAGGTTGTTCGCTTTGTATTCTTATTTTCTTATTCTGTGTGACTGGTATTAGCAGTAAATTACCCTGCAGACCTATTCAGTGGCGTGCCCTTTCTTCCTTGTGGCCTTGCTTTGAAGGATGCAGGCTGCTGGCATACCTTTTTTTTTTTTTTTTTTTTTCTCTTCTAGTATTTAGACTATTTAACAGTGCTAAAAGGAGCGAACGCTATTCCAGATGGTGTTTTGTATTGAGGGTAACAGCAAAACAGCTTGTTGCTTTGAAAGGATATGTAAGATAGCAGGAAAACATTGCACAGGGGAGGATTATGGCACATTGGGGCAGCCATGGCACTCATGGGGGATAAGAGCGGAGCGCTCTGTCATGGTGAGCTGCAGGTCAGGTTGGTACTGGGGAAACGTGGGTCTGGGGCATCAGGTTGTGCCAGGTGACTGGGGAAACCATTTTCACTTGCTCCTGAAACAAGAGGAGCAAGTGAAAGGGAGGTGTGTGTGAAAGAGAGCTCTGCACAGAAATAAAATAGGATTATGGATAACATGAAAAAGTATATGTCCATAAGAGAGGAAAAAGGGAGGACTGTTTCTGATGGCTGTTTCAAAAACAGGGAGAATGGTAGGAGCAGAAAGACTATTCTGCGTGTCCCGTGTGTGTCTGTACACTGTTTAAGGTTTGTGTGTGGGGTTTTCAGGCAGCTGTGGATAGATTTTCAGTGCTGCCTTATGGGAAAGGAGACTTCAAATCAGTCACCTCAGCACTGGCTGAGTCATGCTCAAGTTTATGGTTGCTTAAGCACATCCATTTCTGGAGCTCTGAACTTGCAGGCAGCACCTTCAGCAATGTGGTATTTGCATCAAAATGATACAGGTTTGGATCAAGAATTTTCTGAAGCAGGCAGAATGGTGAAGTTCTTCAGCACTGTTCTCTGCAGTGTCAGCCCAGCTCACCTGCTTCTTTGGGACCTGGTTAGTCTCTCAGGACAGTCAGCATTCTCCTCCTCCTGCCTGTTTTCCTTCCAGCAAGGAGAGTATTTTCATTCACCCTTTGCATTGCTAATGCAGTGGTTCCTTTAGACTGAACTAGTTTCACAGTTAAGGCTGCGTGCTCTTCTCTCTTCTGAGCTGCTCTGTTATTTCCACCCACCCTGATTCTACTTTGCTTTTAAAAGGTTATACCGGAGCTTCAGCTTTTCAGTGCCCTTCTTTTACACTGTAGCTCTTCAAAGGAAAGTTGGAGAACATTGCGTGTTCTCACTGGAATGAAGGCAAGTGAAAGTCAAGGCATAGCCAGTGCCTGGTCCCTGCACCTGCCAGACCTGCAGACGGCTGAGCCATGCCTTTAACAGATGTGAAAACCAAGGCTGCAATGGAAGAACATCTTCAAATGCAAAACTCAATGAGTCCCTAAAAGTGACGTGTAATTAATGTGCTGAAAAGTAGAAATAAAGCCTAACTTCCTGCTCCTTCCCCTTGACCTTGTGGTGCTGTTTCTGCACTGGAGTTGCGCCGGCTCCTGGTTCTGCACTGCAGCTAGTTCTAAATTACTGGGGAAGGGAACCTTTCCTCCTACACAACCTCTGTACTCCTTTTTCTGACTTGACATTCATATGTGATTACTTCTGGATCAAAAGAGATGACAGCTAGAATCATCTGTGAAATATTTATTAAAAAGCTGAAGTTGACTGGTGGGTGGTTCTGGATCAGCCTGACTTAATTTCTCGCAGAGGTTCTACTTTTCTGAAACAATAAGAAATCGCTTTAATATGTGAGGCAGATGGAGATAATGGCCATTTTTAGCCAACGGAATGTCAGCGTAAACAGAGGTATTGTAATAAAACGGCTGCAAAGCATCAGGAACATTCCTTTCCATCAGCGTATCGTCTTTCGGGAAGCTCATAGATGTGTCCTTTATGCCAGCAAGTTGACGCATGAAAAACCCTTTTTAATTTCAGGGTTTTTTTTCTCCATTAAAAGATTTTGAATTTTAGTCATAAAAAGATAATACTGTGAAAGCAGCAGGTACGGAGAGAAGCTAAGCATCTTTTGGAATTCAAATGCCAATGTACTGGAGAATATGTCTGCTTATTGTCAAACGGTTTTATTGTAGACAAAATAACATATTGGGATTCAATTTTTCTCTGCACCTTTTTTTCACATTAAATTAATACTTTGTGTGGCTCTGGAGAACTTTTCAAAGTCTTCCGAAGCAGACCTTTGGTTTCCTGGGGCTTCTGTCTTTCAAGCAGCTGTGAACATCTCCTAATTAGATAAATTACTTTGTAGTGGGCAGAGCCACAAAACAGGAGGTGCTGGATAAATTAAAGGGGAAAAATAGAAAAATCCATTCTCTGAAATGGAATGCCCCACTGCTTTATGACTATTACTGTTGTAAGGTTTTACATTTAAGTACCTGAGGTTTAAAATTAAATGTCTAATATAATTTGGCACTGGTAACATGAAGCCTGTGACTGCCCTCAGAGAAAATCCAGACAGCTTAGTTCAGTGTTTCAAATTGCTGTCTGCCAGATAGTGAGCGGCCCACGCCAGTGGCTCACAATTTAGCGAGATGCCGCCCGCTGCTCCGTGTGATTTTAAATTCACTAACATATTTGTCTTAAAACTTGGGAATTTAAAGAGGCTGCTCCAGAAGTACATGAAAAATTAATGCTTTTTACATTTTTTTCTTACTCTTGTAAGTACTTGACAGAAGTAATTTTAGCAGCAAGCGAGAATAAAAACTGGGGGCAGTAAATCCCTGTCCAGGAACCCCTTGTGTGGATTCTTTATGGACCCAGAATTGATCTACATGTCAGATCCTGATGTAGTTTAAACTGTTTATCACCCTAATGGCAGCGGAGAGACCGTGAACGCCAACTTATAATCCTCGGTGAAAGAAATTGGTGTTTGCAGTCAGTGAAGGAGCAGTTTAGTGTTATTGATAGATTCAGAACGATTACTGCCACCACCACTATTGGCTGAGAGGTTCTCCTGGATCGGGTCGGGAGGAAGGCTGCGGGGTTGGTTGGGTTCTTATATTTGGTTCATCTTGATGGATTTGAGATGCTGCGGCGCATCTCAAACTTGAGTAGGAAGCAGCTTTCCAATGGAAAGCAGACCTAGCAATTAATATTAACTAGCAACGTTGCTATCATTCATGAAAGATAAGGCTGGCTGTTGTGCAGCCCCTTACAGTTTGTACATCGCTTCGAGAGCTTGAGAGGCACCCTCAAACTTAGCAGCAGTGGTAGAGACCACAGCCAGCTCTGTGAGGGTACAAAACTCCAGTTTGGGAGTCTTTACCCCAGGAAAATGGATGTCCTTCCAAAGATAAGGAAGCAGCACATCTGCTTTTTCCCCTTCTATCAACATTAGAGTTTTTGCTTTGGCTTCTAAGGCTGTGTCCACAGCATACCAGAGGGAGGCATTTCTTTCGTTAGTCACAATATTAAGCGTGTCTGAAACAGTGCTTCAAACAGTAGTTTGTGTTTGGTGGGGATTTCTTTATTCTTGATTTCCAAACTGTCTTTTGAATTCTGGCTTGATGGAAAATTCCCCAGATATAAAATAAATCAAATATCTGTTTAAATATCATCCACTTAGGTTTTATCGCTGTACGATTGCTTCTACAGGCCATTTGATCTCTGCTGTAATTTATATAAATTGTAATACCTGGTGTCTTTTTCAGTTTCTAACGGTTTGATTTTAGGGTTTGTTAATGTGAAATTGAGTTTTCACTGTGCCATGGGGTACGAGAGGTCATTGGGGTGTTTATATTAATGCAGACCTTACAACTTGCCTTACTTTTCTGATCATAAGCACTCTGATCATAAGCACAGAGTCTTGTGCTGTACATTGTCATAACGCTTTCATCTCAGAAATGAAGCCGAAAGCATGTTTGAGAGGGGTTTGAATTCAATAGGCAGCTCTTGACAAGGATAAATTATGTAATTTCAAATAAATTTACGGAATTTCAGAATTGTGGTAAGTGTGTATAAATGGTTTAGGCTGGAAAAGCTATTTCTTCCTTTTTAAAGAAGGAAGTAGTTAACCGAGGAGCAAATCTGAAATCACTTTTTTGTTTTCTAGCTGCTCTTGTATTTCCTGCAGTTGCCCAATAGGTGAATTCCTTTAGTTAGACTGTAAGAATCTCAGGTGAATGGGGGAGCTGATGGCAGCCCTCCATCCCCAAATACTGCCCTTCTCACAGAGCTTCCCACCAGCATCACGGAATGTAGGCTCTTACTTTGTACTCTCTGGATGTTCATTTGTTGCCCAGATATTGGGGAAAACCTACCCTGACATTCAGATGAAGAACACGGTCACAAAACCTCTGCAATCCCCTACTCATGCAGTAGGGTTCAGACATGGCTAGCTTGCTTTCTGCCCTGATTGTGCCTTTTACCGTGGGATCCAGGCTGGGGTTGGGGTTATTGTAGTGCCTTGGGCTTGGAGCCATTGATGAGACATTGCCATCGGATCCCACTGGGGCTCACATCTGGCAAGGCACGTGTGACCAGCAGAGGATTTTTAAAGAATGAAATGTGTGGGAGCAGATCTTCAGTTGCTGTATCTGTGCTGAAGGGGGAGAGATGGTGCTTACGTACTCAGAGCCAATGGCAGTGAGCTGCCACCTGCAAAAAACTAAAATCTCCGTGCAGCTCAGTTTAAGGCTAAGAAGGGCTTTGGAAGCATGGGCAGTGCTGCCCAACCTTTCTCGTTTTCAGCTAAATATTTCTGTATTTGCTGAGTGCTGCTGTAGAAATGCTGAGTTATATGGACTTTTACTGTTCTGCTGTTCTCCAGAAACCCATCTGCTTGTCCTGGTTAAGATCCTCTTCTTTCTGACCCCTCCCAGCCCCTGCTTAAAACATAAAGAATTGTTGCTTTCAGCAATTACATCCCGTGCTTGGTTCCAAAACGGTAAGGAATGTGAGTTTTTATCTTGTGCTAATTTGACATTGGCAACCTCAAGCCTTACGCTCATCTTAATCTTGTCCACGGCCCCAGGTGCCAAATGTCTGTCAATGAATTGCTTATGTGACTCAGTTATCGTGGTGAGTGGAACTGTGAAGTTTTGCTTTTTGCATTCACTTACTGATGCTTCAATGTGTATTGTGCCGTTTAGCTCTGAATTTAAGCTGAAACAGGACTGTGGATGTCATGTTCCTTCTATTAGGAAAAATAATCTGACTCGACTGTCTAGCTTTGTTCAATGAATGGGTGCTTTGCTGCTTCTGGCCAGGTTTGATTGTCACACCTTCCCCTTTTGTCCCCAGTCACTCCCAACCCAAGAGGAAAGAAAAACATCCCAAACCAAAGGGGTTCTTTTTATTCTGGAGCAGAAACTTAAGCCTGACAGGATTGTGAGAATAGGAAGGTCATTTTTGACCCTCCAGGTGCAGGGTTAGTGCATGGCAGTTACATGGTCCCCAGAAATCAGTGCTTCCAAAGTAGGGAAAGCAGATCCCTGCCATTGATAGCAGTGGAAACATGGGGCATTTCTGACTTCAGCTTGGCTTAGTATCTGTCTCTAACATAGCTGCAGGCTGCCTCAGTGGAGCAGACACAGACACAGCACTGAAAAATCTGTAAAATATTCTATTCTCTGATTCTCTGCATCAGTATCTGTCCAAGTGGAAGGGTTAATACTGCAGATGAGCACACTCCTGTAGGCAGTGAGTTGTTCACCAGGAAGGCAGCCCTGTATTCCCATTTGTATAAAGAGTGCTCAGCCTTCCAAAGACTTTTTTGTTTGTTTGTTTCTTGTTTAACGTTGCTTTAATCTTCAATGTTTGTAGTTTTGGAATGAGTTTTGCTGTGATCTTTCTTGGCAGGTGAGTCACCAGATGGTCTGAGATGTACCATCAGCTGTGATTATTTTTCCCCGTGTCTCAGAAATAAATGTGACCCGTGGCATAGATTGCTGTAATGGTGACAGAGGCATCAATGAGTTGCTTAAATTCAGGAGGACTTGGCTTGAGCTATTCGAGCTGCATTTGATTTGGGGATACCTGGAGTGATGTTTACCTAAATTTTAATAATCTACATAGATGTAATAACAATAATGGAAATGTTAAACTTCAGTAAAATTTAGGAATGTTGAAAATACAAAGTTGGGAAGGTTAAAAGTTACATATAGTTACCATTGAAGTAATTCCAAGTTTCAGAACTTTTTTGTCCACGCTTTTGAAGTCCGAACAGATGCTTGTAGTAATTAAACTCCTCGTTTAATGTATGTTCAGAAGCACGCTGCTTTGTTTGGCCTGTTTCTGGGTGAAGTGCGTGCAAGAAACTCACATGATGCTTTTATTTCTTCTCAGGCTTAATGAAGTTTCTGTTCCAATTAACATGAGTGCTTGCCTCATCAAGCATGTCTGTTTGCAGTCTCGGTTTCTTTCCAGTCCAGATCACAGAGCATTGGGTACAGGGATGTTGTGTATACTTTACCTATGGAATCCAACACTTCAAAGCCTCTTCACAGCATATGCAGTTCAAGGAGTGAAAGAAGCCTCTGTGTTAAACCCGATCCGCATCTCCTTCACAGCCTGCTGATTGTTGGGGAGCAGTTGAAGCTCGGCGCTCGGCTTCCTGCAGGTGGAAGAGCATCTCCTTTCAAGTCCCCGGGCCCTGCATTCGTTACAGTTGATACAGCTCCTTAATTCAGTGGCAGTGTGTGCCACCCACAGCCCAAGCTGGCAAGGAGTATCCAGTTTACACGAGGCTGCACGCAAGTGCTTTATCTGATGCATGCATTCAGTGAGAGCAGGAGAAGAAGGGCCCTGATTTCAGTTATCCCAAACCCTCACAAGAGCTGGGAAAACCTGAAAGGAGTGTTTGGTAACGCTTAAAAAACACAGCGACAGAGTTTGTCAGTGACATTTGCATTATCTGGCACCTATATAAGGCACCAGGGCCATTGCTTCATGTGAAGAACAAGGCTTGTTTTACATTTCAGCTATGTGCTGTTGTATTTTTTGCTTTTCCTTAAGAGTATCGTGGGTGTTGCTTTCATGGTTTGCTTTCCTTTCTACTGCTGGTGCTCATGGCAGGCGTTACCAGGAAAGCCTGAGCCTTTTCCTAGCATGGTGTGCTTCACTGCCTGTTTAATAAACAGCAGTCATTCATCTTTAATTGAAAAATGTTAAGAGTCTCTTGGTTTTTCCAAAATGCTGATCTTCGGGCTTGCTGCTGAAGTCCTGTGAACTGATTGTTGAGAGTTTCCCAACCTCTTCTCAATTACCGGAGAGTGGGTTTGATGCTTGAAGCTATCCACAGGTTATACAGACTGAAGGTTAAAGTACGAGACTAGAGACAGGCTACATGGCTCTTTTCCTGGCTCTGAGTGTTTCTTTGAAGAGAGTCAGTTCTTCCTTTGTGTCTTATTTTGCTTAAGTTGAAATACAAGGTAAATATTTTAGGAGGAAATGGTTCAGCAAGGCATACATTCATTATTTTCCAAGTGCCTTGAGACCTCAAGGCTGTGTTTCAAAGCAGAATGTTGACGCGTGAGATTTTTTTTTGCAATCAGAAGACAATGCTGATTGTTAGATCAGGGCAGAGCTCTGACCCTCTCCTTGTAGTTGAGTGAGTTTATTATTCACATCGATTTGATTGAGTATATAAATTAGTATATTTCACACGGTCTTGTGTGTGCTCGATCATTATCTAGCTCGCTCATCCAGGATGTATTTTTTTAGTGGTACTCCAAGTGCTTATTTTCCTGCCAGTCACCATTAATTGGGCTGGTCTTGCTGGGGTTGCTAGGTACCACAAACAGCAGTCGGTAATTACGGCTGGGTGCACAGTTATCTACCTGCCTTCAATGGTTTCAGGGCCATGGAGGCACACAGTGGCAGACAGCACATGGCTCAGACCAGGAGGTGCTGAAACCATTCCGTTGGCCATACTGTTTGTCTTCCAGAGGGTCATCCATCCATCTTCCTCATTGTGATGGCTAGGAATTAGTTAGCCTGTGTAAATAAACCAGTCCCTTGTGGCAGTTATCTTCTGCAACACTGTTTGCCTCTCCTTTTTGTGTCAAGGTGACGGACAGGAGAAGCAACACCCATAACATCATCCGTGCCATTCAGAGCAATTCGGGGTGACACCACGTAAGAACCACATCTCTCTTCTCAACAGATCCGATGCTGCCCAGCAAAAACATTGCACTGGAGAATCAGACATCCCTTATAGATGTAGACTGTGGATCTGCTCGGTGAGAGCCACGGAGGTAGTTTGCCTTGGGACGTGGTGCCATCCTGCAGCATCTACGACTGGCTTTCTAATTTGTTGTCCTTCTGCATTCACACAGCTTGTCACATTTGATCTTTCCCCAGGGCACATTCAGCATACCGTACAGATGAGGGAAGCACAAAGATGCATCAGTGTAGTGGAGGATGAGACAAATTAGAACGCTGTGTTAACTCAGGAAGCAGTTAATGTCTCTGCACCTGACCTCAACCTGCTTCAGGTGGGACGTGCAGGGGAAGGGCTCGCATCCCATTCTCAGGTCAGGATCTGAGACCTACCTGCAGGTCCTCTCATGCAGTAGTCTTTGCTGCTTAAGTTCATCACCGTGTTGGCAACATAGCAGGAAGAGTTGCTGCCTGTATCAGATCTTCAGTTTCTGGAGGATACAAGGAGCTTACTTTGTAAAACAGCTTTGAAAGGAAGCTGAATGGAAATGCTCGGTTTTTTTTTTTTCTTCCTAGCAATGTGTAAACTTCTAGGGAGCAAATGTGCTTTGCTAGCACAGCAGTACATTGCTCCTTAGGAGGGAGAATGTAGTGAGCAACATACTTTTTCTTTCTCTTTCATTCTCTCTCTTTTTACTTTTTTTTTTCTAAAGTGCTGTGTTGCGTTCTTTGCTTTCATCCTTCCTTTATGCTGGCCAGATACGGTGTGTTAGTAGGAAGTGAACTAGAGGTAACTTTGTCTTTCCGTTAGATAAGAAAGATTGTAACAAGTGTCTTACTATCCTGGAAATTATTGAAGCCAGTCCTTCCGATACATATGCCATAGTGTCATGAGACTAACTTTCTCTCTCAAGTCTCTGGATAATGTCCCTTGCTTGTCACAAAGTGGCTTATTAGGCTTCCGAGTGGAAACGATCCTTTCATGCCAAACATGCCTTCAGGTCTGCTTTGCTTGAAGCACGCTAAGATGTATCAAAAGGCAGAACCTCCAAAAGTCGGGGGATCTTTTTTTTGTCGAGAAGGAACCTTTGTTTTTCTTATTTAATTGAAATTGCCATTAGAGAAAGGAGACGGTAACTTGGGCATTCAGTGGGGCTTTCTGTACATGACAGGACAGCTTTGTGATTTACAAGCTCTAGACATAAGGCTGGAAAAATGGTAGACGCCGTGGAAAGAGAATACTCCTGAGGCTCTTTCATCTCCATCCCACAGTTCGGCTCAGAGCTTCCTTTTAATTTCTTTCAGTGCAGCAGGTTAATTTAAGCCCTCAATAGCTTGAATGTCCAAGCTAAATTCAGCTAATCAATGACCGGACGGGCCCGCTTTCTATCGAAGGGACGAGCTGAGTGTGTGCTGGAGATGTTTGTGCTTTTTTTTCCTGCACGCTGAAGTCTTGTTGCCAGCCCTTCTCCCCACTCACAAATGTTTATCACTGTCGGCAGGCTTCTGCCGAGCTGCGGCTTTGACAGGTTTTTAATGTCTGTCCTGTACATCCGTGCCTTACGCAGTCATTGTGCAATTGCAGCATCCCTTTAACTTCAGTTTGAGGCGGAGGAGGAATATAAAGAACTTGATAGAACGTTTATGGTAATAGCTGTAAAGAGAAGCTGCAGAGCATTGGATTTCACAGCCAGAAAAATTTCAGCTCAGGGAAATGGGTCTGAAATACAACTACAGATGGTTTTAGTCTATTGCTTCCCCTGCTTAAATAAAAGGATTGCTTTTCTCGCCTCTATTTAAAACACATGTGTAGAAGATGAAAGTGTCCAGCTATTTTTTTTTATTATCCAGTCCACCAGCTACCGACATCTTTGGCTTATTTCATTTCTACGCTAATGGCACAGTAAAAGTTCTGAAACGCACCCGTTGGGTTCAGCCTTCCTCGGGCCGTGGCAAAGATTCCTGCTGCAGTTGGAGCTGTTGCTGTTGTTTTCGTCATCGGCTCTTTCTCTTCCCATTGAACCTGGAGGTATTAATTGTGTTGCTGCTTCTGCTCTTTAATTGATCCCACGCGCCGCTCCTGCTTTTGTGCAGACTCTGACTTCGTGTCACTTCAGAAAATCAAACACCCAAATTAATCAATCCCCGGGCTCTTGGGAGGAAGGCTGCGTTAGGGAGCTGGGCTCCACAAAAAGTCTAATTTCACTTTGAAAGCCAGTTGGAAAATTTTAACGAGAAGATGCAAGAAAAATGTAAACCAGATCAAGCCCGACTTTGGTCTGCGGAGAATAGCATCACCTGTTGAGTTTGTTTCAAGTTTTTGTAAATAGGTGATTTGACAAAAATATAAAATAAATCAAAAGGCACAAAGGTAGAGGAGGTCAGAATGGCCTTGTTTCCGCTTCAAATCGTTACGCAGGAGAGAAAGGGTTGTGTGTGTGTGACAGAGAATAGGAGCTGTGGGCCAAAGAACGGGGCTCATTCTCGGGTTTGTGCATCTCAGCTCAGCCTTTGTGCTGTGCTATTCCCATGCATCATGTGTTGCTGTCTCCTCCTACTTTAGCCCCCATCTGGGTGTCTTGGCGTGGGGCTCCCTCCTGCTTCTGGGCCCTGATTTTCTTTCCCCCCTTGATTCCTGTGTTGGTATTTGCTGCTACTCCACGAGGCGTGCACGGCGAGCAGAGAAGGGAAGATGTCTCAAATGCTTCCACCCAGCTTGCTTTGAGCAGATGCAGGAGCACTGAGGGTCGGGATAGCATTCTTTTACCTTTTTCAAACCCTCTAGTGTTCCTGCAACTTTGTGGCATGTGTTGCAGATGGTAAAACTATGAGGCTGAACGTTAAGCTTTATGAATGTGTAATACTGAGAGAGGACATCAGACGTGTTTCAAATGGCAGATATGGTGCAGTGCAACAGCACAGCCCTTGAGACTCTTTGGAGGATTGGTTGATTGCTCTTTTCATTTAATGTTCCATCTCAATTCTGGGTGTTGCTTTAGAACAATGTATTTCTCCCCTTCCACCTCTCGTTTCTCCTATCAATACGTGTCATAATTGAAAGGAGTTTCATCTATGACTGTAATTATGAAATGCATCCAGGAGAAGGGGCAACCTTGGAAGTTGGCTTGCATAACAACAGCTGCATTGGCTTTTTTAGGTCCTCTGATTTCTGCCTAATGCACAGGGGGAGGCAGAGGGGAGAAGGGACAGCTGTGTGCTACAAGGGGACGCATGCCTTCACAAGGAACTTCCATCCCTTGCCGTCAGCAGCACAGGCTGCAGCTAGCAGTGCTCTCCTGGGAGGAGAAGGCATTTTGCAGCAGTGCTGCTGCACGTCATTGACAAACCTGGCTCTGCAGTTCCAAAGCAGAGCGTGTGCTGGCCAGGATAACTCCGTGGCAAGGAGAGAATGGTGTCCTTAATACAGATATACACCCTGCAAATGATGACCGTCATCAAGTCGAGCTTGCCCGTACAGTCCATCAAAAACTGCAAAGCTAATGATGGGCTGGGCAGATAATCGCGGGAGAGTTAATTGTAAGGTTCGATATGCCATCTTGTCAGCAGAGATAAGTTGTCACGTTTTCCACTTGAGCTGAAACTAAATGATTGTAAAATAAGTTATGAGTGTCCTTGGGCCTGTCTGCCAGAATGATGGCTAAGAATACATTCCTGGCCCATCAGTCTCAAGCAGCCTGCTTGATATTTATGCGAACTGAATGTTATTTTATTCCCCCTCTAGTCATGCTTGTCAGCTTCCCGAGTGAAAAGTGAAACTGCTTCTTTGACTCATACTTCAAGTATTGAAGCTCGGAGAGGCTGCAGATTGTTATTATTATTGCTAGTATTATATATTTTTTTGGGTGTGCGTTGAACGTTGATGCCCGATTGGGAAGAACTAATGGCTAACATTGAACGTGCGGGATGGCTGCAAAACAGCCCATCCCAGCCCAGTGAGACGAGTCTTATGAGTTCCCGTGCCTCCGTCAGAGCTCCTTTAGATGTGGAGTAATGAGGCGCTGGCTTTTTTAATTTGGCATGCCTTTTTCTTTGCCTCTTTTTTTTTTTTTTTATGTATCTAATAGCGCCGGCAGTGGTCGTCTGTTCTCACGCGTGGTAATTGATACAAAATAAAATGCATTATTTGTATTCAGTCAGGAGTATGAAATTGCATTCAGCGGGCTGAAGCCTGAACTCATTTACAGTTTTCTGAAGCAGGGCTTTCAGGAGCCCTCTTTTCAATTTGAAGAATACCTTGTCAGGCACGAGGAGTAGCTGGAAATGGGAAAGCACGGCGCGTGAGCCTGGCGCCCTTCCACTGCTCATATTTTAAAGCAGAGGGATGGTTTACAACTTCCATCTTCAAGGGGTGCTCTCAAAAACCAGAGCGTGCCCTATTGTAATAACCAGGTGTTCTGTCTGTAATCATAACCGTGCCCTATGATAATGATAATGACGTGCCCTATGGTAATAACTACGCACCCTACGACATCAGCATCCTTTTCCAGGAGCCTTGCAGCTCTTTGCTGCTGCAGGGGGAGGGAATCCCTCGGGCTCTCCCCCTGGGAGCAGTGTGACCCAAGGACAGCTCCTCATTGCCCACAGGGGCCGTGGCTCAGCAGGATTTACCGCAGCAGGTTCATTCTTTGGGGCGAGCGGTTGTGCAGTGCATTCCTAAGTCTCATCATTTTTCAGAATTCACAAACAGGTTTTGTTTGTGTAATTTATAGCCCAGAAATGGGGCTGACCTGCAGCAAGCGTGCAGCTTTACATTTGTATTTATTTATTTTTTTGACAAGGGAAGGTTTTGGAGAATTCCCTTCCACTTGCCAAATGGCTTGCAGCTGTTAAGAGTTTGCAGTTTTTCGTAGAATCATAGAATGGGTTGGGTTGGAAGGGACCTTTCTCTGCTCAGGGCACCGTGTCTGACATCCAGGCAGCCGTGCAGCGATGAGCACAGCTCTCATGCTCCAGCCCTGTGGGTTGCAGCAGACTCAGGCGTGCATCACACTTCTTTGCAAGCAGCCTATTGAAGGGCATGGCTCGAGCTGGCTGCTTCTGAGTGTGGTTTTTTTTTTTTTTTTCTCCCCTTGAGTAAAATGGAATAATTCTTTTTAGGGTGAAAGCTGAGAGTTAGAGGCCTGCCCACGTGCTACAGCCCTCATATTTTCTGAGGGGAAAAAGTGAAGCATTTTGAGGAATGGCATTGTATGTGAGGAAGCCTTTCTGGCTGGCATGCTTTCTGTGATATTTATGAATTGCAGTTTCCTGGTGAGCAGGCAAGCAGAGAGCAACGAGATGCTGTCCTTACCCCGCGGCTTCAGTAGCTTGTCCCATTGCAGAGCAGGTGGGCACCTGTCCGATGCTGCCTGTCCCAGGACAAGGATCTGCATTTCACTGCTGCCAGCTGTTCTGTCCAGTTGTTTCATGTTCCCAACATAGGAAACCTTCCTAAGCCTCTAGCTGGGGGAAAGTATTCAGGAGTGGAAGTGACAGACTTGCATTCTTGGTCGTGTCTCTGCTGTCGTCTTCTTTTTAATCTTCTTTCCTTCCAGTGTCAGAGATTTTAAAAGGCACCAATATCCCCTTTGCCAAATGCCTGCTGAGCATCAGCTTGGCTTCTTGTCGGGGTTTGGCTTCCTCTGCACATGGAGAGACAGTAAGCCCTTGCAGGATAACTGCCTTCAGCAGCTCCTGTTCAGACACACAGAAACCTCCTGTATGCTACACACAGTGTGCTAAATACATTCTTACAGTTCCTTTTGTGGGTTAATGCTTGATCATTGTTTTCAAAATAGGGGGCATAGGAAAAAAAAAGAACAAAAATCCTTAAAGGTTGCAGTTGGAGTTTGGTTTGGTCTCCACTGGCAGCCAATTAATGCTATAATTGGTCCCTCATCACTAACTTGTGGAACAACTGTGCTTAGCAGGCAATTAGTAAGTAAACTTTATAACAATAAATACATGTTTCTTTGTCAAATAGGCATTTGTACAGCAACTGTACTACTCAAAAAGAAATCAAAAGCTGATTTTTAAATGCTCTCCGACTTATGTTTTTCTAAGATGGGAATTTGTCTTGAGTGCAGCCCTGGGTTGGTATCTAACACAGCTTCACTTCTATTTCAGGCACTTGAAATGAGGAGTAGGAAGTTATTCTGGATTGCGACAGAGAAAAAAAAAGGGCATTTGTCATTAACCATAGCCAGAAAAATCTATTTCTAACTAAAATCATGTTGGCAACTTTGGATGAAAATAGTAGCTGAAGATTGCTGGAGTACTTGTATTAGCAACTAAAAGGCATAATGGCAGATAAGATTCAGTGGATGTTATGCCATCTCTGTTTTGTATTGGAACATCTTAAGAGTAAATTTGAGGATAAGTAAGATTTTTGTAAGAAAGAGCAATTGGAAATAATAGTGATTTCCTTTCCTCTTTGGTCAGTTCCAGCTGGCCTGGCTTCTAAAGCTGGTGGAGAATTTGGTAGGACCTGGGTCAGAACTTGAGCCCAGTCACTTATTTGCACCCTTTAGAAAAGGTAATTGATGCTGTTAGGAGGCCGTCCTGCTGTATTTCCATGAGCTCAAGAGGCTAGTTGCTAACAGGCAGTAAAGGGTTATATCTTGAATTCTAGCAATCATTAGTTTAAATCATGCAGTATTTTTATTTTTTTTTTCCCTTTTTTTTTTTTATTTTATTAAACTACAGATACCGGGTTAGGAGATTCAGTGTGCTCAAGCCCAAGTATATCCAGTACAACCAGCCCCAAACTCGATCCGCCTCCTTCGCCTCATGCCAACAGAAAGAAACATCGCAGGAAGAAAAGCACCAGCAATTTCAAAGCCGACGGTATCTCAGGCACAGCTGAAGGTAAACGTGCTCCACGGTGGAATTTAGATGCTATTTTATCATTGTTACCTGGTGACTCAACTTTGTTGTTGGCTGTGAATTGCAGAGAAATTAGATAGGAGAGAAATTAAAAGTCTGATCTTCCTCACGACGGAGCTGAGAGATGTGAGGCATCACATGACAGTGAGTTGTACTGTCTGAAACGTGTTTGGAACCGGTTGTTTAATTAAAACAAGGGTTCCCAAGGTGATATGGAACATCTTTAGTGGGGAAGTTAAGGTACAGGCATACTCGTAAGGTTTAGAAAGAAAGGAAAGTTGGGTTCACTCAGTACCTGGTACATCACATCAGAATTTGTGTGTGTGCTCAGTGTTAATAAATCTAGCGCTCTCTCTTCTGCTTAGACACATCTTCTGCTCTAGAATCATCTGACGCCTGTTATTCTTTGAATATTCAGCTGCTTGGGGAAAGATGCTGTTATCTGAGGATAAAAAGGAAAGGGGAGAGTTTAAATGCTTGGGTTCTTTTATAAGAACCAGAAAGCAAAAGCCAAAAAGGACTTCTTTTTCTCCTTAGTTTAGCTTACCGTTTCCAACGTGAACACTGCTGTAGCTGTTCAATGCCTTTCTGAAGGGGTAACAATGTGTACGGTGGCCAGATATGATATAAAACATGCTTGTATCTTTAGAAAAGAAGAAAAGAAACATGCTAGGATTCAGCCAAAAGAGCTCCAGAAAAAAGATGAACAAGGGTAGTTGGAAAGCTCAGAAACTGGGGAGTCAACATAGAAGGGGAGATGAAAAAAGGAGACAATGGAATAACATCGTTGGAAAAAGGGAGTGTTTAGTAAGAAAAAGATGTGCTTGTAAGCATTGGAGAGTGAAAAAAAAAACAGCTAATTCAGTATCAAAGAGTGTTGGAACAGGTTCTGAAAAAAGGATGACAATTGCAGACAGCTGAAGAGACATTAAAAATAGATGTGATAATAGTATACAACTGAGAAAGGGCATGTTAACTACTACTTAGTCATCCTTATTTTCCATTTATTTAATTTCTCAATTGCACTTCTGTCACATACGGAATTTATTTCCTCAGCTATCTATACAAATCCTTTTTAGAAAGCCATCAGCTTTTTTTTTTTTTTCATAATAGCTCCTGTTGTGTTCTGTTTCCAGTCATTTAACTATCTTTACTGTTAGTTTCCCCCTAGTTTATGGCCTGCAGCCAAATTTTATTTTAAACTTTCATTTTTAATTTGTCTCTCCTTTTTTTTTTTTTTTCTCCCTTTCCCCTTAACAATCCTTTTTACACCACTTATTTTCATACCTCAGTGGGAAGTTACAGAGGGGATTTTTCAGAGAGCTCACCGTTTGTCCACAAGCATTTTGTGGAAGTCAATATAAATCAAGACCAGCTGGGTATCAAAAGCCTTTGAAAATCTCTTTGTAAGTAGTTAATACGTGTATGTTTTCTTTCTCCTGGTGAGCTTATTTTCACAAGTCACTGGAGCTGGAGCCTGTGTGGTCCCGGTCTGCAGGGAGACTTTTGAAGTGCAGCAAGCAGGCAGGGATTTGCAGTTGTTGTGCACCTTGCCCTGAAATCTTGCTATTAACTGGAGAGGAGACTGCGTGGCTCCTTTATCCTTCTCTGTTTTCTCTTGCTCTTCTCCTTGTCTTGCAGCATCTTAGCATGCTAGTCCAAAATCCCTTTACAATGACTTAACAAAACTGTCCCACTTCATAGAAATGTGCCTGCAGGAGCATGAGGCCTAGCTGAAGAGCAGCACCGAGTGATACCTAGGCAGCCTTAAAAGTAGCAGCGAGTGCTGGCATCTGCTTGCACTGTCTTTGTAGCTCTGCCGTTAGCAGGTGAGCTTTCTTTGACCTGCCCCTTCTACTGACACAGCCACCCTTTTCTGCTTTGAGTTTGGAGTGGGCCGCAGTGGTTGGAAATTCTTCATTTTTAAAACACTTATCTGAGAGCACAACCCAGTGAAATGCAGCTGTTGGCCGTGAGGCAGATGGAGTTGCATCTGTCTGTACTGCGTTGTTGCCACGTTTGATGAACTCTGGGCTAATCTTGTGGCCCTTGAGTTCTTAGCAACGTTAGGAGAAACACATGGCTGTTAGCAGAGCAGGTCTCATCTCTCTGCAGCAAGGAAGCTTGCTTGACTTTCCTGTGTCTTTTAGAAGAAGGGTAATGCAGGAAAAAAAACCCTTCTAGATTTCCTTGGAGGTTTGTGTTTTGTAGACTCTGTGGCTGACCACACTGGACGTGTTTATGTCTTTCAGCTTGCTGAGGTGCTGAGCAATGGGGATGCTTCCATCCCTGGGACAAGCTCTGTCATAAATTGGTCTGCTCCAAGTGCAGGGAGTGTCTGAGGTGCTTTGGGTTGTTAAGTGTTTTTCTCCTGTGAATGGAATTTCAATTTCAAGACTGTTTTCTGACTTAAAATAGTCCTTAGCTTAGTAATTTAGATTTCTATCAGGAAAAGTTGAATTCCTGTTCTGTCCAGTGACCCAAAAGATTTGCTTTTTGTTTTTCCTCCTCACTTGCAATAAGCATAGATCTAAACTCTTACAGGTGTTCAGCTGGATTACTGCAACTGGAGATTCAGTCCAAATTAAGCAGTCAAAAGGAGAGTATTTCAAGAGGTGCACGCTTAGCCTTGGCAGCTTGGACGAGGTGTTTGAGATAAGGCAGGTGACTCAGTGAACATGGGGTACAGAAGAGTGTGTTGATAGCTGTGGGAGAGCTGTATCTTCCTTCTTCCCTTCTTCTGGAAATCTTGAGCTCGCTGTGACTAGGAGGAGGAAGGTTCTGCTGCAGTAGGTGCAATGGATCATTAAATGATTTGGGTAATTCTAGATTTTATGTTGGTTTCCTTTGGATCCAGGCATGTTTGAAGTGTCAGCTTTCAAACAGAAATCTTGGCTTCCTACATTTCTGTCTGTAGCAAAGCTGAGGTGTTCAGTGAGGTTTAAATCTGGTCTTCAGCAAACTCTAGCAACTTTACTACATTTTTCAGTCTCTTTCTCCTTGAACATGCCTGCTTTGATCATTGACCTCTGCCCAAGTATTCAGATATCAGGATGATGGACACTAGTGGGCCCAGAGTGATGTTAGTAACTGCAAGGACTGATGCTCATCTCTTTTATACATTCCAGAAAGATCATGCTGATTCTTCTTTCTCCACACTGTCTGCAGATGCACAGCCCTCTCTTTCTGGGATTGATTCTTTCATGTTACTGGATTTGTCTTCCTACTGGTTTTCTAAGACAATGGCTGCAGCAGCAAAAATGCTAAAGCAGCTGCCCTGCAGTTGGGTGAAAATTAAAATTCAGTTTCTATTTTGGAAGATCAGGTCCTTGTGAAATTTTCACAAGTGCAATGAAACCCAGAGAGAAGGTTTTTTAGTTCTCTCTGTACAGGACTCGTCACTGCAAAAAATTCCCCGGTTTTGAGGGTAACAGCAGGAATGCTTACATTAGGCAAGGTGCCAGAAACCAGCAGTGTTTTTCCCACCATGTTGTCTGTACTTGCTCGGAGCAGGATGATACGGTGCTGTGTTTCAAAGAGGAATAGCTGCACACTGCCTGGCCTGCTTTGGTACCCGTGTGCTACTGCACATAGTGGAGCGGCCAGTGATAATAGGAAGGTTTTTCAGCTTGAAAACAAGTAGAAAAATTAAAAAGTTTTCCCGTAAATACTCTTCACAGGAAGGTCTTTCCCAGTGTTTTATTTTTCTCACTCTTGTTTGGGCCTGGTTTTTAAACCTTCAATCCAAGTAGAGCTCATTTTAAGAGCTGTAAAAAGCTCAAGGCATGACCGTGCTCATTATCAAATGTAGATGATCAGTGCTTTGGAGTGTCATTGTTGGAGCACCCTGGCCAACAGGGCCAACTCTGCTTTTGATGGTAGGATCAGCGTGACTGTGTCCAGGTGGAAGGGCAGATGTGTTCCTTGGGTCATGGATGCAAGTCAGCTGCAGCAGGGTGCTGTTGTTTTATGTTCTCTCCCAGCAGTGCAGGCAAAACCAGTATAGCACTCATACTCCTGTCTGTACCAGTGGACCCTGAGAAACAGGAGCTGATTTTGGAGTAATGGATGTGATTAGCAACTCAGTAAACTTCCAAAGTGCATTTTCTCTGCAAATCCATGTTCTACGTTCTTCTTTATCACTGGTTTCCAAAGAACTTTTGAAGGGCACGGAAGGTTCTTTCATGTTTCTTTTTAGAACTGTCTTCCTAACACAAAAGTAGTTTGTTCTCTTGTTTCTCAGCCAAGTGGGGATTGAGTCCAGGAGGGCAGGACGAGATGCACAGACTTGGGGGACATACCAGTTTGTTCCTGAGACTTCTTGTCCTGTTCCAGGCATTTCAAAACCAGAATGGCAAAGCAAAATACAGAAATGCAGCTCTTGGTGTCTCTGGAAACTGTATAATAGCTGAAAAAAAATTGACATTTTGTATAAATTGAAAGCAATATAGCAGTTAACTGGCTGTGTAGTATATGATGCATGAAAAAAACTGCATCTTACCTGCAGCTTCTCACCCTAAGCTTTCCTTAGTGAAATCCCTCCCGCTTCCCCGTGATTTACCTGCTGGTTGAAATGTACACAGAAGTGTTAGTTAGGAAGTTCAGGAGCACCTCTGCGACCTGCTGCACGGAACAGATGAAAGCAATGAGCTGTGGTGTTGGTGGGAGAGTAGATCCTTCATTTGACAGCTGGACGTGACGTTGTTAATGCTGATGCTCCTTTGTAATCCACTGAGTTAGGCACTGATGAAGGAATTTATTTATTTTTAATGGTGGGGCTTTTTATGGTCTGGAAGAAACCTTCTGCCACTGTCAGAGGACAGCGTGTTCAGAAACCTTTCCAGCACAAAAAGTCACTCCCTTTTTTCTGGAAGATGTGAAGTATAATATCTTGACCTGCAGCTGCAACGAGGGCAGAGCTACTCACCTGCTAAAGAGTTTGTAACCTTTGGAATCGTATCTGTTAGATGGATTGTGTTGCTTCAAGTAATGCTGCCACCAAAACTTCAAGTTAAAGCTCTTTGCAGCCTGCAAAAAGGTACTTAGGTGTACTACTGAGGTTGTACAAGTAAACAGACAGTGCCACATGAGAACTGCATGTAAGTTATTGCTGATAATCATGTCATCCTTGTTAACTTAGGTAGTTCCTAGACACTGGATATCAATAATTATAACCAACTGCACAGTGCGAGTAGCTGTGGAGGCATTTTTGGAAAAACATCTGTTATTTCTGTAAGAGGGAAAGGTTTTGATACTTGTCTGGAGGTACTGAGATAGGGAAACGTGTGGAAATGAAATGAAGCTTTGGTGCTGTGTGGCATTAGGAGAGAGTTTGCATCATTGCAGTGCAGATATTCCAGCAGCCCGTGTGAGGAGGTTGCAGACTGAGCACTTGGCCTGTGCTGGGAAGAGTTTGCAAAGTAAGTGTTCTGGAGTCTTCCAAAACAACACAGTATTTCAAGTGAGATTGGTACAAAAAAGGGCGTTGTGACTGCAGTGTTGGGTAAAGGAAAGTAGCATTTATGTGGAGCTGGACGGGTTTCCCTGATAAGCAGTAATTGAATGAAAAAAAAAACCAACAGATTTTACTTGGCATTCAAATGGTGACCAAAAAAAATAGCAAAATGAATAACTGTGTTTTCTTCCTTTGTCCACATGGCAACTTAACCTGCAGGATGTAACCAGATTTGTTGTCTGCGATGCCACGTGCTTGTTTGAAGTGTACCGCAGAGGTCAGCACCTATTCACTGTCACAACACTCTTCAGTTGTAATTACATTATTCGTCAGTACCTTTGCAGGAGATACAGTGCTGGACAATTGCTATACACCTGAGAAACAGGAGGGCAGAAATTAATAAAATCTAAACCGAATCTTCAGAGACTCGCTTTCAACCAAGGCATAAAGGTCACTTGTTGGGAAACCTTCAGCCTTAGTCGTCACAGCCTATTTGACATGAAAGGTTTGCTGCTGAAAGACATTTATGTTGATGCTGAGGAGTGAAAGACAAGGGAGGTGAAGCTCATCTATTGTTTTAACCTACTTCATTGCAGGCTAAACAAGTTGAAAGATCCCTTCTTCTCTTTCAAAGTGCTGCTAGCTCGGGGTCGGAAGAGGCTGCATGTTCCGCCTACCCGCTTGAAAGGAGAAGTCTCGCAGTGGTGGTCAGCAGCAAAGAGGATTCTGGAAAGCTTGAGGCCCAGAAAGAGTTGGTGGTTGGTGTACACACTGGATATCTAGAGGAAGATAAAGCTTATTTTTTCCCTACATTCTGATGAAAAGCAGTCCCACTCTTAGTGCAGTACGCGTGCTATGTGTTGAGTACGGAGCTGTACACTGCGTATTCTTAGCACGAGTGCTGTGCTGAGACGTGGCTCGATTTCTTGGGAAAAGAAAGAAGTTTTAAGTAGCTTTATAAGTGAAGGAAAACAAGTGACACCCTAGTGTTTTGCTGGGTTCAGGTAATGAGCATCTTCCTTAGAAGTGTGCTGTCAGCTTTAGACAGAGACCATGGGTTAGGAAAAAGGTTCACAAGATGGCAAGAAGTACCTGTGAGATACAAATACTATCACAGAAGTTCCATTCTCTCACTTAGGTGCTTACTTTACATGTTATTTGCCCATTTTTCCAAAGTGCAAGGCCACGTGATTTCACGATGAATCTGCACACCTAACTTAAAATACCCAAAGGATGAACAGAGATGATTATGCCCTAGGAAGCTAAGTGGTAAAAATTTAAAAACATAAAGTGAAATGAAGTCATTGTAAATGAAACTTTGTTCTCCTGGTTGCTATGTATATGAAGTCTTGAGCTAAGGTGCTCGTGCTGGTGCAGCATGGCATTCTCACCTTACCCCAAGGTAAGGTTCTTCCTCCCTCCCTCCCTTCCTCCTTTTCTTCCTCCTTCCTTCCCTCCCTTCTTCCCTTCCTTCCTTTCTATAGCCTCTCATGTTTATTAGATAGGTTTTTTTGTTTAATCTCCAAACAGCACACGTTGGAAAGGTGACAAATTGGTGCTGGAGAGTGGGGTTCTGGTAGGTGAAATGCCAGAGTCATGATGCAAGATTTACTTGCTTTAGGTGTAGCCTTTTGTGCAATCGTAGCAGCCTCATCCATTTAAGAAACGTAGAACTGGAGCAGTTCCACTTTTTATGGTCTGTGGTGTCAGTGGCACGCATTTACAAGACAATCCTTAATGGTAACGTAGACCTCTTTGTGTTTCCAACTCTCAACTGGTTAGTCACTTCAATCCTGTGTTGCTTCTTCAGGTTTTAATTAAATATTTGCTTTAAATCAGCTGCCAAACTCAGTGAGCAAATACTTTCTGTCTTTGTAGTCTATACTGCAGATGCACACGCTGTGCATGAGATCTTAGTTAGCTTGCTGCATGTTTGTTTTCCATACTCTGGGCTTTAATCTACTGTTTCCAATCCCTCCACTTTTCTCTTTATAGAGATGGGTTACTTCTGAGAGCTGTTATGCATTGCATGTAGTCTGCAACTCCAGTGAAAGGAGTAGGTAAAAAGAAGACTTCAACAGTCCTCATCATTGACGTTTTCCACCACTCCCACCCCCCCCCCAACACACAAAATTAATAAAGGCTTCTTTTGTGAGTGCGAGATGGAGAAAATTGGCCATTTGTCTGTGAGGTAATAGGCTTTGGTGTAATATGAAAATCTATCAAATGATTAAATTCAATGACATTAAATCACAATTCATGAAAGAATACCGCACAGTTTAATTCTATTTAATTTTTTGAGAGAGGGGGAAAAAAAAAAAAAAAAAAAGCAAAAAAAAAAAAAAGTTTGAGTTTCTCTTAAGCTGATATCTCTGTGCTCTTTCTTAAAAGTGCCTTTCTAGTTGCCACACAGTGATGTGATCATTATCTGTCACCTCGTCGCCTTGCTGCCTCAACACGCAGTAAAATACAAAAAAAAAAAAAAAAAAGAGAGAGAGAGAGACCAGAGGAGCTTGTGAAGTATGACTTCCTATCCCAAGACTCATTGCCTGCGATTCGTACCGCTTGACAGTAATGATCTTATTACAGTACTCTGGACCTTGAAGAGATTTCATGAGGAGAGTGAAAGGACGTGCCTCCATGTAATCAAGTGGCGCTGAATATTCCACGCGTTTTTGATCACACACTGATTGGGCACAGTTTTAGCCCATCTTCTAGTCAATTATGCATGGCCCCTTGTGCTCCTGTGATAGTCAGAAACATTGATAGCTGTTGTCTGGGCTTTGGCAGCCAGCCAGAGGTTTGAAGTGCCTTACGCGCAGTCATTCCAGGATAAGTGCTTTTTAGTTGGAATTGATTACCTTTCTTTAGGTTTTGCTTAATAGCAAAACGGTATTGGAGAGGGCTTCAGGTGAAAAATGGACATATTAGCCATTTAGAGTATCTGAACTCCTAGTCAATTTTTAGCTTTCCCCCGTTTCCATCTAATTTATATTTAATGATGTAACGTTTGATAATGTTTAAGATATTTCATTTCGGTTGCTGCTGAGCACACATGTTGAGCACATGTTAAATGACGGTGTATCAATTTTCAGGTTTTCTAAATTAATCCAGTTTAACCTTCAGGCTGCAGGAACGTGGCTTTTTTGGTGCCTGATCTAGCGAGCATTCGGTTTATCTGCAGATGTTACAAGGATGACATTACGAAGCAGAGCGAGCGCTGTTTCTAATCCCGTAATGAGGATAAATCTGCATCCTTTAAAAGAAGCGAGGGAAGGGGTCAGTAGCTGGCTGCACGGTTTAGATGTTCTCCTCTTAGAAGCTAATGAGGCTTCCGTTAATTTCTCACCTGTAAAAATGCCACAGATTTCTTAATTCAAATTTCTATTAAAATGAGGAAAGTCACTAAAGACACGTGCATCAAACACATAGCACTCTATGAGAAAATACATCATCCCAAGCCATGCTTATTGTTCCAGCACTGCAAATCTTTTCTCTTATAACATTCTATGGCATATGGAATTTAGGGAATAAAGGATGCTTTTTGCCAGGACTCTTCACCCATAACATCTGCACATCAACACACGTGTGTGGCCTGGGGAGATAGGAGAGGACCTCATAGCAGGCTGAACTCTACTTAACCATGTGTCAGGTGAAGAGCTCGCGCTTCCCCTTGTTGTTTTTTTTCCCTCCCCCCTTTAGAAGACAAATCTGCCCTCTGAATCCATGCGTTTGGAGATTTCTGAGTGCTCGACCCCTGTGCTGTGCACTCATCTCCAGCCTGTACTGAGAAGGCTCTTTGGGCTGTGTGCTTCCTGCTTGCTGAGGTTCTGATTCCCATCATGAAACCAAGCCTTTAGTTCCCAAGCTGTAATAAAACAGAAGACCTACGATTAGCTCCTAACTATAGAATCAAAGAGTGCTTTGGGTCGGAAGAGACCTTTAGGATCGTTCATGTCCATCTTCATTGTGGAGATGCCTTTCTCCATCAGAAGACATACATCACAGGGACATCTGTCAGAACCTGGTAAGCCTCACACTACTTAACAGTTTAGTTATTACCACGGCCACCAAATGCAGCTGTGACTAACCGATTCCTGGCCTCTTGCTGTTTGTTCATCAGGCTTTGCAAGTCTAGAGAGTCAGCTTGCTTAGATGGATTTAGAACAACACCATGTCATGGGGTTTGAGCAACGTGGTGATTGGAAGTGCCACTGCCCACTGCAGGAGGCTGGAACTGGATGGGCTTTAAGGTGCCTTTCAACCCAGATCTTCTCTAATGCTGTGATTCCTATCTGAATTTGGAAAACTCATCCTTCTGTTGTGATATGACAAGATATACAAATTATACAAATTATTCTTGAAAAATTGAGGTGGTGACTGGTTTGTAGCCATCCCTTCTGCTCCATGTAGCCCCCACAGACAGCAGACATGGCAGCAGAAGGTTATTAGTCTGTTGAAATCTTGCTAGGGGATGAAAGCCTTAGAAAGATAAGCCTTTTTTCTGGGAAGAAACTCTGTATCTTTGGCCTTAATGACGTAGAGTCATAGAATGTCCCAAGTTGGAAGGGAACCACGAGGATCAGATGGAACAGGTTCCTCAGTAGTCTATTTTGCAGGCATCTCATCACGTATATAGGATCGTGATGCGTACAGTAACATCAGCGTCCATGGAAGGCTTCATATTGAACGTGATGCTGAAATGTGCAAAAAATCTGTTAAAAAATCAAACGGGAGGGAGCCATGTGTTGATTCTCTCTGGTAGACTTGAGTTTTCAGGGTACATCCCAGGGGAAGTTGTGTTGGGTACAAGTAGGCAGCTTCTACCGCAGCATGCACGTCTTCTTCATTGGTAATCTCTAACTGATATGGCATTGACTTGACTTTGACTTCCCTTTTACTTCCTTCCCCAGTGCTTTGAATCTGTCTTTTTAATCTGGGGAGGAAGTGCTGCGGTTCATGGTGATGGATTACAAAACCAGGCTGGAGTATTTCTGACTCTGCTTCATTTGACAAAGAATTGGCAGCTCGCTCCGAGCTCCCTCGTTATTTCTTCTTTCCAGAGCTCCTCCTCTTGGGACTTCAGTGCTTGTGCAATAGAAAGCAATTGTCATGCAAGGTAGTATTTCAAGGGGGGGAAAAAAAAAAAAAGATGTTGTAGTTTTTAAATTCTTCTTGAAAAATTGAGGTGGTGACTGGTTTGTAGCCATCCCAAATTGTCCCAAATGTTTGTGCTTTTCAGCCAAGGTAATACTTTGTAGTGGTAAACAAAACACCAAAGAGAACATGCCTATTTCCAGACAGCTGGAATGCTTTAACCAACGTGTTTGTACATAAAAGTACAGTCCGTGATTTACTTAGCCTTAAAACTGGAAGCTATCCTATTACTTTGGGCTTAATATCATCATTGTCACACACATAATTACTTTGTGCTTGGGTGGCTGCCAGTCAGTAGGCTGTGAATGGTCAGTTATAAATAACTTTTTTTGAACAACCAGTTCAGGTTTTATGGTGAAACATGCTGTTTATCACATGAATGTTGCAGCCATCTGAGCTTAGAAAGGTGAATTTAGTGGAGGAAACCAGGCAATACTTAGCCAGCAACAAATAAATGTTGTTCTACTCATTGCAGGTTGTAAACATTATTTTGTAGATGTCTCACAGCCAGCAGTGTTAATTGAGTGACAAGTTTGGTTTGCACACTTTATTTGCATCTTGTTTGGTTAAAGGATACGGAGGGTTTCAATTTATTGAAAATAAATAAGTAACTAAATAATTTGAATGAGAAGCTATCAAGTGGATTTTACATTTCCAGAACTCATTGCCTTAAGTCTCACAGTGTGTCCTTGCTGTGTATCTAGGAGATGGGCTCCTATAGAACTGTTGATCTCATACTGATGAAAAATGATGGAAAGAAGTATAAAAAATAGGACGTGAAGGCAGCTTTGCTTGTAAAGGTTTTTGCATGTTGTCTGTACAGCTCCCCAAGCAGAAGAATGGGTATGACCTTGACATGCTAGGCATCTTCTACACGCTGCCTTAGGTGAGATGGTCACTGTATAGGAGACTCTTGGTTCATCAGAGGACTAATTAACCCATGATTAATCAAAGGATTTCTCTATCTGCCATTCTTTATACCAGTGAAGAGGAAGAATCCTCTCCTCTCCTCTCCTCTCCTCTCCTCTCCTCTCCTCTCCTCTCCTCTCCTCTCCTCTCCTCTCCTCTCCTCTCCTCTCCTCTCCTCTCCTCTCCTCTCCTCTCCTCTCCTCTCCTCTCCTCTCCTCTCCTCTCCTCTCCTCTCCTCTCCTCTCCTCTCCTCTCCTCTCTCTCCTCTTTTTTCTTCCAGAAATACTTCTTTTACATTTTTATTTCATCTACAGCCTTTGGCTGGCATAGATTTTCTGGTTACATATCATTGGGTTCCATAATTTGTCATAATGCTACTCAATGGCTTGTCGAAAAAATGTAAAGGGACGTTGTCAAGGTTGTTAGGCCTCAAGTTTAACCTGCAGTACTTTTGAGAAAAGGAGAAAAGATTGACATAAACTGTCCCCCAGAGCCCGAACATTCTCACTGCTTCCAAAAAGAAAGAGGCACTTGAGAGAAAGTCCTAAATGTTTTTTTGAGCAACACAGAAGCCAACAGCTTCTTAGAGTTGTCTCTTCCCAGCTCTTACAGTCCCTACCACACACTCATTTTTCAGTGCACTGTAGTTCTGTCCTAGTGCATCAACCACTGCAGTACACTGAAGCTTGAGTTCTTGATTGACAAACCCAAAATGAACATTTTCTACCTTTGGGGTAGGAGATGAGGACATTTTATCTGCAAGTAAAAGGGATTGCCAAATGCTGTGCAGCCTCCAGAACAGTAATGCAAGACGTCCAGCCACTTTTGCAAGAGGATGGAAGGAGTGGACTGGGTTGAAATCAGAACCGTGGAAAGGATGAGAGATTTATATAGAAAAATTTCAGTTTAAATCCTTGTTTATATCCCTGGGGATAGGTTCCCCTCCTGGTTTTGGGCGAGCAAGCAGTCCTGAACTTGTGCATCCATACACGTAGGCACAGTAGAAGAGAGAATCTGCTAGTCCATCAACCTTTATTATATTTGATTGCACAGTATTTTGACAGTAATCTTGTACTGCTATGTGTCATGGTTTTTCTGTGCTATCAATTACAGTGACTACCTGCATGTTAACTCTGTGTAGAAGGTCAAAGAGCCTCTGCTTTCTTTTAGAGGACTGATTGATGGTTTAGAAGAATACAGTTGGGTCATGCTAATACCTTAGGATGCCTGGGAGATGCAGAGTAAATAACAACATTGTTAGGCCCACCCCACCTGGGCAATAAGGGTACTGAAGGCAACAGCAGTGAATATGAGTCAGTTGATACAGAAAATCAAAGCTGTTAGAAAGAACTGAAGGTCTGCAGAATGGAATGTCTAAGGATGACAAAAGAGGGATTTCATAAATTCATCAGCAACGCATTATATCTGTGTAATGAACGAATGGCTTGGGTTGGATGAGACCTTTAAGATCTTGTAGCTGAAATGCTTGACAGAGGAATGCAATAATAAATCTTGAATTCAGAAAGAAAAAGCCAAAAATGCCTGTTTGTAGGAAATAATTTTACCTCAAGTTTGTACTTCTAATCAGCAGTCAAGCGACTGCTGAGAAGCTTCTACAGTGCTTTTAATTTATGTACTTATTTGCACAACCAGATTGGTAGACTCAGGAGTGTTACAAAGTTGGCTCAGATGCTCTCCAATCAGTTGTCATTTAATTTTAGGGGATCTTGTAGCAGCGAGAATGGTTTAGAGAACTAGAATAAAATGGATGCTATGCTTGCTATGCTGTGCTTAAGAAAGGGACTCTGATCTCGTACTGATCCTGGGCAAATTCATGGGAAAGCTGATACGTGATATAATCAGAAAATAATTTCCAGTGATGGAATAAGCAACAGAGTTATCTGAGTGCCTCACAGGAGATTGTCAAGGGGTAACAAGCTCTGAGCAGTTTTTAATGCTGTGCTGTCACAAATACCTTTGAAGAACAAATATATTGAGTTAGTCCTGCGTGATGATAATGAGTATAAAAATGATTTTTTTAGAAAGTTTTATTGCTAGAAAATGACCGATGTAATTTAAATTGAAAGTATTGAAGTAGTGAACCTGTAGTACTTTACCTCTCTAGGAATCATTTGCATCTTTCGGAGAAAACATTTGTAGCTGCTTCCCATGCTCTGCGTGCAGCCCTTCTCCTCCTCTTGGCTGTGTTCTCTCAGCAGCCTTATGTGTGCACAGACTGAGCTTTTGTCTCTGGGGCTGTCTCACAGTCTTCGCCTATGTGTGGCTTTGTACTCTCCATCCAACTCAACACTGGTGCTATACGTGCTCAGGAGGCCAACCCAGTATTGTAAGGTGCCCGTGACTTGTACCTTCAGTGTCAGTGTGACCAAGGAAAATGACATTTTTAGGTCCATGGTGTCACTGAAGTATGTGGTCTGGGCTTCATCTCCATGTGTGGGCTGTGGTGTGAGTGGTGCACCATCTCTGGTGTTGTTCCCAGCCTTGGTTGGTCAGCTATGACAAGCTTACACTGCCCAACCTTGTATCTCAGTCTTTTATCCTTGCCTTGATGCCATGTGTTGCCCGTACAGGTCCATCCAGAAGCTAACAAGGATCCTTCCCTCATCTTTTCACTCTTCTGTGCCACCTTTCCTTTGGCAAACAACCAAAAAAACCTTCCCAATGGTTTCCTCGTAGATGAGATGCTGCTTTTCCTTGGCCTTCAGCAGTCATATGAAAGCTGTTTTTTATTTTTACTGTGATTTAGCTGGATTGTGAGGTGCTGTTTGTTTTTATGTCTAGCTTTTTAACAGAAAAATGAGAAAAGAAAGCAAGTTATTGTCTTAACAACTGTTTCTGTACGTGAAGCTGCTTTCAAATCAAGTGGGATTGTGTTGGGGTTAATCATTTAAAAGGTGTGAGATGTAGTGAAGTACACAATAATCCAGCTGTGTTGCATGAATATAAATCCCTCTGGTCTGTCAGTTCTTTCAGTTTGCAAAATTGGAATGCTTTTTGTCTCCCTCTGTGTTTTTGTCTTTCTATAAGCTGTTTTTTCTCACTGAATGGTGACAAGACCAGGTGCCCAGCTGAAGTGCCTCTACACCAATGCACACAGCTTGGGAAACAAACAGGAGGAGCTGAAAGCTACTGTGCTGCTAGAAAGCCACAATATAGTTAGTGTCACTGAAACCTGGTGGGATGGTTCCCGTGATTAGAGTGTGGCTATCAATGCCTACAAGCTGTTCAGAATGGGAGGCAGGGAAGGAGAGGAAAGGCTGGCAGATCTTGAAGGAAGCTTTCCTCAGAGTGCAAGAGCTCTCCATCCCCAGGTGTAGCAATCAGGAGAGGCAGGCAAGAGATCAGCATGGCTGAACTGGGACCTGCTGGTCAAACTGAAGAGCGAGAAGTAGATGCACAGGCAGTGGAAGCAGGGACAGGTAGCTTACCTAGTGCTGTGGTGGATGTCCCATCCCTGGACGTTTTCAGGGTGAGGTTGGATCAGGCCCTTGGCAACCTGCTCTAGCTGTGCATGTCCCTGTTGATTGCAGAGGAGCTGGACTGGATGACCTCTGAAGGTCCCCTCCAACTCTAATGATTCTATGATTCTATGCTCCTACAATTGAATAGTAGTGAGCAGCTTTTTTATTTTTAAATGAAAAGTTAAAACTTCTGGTTGCAGAGTTGGAAAATGACAGAAGAATGGAAGCTCAGCACTTGGAGAGGTTTGATGCTTTTGAAAGACCTGCTCGATGAAGTACATTTGACTTCTGCAGGAAGTAGGATGTCGCTAACACAGCCAATGAGATAAAGCTGCTGTTGATGAACTGCTCGTAAATACCAAGCTTCATTTATTTCTCAAGAGAGGGAGAAAGCCCTGTCTCATACTGCCTCAAAAGAAGCCACATCCCTCTCCCTCCTGAGCAGGGAATGGGATTCACGGTCCCCAGCAGGCAATACAGTATTGCACTGCAACATAACAAGCAGTCTTGACAGCTCCCTATGATGCCACAGTTCAGATTTTACCATCGAGAAAATCCATAAGCTATACACAGCTTTCTGGAATCATTAACGCCTTAGTTGTATTGATGATTTCATTTCGGTGCCGCAGGAGCATGGCCTATCTGCCTAGCTGCAAGCTGTGGCTTATCGTTTTTATGATGCGTGGCAAGGAAGCTCGCCACGTGCTCCCTCCCCCCACCAAAAAAAAAAAAAAAAAAAAATCCATTGCGTAAATTGATTTGGGGATCAGCCTTGATAAAATACCAGCATTCAGCCCCTCGCGACAGCGTGGCTGTACTGTTAGCTGTTCTTGATTATTTGGATGCTCCGGCAGAAGCTGCCACATCAGAGTTGGAGGTGTGCAGAGATTAACTGGTGTCTGTCCAACCATTTGTCATACAAATAACAGTGCCAGTAGAGTGAAATACTATAAATCACTTTTTCCCAGGATTGAAACCTTTTATCAGTTGTGTCAGTTTCATTATTCAATAAGCGATTAGTAACAGCCATTGTCATTTACCCATTTGGTAGTTAACAACTCAGATCTTCAGCTAGTGAGGAGGCATGTGACACCAGCATCTGATGTAAATGCAGGATTTAATATTTATCTTTCCGGATAAAATGCAGTTGTTACTCAGTGCTGCAGTGGGGGGTGAAAGGCAGTGCCACTTAGACAGGAGTCTCTTCATTTGGGTCTCTTCGTTTGGTTTTGTTTTATCATGCTGTCACGCCATCATTGCGTACGGGCTGACAAGATGCGCAGTGTTTAAAATATGCAAATACAAAATGGCACCCTCCTTCCTCAGACTTTAAAACTCTAATCGCAGCATCTCCCAAGGGATTGGGAAATTGCAAATACAGCTTCAGCAGTAAGCCAAATTACAGATATGTGATAACTTGCATGTAAGAGCAGCTGCAGGAGTTAACCTTCATCTTGCTGGATTTTGTTCAAAACAGTATCTGGGCAGTTGTTGGGTAATACCACACCAGGAGCATCTCCATTTTATTGTTTTTATTTTTTTTCACTTTTAAGTTAGAACGAACAGCTTTCTGTAAATCTGAAGATCCCAATTAGTACAAGTAACAGTAGCGTCCTGCACATCATACCCTTGAAATCCAGATGCCATCCATGGCGAAGAGACAAAATGATGAATCTTCCATTGGGAAGAATTCTTCTGTTTCCACAGCAAGTTGAAAATGGAAGAATCTTAATAGCTGCCTTCTCCCTAGCAGACCTGGGTTGAGAGACCTGCCCAAAGAGACCTCGTGTCCCATTGTAGGTCACAGCGGTAACCACTGGTTGAGCTGTCAGTTTTGAAAGTTAAGTTGGCAGGTGCATAAACTGCTTGTGAAAGGTCCGAGGTTCTTTGTCCCATTGCCCATTTTGAGCTAGGAGCTTTGAGTTAGCAATTTAATTTTGTAGGTTTTGTCCCAAAATACAACTGACGATTAGAGATGTCCTGTTAGCAAGCCTAGATGCAGGCTTTGTGGTTGTGCTACGACAGAGGAACTTTGCATGGGATTAACCCTCAGGTCATCCTCCTTGTAGGGCAGGGCCCAGATCTACGGGTCTGTATTTTCTAAATGAAGCCAGGTGAAGGGGGGTGAGTCGAAAGCTGTCTCTCGTGTCAGCGCAGTCAAAAGGGGAGCTGGTGACCTTCCTGTTTGAGCACAGGCATTCAGGTTTGGAGAGAAATAATCATTACAGATGGGCTGGTAGTTTGTAGGAAAAGACCTTGACACAATAAATCTCTCCAACTTGAATATCTCTAGTGAGGAATCCCTGTGCTAACATGAAAGGTTTCACCAGAAGCAGAGTAACGTGCTGAACTATTAAATGCCTAACACTGACTCACGTTAGTTGTGCTGGGTGGTGGGGTGTACTTGATGGATACCCTTTTCTAAGGTGTTATTTGCACAGCTTGAAGTTGCTTGTGTTGCTGAGCAAGATTTAGGTCTCTAGCAAAGTTGTCTTGCCTCTGTTTTACATCGGGTGCATGCATAGACTATACCTAGGCTGTGTATCTGATGGCCCATAGGAACTGATGTGAGCAATGACTGCTTTTCAGAAGAGTGGTCTGCTTGTGAAATCTTACCGCAGACGTGTCCTTTGTTCACGTTTTTATTTCCATAGTGCCAACTTCTGTTTCATAGCAGCGCAGGTGACACGGATTAAACGCGATGAAAAGTTGTCCAGTTGTAGGAGTTTAAATTGAGATTTCCATTCAATTCTGCAATTGCTTTACATTTCAGAATAGCTAAAAGGTGGAACTCACACCATGACTCCAGTGCCTAATCTGTCTTAATTTTACCTTAAAAGGTTTCTATGGACAACTTACATTCTTGCTATGATAACAGTGAGTATAGTGGGAAGTCTCCCTTTTCATGTTAGGATCATTATTAAATGCAGAAGGAAATAAATCCGAGATGAGCCATGAAAATATCACTCCTCTGAGCAGAAACAGCTCTTCTTGTTGTTTTGTAACTGTTTTCTTGACAGTAATTGCTTGGGCTATCAACAGAATGGGGCTTTATTCGGTCAGAGAGGGAGAAGGGTGTAGAGCAGTGCATCTTTGGTTAATGGATTTAAATGCTGCTTGTTCGTCAGCCCCAGATAAGATCCTCATCTCCCTGTCCATAGATGAAACTGATGGTCCGAAGCAGGAATAAATCCATCCTGCCATAAAACCAGTGGTTCTCTATGGGGTAGGCAAGGGAGCATTTTCTCTTTCCACTGAGTCAATGCTGTGTCTGGGGAGCAGAAAGAGGGTAGGCTGCTTGCAGACAGCACGTGTTCCCCACATGTCCCACGCTAGTTACAGGGGATTAATATGGACAATAAACAGAAAACTGTCACGTGTCCTTAAAAATGACACAGATCAATGATGATTTTGACAAATAGCATTTTGTCAGGGTAATATTTTTGCACGCTCTCAGGTGCTTTATGTTCCTGCTCCGTTTTTAGCACAAAAACAAATGGAGGCAGCGTGACAAAGTGATTATCTCATCCCGTAATAAGTCAGCCAGCTTTGTGAAGTCAACCCAATTGGAGAAACTAACCTCAGAAATTGGTCGATCAAATGCTACAAGCAAAGTACTTGTTTTCCAGTATTGAAGCTGGTGGTCTAGTGATCACAGCCAAGCAATTATGGCCCTGTTAGATAGCATGAGTAGTAGTCATTAAATAATTATACCTTTGATTAGCTGCTTTAACTGTTCGTTGCCTTTGAAATATGATAGTATAATTTAAAGCTTTTATTAAAAGATAATTTTTCTAGGTGGTTGAAAAGGATTTTGTGTGTGTGTATAAAAGACCCATAATTTTCTGCTCAGATAATGAAAAACTGAGAAAAATGTTTCCAATTAACATTTACTTTTGTCGATTTGGATCTGGTATATTTATGGTGTATTGGAAATGCACTCAATAGTTTAGTTAGCCCTTTGCCTGCTGCAAAAGTTTCTGTAGAGCGATGCGGCAGAGTGAAATTAAAGACAAAGGAGAGAGAAGGAATTTAAAACGTTTTTTAGAAGCGTTTAATTAAAGTCACTTTCTTCCCTGCCACGGGTAGGAGTGTGAACACGTTTCCATTTTTTTCCTCTGTTTCAAACGTTCCACGCAAAAGCTGAGCCAAATGTGATGAAGTATTAACGTGAATGGAAGTATTGCTGTTGGAGTGTTTTGTGGCTTTAAAGCAGAGCGCTGGAAAGGATTTTAATTTGGGAGAGGCCTAAAGTGGGTTAGTGGGATATGAGCTACTTCGACTTGGCATTTTTAGTCATTTCCATCGATGCCCATCAGCTTCCTTCTCTGAGTATCCTGGTTTTCAATTTAATACATTATGGGCGATTACCGTCGGATTTTGGCTTCTGTTTTTATGGAATAATAATGCAGTGGTTATATATTCTGCATTTCAGCTCCATTTTGGGGTCCAGAGGGTAACGTGTCCTGTTAACATCAGTACAGAGAACAAACATTTGGAAAGCTCAGAGTAGCACTGAAGTGTTTAAAGGTGTTTTACTTCAAAAGCCTGATGTAAGAGATCTGCTGCATGCAGCTCTGAGCTGTTAGTCAATACAGAAGAGCAGCGTATATATTGATCCTTATGGTCATATAGAAACAAAATGTGTAGAGATTATTTAACATTCTCTATGTTTTGTACGTATACCCTTTTTTTATTTTATTATTTTTTTTTTTAATCCCTTTTTGGGGAGTTTTCATCATTGCTGCTTCTATGCAGGGTGTCAGGCCCCTTCACAGTTGAAGAAACAAGTTTAAGTAGTGTGAGAATCTCCTGGGCTGCATCTCAATGAAGTGATTTCAGCCCTCTTATGAAAGAGCATCATCTTGTTGAGCAAATTGCTGTTCTGCTGACCACCAAAAAAAAGGAAAGTCCCCAATCTGCAGCCGATTGACACCACTCCTGGTGCAGAATGGGTTGAAAATGAGCCTGAGGAGGGCTGAAATGTGGAATCTTTCCCCCAGTGTGGTGGCAACTTTATGTAGATTGTCCTGGAGCTTATCCTTAAATACCCCTCCGACACTCAGGTTTGCCTCTTACCCAGGACTTATATACCTCTGGTTTTCTAGGGAGATGTCACACGGGTTTTGTATGTAAAAGTTCACCTGGCACAGGCTTTGGGAGAAGGTTTATCCTCATATATCTTCTCAGTCTTTATTGTTGCACAATGAAAATAAACAAATGTCCTTAGGTGAATGAGCAGTGTTATTATTTCGTGCTTATGATGATGAGATATTCTGAGAAATGAGTGGCATGCTGACTCCATCCCCAGCCCCCTTCCTCCAGTGTAGGTGAAAAGATCCTATTATTTCTGATAATTGATGCTGAGGGCTGTGGCGTGCCTCATTTAATCAGCACTGTTCAGCACACTCCAGGGATGTAATTCATGCACACTTTAACATCCAACATGGCTGACAAGGCTTGGACACACAACCTAACGGCTACATCATTTTTTAATCAGCTATCTGAGGACTATTTATCTAATCAACAAAGAACTCTGTCACATGGAGACCAGAGGTGACATTAACAAGTCTGTAGTTTCTCAGTACTGCGGTGGAGGAGGATTTGTAGGGTGAGACTGGAGATACTCAGATATTCAGTCCCTTCAGAACAAAAGCATATTTCTACTTAGCAGTGTGCACAAATAATTTAATTTGAGCAACTTGAAGGGGATTAATGTGGTGTTTAGGTGACTGCTATCTGAAGCATCCTTAGAAAATAATATAGGTATTAAACAGATGGACCATCAGAGACACACATCAGTAATGCAGTAGGTGCTTTTAGAAATAATGATGTCTGATCGTAGGGTGGTAAACATATTTACTACAATACCTAACTAATCAAAATTAGATGGGAAAAGTAGATTCATTAACGCAGTATAAATAGCATCTCTATTAAAGAAAGCAAACACTGAAATTTTGTCTGCAAGGGGTTGGTCACAGATGTAAAGTTATTGCCTGAACAAATACGAAGATGTGTGGTAATTGGGAGTCATTAAGCTTAATTGATTCCCAGTTACTCCGTATCTTAACAAAAGGCTGTTCCAAAGCCTAATTCTCCTCTTCATCTGCTGGCATGCCAGCTCTCTCTTTAAGACGTGCACGCTTAAAACATACGTGTTCCAGCTCATTTTGCATGCAGCATGTTTGCTAAAGAAGTGTGATTCAGCTCACAAAGTGAAATACTCGGAGTTGGCAGCAAATGTGGGATTGTCTGTGCCTCCAGGTACAGCTGGATGCCATCCCAGAGCTTTGGCTGAAATGGCAAACTGTTGCCCCTATTTCATCATCAGGTTTCACTGTAATGGATGGAGACCCAACGTGTCATCATATCCCACTAAGTTTAAAGTCTTTTCTGTTTAGAGTCGTTTTGTAAAGCTCTATTTCAATGCTATTTGGATGTTCAAAGGCCTGTTAAGCTATTAAATAGCCTGTACAGCTTCCACTTCAGTGGGTGTGGATTGCAGCCCATGCCTTACAGACTGCAGTCGTGAAGATAAGGACCTGGAAGACAAATAACAGAGTGGGATTGCCTCTGGTCGTCTACATTGAGCCCATCCAGTACCTACAGAGTCATAGCAAGGTCATCGTGGCTCCCTCGCACTCTTATAGGCACAGATACCTTCTGTCCATTAGCACTTTCCAAGCTGTAGCATTTCTTCACATTAAGCCACAGGTATCCTATGTCGTGTTTGATCTGTTGAGGCTTTTCATAGAAAACCCAGATTTTTATTGATTTTGAAATCCGGGTTGTAGATCTGGAAGCTTTATGACATTCCTGCAGCTGGTGAAACAGAAAGACGAACTGGTGGAGGTCATTTCTTTTAAAAAAGAAGCCGGAAAAGCTTGTTTAGAACAACAACAACAAAAAAAGAATGGGAGTCTTGCTTGCCAAAATTTTAAAAGAGGCAAATGAATGATGGAAATTGAGCACACAAAAATTAGGATTACAAGAAGAATGACACGAAAAAAAACACAACTGGGACTGCTGTGTCTCTTTTCATAGAATCATAGAATCACAAGGTTGGAAATGACCTATAGAGTGTGGTTCTTTTACAGTGCATGGAGATGATTCAACAACTGCTGACCTCTGTCCAACCTGGGAAGCAGTTCCTGCTATAAGAAATAAATGTCCATATGGCCGTTGTAACACTTGACACAGTCATGTAGAAGTGCATCATTCTTTCCTCCTCGCAGATGTATGCAGTTGATTCTAGTCCCTTTTACTGGTATATTCAAACTAGATGTCTGAGCGTGCCGTGCGAGTCAGGTCATAGATGGGGAAATGGAGAGCAGCATTTCTGTAAGAGCTCAAGAAATCATTTTAACCCTTCGTCATAAAACCACACGTCAGCCTCCCAAAAGTCAAAGCTTTCCCAGTTTTTTCTTTGTGATTTTTTCCTATGGTAACTACTGGGAGGAGCTGCTGGGTGATGGCAGTTGGACGTTGCAACAATTAAGGTGTTGTTTTGCAGGGTTGTTAAAAGCAGAGCTCGGAGTCATTGGGTGACGGGTAATGACTTATTGTGCTAGTCCAGATTGGGAGTTTGGAAGCACAAATTAATTTGTCTGGCAAAGGTAAGAGCTTAATCTTGGTGATCTACATTCTGGAGTTAATGAGCTTGGTGAAGATCAGAAACTGTGCTCCCACTTGATGCCTACACACCAGTCGGGATGGGGGAAGGCTTTGATTGCTGCTAGATGTTGTTTTGCTGTCGACGGTGAAGCCGGAGATCAGGGCAAGTGTCGATGTTAATCAGATTTTTCTCAAAACGTTATTAAAATCCATTAGTCATTCAGATTGTAGGAGCGTAGCATAGCAGGTGGAATACAAGCTGCAGTTTGAGAACAAGGTGAATCAAACACCTGGTGTCTTCTTGGGCGTAGGCACTTACATTCCAGGTATTTGACATTTGAGAGAGGTGTTCGGGTTTCTTTGGAGCTCTAACGAGGGATGCTTCTTGGTATCTTTGTAAAGATAGGCTTCCAGAAAATAGAATCATAAAAACATAGAATGGCCTGGGTTGAAAAGGACCACAGTGCTCATCCAGTTCCAACCCCCTGCTATGTGCAGGGTCACCAACCAGCAGACCAGGCTGCCCAGAGCCACATCCAGCCTGGCCTTGAATGCCTGCAGGGATGGGGCATCCACAGCCTCCTTGGGCAACCTGTTCCAGTGCCTCACCACCCTCTGTGTGAAAAATGCTTCAACAAATCAATCTACCATAAAGATCTTTGTAATTACGAAGCTTTGTTTCTGTTAAATAATGAAGCATTTTTAATAGATTTTTATTGGAATTCAGTCCTGCCTTCCTTGGTTTTGTTTGTGTATACACACGTACATCACCAGAGCTGGCAACCAGAGCTTATGCTGAGCTAACTTTTGAACCTGAGAGTGAATCCAGACTGTATGGAACAGAATATTCTGGTATATAAGCCAATGACAGATCAAGCAGATAGCAACATCTAGTGCCTGCTTAGGCCTTGTTTGTAGGCAGCAGAAATTTATAGTTAGGCTGTAATTCTGAAGGCAGTCGGGATAGGATGGCTGGGCCAGGCCCTGCTGGTCACACATACATCAATCACACCACAGAAGCTGCATTTGGCACTGTCCAAACCCTAATGGTGATAATATTATTGAATTCTCAGAGATAGCAGAGCACCACGAGGAAGCAGGCTGGAGTCTAATCAGTGCTAAAGGACACACTGGGATGTATCAGGACCTCAGCATCATTGAAAAAAGGATCCATTCCTTTAAAAAGAGGAAAAAGGCATGACACTTAACACATTAAAATGGATTATTTCATCAATAGGTTAATGGGAAACCAGGCTGCAAGTTCACTTCCTGCTTATATATCCATACCTGAGGATGTGATTAAAGTATGAAAAATGAAAACAGACTGGGAAAAGGTCTTTGTATACTGGAAACATTCTCCCTTTTCTAAGCATGCCAAACCTCGATTTTGCCTATTTATATGTAAATTTCTTTTTTTTTTTTTCAGGAAAAACAAGGTTTCAGCTGGGAAATGGTGCCTCTCTGGTTGCTGGTACCTGCTGGGACTTGTTAAACATTTCTAAAACGGAAGGTTTTTCATATTGAAGGGTGCTTATAATGAAAATATTTTTAGATTAGATAAACCAGATCTACAAATTAGATAGATCTAACGTAGCCTTTCTTTGATGGGAGCAATGAGGCCCTGGCATGGGCTGCATGGATGCTATGAATGCCCAGGGCCAGGTTGGATGGGGCTTTGGGCAGCCTGGTCTGTGGGAAGCAGACGTAAAGCCTGAGTTCTTTGGGACGTTAAAAAATATCTGTTAAATTTAGAAAGAAAATTCTGAAAATATTTTCTCACACTACTCACTATGTTATGTGATATCCTGCTTAGGATGAGGTGCTGATGGGATCTTATTCCAGATTTACCGTGGGTTTCTTTGTAATAAGCTGGATTAGAGTGGAGGAATGTTTAGGGAGAAAACATGGCTGAGAAATTAATCATAATTAATAGCACTGTAAGTGGCACTGTCCTTCTTAGAAGCCTCATATCTGAGCTCAAGGCTCTCCCCTGTCTGTGGGTGGAATTTCTTTACCAAGAGAGCGGTGAGGTGCTGGAGCAGCTGCCCAGATTGGCTGTGGATGCCCCATCCCTGGAGGTGTTCAAGGCCAGGTTGGATGGGCAGCCTGGTCTGGTATTAAATGTGGAGGTTGGTGGCCCTGCATGCAGCAGAGGGGTTGGAGCTTCGTGATCCTTGAGGTCCCTTCCAACCCAACCATTCTGTGATGATTCTATGATGAAGGTCCTTGCGAGCTGCTGGGAAGGAGATCTGGATATTCATCCAGTTCTTGCTGGTTGCAGAGCTCTCTTCCTTGATGCTGCAGAACAGATTTTACAAGGTGAGGTGACTGGAAGGCTTGTAGAGTTATCACTTAGCAGATACATCATTCCCTCCTTCTATGTGGGATGGCCCAGGGTAAAGAAGCAACTCATCTGGCTGATTCTCCCTCTGAAATAGCACTGTACTGCAGTTGTTTTGTCTGGTTATGTGTCCCTTGTACAAACACGTTGTGCCTTTTTATTTCTGCTGCTCTTTTTGTCTGTTCCAATAGCAGGTCCATCTGGTCTTGCCAGATCTTGTCACCTTTTAGAGAAAGAAGAAGCCTTCCATACGGTGTGAGGATTTAAGAGGCTGTTTAGTCCTGTGTGCACTTTGTGTGTAGCTCTTCACACGTAACAGGCTTGTGCTCGTATTTTACTTCACATGCTATTTTGATGTTTCTTTTTTCCCCTTTTTTCATTTTTTTTTTATTTTTCCTTTTTCTTTATTTTTATTCTATTCTCTTTGTTTTCTCTCCCCCTTCTGCTCTCTGGATGCAGCCAAACGCAAAGCTTGGAAACTAAACCGTGTTGGTAGCCTGCGAAATATATACAGCAGCAGCAGCACCAACACTGAAGGTAACAAAACCACACGTTGTAGATGAACACCCCCTCTCTAACCTTGTTTTTTTTTTTACCCCGCTTCTCTGGAAGTTGTCCTCCTTGCGTCTCCCACCAAATGCAGGAATGGAAATCAAATTTGCCCAAAGCATGTGTGCTTTCATCTTATGTTTGCAGAGTCATTCCAGCGGTCTTTTCATCTTTTTGTTTGCCCATTTTATTTTACCATTCATGTTCCTTTCAGCTTACTTAAATTCTGACCTTTCCCTCTAGTCGTGGAGTGGTGATGTTTAAATTACTTCAAGAACCCATTTTCTTCCTTTATTTATTTATTTCTTTATTTCCCCTTTCTACATGTGGCCACTCGATGTAATATTTCCGAAGTTATTACAGTTTTTAAAAGTGTTAGTATCAGGTGTAATGATCTGTAGCCTAATACAATGGTGTGCCGTGACATTTAAGCAACAGTCTTAATTTGTTTTGTGAAAGCGTTCTCCATAATGCTCTTTGCAGCTCTAATCCAAAGGCGAGACAGTGCCGGGTCATTTGCATGTGCTGCTCTTGCTTGTAAATTCTGTATATTGTTGTATTTCTAAAGGTCGTGCGGTGCCAAAGTTCACAAATTGACTTACGTTGCTCTTTTTTTTTTCCACCGGAGACAGCCAGCGTGGCTTTTGTATGAGAGCACATTGGATTTTTCTCCCCTCCCCTCCACCACCTCCGTTTGAACAACATAATTATAAACTTCCTTCTTTTTATTTTTTTTATTTTATTTTTTATTTTTTTTGTTATTATTACAAAATGTCGAAAGGTCAGAATGAGTCGGAAGCCGGGAGAAAAAAAAAAAAAAAACCCTCTGCCACCATCTCCAGCAGCATGTAAGAAATATGGAATGCAAAATAGGTCACAACTCAGTACTCTCAATACGATGTTGGGGGGGGGGAAGGAGGATTTATTTTTTTTTTTTTTTTTTTTTTTCACTTAAGTGCAAACCAAATGGGTCAAGTAATCGCGAGCGCATGCCCTAACACTAATTGACTTATTTTGGAATGATTATAACTGTAATATTTTTCTTAATGTCACTGTTTTCTGGGCTGTTGGTTTTAGTGATTGCCAAGCAGTGGCATTAAATCTCTTGTAAATTTTAAATTGCATGCTATTTCTGTAAACAAGTCCCTCTGTTCACATCCTGATCATTAACCTTTGGTGATTTATATCACCGTCCTTTTTTTTGCACAATTACTGCTGGATTGCTGCTGGATGCCATGCTCTCGCTGCCAAATAAAGTGTACGTGGGAAACAAAAGTGGGATTTTACGGCGGCTTGTTAAGGAGGCTTTTTTAATTATGATTTTGGTTTATTTCTCGTCGTAAATGGAAAATTATTACCTTTCGCAGCAACAGTTGCAAATGCGGTCTGTTTTGATCATGTTGTTGTCTCTTCCAAGTGCAGAGTGGGAGAAGAAGGTGACTGGACATTGATACTTTGCTTTCTTTTGCTATTTAATACGAAAATAAGTAGGTTTTTTTTTATTAACATATCACTTTGTATTTGTGTGCTGGCTTTTATCTTTCAGTCGATGTTCAGACATGCTTGCTGTTACAGGTTTACTCCTGGAGAGACTTTATATGCACCTGTTATTAAAGTGTAAGCTTGAAATGTGTGTAAAGATATCCCTTGTGTACCACAGACTAAAATCTTGGGGTTTAAGGCCTGTCTGGTCTGAAGAATCTTCTATTGAGAAGATATAAGAATCTATGGAAGGCACATTGAATAAACAACCATATGGGAACAGGTTCCTGATAGCCCTGGTCCAAAGGGATTTGAGAGATGCCATCGAAACAAAATTCTGAAGTTAGGCAAGTGTATCTTTTTTGGAAGCTTTACCCCTACTGAAAACTGAGGGGTCTGATGTTCTCCATAGTCCTGCATCTCTGGGCCCGTGTGCTTCCCCTCAGTGCCATAGCTGCAGTTGTGAGACTGGCAAATGCAGAGTTAATGAGCAGTGTAAGTATTAAAAGCCACATGTTTAGGTAATTATGCCTTCAAAAAAGAAAATGTTGATAGGAAATGACAGTCCAGAATAACAAATCTGCTTTAGTTTTTAGCACGTGCTTGCTCAGTTGCATTTTTGCATTGTTACAGAGCAAAGATGTTAGCATCATGGACAATTTTTAGAAGCTTTTCTTGGCTACTTTTTAGTTCTGGCAGTGTGATTTCGGTTTTAGCCTGTTTCCATGTAGGAAAATCTGCAGTGAAGATGGAGAAGGCAAAGATGTGCGTGCTGCAACTGTTCCATAGGTGCTTAGCAGAGGGGAGCATCTGCATGGGCCTCAGTCTGGTTGGGTCACTCGTGCTTTCTGCTTGCACAAGGTCACCTTTTGCTCTGTGCCATGCTAAGCTGAGTGTCCTCCCTCAAAGTGGCCACTCTGTTTAAAAGCTGTTGATGCTCTTGCAGCGATGCTGCACCTGTGCAGAAAGTTCACGTTGGCTTAAGCACTGCAGATGGAGAGGGGGGCTGTTAGAGCACCAAAGATGAGCTCTGTCTGGTCAGCTTAGCCAAGAAAAGTCTTCATCTTTGAAACATGGATGGTTTAAAAACTGAAGCACACTGGGAAACACCTATTGCAAGTACAGGCTTGCATACTGTTTGAACTGAGTTTAAAAATGACTTCATGGTGTTCTCTGAACCGTGTTGTCTTGGCATCCAAATAAAGTAAGTACATATGGTGGAGGGAGAGCGTCTGTCCCTTGAGCCTTTCATCATCAGTTTGTCATTGATGGGCAGTGATATAAAACACTGGTACTGAACCATTCTTCCAGTGGAACACAACCTTTATCAAGAGCTGTGGGCAACTGATAGCAGAGCTATATTGTCTTGATAGGGTTGATTTTCAAAACTAATTAGATTTAGACACTGGGTTTGGAAAGGGGAGAGAAGTATTAGCATAGTCATGCCCAGTGGGACGTGGCACAAATATTTCTTTAATTGGTGCTGCTAATAAACATACTTATCTTCCAACTTACAGGGATAATTTACACCAAGTGGCAAAAGGTAGTGATGGTTCTCATGACACAGTACAGAAATAACACCTTTGTTGTAAAGAAATTGTATGTTGTAAACATCTAATGTTGATTGCTAGGGAAGTTTTTCGTTATCATCTTCAAGAACAAAAGACTGTGGGTTATTAAGGAAGGATGCTGGCGTGGAATGAGTCTCAGTGTTACTTCAGACTGCACTGGATAGGTTTGAAGCTGTAACCTCAACTCCAGAAGATGCTTTGTGGGTGTTTGAAATACGCCATTGAGTCTTCTGGTTCTACACTTACTGTTTCTGGTATCATGCACCAGATGTGCACAGCGACTTGCTGTTCATTTACCAAGGTAGCACTGATGATGACTACATTGTGCAGATGCACGAGCTGGCATGAAAGGGGCTGGTTGAAAGCCATGCCTCAGAAGTCAGAACTCCAGTTCTGTTTCTGACTGCCAAAATAATCACGTGGGCCTAAGAGAAATGCCCTGATCCTGGCAAGTCTTCATTTTATACCCATGGAAAAGCAGCAGTAGTGTTTCACTGAAAGGCAAACCTTTGGGATGGGTGCAGTTTCTGGCTGCAGGGTGCCTGGCAGAATGGCACCCATACCTTCTGCTGGCATGAGGCTGTGCCCATGGCTCCACACCAGAGGTGCACGGTGTCTGCAGCTACTTGTGCAGTTCGTAATAGTGAGAATGAAAGGAATGGGAAGAGGAAACAGCAAACACGTGGCCAGCATTTAGAACTGCTCTTATTGGTCTGGCAAGACGCGTGCTGCTGCTGGATGTGTGCTTTGCTGTGTTTCAGCAGACTTACCCAAGTTCTCTGCAACAAGTTACAGACTGATTGTATCCTGTGATTATTTGGTGTCGTTTTCTCAGACTGGTCTCTGTTACATACAGAATGCCTGTTTGCTTCCCCTGCAGAACGCTCCCAAGGAATTGTGTACGGTGTTCCATGAGCAGGTGGGCTGTAGCAGCACACATTGTTTGGGATAGGACAGTAAATGTTGACTTGGCTTGAACACAGTTATCTTCCTACAGAGAGATGACAGTGAGAGCAGCACAGAGAAGCACCATGTAGTCCCTTCAGGATGGCTTCCATGCCTCTCTATGCAATCTGGTGTAGCCTTCCTCACACTCACTGCTTGCACATCCTCTAGAAAAAGCAAAGTTCACCGATGCTTTGGGTTCCGTATCACATTCTTAACACTTTCAGCTCATTTCCCATTTCAGCCACCTCTCTCCTCGCTTACGGAGCAGCCCCACAACATTTGAGACATCTCCTGTCCTATAATAACTTCCAAATGTAAATCACTTGCAGCTGTTTCTTAGCACTTTAACCCTTTGTCTGCTGAGCCTCCAGGAAATAATTGATGACTGATTGGCCCATTAACCTTTTTCAAAAAAGTTTGACAGCCTGGACTTGTGTAATGAGGAGGGATTCCTGGTGAAATCAGTTTGATGGCTGAGTTGCTTGCCCCTGAGGATGAAAAATTAGCCCCACAGGACCTCGTCTGCATAGAAACTGGACACAATTAGTGTAATATCCGGTGTTATTAATGTAGTTTGGAGTAATTGGGCAGGTTGATTTCGACAGGTTGATGGTGCTAAAATACTATTACAGTGGACCTTTCTATGAATAACAGTTAAACATGGAAAACCGTTTAATAAAATGTTGTGATTGGGCTCCTAGGGGTTTAAATAGCACTACCTGTAATTTTATTAAAGGCTAAAAATGACCAGTTCCACTCTGCTGCCTGGATTTTTCTGTTTGCTTTTGTGATGGGTCCGGATTTACAGATTGCTACCTGCGTGGCACATCTGGTTTGCTCATTGCTCTGTAGGTGATGTGATGTGGGCTCCACTGCTTTGTTTCACAGAGCGGGGAACTCCTGCAAACTTGTTCTGTTGTCAGCAATGTTGTCAGCCAACTTGCTGATGAATTGAAGACGTCCTTCCAGCCCAGTCCTAACACATCCCCACGGTACTGGGACAAACTCATTGACGTGTGGACTTGGCCATCCCCAGTTACCACAGCTGGAAGGTTTTCCAGCTTTTATCACGATGTCATCTGGTCACAGCAACAAAGGTCAGGAGATTAAATGGGAGCCTTTCCTTTGGGGTAAGGATGCTTTGTGTGCAGGATAACCAGAGGAAATGGCTGATGGTGGTCCTAAATGTCTATCTCCATTGTGCACTGTGCAGTAGGTCTTCCATGAGCAGAGGAATGACTTTGGTGCAGCATTTTGTGCAAAGCTTGCAGGGATACTGTTAGAGCATGGGATTTCAAACCTCCCTTACAGGCTAGGTTGGATTGCAGAATTTGTTGCTCATAACATTCCAAGGTATGTGATCAGGATTACTAGATGGGAGAATTCGGTCATGCTGTATCTTGGATCTATACACTTCTTTCAGGTCCTGAAACTGTAAATCTGGGAACTCACTGCATACTTGGATGCTGAAATTTTGGGCTGAGCTGTAACAGGATTGCTGTAGAGATTAAATATGTACGTGCTTGTTAATTATTAGATACATTAACTCTGTCCACGCTAATGTCTCCTCTTGTTATGCATCCCAACCAGGTGTTCTTCTTGCTTTTTGCACATTGAGGGTTCCTGACCACCATACTGATGCACTCACCTCAATAGCACCTGCAATGAGTAATTGCTGTGAAAATCTTTGAGCTTAACATTTCTGGTTTTTTTGCTGTTCCTGGATTCCTTCCTCCTGATATGCACTTCACTGAAAACTTTGCATTCCTCTTCATGCTTGCCTCTAAATCTCATACCTGCACAGGGAAGGACTGGGTATGGAAGAGGTTGCACTCTATGTAGAAGATTGCTCTGAACTGGAGGATTCATTGACAGCATTTGTAAATCTCTTATTTATTAAAACTTTGGAAGTACAAAGATTTTATCATGTAGAAGCCATTAAAAAGCCTAAGAATGACACATCTCCTAAACTGGACTCTACAGGAAGCTTTTCCATGTCATCCTCTGGTCTTTGTGAGGCCTCTCTTCCCTTCAACAAGGCTTTCTGGAGGTGCTTCAGTTTTTGTTCTGCAATACTGTGTTATCCTAAATAGTAGGACAGGCAGCACATCTGACTATGAAGGCAGGAAAACTCATTATCCCACAGGTTGAAAAAATGACTTCCATTGAGCAGCAGTGCTGCATTTAAAGCTAAGATTTGTCACATCTTTATGTGCTTCTGGATGACAAGGTAGTGCAGGAGTTTCGTGGCCCTGAATATCTGATAAGTCATCAATAGACAAATGAATGCTTTTTCTAAAGCCCATCATGTCTGATGCTCACCAGAACTTTGTGCTCTGTTGTAATGCTCCTTTCATGCTTCATGCCCGCCCTTCCTGATTCCACCATCTCCGTCTCAGCCTCCTTGACTTTTTTAATTTGATTTTGGTATCCCATGTGTAGGTAGAGCATGTCCATTTAGTTTAGGTTTGTTGGTGTTTTCATACGCTGCAGTGCTTTGGCCTGAATACTTGTCCTTATTCTGTAGTGGCCCTGAGGGGTTTTCACTGACCCTTTCTGCTAGCTTCTCAGATCATTTTCTCATCTCTCCCAGTGTGAATAGGTTGAACTGAATTTAATCCTGTATTATAATCTAGTGTATTTGTGCTGTAGACCGAAAATGTATATATCTGCTTTCAGCATTTTGTATCTCTGCATGTACAGATGTGGTCGAAGGAAGAGGGTAAACTGTTAAACTTTGTGTTGTCAACTCTTTCTAATGCATTCATCCTTTTAGTTATTTTGGGACACACTTCATGGGTTGTTTTTTTTTTACAGTGTGTAGCTCTTAGCATGTCAGGTTTAAGTCTAAATAACGTGTGTTAGCCACTTAGTCTTACAGAGGTGGATGGACTCAACACTGAACAGGCAAATGCACACAAGAACTATATGTTCAAACAAAATAGTACTTTATTCATGTGATGTTTTGAGAGAAAAACGCTGGATCTGTGAGTTGTTTCTGATGCACTGTGCAGCCTCAGGGTTGGATGTACTTAGCCTCAAATCTCCAACATTCAGACTTCGCTTGCTTAGGCCTAGTTGTTGATATCCTTAAACTTAAACCTTTCTCCTATTGCATATCTTTTTTTTTTCTTTTTTCAGAACAAGAAGAAAACTTTGAGTTTATCATTGTCTCTCTCACTGGCCAGACTTGGCACTTTGAAGCTACCACATACGAAGAAAGAGATGCATGGGTACAAGCCATAGAGAGTCAGATCTTGGCCAGTTTACAGTCCTGTGAGAGCAGCAAGAACAAGGTATGGTCCATGGAGTAATACTGAGAATAAGTAATAGGTGGTTGATCATTGAGGAAAGCAAAATCAAGAATGCTGAGCTTGAAACCTCACCTCCTAGAGAAAAACATGTAGTGTTAGAGCTGCACGTTATCCATCTAAGCAATGTCTTTGCAGGAAGCGAAACTCAGATTTTACAATGAATGCCTGCTTTTATTACCCCATCCTACCAGCATAGGTGTATTGTTTGTTTCCACTGTATGTTTCCAATAATAATTGGGATAATAATGTTTGATTCTATTATACATTCCTCAGATGGAGATGTTTGATTATACATTTCTGAGATGGAGAAAAATCACAGCCTATTTGTTTTTGTGTCTGACTTTCATGGATTCACGTGTAGTAATGTTTATGTTAAGGGAGCAGAACAGATATATGTATGATATGTATATTATATATGTATATAACAGATATATGTATACTAACACCTGTGGTTGGAGCACTTACACAAAGTGAGGCAAAGAATGGTTGATAGCAGTCAATATCCACAGAGCCTACAGAGAAGATTGGCTTTTGTGTGTATTAAATATTCTGAAAAGAAGAATCCATTGTTAAGATTTTGATAGTAGAGGGGACTTTTCTGATTATATATACTCAAGTATAAGTATACTTAAGTATATTCAACCTGCTACAGTGCTCCAGGAGGTTTTTTTCTGTAAAGTAGGTCCACGGTCTCAAAACATGTCGAAAGAACTAACTGAAATACTGTAAGTACAGCAAGTAGGGGTGTAGTAGATGTTGTTGTGATGGAACACACATGGCCATATTTGATTTTCATTTGAAAATTATGTTCGGAGAGCCCATAGTTTGTTACAGCTGTCAGTTTTATTCTCAGAAGGCCCACCAGATGGTTTAGTTGGGAAGAGCTGAACTAGCACATGGTGACAGACCCTCCGGATCCAAGCAAAGAGCATTGGCCAAGGACTTCAGGATCCTTGTTCATTCAGACTTGACCTGAGCTCTGTTGGTTTTTTTTTCCCCATTTGCTGACAGTGGTGTTATCTAACCCCTTTTATTGCTCTCTTGTTTGTTACATACGCCTTTCTTCACATTTCCAGTCGCGTCTGACAAGTCAGAATGAGGCCATGGCCCTTCAGTCGATAAGGAACATCAGAGGCAATTCCCACTGCGTGGACTGTGAAGCACAGAGTAAGTACAGCTGCTTCTGGAGGCAGCGTGGTGTGTTGTGCTTCAGAAAGCTGCCCTCAGTTCCTTGGCCAAGAGATAGGTGAACGTCCATCATGGGCTTTGTCTTTTTTTGGTATTATATTCCGTATGTTATTTTCACCTCTCTTCTTCATTGTGGAGTTTGCTTAATCAGATTGATTTTATATGAATTTATATTTAATATACACTGTGTCAGATAAGTCTAATTTTTTTCCTTCCCTCTTGTACTTACCTCTTAAAATGTGAACATGTCTTCACTTTCCTTTGAAGAAAAGGGAAAAGGAGTTTGCTCTTTGACATCAGCTACTTCCATTTTCTTCCTGCTTTGGGTGGAGAAGAGATATGTGGTCATATTTTCAGAGAATTAAAGCTTAATTTGTGAGGTTTTTTGTGTGTTGGTTGGTTTCATCAGAAGAAACAAAAGTTATTCCTTGTTGTATGTGGATACCAGAAAACTGATTTGAGAGTTTTTTCCTTTCTGTGTCTCTTTCCCTCTTTTTTTTTTTTTTTTAACACATATCTAATGTTCAGAAATGTTCTCAAGAATACTTTGAGCTGCTCTTCACCTCACTAACCCCAGCTGAGGTCATTATTCTGTTGCTCTTTAGTTCCAGAGGTTTGTAACAAAGCCATAAAAAGGAAGTACTCTTGCTCTAAAGCAATTAGTTGTAAGAGCAGAAGGACTGAGAACTCCTGCATTTTTATTTCTTTGATATCTGTAAGTCAGAACTTTTCTTGTGATTTTACATGTGCTTAAAATGGAAAAATATTCATTTATTTTTCTTTGAGTACTTTTTTTTAAATTTTTTTTTAAGACTTACTGCTTAGGATTTTGACTCCTCGTCTTAAGCCATTTAAACTTCCCAGTTAAATTTAAAATGAACATTCATACAGATGTGCAAGTGCTTTTGCATGATTAATTTCCTGTCTGCATAGCTAGCAATTGAGCTGATTCGATCATCCACAGAGCAAGCAAACCTATTGTCCCCTGCTTCATCCTCAAAAGGTCTGAAGGAAGGTGGTTAGCACATTAACAAGCGTTTCCAGTCCATGCCATCAAAATGTTCTTCACACATAGATTGATTTTAATTGATTCTTTTGAAAATTGTCAGATATTCATATTCTGATGGCTCAGGAACAAAGGCAGCTGCTCTGTCCCCAGCAGTTCAGCCTGCAGGGATAGGAGCCTTGGCTGGACTAGGCTTTGAGCACCAGGCCTCAGACTCTGTCAGAACAGCTTACTGAGCTGCTTGGAGGTGGAAATACCACAGGTTTACCAACACTGATGAATTAAGGTCTTTATGTTCCACTGGCTGGTAATCCAAGGTGTGTTAAGCAAGGAAAAAATGTTAGTTCAGCTGGTATTTTAACGTGTGTAGACCAAAAAGACTCGTATTTCTCCACGTTCTTTCATATTAAGCTGGTAGTCACTCAGATTTACTCCAAGGTTTTGGTATAGCACAAGGAATAGCTGCATAAGATGCTGTGCTTCGTATGACAAGGATGAGGTCTTCAAGTGACCGAGATGTAGGCTTGGCTTCTCTGAAGTATCTGAGCACAGTGTGACTGATTGCTGCTCCAGTCTTTACAGATGTGGGTAGCATTTTCCTAGACCCTGCTAACTGGTTCCCCACGCAGAGTAGAAAAGTGTGATTCATTTACAGCAGACACACGTGTCCTTCCAATCTTTTTTTTCTCCTTTTCCTGTCGGCCCAGTTGTTCCTCATCCAGATTGCTCCTTGGGTGAAGCTGGCCAGCAGGAGGGATGTGCCAGGAACACAGTGCAGACAGAGGGCAGGATGGGCCTGCCCTTTTTGGCAGGGCTTGGCTCTATGGCTCGGGAGTTGGTGGGTGATTTCGGAACCTCAGCTGGAAACTCAATACGTAGTTCATATTCTTGGAGATGATTCAAACCCCCTTCGGTCCTCCTTGCCTTTTGGTCTGCCTTCTTTCAAGGCCTCTGTATTTGGGTTGAAAAATCTGGGCTAGTTCCGAAGCGATGTGCATTAGAACGTCAAGCTGTGCTCGGTGTGAGCCTCAGCACGCTGCTCTTGTTGCCAGCCTTTGCTTTTTTCCCTCTGCTCCCTTTCTGCTTTACCCCAGAGCGCTTTGCATCACAAACACCAGCGCTGTTGTGGCAAGCCGATGTAATTTGCATCCTCACAAAGCCAGATGTTTGACAGCAAAGGAATACGAGAATGTTGCTGTCCCTCGGTTCTATTCAAGAGCCATCAATCTTCCACTTCAGAAGTCTCATTCTTCCTCTTTCTAGAGCTGTTTGGCTTTTTAGCACTTCATTACAGCACTTTGTTTCACTGGGGAATTTCTGCTTTGTTGTCCTGGCGTGCTGCAGGCCTGCTGGCCCTTTAGCAGTCCTGAGCTGAGCTTTGTCAAACTCCTGTCCTAACTTTCCTACCCCGGGGCTGAATTTCTGCCCACAGCTCCATTTCTGCCTCTTCCAGTTGTAATGACGCCAGAGGATAAACTTGGCTCGCTCCCCTCAGATGCCTGGGGAGCTTGGAATATCAATTATCTTGCTTTCCTCTAAAAACAAGAGTCTCATCATGAGTTTTCCAGGCCAACGGTCTATCTAGTAGCTTACTGTGGTATTTTTCGGTTTTGAGAGCCAAACACTGAAGTGCTAATTTCAGCAGCATGTCAGACCCGTCACAAGATTCATTTTTTTTCTATATGTACAATAAAATTCTCTAAGGATTGAAAAGCTGGGCCTTTTTCTCTCTCTTTGCTCCAGCTCTGCAAGATGCTGCTCCTCCTTTCCCAACCAACTGCTGCTCCTCCTTTCCCCACTCTTCTGCTCCTCTCTCCAAAGATGCCCCTGCTCAGACTGACACCCTTTGCCATGCTGAACCCAGATGAGTTTAGCATGAGTAACTCTTCCATCAGCCTCCTCACGTCATCGGTGATGAAGGAGATGGAGAGGGTTATTCTCCCAAAATAGTTGTCTCCAAAGCTTCGGCCTTCAAGTGATTCCATTTGGTTGAGGTTCAAGTCAAAATGGGAGGAAGTCCTTAGAGGAGAAAACTAAGCATTTAATCTGGGAGTATTCAACAATGTAAAAATGCCCATTTTTGGCCCCAAAAAAACCAGTTACAGCTTAAAATGTTCAAGCATGAGATTTTAAACTCCCCTGACTACATAGGACAAGAGGAAGATGCAGACAGGAACATAGAATTTCACAAGGAGCCAAACATGGTCATCTACGAAGGCTGCTCCAAAAGTAATGCCTCCTGTTTTACCATATTGCCCCACAACATCAGAGGCAGACATTGGTGGTACGGCAGTAGAGGCTGAACCTTCCCACCGTATCCTATCATGTTTTGTTGCTGTGTGACAGGCAGCAGGTGAGGGGCAGGCTGACAGAGTGGCATCGGACATGGAAGGGCATATGAAGCAAAAAAGTGCAGTTGAATTCCTCCATGCAGAAAAGATAGCACCCATTGAGTACCAACGCTTGCTGAATGTTGATGGAGACCAAACAGTGGATGTTAACACAGTGAGGCAGTGGGTGGAATAATTGTAAAAATATTAATCAGTAATTTTTCTCTTGCTTCATTCCGAGTTAGTGCTTCCTTCAGCTCCTGACACCCTTTGTGTCTGTGAAGATAACCCTGGCCTTTGCAGGTCAGGGGCAGAGATTTCATTCCAAGTCTCAGTTTATCAATTTAAAACGAATATCTGCCCCATTTAAGCTTTTACACACAAATTAGCACCTTAGTGTATTTCACACATACTGCTCGAGTTCCCCTTCTGTCTGCAAGGCACTGCAAGTAACTCATGGAGGTGACCTGGACAAATATGCAGGAAAGGAATGTTTCATGCTCGTCTTCCCAAGGACTTGTAAAGCATGGCAGGTGTTTTGTCTTCTGTATTTCTGGAGATCTGAAATGCCTGCTGTCTCTTCCTAGGGTAAGATTTACCTTAGACAGAAACTTTTTAAACAAAAGATCTGTTATTCTCCTTAAGTGAAATAAGATGGTGGGTTTTCTTGTGGTGTTTTTTTTTTTTTTCCTACTAATTTCTATAGGTTTTTTTTCATTTCAATTTCTGAAGACTGACGGAAGAATATCTGCTTTTTCAATGAAATCCTGTGCTTACCCATTTGAAGCATCCTTTTAGTAATTTTTGTCCAGTTGTGACATGGCAGAAAACTAAGAAATGTATTCCTTGCGCATATTTTGGTTGCCAAAAATAACTTTAATTTTCAGTGACACAAACTGGAAATATCACCAAAGCCCTCTGACAACATTTGCACGGACGTTGGAAACGTATTTCTTATCGGCTCAGAGTTTTGTTTAGATTTGAATAAAAATTGTGCCTACCCTCTCAATTAATGGTGATTTTCCTGCTTGTCATTTGTGATAGTCTCCTCATTCTTTGGGAGGCCCAGGGTAAGGAGAGAAGAAAAGATCTGACAGCAGGTGGGAAAAAAGCCACCAAAAATTCCTCCCATAAAGTCTTTCATTGCGTTTGTTGAAGTGAATGTTTGTTGAAGAGGGATATTCATACAAACCTAGATTTAAATAACACAGGACAGTGACAAAAAGTGAACCATCTTGGGAAATGACTTTGAATTTCCCGGCTTTTGTCAGGTTTGTCTCAGCCTTATCATTTGCAGGGTTATTTTTTTTTTTTGTCTGTGGAATCCTTCTGGCTAGTACACTAAAACTGGGACTGTTCAAAGCATCACATTTTCATCTTAGTACTTATCTCCCTGATCTTAGAGATGAAAACATACCCCATAGTGTGTTAGATGTAAAAGCCATATGTAGGTGATGATATAGATGGTTATTAAGGGAGTTGATATAGTTAGCAACAGAGACATTGTGTCTACTCTTTTTTTTTTTTCTTTTTCTCTTGTAATTGGCTACGAGTGACTCTAGATTCCCAAGGAGGGACTTTTTCTACTACTTCTTCATAAGCTGCCTGCTCCTCAGTTTATATTTTCTTTGTTTCTTCTTTTCTTTCTTATTCACCTTTTCCTTTTGACTGAAGCTGGGCTGCATCTCTTGTGATCCCTCCCCCCTTCGGGTTTCTCATTAGTGCCTTAAGAAGGCAAAATAGAGCCTTCTGCTTGACTTCCCAACTGTGCTGTGAACAAGGACACCTGCATTTTTTTTTTCCCATTGTGTTTGGAGGCAAAATCTTTACCCACAAATATTAACCAGAAAGTTTTGGTTGGTGTTTTATTGCACTGATGATGGCCTTCGTCCTTTTTTCTGCAGACCCTGACTGGGCCAGTTTGAATCTGGGAGCTCTCATATGTATCGAATGCTCAGGTATACACCGAAACCTTGGCACACACCTCTCCCGAGTCCGCTCTCTTGACCTGGATGACTGGCCTATAGAGCTCATCAAGGTGATGTCTTCAATTGGGAATGAGCTGGCAAACAGCGTCTGGGAGGAGAGCAGCCAGGGCCATATGAAACCTTCATCAGATTCCACAAGGTATGCTTTCTTTCTCCATGATTGTGCCATGCAGTGGCCAGGTAGCGTGTAATTCTGCAGGTGGCAAAGACTGTAAACTGTAAACTGTGAGCCTGAGCACTTAATTCCTCATTTTGGCATCTCAGTCAGAGGTGATGGAACAAGGGGGAATGGTTTTAAACTGAGGCAGGGGAGGTTTAGGTTGGATATTAGGAGGAAGTTTTTCACACAGAGGGTGGTGAGGCATTGGAACAGGTTGCCCAAAGAGGTTGTGGATGCCCCATCCCTGGAGGCATTCAAGGCCAGGCTGGATGTGGCTCTGGGCAGCCTGGTCTGGTGGCTGCACACAGCAGGGGGTTGAAACTAGATGAGCATTGTGGTCCTTTTCAACCCAGATCATTCTACGATTCACGACATAAACTTAAAATTCTTCCTTCAACTACCCCTTGCAAAAATCATTGGGTATATGTCTTCACTGCAAGTCCAGGAAGAACATGCATCAAATGAGATGCGTGTCAGAACTAGGTGACCCTCATGCTCATTCATGCCTGTGAAGGCTTTCTCAGCAGCTCTACAGTTTTTTGTACAATTCACTGACTGACAAAACAGTGGGAGATGTAACCCTCCCACTTGGTTATACTTCAATCTAAATTATACTGTCATAAGTTTCTTCGTTTTGTCTAGCCTCAAAGTTCTGTCTCTTGGACTATCAGTTTATGATTAATAGTCCGCCTTCAGTAGTTCAGGCTCACCCAGGACACTGCCATACAATTTGCATCTGGCTGTCAGGTCTTTGGGTTCTCATCACAGCTGTGGTGAAAGTCCTGCTCAGCTGGACTTGCTTACTTTCTTTATGTGATATATACGAAGGCGTAGGTTTATGGGGGAGCTCGTGTTTCCTGCGAGAACAATATTTTACCTACCAGTCTTAGCTCAGCACAGTGAAAATCTTCCATGATGTATTATGCTACTGAAGTCTGAAGGTTTTTTATGCTTAATTTATCTGATCGCTGTCAAAGGAAGGAAGATTTTTTTAAAATACTTGCTGATTTTAGTGGATTTTAAGTGTAGGTTCTAATAGTTCTAACTAACATATGGCCTGGGGGATGCAGAGTGACTTCTGGCAGATTGTATTTCAGAGGAAGGGTGGAAGACTTTCTGGACTACCTCACCCAGCTGGGCCAACCTTCTCAGTTGTCTTTAGAAGTGTGTTACAATTGTCTGAGTGTGAGCTCTGGGGCAGCAGCCTGCATCTGAGCACCCTAGGCAGCAAATGATACGACAGAGGTTAGGCTCTCAGTGTTTGCTTCCTTCGTATAAAAGAAGTCAGAGGGAATTGTATTCTTATTTTGCTTATGTATGGATGGGTTTTGCTTTTTCCCGTGCTGGATCGAGTGAAATTATAACCTGGGAGTTTCTAGCAGTGCCACCTCTTGCTGTGCAGAAGTAGGGCTGTGCTGTTGTCTGCAATAAAGTCAACTATTTCTTCTTGCATTATTTCGTTAGCACTGAAAAATGAATTTGTGGTGCCACCTTTGGTTCGTCTTCGAGAATGAAGCAAAGTACATTAATCAGGCTACTTGGGGGAATGCATATAAATGCATTCAAAGAGACCTGCACAGAGACTTCATCCATACGTAAACTGTATGTCTGCTAATATACACGTATACTATTATACAGTAAATACAGTCATTTCATCAGTTAGGTTGAAATCAACTTCTCATTGCCTTTTTGTCATTAGTATTGCTTTCTGCTTAATCCAAAAACACCTTGCATTGCTGCACTCAACAAAACTATCTTGCTCCTTACTATTGAGGCGAGCAGAAAATGTACATCAAAAAGAAAGGCGTACACTTAATTGGATATATTTAAAAAACACCATGTTAGGATTCAAATGTAAATTAAAGACATTATCATGATACATTGAAATTACGTGCGATGAAGATTAGATTAAATAACTCAGTTTTTCATGTTTGGAGGTGAGTCTTGCTTATATAAAACCAACCCTTCTTCCATTTCTTCCTCAGAGCTTATTTTAATTCTTTGTTTCTGTAAGACATGTTTATGTTTTGCTGTTAAAGTTTGTCGGTGATGTAATTTTTCTTTCTTTCCTGGACTATTATAGGGACAAAAGGTATAAAGATTAATTTTATATTTCCAATTATGTGTTCAAGTGCACACTTACATAGTGGAAAAGATAGATGATAGAGAAAATAAAGCTAAGATTATGTGAAAATTTGCCCACAGAGCAATTTCAGTCTTGCTCTCCTAACTCCATCTTTTTCCTGCTGTTTGGAGCACGACATAAATGATACTTTGCACAAGAATATCTGAAATTCTGCCTTTTCAAAGCGTGTGCTTCCCTTTGTACTTTACTTTGGTCTCCTATTAGCCTGATAATCCTCCTGCCCAAGACAGGACAAGAAAATAAGGCCAGCATCTCAGGCTGCGTTCAATTTTCTCTTTTACTTCAAGTTTTGCCTGAGGATTCCTGTTAGAAGCAGCGAAAATAGATTATAAGTGGGGTTAGCAAAAAAAGTGAGGAGGCAAGAAAGTACCTCAGAAATCAGTGGATGCTTTCCTGTTTAACAGATTTCATCATGATGTGGATGATGGGTACCCTCAGTCAGCCTGCAGGTGACACCCAAATGATGCCCCAGAGGGATGTGAGGAGGCTGAGACACGGGCTGGCAGAAACCTTGTGGAGTCCTCTGCTGTGAGGAGAGGCTGAAAGAGCTGAGGCTGCTCAGACTGAGGGTGAGGAGGCTCGGGGGAGTCCCATCAGTGTCTATAAATACCTGAAGGAGAGTGCAGACAGGACAGAGCCAGGCTCCTGTCGGTGGTGCCCAGTGCCAGGAGAAGAGGCACTGGGCACAAACTGGAGCACAGGAGGTTCCATCTGACCATCAGGCTTGTGTGCTGTGACAGAGCACAGGTACACAAAGGCTGTATGGTCTCCTTGGAGATCTTCAGACCCACCTTGACGTGGTGCTGGGCATCCTGCTCTGGGTATCTCTGCTGGAGCAGGGGTTGGGCCAGAGGGACCCAGAGGTCCCTGCCAGCATCTGTCCTTCTTTTGTTTGAAAGTAAGCAAGCAGAAATACGTCTGGGGAGCTGAGATACTTGGAGAGCCTGAGGATGTTTGGAGATCAGGAAGGAAAGGAGCAAAATAACTTCTGATGGGTAAGAGAGCTGATACGTGCTCTTGGGGAGTTGTTCCTACCCACGCTGCTGAGCTGCTCGGTCAGCCAGAGTCTGAGAGCTGCTGTGTGAGGAGGCAGTAACTCAGTGTGCTCCTGCTTTAATGATTTCCCACCAAAGCCCCATCAGACCTGGGAGAGAAGTAATTCTGTTTTCTTCAGAATTTCTCCTGAACTTGGTGGTATCCCTGTTCCCTTGTGCAGCCCCACTTATTACATGTGTCTCACAGTACTCCCCTTTTCAGTTGCACTACGTATACTCATTAATCTAACCTCCATAGTTTTCCACACGCTTGCTCAGACTTTGAGTCAGCGCCTACAAAGTATTGGGAACACAAGAACCTTCTTAACCTTTCTCCCAACTGATTCAAAGGCCTTAACACAAAGCATCAGTAAAAGACCTTAAACAAACACAGCCTTCATGTGTGTCTTTATGATAAGCATGTATTTTAGCTCTTCTCCTGTCTGCTGTGCCCCCCTCCCCACACAGCCACCAGAAGTTGTCTGCACAATGGTGGACCCTCTGTTAATAGACATTTGTAGAGGGAATCAGGCAGTTTAGGGTTTCATTCTTTCACGTTGTTTCTTTCTATTGGAGATGAAGCCATCAACAGGCTTTCCAGGGCAGAGAAGGACTCTTGATGCTCCACAAATATTGTATCTGTTGGCCTGGCATGCTCAAGGAGTATTCATACGTCAGACTAAGGGGAACCCGAAAATATTGACGAGCGTGGTTTCATAAGCAGTCCTTTCTGCTTGTGAGAAGTCAGCACAGAATCACTGCAGTGGAATTCCATGCGTTCTTGTTGAGTAGAGGGAAGTGTGAAGGAGCACCGAATGGCTGGCTCTAGGCCACAGCACAACTGAGGCATCTCACCCAGGAAAATGGCACCAGTGTGCATAAAAATTGACCTACGCCTATCTGTGAGTGCAGCTTACTTTATTTTGTACACCCAAAAGTAAGTCAAACCAACAATCAGACTTGAACCACATCAAACATGCCGTGCTGCTGTCCTTTCCTAGTGCATTCATATTCACTTAAAACTCTTTCTCTGAGAAAATCGTGGGAAAAGATAAACCTGAAAGCGTATTTTGAAGGTCAGAAAGGCTCTCGTATTAGAATTTATGAACTCAAAGCCTGAAAGTTTTGTAGCAGAAGTCCTTGCTCCCACAACTTTCATCAAGGATATTGGCCGGGTGCATTCTCTAATGTTAACTTGCACCAGATCTCGTAAGAGTCTGAGAGACAGTTTATAAAATAATCAGATCTCTGGGTCATTCACTGCCTCTGGATCAAAAGCAGCACCTTGGATTGCATCTAGCATTAAACTGGAAGATAATGAGAGCACAGGTGCAAAAGGATCCCCCAAGGAAGAGGCATAATGTAAAGCAGTAGCATGAGCCAAAGTTCAGATTGCGGGTGTTCGCATGGCTACAGCAAGGAAGGAGGAATTAACATGAGCTCCTGGTGGGTAAGAAAAGTTGGCAAAGCAGAGGAAAAACCTAGCACAGGAGAATATGTGAATGTAGAAGGAAAAGGGAACCAGCTGGCCTCCGAGTGTTATCCGTGGGCTTCTGATTAGGTCAGCTTTAGAAGGCTGGTAATTGGTTCCAGCAATTACCAGCAGCCCTGAGAACCACCACTCAAACTTCGGGAGCCCTGTGACAAATTGAAGCTGACTGCTGGTGAAGGAGTATTGACTTCCCATTTCTAAACAGGGGGATCATTAGTCAAGAAAAGCATCTTTTAATTACTCGCAGGAAGGAAAAAAAAAAAAAAAAGAAAAAAAAAAGAGATCTTTCAGTATGGATCCTGCAACAACTGCCATTTTTTCAAGTGTATTCAATATTAAATTTATTGTCTTGGACGGGAGGGGGTCAATGAGGAGAGCTAGCCTGTAGTCCTTCCTTCAGTAATGTGGGTTTAATTTGGAGTGAGAAGTCAAATTAGAGTAAATCAATGTTGCGACAATTAACTGAGTCTTGGGATGAGAATCAAGATTTTTCCCCTGTAATTGCTATTGATACTATTTAAGCACACTCTTAAAACATTGATTTTGAGTAGTATGGCACAGGAGTAGTTTGGGCAGCTCAGTTGGGGCCGAGACCGAGCTTGCTGTCTGGAGGAATGCCGGAGATTATGTGAGGCTCTGAAGATCAGCTTTTGGGCTGTCTTTGCTTTGTTTTGCCTGGGCCTTTTGGACTAGTGTGTAGAACTCCTGCCAGACACTAACTTTCTTTTGGACACTCCTCATATGCTTTGCTTTCTCTGTATACTCTTCTTGCCCGTATGGTTTCTAGATTGCAGTCTCATTGGCACCACTGGGTTCCTTGGATGATGGTGGCCTTTCCTAAAGGAGATGAGCTGTCACCATCCCTCTGCCCACTCCAGGAGGAGCTTATCTGCTCCCCGGTCCTCGCCCTCTTTCTCTGAGCTCTCTGTCTCCATCTTCTTGGGAGTGCTGGGTTACACAAGCAGCGAGACTGCCTCCACCTCCATCTGGAGGCTTCTGGCCAGGAGGACAGGGAAGGGCAGCATGACATCCAGTGCCACATCCCAGCCATGTTTTTTGTTCTTCTGCTGAAGCGATGCTCGAAATTTGCGTTAGCTCTGCAGATTTGGAATTTGAAGGGCTCCCCACAGTTTCAGCATCTTTTGGGGAATATTCCTAAGTAGAAAGAAACCTCTGACTCCATTAAAAATGTATTCCAAAAGTGATGGATGAGCAGTTCATAGAAGCTCGGCCGTTAGCTGCCCCTCACGTCAGGCATAGTTTTAAGCTCTGCTGAGGCAGCCCCATGCAGCACTTCAGATGGAGCTTGGATGTTGTGGTTTGCATTGCAGTCAACTCTACAGCCTGGTTTTTGTATTCTGGTTGATACAGCTCATGTAGTAAAAACAAATGCACTTGAAAACGTAGAGTTCCTGTATAATATGGATGTCAGGAGAGAAAAAAAAAATGAAGATGTAAAGATTTTTAGTATTAAAAATCAAAGATGTATGTAATGCTTCCATTCCAGAGCTTCCTGTTGTTAAGAAGTGATCTGGATGGACAATACAACTTCCCAGTCACTGCAGGCTCCTGCCACAGCATCCTTGCGATTTTGCTCAGGTGGTTTGTTTGCATAGCAGTTACTGTGTTTATCCTGGTTAACAAAGGTCATAAGAAAACAGGAGGGTTCTTAACACTATGGGAAGCCTTGAGTTGGGAGCTGGCAGTGTTAGGAATTGACTTTGACCCTAAGATGTGAGATCCAGTTTGATCCCTCACTCGCTAATGAACGGAATTTAATGGTGTCAGAAAAAAACATTATGCAGTTGGACTATATTTAGCAGACTTTTACAGTTCTGAGCTGAAGTCTGGCTTGCTGTTTCAAGGCTAACGTCCATTATGCCGGTGAGCGACTTCTATGAAAAAAAATTAAGCTGTGCTTCCCTTTTTTTTTTTTTTTCCATAAAAATAATTATTCCTTCATTATTTGTACTCGCAGTGAATTTTGATAAAGGGCAAGCACGGAGCTGCTGACTTTGTTAGATCCCTGCTTTATGGGATACAAGGACTCTTGTAAAGAGCCTCCATTTCGCCTCCCTCCCATTTGGTGCCGTTTTGGCCATGGGGCTGCAGTTGGTCTCCAGTTCCTGGCAGCATTGCACAGTAATACCTACAGGCTGCCAGGTCTGGTTCCGTAGCAGTTCTTGGCCTGATGAGGTCAGTGTTTTGTCCCTTTTGAATGCTCCTCCGTGCCCGACACCTTTCCCATTTTAGAGCTGGGGGAAGGGTGTTTTTCAAAAAAAAAAAAAAAAAAAAGGAAAATTTTATTGTGAAGGGCTGACCAGAACCCATCTGCAGTTGGGTGGCATCTGCTCCCCACATGTCACTTCCCTCATTAACAAGCAATTGAATTAATTAAATGCTACTCAGAACACGCATAACAAGCTACCGGCAGTGTCCAAATTAGCACTGATAATCAAGGATGATTTCCTTTATTATCCTGCTAAGTGGTGTGCAGGCTCTGATCTCCCTGTCTGCCCTCATCTATTTACATACCCCCAGCTTCTGCCTTTAGAAGCTGAGGTTATCTTACCTAGTTAATTTGCCACGATCACCAAGCATGGCGGATTGATATTCCTGCCTCTGCTGAAGCAGCCCCCCCCTCCTCCCCCTTTCCTTCCTCCCCAAGCCTGGTCCTTTGTATCTCAAGCTCACTGATAAATTAAAAGCCACCCCTGTGGTCTCTCAAGTGAGTAATAGAGGCAGAAATTTCATTTTGCAACTGGCTGATTTAATGATCCAAAGGGTAATTAATGGCCTGATTATCTTAATGTTAAATATGTCCGGCAGCAATTACTGTGACCTCCCGCTTGTCAAGGTCCAGGCTATGCTCTTCTTTCAATTAAGTTCTCTGGGGCTTAATGGTATGAATAAACTCCTCTGATTCTATCATTCCGGACTCTGAGATTTAAGCGAGCTAGGGGCTCGTTTGGAGTTTTAATCAGCCCATCTTCTACTTCAGCGATCAGAGTTAACAATTATAACAAGGACAGTTTAACTTTCTCCCCCCTACAACCCAGTCCCCCTTTCTACTTCTTTATATATATATTTTTTCCTTTATTTTTTTAAGCCCTCGGAGGGGATTTTGTTGGCTGCAGCAGCAGATTTGCTAGGCTAGTCTCTCCCTATATAAATTATCATGTGAATGCTGCTGTTTTTCCATTTGACAGGCTTAATTAATTGGCAGGAGCGCCCAAAAATGACAGTGCCACTAATTGCAACTCAAAGTAAATTTCTGTCATTGCAGCACGCTTGTCAGCGGGCATGCCCCAGTCCTCACCACGGCCAGAGTTTGTTGACGTTTTCCATTTCAGTTTTCACATCTCGTCAGGGAATGTGATCATATGTGATAGCACTAACGGACCAAGATGTGCCTTTGGGTTTTCCAGGCATGCAGTTTGTGTGCGAGAATGACATTTACTGCCAATAAAGTTTAGACAGCTGTGCTTCTGCCGACCAAACAGCTGCTAGGGGACCTAAGATTTTACTTAAGATATTTCAGGAGATCCTATTAACGGGGAATCTCTGGGAAGGAGCGAAAAAAAACCCCCACCGACAAGCCCTGAGAGTTGTAACTCACTCCTGTCTCCTTCCTGGTTGAGCTACACTAAATAGCGTGTCTCCCAGTCAGCTGGAGTTATATTAGCTCTGTTTTGGACAGCAGATATTTCATATAGATAATGAGGAAAATGTATAAGTTATTAGTACAACAGTATCACATTTCCAAACACACACACATAAATAAGAAGACTGAATCACCGCTGCCAGTAAACTAAAGCCTTTCCCCATATTGCTGCAGAAACGAACCGACGCTGACATGGTAGATTGCATGCTTTCAGATTAGAGTAATTGTAATTGTTTTCAAATTAAATTTAAAAAAAAATTGTCACTTACCAGTAGCTTCCAGGAAATGCATATAATAACAATAACTAACCGAGCCAAATGAAATGTCAGCTTGGGTGGTGGCTGTTCGTATTTCACCATTTGGAGGCCTCTGAACCTAAAATGCAATTCTCAAGAGATGAAGGTTAGTGGTACGGTGTGTTTTATTGTCCCTGTAGCTGCTTGGCAGACCTTGCAATCCAGAGTCTGATCCAGCAAAGCACCGGTGCCTATATAGCGGCCTGGGAGATGCCTGGATGATTAAAACTAAAAACAAAGCAGCAGCAAGAAAAAAATAACGACCCCAGTCGTCCAAGTTAATGAGCACTTTAGATAAAATGCTCCCTAGTTCACTTTTCTTATGTGCAAATCTGTCTTTGATAAAAACTGGAGCACTTTGCAAACAGAAGCCTGGTTTGCAATCATTATTACAGTCATCGGTCTCTTCGTTGTAAGTTAAACCTGCAAAGGAAATGTTTTTGTGTGTTGGAGCACTTGTTAGAAACTGGAGGTGAAAGAGGCGCAATCTGAATTTCAAGGCCAGGTTGGATGGGGCCCTGGGCAGCCTGGTCTGCTATTAAACGTGGAGGTTGGTGGCCCTGCATGCAGCAGGGGGGTTGGAGATTCATCATCCTCGAGGTCCCTTCTCACCCTGGCCATTCAATGATTCTATGAACGGTGTATGAGATTTCCAGTTACGCTCAGGTATTCTCCACATTCCATCTACCAGATGCCTTCTGGAAGGTCTGCCCAAGGATTGCTGGTGTTATCTGAAGTTTTTGGAGAGAAAAGACAAAGAAATTACCTTTTATTTTATTTTTTATTTTAATCCTTTTCCCACTTTCTCAGAAGCGGATTTGAGCTTAGATTCAAGTCCAGGCTGGATGTGGCTCTGGGCAGCCTGGTCTGCTGGTTGGTGACCCTGCACATAGCAGGGGGTTGGAACTGGATGAGCATTGTGCTCCTTTGCAACCCAGGCCATTCTGTGATTGTGTGATTATCCATACATCCATTCATTGTTTTTCCTTTTCAAGATATCTTTGAAGAGGACAGGGGAAATCAATAAGCTACAGCCGTTATTTGGCTGCCTGTGAGTTAAGATAACAAGATACTGTGTGTTTCGATGATACAGAAGTGAAGATCTGAATGAAAATCAACTGTTGAGACCAAGTCGTGTTAACGTTGCACTGATAAAGAGGTCGTAGCTTCCAAAAGCAGAACCCATCTTCTCACGTGGCAAAGAGTTAGACCGAAAATATTTTGCTCCGAAACCCTTGTGAATTCCATAATTTCTGGGCAGCAATGGTTTCATGACATTATGTCTCTGTTAAAGAGAGATCAGGAAGCTGCAGTGATGTCCTCAGCTCAGGTGTTAAATACCATATCATTACATATCCCAGAGTTCCCCATAGCTGTCCCAAGTAATTTGGTTAGCACGTTAGTAGAAATATTTGCATTGGCAAAGCATTTGGGAACCTTGGTCATAGCTCACAACAAACCATGCTGAGAAAGGCTGTGTGCATCCTGCCTCCTGAGGGATTAATATGGAACGTTCTGTTTTAAATATATCGAGGCACAGGAAAATGTGATACAAGAATTAAATGTACTGTGTAAAGCATTGGGCAGCCTTAGCAAGGAGATCTTTGCCCTCGCTGTCTTTAATAATAGTTATCTAATCAATTATTTCCAAAAGGAAAATCATTCACCACTTGTATTGCTTTCTAAATTCAGACATTTGTAGGGCTGAAGCTTGTAATAATAAAAAGGCAAAAAAAAAAAAAAAAAAAAGCAACTGAGGGGAAAAAAAATGCCAAATGCCAAACATCAGCTGTTATGAGGTCCATGGGGTCAGATCCAGATCTGTGAGATGTGCTTGGTTTAGGGAAGACTGGAAGTTGAGTGCTTAGTGCTACTGAGCACACAGCTGTACGTATCAGGAACCCCAGCTGGCAGGGAAATTACCCAGCATATTAAAAAAGTACGTATTTTGTTAGAAATAGGTTTTATGTAAAGCATTTTATTCGTAACGTTTCCGTGCACTTGGTGCTTAACCTGTTCTTTTTGTTTCTCTTGCCTGCAGGTATGGCTCTCTCTGTCAGGTCTTACAGGTTGTTTCCACATGCAACTCAACTTGGTTGCTGCACCTAACATAAAAGAGAAATTATTCTGAAGCCAGTTTATTTCTGATTGAAGCTCTGTTCACACACAGTAGGTTTTTACTCTTAAAGGAAAGAGATAGATTTATCAGTTGTGGCTAAATGCATGGGGCAGGCTGTCACTGGTTGAGCTGAGCACATCACAGTTGGTGCTCACATTGTCTTTCTCTTGGGCTTAACACAGGAGCTTAACCAGGAGCTCAGGTACATTGCCAGAAACTGCTGTTGCGTGGGCAAAATCCTAAAGCTTTCAATAGTGCGTTCACTGTTGATGGTGGAAGTGATGTTAATTCAGCTTCCTGCGTGGCTTTTGGCCATTTCTGCTTTCGTAGGTTGTTTGGCTAGTAGCTAGCTTTGTTTGAGCTCGCGGTGTAGTGAAGAAAAGAGCAGGCCTAAAAACAGCAGTGGTGATGCTGAGCAGTACTTTCAAAAAGGCAGTGCCTTGCCGTGCTACTGGGGGCTGTGCTGGCCGGTGACACTAGGTACAGAAGCAGCAGCATGCCTTTGCTTTGGTCGTGGCTACAGAACCCGCAGGGCTCCATAACAGTAACTGTGACCAACTTTCTCTCTTTTGTGATTTTTTTCCTTTTTTTTCCTTTGTTTAAGACTGAGCTTTGTTTCTGGCTCTGCAGGAAGCTGGTAGCCTATGGCAAGGGACTGGGGAGATAAGACTTCAGTAAGATAACTAAATGAAAAGGGCAGCAGTGAAAAGATGGTGCTGGCTTTTGACTGGACTGAAACTTGATATACACATCAGCCCAAATGCAGTTTCCCCACGGTTCTAAAATAGCCATTTGTCAGAGGCAGAGCTCTCACTGCTGCATCTCAGATGTGCGGGTGCTGAAGGGGAGTCAGCAGTGAACCCCTGAAAAAGAGAAGTGACCAGGAGAACTGAGACCACCATCACTCGAGCTTTAAAGTAATTAAATAGCAGGCTCAAATGTGTTGAGGTGAACACAGGTGACGAATTGGAGCCTTTAGAGAATCGGAATTACAGTGGAATGAAATGCCTGGCTGTGCCTATTAACTAGATTGTGCAGACAGTGCAAAGTCCTGTAGCTGAGGCATTTTTGTGCGAGTCTGCAGAGATGTACAGTAGTGAGAAGAAGCCATCTCTAATGATTGGTAACCCTCAAAAGGTACGGACGGGTTGTGCTTCAAAAAGTCTTCATGCTGAACAAATGATTGGCCTAGAAATCTCCCAGCTAACTTTTCTTTTTCCCCCAAAAGATTTAAATTTCTTTCTGGTCTCATCCAGGTCAGAATTTCTAAGTGGCAGTTTTGTTGTATTTTCACTTCACTACAACACACCAGCCGAACTTGGGAACCTGTGGTGCATGCACAATTAAATCACAGCCTCCATTAGCACTTGCAAGGCTGTTCCACGAGTTCAAATGATCTGCAGGTAAGCTGCTGCCTTAATGGGAGTGGCCAGTGATTTCCAGTGAAATCTGTGCTAGATGTCAGGTTTTCTGACTATGGAGACAGATAGACCATGACCTGCCAAATGCTAATGAGCTGTGGTGTCTTTAAGAGCTGTCCACGTTCTAGTCAAAATTGGGCCCATTTTAGACCTTTTCTTCTGTGGTGTATTGCAAGTCTTAAGTTGGATTATAGCATAGCTGGATCTTTCTATGATCGCTTTCTTATTAAAACAGACACACAACGGCAGTAAGGATTTTGCAGGCAGGATATAGATTTTTCTCCTTGAAGTCAAACTGTAAAATATTGCTTAGTTTACATGTTAAAGAACCTTGTTAAGAAAGAAACAAGAAAGGAAGGGAAGAAAGAAGGAAAACAAAAACGAGAGCTGCCTGTAGTTTCAAATGTTAATGGAGTAGGATCTGTGTAGAGACAACTTGCTTTATACTTGTAAGAGTTCACCAGCCTCATCGCTAGGTTTATTGCCCTAGGGCAAATTAATTAAAGTCAATGGGGAATTTAAAAAATGGGGAAGGGGAACAAAGCAAGGGGGGACATTTCTTAATTACGTTGCAGAATTTCTCTCTAATTCTTGGCCTTTCCTTAGTTAAGCACCTGCCTGTGGATGCCCAAACAGATCAGCACCAGGACCCTTATGGCAGCACGCAGCTGGCACACCAGCTTGCTGATGATGCAGTGAAGCATATTTGGAGGCTAGATAAACTGAGCTGTAGAAGGATCCTTTTAAATGCAAAGTACCCCTTTGGTATGGCTGAGTACAGTTCTGTTACCAACTCCTCTACCTGCCTTTTGAAATATCACCCTCTAAAAATACATCTGCCGCAGGCATTTCTGCTGCTGAAATGAAACATGGAGTAACGTGTGATTTAAATGTACATCACATGCCTGAAAAACAGTTCATCTCCAGTGGGTTGTGGCTTTATACAAGCGTCCCCTCAGAAGCATACTGGGCTTAGGGATGTGAAGAATGAGCGAAGGAAACTCTCAAATAAATGGGAGAAGAGTTTTATCTCGGGAGTGACTCCTCTAAAAAAGTTTTGGGACTCGAGAAATTAAGACGTACTTTAAAATTGCGTGGTGTCCAAGGCTGATGTGTTGGCATCATGCATTTGTATGGAGCCAGGCAGCCCAGTGGATACCAAAAGATGTTAAAATGTGGAATCTGAGCTGCTGCTGTGTGAATTTGACCATAAGCTTCAGAAAGGATGTTTTAATAGTATAAGGAAAATATCCTTCCAGAAAATGACCCAACATCTCGTGTGATATTATGTGAAAAAATAAGTGCGTGGGACGTCCTGAGGGGAGTTGGTTGGGTTTGTATTTTTGACAGGCAAGAGGTAATAGATCATCTCACTGTCGTGGTGGGACATAGAGGAATCAGCCTATAGGGAAAGCTTTCAGGATAAAGCAAAAAAGATAATTGACAGCCAAAGAAATAGGTGTGTAATGAAAAAGAAGCTGGTATTCTTATCCCCCAGGTCTGAGACAATATCGAAAGCAACAGAGTTTCTTGTAGTACCAGAAAGGAAAATAAAGCATCAGAGGTCACAATCACATAGCAGAAGGCAGGACTGCTAAGTCAAAAATCAGCCAAAGCCTACGGTGAATTTAGGAGTGAGGAGGGGAGTAGGAAGCAGTGTGTGGCTCCTGCACGAGGAGAGTGGTTGAGTCTCAAGTTAATCATGAGAACAATTTGTCAAGCAGTATTTAATGGACTGCTTCTAAGTGTGTATGTGGGCAGGGTAGCTTGTAAATTTGAATGTGCCTTTTTTTCTTTGACAGCAATCAATAAATGTGCTATTTATTAATGTATTTTGAGAGGTCTTCTCAGACTTTTTATGGTTGTTCTGCGCTCTCTCAGATCAGTCAAAAAGAAATGAGAGAGCAGAGCAGGATTTTTGTGTTTACAATCAATATTGCACTTCTCTTTGCTTTTCATGCAAATGGGGGAATTGTAATGCGTTCTGCATTGGTGCATTTATTACCTCTTCCTGCAAGGGAGCAGACTTGGTGAGGAAGTTTTCCACCCAAAGTAGGATGTTGAATTACGCAGCCTGGCCCAAACCTGGCGGTCGTCTCTCATTTGGTGTGACAGCTCCACTGCTTAAATAAACGAACAACAACAACAACAACAACAAGAAAATATTTTCTGAAATATGCCATTTCTGTCCAGAGGTACATTTGGTAACAGTTCACAAAGCTTGTAAATTAAACTTGGCTCGTGTGTCGGGTTTGTGCCTCTCAGGCATCAGTAAAAAGGTGAGCTTCCTTTTAGCCAGAGCTACATCAGCAGTGAAAGTGGGATAAGAATCACAGCGTGATACAGGAGTTGAGATCAATGCGTGATGTGACCAGGGCCTTCTAAAATGAAAGGGAAGTTCAGAGAAGAGCTGTAAGGAAGGTTTCAAGTCTTCAGTGGGTAGTTTTGGGAGGAGATGCTGAAGGGGCTAGTGAAATAATTGTGAAGGGTTATAGAAATTCAAGAACGTTGGGAGGTGGAAAATAGGTTCTTGTGGTCCAAGACGGTGCTGCTAAGAGAAGAGGATGAAAGTGGGAAGGAATGTTGAAGCTGGTTATGAGGCGAATTGTTCTGCCAGCAAGCTCTCTTGAGCTGTGCATTTATCTCCCGGGGTACAGCAATAAATCTCATCGGTATTAAACACAAGGCAAGGGGCTGGGTGATCTAGAAAGCCTTTGCTTTCTAGATTAACTGAATCTCTGTATCTGAATCAGCTGTAGTGCTGAATGTTTAGATTTCTCTCTGTTTTACGTTGAGTCCACCGCCACGCCAGAAGACTACAGAAATCAGCTCTTGGCTGAAATAGAGAACCTAATTCCAGTGCTCTTTCCTCCCGTGTCCCCTGCTCCCCTTTTGCATCCGCTGGTTGTCCATTTCTGTGAGTTTTCCCTTCAGAACAAACCTATCATTTTTCACCACAGGATATTTACAGCTTCAATCAGTGCCAAATTCAATTGGCTTCTGATCTCATCGCTGGAAGTTATGGATGCAGATATTATTTGCACTGCGGTTAATTATGGAGCAATCAAACTTTGGCTTTTCCACTGTAATTTCCTCTGCCAGCTAATTTAATTAATCACCCCCAGCTCAGCTCTTCCAGCTGCGACTGGCAGGGTCATTAATTAGACATGTGGTGGTAGCTCATAGACCAGTTCCTGTTAAGGGGCCGCTGCCCACTTGATCTCTAAGGGAGCGATAGCATTTTCTAAGCATCCAGGCAGGATTAGAGGTAGCTGACACATTATTGTATTCCTCAGAAGCAAAAGCGATTCCCAAAAGATGTACTGCAAGCAAACAGCATGATTGCTGTGACTGCTGGCCCTTAGCACACCAGGCGTGGTTCGGTGAGGCAGGAGCACCATCAGATCACCGCTAAGATGCAGTATTTGGAGTCTGATTCCTGGTTCTGCAGCTCACACAAGCTGCTTTCTTAGCTTGTTTTTTAGTGCTGAGTGAGCGCAGATTCCCACTGCACACGCGTTGTGGGATGGGGTCTGCCAGCCAGAACCTGGGATTTCTCAGTGGTCCATCCTTTCTGGCCTGATCCGTGTGCTAAAAATTGTAAAAATGCTCAGAAATTGGCCAGGCATCCTTCTGACTCCTTCTGGGAGCTGAATGGCTTTTGTCAGATGGAAGATTCATAGAAACATAGAATAGCCTGGGTTGAAAAGGACCACAATGCTCATCTAGTTTGCTATGTGCGGGGTCGCCAACTACCAGACCGGTCTGCCCCGAATCACATCCAGCCTGAGCATGCATTCTCAACATCAAATCATCCGTAATAGAAATGTGAAATAATAGAAATGTTTTTGCTTGGGGTTTGTTTTTGTTGTTTTTTTTTCACTATAAAACCTATATGAAATAACCAGCTAGGTCTATCATATTGTTTGGTCTCAGAAAAAAATCAGCATTTGGGATGGATTAGGCATTTGTTTGTAGGGAAGAAATTTTTATCATACACAAAATAGTTTGGTTACATCCTGCTTAAGAATCTCATCCAGGATATTAACGATAGCGTGCAATTTGGGATGTGTGATGGCCTAACCTAATAGCCCTTAAAAGTCTGTCTATTTATTTGTGGAGGAAGACCTTAGTCATCATTCTTGCCTTGGTCTGACTTGGTACTCAGCAGTAACAAACCCTGCCATTGGGTTCTGCTCTGCATCCCAAATACCAAAGCAACATCCAAAGCTGTTGTGTTCTCCGCCTGCAAATTCAGTTGTAAGCATACCCAGGATCTTCTGTATCTTCCTCAGAGCAGCAGCAAAGTGTGTTCCCATCGCACCACATATTATTGTACAGATTCTTTAGGTAGGTAAGCTAGAAAGGCTGGAAATAGCCAGGCTAGCTGTAGCTCTCAGGCAGCTTTTGCAACAACATACAAGAGCCAGAGAGTTGTAGTACAGGTTGGTTTTGAACCTGTTGCAAAGCTGTCATTTCTAATCAGTGCATTTGTCTGCCAGAGACGGGTTGCTGATGGATTAGTTGGAGTCTCCCCTGCTTCTTTTCAGAATAGACAAACTCCGCTCGAGACAACTGTTTTAATCTTGGGTCACAAAGTCTCCCTTCAGATTCTTCTGTCCAAAACGTCCAACAGCTCCACCTAGTAACAGTAAACTGAAAATAAATTATTTATTACAGAAAAATTACTATGGAATTGTGCCTTTCTGTAATAGCAAAACATTGCTGTGAACTTGTGTGAGCTTCCTTTTCTGAAGGAAGGGAAGGTGTTCTGATGCAACCCTTCCTTCGAATGCATCATACTCTGCACCGATGGCTTTCTTCTTCTCTGTATCTCTCAGAAGATTCCTGTAGCCTGAATTGTTTGGGGAAGATGTTTTCAGTACAGAGTCCCTCCCTTGCTCACAGTCAGAGCGATCTTTAGGAAGTTTCACAGAGATGCAGTTCAGCAAGTGTTTGAGAGTGAAGGGATCACATCTGCTTTCACCATCACTAGAACACAAGGACAATTGTTGACACTGTATTGCCATCAAAGCCCCGACTAGGAGAGATTTGAAAGCAGCCTGTCTCTTGACAGAGGCTCCACACTTTTTCTTGGAGCAAAAGTTAGACATCAGTGTGTACCAACCTGAGTAGGTAGCTAAGCACTCTCTTTTTGGAAAACCTTTCTCAGCTTGAAGCTGATAGTCTCATATCTGGAAATGATGCCACTGGAAGGAGCAGAGCCCACACAGATGTTGGTGCTGCAGTTCTTACTGGATGTCCACAAAGTCATGCATCAGAAATTCTCCACTTGCTCAGAGGAAGGGCAGGCAGCATGTTGCAGAATTATACTTCCTTTGACTGAGCTGATAAATACCATCAATTAGACTGTCTCATCAAAAACAGAAGTATAGCAGTGAAACGATCTGGTGCTACAGACCCTAAACTACTAGAGGAATTGGCCAAGAAGTACCCTTGTTGGTCCACTCTGAGAAATTCCAAAAATTAGGTGACAGATTGTTTCAAAACGGGCATATCACAAAATACAAGTAACTTACATCTTTATCTGTAAAATGTACAGCTAATTAACTTACATCCTAAAAGCAGAACAACTGCAAGAGTTAACTGAAGGTAATCTGCTATGAAGATTTGTATCTGGAATGATCTTTGCTGGAGAAAGGCAGTACCTGAAATTCCTAAAATAACCTTCAGTGTTCTTCTATAGGGAAGCTGGCAAATGAGTTTGTTTTTGAAATCAGAATTATATTTGGTCTTGATCAGCAGATTGCAATCACCCGGTGCTTCTTCACCTACTCATCTCACTTGGTTTTGTTTTATTTGAGCGATAAATATCCTAAATCTTCCCAGAGCTATTGCGTGTCTTCTGTGGAGACTCATCATAGTCCTGCCAGGCATTCATCAAGGCTTCCAATGAACCACTGCATTAAGTATTCCTCTGCTCCTTATCAATCAAAACAGTTTACTTCTAACTTTACTTTTTCTTCCTGAAGTAATCAAAATTTGATATTCTACAGATTGCAGAAAATTGTCACTCCCATATTTTGCGCTAATCCATCACATGAAACAGCTGTAATTTGGGCATCAGAAGAGCATTAAATTTTTAAATAAGCAAGAGACAGTCAATGAGAGAATCCATTAGCCGCTCCAGATGACAGGGCAGAAGAATGTTTGGATCGCAGGTATTTTGGGAATTACAGTGCAGGCATTACAGAGCAATGGGGCATCTACGTTCTGCAGCAGGCAAAATGTTTTCTCTGTGTTTTCATGATTTTGCTGAAGTATTCAAAAGGAGCACATAAGCAAACAGCATCGCCTGAATTTTCCTTAGCTCAAGCTGCATTACCAAGCTCATTCAGCAGTTTGTGGCCATTGTAGATACGTACGTAAGGTGTTCCTCAAGTTCTGGAGAAGTGCTAGGTGACTTAAATGGTGAAAATCAATGAGGAGACCTTTTTACCAACACTTCTTCACCTCTCAGCTGAGGGCATCTGCAGTGTTGTTCTCTAAAGTGGCAGTTCCAATGGGTTTGCAGGAAGGTTCTCTACAAAGAGACCATGGATGTGGAATTTCTGGTACCTTTGATCAAGGGCAGAGCACACCACCCTAAAGATCTCCTTGCTGGAGGAATGATGGTCTTCTAATCAGTATTAGGATCTTGTGACCTGGCAACGTAGATGTAGCATGCATCTAGGATATGCATTGTGTGTACTCGCTGTTCCTCAGTTCTTCTGTCCTGTCCTATTTGACTCAAGTTGCGTATTAAACTAATTTCCCCTTCTAGTAGTAATTAAGTGCATGCCATTTTTCTTCACTTGGCACTGTAAACTAAGCTCTTCCTTTCCGAGGGGAATAAATACTGGGTACAACCGAGTTCCGCAGCGTGAGGGTATTTTTCACCTATCCAGGGGCACCTCTTATCATCAAAACAAAAAAGACCTATTGTAATTAGAGTGTAAGCCTTCTTTTAAAAGGGTGACTGGCAAGAGGAAATTATAAAGACTTGAGACAGTAATTATCAGCCACTGAAACAGCAAATCAAGCTGTCTATACCAATATCCCAAAGCAACACACCGCAGAAGCCATGGAGAGAGGTTAGATTAGAGCCGCCTGGGTGCGAGCTGTCTGAGCAGCGGAAGGTGCTGATTGTAGTTGTCAGTTTGCTGCTGCTATAAGCTCTCCTGTTATAAATACACCCCAGCCTCTGTCATCTGAAAAGGATCCTTAAACCTTTCTTTTCTCCCCTTCCACTGCTTAAAAACCGCAGCGGCTGACAGTCCAAATGTTTGAAATAATTGGATTCTGCATTCTAATTCATCTGTAAAGTATTCGTTGATTAAATTAGCCTAATAGATATTATTTCTTACATGACTGCATAATTTCATCCTGATTGGATCACTGTGGCACTAACGAGTCCTCCCGTTTACTATTGACTCGAGAGTCACAGAAGGCTGCAGATAACTATCATCTTGTTTCCATTTTTTCCTTTACCAGGCTAGAAGTTAAAGTGATGTGTACTAAAGGGCACAGAGCTAACGCTCAGGTACATTGCACAGTGTATTACGGTCTTCAGGACCAGCATTAGAATGAAAGAATATTGGTTTATATAATCTGGAGCCCTCTTTTATTTACTCAGTGGGTTGTTCTGAAGCAGAAAGATTAACTGACCATTTAAATTCCTTTGGGGGGGAGAGGGGGGTGGGCATGGAAATATTTTTAAATAAAATACATTTTATTATCTCATCAAAGCAGACGTACACGTTGCAAATGAACCTCATAAGGAATGCACGCATCCAGGGAAATGAAAATGCTCCTTTCAAGCTAACGTTTCAACTAAAGTGGTTTTATCTCCTATTAGTAAGATTTTCTTTGGGCTGCAATTTGAGTGTAACCAAGGGAAAGAGGAGGGGACTGCAAAATTTTCTTCCGTCTCATGCAAATTGAGAGCAGATCTTTGTTCTGTCGGGTGGTAGGGTGCACCAAGAGCCTCGGAGCCCCGAAAGTCATGGCGGTGCGGCCCAGCGCCGGGCCCGAGCCTGCCGCCAACTCACAGAAGGGGTTAATGCTAATTCCTGCCCCGAGCCAGGGCTGCTAACAGCCGGTAGGTTTTGTTTTGTATCGCGCCGGTGAACTGAGCAGTCAGAAAAAAAAGTTTTTGGCAAGCCCTCGGCCTGCCCAGGACAGAAGAGGTGGGTCGGCTCAGGAAACTGTTTGCATGAGGAAAAGGGGAAACAATGGCCGCTCAGCGGGAGCAGAAGGGAGACCCGCTCCCACTGAATAGCTCCCCGAAAAACCCTGCTCAAAAGGAAGAGGGCCCGCTGGTGTTTGGGAATCCAATAAATTGTTTCAGGAAGTGAAAGTCTGTCCAGGCTAATGGAGCCGTGATTGACAGGTGGTTCTCATTACGGTGCCCATCAGGGGACAGAGTGAATTCCAGTGTTATTTAAGAGGTTAAGGAGAAATAAGATGCAGGTGACAGCCCAAGGCTGAGGCGTCTTGCACCGCTGTTCTTAAGGTTGCTTTTTCTGTGAAAGGTCTACAGAATGTAAAGCGAGCCGAGGGTGATAGTTTGGCAGACAGCAGTCAGTCTGCTGCAGCTGAAACTCAGCTTACCAGCTGCACGTGAGAGGAAGCAGGGAGATGGTCTGCTTCCAGGTCTGAATGTTGCTTTGGTATGTTTCTCGTGTCAGAGTTAGCTTTCCTCAGCAGTAGGATGGGATGTTCTGTCTGTCGAGCAGGCAGAGTGCAGCAGCCACGTACCAGCGCTCTTGGGCATCCCCAAGGGTGAGGAGGATGAAGCAAGTGGAAGCCATCACTGTTTGCTTCTCTTGGCATGAGCTAGGACCCTTCTCCTGAGCCACACAGCCGGCGCTCAGCACCAAAACAACCACAATCACTACTTTTGTCTCTTCCTGGTGCTCTTACTGTGGCAGCTGACAAGAGCAAATCACAAAGCATTTAGCTCAATCAGAACAAATTCGAACAACTGCTGGCACAAATGCAAAATACTTTTGAAGAGGCCACCTAGGGTTGGGTCAGATTTCTGGAGTGTGCTTCTCTGAGGTCTGAGCTTAGCTCGAGAAGGAAGGAGTTACCAAAAGAAAAATGCATTACTAGTGATTCAGACTACCTTGTGTCCCTAACTGATAGGCATCTTTGTGCTGCAGAGCTGAAACCAAAATCTATTTCCATCCTTGTTCAGCAGAAGATGAAAGCAAGCTTGCTTTGCAAAGCATCCTAACCAGAATGTTACTTGCATAGGCTGTAGCCACCAAGTATGTGTCTGTACGCTGTGACCAGATTTTTAAGGTAGATCTGTATGTACACTGAGCGTGTAAACCCATACAGATCACCTTTTTTTCCTCTGATTCTGCATTTTTCCTTTTTCTGCCCGTGATGGCCAGATAAACAGAACTGGGAGTCTTCGCACTTGTGGATGTCACGGGGTGGGAAGCTGAGAGATCTGCTCTGAGTCACTGTATTGATAGAATATTGCATGGTGCATGGTCAGATACAAGGATGTAATTTAACCAACAGATTCACGGATGGCTTGTGAATGACGGTGAAACTCCCGAGTATGACGCGTGTAATAAATCTGGTTCGACACAGAATTAATGTGGTATTCAGAATGATTATTTACCATTTGAAGTTCAGACGTGACTGTGTGCAAGAAGTAAATAGCTGTGCACAGGGCATTGGGGAAGGACGCTTAGAGGGGAGAAGAAAAATACCTTCTTGCATTGTTTCACAAGTGCATTCCTCAGTAATACTAATGAGAACTGCACTCTAAATGCAGGATTGATTTGTGATGAGATCAGCTCTAAAGAGTACATTTGTGGAGTGATAACCTGATTGGTGGCACTGCCTCTTGAATGGCTGAAGGGGTCTAATTGGCATATAACGCACTATAAATTTATTAGCAGGTTCTGCTTTCTCATTGGCAGACCTTCTCCTGCTAACCACCAGGAAATTACCAATTTTCAGGAGGTAGTCACTCAAGTCGCACTGTGTCGGGGTTTTAAAAAGAAACCTCCATCGATACCATTATAAATCCTGGCTTAGAGCTTGTACATCAAAAGCCAGCTGCAAATTGGTCGCTTCTGTAGTGGACGACTTGACCAGAGCAGAGAGCCGTGTGTTTACTATTCAACTTTTTATCCTCCTTCAGTCATTCCTCCTTCCCACCCCCTTGTTGCAAATCCAAGTTGCACGAAGACCATTAGGAGAGGACTAATCAGTTTGGCAGCCCTTGGGCTGCAGCTGCCACAAACTGGCATATACGCTTCATAGAAATTACAGTGTTTTGGCAGTTCACATTCAGGGCTTTGATGTACTTATTGATACATGCAGCCCTGGGGCACATCAGGCAGAGGAGGACATACCCACATTGGGGATTTTTCAGGAGCATAATAGAAATATTCAGGAGTCAATGTAATTGTTTCAGTTACTCTGCTTTTAAGAGGCACACTGGAGCCACAAATTAGAAAATAATATTCACATTTCTTCTAATTGGTAACAGATACAGGATATTTTATCTTTTTTAAATAATTTCCAAATGTGTCCTGAAGAGGGATTGCAGGGAAATGGCTGAAAGAGAGAGGGCACTTACAGGCACAGCGCTTTGGCAAGCGGCAAAGAGGCTTTCATTTTGGCACGTGGCTTTTAATTCCTGCACCTTGAAGTGGAATTGCTGTCACTTTTGGCAGGCATCTCCTATGCATATTTTCTTTGCTGTTGGGTTTTATCTGGGTTTCCCTTTGTTAAGCACTAACCATATGGCTAGTAAATCATAAAAGCTAAAAGGTTTGCAAGCGATTAATAGAAGTAGGTGTGCAATTAGAAATGCTTCAGCAGTACTTGAGCACTCAGGTATCTTCTGAAAGCTGAGCCCATTTCAAGTCTCTCCTCTTTGGGCACCTTGGTGTTGCGTAGCCCTTTTGGTAGCTTTGTCCACTGGTGATATTCTAACTCAGTAGAAGGTGTCTTTTGCCTTTTGTTTTGTTTCCCCACTCCCTTTGGCATCATGTAACAGGAGTGGCATTTCATCCCTTAAAAAAAAAAAAATTAAACCATCAAAAACAAACAAACAAAAAAAGCACTGAGATTTCACAGAATGGCAGAACCACGGGGATTGGAAACGACCTCAAGAGATCACTGAGTCCAACCCCCCTGCCAAAGCATGTACCCTACAGTAGGTTACACAGTTAGACGTCCAGATGGGCCATGAGTACCTCCATAGAAGAAGACTCCACCACCTCTCTGGACAACCTCTTCTAGTGCTCCATCACCCTTACCGTAAAGAAGCTCTTCCATGTGTTGGTACAGCACTTTCATTTATTAGTACAGAGGAAACCTCAAAGATTTCTGTGAATACTAAGGGCTGGTGATCAGCAAGAGTTAAGAGGAGGCCAAGGCAGCTGATGAACTAATGATTAGAGGTAGCACAGAAGAACAGGCAAAGATGTGTTGGAGAGGAAGAGGAGGCTGTGGGATACTTTAGTAACGCTGATATGGAGAATTTGGGAGGTGATTACAAGAGGAAGCAGAAGGGAGACCTCCAAGTGAATAGGGCGCTGTGGTGTCTGAAGAACATGGCTCAAGGAAAATGCCCTCCAGGATGGTTGGATGTAGATTCTTCCCAGCCCTCAAAACCTTTAGCTGCAAACATGCCATCCTTCCATCGCTGACTTGCACAGAAAGAGCGCTTGTTTTTATTTGCTTGCTGTTCCAAATGTGTTTTTCTTCAAAGTCTATGCTCAAGTTCAATGTTTATTACTTGTATTTTCTTTTTTATGTCTTACATAAATTTGGTGTAGCGTTTTGTGGGTTTTTTTTTTTTTTTTCCCAAATACTCCAAAAAGTGTCTTCTTACTGCTTCTGCTGAATTAAGATAATATTAAAACCCCCTCAAAGGGTTTTTGTTTTGTAAACCAAACTGTAGTGTTGCTTGGGAGTTATGGCAACAAAGGATCAAAACTGTCAAGAAAATTTCTGAATGTCTCTGAGAAGTACTGTATTTAGACTATCCTCTCTCAGTTCCTGACCCTCAGGTAAAGATTACATTCACATTCTGCAGCCCAGAATGTGCTTTTACATTTCAGGTCATTGAAGCCACCTTGGTATACTAAGCAAGCTGGCATTTAAGATCTCTTTAATGTCTACACAGCAAGTTCATCAGGCCTTTGGGTAGACCTTAGAGGTTTCTTCCCATCTCATTATTTATAAAGCATTGGTGCACTCCTAGTTATGATACTTATCCACTTTACAGCATTATGAGCAGAGGAAAGGCTCCATTTCTCTTCTTTCATCTGTTTATGATGTGATACGTTCCAAAGCAGATCACATCAGCGACTGTTATGGTATCCTTAATGCACTGTGATAGTCGCATCACGGGAGGAGCTGCTGTAAAGCATATCGCTGATGTACGTCCCTGTTATATGCCACATTACTCTGAGTCTGTGGGAACCTTACTTGGCTACCTCGCTCTGTCTCTCAGCTGGCACAGATTATTGAAATTTATGCATTGAAATATTTGTATGTCACTTTTTCTTATTTTTTTTAATACCGTACAAGAGCTTCCTCTAGATGCGAACATAAAAGCAGGAGCCTAGTTTTAGGTGAAAACAGCTAGATATACAACCAGGATAACAGACTGCCTTCATTTTCTTCCTAATCATCCATTGTAATTCAGTTATCTATTCAGAACTACTTCCGTGTTTTGTGTGAAAATTTATTTCACGTGCAGTTTTCACAGTGGAAGAGGGGAGAAAAAAAGTCTGTTATGATTTCTTGAGCTATATTTAAAATAATATTGCATTCAGTAGTATGTCCGTAATACAGGAGAAAATTAGTGTTAACAAATTGCAAATTAATGGAATCTTTTAACCCGAGTGATTGTGTATCAGATTTGTAAATTGAAATCTGCAGTCTGCATTTAGGTACTGGCACAGTGCAATTTGGTTATACACTTAAGACATCAGGATAAATATGGTTACACATGAATAATGAAATCCGTTAGATATACGTTTGCTATTCTCTGCATATTTGTAGATATTGGTGTCAAGTAAACAAGCAAACGTACTCTTGTTTTAATATTTTCATTCAACTGTTCTCAAACAGCTGTTGGCTTTGTTAGGTGATCGTTGTAGGTCATATTTTTTCCCCTACATGTTGACGTTGACAACTCAAGAAAGGGGAGCAGGATATGTGTGATCCGTGCAAAGCCTAGAACCACACAGTGAAAGCTCACCTTCTTTTGGCAGCCAGCATAGTGAGAGATTTTGATTCAACTTTTGCAAGGATATTCACGTGCATCTTCATCAGTGCATAGGTAGAAGTAACGAGGCTGTGAACACAACATTTTCGCAGTGGTCAGTAAACAGTTGGTGAAAGGTGGTGGTCATCCATTGCTGTTTTATTTGGGATGCTCATAAGGTCTCTCCTTGAGCATCTTAACAGGAACCCATCCTCGTGTGCTGTTCGCAGAGTTTTTTTTAATTGGCTTTTGGATTTGGCAGAAAAGAAAATTTCTGGAGTCCTTAAAATTTTGTCTTCAATCTCACGGGGCTGTTTTCATTCCACACAGTTGCACAGAACCAAAAGGCTTGGATTTGTACTGAGAAAAGACTCAACAATCTTGCAGATCTTACAGTTGTCCCCGCGTAATCTGCGTTCTCAACAAACCTTTTCTTAGAATCTGCAGTGTTCCCCACAGCTGTATGTCACATAGCTTTTCCTTAGCTTAACATGGAGTAGTTTCAGACTTGATCCCTTCTATCAAATGTACCTTAAAAATTATTATATTGTGTGTCGTGCAATGAAAACAAAAGTTTCCCATAATTTATGATGTTTTAGAGTCAGAGCCTACAGTTGCAGGATAATTATCTGGAAAGCCTTAGGTCAGTAAACCTAGGCTGGTAATTAATGTTTTACAGTAATAAATCCTGCAGTGTCTTAACACCTGAGGGGGAAATGCTGCTTGCTCTGTAGCATCACTAAAAAGCTGACCAAGATGTGCAAAAACAGCATCTGCTTTGGAGTTTGCTTGAGCAGGCCCAAAGTTCGAAGAAACTTGAGTTCAGAACGCTTTTGTGGCATTAAATTCTTCATCCTCGGCGGATAACTTTAGTGACAAAGATGGGATTAAACCATTTCCCAGCCGAGCTGCCTGCCTTGCCAGACCTGAGGACCCCAAGCTGGAGCTGTAGGCCAGCCGTGCTGCCAGGCCTCGTAGGGACGCATGGTGGCTGTGCTGCGGCTGTGCCATAGGGCCACTCACATCCGTTGGGGTTGTTTAACTTGTAAAGAAGTAATAAGCTTAATAGGTTGACTTTATTTAATTATTAATGATCCCTTTCTGTCCTTACAGCTCATAAAACACCCTGTAGGTTGGCAAAACACTCATAATATTGATCAGGAGCCAGGGAGATATTTATTTCCTCTTTGCCCCGGTGCACATAAATCTTGGTTCTTCGCCTCCTTCTCTCGGTACGCGGGATTTACAGTGGCCTGCTTCTTGAAAGCTTTCTGTAATTAAGGAATAAATAGCCATCGGTCTTTGTTTGCTGTCTGGAGCCCTCTTGTTTGCCAGGGCCCTACATATCCCTCGTGGGCCCTTGCGCCTTCCCCCTTAGCAACGCAGCCTGGGAGAGAAGGCATGCATGCTAGGAAGCAGTCAACTGCTAAGCACTCACTTTGCAATAGAGTGGGGTCTTCTCCTGCAGAGAGAGGAAGCCCCTGTGTTTTCTCAGCATATTGTTCCCAGCTCCTCTTCCATGCCTCTCCTCCCAGTTCCTGCTTTGCTTGGGACAGGAAGACACTTTGGAAATTCCTTGCTGCTAGCCCTTTCTTCCTGCCTTCTCTTCATCTCCCCCCTTCCCTTTGCTAGTTGCAATTAAAAGCATCATGAACCTTTCCAAACTTCTCAGTTCTTTCCCCCACAGTGTTTCGCTTCCCTTTTACCCATCACAACGCTACATCGCCAACTCTTACCAAAGTGATGCTGTTTGTCAGACATCTGTGGGGTCATAGCAAAGGGTTTTCCTTAAATGGCAAGCCCTGGCACAGTCAGCCACCCTGCCCTGACAGCAGGGCTGCACCGGTCATTAGGTGATGTATGCATCTTGCATGCTGGACCACAAAGCTAATGACATATTCTGGGACGCTCCCAGAGTTTGGGAGCTATGGGAGTTAGATTTACTTCATTTTGTTGGAACAGACACATTAACTTTGTCAGCTGTCCAACAGCAGAGAAAATCTGGCAGTCCTCCTGCTGAGCCGGCCAGGTTATTGCCACGTTAAATGTTGCACTTCAGTAAGCATCCAGAAATGGCAGCACACGAGCATGGCACCCGCACAACGGGGACGTTTGGGTGAATGGCAGTAGAGAGAACATTTAGAGGCCTCCTCTGTTGCAGAATAGTTCTTTTTAGTGAGAGAGAAGAAAATATTTAACACTTTTCACCAAGATGGGTGAGCCAGGCACCGCTCTGGAAGGGACCGAGCTGCACAGGGCCAAGCTCCTCAATGAGCATCTCTGGTGCAAACTCACAAGCAAAGAGTGAAAAGTAGGTCTGAAAGGAAACTCTGCTCTAAGCAAAGCTGCTTTTTATGTTCTCTCATGCTACCTAGTTAACCCTCCCCCTCACAGTGCCCAGTATTTATGTTTCAAGATAATAATGATGTGATGTGGCTGGCAGAGTAATTTAAATAATTGGACATTATCTTGAGAAGCAAGCACCTAATGAGATGAAAATAAACTGAGAAGTGAAATTTTCATCTGTTTCTAATAACTCTTACCTATGTACGGTATCACTGCTCTGTCAGGGTTTTCATTATTTGTACCAGTGATGGAGACTTGCAGAGCTCAGTGATGGTTTTTGGCCAGGGCTCAGTGGATTATATTCCTTTCCTGCAGGATATTTTGCAGTCTTACCCTGTTTATTTGGCCCTTGTATAGCCAGAAAGTTTTCAAGCTTTTCTCAGAAGTCTGAGTTTGAATGGACAGCTTCAGAGAGAGAAAGCTCAAACAAAGCCCGATCTTACTTTCATTCCTCTTTCTATAAATTTGCAATCTGTTACTCTGGAGTTCCTCTAACTCACCTGTGCATTTGCATTAAAAAACTGGCAGCTCACACGTTGTCTAGCAATGGGTGTCATAGGTGCCATCCGAGCACCTGATGATGATGCGTCTCCAATACGCTGACTTTAATCTGATCTTGAAAAAGGGATTCTGCTGAATTTTAGTAGCTCAATAAGTAAGCAAAGTAGTCTTGTTCTGGCTTACGGATGTCACATGGAGACAGCTAGAACTGAAACTGTATTGTTGAGGGTGTTGTTCAGAGTGGAAGTTACCAGAATTACAAGAAAAGGAGGAAAATGAAAGAAATATTTACTAGCAGGTGTTTAGTTGTACATTCCCTTTATTTTTGAAGATCGGTTCGGTATCTTCTGATTAGCTGCTCTTCCTTTCATTTCCTTGTACTCTTATTCAGTTGATTTATTTAAAGGTATGTCAGTGCTGGCTGAAGCGAAACACCGTGCCTCCTCTTCCTTCTTATTGCTGACCGCTCCAATAATTCATTTTTTAGCTCATTAGCTAACAGGGGATGTGAACGGTGGTCCTCCAGGGGACTGGAATGAGGCCAAGTGATCTACTGCTGACAACTCTGCTCTTGGACTGGCCTTCCTATGGGGATGTGAAACCTCAACCAAGGCGAGCTGTGGATCCCAGAAGTGAGATTGTGGCATCAGAGTGCATTTATGTTGTGTTGTCAGGTTCTGAAATGGATGCATGCAGCGGAGCTGAAGCTGTTGTCCAAGAAAGTCCCGTTGTCATTTGAAATGAAATGGTTTGTGCCAGAAATGGAGAGAGGAGGTCTGTGGATGTTGGCTTTCCAGAATATGTTTCAGAACTGGTCCTTCTAAATTTCTGTTGTACCAGCCCACGAGGTATGGGCAGGCATGCTCCTCCTCCTACCTCCAGCTACCTCCTCCTGTCGTTTGGTGTAATTATCTGTGAGAAAATCCAAACAACATATCTTCCCTTGTACTCAGTTTGAACAGTTGAATAGGATCTAAATCTCATTCCATAGACAATGTCAGTGACATGCTGCCCCCAAATGTCTGAGACTTTTAAAACATCTCGGCTTTTGTTGGTAGTGTTCACTGTGTTCCCACCACAACACCGCAGTCTGGGGGATGCTCTCCCCTCCACTTGGTCTGGCTTTTCTTTGCACTGCTCCCATGCAGCACAAGGCAGGTGTGCTGCAAGAAATGTGTAAAACAACAGCCTAAAACTCTAAAAGCTCCACCTGAAGTCTCTATTTCCACAGAGTAGTTTATGATGAATAGTTTGTGATGAATAGTGATTAGAGGTGGGAGGCTGGTGTCACACAGCTTGAGTTTAAACAGAAGGGACTTCTCTTCCAGCCGTGGTCATATGGCAGCTGGAGGCTAAAGTTGCTCAGAGGTGGTCTGTGAAAATGAAGGGGGGGGGTTGTTTGCAGACTCAAAAGCACTAAAAAGATCATGGTAGTTACGATGCAAGCAGAAAATGAAGTATATTCTGCCTTTTGGGTCTGTGGGCATATGAGAAATAAATCCCCTAAGCCCAGACATGTGCCACTGGTGTGAAACAGGGCTGACACAATCGCTTCATTTTTCAGTCCGGCGTGTTTAAATGTGGAGTGGGTGTATCGGTTACACTCTCAATACCTCAGTACATACTTAAAAACTGACAAGAACTTTATTAAACACTAGCTGGGTACCGGTCCTAGAGACGCTGTGATGCTGCAGGAGTGCACATTTTATTGTAAGTAACTGTATGTTTGTCACATCAGCCTCCTCAAAGCACTGCCAATGTATTTTTACCTTAAAACAACACAGCTAACAGAGGAGTTAAGGATCACAGTGGTAACAGAAGTCATTTTCTTTCTCCTCTCCCTCTTGAGTACCTGAACTGATCCTGTTTATCAGATCCTGCCATCAGAGGTTAATTTGCGGTTCCCTAAATGTTTTCTTTTGTGTGTGTGCCTTTTAGCTTGCAGGAGTCATTCAAAGGTTTAATTTAAGCGCGGCGCTTTTTGTGTTAATTATCTGTTTGCACTTTTTCTCTGAAAAAACCTGTACCTGTCTGTAGGGTGGATTGTGGTTGGTGCAGAGAAGAGCATGCTTTGGGAAGCTCTGCATGAGAGCATCCAGAGAGGTCACAGTAAGGTCACTCCGCATGTACCAGGAAATGATGCAAAACTAATCCAGATTTGCTGTTGGAAGGATCTGTTTACATAAGTATTTAAAAACAGATTAGGGCTAACCTGACACTAGATTACTGGGAGTAGTGTAAACAGTGCTGAAAGGCGTAAACAGAGCTTTTCCTTTTGTGCTCCGGAGGAAAAAATATGTCACCAGTAACAAGTTGCCTTGCTAGATGATGTATGTGGTTTTCACAGGCCGCACAGATTACCCCAGGTACCTTCAAATGGGGCTTTGTCTAGGGCTAGATCTCTTAGATCATATAATTGTATGTTAATTTTCGAAACGGGGAGTGGAGGCGGTTGTTTGTAGTCCTCGTTATCCTGTAACATAATAGCATCCAGAAAGCTTTTGATAGATATTTGACGTATCAGGAGGAAATGGCGCTTCAAAGTACTGTTTTGATAGTTTGCATTTTGGAAAAACAAACAGAAGAATCCTCCATATGTCTTTTGCATTGGAAACACGACTCGGTTTTTGAAAGAGGAAGCACCTCTGCAAGCAAGGCGGTGCCTTGCAGGGGTTGCTCTGCTATTTGAAATGCAAACCAGGTGCAGGAGGGGTAGCTGAGAGTTGTCAGTGCCGTTCTGGTCAATTCAGGTTTCAAACACGGACATTTACTGTACTGTGTTTTGCTGCACACATTAACATGGACACCATCTGCCTGATTTATTTTCTTTCTTTCTTTCTGTTGATTTCTGTTTGCTAGCATGCTGGTAGGCAGCAAAGCCAGACCAGAGTGACGTATTCTCTTTGGCTTCTCTAGGGAGGAAAAAGAGCGCTGGATACGTGCGAAATACGAGCAGAAGCTCTTCCTTGCCCCGCTGCAGTGCCTGGAACTTTCTCTTGGCCAACACCTCCTGAGGGCTACAGCCGAGGAAGATCTGCGCACGGTCATCCTGCTCCTCGCCCACGGCACACGGGAGGAGGTGAACGAGACCTGCGGAGACGGCGATGGGCGCACGGCCCTGCACCTGGCCTGCAGGAAGGGAAACGTGGTGTTGGTGCAGCTCCTGATCTGGGTGAGTGCTTGCTCATCGCTCTGTAAAGATGGTAACTAAACCCCCTTCCGTCTGTTGCCACTGGTAGAAAGTAAACAAGAGAATGAGGAAGGAGAGATGTCCTTAGCAGCTATTGGAAATGCCATTTGGAATACCTCGGTGACAAATTTTGTTCCAGCTGTAAGACCCTGTAGAAACCTTTCTGTGTGTAAGGCACCAACGCTCTGCTCACTTCCCTCTCTCTCCCCTCCATTTCACCAACCTCAGCTCAGTTCCAGCCTTCCTGGCCTGAGCTCGCTCCCTCTGTTGTAACTCTCTGTCTGCACCAGAGCTTCAGGTGGCATCTCTTCTTTCTCCAGTACGGCGTTGACGTGATGGCACGCGATGCCCATGGGAACACCGCGTTGGCCTACGCCAGGCAGGCTTCGAGCCAGGAGTGCATTGACGTTCTCCTCCAGTACGGCTGCCCCGACGAGCGCTTCGTCCTCATGGCCACTCCAAATCTGTCCAGGAAGAACAACAACCGGAACAACAGCAGTGGAAGGATGCCCACCATCATCTGAGGAGCTCGCTCGTGTGTTCGCTGACCTGGATTACATCCGCGGCCTCATATTCCTCCATTCCCATCACGGCTCTGCTCTGTGAGTCCAATAACTTCCCTTTTCCCTTTACCCTTCGGTGCATCCCTGTCCCATCCAGAAACAGCACATCTGGATAGCACGAGGGGATGAGAAGGAGCAAAAGGGGCTGCAGAGAAAGCAGTTGTTTCAGTGACAGTTCTCGAACGATGGAGACGGGACAGCAGAAGCGTGCGAGAGCGCGTGGGTTCTGTAGGACACGGCGCGTGGCACGGGACCATGGGGACAGTTGTCCCTGGGCACAGGCTCTACAAGTGCAGAAGGCAGGGGTGGAGGGAGGTGAGAGCGGGAGCGAGAGGAGAAGAAAGAAGAAATGGTAACTTTCCATAACTGACAGTTAAGCACATCAGTACATTTCACCTCTACCAAACGGAACGGCTGGATTTCATTCTCTTCTCTGAAGAGCTTGACGGCATAAATCAGAAGCAAGCACAGAGTTTGTCAGGTTTGAAGCTCCTATGATGGTATGTGTCAAATCAGTTGTAGCTAATCTGTCCAGGGAGAATACTGGCTTCATTACACTTGTATAGTTGAGTTCTTCCAGCATTACCGCTGTTTAATAGAACATGATTAGTCATCACGGAGAAAAAAGCATATTAGCTGAGGAGGTAGTTACATGGCACGCTTCGGTGATTGCTTGGATGTGATTGCAATATTCTTAGAAGCATCATATTATCTCAGACATGTTCTTTCGAGCCCTTGGAGCCCTCCTTTCTAAATTCACTGTCATAATTTAGTATCTGTTTAATTTTTCAGTCCAAAGAGAGGAAATGAGTTGCTGAGTGTTATTTGACTGCAGTCTCCTTGGTGTAAAAACAAAATGGAAAAAATAAATAAGAGTAACTATGAAACACAAAAAGGAATAATGAATACTGCTAAGGAAAAGCATTTCAAGTACATTTAGTAAAATTAATAAATGCATTAAAGGCTAATATTTTTCCAGCCAGCAGAAATACGTTCTGTCATTTTGCCAAGGTAAACGTGTTGAGTTTTTGGTCACTCCTGTGATGCATTGCCTAACTTATACAGATTTTGTATTGTGTCTTTAGATTATATGTATGTAAAATCTATTTGAATAAAAAAATCATAAATATGCATTGATTTTTTTTTGTACAGAAAATGACACCTCTGTTAATTTATAAACTGTAATGGATGTGAACTAAATAATGTGCAACTAGTTAGGATCTGTGGATTCCAGATCACTGTGTGTTGAAAATATCCCCAGCAGTGAACTCTGTTTCCATTGCAAGCCTTTGAGGAACATATCAGAATGAGATTATGGCACGCTTGGCATGAAAAAAGTATATATATATATATATGAGACCGTTTTAGAAAGGAAAAGAGGCTGTTTCTCAGCACTGTAAATATATTTTACTTCAGAAGTCACGACGCTTTCACGAGCCAAGACGAAAAGCCATAGTCTGGATGTGTGCAGATCAGATTGGATTGGTTTCAGGATTGATAGCCTTCAGCGAGGCGGGCAGGGCATGGCTGCCCTAACTCTGAACCTGGCTGCTTTCTGGGAAAAAAGGGGCTTGTTGAAAGTAGGGCAGTTCATTGGAGTTCCAAGTTTTAATACTTGACTTGATTTTTTATTGTTTTATTATTATTATTATTATTGTTTGTACTACCAGACAGATCCTGGCTTGTGCCGTTTTCTTCTAAACCAGGTTTCTGGCACAGGGAAGCAGGCTGTACTTTTTTTTGGCAGACCGAAAAGTAATTTTGAAGTGGCATATGGCAATGTGGAGATGGGGGAAGGGTACATCACGGAGAAAGTTGAAAACTCAACTGAATTAGATGGCAAAGGAGCAATTATGTGAAGTCAGTGAGGTGCACACAGCATAGTAATTTGGAAATCTACCTGCTCCTTACGTATTTCCCAAGCCTTCAGCGTTGTTCTTCCTTGGGGCTCTGTATTTCGTTTGGGAGGACGATAGCAATCGCTAAACAAAATGTAGGTCGACACAAAATGAGAAGGAAAAAAATTATTCCGGGTGTCTTAAGGAAAAGAGAGAGAAAATTACAGATTGGGTATAAAGTCATAAAGTCACAGAGGAAAAGCAAGCCCAGAGGTGAAAGCTTGAGAATACTGACTGGCTTTCCCTGTTCTGTGCCGTTGTCATTCCATACTTTGATACTGTACTGACCTCTGACCATAGGGGTGTCTTTCTCCATCCAGCCTAGGCTGGCTGCATCAGATTAATGCTACATCTGATTCTGTTCACGCTAGGACTTGTTTCTTTTTTTAAACTTTTGAGGGATAATTGCTATTTCTCCATCGTTCCCATGCAGCTCTGATACAGATGGCTGGTCCCTGGGTGATAGGACGGCCCATTGAAGGTCCAGCTGAATGGGATGCTGCAAGCCCCCATGTCTTGGTGCTCACAAGCTTTCCACCCGTTCCAGGGGGCACGGTGTGAATTGGGAAAGTGCAGCACGTGTTCCCAGAGTTGCAGGCTGCCTGCTGTTCCCCTGGGAACACCCAGCGTGTTTCTCTTGGAAAATCAAGTCCAATGTTTCAAATAGGTTGTAGGCAGATTTGCCGCGGTTAAGTTCTCAATGCTTCTTCCATTTCAGAGCTTATTTTTTTCCTAATTGGAAATATTTTCTGTACGTAGGTGAAGTGTTCTCTTTAGGCCACTTTTCTGAGTGTAAGATGTGAGAAACAAGGGCAGCAGCCAGGCTGTCGTGCAGGCTTCAGGTAGAAGAATTGTACGCTCCTTTCATTAGAAGAATTCTGCAGGTGAACCCTGGAAAACAGAATTTTTTTTAGGAAAGGAACTTCCACTGTATTATAGGAAAAACGATGTATCAAGCCTAGCCAACTAATAACCTCATACTTTAACTAAGCCGTGACACAGTTGCTTTTAACCTAAACATAGCTTTTCCTTGGACGTATCAGCGTTGGCCAGTGATGATGTCAAAGCAGTGCTCTCATAGGCTGTGCTTGGCTTCCCCAGGGAAAAACTCCATCAGCCGAGCCCCACTGTCCTTGGCTTTGTGCCATGAGGTTTCGGGACTCCGTGCTCTTTCCAGGCGGATGCGTTTGCGCTTTGCAAAGGGTGTTCTTGAAGCCGTCCAGGTGCAGAGACAGGCAGTACATACAGAGGCTTTGAGAAGCTGCGGGAGTTGTTCTGTCTTCTAACCTGTCCATTTTCAAGTCTTCGTTTTGCCTTCAGCCCCTCTTGTTGCTTTTACAGAACCCGCTTGTCAGACTGCTTGCGCCCCTTGGAGCACGTGATGAGCGAATTGAAAACAAATTGAAGTCCAGACAATAAGAAATCCCAGCAGAAATGCATTGACTAAATCTGTTAACGTTATCTGAGGGAATTGAGATTGTGGCCGTGTTTCTCACCATTGAGCCCTTTTTGTGATCCCAGATCCTTCCTCTGCACTTTATCCACCGTGACTAAAACACTAGATGGAAGTGTTTGCTTTTAACGTCAGCACTTTTCTTCTATTTGCATTGGGCTAATTGCTGTTGAAGAGCAGAGGTGAGCCGATCGCATTGAATCTGGCAACTGAACCTTCACCTACCAGGAGTTCAGTAGGGTTTTACTTATTCCTCACTATTTTCTTGGGTAAATACAGTCTTGCCAGTTCAGAGATTTGGCCAAGGGCTCCCACTGCCAGATTTCTGGTTTCATTGCTAAAAGGGAGCAGAAGGAAAGCTGTTTCTGGAGAATCTTGGTATATCCCAAGCTGGGAAGACCAAAAGAGCTAGTCGAAAGGAAGAGAGGGTTTGTAAGCATTTCTACTTGGGTGTAGTGTATAATAACTGTGTAAACATGAATATTGTTTACTCTGCTGTCTTTCCCCATTTCCTTAAATTATGTGTGTTAGTGCACGGAGCTTTAGCTGCACTTGGAGATTTCCCCTGGCAAGAAGAAGCTGTGTAATGTAAAGAAGGGAGTAGAGGTGTGAGTGCAGATACATTCTTAGCAATGATCTCCAGCACTGTAATGTAGTATAATTAGATGATACGGTTTTCAGATAGCTTCATCTTTTATATTTGTATGGAGATCGGGAAAAATGAAGTAATTTGTAGTTTCTAGTGTAAAGTAGTAATAGTGGAGACAAGCACAGATTTCACAGAGGGTTCCTTAGGGCCCTTCACAAATGTCTCGGGGAGCCGTGTTTGCACCTTAACAGGGAATTGGTTGTACTTGGAGGTACCCAAGGGGAAGAAGGAGAGCGCTGGGGACCAAACGTGGGGCACTTGGTCTGGATGCGTGAGGACTTGCCCATTCACATCTCATCATCAGGACTCTTTGCTTCCCCCTGCTACAGCTGTTAGCACACGGGAGATCTCTGTCTGTTAGTCTCAGATCCTCTGTTGGACATCTTCCATTTCAGCCGATTCGTGGGTGAAATTTCTTGTAGGACGTTTTTGGCTATTCTTGTGTTTGCTGCATTGCAAACTCAGTACCACAGATTAAAAGGTTCTGCAAAGAATTTTGACTCCTATGTCACCAAAACCAACAGTGGTTCAAATGATTCGATTAGAAGGACATCTCCTGTTTGAATAAGTAGGGAATAGAGCAAACTATCCAAAGCTGTAGGTAGGTAAATCTGTTCTGGTTTTTGTTTGCTTTTTTTATCGTGGACCAGTTTTTAAAGTGAATATTTGGTGATTTCAGCTCACAATGGTGAATATGTCTCACATTTTAAACAGGGGGTAGGAGAGTTTTGGCTGAGATTTTCAGAGCTGTCAGTAGGTCTCATTTTGAGGGAAGGGTTGCACGATCTCTGAAAATGAGATGGCTTTTCTTCAGTGCCACCCTCAGCCCCAAACCACTACTCATGCTTTTGGTGATTTTGGCCCCTGTGTTTCATTTCAGGCTGAATAAACTCCCACGGTTTGCCCTTGTTCCCTGAGTGCTTGGGGGACGTTTCTTAGGGGCAGAAGGAGGAAAAATCTTTTCACCCTCATGCATTTCACCTCTCTCCAATCCCTGTAGCGTATTCAGGCAGTAGCGGTCGGTCCTGCTGATGTGCAATGCTTCAGCTTTCTCTTGGCCATGAACTTCGGGGCGTGTATTTGCTTCCAGTCCTAAGAGTTGCCTATTTTGCGATGCTTTGGAGCTAGTAATGTTTACCTGTGTGTTATGTACAAAGCGTGAAGGGGGGTGGGGGGCTTATCAAGGTCTAATGGCATGCCTTTGGGATGACCGTGTTGCTTGCTGGCAGTTGAATGCACCATCCGCTCTTTTGTGTGTGCCACGTTCTACAGAACTGATCAGTGTGTTTTGCTTCTGAGATCTCATCCTTCTGTCCTTCCCACCTCCCTCTGCCTGTTGTTAGGGTAGCTGAATACTGTGAGGGCGACTGAGTGGGAACCTCAGAGCAGCCCCAGTGCCTCGTAGGAAGCTGGAAGCGCTTCCCTGGTCTCTGATTGCCAGATAGAGGGAGTGATGCTGTGCTGAAGGCAAGCCCCAAGCCCAGGCAGGATGAGGAAGGTTCTGGGTGCAGTTTATCAGGTAGTTCCCACATCTAGAAGCTCAGTGATTGAGCTGAGTTGGTCATCATGTGCAGTGAAGTCCTAAGGTAAAGCAGTGTACTGCATGGATGTCACTAACCAGATTAACTAAACGTGCTTTGCATTTGTGTGTGTGTGTGTATGTGTACACGTATGTGCTCAACATACCTCTGTCAGCCATCCTCCAAGTGTCCACGCACACATTTACACATCAGTCACAGCCCGAAGCTGGAGCCAGGTTTTCAGTTTGATGTTTATAAGCGGGCACATTTCCCAGTTTGGCTCAGGCCAGCCATTTCCAGGAGTGCAGGAGGGCTGCACAGTGCCACACAGGGCAGGGAGATGCAGGAGCTGGCTCTGGAAAGCTCGGGGTTCACAAAGATACCTGGCTCAGAGCAAAAATTGAGCTCATTCAGATGGCAACAACTCGAATTCTGAAACTGGGACTGAACTGGCCGCTTTGCCTGGGATGGGAACTGCAGCACGTGGGGGCACAGGGGGAGGAGACGTGGATGGGGATAAGGACAGAAGACTTGCTTCCCAGAGGCCCTATCTTTTTTATAAATTTGCTCAAATTTGTGGCCGAATTTATGCATGGGACCAGGGACTGCCCTCCTGCAGCCGATCCAATGGTGTTTTGGATCCTTTCTGCACCTACAGCATTACCGGGCAGGGAGACGTGGTGAGATGTTGGTGAGGAGCAGGGCACCTCCTCATCCTTAGCCAGGTGTCTGTGGCCATTGAACTCTAGCATGGTGCTTTGAGGGAGCCATAACCGTCAGCTGACGTGTGCTAAGGCCTCATGTGTACCGACAGTGCAGGGAAGCCTGTGTGCTCACAGCATCTCAACTCTTGCTTTCAGTTATGCTCATACTGGTGGGCAGCTTGGGCTGGGATTCAGCACATCTTTATGGGCATTACCAAATCCAGGGCTGACTGGGAGAGGCAGAACTGGGCTCAGATGCACAAAGTTCGTGGTTGGGTGTCAGCCCCACCGGCACCTCCATGTGTCAACCATCACCACCAGGACGTGTGCCCCATTTCTCCCTGTGTCCCCTTACACCCATGACTCGGTGTTCAGGGCTGCTCAGCCCCGTGTCGTTGCGTTCTTTTTGCTTTGTGATGCTTATGTTTCTGGTTAGGACAGGGAGGAAGGGCACCCAGGTGAGTAGGGTCACCTGAGAACTGTGTTTGGGGTAGAGGCAGAGATACCTAGCACATGGCAGGCTTTAGAGCAAGGTTTGTTTGGGTTGGGTTGTTTTGTTTTTTGTTTTTTTTTTTTCTGTTTCTGTAAATAGTAATGTATAAATGATGACGAGACAGTGTGGAAATTATTAAAAAAATACGTCTTTTGTTGTTGTTTTTATATTACCTCATTCAGCAAGTTTGTTTTACAATGACTCGATGCTTTATTTATATTGTTTGTACTGTAATTAAAACGATTGATAAACATTTCACTCTGCTCGTTGTTTCATATGATTTTGTTTTGATTACGTATGCCAGTTTGTATTATGTTTCCCTTTCCTCTCTCTTCGCATTGAGATTTTTTGTGTCAGCTGTACAGTATTCCGAATTAAACAACAACAAAAAAAGCAATTAAAAAAGGAAAAAAAAACAAACAAACAAGTTGTAAAGTACCGCAGAGGGAGACTGCTATACTGTATAGTCTCTTTCTAATAAAGACAAGAAAACTTGTTCGTCACAGCTCTGTTCTTTGCGGTGTTATTGAGGGACACCTGCCCCAGCCCTGCTCCACCAGTATTAATGATGAGATACTGTCACTCCTCGCCAGCAATAAAGATGAAGTATGATCCGAGACCTGGGATGTCAGAAGAGCTGGGAATGGTGCAAATTGATAAATTAAAAAGCAATAAGTCACCGGACTGTAATGGTGTATATCTAAGAGTTCTGAAAGCGCTTATGAACTAAGTGACAGATCTCCCAGCAAAAATACGTGGGCTTTCATTAAAAACAGCCCTTCTCCCCAAGGAGGGGAGAGCAGTAAACGTTGCACCTCGGCTTTAAGAGTCTCTGGAGGAGATCCAAGGAATTAGGCCAGTAACGGTTACATCTGTATCTGCTAAATTGGTTGAAATGATCATTTAAAATAAGAATAATAAAACATCTTTAAGGTCATGGTATGGTATGGTCTAATCACTTCTTTGAAGGAAAATCACGGCTCTCCATTACGATTCCGTGAGCGCCGAGCGAAGGGCAACCGGTTGGCTTTTATTTACATCTGCAGAGATCTTTGCCTGTGCACCGTGTGAGAAGATACAGGGAATCTCAGCGGGCCCCAAGGGATGCATTATAACAGCCCTTGTGCAAGAAGGCTGTGGCCAGAGCTGCTCTGGGACAGAGGGAATAGCGGGTAACGTTCGGTCTTTTGTTCTTCAGCCCATCGATGGGATCGAAGAGGTGGCTTCACATGCAATGGGGCTGAAGAAAAAAATGGAGGAGTTGAAGATCCGTGAGGATGCCGTGAAGAAGTTAGGGATGTTCAGAAATGAGGTTGGAAGAGCGGGGAAATTCCTTTTAGATGAGATGTAAAGAAGGAGATGTGGCAGCTATGGAGAGGAAGCAGATGGGGAACATTTCAGGTTGGATATTAGGGGAGATCTCAGGAGGAGCAGTGCTGCAGTGGCACGGCTGCTCATGGAGTGGTGGAATCACCATTCCTGGAGGTGTTCCGTAACAGTGGGGATGTGGCACTGAGGGATGCGGGCACGGTGGGGCGGGTTGGAGTTGGGCAAGGTGAAAGGTTTTATGATTCTATGACCTTTTCCTAGTCCAATGACCAACACGTGGGGTCTGATTGGGGTTTGGTGAGGTTTCCTCTTTCCTGCTCCTTAATTCTCAGTGCTCCTAGGAGGCTGCACCAGCAGCGGTGGGATGAAAAACAGCAGGACAGCTTGTGGGGTTTGTTTTTTTCTTTTCCTTCTCTTTTTTTTCTGTGTGTTTTGGGTCTACATCACTGTTCTGTCACACAGCACTTTGTTCTTGCAAGGTTTTCCACCATGTTTAACCCCACCGTGTGTCAAACCATCACCCAAGCAGGAGGTGGGTGCTTTTTGTGTTCTACCTTTCAACGGGGACTCGGAACGCGAGCCCTTGTTTTGGATTCCTCAGTGTGTAAAGCTGTGGAACCACTTCTCTCAGCCATCACCAATCCTCCCCCTTGTAAGGGGTGCAGTGTTTGATTTGGTGATGGGCATGGCTGCCTGTTCCTGCTAACTACCTCCTGGGTCCCAGCTGCCCACGGGAGATGCAGGCACTGGGGGAGGGGGGGAGGGGGGTGCTGAACAGCATTACAGCTCTTTCATTTCATTTCTCACCTACCCCAAACCCACCCCCACGCACCCCTGGAACACTCTCAGCTGGTGGCATTCACAGATGCCTGGGAAGAAAAGGAAATATTCTACTAGAAGGCAACAGAGGTCGGAAAGAGATTTTGAAGGAAAACTATTGCCTCCAATAATAGGAGCAGGGGGACCCCCCCCCTTTTTTTTTCTTTTTTTTTTTCTTTTTTTTTTTTTAAAGAACAAAGCAGTAATTACTGTGGGGACCAGACTGCCATAAGGCCTTGCTGTGTGTTTCCACCCATGCCTACAAAGGCTTTGCTTTGATGGATCCTGGGAGCAATCGCTCAAGAAACCTGCTCCGGAGCCCAAAGACTCCTACACTGGAGGTACTGCATGCTGTTAGCTCTCATTTAAAACCATCCCCTTGTCTGTTGTGCTGTTTCTTACTCATTTTCAGCCACGCACCACCCACCGTGGTTACATCCACTGTTTGGTCTCCATCAAGTGGTCAGCAGGTGCCATTTTTTTTCTACGTGGAAGAATTCAGTGACACACCTTTGCTTGCCGTGCATTTCCATGCCAGGTGCCATTCTGTCAGCCTCTGCTGCCGTCGGTCACACGGCAACAAAACATAATGGGATACAATGAGGTTCAGCCTCTACTGCTGTACGACCAGCATCCACCTCTGACGCTGTGGATACCATAAAACAAAAGGCATTACTTCCAGAGCAGCCCTTGTAGTCTCATAAAATCAGGTAGAGGAGCCTCAAATCAATCAGAGATCCTCACCATGCAGTACTTTTCTTTAGATGTTGCCCCCCATCATGGCCTTGGGCACCTCCACAACTCTCTGGGCAGCAGTGCTGGGGCCTCACCGCCCTCCGAGTGAAGAATTTCCCCCAGCACATGGCTTTGCAGTGCACAGCTTGCACGATTTACCAGGAAGGGACTGCACGGCGTCTGAGGGAAATGCAATTACTGCTGGGGAAACCTCCAAACGTGCCGTAGGAAAACCACAAACCACTTTGTATCAGCAATAGGACTGGAAAACCCACCAGGCAGTAATTTATCTCGCCTAATGTCCAGTAAAGCCCTTAATTGGCCAATAAATGTGGTCGCAATAACTGCACTTGACATGCAACGCTGCTGCCAGCAATTAGCACTTATTTATTTGCATACTGCCCTGACCAATCTGCGCTCCTCCATTTCCGGATCTGTTTGTTTTTAAGCCAGGGAGACTCCTTGTGTTGGCCAAAGAGAGGATGAGGAGAGCCAAAGGGATCGGAGGCTCAGGCCCACTGCCTACATCCCTCAATGTCACGTCCCCATGGTTCCTGAACACCCCCATGGATGGTGATCCCACCACCACTTCCCAGGCAGCTGTGCCACTGCATCACTGCTCTTTCTGAGAAGAAATTGTTCCTAATATCCAACCTGAATCTCCCTTGGCACAAGCATGGGTAGCTGTATCCCCATAGGGACACAGAGGCTGTCAGCTGCCCCATCTGAGTGAGCTCCTCTGGGCTCTGTGAAAGCACATTTTGGTGCAGCCCTTCCTCCATACCTCTCCTATTGCTCTGCACATCCACCTGGTAACAGACAGGCTGATGGACTGCAGATTTCCCTGTAACTGAGCTTAATTAGCAAGCTAATCAGGTCTGGAGATGGTTCCAATTTATTTATTGGCTGCTGCGCCGAGGTTCATGCCAGGTGAACAAATATGATGGGATTTTCCCCATCTCCAGCACCCGGAGCATCCCCTTCTCAGCTCCCTCCGGCCGCACGAAGGCGTTACAAAGGGGAGTATTTATTTTGCCAAAGTATGGGGCGAGATGAAAGGGAAAAATGGCAAAGCAGGTGGAGAAGGCTCTGAGCGTGGCCAAACCCACTCTTGGCTGCAGCATCCCTCCCTGCAGCCTCACAGGGGTGTGCAGCCCCAGGACCAAGCATCCCTCCCACTGGGTGTGAGAGCTGAGCTATGCAGGGAAAAGGGGAACACGGGGCACGAGGGGCTGGGAGACCTCAAATAAGGCAGCACTACGGGAGAGGGGCTTTTCTGCGCTGTCCCTCGGAGACCGCTCACCGAATGGAGACAGTTATTAGAGGGAGTAATTGGGATCAGCTCGCTTTACAAATGTTACTTTGCAGAATGAGGCAGGAAGACAGATCGATCTCAACTATTATTCATTAAGGAAAGTCCTTTATAAATCCCAAATTAACAATTTCTCTTAGAGAGCCTTCCTATTACCCTTCTTGCGCAGGAACTTATTGCCGCTTTGGAAATGTTGAAATATGAAAATAATTGGGGAGGGGGAGAAAGAGCAGTTGTGGGCTTCAGAGCTCATCATCGATGGGAAAAATAAAGAATATAGCTGTGTGCCTTAAAATCAGCCCTTATTCGGGGTGGTAACATCCTGATAGACGCTATCAGACCACAGCCGCAGCATCGCTCGGAAGAGCCCAAGCCCCGAGTTCTCCTTTCACTCTGTTAATTGATGGGATGGGAGCATCACAAACTCTCCATCCCTCCGTCCTTTAGGAACGCAGCCCCTTGGTGCAGCTCCTGAGCCCAAGCGGGGCTGCTCAGAGCCAGAGGAAAGTTCTGTGAGCGGCTTTGCAGAGCCGGAGGGAGGGCGCGATGGGATCGGGTCAGTGTAATCCTGTTTTATCCATTGTAATTCAGGCAGGCAAGGAGACCTCAAACTATAGGGGAAGGGGCTTTGAGAACCTCAGCGGCCCTGCCACAAAGCCGGAGGCTGAGGCCGGGACAAAAGCTGGAGAGAGGATGAAGTGGCTCGAAATAAATAGATTAAGGCTCTCTATGGGCCGGGCGTAGCGGGAGGGAGAAAAGAGCAAGCGAGGGGCGGCCGGGGGGCAGGAGGGGACATGGGGGCTCGGATGCAGGACCCCAACCTCTAGGAGGGAATTTGTCCTGGGCCCGGTGCGATTTCCCCATCTCTGCGCTGCTGCATCCCGTACACACACGGTTCTGAGTGTTTTGGAGCCGCAATCGGGCTTCACGAGGCAATTTATAATTCATACAGGTTGTCTTCCTGCATACGGTGTTGCTTTTGCACGTTGGGGTGCTGGCTGCTTTACGAGGGAGTGCTTTGCATCCGCTGCTGCTTGCCGGCCCGAAAGGGATGTGGGTGAGGATGGGACTGAGCCCCATTCATGGGAGCTGACCCCACAGCGGGATCCCCATAGGGCACATAGCCTATCTCCTGGGGGTGGGGGGAGGATTGCTCAGCTCTGATGCCCTCATCAGCTTCTGCAGCCCCATGTGGGCTCCTGCAGGTTGGATAGGTCCCCCCAAACTTCACATCGAGGTGGCAGGCAGAAGGCACAGAGCCCCAGCTGAAATAATGACACCAATTATGTCCATGCAAAAGAAAACAAGAAGGGAGGCAGCCGGGCACCCCAAAAGATTTGGAGATCCTCTCCTGGTTTGGGAAAGGAGGGGGGAGGGTAGCAGCGAAAAGCAGTGACGGCTTCGTTAAGGGAGAACAGCAGAGAGGGCATCCTCCTGCTGATGGATGCAGCATAAATACGATATAAAATCTATAATATTGCACATATGGGGGGGGGGTCCTATAGCCCTGCTCCCGGGGCAGCCGCTCTCCTTCCCTCTGTATTGGGGCCGTGGGGCAGCGCTCCCTGCACGGCACAATTATTTGATCTGCAGATGCGAGAGGAATTTATTGGAACAACAAATAGAGTGATGTCAAAGCCCAACCTTGGATTAAAGCCGGCAGCCAAAGGGGAAGTGTATTAATTTCAAACAGCATCAGAGGCCAGCGCCTATTAGGACGAGCTATTCTTCAGACCCCCCCATCAGAATTAATCATTGGGAGTTAATTTGAAGCTCAGACAAGTTGCTGTTAATTTAGTGCGGGGAGGACGGGATGGAATAAAAAGCCGAGGTGCTGGCCGGGCCTCCTGGGTCTCATTAATCAGCGAGCTGAGACGGCCTGGCTTGATTACAATTTGCAAAAAAATTCATTAGAGCCCGGGCGATTGACAATTTTTCTCTCTGCCCGTGCTCTGACTCATTAGGCAGCCAAATGAAACCGCGATGATGGCGATGATGACAGCCATCAGCCCCGCGTTGTTTATCTCCTACCTCCCCCGGCCCGGCCCGGGGCTGCCCCTCCGCCCCCAGCCCCGCTCCCATAGAAAGAGACCCCCCCTCACCGCTGCCCAAAGTGCCCCCACACCCGGGGGTGGGGGTGGGGGGGGCCCGCGATTCCCCTCCGTCCGTTCTCGGTAACAACGACCGTACGGGATAAATTGAAAGGAAGAGCGGAGGAGACCCACGCGTGTCCCGACCCCGCACGGGAACGATCCCAAAATGAAGGGAAAGGAGCGAAGTGCTGCGGCCGTCCCGTTAAAAACGGGGGAAAAAAAAATAATAGGAAAACAAAACAAAACACAACACGACAAAATAAAACGAAGTGCGCGATGCCGACGCAGAACCCCGTTTCTCTCCCGTGCTCCCTCCACCCCGCGCTGCTTTATTAATTTTTTTTTTTCTCCAGTTTTTTCCCGTTTTCTCACTTCTTTTTTTCCGGCAAATCCTCTCTCCCTTCCATCCCCCCAGAAAGGCGAAATAGGGATAAAAGCGCATCACTCCCCCCTTCTCCCCCTCCGGGGGTCGCAACGTACCCCGCAGGGAGGTGTGGGGGGGGGAAGGGGGGAGACGGCTCCGCGCGGCGCTCCGGGAGGACCCGAAAAGAAAAGGCGAAAAGCGGAAAAAGCCGACAACAGTCGCACGCTGCGCCCGAGCCGGGGTGAAGGGTGAGGTGCGGTGGGGGTACGGGGGGTGTGCGGGTATTTTGTGTGTGTGCGTGTGTGTGTCCCTTTTTTGTTTCTTTCTCGGCTTTTATTCACAAGACGGGAGTTGGCTCCTTAAATTTCATAACTTAGAAGGAAACGGGCTACATCGAAATAAATTAAACCACAACGCTGAATTCGTGCTTTCCTCGGTGTCCGTCTGTCCGTCCGTCCGTCCTCCTCCCCCCCCTCCCCTCTCTCTCTTTCCCCTCTCAAAACGGCTTTGAGAGGGGCGGCCCCGAACCGACGGCTCCCCCAGCGCCGTTACCCCGGGGCGGTGCGGTCCCGGTCCCCGCTCCGTGCGGCGTTCCGCCTTCAGTTCTGCCGCTCGCTGCCGCCGGATCACTCGCGGGTCGCCGGTGGGGTCGCGTCGCTTCTAGATTTATTTTAGGGGGGGAGGCAGGGAGGTGTTTGTTTGGGTTGTTTTGTTGGTTGTGTTTTTTTTTTGGGGGGGGGGTATGGGGAGTGGGGAGGAGAGGTTGGTTTCCGTCGTTCGTTTCGCTTTTCATTGCGGGTCCGGCGAAAACCCCGTTTGTCAACTTTTTGCCCCCCCAGCGGCGCTCAGGGCCGCGCCTGCTCCAGCTGCTGGTGCTGACTCCTGATGGCGAAGCGGCTGACGTGCACCGGGATGGGCACCACGATTTTGGGGTTCCGCGAAGGTTCCCCCGCCTTGGAGCTGGCGTTGCCCGCTTTCACCCGCTTCCATTTAGCTCGCCGGTTCTGGAACCAGATCTTCACCTGCACCTCGCTCAGCTTCAAGGCGTGAGCGATCTGCGAGCGCTCCGTCAGCGAGAGGTACTTCTTGCAGTGGAACTCCTTCTCCAGCTCCAACAGCTGCTCGCTGGTGAACGCCGTCCGTCGCCGTCGGTTCTTCCCCGTGGCTGCGGCATTGGCGGCGGCGTTGGCGGCGCTGGGGGGGTTTTCCTCCAACGCGGTACCACAGTCCTCCTCCCGCGGGGCCGCCGGCGCGGGGCCGTTCTCGTCGGAGCTGTAGTCGAGGTCGCTGTCCATGGAGAAGTTCTCCTCGCGGCCCTTCGCCTCCTCCTCCGATTTGGGATCGTCTTTGGGGCCGCCGCGGAGGGCCCCGGCTGCAACCGAGCACAGAGCCCCGTTAGGGCCAGGACCCGAAGCCCCGCGGCCGGAGTTCGGATGTCATCGAGGGCTGAGAACCCCCCGGCCCCAGGAACCCGAATTCCAGCGGTCGTATTGAACCGAGGGGCTCCGAAGCCCCGTTCCAGGCACCCGACGATTACGAAGCCTGAATCGAAACGCGGGCAGCGAACCCCCGGGCCCGGACACTCGATTGAGATGCTCGAATTTATTAATAGAGAGCTGCTGCGACCCCCGGCCTCAGAGCCCCGAATTCCAACGGCTCAATCGAACCGAGGGGCTCCGAACCTCCCTTCTCCGGGCCGGGAAAAGTGAGAAAATTAGGAAATCCCGTCGCCCCCGCACCCCGAGCCCCTGCAGCCCGGTACCCCCCCAGCCCAGGGGTCCTTCCCCACACGTCCCCCCCGCCTCCCCCCCCATCCCCCCCGTCCTTCGGCCCGCACTCACCCAGCGATGCGTGCACGGCGTCGGCAGCGGGGAAGGGCAGCAGCCCCCCCCCGGTTTTGCCGTCGTCTCCGCCGCCGCCGCCACCGTCCGGGGGGGGCAATCCTTCGGCCTTGTCGAAGTTCCCCGGGGGGGCGAACTTCCTGGCGGCCTCTGGGCGCGGCGGGGAGGCGGGGAAGGAGCCGGGCAGCGCGGCCATCAGCGTGGAGGTGAGGGCCATGCCCTGCGCCAGCCCAGGGCAGAAGGCTCCGGGCAACGCAGGCAGTGGCGGGGGCGGCGCGGGGGGCAACGGAGGCTGCAGGGCGGCCTGCGGCAGGGCGGGCGGCGGGGGGGGCAGCACGACGGGCCGGTACGGCATGAACATGGGGTAGCCGGTGTAGACGAAGTGGCCGGGGGCGGGCGGCGGGGGGCTGCCGATGAGCGAATCGATGCTGAAGGCCGTGCTGCTTCCCAGCGGGCGCTGCATCATCATCAGCGAGGGCTGGAAAGCCGCGCTCATGCCGGGCCGGCGGAGGAGCAGCGGCGACCACCTTCCTCTTCTTCCTCTTCCTCCTCCTCCTCCTCTTGCTCGGGCTCCGGCTCCCGCAGCTCAGCGCCGCGCAGCGCCCACGCGTGGGGCCGAGCCGGGGCGGAGCGGGGCCGCCGCCGCCCGCACATCGGGGCCGGCCGCCCCCCGCCGCCCCGCGCCGCGCTGCCTCTGCCCGCCCGCTCCCCCGCGCCCATTCACATTTTGCCCGGCTGGGAACACGGCCCGGCCCACGTGCCCGCCGAGCGCGCCGCCCATTGGGCAGGCGGCTCTCGGGGGCGGGGCCTAACGCGGAGGCCACGCCCATTATTCCCACGGCCACTCCTCTCCGCCTCCGGACGGGGCGTTCCCATTGAGAGCGGCGGGTCGGCCCCCCGGCACCGGACCCCCCCTCTCCTTTTTCCATTCATTCTTATTTTCTTATCGCTGTTATTTCATGTTATTATTATTATTTTTTTAATTTGAATTGTTTGTTTGAATTGTTTGTTTCTATTTCTTCCGATTTTTCATATTTATTTTTCCTTTCTTACACTCTTCCCTCTTTTCTCCTTTTTATTACTATTTTTTTTTTTTCACTTTTATCAGTTTTTTCATTCCCCCCCCCCCCCCCTCCGGCTTCGAAGCTGACCGTCGTCGTCGTCTCCCCCCCTCCATTATGCGGAGCTCCATTCATCGCCGCGGCGGAATTACGGCCCCGCGGCCGCCGCCTTCATCGCAGCCTCTCGGAGCGCGGGGACAAAAGGAGGGACGCGAACACAAAAAGAAGGGAAAGGGGAGGGAGGGGGGGGGGGAAGAGGAAAAAGCCCCAAACTTGGAAATTGAACGTGAAGGGAACTTTGCGCAACTCCAAAAGGCCGTAAATAACGATAACGGGAGAGGAGAAGAGGCAAAGCCCGGCAATTACGGGGGGTTCCCAGCAAGGATGGAGCGGTTCGGGAAATAAAATTTAAAAGGAAAAAAAAAAAGGAGAGAGAGAGAGAGAAAAAAAAAGGGGATGGGGACGGGGACGGGGACGGATCGCCCCCGGCTTGGGGGGGCCGCAGCCTTCGGCCACCCCCCGTCTTGCTTTGGGGGCCCACGCTCGGTGTGGGCAGTGGGTGAGCCGTACCCCACGGCTGCCCTCCCGGAGCTGGGGGTCCTGGCAGCCTCCCTCCCCCCCGGGATGGGCTGTGTGGGGCCGTGCTCCCCCGGCCAGCCCCTGAGTGGGTTTTGAAACCAAACCCCATTTATGCGGTCGGTGGGACTTCGGCCCCAGTGACCCCGCTATGGAGTTTATCGCCGTTGGGGTGCAGGCCTTCCCCTTCTCTCCCCTCCCAATGCGCGGTCCTTTGGGGGGCTTTGAGGTCTTCTATGGGGCTTTGGGGGCGAGCTCCGTCTTCCGTGGGCCGGGAAAACTCATCCGCTCTCTTCGCCCCCCCTCGGGCGCTCCGTTGCCGTCCCTTTGGCACTGTCCCCCCCCACTGCCGCTTCCTGGGGCTGCGGAGCTCCTGCGCGGGGGGGGCGAGGGCAAAATCCCCGTCCTTCCACGGTACCCCTCTTCTTCCACCCGAATGCCGCCGGAGGAGCGGGTTTCGGCCGTCCGCTCAGCGCTTAGAATTGAATATCCTCATCCTTTTTACCCTCCGTCCCCGTATCGCCGTGCCGCTGCGTCCCGCCGCTCCGCGCCCGCATCTCTCGTTTGTCGTCGGCCCCCTACAAAAAAATTCCACACTCCCCCCGGACAAAAGTGACTTTTTCTACCGCCGGAGATGGGCTTTGTTCGGCTCTGCGGCGGCCGATCGGGCTCCGTTAGGAAACACCGCCGGGTGCCGGGGGGGCAGAGCGGCACTGCGGCCGGGAGCGGCGGGCGGGGACCCCCGGCGGGGCGGCTCCGGGGGGTGGGAGCCAAAAAATCCCCGCTGTTCGGTTATACCCGCATCGCTGAGATGTCAGGGGGGCTCTGGGTTCGCCCCGAAATCCTTTCTAGGGATGGAGCTTTGGGGTCGTGTTTTAAAGAGGGTGAACTGGGGCTGGTTGCTGGAGGGGAGAAACCGTGTGCGCTAAAGCGGTAGAAGGTGTTTTTGGCCAATCATCCCCCAAAAAACGAACAGCCAAGCAGAAATAACTCGGGTTTTGGAGTAAAAAAAAGAAAGAAAAAAAAAAAAAAGCGAATATACGTGATGTACAGGTATGGGTATACGGTGTGAGGTGCACGGGTACGTGGCATGGGGTACACGGTGTGTGGTACGCATGGTATGGAGGGTGCCTGGTGATGTGCGCACGGGGCTCGGCTTCGTTCTGCTTCTGACAGCCAAACCGATGACTTTATCAAAAGCAAAACTCGGCTTCGGGGAGAACCCGGCGAGATGATTCCCATCAGATCCAGCACACCGGGGATATGTTCGACACACACACACACACACACACATACACACACACACACACCCCTCCGCTGCGTTGGTCGGGGCTGAGCCACCCCACGGGCACCGATCGGGTGGAGATGCGGCTGTGGGGATGCGGGCAGCAGAACCGGGAGCGGCACCGACTGCTCCGAACGGGAGATGAGTCGGGGCAGCCCCTGCAGAGCCCTCATGATGGGGGGGGGGTGGGAGGGGGCTCCTCCTCGCCGCTCGCACCGCGCTGCATCCGGCACTTTGGGTTGTGCTCCTTGGTGCGCTTTTTTTTTCTTCCTTCCCCTACCTCCCCCCACTCTCCCCCCCCCCCCCCCTTTTTATTTGATTTTATTTTTTGCTTTTTCTTCTTTTAATTTACTATTTTTGTTTCCTTAACAAACTCCCCTCCCTCCCCCCTCCCCCCCCCCCCCTACCCCTCCTACCCCCCCCGCCTCCCATCCCGCAATCTTCTCTCCACTGCATTTTCGGGTTGGAAAGAGGAGGCAAAAAGGACGAACCCCCCCTCCCTCTCACCTCCCCCCCCCCCGATCCTCTGCGTGCATGCGGACGGCTTTATCAGGAAAGAGAGAGACTCCGGCAGCACCGTTGAACGCCCCGAATTCGTTCGGACGTGTGCGGTGGGGAACGGGATCTGATTCTTTTTTCGGATGTAGAAAACTGCAGGCAAAATATTTGGGGAACGGCGAAGGATCGGAGCGGAGAACGGCGCTCGGAGGGACCGAACCGGATCGGGGGGACCCACACGGGCACATATGGGGGAATTCCGCCGCCTCCAATCCCGGAGAAAAGTCTCAAATATTCCCGGGTCAGGGGGCACCGGCTCATTAAAACCACCGCGGTCCTGGAACAGCACCGCAGACATTAAAGCGCAGTATTTTTCAATTAGAGCTGACGAATTCAATCAAAATTCCATAGATTAGGATGAAATGAGGCATGGGTCATTTACAGGGGAATTTAATTGCAGAGCCATTAGACAAATAGTATATTTGCCATTCTCACATTATCCATCATTTCAGACATCAATAGAAGGAACAGCATCTTTACTAATACAGCAGCACTTCCCAATCTCTGCCTGTAAACACTCCCTTTCCCCATAGCTCCTGATTATATCTGATTTCATTTAAAGCCATGGGGGATTATAAATGCTCATGCAATCAGGTTCATTAGGACTTCAAAATCTCATTTTTGATTCGTATCGCTTTGCGCATCGCCCGCCCCGGCGCGCTGCCACCGCTCTGCAAACCCAACGCCGGGGCCGGGTCGGGGCCGGGGGGGGGCTCCGATAGGAGCACGGGACCCCCCCGGGGCTTCTGGGCCGGCTCTTGCCCGGGGTGGGGGGAGCAGGACCCCGCAGGGACCCCACTATGTGAGACTTCGGGATCCCCATTGGGATCTCCGTTGGATTTTCCCTCGTGGTCCCATTTGGGATCATTCTCGGAGTCCCCTTTGGGGTCTCCTCCGGGCTCTCCCTTGGAATCCCTTTAGGTGTCCCCTCCCCTTTGCGGTCCCCTCCGGTCTCTCCCTGCCCCATTCCGTTCCCAGCCCCCTACAAGCGCAGCGCACGGCCGCCTTCATTCCCACCTTTTGGGGCTTTTTGGGGACGGGAGCTGCCGGGCGGGGCTCTCGGCATCCCTTACGGCTGCGGGGAGTGGGGAGCAGAGCCGGACCCGACCCCCCGGGGCAGGGCGAGGAGCGGGGGCTCCGACATTCCGCCTTAATAGCGGCTTAATAGGAACCGCGTTCCATAAACCACGCGCATCCAGAGAGACCGACAAAAGCCTCCCGGAAAGCCTTCATTTCACCCAAATGTATCGTGTGTTAGCTGCCTCAGTAATTTAATTGGAATGAAACGTGAAAAATGTGTCATTTTTGAAGAATTTATGCATCGCTTCCCGGAAATCTCATTGTCTTAACTAGCAGCCTACTGCGTTCTGTTTAGCAGTCATAATCGCATTTTTATGTGGCTCCGTATTACAAGTTAATGCGACCTCCCGCCTCCGGCTGCCGTTCAGCCCCCGCCCGCTCACTGCCCTCCGCGGCTGCGGAGAACTGCGCGGCCGCGCAACTTTGCAAAACCAACAAAAGCAGCGCAAAACTATTTTGTGGTTATTATTGTTTCTGTCCTTTTTATCGATTTTTCCCCCCCTCCCCCAGGTCGGGATTTGGATTTTTTTTTTAATTTTGCCTTCTTTCTTTCATTCGTTCTTTCCTTGTCTTTTAGATGCCTTTTACGATATCCTTAGATTTCTTTTTTTATCTTTATTTTTTATTTTACCTTTCCTCTCTCTCTCTTATTTCGCTTACTATCCCACCTCCCACCCACCCCCCCCTTCCCTCCCTTCCCACCGGCCGCGCTCCGCCGTTCCCACGGCGCCCCCTGCGGGACGCGCGCAGCCGCGCAGCCGCCGCTTCCCACGCGTGTCCGCGGATCCCCCCGCGCACTTCCCGCTGTCTCCTAGCACAGCCCCGCTAGGGCACGGCTTCTCTCCTCCCAGCAGCTTCCAATTCCCCACTTAAATCCCGAAATAAACGTGCAAAGCAACCGTGCCACCACCGGGACTGAGCAGCGTGTCATACGTGCTTTGCAGTGGGGTAATTCCCGTGGCCCAGGAGGTGGAGACAAGAGGCATGGATGGCACATCTGTGCACATCTGGCAGGGATCACATCCAGAACTCCAATGAGGAACTTCTTTCCCTTCCCCATCTCCGTGCTCAGCACCGGCTGCAGGAATCAGGGCCCCCACCCTGTATCCATCACTGTATTGAACAGAGGAGGGCTGTATGGCTGCAGAGCTCTGTGCAGCATCCAGCCCAACAAGAAAAAAGGCTGATTCTCCCCCTCTCCATTATTTTATTTGATAGTGAGTGTTATTGAGAAGTGAAACAATTGGGTGAGTGCTTCCAAGGAGCGTGTGTGCACATGTGCTTTGCTTCAGCAGTCAATCATATGGGGATCCAAATGCTCCCTGCTGCTTTGTGCCAAGGCACCAGAGGCAAAGACAGCCCAAAGGGCTGCACGCCCACCATCCTCTGTGCCTGGTGACAATGACAGGCAGAATGGGCACAGGAGGTGGCACCGCAGCCAGGGCAGTGGGTGAGAATCCTTGTGAGCTCCTTGATCCTGAATGTCACCCGCACCTGCAGCACGCCTGTAGCAGCCACTCCTCATTTTATTACTCCTTATAATCCACGGAAAGCACAATTAGAAAAGAAAGAAACAAACAAATCAATACCAAATTACAGCTGAAAGCACATTTTGGTTGTGTTAGAAGTCCCAGAAAAGCAGCGATCTGTCACAACGACGGTGGCTCCTCTGCTTGGCCAGCAGCAATGGATGCTGCCACGGGGAAAATGCAGAGGATGGCTGTGAATTCAGAGCAGGATGCCCTCGGGTTCCAGCAGCAGGTAATCCAGCAGTGGTTTGGGCACAGGCAGTGATGGGATCAGGCAGTGGCACCGGCTGCCAAATTTCTTGCGAATGGTGGAACGGCACAGGTGCTGTAGGGACCGCACTGTGCCTGCCAGGCGGAACAAGGACTCATAGAATGGCTGGTGCTGCTGCAAAGAGAGGCAGAGAAAATAAATGAGCACCTTAAATTATTATTGTTATTATTACTATTATTTAGTTCAGCCAAACAAGCCAGAGATGGAGATCTAAGGGGAGGAGGTAAGAAATCCGCCATCAGTGTTCGGTGACGCAAAGCTGAGATGGTGTGCTCTGTTAAAATGGGCTTCAACGTTTACAGCTACACTTATTTTTGTTTTCTATTTTTATTCTTTTTCCCTCCTGTAGTGGAAATGCTGAGTCATGCCTGAAGCACTGATTGAGCACCTGGTGGGAAGGTAGGGCCAACCCAGGGGAGCTCAGGTGCAAACAATGTACCTGAGTGATTGGAAGGGCTGGAGCCAGGATCCACCCCTTCCCAGCCCTCATTTAAGGGTTGGCTGTGGAGGTGAGGGCATCTCTTGCTGGACATCCCTGTCTAGTTGAGGTCTTCTAAAGGTGAGATCTCTCCCTCCCCCCCTCATTTGCTGCAGCTAAAGGCTTTGCCACCCTGCTTTTGTGGCACCCATTATAGCACTACACCTCTCAAGGGAAGCTCCAAATGTTTTGATTTCTTTCTGGGATCCCGTTTGGTTTGTCTGGTCACCTGGAAGCCACCTGCTCATGACAGCATTTTGATTTCTTTTCTTGGAGAGGGATTTGCTATTACCAGCCCCTGTTTTGGCCCAGTATAGGGATGGGCTGTGCTGCACAGCTGGTCCCTTTGCTCCAGTCTTACCTGCAGGACCTCTTCTGGCACAGCCTCCACCCACTTCTCAGAGATGGGAATTTGTGAGTAGGAGTTGATGAGGATTTCAATGATCTCTGGCACAGCTGCACAGGATCTCAGGACCTAGCCATGGGCAAAGAGGTAACAGGTGACTGGGGGGTTAGATGGCATTTCCCAGAGTGGAATATTCTCTGTAAACTGTGGATGAGGCTCATCCCTTCCTACTGTGGTCTTAGAGGGTGACTGGGGTGGTCCCTTATGGATCTGAGTTGGTGTCTGCTTCTGCATATGTTGGATGTGCATTTGAAGACCTGCCTTGTTGTGGCAGTGCTTCACTTGGATGTGGCTCTTGCCTCCCGTTTACATTTTTGGCTTGTGAGTGTTAAGCCTGGGTAATATTTTCTTGATTGTTTGATGTAAAATCAATGAGACGCACAGCCATAAGAAGTCTGCACTGATGGCTGCTGTGCCAAGCCTGTGACATTAGGATGTGTGGAAATGGCCCCGAGTTGCATTAGGGGAGGTTTAGGTTGGTTGTGGGGAAGAACTAATGACTCAGGACAGAGCGATCAAGCATTGGAAGGGGCTTCCCAGGGCAGTGATGGAGACCCCATTGCTGGAGATACTTAGGAGATGTGTGGACGTGGCGCTGAGGAACACCAATTAGTGGTGCCAGGTGATGGTTGGACTTGATGGTCACAACAAAACCAAGCAGAGGGAATCCTGATTTCAAACCCCACACACCACACTGTGCCAGCCCACCCACAGCCCAACCTGCACCCACCAACACCAATACCTTGGCAAAGGCGTGGGGCCATATTTTTTGGGATCCATAGTTGAGCAGCAGCTGCACGACCAGGTGAGGCCTCAGCTCCTGCTTGAAGGCAGCCGCCTGCAGCACACAGCCCAGTGGGGAGATGCCGTTGTAGTCAATGGCATTGACATCTGCCCCACGTCTCAGCAGGAACCTCACCAGCACGTTGTTGGCTGCCCCACAGGCCTCGTGCAGAGGGCTCCTCTGCAGCTCGTCGCGTGCTTCCAGCTTGGCTCCATGCACAACGAGCAGCCTGCACAGCTGCAAGGCATCCTCAGCAGCATCTGGGTCCTGCCTGCAGACTAAGCCCAAAGCTGTCTCACCCTTGGTGCTGCGGGCATCCACGTCTGCCCCGTGCCTCAGGTAGAGGTGGGCATGGTCGTAGAGGCCGTGCTTGGCTGCCACGTGCAGTGCTGTCTCCCCGCTGTCCTCGCTGGGCAGGTCAATGGTGGCTCCATGTTTCAGCAGCAGCTCGGCGCATCTGTAAAGCCATGGTATGGGTGTGTGTTGGGGGGCCTGCAGAGAGGATGGGGAAGGGTTGGGATCCCACGGGGCCGTGGTGCTGAGGGGCAACCATTTGTTTCAGGGTACAGCACAGGGCTGCTCTGCACTTTGGTGCCGTGTTTCCACTCTGGTGGTTTGGGCAACATTTCCCTCTTGTCTTAGAGCAATATCATTCATTTTTTTGACTGCTATCACAACGAAGGTCATGCTGTCCCTACACCACAGGGGGATGGGGGTTCTCAGCCTGGCTGTGCCCATGCTCATGCAGATGCCCTCGGTTGGCCATGGGCTGGGTTATGTTTCAAATAAAAGGCCAGAGTGAGGACTGGTAGGCAGTTTCCTTCATGCTGCCCATCTGTTGGGAATTTCATCTCCTGGGGTGCTTTGGAGAAGATCTACATAACCCAAAGCCTCAGCTGACATTCATGCCTTGGAGCCAAGTGGTCTCGGGCACCATTTGGGACACCCTCTTCCACCTGAGGTTAGGAATCCTTCTGACAACAGAAGCTGAAGGAGCTGGGTATGCTGCCACGGGTTTTGTGTGTATATGTGTCTGAGTAAACTGATGTGATCAGCCAGTCCTAATGAATCAGGATGGCTGCCATGTTTCCTGCTGGGTGCTGTGGGGACAGGGAGGCACGGCAATGTCACCATAAAGCTGCAGAGGCTGAGCTTTGTGGCACCAAGCACTTGTTTTTTTTTTAGCTATTTCAGATGTTTTCTGGGGCTCTCTGTAGGGTCAGGCAGTGATGCAGAAGCAAAATGAGGGGAAGCTGAGTGGGAACAGAGAGGGATGGGGAAGAAGAGGAGCCTTGGGGAAGAAGCATGGTGCCAGGGCAGTGCTTGTTTTGTCTGGCCCAGGTGAATGGTAACATACATGGGGATAATAACAGCAGAAGTATTAATAATAATAAATAAAACAAAGGTTACTTGAGACTCTCTAGTTCTGCAGCAGCACTCCTTCTTGAGGCTTGCTAAGAACTTGCTGTCCTTGGCAGTGCAGGACCTGACAGCACCTCCCTGGGCTGCTCTCCTGTGCTTGTCAAACCCCAGTTTGCTGGGGAAGCTGCTGCAGAACAGTGTGGCCAGGATATTTCTTCAGCCTTTGCTGCCATAGTGCTTCCAGACACTGCCAGACTGCACTGGATCTGCTGCCAGTGTTTCAACAAGACATTAAAAGAACCCCAAGGTCTAGCTTTTTAATTGGTCTCTTTAGTTCTGAGGCTGCAGAATGCGCAGGAATCTTCTACTGAACGCTTTCCCTGTGCTCTGTGTCCATTGTTCCTTAATTGATGTTTGAGGCTATTGACCTAAAACAGTCCTCTGAATTTAGGCTTTGTGAAAGACACAGTCTGACAATGCAGGTGATAAACTCAGGGCTGGTTGTCAGCATATTTGTCCCTGCGTTTTGTTTTGGAAAAGGAATGAATTTGCCCCAGAACTGTTGCACGTACTGGGCAGTTCCCACTTTAAAACACATGTGACCCCTGTTTCAAGCAATGACTTATGCTATTGAACCAATGGAAAAAAATATTTCTGCCATAGGTGAGAGCATGCAGCAGCCCAGTCCTTGCTAGGAGGTGTGGAGGGGAGTCTGGGGGAAGAGGCTGTGCTGCAGTGGTCACATCCCATGGAGCAGGAATGTACTGCAGGACAGCTGACACCACAGGGAATCAAACTCCTTTCAACATCCCAAATATTCCTCCAGACGCACTGCTTTGGAAACCCCACCTTCCCCAGATGCTGTTTTTGTTATTGAGTTCTATGTCTTCATCTCATTCAACTTGCTGGAGGAAACCCAAGTTGTCTGGTGGTGAATTTTCCCTCTGGAATGCCAGTGAAGGGCTATAAATAAGGGGTGATCTCCTGTGGAAATTGTGGGCCCCCAGGAGGAGCGTGTGCCTCCTGTTTCAATGTATGGGGCAAAAGCAGGTGCTGGTTAGCAGGCAGCCTGGGGCTGTAGATAGGGTAGATGCCATTCATGTTTGCTGGCTATATGCTCTTATTTTAGCATCTAATCTCTGTTGATGAACTCATACGCTCTAACACTTCTCCAGCATGTCTGTCGTCTTGTTTTTCTATTCATATCTTATTGTTTACCATCAAGGTAGGCTGAAGTCCCATTGAACAAAGCTGGGTTAAACTTGTTGTTTTAAGTCTCCTCTGCTTTGGTTTTCCAGGAGTACTGCAAGAAGTCAAGAGCTTAGTGCAGCTGAACTTAAGATCTGAGGTGGCAAAAGAAACCACCAGCTTGGTGCTGTCATCTGGTGCATACGTTGGTGCCTTGGGTGCTTTCTAAAGGGCAAAGTGCCCCCAGCTCTGCCCCTTTGGCCTATAGCCCTGGCCACAGCTTGCAGTGCATCATGAAGGTACCACGGAGATGGTGATCAGAGATTGGTATGAAACATCATAGCCAGGCTAGGAAAGCGAGCTTTGTTTTGAAATGGGATGCAATGAGCAGCCAGCAGGAGGAGCAGAAGGCAGGGGCAGGCTCAGGGTAATTCTTGTCCCAAAACCAGAGTTAGCTCTCAATAGTTGTATGAAAATCTGTTTGTTTTGCTGCTGCTGCTTTTCTTTTTCCCTCCCCAGGGTTGAAGTGAGGCTTTCCTGTCCTTTACTTGCTTGTTTTTCATGGCAAGGGCTGCTCAGAGTGAACTGCTCTTGATCTTGTCTGTCATTTCCTGCAGCTTGGGAAACGCTCACAAGCCTGAATACAAGGATAACTTTTCTTAATATCATTAGAAAAGAGAAGAGGAAGATGCTTTTCTTTAAAATGAAATTTCACCTATTGGGTAGAGAAAGCCCATTGGAGAATGATGGTGATGCTTGAGCCGTGGGCAGGTGGCAGAGGGATGCTGCCCAGTGCCTGAGTGTGTCTTTGCCAAATCTTCCTGAGCACTGGCTGTGCAGCTGTCTTACACCTCATCTTGGCACATTCTTGTTACATCTCATCCTTTTTCTTCTTGAAAGTCCTTTTCTTTTCCAAAGAAGGCTCCTGTTGGGTTGTGCTTTGTGTCTGCTCTGAGTGCGTTCCTTCCTGCCTAAGGTCCATCACGGAGGTGGCCTTCCTTGGGTGGGGAATACATTTCCAAAGCAGCAGTTCTGAATGCTCTGAGTTTTGTATTCCAGCAATGCCAAATGGAGCAGAGGACTTGATTTAGCACTAGATGATGCTAAATGCTGGCTTTTAAAATCCATGCTTTTTTTTTTTTTATTTGCAGCAACCTCTCTCTGGCTGCACCTGGTGAGGGTGGGCTGATAGTTGGACTAGATGATCTTAGAGGCCTCTTTCAACCTTAATGGTTCTATTATTCTACAGCCCTGGGAGGAGGAGACCATTCTTGCTCCTATTTTCTGCTGGCTTCTCCCAGACTTGCCTTTTGCTTGAGCTACCCTCACCTAAAAGCACCTCCCTGAGCCCCAGTGCTTGCCTCATTTTATATTGCTGGGAGTCCCAAGGACACAAAATCCTCTCTTCACTGATTCTTCTCATGTTTTATCTCCTGTCCCTGAAGCTGGAGGGTCAGAGCTAGGAGACAATTTTCCTTCCACCTCTTGGGGTGGAGGAAAAGTAAAAAAGTGAACACAAAAATCCAAGCCAGACATGACAAAATTCTTTCCACTCACTCCAGAAACACAGTTTTGAAGGGGTTTGGGTGGCATTAGCACAACAAAGGAGAAAAAGAGTTGATGACCGAGGGCTTTTGTCATGCCAGCAGGTGGCTCTGGCTGATGGGTCAGCCTAACAGATGTGTGTCTGACTGCTGGAAGCCCACAGTATCAGCACCATTTTCCTAGTTGCATTGCTCGACATGGCACAGGGCAATAAGGAGTCGTTAAGCCATGGGCAGCAGCAGTGCCATCTCTTCCCACCCTTAGCATGGCAAGCCCTCTTCTGCAAGGGAGAGGCTGGGGATGGGGAGCTCTGTTGGGCTTTACCTCCAGAGAGGCCCATTGGGAATCCTGTGCTCTTTGGATAGCATTTCTAACCTGGCAGATCTGAAGGAGGACTGCAGAGCAGAGGCTCAGTTGGTGCCTGTTGTTGAGTTTGCCATCCCTTCTGCTGGGGGTACTGCTATGGGATGGGGGGAGAAAGCATCCTGTTCTCTATTGAAACCGCCCCGTGCCTGCTTGCCATCCTGCACTCACCAATGCGGAGAGCAGAGCCTCTTCCTCTCCCCTTCAATTATTTTTATTTTATTTTTTGGGGTGCCAATGAAGGCTCTCTCCTTTAATCATCCCGGCTTGAGAGGGAAACGAGAGAGAGCCAGGGAGAGAGTGCAGTGAATTTAGAGACTCATCTTACCCCACCATGTTAATTATCTCTGCTGTAAAAAAGAGGTCAAGGAGAGGAACTCTACTAAATAGGACGACGTTGGCATGAACAGCTCCTAAAGTGAAGAAGGTAAGACTGAACTTTACTGGAACTTTTTTTTTTAAATCTCTTCAAAAAGCTCCTAGATTAAAGCTCTGATATCCTTTTTGTTGAAATCTCATGGATTCTGAAGCTCAAATGGCTGGAAGGAAGCCCAGATAATTTTTTTTATCCCAGTCACTGAGAGGCTCAAAGGTTTTAAGTCCTGCCCCCATGGTGAATTGCCGAGTATATGGGAATATAGAAGAACCCAGCACATTGGTGTTCTGGCCATTGTTATCAAGAGGGAGAAAAATAAAATAGCTCTCTATGTAGGTCAATGACCTGCTCTTTATTGTCAGTAAAAAATTAAGGATGACCTAAAATCTACTACTTAAAAAAAAAAAAAGACAGGGTAAAGTAGTCTCCCCCTAATCAAAGAGGAAATGTTTGTGTTACCTCAAGCTTGACCTCCTCAGTCTCTAACTTTAGCAAAGTCTTTGCAATTGAAAAGCAGTGGTCGAAACCTCAAAACCTGTCTGAAATGTCTATTAATTTTTGATCTTTCAAGGGAGTTGGCTTAGTTATTGTAGAAGCCCCCGTAGCGCCGGGTAGCGTAGTTAAGGGTCTCTCAGCATTTCCATTATAAAGCCCCAATATTCAAGGGCTTATCACTCAGCTGTTTCCACGTTGCACCTGCCTGGTCCCTGTGTTGTCTTTTTGCTGGCTCACCCGCCATCCCCCTCCACCTCTTTGGGGGGAATAGCGTGCAGATTGGTGACGGCTCTAATATTGGGATATCTCTTATGTTTTGCTCAGACCACTGCGGGATGAGGGATGCGCTGGTTGGCGGCCACATCCTGAGCCCCTTCCTCATTGTTTCTAGATTGAGGGGCTTAAAACACACCAGGTGGGGCTCTGGGGAATGCTGGTTTGGGGGCTGATGGGTCGGCAGTGTATCACCAGAAGGGCTGTCCAGGAGAGCCCAAGGGAAGGAAGGAGAAGCAGCTTGTTATTAATGACAAGGGCTGTTGGTGCCATCCTCCCTCACCCTTCCAGCCTGGGAAGTAATTTGTGTTGTGGGCGCCGACACAGCCCTCATCGCATCAAGGCTGTGTTTGATTAATACAGGGATTTTGGCTGAATGGTTTGTGTCTTCTGCTGTATTGCAGAGGCTCTTATTTATATGACGGGTTTGAGATATTTATGTCTGAAAACCTTTTCCTCTCCGGCTGCCTTTCTTTTGCCGAGCTCTTGCTTGAACAGCTCTCTGACATCTGGCCCACAATACATTGGATCTGTAGTGGGTACCTTGCCTTCAACACCTACTTCTATTTAAGCTCGCTGCCTGCCTTAAGGGGAGAGGTTTGAAGCCAGGGTGGCTTTTGACTGAAGCTGGCAGGCAATGAAATTCGCTGCAGCCCTAAGCGGTTTCATCAGGATATCAAGGGGCCGAGCTCTTTTTAAAATCCTGATTCCCCAGGCCTAATGATTCAGGCACTTAAAGTCCTACTGGGCTGAAACTAGACACACACACATGCACACACAAAGCCCACGGAGAGGGCAAACACATGTATTTCTAAATGCAACATCCGTGCCTGTGTCTGAAGCACTGAGACTGATGCAGCTGAAAAGGGGAGCGGATGCATGTGGCTGAGCCTCAGAAACCAGGATAAATTGAGATAATCCTAATCGGGATGGACCTACCCATGGGACAAGCATGCAGGTTGCATCAGATTAGGAAGAGTGAGTGCCCTAAATGGCACTGATATCTCATGTGGATGGGGCTGAAGGTCAGGGAAGAAAACCCCAGGCGGAAGCATGGTAGCTGTGTAACCCTGGGCATGGTGATTTTTTTTTTTTTTTTGAGACAGTTCATGAAAGGAGGAAGAAAAAGCACACGGATGCTCCCATCCACAGGAAGGGGACCTGAGCAATGCAACGTGCTTGGCACAGAGACATCCTCTTCCAGGAGCATGGATGGTTCTCATGTGCTGCTTGGAAAGGGCTCTGTAAAGCCTCCTCCATCCTCCAACCCCCTGCCCAGCCTTATGGCATCAGCCCTTCTGACTGCTTCCGAATCAGCAGGATGCGATCAGAGAGGGTGCCCTAATGTGACAGCTACACCTTTGGCTACGCCAATCCAGGAGCAGCGATGGGAGCAGGCCGGGGATCTTTGCAAGGACAGCGGTAGCACGGGTTTGGGGGAAGATCCTCCCCTTACCGCAGCGAGTTGCGGGTAGTGCAGAGATGCAGCGGGGCCAGCCCCTCGTCGCTCCGGAGGTTGGGATCAGCCTGGTGCTCCAGCAGTAGCTCGACACAGGCAGCGTGCCCCCCACGGCAGGCTTCGTGCAGGGGGGCCCAGCCCCCCGGTGCCAGATCGGGGTCAGCTTGACGACGCAGGAGGTGCCGCAGGCAGGCGGTGTGGCCCCTGCTGGCGGCGATGCACAGCGGTGTGCTCAGCTCCTGCTTGTATTCCAGCGACCACAGCCCTGCGGGGGTGAGGGAGGTGCGTGAGGATGGGCTCGGGAAGTGGAGAAGCCCTCAACCTTGCAGGTATTTAGGAGAGGTGTAGTTGTGGCGCTGAGGGGTACGGCTTGGTGATGGGAGTCAGTAAGTCAAGTTTAATGGTTGGGCTTGGTTATCCTGAAGTTTTTGGTCCAAACAAAGTAAGGCTATGATTTTGTTGCACGGTATGAGAAGACACTCGTGCCAGGTAGATAAATACCTTTGCTGCAGGTTCTGTTCCTTCCCCTCTGCCTTGGGCAGCTGCTGAAAGCCAGCCCATGGGTTTCCTGCCTGCAGCAGGGCAGGAGGAACTGTTCTTGCTGGTACAAAGCCAGCCCAGCATCTCATTACTGCCAGACAGGAGCGAGGTGACCTCTCCCAGCTGCCACCAAGGAATCTGGGCTAGAAGCCCTCTTGCAAGCATGCCTGACCCACAGGGTGCCCCCATCCCAGCTTGGAAAATGATGTGAGCACACACTTCTTGCACTTTCCAGCCACTCTGTGTTAGTATGCACGGAACAGAAGAAAGCAACCAAAGTGCTGAGTGTTTCTGGCTAAGGCAGAAGGGCTAAGGCAACCCTTCAGCCAGAAAGGAGGCATCTCAGGAATAGGTTACAACGAAGGCAGCACCAGGCACTTTGGTGTGCGGTGCACCTCCCATTTGGTTAGGTTAGTAAATAGCTGGGGTTGATCTGGGCTGTTTTTTAAAGAAAAAAGTACCTGAGAGTCCATAAAATGCTTGGCTTTTCACCCGCCACTCCATCTCATTTTTACTGATCTCAAAAACCAGGTTGACATCTTCATAGTATCTGTCTGTCAGCACCTGCAGGCTCCTCAGGTTCCCTGTGACCAGGGCTTGGTAGTACTTCTCTGCAGGAGATGTCAGTGGATGCTGTGAATCCAGTTTGGGAGAAATCTGTAGCCTTTCTGTCACTGGTCCTGGTAACTTGTCCATGCCAGTGCTTCCCCTGCAGCCGGGAGGGCAGAGGGGCTTTTATAGGTCATTGTTTCCATTGTCCTGTCCTCATTGTCTAATTATAATCCAGTTAAGGCTCTATTGTTGTGGTATTTATAACTCCAGAGGGGTCAGATGATAATGGATACCCGATACAAAGAGGGTCAGGTGGTCACTGGGCTGTGCATGTTAGCATTGACCCCTTTGGTTCAATGGCTGTTCTAATTGCAGGTGGCAGATTGATCCCAACGCCCTTGTTTTAGGCTGGGAAATGTAACCAGCTCCCATCCGTCCAACCCCATATAAAGATTCATGAGCTCTGTATAGGAAAGTATCCAAATGAGAAGGCATTTTTCTCTATGACACTCTTCCATACCTGTTGGCAATCCATGCATTGCATCAGGGGACAGCACCGTGCAGCTGGCGTGTCAGCAAGCCTTCTCAAGGATGCAAAGCACTTGGCAAAGCCCACTGAGGTAAAACCCTCCAGAGCCTTTGGCAGGGGGAACTGCTTCTCCTGCAATGCCTTGTATAGGAGAGAAAGGACCCAGCCTGCTCCAAGGAGGGGGCTTGCAGCCTTCCGCTCCCTCAAGGTCATGGGAGAAGTCTGTGGTGGGGCCAAGAATAGAGCTGGCATCTCGTGACTTGTGTCTTGTGGCTCTCAGTTACAAAAAGCCCCACGTCTTCACCTGCCAGCCCTTCCTCGTGTGCTCGGGTCCTTCCTGCAGCCCTCTGCAAGGAGGGGTCTTTAGGGCTGCTGCTTAGAGAACCTGTGCATGCCCTGGCTCAGCACGCCCATGCTGTTAGCTTTGCTTGGAGAGGCTGCAGTAACATCAGACTATTTGGCCCTGGAAGAGCAGGGTGCTGAGGAGGCTTGGCTGTGAGTGCCCTGTTGTCACCACCTGCCCAACAGCAGCAGCCCTCCAGAGCATCCCCAGACCACCCTCTGTGTGTGCTGGGGAGCTCACGTATTCTCAGGGCTAATTTTGCAAGGGGTGTCTGTGTGTGTTTGCATCTCAGGCATTAAATGCTGCCAACACACTGAAATGCTCCGTGACCACTTCTTGTGAGCCTTGTAATCAGCATCTATTTGCACGTGGCACTCACTTCTTGGGTCATGCTAATGACAGGTTCAACAGCAGCCCTTGCAGGGAGTTAAAAATAGTCAGGAGTGGTGAGAGCAGAAGAAAAAATCCTTTTGTATCTGAGTGGCACGAGCACACAGGCCTCTCCCAGTTCCCTCATGCAGGAGCCAGCTGAGCCTGGTGTTTTTTCCACTGGTGTGGGTAGAGAAAGCTGTCAGGATGAAATGGTATTTTCATGCTTTTGAGGGTAATGTTATCACAGAAGCAAGCATAATTTACTGGAGAGAGGATTTGGCAGGCAGAACACCTGCAGAGCATCTTGAGACTGACTGGAAGTGGGGAAGTCATCCCTGGTTGGGTGTCTAAGGTAAATCATAAAACCATGGTGTGGTTTGGGTTGTCAGGGATCCTATAACCCACCCAGCTCCAACCCTTGCCATAGGTAGGGAGATTTGAGGCTGCCCAGAGTCCCATCCAGCCTGGCCTTGGGCAAGGGCAAGGGTAGGGCATCTGCAGCTTCTCTGGGCAGCTGTGCCAGGGCATTGCCACCCCCAGGGTGAGGAATTTCTTCCTAATGTCTAATCAAAATCTACCACCTGTAACCCATGCTTTGCAGTGATGTGTTAGAAGCCATGGGCAAACCTCCATTGGGCAAGCCTGCATTTTGGATGGTGGAGGGCTGAGACCTCAGAGTCTACACGGTGTGCTGTGAAGCTTCAGCTTGTGCCATCCATTCACCCTGCTATCAAGGCCTCTGTGCAATGCAGCTCTGAGGGCCTGGGCCTGCCCCAAATTTAACCTGGGATCACCTTACGTGTCCAAAATTCCAAATGCTGGTGAGAAAAGGGTGATCACCCCATTAGCAATAGGCTCGCAACCATTAATCTCTAACATGGGATCTCTAACATGGGGCAGCATCTTCACCATCTCCTTGAATACGAGCGTTTGCAGAGTACACCTCATTTAACAAAACATTAAGCATTTTACTTCCCCAGATCAAGCATATCTATTAATAATGACTTAAATTGTCTGCACCAGCTTTGCGATACAAGGAAAACTCATCGCTGTCACACCAAATAGCACAACATGCAAAATCAAAACAAAAAAAAGCAAGAGCTTGTTTCCTAAGCCATTGCCATGAGCTGCCTTATAGCAACCTGGCCATAGCACTGGGGAGACTTCAGACCACGGTCTCTTCTTCTGCCAACCCTAAAGATTCAACACGCAGCCTTTGGTCAGGGTAAAAATCATCGGGGTCCAGATGTGCACATGTGATTTAAAGCTGCCCTCCGGGAGTGGAAAAACAAGTTGTTATATGTTTTTTCTTTTTTCCCAAGGAAATTTCAGCTGTGTGTGCACGCAGGAGCTGCTGACACGAGGGTGGATGGCCAGCTGCTCCTGGCTTCATGCTGAACCCATGATGGATTTAAGGTTTGCACCCTCCCAGCACCAAAGAAACAGAGATAATTAAGCCAGGTGGGGCTGTCCCACGGCGTTATGTGATAACCCGCCTGCTGTCCCACCTACCTCAGGAGGCTGGTTGTGCAAGGCTGGCTGTGCCAGGCTGGGCTCTACAGGTCCCTGTGAGGCTGGCATGGGCATCCCCAGCTCCTGCTGCAGGGCTGGGTGCTCCCGACGTGGGGACAGCCTGCCGGGCACACGTCACCACATTTATATTGCCTGAGCTGCTCAGCCCCATGTGACAGCACCGTGCCCCCAGCAGAGCCTCTATGGCTGAGCCGCCGGGCAGGAGGACAAAGCACAGCGGGAATGCAACAGGGAGGTGGGCATCACGCCAGCAGCCCCCCCCTATAAAAGTCCTGTGGGTGGGAGCCCTGCAGGACTGGCCTCCTGCTGAAACACGCGCCCGTCAGGAGGCTGCATCGATTTTCTCCGGGTTTTATTGGGAATTAGCCTTTTTTTTTCTTTTTTTTTCCAGGATTGTCAATTAACATTTAGACAGGAATTAAACCCTACAGCTATTAGCTGCGCTAAAAATACAACATGCAGGCTTCCCCTGTCCCCTCCCCTGCCGAAGCGGCGCACGGCGTTAATTACCGTGTGTGAATTCAGCCCGGGTGTGCATCCTGTTTTAGGGGGAATCACATTTCCACCGGCTGGGGGCTGGCTGGCACAGCGCTACCAACTATTTAACCCCTCAGCAATGTTGTGGTGAGATGTCACGTGGAGTGATGAGAGGGAAAGCTGTCTCCAACTGACCTTGCGTCACGTGGCCGCGGATCAGTGCGGAGCTGCTAATGGCATTTGCTAATTAGCAGTCACACAGTGGTCCAGTCTCTCTTCCCAGCAGCGTGGTCTCCTGCTTGCCTTGTGTGCCTGCCAGCATACACTGGCTTGCTCACGTCCACCAGGTCTTCTTAGTCCTTCTTTGAAGAGCTGTTCCCAATGAGCGCTTCTCCCACTCTGTACAAGTATCTGGGATTGCCTCGACCCAACTGCAACACCTCACACCTTGCTGAACCCCATTAGCTCCCCATGGGCCCACTTTTCAATCCAGTTCTTTCTGGATGGCGTCCCATTCTTCTGTTGTATCAGAACACGAGGTCAGAAGGAAGACATCGAGGATCCCAGGATGAGTTCCTGGACCACGGCATCACCAGGGAGCAGGAGAGGTTCTGGTTTTGCTTCAAGGCTAGGTTAGCTTTCAGCACCTGGAAGCATCATGAATTTGGGAAGGGCAGGTATTTACAGGATGGAAAGAGAGTTTCCCAAGTGCACCGTAATGAGAAAGTTAAGGGGATAATTACTTGCCCTCTGGGATGCAGAGGAACAAACTCAACTATCCCTTTCTGTACGTATGCATTTCTGAGGGATTGATTTATTCCTTATCAGTGGGCACCTCTGAACTTCACCTGACAGCGTTAATTAGTGAGGACCAGGCCCAGTTCATTACCGGTATGACCTCTCCTTAGCACAGCTGTGGCTCACCAAGGTGGCCATCTGGTTTGTATGCTAGTTCACACCCATCAGGTTGTGCTCCTGCGGTGGGTGAGGATCTCCCTTCCATCCCTCACCCACTTGGGAAATTACAGGTTAGGGAAGCATCAGGATGGAGTGGCTGATCCTTGGGGCTGGCCGGCACCTGGTCCATCCATCACGTTGGGTGAGCTGTCAGCAGGTACCAGTGCAGAGGTACGTGAGTCCATCGGAGTGCCTCTGGCCTCAGTCGGGGGCTGATTTGGGTTAAAAGCAGCAGTTTTACCTGCGGGATTGAGTTAGTCTGGGTAAAGGAGATAAGGAGATGGTTATCCTTCTACTCAGGCGTCAGCAGGGTTTGCCTTTGGGACTGATGTGCCATGCAGAAGTGCATTGATGTGCTGGCACACCTGTGCGGGGAGTGGAGAAAGGAGAAGATACTGGTTGCAGAAGGGCTGAGCCTGGGGCAGTGGGAACCCAGAGGGTGGCTGCTTTGGGGTGGCAGGGAGGGGCCTGTCCTGTCAATGACTGATAGAAGTGTGCTCAGCATCCTGCCCGCCTGATTGAGGGGCAAGAGGAATTTTCCCCAGGCAAAGTGTTGTCAGAGCAGGAGGCATGTTGCTCCTGCTTCCCCTCCGGAATTAATTATACCTAATTAAGCCCTCGCCTTCTCCAATACGTTGCCCCCCAGCGCTATGGCGTGGTTTCAGCCAGGCTGTGCAGCAGAAGAGGACAGCAGCTCCTTCCCTCTTGCTTTTGGGACACTCCAGCCCGTGTGGTACAGGGCCAGCTGTGGTCTTGTGGGCTTGGATCGGTCATTCTGCCGATCAGATGTCAACTTTCAGCCCAACGTGGATGTATTTTGGCTTTCTGAGAGCTGGTATTTTTGATGGAGAGGACAGGATTGTATTCAACGCTTAAGCCTTCTGCTTTTCACAGGGCTGGGCTGATCCCACCAGCTGAGTAACAAATACTCAGATTCTCTTGATGTTTTTCATACAATCTTAGGCTCATAGGATGGTTTGAGTTGGAAGGGACCGTAGAGATAGAGATCATCTAACCTGGCCTTGAATGCCTCCAGGGATGGAAGCGTTCTCTTTCTTCATTCCATTCTCCTTCCCTCCATCCTTCTACTTTCTAGAATTTAATTATGATTAATTGTTTACTTAGGAAGCAATTGTCCTACTTCATTAAATGGCCCCTAGGTTGTTTCTCCTCGTGTATCAGGACGCAAGGAGCTGGGACAAACGATGATTTAGCTGGGACTGAAAAACAATCCCAGTTACTCCTGGGACCTGGGTCCTTTTGTTAACGATGCCTTTCTGCAATTTATAGGATCAGTATTTTTAAGGAGAAACGGCCCACCTGTGGGAAGCCATACAGCACTGGTGTTGCAGGAAGCCTTGCAGAGATCAGAAACGCTTTGAGCCTCTTTTGAGACAAGGAAGATGTAAAAAGGCAGATGTTGCTCTTCTTCCAAGGTGAGGGGGTGTCTGCAGGTGGGTGAATGTGGGTGCCCCATCCCTGCAGGCACTCAAGACCAGGTTGGATGGGACCCTGGGCAGCTCGATCTGGTGGGGGGCAACCAGCCCACGTTTAGTTGGGGCTGTATGATCTTTAAGATCCCTTTCTACCCAAGCCATTCTGTGTTCTATGCTTCCCCCTTGTCCTGTTGCTGCCCATGTAAAAAGTCAGTAGATGCAATGGGTTGTCCAGGCAGAGTAAACCCTGTGCTTGGAGGAGCACGGATGCTGAGAGCGTGCAAAGCTCAACAAGAGCCCTAAATGATTTGGGGATCTTGTGCAGCTTGTTATCTTCAGTGTTTTATTATTTTTTTTTTTTTTATCAAATCCCAGCAAGAAGTAATACTCTTTCTGTTCAGAATAGAAATGGCTTGATGCCATGAGGAAAAATAAAAGGAAGCTCTACCTGGTGCTGTGATGATTTGCAAGGCTAGTGAGAGACTACATAAGGCGTTTTCAAATAGACTCTGATATTTTCAGTGCTTAAAGAGGACCAACTATGTGACACCCTTTTTGAAGTCCTGATTTACAATGGGCCCAGGCTGAGTGCATTATAATTTGCTGCCAGAAGTTCCAAAGTCGCAGTACTTTCAATAATGAGGAGAGAAACCCTAATATGATGAGACTTTTTGTATTGTGTTTAATGAAAAGCTAAAAATGTGCTAATTTGTAAGTCCTGTTGTGGTAGTGGCATCAGAAGCTTTTGAAATGCATTACTGACTTAGGAAGTATTAAGAAAAAATGACATTTTGCTACTAGCAGAAAAGTCAATTATAACGTTTCCACACTTTAGAAAATTGCTGATGCAGGATGGGAGTTAATAGAACAGTCAGTTTCACTTTGTATTACAGGATTTGGGGGGTTTTGCTGAGAAATGTCTGTAAAAAAAAAAAAAAAAAAATCTGACATTATCTTAAACAATAAACTCCCACCACGTTGGTGGATGCATTCCTCTGTGGAGGGCCCCGAAATGTCGTGCTGCTCCCGTTGGGTCAATCAGCACCAATATGGCCCTGCTTTGGGCTGATTTCTTCCTGATGGTGGAGGACCATGTGCCAAAGCACCTAACTCTCTGCAAGGTTGCACTTCCCATCTCCTTGAGGGGAAAGCAGCAGTAATAAGTGTTTCCTAAGCTGCTGGGAGCGGATGTTCAGGGAGACTCATTGCCATTGACTGCAAGGTTCAGTGCTGGGTGCAACAACCCCCACGTTGGGGCATGGTTCTCCCCACAACCCTGCTTCTGGATCACTTCATGCAGGCTAGCAGGGAAAAACAGCTCCCGTGAAATTGGCAGGGATCACCAACAAGTGTTGGCATTGCTTTTAACGGGCCCTGCATCGCCTGATTAAAGGGCTTTGGCCACAGAGGCATAACCTGAGCTCTCAACATAAGCCAGGGGGGCTAATAATACCCGAGCACATTGTGAAAGCATGACCTCACGGTGCTGGCAGCCTCTGTTCCCAGCAAGGGCTGTCTGGGAGATCTAAGGGGCAGGGATAGTGCCTAGGGTCTGTAATCTGCACCTGGGTGCTCCCACTTTGCCCAGGGTGGTGGTGGGTTCCCATCCCTGGAGGTGTTTAAGGGCACTTGGTGGACACGGTGCCCAGTTGGCCGATTTGATGGCTGGTGGTCTGTTCCAACCTAGATGATGTTGTGATTCTGTGACACTTTCTTTCTCTAATCGCACGCTGGCTTTCATGAGGTTTTTGATGAGAACAAGGATTTCTTAGGAATATCCCTTCCCTAGACCCAGAGTTTTTTTGGAGGGGGAAGGTCCTACTTTCTGTACTTAGAGCAGAAAGGCAGGGAGTGAGCAGGAGCACTTTTTAAAAGTCATGTCATATGTAGTTTTCCTGGGTTTGGAGGAAGCAATTAAGCCAATTAATTTATTGGTAAATTATCTGATGATGAAGTACAAAATAACTGCAATGAAACGCTGACATTCACATTAATACCAAATTAGTTACTGTATTATGACTGTTCATACAATGAATGCCCAGTAATTTAATAGTAATGGGACATTTAAATAATTCAGTTGATAATTCTCTAGATCACTTACATATATAAATGGGCATGACAGATTCGTTGCTCAACTTTGCTGTGGATTGCCTCCCACAAAGCAGCCCAATGCCCTGCCTGCTTGGGGCCAGCAACCCCAAAACAACCTGGCCTCTTGCTGGGGGCTGTGCAGAGGATGGGGGTGTGCTTCACCAGCCAGGGAGTGGTGGGGTCACCATCCAGTTCAAGACTTATGGAGATGTGGCACTGATGATGTGGTCAGTGGGCATGGTGGGGTGGGCTGAGGTTGGACCTGGGGATCTGAGAGGTCTTTTCCAATTGGAATGATTGTGTGATTCTATGAAAGGGGATGATTTTTCTTCCTCACCAGGTGTTAGGGCTGCCATGCAAGGAAGCTGCACCTGCAAAGCGCCTGCATTGGGCTTTGCCATGCTTTCCTCTGCAGCACTTTGATATGACAGCACTGTTTGTGGGAGCACGGTTAGCCTCACAGCATGGTTAGCCTTTGCAGCAGATCCAGCCAGAGCCACTTAATTCAATAGTTCAGCCACTGACGCTGAAATTACTGTGGGCTGGCTCTGCTTGATGCGACAGCTTCATTTTCAAGTGGCTGCACTTTCTGTAATAATAATTATAAACAGCTTTACAATTGCTCCTCAGCCCCCTAAGAGGAGTAAAGGAGGGCTCGAGCTTGACTAAAGGCAGCTAAACATGGCAGAGTTTCCTGCTTTCTGCTGGCTTTGCCCTGGGAGCCAACCTCCTGCCTGCTTTGTCCCCTCTTCATCACACCATGCACACATCAGCCTGCTGCAAGCCACCAAGAAGAAGGTTGGAAAGCCAGAGTCTGCAAAGAAGGAGTAAAGAAAGGAAAGCCAAATGTTGAGGTTGCTCTGTTGGAAATGATTAAATCAGGGCCTGGAAACTTGTACTCAGCCAGTCCCTTGTGTAGGTCGTGATGAGGCTCCAGCAGCTGGATTGCTGCTGGATGGCTGGAGGCTGCTGGAAGACTCACACAGCCTCACAAAACCCTGGGGCTTTGCACAGGGATCTGGCAAACATTTCCTCTCCAGTAATGTGGGTCCCCCAAGGGATGCAGCCTCAAGGCTGGAGGGCTGAAATTCAGGAGAGCCCTGTGCCAGGTGGCCAATGGGGCTGGCCGATGAGGACCACAAGAAAAGGGAGTTTGCTGTGTTAGCACAGCAGCCTGCTCCTCTGTCGGGGAGAAAACTCACTTTATTAACCAGCGCCAGCCAGACCCCTCTGCTGTGCTCAATGATATGATTACCTGAATTGTTTTCTGTACCTACAGGAATCTTTCCAGGCTTATGTTCTGCCTACCTCTTCCAGGAGCATCTTTTTCCGGCTGATTTCTCACTACGAGCAGGAAAGTCTCATTTCCATCCCCCCCTCCTCCACCAACCTGAACATCGCCCTTCGCTTTGGCTCTGCTTTTAGTGTTGTTTTCTGTGAATGCATGCACGCAATCTATCCATGCTGATGCACCAAAAGGTGAAGAAGTGCTGGTCCTCACACGGCTATGTAAATATATGGCATTAAGTGTCTTATAATCCATCCCAATTAAAAAGCAGTCTTTACGGCCGTAATAGTTTTATTGAGAACTGTAACACATTAGACTTACAGATATATAAAGCAGTTAGTTTTATAAAGCATATAGGATATTAAAGTAATGAAAGACATTAACGTGACATCAATTTTTAAGGAGAGTTACTTGCTGAAATAAATGAGGGTAGCCTAAAAGTTGATGGCATGTTACAGTTCTGAGTAATGAACCCCTCTGCCCCCTAAAACCTCTTGGAATAAATAATGCTTGAGCAAGTCGATGGCCATTAACTCTTTATCCTCTGAGAGCTACTCATCACGTTGATGTCTCATCCTATTCTTTAACATTTAAAAATACATTCAGAAATGAGTTCTCTTTCCCGAGACAGCCGTAACTTGTGATGCTTTATTCCAGAATGCCTGCTTTCCTAATATCTCCCCCTTATCCAGCGTTGACCATTGCCAGACACAATACTGGAGAAAGTTGGTGTTGTCTCTTCATCATCTTATTTCTTTTTCCCTTTTCCTGCTTTCTCGCTCTTCGCCGCTGCTTTGCTTCGTGCTCGACCCAGAGGTGTCTTGGCATACCAAGCCTGGAGAACCAGAAAGCACAGGTATGTTTTAATAACATTAAAAAAAAAAAAAAAGAACAGTTAAGAGACCTTTTACTGCTACAATGGAGCACTCCTTACAAAATTCTTACAACCCTGGCCGGTTTGTGGAGCAGCAGAAATAAAACCCTTAGATCTCTTGAGGACATTATTATAACAAGAAGTATGGCGATTGCCTGCTTGAAGTGTGTCTCATTAACAGGAATACTTAGCCGGGCCATTTGTGTTGCTATAGTTATGGAAATGTTAGAACTTCTCTGATCAACCCTATTTCCAAGGCGTATAGCTCTTGTCAAAACCCTTTCTGGTCTGAAACTTGGCAGCAGACAAAGCATATGCTTCTCGTGGTTCTGCAAATCGACCCAGACAGTTTTTATTTCAATGAGAGAGCTTAAGAAACCAAACAAACCCCGAACATTAAAAACCTGTTTATTGCTTTCAGATGCCTGTTCACAGTCCTGTGACTTGTAAATGGTTTTGGTACGGTCGCTCCGCACACTTGCCAAGCTCCTGGGCTGTAATGTCAACAAGGCCACGTAAAAATAATGTAAAATGAAAGAGAGGGGAGTGCTTTAAAATGAGAACTGCGTGGGAATTAGTCAATCCTCATATGTATACGCAGAACTTTATCAGCAGGGCCTGCCCACACCGGAGATTAACATGCCACTAGGTGTTGACATGATGGATAAAACACATTTGTTCTCATTTGGCCGTACTCATCCATGTGAAATTGAAGTCTTTCCTCTGGCCATGAACCACTGTTTAATGCCACCGCTCTGTCTCCTCCGGTGCACGTTGGATATTAAGAACAATTTATCCTCAGAAAGAGCAGTGCTGTAGTGGCACAGCTGCCCACGGAGGTCTTGGGGTCACCGTCCCTGGAGGTGGTCACAAACCATGGGGATGTGGCACTGAGGGATGTGGGCATTGAACATGGTGGGTTGGGGTTGGCCTTGAGGATCCGAGAGGACTTTTCCCAACTGAATGAATCTGTGATTCTATGAATCTGTGTTTTCAAATGCGGCAAACTACCCGCTAATGGGCATAAAAGTGTGTCTGCTTTTGACTTTTTGATTAGCAGAGCAGCTACCTGGTTAGCTTTATGCTTTAGGGAAACTCCTGGGAAAGATCCACTGGAACAGGTTGCCCAAGGAGGCTGTGGATGCCCCATCCCTGGAGGCATTCAAGGCCAGGCTGGATGTGGCTCTGGACAGCCTGGTCTGCTGGTTGGCGACCTGCACACAGCAGGGGGTTGGAATTAGATGCTCACGTGGTCCTTTTCAACCCAGGTCATTCTATGATTCTACCTGGGCTTAATGAAGCCAACTCTTCAGATACAGCTAAAGGAAAAGATTTATCACTACAGCCCACCAGCACCTGAGCTGGGGATGTAAGTGATGGACAGTATGTGACAGATCAGAGTTAAAAACCTTCAGGAATGACATCCGCAGCTCTTCGGTATGGGTTTTCCAACATCTTACATGTGTTTCATATCAGCCACTGCCAGGCAGAGCTGGAGTGCTGGCTGAGCACCCGTTGCTCTGTAGGACTCCCGTTATTTCTGTGCGGGGATTTGTATCAATCCCACTGGTGTGATAATTTTTAATTTCAGAGACGTGGCGGATGGATAATTGGGCCAGAAATTGGAGTAAATTGGACAGAGAAATCACGTTATCACAAAATTTCTGCATTATTTATATTCATTTCGGAACACTGGCGGAATATAAATGTCAAACAGGGAGATTCATGTTTCCAGAGAATAGAAATCAAAGATTCATCACAGCGCTAATCTTCACTTTGAATGCTGCTTTAAGTTTTAGCCACCCCGCTTCAAAAGGGACAAAGCAAAGCAACAGAAGAGGTCCAGCAATGGCAATGATTAGAGGCTCAGGAAAAGGTCCTTCTGTGTGCGGAGAGATGAAGATACTGAGTTAATTGATGCACGAGGCCATTTTGACAGTCCTCTTCCCCTGTGCCATATTACAGGTGCCAGGTTCCGTGACATTTAAAAGGAAACAAATTTAACACAGATAAAAGGAAACACTTCCTTAAGGGCTGTAATTAACACAGGGAAATGCTGGCCGTGGGATGCTGAGGGCGATAGTAGCAGCGTTCAAAATGAAGTGCTGCCTGCATGCTCCTTGCTGCACAAAACAGGCACGGTTGTGGGAAGTGGAACAGCATTCGTGAGTTAAACTTGTGCTAAATGCTAGCTCTTGTGTTGCAGGGCACAAATGGATTACGGCTCGGAGCTGGGAATGATAGGAGGTTTTCCTCTGTGCTGCAACACTGAACCATTAGCCTCTCCCTGAGGAGAGATATTGGTTTAGATAGGAAGCACGAGGAAAACAAGAGTAATTTGCCAAATATCACAAATGCTGCTTCTGCTGAGTGAGCCAAATGGCTCAAAGTGGAAATTGGAGAGCGTTCAGCAGAGCTGGGAGAAATATCCACTATCATTAGGTTAGCAGTGGAAGTTGGTTTGGACCGGGCTGCTAGGGACGGCATCCTATTTGTTTGCAAGGTGCTATGGGGGAGCAGAGCCAAGGAATGTGCAAAGAGCAGAATGGAAAGGAAGCCTCTTGATGGGAGACCTCCATGGTCTGCAAGCAAGCCCATGGAATCACTGAATCACAGAGTAATTAAGCTTGGAAAAGACCTTTTAGATCATCTGTAGCTCAATCTCAGCCCACTGCCCGCTGACAATCTCTTTGCAGTATGATCCATGTGTATTTGAAGTTTGTGCAGCACACCAGTGTTTGCCTTAAATATTTTATGGCCCTGGGGGTGGAAACTCACTTTTTGAATCCCACAGACAAAAACTTGTCTGAGAAAATTCTAATTTGAGAAAATGTTAAGAAAAGGACTTAGAATTTGATCCTGAAACACCCTGAGGATCGTGGATGTCCAAGCTCTCTGCCTCCTGAAGAAAATACAGCCAGGCTTACACTTGGCAGCTCCCACCAAGCATCCAAGGATGGATGCCCTGTACGAATGGCACACGCATCATTTATCCATGCATGCAAGGGCACCAGCAGAATGAGCATATCCCCAAGTCAAATATGCCCAGGCAACGGGGGATGAGAAGAGACAGCCAGTTAGCACAGCTCCTAACATCACCTTCAATGTTTCCTCCTCCTCAATGTACACGGGGTCCTGGCTGGCCAGCGGGGTGAGGAACTCAGCAGTGCACAAGGGCTTCCTGGCCATCTGTAGGAGGCGCAGCTCGCTCAGCACTGCCTTCACTGCCCTCACGATGCAGCCCTGCGTGAAGCCATCCGACAGCTTGGCCAGGCAGCTGATGCTCAGCAGCTTGGTGATCTCTCCGCCATGCTGTGTGATGGCGTGTTTCCATAACACTGCTCAGCAGAGTCCAAAATAGAAAGAGAGAGAGAATGCCAAAGGCACGTGTTAAGGAAAGCAGGAGAAATAGTTCTGCATTATGGGCACACAAGGTAAAAATGGAAAGGGCTACTTAAATAAGTGAGTATACATGGAAACGAAGCTTGTTCAGTATTTTCCCATTTGGGTGTGCAGAGTTAAGCACCTCCATTAACAGCCTGGCTTTATTTGGGAGACCTGATGGGTCACCGTAAGTTTAGAGTTAGGGTTCCTCCATGAGCATAGGGCTGCCATGGGGATTTGAAGTCCAGTTTTGAAGCCCAATGCCTCCAGCTATGCAGGCACATGTTGTATGTAGGTGTAAATGTCTTTGTGACTGGCATTTTGCTTCTTGAATAATGGTGGACCTGCTTGTTTCTTGTAACTGCAAACTGCTCAGACCAGTGATACCCGAACTGAGATTCTGCTGACAGACATGAAGTAATCAGAGCAATAGGATGTTGTTGATGATTTGCAATTTGTAAGCAAATGGGCTATCTCAGAGGGATATGAAAAGGCTGGGTGGAAAGCCGGTGTTACCAGCCTGATGGTTTCCGCTGCATGTTTGCCACCATGCACAGATCGGAGTTTTCTGGTCTGTAGCAAAAGGAAGGTTGTAGTGAATGGGTAAAGTTTGTGCACTGTGGCTATACGTGGTTGTTATGCCATGGCTAAAAAAGGTTTCTTCAGTTCTCAGATTTGCTGTCAGGCACTGGAATTTGCCACGATGGGAAGATGAGCTCTCTGTGCTGTAACGACCTTGTTTCCATTGAATGCCAGGGCAGGCACTGCCTTAAATGGGACAACGTCAAAGAATTAAAGCTAGAAGTTTAATCTCCTTCAATATGTCAAGAGTTAATTTTTTGGGGGCATTCTGAGGTTTGCAAGCTGAAATCCCTTCGGCTGGCCCTTCTGACTCCAAATTAGTGGTGAGAATCCCAGAATGTGACAGGTTCAGTCCCCGGGAGTGAACGTAGCTAAATTCAGCTGCTATCACCTCCTTTCTCTAGGTCTTATTCAAGTCCCTTATCTGTTAGCAATTAATCAGAGCTGTAACTTAACATGAAACACATGTTAGCCTGCTTAAGGACCATTTCCCATCCACACTGAAAATTATTGAATGTGGGAGAGATTTACAATGTGCTAGACAGTCAAAATCTGTCTTGAGCTCGCCCAAACATGCATCATCTCGGTACCTTGGCTGCCTCCTTGAAAGACAGCACAGAAATGGACTTCAAAACACAGTTGCATCATTTTGTAACGAGATGAAGACGTGGAGCAATATTTTCTGGTTTACTCAGAGCACAATTGTGCAGCGAGGTCTCCGGACTGAATGTGGTTTCTTTTCATTCTGTATTCTTTTGGGATATGATCCACCAGAGATCAGTGGCATGAAAGGAGTCTGTTCTCCTTGATGTGGTGATCAGTAGGGATATTCATGCTAGGAGCTTCTGGTGGGAGAAATGTACCATTGAGAGTCCTGGCTTAGAAGTGTTTGGTATCACTGTGAATAGTCCTAAATCTTTCTTCCATATCATCTTTAGACTGAACCTCAACAGCCCTTCTGCTTATGAGTCACCACATCCAGACTACATAGTACCCAGAAAAGTGTATTAAACCACATGATACAATCAGGAGAAAATGATACCTCTGGGAACAAAAGCCCATCTACCAGCCACTTCTGAAGGATGTGAACAAGCTAGCATTTTTCTTGCAGTCATTCACATTATTAAGTGCATCGGTAGTTGTCGGAAACACTTGAGATACTTGCCAAATCTTGAAGCGTAGTCAGGCCGAGGGATCAGGATGATTTTTTGGTAAACTTTGCAGAAAGGTTTGATCTTAGCATCAAAAGGCCGGCTGGTGGTCCCCACCAGCAGCACTCTGTCCTCTGCTTTCAAAGCCTTCAGGAATTTGGGGAGAATCTTTTCCAGACGTTTCGGATTCATCTTCAGAGAGCGCATGTGAATACAAGGAGGAAAGAGTTCTTATCAGTACTGACAATTTAGAGTTAATGAGGTGGAGTAACAACTGTAGATATGAATAATGTAGGTATGTGTGTTATACATAGACATGCTATCTGCAATGGGATTTGGGTTTTCTTTTTCACTAGTTTCTTTGCAACTCAGTACAAACAGGCTAGCTGCTCAACCTAAGTAGAAAGCCTTTATCTGATTTCTGCCCAGGGATTTGTGGGTTTGAGTGCTCGTGTTTTTTATTAGAGCATTTGCTGGCTCTCTCCTGGAAAGCAGGAAGGAAGCAACAACTCGTTTAAAGTAGGAAATCCTCATTTTTCAGTTCAAGAAATATTGCTTGGACCTGTGCACTTGGTGATCCCAAATGGATATAAAGAACACATAGGTATGTAACCTGGCCTGCAATTCTCACAGCTCATGGAGGTTCTCATCTACCAACCCCTGCTGGTATTTTCAATACGAAAAACACACTCCCTGATTCCTTCTTTGATTTCACCTTGCTGAGAATCTCAGCTCTTTGAACTCAGGACTCAGATCTTTGTGACAATTGCAGTTTGACCTTATTATAAATATTCAACTCTTATCTGCAGAACAGATGACCGTTGAGCAAAACTTTTCACTGGCTGCTGAAGTTTGATGAGGATCAAGTGAAAATCGGTTGGAAGAAGCCTCATCAAATTGCTGAGGTGTTACTCTACAAATGAATAACTGGGTTAGGGATCCAGTGTTAGATGTGAAGGTGGCCCTGCACGTGGCAGGGGGGTTGGAACTTGACGATCCTTGAGGTCCCTTCCAACCCGAGCCGTTCTATGATTCTACGTATGCAGAAAAGTCTGATGACTTAGGAGCCTCTCCAGAAATATCTGAGGCTTAACACCCCAGTCAATCACACTCAATGGAGAGCCTTACTCTCGGCGTGTGTTTTTTGCTATGCAGTTGACAGCTGCCTCAATTTCACACCAGCCTTCCTTATATTAATAAAGTGTCTTCTGCTGGGAAAACATGCTCTGTCAGAAGATGCAGAGAATTTTTAAAGCAATTGACTCCTGTCTCACAAAAATAAGTCCCAATTCATCCCCTGCGTTTTAGAGCACCAGTTTTTTTGGGTGATGCGATATTCATGGATACCCATTAATCCCTCTTTTGTTATGGGTGCTCATTGCTTAGCCTGGAGGAATCTTTATTTTCAAATTATAAATGCATTGGTGTTAGAGACAAGGGAAAGATTCCACTCTTGTGTTAAGCCTACTGACTGGCATTAGTGTGTCAGCAGCTCCTGCTACACTTTTGAAGGTAATGCGTGTCCAGAGTGCACGCGGTTAATGGATACGTACTGAAAGCCAACATTACCTCCTCCACCTCGAAAGAAATATATCAGCAGCAAGAGAACCTGTCACAGAGGGAAGCTAGGATCTCAGCCATCATGTGCACCTGAGCTGCAGAAAAGTGGGGTGAATGGTGAAGGTGACCCCTATTTGTTGGAGTGGCTTAACTGCTTGCATGTCATCCTTGGCAGCTGGGTTACCATAACGTGTTTGATACCTGACTGCTCTGCACCCTTTACAGAGGATTGGGCAGAGACTACTTCTTTATTTTTCCTTTCAAAACAGATAAAGCTCACGAGTACTCCAGGCAACCTTTCGCCTCCGGTCTTCATTTTAATCCCCATTTGCACTCGCTCCCAGTGTAAGAACCACTAGAGGGCATCAAGCCCCGCACACCCATGAGCTCACGCAGCGCTCTCAGCACTCCATGGCCTCATCCAACGTGATAAGGTCTTCCAACTCCCCATGCTCGTGTCCATCACACACCCCAAGCACAAAGCATTTGCCATTGGAGAAAAGAAAGGCTTGATTTTGTGAACTATTTTGCAAGCAGCATGAATCTAATCAGGACTTCAGGTGAACGGCTCTCTGCTGCAGTGGCTGAGTTGCTGTGCCTATTGGGCAGTGTTTTAATTTTCTTTCTGGTGGGGAAGCTACACAAGACAGGAAGGAATGGTAGCTAACAGGACTCCGGGGAGCCCAGAGAAAATAATCTGTAAACATAAGTGTTTAATATATGCTCTTCGCTCTCACAGTGGAAATTTATCCTCGTTACTTTATTGTTCACTTTGGCTCCATCCAATTTCTCAAATTAATAGACCCGAACAGCTTAAGCTCATCTTAACTTTTAGTTTCTTGCCTCACGTTTTGAAATTCTCCATTATTCTCTCCTGCTTTTCGGTGCACTGATGAGCAGTGACTGGACTATTTTTAAATACAGCAAGTACGGCTGGGTAGGAGAGAAATGTGACTTCTTAAGAGCCCCTGAGAGGTCACAAGACTCTCTTAAAAGAAAAAAAAAAAAAAAAAACATTAGCGAGACAAGCGATGATCAAGCAAGGTCCTGTCATACGGCTAGGTGCTGAGCTGAGAAATACACCTGCTCCTTTGTGTTGGAAATGATCAGCACCAAAATAAGAAAGGAGCACCTCACCTGTTCTTCAGCCTTCGGCACTGCTTTGTAGAACGTTTTCTCCGCGTCTCCGATCCACACGACTGAAGGCTGCAGCTGCTTGGCCACCTAAGAGAAAATGGGAGAGGGAATGCGAGAAGTTGATTAAAATGGCTACAATTTCATACCTGGGTGCCTATAATTATGCTTCTGAATCCATATTTCAGCAGTTACAATTAGCTGGGTTTATTTTTTTCCCCCAGAAATGAGCAGCGTTGGCTCTGCTCGGTAGCATTGGCACATCAAACGGATTCTGTTTAGGAAGCTAAAGGTGAGAACTCATCCCAAATTGAATCATTCTGACTGCTGTGCTGATGCTGCACCTTCCCAACCCGAATTCGGCTGTGCTTCTGCAAAAAGGAAAACCCTTAAGGGAAATAGGCTGACAGGCAATCTGGCTTACAACATCACATTTAATCCGCAGTCAGCCCGAGAATTAAAATGGAGCCTGTTAAATTGGAAGGGGGGGGGGGTCAATAGAAATGGGCTTTCCGGCTCCAAAGTCAGAGCACTATACCTCTGGTTCACAGCAGGATGGCAGCAATGCTACAGGCTTCTTCACATCTTGCACTCTCCCTATTGCTATAGAAACGCCAGTGGTTTAGACATTCTGCTGCCAAATTTTAATCACTTTCCAGTGGCTCTCAGGGCTGCGCTGGTTTGCTCAGCAACAAAAGTGATGGCTTGAGGAATCAACGGGTAACGAGAAAGCATTCTTCTGTCCTGCTTATTATTATTATTATTTTTTCCTTCTCCCAGTTGAAGCTGCTGCTTCCAGGAAGGAAGCTTACAAAACCCCTAAGTTGTATACACCGTAAGCTCAGCACTTGACTGACAGCTGGAGCAGGAAGAATTAAGATGCGAACATCTTCCTTCAAAGCACCACAGTTCATTTTTATGGCCAAGAGCATGGCTGCGTCCGTGCAGTAAAAATGCATTGAAGAGAGGGGAAAAGAATGGCAGAAGGAAGCTGGGAGGCTTGTTTGCTCTGCTGTGCTGCTGATGGGTGAAGTGGAAACAATGCCATCTTTGGCACGTGGCACGTTATTTGCAGGAACGTGTCAGCCCTAGAATATGTCAAGTGGTACCTCCAAGTTCATTGAGGAAAACAGAGCTTTCTCCTTCGTTGCAAGGCAGAGCTATTCAGCATTAATAATGAAACCCATAGATGGTGCCGTGACGAGCATTATGAAAATCCTGCAGAAATGGATATGTGGGCCTTAGCAGTAATGTGAACGTTTATGCATACGACCTAAGGGGTAACTTCTCAGCCCAGCAGAGCAGTGAGCAAGCAAGCTGGAGCGAAATGACAGACTGAAATAGCACAGCTGCCCATCTAAGGTCAGACACTTCTTATCTACCTTCTATTTATCTATTTTCAGAGGTGTGTTTTACATATTCCTACACCACGGTCACTCTGCAAGGCACATCAGAGGGGACAGGTTTGTGGTTACACTGAGCAGAGCCGTGCAGCAGCACTCCCAGGCTCAGGGCTTTCTGCTGAGCATCCTGTTAGTCCAGAGCTCACATACCTGCAAGAAATGCAAGCAGCCCTGCTGATTTGCACTTGCAGGTGAATTCAATTAGCTCCTAGCTGCTTATAGGCAGTCTCGAAGGCAGGTGGAAGAGTGCTATGGCAGCGATCCTGTGCTGGAGCTGAAATGGGGGCATTCTTTGGATAACTCAGGCTCACAAAGATCAGAAAGGTAGGTTGTTGCGTTTGTTGAAAGCAATGTATGCCTTCTTGGAGGATGATATTTGCATCTGATGTGCTGTGGAGCCTGTTTTGATACGTGGAAGCTCTGAGTCAGAGACCCTCCCCAAACTCAGCACTGCTAAGGGGAGCTTTCTAACAGTGGCTGACCTGCATGCTGATGTGGGCTGCTTTTCTGCTAAAGCCGATGCAAAGCAATGCTGGGTGTTTTCTTTCTCTAGAGAATAGCCCTATCCTGGTGGTTTTGCTCTGTATGGTGCCATAGCTGTGTGAAGATAGAGAGCAATGCAGCTCTCCTGCAGTATTTCCTCTATACCTGTATGTCTGATGCTGCAGCACAATCTGACACAGGGAATGAGGCTGGGGGAGGTTATTAAGCTGTTAGCAGTAGCTCAGCTCTGCTTACCCGCTTCAAAGGGAGTTGTGATGTCTCCTCAGCAGGGCTGCTGCAGCCTGGAGGGATCTTCCCCATTTGGCTCAGAGGTGGTTCTGTGGTTAGCAGCTCTCTCAAACAGCCTGAGGGCTTTAACCATCCTAGAGTTTCATTTTAACTCGGAAGGAAGAGCTCTCACCATTTTCACACCTGTGCTCTTCTTTTTTTGTCCCTAGTTAAGAGTACTTGGTGCCAGCTGCCTCCTAAATAGATGCTTCCCTGTGTGTTCTGTGTTGGGGAAATGACTTGGATGCAGGCTGGATGTGGCTCTGGGCAGCCTGGTCTGCTGGTTGGTGACCCTGCACACAGCAGGGGGTTGAAACTAGATGAGCATTGTGCTCCTTTTCAACCCAGGCCATTCTACGATCCTATGGATGCTGGCTGCTTCATACCTTTCTCTTTCTAGTGTTGGTAGGCAGTGATCTACACAGTGCATTGAGTTCTGTTGTCTTCTCCAGATGACAGATCAGGCAGCCAGGAGCATCTCATTTACACTGTTGGCAGATATGCTGTATGTCCCCGTGGAAGTGCTTAATCTGAATTATCCACAGACAGTTTGAATCCATGGATAATTAAATGTGCTGTACGTAATTAATTTGTAACTGAAATGTTGTTAGCTTTGCTGCATTCTCCCTGGTTTGGAGGAGCTGCCAGCAGATGGCTCCTTCACCCTTCTAATCCTGCCCAGTGTCAGCAGCTGGTGATATTTATCACCTTAAGGTTTGGGTTTCTAGCAGGCTGTGCTGCAGCAAGATAAGAATTGCTCCTGGACAGCTAGAGGGAAGGCTGATAGTGCTGTTCCCACATCTCAGCTGCAATGGGAGTCTCTTCTGATGGTGAAATACTCCTAATGTAAACCATACCTGGTTCTTCAGATTGTCTTAAAAATAACCTGCCCAGAGGGACAGTGCAGCAGTGGTTACAAACGAACTCATTTAGTGGGGGGAAAAAAAAAAAAACACTGACAAAATTATGTTGCCACTAAATGCAAGGATTAAACCATGTAATCTTAAATCAACTCAGCCACTTTTCTTTTTTTTTTGTGTAAGATATTTGCCTCTGATGTGCTATATAGCATAACCAAAGAGCCTGATAATGCAGTCTGCTGATAGTCATGGTGATGAAATACCTGCAGCCTGCTTGCACTGCAGAACTGGTCAGTGGAACTTTTGCATAGAGCTGCTAATCCCCATGCTTCTGTGCTGCTATTTCCTTCTGACCAGCTTTCCCAACCTTTTCACCTGTGTTGTTCTGGTAGTGATTAACCTGGTGGCTGCTAATGGGAGACCAGTTTGTGCTTTGATGGGCAAGCAGACCTTTGGCTGGTACAAGCTGGCAGAGAACTCCATTTGAGTTCAAGCTGGCTCAGTGCATTGGAAATATGGCTTAGCTGAAATGTTCCAGGATGCTCTGGTTTGAGCTTTGTGTCTCTGAGACAGAGCCTCTCTTCCCAGAAGCAGAGCTGACCTGGCAGGCTTTGTGTCTTTATGGAGAATGCAATTGCTGGAGCTTGGTGTTCCCAGCTTTTTTTTTTTTTTAAATAGCTTTCCCATTCTGTATTAACCTTCTTTCTGTTTCTTTTGAATAGGCAGATTTAAATGTTGGGGTTTTCCTGCTTTGGTATGAGAAGTCATTACCCTCATGTGACATCTAAAATGCATGCTCTGAGCAACACACACGTCTCTCTTTTGGATCAGGGCTGGTATGTCTCTTGTTGTCTCCTCCCAGAAATAACAGAGGAAAAAAGAAACAGATTTGGCTCTTGAACCTGAAATGAACGAGCTCTTCATTTTTTCCAGTGCTATTCACTGGTTTAGGGCGTCTCCATGAAACAACTGCCAGCAGCCAGCACACAGTTACAGAACTTGAAGGAAGGGGTAGGATTCCAAGCTGCCAAGGACACCTTATTCAGCTCTGAGTGATGGCAGCTGGTAACGTAGACCAGAACAAAGGTGGGAGCTGACCTGGTAGTACTGACCAAGCTGGCTTCCATCCTGGCTCTGAGAGCCTATGCAATCCAAATCAAAATAGTGAGGGGATTAGACAAATTAGCAACCCAGCCATGGGGATGGAGGTGGTGGAAAGAGGTCAAGCGACCGATGGAATTGGGAATAGAAATAAATGTAGCTGACTTGAATGATGCTAAGACAGTGTTAGTATTACAGCCTCAAAGGGCAGCTTTTCCCTAGGCACTGCTCTGACCAGCAAGAAATGGGCTCCTTGAGGACTGCATTACTTTTAATTGTGAGACCTGTGTCTTGTGGGGATGGAGGCACCTGCCACGAAGCCTGCTGTAATGCTGGCTTTAATAAAGTACGTCTGATTGAATCCCAAGGAAAGCCAATTTGAATTCAGTCTTTTAGCAGGCTTTTGGTGGGGGAGAAATACTGCACTGGGCATTCCTAATGTATGTGCTGTGTGGGTTTTTTTTTTTTTGAAGTGCATTTCTTCTGAAAATGTTTACCAGCTTCCTTCCTTAGCAGAAATCCTGCCAAGATAGCATCTCTTCTTACTGTGAGGATTTGGGATATGTTCTTCACAGCTTGTATGCCTCCTTTCATTTCCAGACTTCTTGTGTGTTTCTGTTAATGTCATCTTGAACTGAGATTCTCTCTTTTCAAAAGCTTGCTGATAGGTAAACAGAGAGAAATACAGGGGAGAGCTGCTTTGCAGCAACAGTCCCAGGGAGGAAATTTGGGACCACCTCCGGTCTGGTATTTGATTAAAAGCTGCATGGAATGCATTCCTGACTGACGTGCACATAAACAGAAAACTTTTTATCTGATGCTTTTCATATTCGAGGTAACATAAAGCTTGTAGAAACGTTGATGTGAAAAATATGGCTACTAGAAGGGATTTCTCAAGGGGCATTCCATCCTTGGCTGTCAGCAAGTGGGTTGGGAGGCATGAAAGCAAGAAGGGAATTTCAAATCTGGATTTGCACTCTTTTTTTTTTTTTTGGTGTACCTGCTGAAACAAAACTCGGGAGCAGGAATCAATCACAAGGTTGTTTTCTGTTTGTTTCTGATTCCTACATCTTCTGTAGGACGGCTCTAGAGCAGTACACGAGCACAGTACCTTGAGAACCATGTGGAGCATCATCTGCAGGCCGTTCTTGCCTGGGTACTTCCTAGCAATGTTGGAAGGGGAAAGGTTGAAGAGGTTAGCTCCTGTTTCTGTGCAGATAGCATGGACCAGCATCTTCTTTCCAACACCAGTGGGGCCAGCTAGTAACAAGGCTTTCACCAAAGGAGCCTTCTCGTGGACTGTTTGGGAGCCTGTAAAAAAAATAAGTCATACGGTGCTGTTATTGCTTTCATTTAAGTCTGCCATAAAGGTAATGAAACAATTCTACCTCTTCTCTTCACATTAAATATTTTATAATGTGGATTCATTGTTTCATTAACAGCACAAGAGCTGCGGAGTTGACTTCTGTGTAACCAGAGCTGTGGCAATAGCACACACGAGTGCACAGTTGCTAACTAATGCTGAGTAAAGGCCTAGTTAGAGACGTACCTGTGGCTTTAAGCTTAGCATTTGTCAGAGCAAGCCTTCCTGCACTTGGACAAAGGTGTAGATTCGTGCTGCAGGCAGGACTAGCAGAACTCCTTCTTGCTGCTGTCCGAAATGATGCTTTCCAGCTTCCCAAAAAACAAGCTAATGGGACTATCTATTACTGCTGCATTTGTCAGTGATTTTGAAACCAGATGTTACCATGCATTTCACTTTCTCTTGTTTACTTTCTATCCGCACCTCCATTTTTAGGGCACTCTTCCTCTCCACTGAAAATGAGTTTCGAACTGACCACCCCTCTTAGGTCAGCCCTGTTCCAAAATCATTCATTGCATATGTTCCTCCTGTGTGCTGCTGCTGGGTGGCATCAGCTCACCTGCAGAGCAGCATGTGTTATCCCCCAGGCTGGAACATGGCAGCTGCACGCTGCAAAGCATGTGAAATGTCTGCTTGGATCCATTTTCTGTTCCCTTCATTTCATTTGGTTGAGCATTTCTGGTTGCTCTGCTTTGCTTGCAATGAGTGCTCAGCAATTCCAAGCGTGCCTCATTGTACCTGGAGCAGGCATTCAGTCTGGGCTGTAAGATATCTGCACCATCACCTGGGAAAGCCTGGTAGAAATGCTTGTAGCACAGTTCAGGTGCTTGATGGTGATAGAAACTCAAGTTTTAAGAACTTCCTTTCAAAGAAGGGTTTCTGATAAGGCAGCCAGTTAGGCAAGAGTGGTACTGAACAACAAATCCAATGAGGCTCCTTATCTGTGTCCTGAAGGCTGAACACTCTGCATGGACGTCAGTGATAAGTGCCATTATTTCAGCACTGTGCAGGATGTTGTCAGCACCCAGCCTTCAGTACAAAATGACCAAATGTTAATAATCTATGACTATTATACATAGATGTGTTATGGAGGGGAGTAGTGAACTCTTCTGTGGTTAAAGATGAACTGTATCTTCTACCACTGTCTCCTGCTTATTTCAGCTGCTTGTGTTCTCAGCGCTGTTTCAGCTGGAACTTTCCTTGCTATCAGGTGAAAACCTCAAGAATAAACTACACACAATGATATAATGATTAACTAGCTCTGAGACCAGTGAAGTGAAATGTCATCCATAACGTATTGCCCAGAAGGTGAAACCATTCCTGAGACTTTCTTGGCTTGAGAAATACTTTTTTCTTATTCAAAGGCATTTTTCAAACTGCTATTGCAAGTATGCTGTTTGCTTAACTAGTCCAGGGTCTCTTCTCCTTAGATGTTCTTGCCAATTTCATAAGTGGTAGAAAATTTACAGGCTTTCTTCCCCCCCCCTGCTTTGGGAGTGTCTTGGGGCTTGATTTCACTCGATTAGATGGTGTTAAAACATAACCTTGGACTTATCTGATATGTGAAAAACCACATGGAGTCGGTGAGAGGAGGGATAACAGCTCAAGTCCCCCTGCTGACTGCAGTCATGCCTGTGGCCAACCCCTGAGCATTATCCCAAACCAGATGGGAAGACTTTGGCTAGGGAGAACAGCGTTGGTGCTGGTAGCATCGTGTTCCATTAACTTGACTCTTCAGATTGAGCTGATAAGCAGAATGAGCACTCTTCTCTTTGGGGGTAAGAGATGTTTCTTCCCAAATCCCAGATGAAGAAGGGCTGTTGCACTGAACTTTGAGGCACACTGAGCCCTTTTGGTGGGCATTGGGTCCCTCTTGTGTGTGCACCCCAAAACAGCCCAAGCGATTGCCTTTCTGGAAGGCATGCAGAGGGTGGGGAGAAGCAGAAGGCCGTGTCACCTTTGCTCCATTTGCCAGAATGGGAAGTACTGAGATGTTATTTTGCCCATATTAAGGGGATGAGCAGACAATGACACGGCCTGGGGGTGGATAAGCCCGGTTAAAATCTTCCCCAAAATCAAATCACAAATCAAAAATGTTGCAAGTGAAGTATAGGAGGCCCTTGAGACAGGCACTTCTTGCAATCAGTGGAGCTTGGCTTCCTGCCATTCCTAAGCAAAATATGAAGCAGATTTTGCATTAAAAGCAAACAACCTAACCCAGCAAAGCTTTGCTGGATGCTGCTTAAGTCTGGCATTGAAACTGCAAGGGCATGTTTAAGTGCTCTTTCTGATGTCCAAAACATACTCAGACTAATTCCTTAAATGATTGCATTGTTTGGTACTGAGTAACATTAGCCAGCTTGTAAAAGGTAAATTGCAACCTTGGCCCTTCCCTTAACTTGATTAATTTTGATCACTGGAGCTTGTTTTAGCTATTATCTTTCCCAAGTGATTTCCTTTTATGTGCTGCCATTCACAAACTGTTAACATGAGAACAGAGATGGTTATGGAAACGCAATACCTGACAATAGCATGTGCAAGCTCCTCGATGCACTATTAAAATGATACGGTCTTCACTTGGAACGCCTAATTGAAAAACAATTATACTGCAAAATGCTTTAGATTACCATTAATCAAGCCCTGTCAAAGCCAGTAAAAATGCACGTTAGCGACAGGAAGCAAAACCATCATAGCCTGCCCTGCAGTGATTGCTGCAGTGCTCTCACCTAATGGCAGTATTCCATACAGTGCTATTAGCTGTCTGATATCGGCGAGAGAGGGCATGGGCTCTACGTCCACCTGATGCAGAGTGGTCCCCAGGTAGCTGTATTCGCCTGTAGGGAGGAAGTGTGGGATTAATCAACGTTGTTATAAAATGCATAACTCAAGGAATGCAGAGCTGCCATAGGAAATGCTGAGCCGTCATGGGATGGGTTCTCAGATGGGGCAATATTGGGAATGTGACCCCAAGACACTGGAAAGGGGAATGGGATGAGGAATATGGCACTGAACAAACCGTGGGCTCTACCTGCTAACCAGGCTGTAGGTGTTCAGTTAGTCTTGGATAAGCTTTGCAAGAAACTCTGTGAGGAAGAAGGATTAGTAGTGCTGCAAATCACACTGCTGGCAAGTGGCTTCCAGACTTGGGGTTTTGCAGGGCTGGGATGCTGGTGAGCTACACTCTATGGGAAGGATTTTGAAAAGGGAGGAAGAGACTCAAACCTTTTCTCCTGACTGTGGCACATCTCAGCTTCGTGCCGTGTGAGACATTTAAGTGCCTCACCTCATTTGGTGGGGATTTCACTTTGTAGTTCACCTTTTTTTGGTTCAAAACCAACCCCAAGGAAGCGAAAAATCACTGACATTTACTGAAGTGATCTAATCTTGCCTCAGCTCTTGTTACAGAGCTGTGATCGCATTGCTTGACCTGTCAAAGTCCATCCGGAAGATGTGTTGGAAACCAGAGAGCCAAAAGGACAGGTCACAAGCAGGAATACTTGTGATAACTGAGTTGGTGATTGTTTCTTAGTGGAAGTTATGCGTAATCATGATGAATATTGGTGGAAAAATAGCAGCGTTTATGTTCCTATTGGAGATAAAAAGGGGAAGCACGAGGGCTTTCAGAACTGGTAGGTCAACATTGGCCAAGTGAGAAAAGTGGAGTGTTGATTTGGGGCAAAAAGGCAGATGAGTTGTGGTGCAACTGCCCCTCCCTTCCGAAGGATGAAATTCATTTCAGGTTTTATCTTTTATTTAAGGAGAAATCAAAAGAACCGGATAGGAATTAATCTTCACAGATTTAATTAGAAGGCATCAAAGGGTTTAATTGCAACTGAACATAAATCACAGCGGATATTCTCTGACTAATTTAGATAAGGTCACCAAGAAAATTAGTTCAGCGATGTCGGTTTGTCATAGAGAGGGGCGTTTTGGTGTCTTTACTTGCTGTGAAGCACAATTCCACCCTTTGTCCTTTTCCCAGGAGCTGGGAGTGAGTGACCTTCCTTGGGCTGCAGCCCTGTAGGAGCAGAGCAGATGAGGACTGATTTCTCTGCAGGCTTTGTGCCCTTGGATATTTAAAGGGAGAAACGCAGCAATAAAAAAAAATCACTTTCAAGTCCAAAACTTAGCCCAACTTCAAACACTTTCTGTGTTTTGTTCTGGCAGCCTAAGCAGCATGACTGCTGTTTGGAATAGCTACGTTGGCAGCCTGAGACACCTTGGTACTACGATGTGCTGAGGACATGTCATAAGTGTGGGCGACCAGATGGGCATTGCTATACTCTGCATTTTTGTGCCCAGGATCTTCTGCTGGCAAGGAGTGTTATTGATGTGACTTAGAGCTCTGTGTAGCCAAGAAGCCAAGGTTCAAACCTCCCTTGACCTTGAAGATGGTCCAAGTTCACCCCAGCTCGCTCCCCAGTTTGATATTATCTGCTGTTAATCGTTATCTGTTGGCCAAGATGTGCTCTCCAAACAACTGCACTTGGGATGTCTGCTGGATAGAAGTGAGCTCGGGAAGGACAGACAATACTGGTTGGGCAAGAGGATTCTGAAATGCAGAACTAGGCAGAGGCCTTCAATTTAAACCAAGGCCCAGGTACATCTCAAGGTTCAGGGAGGTGGAGGGAAGGGGCTGAGTTCTCTCTACCTACTGTGTGCTCCTCAGAGGATGATGCCCTGGTTACAGCTCAGATGGCTTGTGCCATCCTAGACCACCCAAAGCCTCCAGGTGCTTGGAGCAGAGCACCAGCTCTACAAGCAGACCCAGGCTTCAGGAGCAGAAGTGAAAGGCATGAGGCACCCGTAAGGAACAGACATGATTTGCATACATTGCTTTAAGGTATTCAAGTAGGAAAGTCCTGAAATTGCAATTACTCTTGAAATCATTCTTGACAGGAAACAGAGGTTGGTGAACCTTGAATGGCTGAGATTTGGTCAAGTTAAACATCGTATTAGCTGTAAAACATATACTTTACCAACATAGTCGGAGAGATTCACTGGCTTGGCTTTTATTAGTACTCCTTCTTCTGCCAGTTCCCTGTACAGAGAATCGATGGTCCTGTGGGCAAGAGGCATCACTCAGAAGTTGTGGGGCACTGTAAATAAAGCCTCAGTCCTTCAGCAACTGAGCTAGCCTCACGGTTATTTATGCGTCCCCTGCTTTATAAATGTACCTTGAAGCCCAGAGTTTGAGGGGATCAGCTCCATCAATACGAAATCAATAAGCACTGCTTTGTATGTTACAGCAAAGAGTCCTTTCCTACCCCTTGCACACTCCTGCACTGCTCCCATTACCAATTGCTGGGTGATGTGAGATCAGTTATGACTCATGCAATAGACTTGTTCATTAATATCAATTACTGGGAAATTATTTTTAAATTATACAATAATAGCAATACTAACACTACTATACCTATTCACTTAGCTCTCCAATTAGCAGTAATTCATTAATTCTTCCTGGAACTTATTCTGTTTGCAATAGAGTCACCTCCAGTCAGGAACATGCTGGCAATGACTCAACTCAAGCAATCAGTGATCCGTCTACTGCAGTGTTTGGTTGTTGATGGCCAGAGGGTTGGGGGAAACCAGAGTAGAAACTATGACATAACTTGTGCAAGAGAAAGGCTTCTTCCTGTCTCTACCAGTGGTTGGTAGAGATTCAACATGCTTTGTATCTGTAGTCAGTTCCTCCTTAGTCTCTCTTTGGGAGATCTATCTAAATATTAACTTCAGTGACATTTTTTTTGGCATTGTGTTTTACAGATTGACACTGATGCGCGGACTTTATGCAATGAATGCAGCTGTCTGAAGCTCTTGTTATACTCTTAGTGTAAACAATATAGATCTGAGCCTTTCTAAATCTCTTACCATACCTGTGCTTTTCACATCCTCTCATTTCAATATCTAAGCCTTTTCTTTCTGCTGCCTATCTCATTGGTATGTCTTGGTATTGCTGCAATAAGAATATGTAATAGGAGCTCTCAGCTGGATAATAAACTATATATATATTTATATAGGGTGTTTTTATATATATATATATTTATATATATATATATATAAATTTATATATAAATATATATATATATTTGAAGTCTGTAGCCTTTTTCCATTTCAGCTGGGAGGCCTTATGCATGCTAGCAGCACAATTAATACAGCCACAGTAATAAGCAAACAGAAAACCTCAAATCCTCCCAGTAAACAAGGTTGTTTAAGAGAGCAAGGATACACAAAAGGCTGTGAAGTCCACTAGAACTGCTACTGCTAAGACTGATTTATACAATGTGTGTTTTACCTCTGAAGTGTGACTTACAGAGTACAGGGCTGTCTGCAGCCTCCCTTATCAGACTGCAGCTGAGATGGGAAATCTGCCAGCCAGCCCAATCACCAGGTGCTTCTGTACCTGCAGACCCAATTGTTAATAGCCTTGGGGGGCCCATACTCTGTGTGTTATGTACCTGTGGCTCTACAGACTGGAAATAACCACACTGAAGTTAACAGAGACTAGCTCAAGTTGCACGATGCACTTAATTTGTGTGTGGTGCTGGAGGTGGGCTGTGTACCCTTTAAAGCAGTGTTCTTTGCCCCGTTATTTGGGGTACTGTCCTTTCTGGAGGGCAATGGAGAGGTGGTGGTGGTCTCAGGTAGAAAGGTCCTATCTTTATTTACCTGTCAGGAGTTAGATCTTCCTCCAGCTCGGATATTTTCTTCTTCCCCGCCTTTTTCTGAAGACCACAGTGAGAGGCAGGAATTAGTGGCATTAGTACAGATACAGATATATCTACTTGAACCTACTGAAGTAACACGAGGACAGCATCCAGTATTTGGACATGATATTCATTACCGAAGAACCCAAAAGGAACAATGATATCCTTGAATGCTATCACTTCTCTCCCTCATTCCTGGAGTGGGCATAGCCTGTACCTACAGAAGAAGGATGTGGGATCCCATCTGCTTCTCCAGACGCAGCTCAAGTTTTTCATGTTGTGTTAAAATACACATGCAGTAGCATCCCTAAGGTCCTCTGTGTGAGCAGGACCTGGAGATTAATTCTCCAGCCCATCCAGCTGACTTCCCAACCAGTAGACATCCCTTCTGCTCTTGCCTTCCTAATGCCTTGGGAAAGAAGCTTGAGGAGATTGGAAGAACATGACTTGCTCCTCTCTTGATATTTTCAACACGTTTTCACTATGGGAAGATGTTATGTCTTAGGTGGCTGTATTCTTTATACACGGATGGGGGGAATAAAAAAAAGAAAAACAGAGTAAGACGTGAATCAGTAGCATTAATTACGGCTTAGGGGATATAAAATATAGTTAGGGATAATTAGCAGTGGAGAGCATCATTAATCCTTGTGCCATATATCAGCACCCAACACTGGTGTCCATGTGAGGTGCTTCAGTAGCACTACACACATGGGACGACTCTACAGCTTAAATGCACTTAAATGGGCAGTAGGTCAAGACAGATTTTTTTCCTTAGAGTGTGCAAGTGGACTTTTCTCCTAAAGAAAAGGAGCAGGAAGAACAAGGCATGTGCCACGCTGCTTTAATGACTGAGGAAATACTGAGATGCCAGCAGTTTATTTCTGTGTTCCTCCAGTTTTGCCTCTTTAACCTTTCTTCTAGCAAGTCAGAAGCTGCTTATCGTGGGGTCTGACTGGGAAGAAAAGCTAATTTCTACCTATGCAGAGACACTAAGCATATGGTGACTTTATTGGCCAACTGGTGGTGTCCTCGAGGCAGCTTCACCAATAAACGCAAGGCAGAAATGTACTTTGCAGTGGAAAAATGTGTCTTCCTAATCGGATTGGCATTTAGGGGAAATTTGGCAAACGCTGAGATGCGATAAGGGGAAATATGAATTGTAGACAATGGCTTCCCTCCAAAATGCCTTGCTGGGAGCTGCTTTTATTTAGGAAATGATAATGTTTAATGAATGTGAACATGCTCATCGCTTATAATGGAAATCTCCTTGTTCCTATCTCTGAAATGTCAGTCTAGTTTCTGTTCAGCCATCCGTTCACTCGGTTATTTTCTGCTTTGACACATCACTGTGTAGTGAGCTGCGTTTGTTATTACTTGGCAGGTGACAGAAGACTCTTCTGTGCTCAATGCGGTGTCTTGTCTTGCTGTGTGGGCTCAGGAGAATGTTTTCAGTAGCTCAGAGGTTGCCATGAGCAAACATGGCCCTGGTTTGAGACTGCTGCCAAGTGGGGGGGAAGTAAAGAGAAGAGTGTTCTTGTTTATGGGAGATGAGTGTCCCAGTCTGTGAAGTCGGGAGTGGATTCCTTGGATCACATGTGGTGTTGGGATAGGAGGCTGAGCTTCACTGGCTACAAAAAAATCCAGTGGGGATTGTGAATCAATGTCCTCAGACCCCTCCTGTCTTCAGTTCTGGCCTTACTGCGGTTTTGCCCTTGTCAAGTCTTTAGAGTGATGTCGAACTCTTTGTAGCAGCTGCTACAGTCAATCTCTTCTGGATTGAATCATAGAATTCTAGAATGGCCTGGGTTGCAAAGGACCACAATGCTCATCCAGTTCCAACCCCCTGCTATGTGCAGGGTCACCAACCAGCAGACCAGGCTGCCCAGAGCCACATCCAGCCTGGCCTTGAATGCCTGCAGGGATGGGGCATCCACAGCCTCCTTGGGCAACCTGTTCCAGTGCCTCACCACCCTCTGTGTGGAAAACTTCCTCCTAATATCCAACCTAAACCTCTCCTGTCTCAGTTTAAGACCATTCTCCCTTCTAATTGCTTTGCTTCTGTCTGGTTGAATTGAAGTAGACATCCAAAGCTCTGTTGGGATGCTAGCAAGGCCTATTTCAGAAGCAACCTAGGTTCCCTCTTCCTGGCTTTTTTTTCACCCTGGCATTCTGACCGTGCTTTTTGTGTTCGCTTAGAATGGGCTGCTTTACCTGCAGTTGTATCCAAAGCCAGTCCTTAATTCCTCTGGGGACCAGAGCAGGAAAAGCAATGTAATAGATGAGATAAAGACCACTCAAATGCAGCTTCCCTGTCAATGACTGCAGAAAGCTGTCAGTTATCTCCTACGCTGGCTGTAAAGGCAATGTAAAGACAGCAGGTCTGCAGCAGTGGATGAAGCTTGCACCTTCAGCCCACTGATCCACAGCCTGCAGACACTGAGCTGCCACTGTGCGTCGTGCAGAGATGCACCACTGTTTCTGTTGCATATTCATTCCTTTTCTGTGAGTGTCTGAGGATCAGGAGCCACCTGGAGCACCTGCTCAAGTCACAGTGTCTCCCTGAAGGAGGACATTTGTCTCTGGACCATAATGGTTATTAACAGCAGAACTGTCAGTAGGGTGGGATGCTTCCAGCATGGGCAGGAGCACGTGGGCTCTGCCTCAAATGACAGTGGTAGGCCTGTTGCAAATCAGGTGCAGTCTAATTAGGTATTTCCAGACTACCTTAATGATCTGGAGACCCGTTCATGATGAGCTTAGCAATCTGCCTTTTTGCACAAGCTTATCATTCCAGAGGTGGCAAATGGGCTTTTTATCTTCAGGTGCAGAGAGAGTAACTCTTGATAGGATGAAGTGTCTGCTTTTAAAGTTAAGTGGTGTTTGATGGTTTGGGAGGTTGTAAATCAAAAGTTTCCCTGCGTGAAGCTGTTTGAAAAACATGTTTTGAATTGGATAGCTCCTTACAATCCCCACCACTTCTTTTTAAAGCTATCTGAACCAAGATTTTTCAGAGAAAATCTTTTGGGAACTTATTTAATTAGCACTGCTTTTCCTTCTTCCCCCCTCTCCCTCACCCCATCTCTCTGGCTACCGGCACAACATGGGAAAACAAAAGTTAAATAAACTCTCACCACCCAAAACCACCCCAACACCGCTGAAGAAACAAACTGACTTAAAGCTTTGAAATCACGACGTGACGTTTTGAAGCAGGGTTTTGTCCAGCTGATCTGAAGCAGCCCAACATGTCTGCCCAGAACAGCTCACAGATTGCTGCAATATTCAGTCTGGGCATCTTAAGCCTCGCTATTTTTGAAACTGACCTAGAAACCCAATCAGTATCACTTTTCAGAGTCGCTCCAGTCTTTCATTATTGAATTGCCCTTGCGCCTTCGTCGGGTGAAAGAGCATTTCTCAAGATAATTCGAGTAGAAGTACTGCAAAATCAAATATTTGCACGCTAAAAGGATTACAGAAATGGAACACAACACGAGATTAGGGTTGGCTATTTGCCCTGCGCCTTTTAAATGGAACTGCTGATTGAATGGTGGGGTCTGTAAGCTCCCAGTTATTTGGTACTGACGTGATCTCTCCAGTTTTAATGCTTGGGTAAGGAATTCTGGGAACCGTGGGCTATGGTATTTTGTGTATGGCAATGCTGTGCAAATAGATGTGAACGTGACGTGTGGGTAACACATTAAAATGATGTATGTCTTGATATGTTTAAATAAACTTGGCTTAGTCACGCGTTCCCAGCTCCTAGTAAGTAGCAATGTAGTTAAATAAGTTACACCTGGCTGGATGTCAGCTGTATGTTGCTATAGATAAGTGAAAGGTTTCACCAAGACTTTGAAAGTGGTTGCTTGATGTACAGTTACCATTTTGCAATTGGTATCCATGAGTCTAACTCTGGCACTGATCACGCCGCGGGTAGGAAATTGATGTTTACCCCCAAACTCTCACAATTTTGCTGCTCTTACCTTTTCACCTTTTTTCCCCTTTTTCTTTTTGCTACTCTTCTCTCCATCCACGGCCAGCTTGAGATTCTCCAGCCTTTGTTGCATCAGTTCATCCACCTATCCAGACACACACAATTGAATCTTTCTAAGTCTTCTGTTCCGCCACCACCTTGCAATGAAGTGTGAAAGCAGAGAACAGGTAGTAGGCGCTCTGGCAGGAGGTAAGGTCCATGCCAGGACTGGTTCTTCCATTTTCAGAGAAACACACACAAGCAACGCACGTTATTAGAGTCCTCTTACTGTTGTCAGCTCACCTGCACTCTGATCTCTTCCTCCAGTTCTTCCCGTTTCTCTGCTTTGATCAACTCCGAGTCGTGATCCTGGAGGAAATCCCTTCCTTCGTCTCTGTTCTGCCAAACAGCTGTTATCCAAAAGAGAGAAAAAAGGGGAGAAAACTTACAGAAATCACTGATTTCTCCAATTGCTTCTGGAGGCTTAAAAAAGAAGTTAGTTGTAGGCAGCTTTTATTAAATTATTAGTGGTATGAAAGAAGCAGACTCGAGGGACCATTACCAAGTTCAGAGCCCCGTTGTGGTAGGATCTGCAAATCTTGAGGTTAACTGTTTTGTTTTTTTTTTTTTGCCTTGGGCTGTAAATTGGCATTGGGTATCAGGAGGATAATAATGGGACATTGAAGCTGTCATTTGCTGGTTGTAAAGCTGAATGTCTGGAGTGTTGCTCACTACCTGCTCTGGACAGTGCAGTGTTGCTTAAGCATATCATGTCTGATCTTGGCATCTTTTTCTCTCTGCTTACCAGCATTATGCTCAATCCTTTACCAAAAAACAGTTGCAAAGACAGCTCCTATCTTGAGGGATGTGCTTGCTGCGTGGCTCTTGGCTGGCACAAAGCAGGGGACCAGAGGAAAGTGTTGTTTATTCCAGGTACTTTTCCTTGTTCTCTCCTGGTCAGTTCTTTAATGCTTAGTTAAAGAGGACTTTAGCTGTTGCAAACATTTGTAGGAATTCACATGGAGTTGGAATATGGGCCAGAAGCACTGGGATATGCAATAGACATAGGAGTGAGATGGGACAACAAGCCTGACAAAGCAACGTCATGCATCCACCTGTGAATGATGTAGAGTGCATCTGGGGAGTTCTGGGCTTCAGAGGCTGAAAGGTGGCTGAAGTCCTTCCCCAAGAGACACAAGACCCATGTGATAAGGCACCTTCATCTCTTAGTGTTTCCCAAAGCAGAAGTAATAAGGAGGCTAAACTCCAGGATCAGAGCAAGCTGGTGCAGGTCAATGATCAAAAAAACCCCTTATTTATAATGAAGTGATTAGTGATGTGGAGGTATGCTTTTTTATTTTTGTTGATGCAAGCTGTAATTCAGAAAGAAAACTGAATGAAGTCTGGCAAGCTCTGTGCATGTCTGAATTCTCTGCTATTAGCAGAAAGTACCTTTTTAATGGAAACGCCTCTCCTCTTTCTACATCTTTCTTTTTTTTTTTTTAGCTAATTTAAAGGAGGACAATCCATAACTTTCACTTCCTTGCATTTCAAGCCCCGGCAGTATCTCTATAAATGGCAGCTAATCTCCAGCAGTATGCACTAATTCAATTTCCAGATGATTTAAAATGACAGCTTTCTACTTTAAGACATAGGCTCCTTTATGAATCCGTTTTGTAAAGAGAACTCTTTCCTGTACCTACTGCCATTTCTAAGGCACTATAAATCCAGACAGGTTTTCGCAGTACCCATAGGAGATCATTCTGGTTTTAGCCCCGTTAATATAATACTGGCTGCTATTTCCATCCTCGACGAATTTTCAGAGCCCAATTAGGTGCAGAGTATTTGCAACTTTACACGTGGGGAACAGTTTTTGCAGGTGAGTAGCCTCAGTTCCATCACAAAACACGGTCAAGATGGAGAAGGACAGCGGGTTTTAGGGAACGAGGAAAGAAACTCAAAGGTATAGACGTAAATTTCTTTAAATTACCCATGGGTCATCAGGCAGCATGACAGATGTCACATAATATTTCAAGGAGGAGAGCTGACTTGCCCTCGTTCCAAGGTACCTCCTCCAGGGTTAGCAGTTTGGAATTTCAGCCTTGGGGAAAGGGAATGTTACACAGGAGTGATGTGAATTTTTAAACACTTTCTTGCTTGGGTCAACAGGTTGCAAGTGTTATGTTTTCACAGGAGTGCTAAGGTTTAGGTATTTGTTTTTCATGGAGGGATCCGCAGATTTTTTTTTTTTATTATTCTGTTCTTTCCATGATTGTTTGTTGTCATTTTGTAAATTGATTAGCAGTTAATATCCACGGCAGACAAAGCAGTGATGCTCCTTGGAGCTGTCTTTGCTATTACCTGGCAAAGAGTTCTCTGCACTATATTAGCCACTGGGTTAGAGGTCTCAGGGGATGCACGGCTCATAGGCATTAGATGCTACGTTGCTCTTTCACAGATCAACAAAACATCTCAAAGTTATTTTTAAGGCGAGGTCAGAAGGATGTTGTCTGTAATGGTCAGTCAGAAGAGCCTGGTGTTTTGTTACAGGCAGCTATGGAGCTATTTTTGTGAGCGTGTGCAGTGCAATTTATATCAACCTTTCTAAAGCAGTGCAAGCCTTATATTTGGATTGCTTTATATGCATATTTCTCCAGGCTAGCCAAAAGACAGCCAGTGCTCTAGTGGGGCTGCTGACATCTCCTCTTCAGCAGCATTAGTTCTACCTTTGCAGACCAGCGGGTAATTCAAATGAATAAGTTTTTCACACACAGGGTGGTGATGCACTGGAACAGGTTGCCCAAGGAGGCTGTGGATGCCCCATCCCTGCAGGCATTCAAGGCCAGGCTGGATGTGGCTCTGGGCAGCCTGGTCTGCTGGTTGGTGACCCTGCACATAGCAGGGGGTTGAAAATAGATGCTCATGTGGTCCTTTTCAACCCAGGCCGTTCTATGATGATTCTACGAATTTCAGGGCAGCTTGCAACTATTAATTAAAACACTTCTACTTGAAGCATGATGCTTTTCTTCTTAATGTGACTGCTTTCTGGCAAAAGGGTTCAAAGCTTTTGACAGGAGGCGAAACCACACAGTGTCACCCCATATTAAAGTGGGTCTTTGAGTGGAACTCCAGTTCCAACACCAAGCAAGTTAAGGGCTGACTGGCTGCTGTAAAATGGGGGAAATAGTGCTTTGCTGCCTCACAGCACAAAGGGTTGCAAAAATGAAACCTAAGAAGGCTGAGGAGGTGATTCAGGCTACTTACATTTGCTCCACGTACGCTTTTGCTGTTCCACTGTAAAAGCAGATGTTGCTTGCACAGAAATTGGCTGTTTCCAGCAACACTATGTAAAGTAAGTGTTTGAGATAGGGCTTGGCAAATGTAGCTTAGCAACTAGTAAAACTGACAAATAGAGTTTTGGGAGAACAGAAGTATTCCTGAGTTCCACTGAGGTTTGTTTAATGGGTTTAGCTTGGTGGAGAGAGGGGGGAAATGGAATGGAGATGCCTGTAAATGAAACGCTTAGAACTTTGAGCAAACTGTTCTGCCTCTTTTTAAATGCTTAAGCAACCTAAGGACACGTCGGCCAGACTCAAAGGATGGGAAGACTTTCTTAATTCTAAGAGCTGGGGGAGAGGTGACAGAACAAAAACATTCAGTGTTTGGACAGCTATCGTTTCAGCAGGCTGCAGCCACATCCAGAAAGGTCTTGAAATAAATTGATTGCAGGCACCTGGTATAAATCTTACTTAACTCAGCTTCCTTACTTCAGTGATGCTTTCAAGATTTATGCAGTAATAAACTTGAACTTCTGTGAAGACTGCGACAGTAACTGAGCTATTTTGATATAACAATAGAGAAGAGCCCCAGTGTGGAAAGACCAAACTCAAGCTGCTTTTTCAAAAGAATTCTGTTGCGGAAATGAAAGCAGGCTGAAATTAAAAATACAAGAAGTGGTTTGCACTGCCCTTGTCAGATGTTGCAACAGATTTCTTTCTGGGGGCCTTGAAAACCTGAACCTCATCCATGACATTTTGTTGGACAGCCAGCAGGTAGCATTGCAATGAAGGGTGCTAGAGCTGTGTGATCAGGCACAACATGAGCATCAAGTGCTGCTGAATGAGGCAGGAGATGGCTTCATGGAGGGAATTAATAGCTGCTGACTGAGAATAAATACGGTGTTGAATAGCTTAGCTAGATGGCTATAGGCTCTTACTGTGTGTAAGACAAAACTGCAGCTATTCTTTGAAGCTTTGTATGAGGAGCTCGTTCTGTCAGCCTCCAAAGGATGCTGCCTATGCCTGAGCTCAAGGCTGTGGCGTGCCTGCAAGTGCTGTCAGTACCTAATGGGGTGGCAGAGGTATTCACACTGGCTCTAGGTGCTCAATCCAGGTGTCTGAATAGGAATGTAAGCTCTCCAGACAGCTAATGTGCTGCTGTATAGTCCCTGGGAGGCTTTGTGAGATGCAACACCCTCAGAACAGCCCTCCTGCTTGTACAAAAAGTTAGTGCGAGTAACCTCATCGTGTGTTATATCTTCGCAGTGCTCATAGGATGTATCTTGATAGAAATGACAGCACACGAGCTAGGATTCAGTTACAGTTTGGGTGACAAGCACATTTCTCTTCCCTTCATAAGCCCCCTGACTTGTTACTCGAGATAGCTGTGGAGTATTAATTCTATCACAGGAACTTTATCAGCTTCTGTGGTGCTTCTGTTGCTAACGCTCACACCCAGTGCCATGTCACTCCATAACCTGCAGGAGCATGATCTGGACAAACACGAGGATTTTGTGAGCTCACACTGCATTGAGGAGCACTGGATGCTGCAGGGACTCAGCAGAAGAAGCACTGTGGAGCACTGGGAAGCTGAGGTGCTATAGAATCATTACGGTTGGAAAAGACCTCTAAGATCACTTAGTCCTCTCTGGCAGTGCTTTTAAATGACTTGCTATTGAAATGTCGCTTCTGTTGCCCTCAGAAAATCTAAGAGAGCCTCTGTGTGTGCAGTGAAGCTCTTCGGTTCTAGTTTGGCCACTTTCGTTCAAGAAATGTACCATCTTGCATGATTAGCACAAATGAGTTTGAAAGACCTCTAGGACGACTTGAAGTATTGAGGGACTCCCTTCCTAAATACCATTTAAAACTAATGTCTCCGTTTCTATAAGGTTTCACAGTTCAGGCAGCTGCACAGTTTGACCTTATAGGAATGACGTTCAGATTGAGCTGAATTAGAAGAGCATTCCAGCTGTAACTGTTATCTTTTTGTACTGACCTTTGTATTGACTGTTTCCTTCCTCCAATATTGGAAGGAAATTACTCGGAGCCATTTTCCAGCCCTCATCCTCTTCCTACATTTGTGGAAGGTGAAACAAAAACCAGAATGTTAATATATGGAAACATTATATATAAAAAAATTCATAATTTTCATTGGGCTTTTAAAGAATTGATGCAATTGGAAGGAGTAAGACACAGTTTCATTACACCATCATGAAATATTTCAACTACAGTTCTCCAAGCAGGCTCTAAAGGAATCCTCTTCAAAAGAAGAAGAGGGCAGAGTTTTAGTTTATCAGCTGATCTACTGAGGTTTCAAGAATTAAATTTAGGTTTGTTGGTTGCTTGCAACATGTAAATTAAATTACCTTGCTAGTTTTTCAGTTACTCTTGGGTTGCCTCCCTCCTCTCCCCAAGGAATTCCCAACTTGGCGTTAACTCCGAATGGTTAAAACCTCATTTTAATCCATAATTAGAAAAATATTGAACTTGGTGCACTTTGAAAAAACAAAATATTTTGTTTCAACTCCAGCAAAACATATGGACGTTTTCCAGTCTAAAGTAAATGATGTTGACATGTTCCTCAAATAGCTTATTTTCATTGAATCTGTATTTCAAGTTGATAACTTTCTGACGGGATTTTCCAAGTTTCTTCATACTGAATCAGTCGTGAGTCCTCAAAATGTTAGTAAGGAAATAGATACGTGGGAAATGATATGGGAAATGGAGGAAGAGCCAAATGTGGACTCACCCAAGATAACATAGGTTGTATGTGGCTTTGCTAATCAATTTGTAGTGTGTTAGTTCCTGGAATAACTAAAAAAGCAAGAACTTTACATGTGCTTCTGTATCTAGGTGCCATTACATCAGCAGATGCTGTTGCAGAGAGGTCATGTTAATTATTTAATATGTTCTTAATTAAAGTATTATAGTAATTAAAGTCTGGGCCAAGGAGGACACGCAAAACATTCACCATTTCTATCCTATGATCCATAGGTGTACTTGAAAGAGACTCAGGAGTTTCTTAAACAATAACAATTTGAGTTAAATATAAGCAAGTATTTGAGGATTTGACACTTGGAGCTCAAATTCCCAGTTGCTCTGGTGTATTCCCAGCTTCTGCAGGGTAGCATCTTCAGATGCATTCTTAGATCTGCAGTAGGCATGCTCCAACTCTGCTGCCTTCTTTCAACGTTTTTTGTTATGTCCTTTAGAAAATCATTAAAATGCGCTGGTCTAAAAGAAATACATAACTGCTAAGTATTAAAAATAATAATAAAAGAACCCAAAGAGATGGCCTTAAAATTGGACTTATTCATTCTTAGCCTCAATGAGAAAGGATGCGTATTAACATACCTTTTATTGCTAAAAATGTGACAAGTCATTTTAACTACTAGTTTAACTGATTTTCCATGCTATAGGTAAATAATATTGTGTTGGTTTCAATGACTTTAATCAAAACCATTGTATGTCCAACAACAGTTGGAAAATGCTGCTCCGAATTCCCTCTTCCTATATTGACAGCATAGGAGTCAACGTGACACAAAGGAATTCTTTCCCTTCGAAGTCAGCTGATGTATTTTTCTGTGTTTGGTGGTGGCTGGATGGCTGGATGGCTGGATGGCTGGATGGCTGGATGGCTGGATGGCTGGATGGCTGGATGGCTGGATGGCTGGATGGCTGGATGGCTGGATGGCTGGATGGCTGGATGGCTGGATGGCATGATCTTGGAGGTCTTTCCTAACCTTGGTGATTCTGTGATGGAATCCATGCTTATTCTGTGTCATGTGCTAAAGCACCTTGAACCAGAAACACACGTTCTGATTTAAGCCTGAACGTGGAAATAAGTGGTTTTTTGTTTCTGAAGCTTCAGTTTTGCCTGAGTCAGATGGCTTTGTGGCTTTATATTCTCATTCAGGATGGTGAACTGACTCCGTGCTGAGCTTCTGCTATGGAGGTTTTTGCTAATGGATTTCACTAAGGTCGAAATGTCTCACTGTTTAACACTTGAGGATGAAGTCTAGGGATTGCTCAGCTGCACTCATGTTCGGTGAGAGGGACAAAGTGCAGTGCATTACTGGGTGAAGCAGCTCAGGCTGGTCTAGCATGTGTTCTGCTATTGGAAAGAGGGATCATACGGTGCAGAAGTTGCTTTTGTTCTTAGGTGCCCCATGGGAAATCAGATCAACACCTTCCAGAGAAGAAAATGAAGTTGCTCTGATATCAAATATGCTTCTTTAGAGATTGCTATCAGGCTTCAGAAATATTTAAATTTCCTTCTGGGATCAAACTTTTGTTTTCTTAAAGAACTGAAGTTACGAGCAAGGCTTTTTTCTGACTGCCCCACTATGACTTATAGCCTCTACTTATTTTAATAAGAGTCCTGCTGTTAGAACTTTTCCATGTACTTCCCAACTGCTCTTAATATCTACTTTTCCCTGTCAGTATTATAACCTTGGAGAGAATGTTCCCTTTGTTCTTTCTCAATGAACCATAGAGAACCTGATATAATGGCTCGGAATTTTACTTGACAGGACTTGTGATGGCTGAAGAGATGAGAAAGACCTTGAGTTGTAAAGCCTCAGAGCTCTATGCTGTTATTTCACCCAGTTTCAAAACAACCTTGCAGAGGCTACGAGAAGAAAAGAGATTCAGTTCTGGCACCGTGTTGATTCTTATCTAATAAAAGGCGAAAGAAACACAACAAAGAATCAAATGTACCCTGTGAAAGTGCTGGTTTTAAGCAGATGAGTTAGCTGACATCCAGCTTTAGGAGCTCAGGTTGGTTTTTGGCATTTTTAGCACATACACCTCACTGACTTGGACTGTCTGGAACAGCCTTCTTCATTGCCTTTGCAAGACCAGATGCTTTGTTCTGGGCCAGCAAAGCTGGGAGGACAGAGGACAAGGACAAAGCCATCAGAGAACGCCCTTGTGAAAGCATCTCCTTTCTGCATAGCTGTGAATAGCAATGCTCTTGCAAGTCTATAATTTCAAAAGCTTTTCAAAGCAATAGCTTTCACTGCACATACGTTTATTTGATCTTCCCCAGAGATTTGCAGTGCCTGTGCTGATTTAAGGGGTCACGGTAGGAAGTGACCCAGCAGAACCAAACTTGGTGCTAGCATAAGTGTCTTGAAATCTTATGGACAACTTGGTATCAGTATTATTTGGCTTAGGTCTGAAGACGTTACGCTCCTCTTCCTTCTCTCCTTCCACTTGGGCTGGCTCAGGTCTGCCAGCTAAGATATGACTATTCCACTTCCCATTCCTTGGAGTTGGGTGCCTTCCCTATTGCTGTCACCCTGATGGAAAACGAACATCTGTAGATGTGCGACCAGAACTTGGAAAGCTTCCAGTTCTCCACATTCTATACTGGACTGACCGCTGCCTCTTCTAGCTGGCAAAGCAACATCAGGCTCAGAGCTTGGAAAACACATTTATGCATGCTTCTCCTTCAGCCTGCTGTACGTCTTCATTTATGAAGGACAGAAATCCCATATTCTCTTTGGAATGACCCAATCAGCATCTTTACAAGTTGAAAACAGCTAACTAAGCTGCAAGTTAAGACTTTTGATATCCTCATCCAAATTAGTTTGGTTCTTTCTAAGTTCACGTCATTTAGTTTCCTGGCTAGCTGTTATGAGATTTGTCTAGTCTGATGGTTGATGATCTTTTTTTTTGTTGTTGTTGTTGTGGCTTTTCCAGGGTTAAGACTTAAAATCAAATTGTGTAAAATTTGCAGAGAGGAGTAAGCTTTGCGCCAGAACAATCTGACATCTCCATATACTCAATGAAAGATTAATGACCCATATTAAAATAATATATATTCATACATATATATATCACTTCAACTTTGTTTATACCATAATAAGCAAAAGTAGTTGCTTGAGTGAAAACCTACAATTTTTGTTGTGTAGCTTGCTTATGAAGATGCCCCTAGTCACTGCACTGTTGTTTCATAGGTTCCTCCCTCAGTAAAGCTGCTCCTGAAATAACTTGGAAGCACACCTTCAGGGTAACCAGAGCCTGAGTGTAACAAAGACTTCAGGGAACTTCTCATGCATTAAGTGGTGTCCGCTGTGACTTGAAGCAGAAAAGAATTCATACCCTAAGAATGTAAACTGAAAATGCATGACTGCAATTTATAGGCGTACAAAATATTGGCTTGCGGTACAAAAGACACAGCTGGCCATTAGCAAACTGTACTTAAATTTAAGTTGGATGTCCAAGCAAGCTTGGAAATAGGTTTCTGAAAGAGATTAAGGTTCTTGTTTCCTTAGTTCCTATGTAAAGGGGAAGTGATGACCAACTTTTCCATACTCCAGATTGAAAATGTAGATGCTCTGTTATGAAACTGGCCACCATTTTGTCTGCACAAAAGGAAACAATGCCAAAGCCATAAAGTGTATTGTTCCTCTCATCTGTGTCTCTGGCAGTCTGTCCACCTACGTCAGCTCTCCCCACTGAGCTGAACTGTGGCCATGCAAACTCCTTTTCTAAAACAGGAGAGGTAAACCGTAGTTCCCTAGGACTATGGTAGTGGTAGAAAGTTTAAGGGGGACTGGCCTCAAACATTCCCTGGGTCTCTTGAACCTAAAGCTGAAACCCCAGTGATCATCAGTACCAGTATTTGTATCAGTCTGATGCAAATTCATATCCTCTGTCCACATACAGCTGAGTAGACTCTACTATACCTCATTTTCACAAACAAATTTTCCTATGTGAAGCCTTACTTTCTTTCCTGTCGTCTTTCCTTTTGCTTTTTCCTTTCCTTTTTCTTCTTTTTCCTTTTTTTCCTTTTCGGATTTTTTCTGCAAAGCCATTTCCCTTTGGTCAGCCAGCTCTGCAGCAACCTGAAAGAGAAGGAAAGGAGCGTCAGAAAGTTCACATGCAAGGTGTGTTAGGCATGCATACATTTTTTTTTTCCCTTGGTTTTGCCTTTCCAACACTGAGGAAATCCAGTATCCAATACGTTGCTTGGTAGTCTTCTATTGTGATGTACTTACTGCTTTTTTCCACCCCTTGTAATTCAGATGGTGATGGCAACTCCAAATAGCCTCTCTGTATTATGAAGGGTAGAGGAGTGGGCCTGTGTATCTCTGCACCACTTTAGAGATGAAAAAGGAAGGAAGAAAGGCCCTGAATTGTGCTCGTGAGTCTACAAATCTGCATTTCAGCAGATCCTGGGCATGGCATGAAGAATTTTAGAGCTGATCCGTTACAGAGAGACCCCTTTCATTTGTGCTGACAGGCAAACCTCAGCATGACTATCCTAATACATCTTTCAGAAAGTGGTGATTTTCATGTCCCAAACCACCAGGGCTTTTATGCAGTATGAACGGTTCCCAAAACCACCCAGAAGCACAATATCCTAATGATATACAACCGAAAGTTCCCTCTGGGTTTGGGGCTGGATTATGGATTTGTCTTAGCATTTTTAAGGCAGATTGATTTTATAGAGGGAGATTTTGAGAGATGGCCCCAAGGCATGTCTCATTTCAATATTTGGCTAAAGACCGAAATTGTTCTTGTGGATGAGATTGGATAGAGATATTGTGATGAGCTGTGACAGATATGCAGATAGTCCAGCATCTTTATCCCAGCAAGCTATCAGCAGCTGATAACTGGGCAGGGCTGTATCAGCTCACTTCCCTTTTACACATTACTACTATTTGCTTTTCCTACTATTTCCTTCTTCCCAGATGCCTCTGATTCTCTCGTGCCAGAGATGAAATGTAAGATGGTGTACTGATGAGTGTAAAACCAAAGATCTGTGGTCAGTGCGACTTATTAATCTATCATTAATACTGCCAGTACCGTGAAAGCATAGAAAATAGATTTCCAAGTTCAAGACAAACGTTTCCTCTAACAGTAGAAATACTTGTTTTCTACGAAATGCATTTTAATGCATTAAAGATTGAACAGTGGAAATGGAGGGGCAACACGGGCTATACTTTGCAGTCAGTGAAATTTCATTACTGGATCTCCCCGAGCATTTCAGTGTTGTACATTTAATTAAATATGGTAATTTAAACCCCAAGCACCGTTCCGACATATCTCGCGGTGATGAGCAGCGAAGCATTTCATCCTCTTGGATAGATTAATAGATTGACTAGAGTTCAAAATAGGTTTTTAGTGTCCCAGCAGGCCTGCTGTATCCAAAACCAACAGAGCTACCCAGAATATATCCTCTACTGTAGCGCTGATACCCAGCCAGAAATCCAACCTGGTCCCTTCTGCATCCAACCTCTGCTCTGCATGCCTACCAAAGGGCAGCCATAACCACTTCCAGCATCTCAGCGGTGGGCTGATCCAGCAGGATTCCTGTAAGCACGCATGTGATCAGCAAATGGTTTTCATTTTAGGCGGTGCTACCAAGTTTTACTGGCAATGCTTTAAGCGTACGCAGAGTCTGATTGCAACAACTTGTTTTCGTGTTTTTATACAGATGAATAGGGTTAGACCAAGCTTCTGGGCTTGTTAACCCACTATAATGGGATGGAACTGTTGAACTGCCCTCATCCTTTTGTCTTGCAGTGCGTGTGCAGGTCTGAGATGCTGAGGCACCACTTGGCTGGCAGCGTGGCCAGCATGTGAAACCTGACTTCTCTGAAGTCTCTGCTTCCCTAAAGAGCATGACAGGGCAAATATAATTTTTCCTTTTCTGCATCAGATACACCTTCTCCTCTATGTTCCTTTAGTGCAGATTTTGCAGCTCTGCTTGCGCCTGTGCTCTAAGCAGCTTCGTAATTGCAGAGGACTGGGAGCTGGGGTGAAACCAGCTGTGTATCTAACCTTGAATGGTTCATACTCTTCTATACAGAACAATTTCCCCTCCAGCTACAAGAAGCAGCCTGAAGAATCTGACAATAGAAGAGGAATGAAAGGAAAGGACAAGCAAAAGGTTAGTTTGAGATACTAAGCAATTCACCTGCATTATAATACCTTTTTTTTTTTCTTTTCCCACTGAAGAAAACTTCATGGTGGAAATAAAAGCAGGTGTCTTCCTAAATTATTTTAGACTTCGCTTTCTTTGCTAGGTTGCCTCTTTTTGAAATGAGGCTGAAAGTGCTTTGGGAACTCTTAATGTTGGGGAAGAGAATGCACATCAGTAAGGGTGGATGAATTTTAGCCTCTGTTTTTCCTAGTCCTGCTGTAGGAGCCCTGCAGACCAGGTGATTACTTCTATCCTGTAACTTTTCCTCTCGAGGATGAAAAGGCATTTTTCTCTATACTGATCTTCCACAAAAGCCAGATCAACTTTTCTACTCATACATCAGCTTAAGTGTTCCCAAACTTTCTTCAATGCAATTTCTCTTTATTGGGAAAGAAAGAGGCAGTGAAACTGAGTGCCACCTATGGATGGAAATGCATTATGTTGGAGTTATGAGCCAAGTATCTGCAACTCCCTAGCTGCCAGCAGGACTTGCTTGCGTTCTCTGTTCCTCAATCACAGAAAGCTTGGCGTTGGCTCAGGCAAGCAGATACTTGGGGTAAACGTTCTTCCTCAAGAATAAGCCCTTCCTTCATCCCTTGAAAGAATTCCTTTGTTGAGCTTTTCGCCTTTATTAGTGCTGTAGACATAAATAAATAGAGCTTGGGAATTTCAGATCCGCAGCTATAGTGGGTGTGGGACAGCCTCGGAGCCTTGCAGTTCTGGCTCTAAGACCGTTTTGAACAGAAACACTTAATTGGCACGTAGCTTGTGGTCTCTGGAGAGACAATTTGCTCTCTTTGAGAACTGTGTAGAGGAAGAAGCTATTTTGATGTCTAAGACAAAAAACAAAACATGTTTCTTCTCCCAGGAAACAAGACCATCTGAGATAGGAAGAAATGCCATCCCCATGTTCCAGAGTTGCTTACCAAACAGCAATCTGTACGCTTGCATTGCCTGTACGTCTCTCTTTCCCCCAACTTGAGGACACTGAAGGGGTTGTTGATGCTGCCTGGCTTTAGGCACACAACCTAGATTGTTTTCTAGCCAGCAGAGACAAGTTCATCACACCCAAGAGGCAGTGAAAAACCTGCTTGGATCTGGCACTGCCATTCACAATCCCACTGATTACTGGGATTCGTGAGGACCTTTAGCTGTCGGCAGTAATGAATAGTAATTAGTGGCACTAATAGCTCACAGACTGCCAAATGAGGCTCAGGATCAGCAGCTAATGCCTACTTTTTTTTCTCACCCCTTCTCTAGATGCTACTGGATTAAATACTGAGATTATGGTAATATAGAAGTGACTTTGAGCTCCGAGCAGCAATTTGAACGTGTAACCAAAATCTCAGTCTTATTTTGATAAGCGACTTAATGTTGGTAATGAAGGGGGTTTGGGAGCGAGGGAATGACTGCTAAATGACAGCTCTCTTGGCTTACTTTCACGGTGATGAGGCTTAATGAACTACAGGAAGAGATTATCGTTCTGTTGGAGGCAGTGTGGGGGGAAAGCCAAAAATTGTCACATTTGATGATTATCTCTGGAGCAAAACATAAAAAGCCATTAGGGATAGGCGTCTGGAACAGATGCAGGGAGATGAATCTCCTTCAGGAGATTCTGCTCCTGAAAAGTGCGTAGGAAGTACAGCAAAACTCGTGTTCAGTTGAGAACAGTACATTTTTCTGACTAAATGGCTGAGGATCTTGCATTGGGATCTGTCTGGCTTACCTTTTTGGAAAGCATTTGTAAAATGTCTTGTAAGCAGACTGTGTGGGAGGCACAAAGTCGAGTAAGGTCAGAGTTGTCAGAAGATAAAGAAATATCGAATGTATAATAATGCAGCAATGGTTCGTGAAGTGATTAATTTGTATTTTATTTTCCCCAACGTGTCTTTACCTAAGCCTTATAAAATGCTCGCTTGTTAAATGCAGTTCTGCCCTGATTTTCCATGGAGTTTAACTTGGGAGCAACCAACCCATCCTGGGAAGGTAATACATAGAAGAGGTGAAACCTTCTGTCTCCCCTGAATTCAAGGACAAAAATCCCATTAACTTCAATGGGGCCAGGATTTCATGGGGCCAGGATTTCATTTATAATGCTACACAGTAGACCAAAGTGAAACAAAACCAGTTAGCCTTGGGATTTTGAAAATGCAGGCTGGCTCAGATGAACACAAAATATTTTACTTTTCTGATATTCAGGTAAAAGCATGAAACTTTCTTTCGCCAACTGCATTCTGGATGCCTGTATGGGGCATATGAAGCACCTCCTGCTCTCAGCTGTGCTGGATAGAAAGGGAAGGAAAAAAAATGGCTCTGGGGATTCCTTCAGAATCATATAATTGCTAGTGAAAATTTGCAAGAAAATTGCCTTTTTTTTTCTTTTTTCTTTTTTTCTTACAAGTATTTTTCCTTTTATGCAGGGAAAGCAGGCAGCAGAACAATCTCTGCAGGCTTTTTGGCTTCCTTTATATTTTATGCAAAGAGAAAGCAGATGCGCAGGAACCACAGCAAAATTGCTGAAGGTGGGAGTTCAAAGCTGGGAGTAGGATGGGGAAAATATTTCTCCAGTGCATACTACCATCCATCCCCAGTTTTGCTCAGTGTAATTCCTTGCAATGTTTTTTTTTTTCCTTTTTCTTTCTGAATTGTGCCTATCTTTGTTGCTCGCACCTCTAATCAGCATCACGTCCCCAAAGCTTTCTCCAGCAACGAGCCATGCTTGCTGGGTGGCTTCCCTGCTGCTCAGGGCAGCCAACAATGCCTTCTTGACTCTGGCATGTGTTTCTACTTTAGAAGCTGAAAACTTAATGGACTGGTCTCCTTTGCTCTGGGACTGAACAACAGAGTGACTGAGACGCAGAGGCCCGCGGGGTTGACCTTATTGTACTCTGAACTTGATGGAAACAGGAGCATACTCTGAGCTTGGTTTTAGACAGGCACAGAGAGCTGTTTGTTGCAGTGTTCTTGTGTATTTTTGTAAGCAAAGTTAACTAATGGTTAGAGTACCGTGCTTTATGCTGTATTTACATCTCCCCGCACCATGCGGATGCTGCTGGCATGCCCCAGGCTTTTCCCAATGATTCCAAGGACTGAATCCAAAATATTGTTTTACCATAGTTGTATAAGATCATTGGTGGCAGGCGGCTAATGAATACAACAGCCTTTCTCAACAGGGGAACTTTTAAGGACTGCAGAGGTCAATCTGTGGCTGTTTGGTTTTCCTAGTCTGTTGGTAGCCATCACGACTGGTTCACTCAGGGGCCAAATCCTGCTCCCGTGTGCAGGGTTTCCTGTTTATAAATTCCCTCAGCAGACTCGTTGTCCTGCAAAGGAGACACTTCTGTTGAGTGGAAGAGGTTCAGAGTGCCAAATGCTGCCTTCATTTCTCTAGCTGTTCTTAATCACCTTCCCTACGTGACAGAGAAGGATGATCAGCCACTTCCATTAGCACAGAAACCAGAAGAGTTTTCTGTTTGTTTGTTTCTAAGTGGGAAAAACAACTGAGATCATTATGAGGATGCATAAGATGAGCCAAGATAAGTCCTTCTCTTGAACACATCCCTTGTTCTAATTCAAACTCAGCAGCAAATCAAGGCCTAGGCCTACCTGCGTAAGAAACTCTACTCTGTTTAAACTCATTAATGGTAGATTATGCTGACACAGGATGCAGACACAGTAGAACCAGTTTCAAAATGTATTTTCTAAACACGGCAGCCCCGGGTGCCAATTTAAATCAAAGTTTTTTAGGTGAGGATTAAACTCTTTGGTATATATTCCATTAGCACCAGTATGGGTACCGCACAAATCCCAGCTGGCACTAATTGAACCATTTGGATTTTGCTATAGGAGAGTGACTCTTTGTAGCTGAACCCATTGCTCCTGGCTCCCTCAGACACCTATGTGTGTAATTTGCATGGCTGGGTGCTTTCCACCATGACTAAGTGGGTACATAGTCTAAAAGGGAACTAATTTTGGTAGTCAAGCTTTGTGGTTTACCTTGGAAGAAAACAACTGTTTTGTTTTCATTGTTTAACCACAAGATTCCTGAAGAACTAGAGGACGTTGTTCAGAAAATTTGCAACTTACAACATGTTTTACAGAGATTCCCTCCCCCATCCCATTACACTTTTGCATTAAAGGAGTGACAGTACCTGCTCTGGAGTTTTTTGAGAAAAAATAGCCATTGAACCTCCTGCTTCTTTTGCTGGATAATCTGGAAACCTGCCTATGATATGCCTGCAAGAGAAACAAAAGATGGAAAAGGACTTAAAATCCGTATTTCTTCACCTGTTATTGCCTCCTGTAGTGGTGTTTTTTTGTCCCGTTATGTGACCCATCAAGCATCGAAACTTAGGGAATTTCTTAGGACTTCATAGCCAAGAGATGCAGCTTGAAGTGCTCTGTGCTGTGCTTTCAACATCCAGCTTTATAAAAAGGATCATTTTGTTTAAATCAGTTTTTGATCTGCAAATTCCAGATTGTATGTCTACACGATTTCCCCCCCCACCCACCCCCCAAAGTTTCCAATGGATAGTGAAGGGGGAAATTGAGAGGCTTTGTGTTTGGGTGATATGAAGGAGAGCATTGGTGTGCCCAGATCTTTTGCAAGGATTAAAATACGTAATTACAGTCCAAAGGCCGTTTGCACTGATAAGAATCTGTTACTTTTTTCACATCAATAGCTTTTTGGATTACATCAGTAAGATTTTCTGTTTGGTAATATCAAGACAATTTTCTGTTCCAAATTCTGACGTTTCAGAAAAGTACCTGTGCTGCTTTCAAATCAAATAGTAATGTTTCCTTTAAATGAAATTTCCCTTGAGAAGAAAGTAACTCAGAAAGGTTGACATGATTCATAAAAATTGCTTTCATTCTTCTAAAACAACTGGTATCTTAAGGGACTTTCCTAACCTACTGTTAAGCAGCAGACTCAATTTTGAACTGAGATGAGTGTGTATGGTTTGGATCTGTAGCTGTTATTAAGGTAATACCAGTTAGAGAAGAATAAACGTACATTCATCTGTGATTGTGAGCTTTGACTTGCATGTTCTGCAATTACTAGTTCTATAGGCAAGCAGATTTAGAACTTTATTCATTGTATTCCCAGAAACTGCTCTGCATCAATGAAAGGGTGCCCTTGTTAGTGTGGGTCTTTTTTTTTTTTTTTTTTTTTCCCTTAATAATGGGCTTTTGGCCTCAAAAAACCGCATCATCAAGTTTACTGGATGGTAGATCGTGCTTTGTTTTTATTCTAAGCAGCCAGAAAATAGCTCAGTTTAGTATTAAATGTGACATTATTTTAAACGTTGCTACAAATCTGGCTTGCAGCAGCAAGAAATCTCAAAATCTGATATTAAGGCTGTTGCTACTTTACTGATGCCAGCTGGGGGGAAGGAAAGGCAATATGCACTGTGGGTGAAGAATCATTTTGGAGCCCACCACCCACTGGATGTAGTACTAGTGCCAGCTTTCAATATTTATTAGTGTTACATTTAGTATTTGCACTAGCTCTTCGTTTTTAAAAATATTTACAGTCTTTGCAGACAGAAATATTTACCTTATGGATACGTATGATGAGCGTGTATCTGAGTGCTGATGAAATTCCATCAAGTTCTTCCAATTTGGAAGCAGGATCTGGTTTGTTTATAACCTATATTCTTGTGTGATCTTTCTGCTCATAGTTGGTGCAGCTCTTTGGGATGGCATGACTCACCTTTTTGCAGCAGCTGCTTTGCAAGAGCTTACATTGCAAAGTAAGTTGATGTTAATAGAAGCTAATGCCAATCTTTTGAAGTGATAGGAAAAAAATTGTCAGCCATTTACTATCCTGCCAGCTGTTTGGGGGTTGGGTCTTTAGTTGAGGATCATGCAGAATGTAAGTTCCCATGGTCATCCGTGACCTGAGAGCAGGCAGCTACTGCACGTTTCAGTCATGCTGATTCTTTAGGGGCATCTGTTTGTTCTTTCTGAACTTCATCTTTTCATACGTATCAACTGTTGGCCAACAGACATGGAGCATTATTCTCATCTCGCTTCCCTGTCCGACCTCCTGTGGGTTTTACTCTTGTTTCTCTAGGTTTAAATGCCTACGGCTTCAATCTTGTAATGCCTGGAAATTGTGCACATGCACGACCCTTACAACCAAATTCCTTTCCTTATGAAACCCTCTGAGTTCAGAGGTTAAACCAGGGATTCGCTTGACCTGTAAATCTGTACAGAAAAATCCAGCCACTGATTTTCCTCACCTGAAGTCCATTTTAAATGTAATAAATCACAATTTTCTTCCCCATTTTCTTTTTGGCAGCAGCCTACTCAAAATGCCACTGCACTGGTTTGTCTCATGCATTTCTCATAAGATGCTATTTTGGATTCAATTGGACCCAAAGCTGTATTTTGTGTAAGCTTGTTTTGTGGTTGCTGATAATGACAAAGCATCAGGCTGAAATAAGTGACCAGTAGGCACTTTGCAAATAGCAAGGCTGTTCCTTGCTCCGTTAGATGTGCTACCTGTTGCCCATGAAGATTCCACCAGGCATGTTCTACATCAGAGAGAGAACACTTGAACCAAGAGGATCTTCCAAACACATGGGCTGATTTTGAGGTTGCTTTAGAGTGACAATTGTTCAAGTACTTTTAAACTGCACTCCCTTTTAGAAACACCCTACAACCAGTGAAGCTCTCGTGATCAGAGCCAGTTCTCAGGCAGCAACACTGAAAGAAAACAAAACCAGATGATGTAGGAACTTCTCCAAACTAGAGAATGCTGTTTTGTTTTATGGAGCCAGGAGGGTGAGGTGTAGGAGGAAGGTTCGACAGTTGAAACCCTTCTCAGTTCCAACTCTGAAAATGGAACAACCACCCAGAAAACCCAAACTTGCAGAAGGTGGAGCAGTGTATGTTCCCATATTTAGCAACAAGCCTGAAAATCAAAGTGGAATGAGGAGCATTATATGCGCACCTCCATCGTTCATTAATTCTGAGAGGTGAGGTGTAAGGACACTCACTGGAAAGCCTTAGGCCATTAGAGATCAGTAGGTGAGAATTTCAGACTGGTTATCTAGGTTGCTCTCTTGGTTGAGTGAAAAAGGAGACCACTTGGGCTGCATTTCCTCCCATCTGCTCAGCGTTGACTTTTGGTATTCAGAGTGCCTTGATGTTTCCTTTGTGTAGGTCGCTATACCTGGCTGACAGATAACCCACAAAAGTTGTTGGCCCTGATGCTTTTTCTGCATGTCATTGCAAAAAGAGTATACAAGAACTAAACTGTTGATCAAAGAAGTCTGAAAGTCTGGTTGCACATTGACAAGCAGTGGAGAATACAGAGAATTTAAGCTCTGGGTGACTATTGGAGCATGTAATGTATGAGAGATACAGCACATGTCAGAAACACCTGGTTCCCAAGGCAAGTCAAAACTCAGTGGATCTGTTACTTATTATTGTCTCGAGACTTGCAGGAAAAGAATCTAATTGTGCTTTTCCAGCGTCGCATAAAAATGTGCAAATGCCAGAACTGGAAGACACAACTCTTATTTTCAACACGTTTGCTTCAGTGGGAGCGCTGACAACATGTTTAGGACAAGAAGCAAAAGCAGGAACAAATTCTCCTGTAGCCATCAGACTTCATACGGAGGGTGCAGTTCTACAAGAACAGATGTAATATGTGAAAATTCTGGCTGCTCACTTCAACTCAAGCGGCTGCACAGAAGCAAACAAGGCGAGACTAAAGGCTGGGAGGCAAATTTCAGCAGTAGCATGGGGAAGCCTGCAGGCAAGGAGTTGAGGATGGCTCCTGTGGGTGACCTGCTCCCTGCTGTGCATCCACAGGCCACTGAACAGAAACTTGTTTGGGAACCTTGCCTGCACAAATCAGACCAGTAAGTGCCAAACAGAGTTCGTGGCAGGCAAAATATCTTTCTTTGGGTCAGAGCCACCGGCTTACCAGAACTACTCAATGTTCTATTGCTGGAAAACTGTGGAGAAGGGACGTTTTGAAACTGTGGAATGTGAGAAATCCGTTACCTCTCAGGAAAGCAGTGCAATCCTTTCAAAGGGAGCATAGTATGGGTTTGGTAAGCAGCTTTACAGAAAAGCCGTCTAATTGGAGTGAATGGAAGCCCTAAATCTAAATCAAAACAGCTCAACTGGAAGAATAGGGGGATGAACAAAGATGGAGGAGTGAAAAGAGATGCTCTTCTATGTCCAGCTAAGCAAGAAAGGGTCTAATGAGATTCTTGTGTTGCTACTCTAGATACACCCTTCTCTCTTCTCTGGTTCAGTTACTGCCCTCCCCATTTCCAGAGTTATTCCTCTTATGATAACGTAGATCTGTCAGCTATAATTGAAAAAGAATGATCTTTTATGGTCTGCAATGTAAAATCTTTTGTCTCTGATCATAGCATAGATTTCTGGCGCTTCTGGGCTCAATTTTCTTTTAGTGCACAGCCCAGGTTTTAATGAGGTTTGAATGGTTCTTCAACATCTCCAAATCACCCCCAGATCTGGTATGAGTCAGTGTGACCGGCAGTCTCCTGCTGAAGTCTCTGCTAGGCACTGAATGCCACGGTACCCCAGTTCCAACCTGGAAAATAAATTCCTTGTCTGGACAACGGCCGTGCATTGCGCTCATCACATCTGGTGCTTCTACCCCTGCTCGTTTCAGGAACATCACTGTTTTTCCTTGCGTCTTTTCCCTCCGTTCCACATTGCTCAGGAATGGTTGTAGTTAAGGCTAAATATGGCTGTTGATTTATGAGAACATACTGTTGATTTAAACAATTTGTCTGGTAATAGACTCAACAAGTTACTACCTACTCTATTCTCTGGCGTGATTTTACGTGTGTTATTCTTTCTTTTTGGCCACCACTTCTCTAGCTAATTGCATGAAAGGCCTTGTCACGAAAATAAAAAATGGTTCTTTGGAGAAAAGAAGAGCATTTAACTCTTTTCAGGTTAAGAAAGGATGTGGGCCGTGCACAGAAGAGAGGGCATGAATGATGGCTGTCCTTTCTAGACAGAGGAACACCAGAGTGTTCTGCACAGAAAAGGAACAAAAACAAAGGGTGAGGGTCCTGTAGAGAAATAAACCCCTCTTTAGTTTGTAATTCTTGCCCGTTCCTGTAATCTAACTCGATATGTGTTCTCTTAAATGGAAACGTTGATTTATTTTAGCTATCTTTGCTGCAGTATTTTCTTTCCTTTTGTGTGTGCGCTTCTGTTAGTTCTTCAAGAAAAAAATAAGCTACACAAATATAGAATTACATATATAGCAAAATTGATTTCCACAGGCTCCTTGTCATCTTTAATGGGTTTGGACAGACATACTACAACTGATGTTTTATCTATGGTTTCGATCCTCCGAGCAGTTGCTTGAGGATTATGCAGAGAAGTAATTCAGTGGGGTGACCTGCAGGGAGAAGTGTTTGGAGGATTGGAACCCTTATTGTTCTGGCTAAATATTTGGCTTTAAGTTTAAGATCAAGTGTTGTGAGGCCAGCAATGTGCGAGAAGAAACATTCCCATGGAGGACTAAGTGTGGGAAAGGTGATATCCTCTATTACAGTAACTATCATAATGAGAAACAATAGATGGTCTTTGGGGTACCCAGTGACTTTCTTAGATCTGAAATGGCAGAACTGAGCTTCAAAGACAAGTAAGAGTTGGGAACAGTTGTTGGGGGATACAGCTCTAAATGTGGAATGTGGTAATTCTTTGTGATAGTTTTATTACACGTAGTTTTTATTGGCCAGGAAAGGTAGACCTTTGGCTGACCCAGTACAGCTGTTCTCAAGCTTCTTGAGTTCCCAGAGAACAGTTCTTACATCGAAATAAGCTCTTCTGCTTTGTCAAGAGGTTATTTTACGTCTTCCAGGATCCTCCTGGTCTTTTAAGGATAGCAGTAGGTAATTAGTGTACCGGGAAAGAAGGGAATTTCTGTTCCCGTTCAGACGGTCCTCATCATAAGTTTTCTGTGCCATGACTTCTGTCTATCCTGCCTCCTGCCGTAAAAGGATTTTTTGACCTATTGGTTACTTCAGAATTCCGACCAAATATTCCTGGCTCAAGTTTTCTCTTTGAAATTTATCAGAAACATGGGAAGGTAGCTCTGCGAGCGCCACTGGGGTTTTTGAATGAGAATAAAAGGCAACGTGGGCATGAACATTACTAAGGGGAAACAAAAAGTTTTATTTAACACCCTCAATAATTCAGCTTAAGTTTAAAAAAAAAAAAAATCAGATTAGAAAAGCTGGCAATATCAACACTAACAGAATGTCTCGGTGCCGGTGATTTTGCATGCCCCTGCCTGCACCCCCAAAAAAGATTGCCAGTAATTTTCTTGGAGCTCAGATCTGAATTGCTTCAGGACTGGGAGTCAGTCAGACCCTGCCCTAAGTAAATGAACTTGCTTGCAAGAGTTAGTAATAACATCCAACCCATAACAAAAGCTTAGACAAGTCTAGAGAAGTTGGATATTAAATTTACCCACCATGGCACAGAAATGGAAATAAAATTAAAGCGACTGGAAAGTAGATTCTTCTGATTCAATATACTTTCCTTGACTTGACTGCAAGGCAAAACAGTCTTGGGCAGGGTTGCTGTGAGCCTATGTGAAGTGAAAGCATCTCTTGATGGACCCAGGGACATCTGGATCCCATCACTGCCCTTGGAGGGAATGGTTTCTGAATGAGGAGCAGGGCACATCATCGTTTTCGCAGGGTAGTCTAGTCTGCAGTATTTCTACTGCCGTTGGCCCTACCAGGCCTGTCAGCAGCTGCCTTATTAGTGAGGAATTCATCAAATTGACTGTATGCAATTTTGTTTATCAGAAACAGCCTCTAGAGAACCAGAACTCCTCTGGTTTTACTTCTCTGAAAACTACAGAAGAAAGCATTAGGAATGTAGTAGTGTTGAGATACCAAGAACATACAAGGCTGATCTAAAAGCAAAATACAAACTCGATCAATCTGACTGATAACTCTAGAAACAGAGTATGGTGCATCACGGCTGTTGGAATGACCTGCAGGCACAGACATTTGTTTCGTTGCTTGAGTTTATGCTTTTCTTTGGTTCTTCATTCTATTTTGGACGTTTCCATGACCCAGTATTTACTGGAGCCAGGATGCAGGCTATGTTCCTCAGTAGTTTGTCTCATTAGGTGAGGGGCTGCTCATCACCTTCCACAGATGGATGTCCCTAGGCTTATTTCCAGTGTCATCTTCTTGATGACAGCCTACAGCCTGCCGAATAATGCAATTCTGTCAGCTATGCTGTAATGGGACTGCACTGTGCAATCCTTACGTGGAGAAGAGAAAGGCCCCTCAGGGCCTAGCACCACGTTTGGGGAACTTGACCACTGGAGTAATGGGTACACTGGAGAGCTCAAAACTCTCATTAAACTCTCATCTGTTTTGATTTCTGAACATCTTCCTACTCTTTCCAGAGTGAGGTCAAAAATACAGAAGCTGACTCAAAGAAAGGCCAGGTCAAATTCCCCGTGCATTTACTGAATTCCTTACCTTTGGTCAGCTTATCCTGCCTTCAGAGAATGTCAAATCCTGACTCAAATTGGCAATATTTCCTGTGCTTAGTATTAAACTTAAGAGACTGAAACAATTATGGCCGGTTTTAAGCAAGATTACTTTAACTCAGACTAGAAGCTTTGCAAGAATAGCTTTCCTGCAGAGTCAGCCAGAGGGAGTCAACAGTACTTTATTAACACAATATGAAATCTGCAAAGAGGGAAGTAAAGCATGCAGTTTTGTAGCAAGGCCAGCCAAAAGAAATAACCTGCCCTCCAACATCACCAAATCGCTTGGGAAGCGGAGTGAAACGGAGTGCACTGAACATTTTGTCTCATCGGATTTGCTGGTGAAATATTCGAGCCATCGCTTTTGCTTCTAGAAGCCGTGGTGCCAGGGAAGCAAAATGGAGGTGCAGACTGGGCAACTTTGAGTTGTTTTGCTGTGGCTCATCCCTAATCTGTGATTTAAGCTGAAGATAATGTTTAGCTGAGGGCTGAGCTGCTGCAAAGATGCTGCTCATGTATGAGCGTTGCGTTGGCTCTCTATGGGCTTTGCAATGCTTTTGCATGTGCTGGATGTCTTCTGCCACCACTTGACTGTGAAAGGCTCTTGAAGTATTTTATATTAGAGGTATTAGCTGACTAAAAACTCTCTGAGATGACTGTGTTCTTCTCCATGAAGCTATTGTTCATGTGCTGGATGGAGAGTTGTATGCGTGCATAGTAAATGCAACACACCTGGGGCACATCAAGCTCCCTGTGCAGCATTTGCATCCTGGGAAACTGTGGATGAATAGCTTGAAAACAGAGAATCTTTGTGCTTTGATCTGCCCTGTTTTAAACACTTGAAGAAATACAGCACGTAAGAGTAATAGTTATCCTCGTGTGTCAGTGGTTAAAACGAGCAAAGCTGCCTGAGGCAATGTCTAAAACCTTGTGATTTCTGTCTGATTTATAACTGATTGCATCATTTTGCAGTATGGGGAAGATGGGTAAATTTCAAGGTAGTATGTGGTGTGTTTCAGTGGTTCATTTCCCTCTTCTGAGCCTGCCTTACGTGCATGGCACCAGTGCAGAAATACAACTCAGTCTGATTTCACTGACGTGGTTTTTGCCTCCCTGTACTGAAATGATCTGCATGTGCATACTGTCCTGTTCACCCCTGCACCATCCTGTTCACGGTGTGCTGCTGACCTGCTGTGTAGCCACGACTTGTCTTTAAGCATTTGCACAGGGCAATGTGCAGTCAGCATCTGTCAGATGTCACATTACTACTTGCTGCTTCATTTCAGACCAAGAGTGTAGTGTTGTGTGAATGGGGCTGCTCGTAGCTGAGATGGTGCTTTCTTTAGAAGTGTTTCTGAAGTGGAAGTGTTTCAGTGGGGAGTGAGAAGCTGAAAATGTGGCAAGGTATATTCCCAAGTTAAGAAAGCAACCAAATACGATGATGCCTGTTTTACTTCTGCTAACGCTGTTGTCCACCTCAAGCACTCCTCCTGGTCCATAATGCTTGTGGTCATTGCTGATAACTAAACAGCTCAATAGCACCAAAAATAATTTAGAATCTCTGCTTTGGCAATTTACTGGTGAACAAAGACAAGGAGAAACATAGATCATAGGATGGCTTCGGTTGGAAAGACCTCAAAGATCATTTAGTTCCAACCCTCCTGCCTTGGGCAGGGTTGCCAACCAGCAGATCAGGTATGTTGATGTTGGAAGTGTAATTTGAGAAGAAAGGTTGAGACTTAAAGGCCAAACTGCTTACTCGCTTATTAACCCTAGAGGGTCGTTTTCTTCTCTCTTTCTCTCTCCCTCTGTTTTTTAATACTGGAAATCAAACTGCATTGCTTTATGGGCCTATAGACTGTATCAGTTCTTTGGAATGGCTTCGTTATAGGAAAGCAGAGCTCCCCAGGGGGAGGAATGTAAAGATTAGTTTAGGACAGGAAAGAAATATAGGCATTACGTGGGAGAGGCTACAGTCAGCTTCTCCCACCTTGGCTCCCATGAGTTCCCAGGCCTCCCACAACTGCAGACCTTGCAAACCATAAAGAATAAAGCCTGTGTTAGATAGAATTTCCCAGCAGAGGATGAAGGTGAAATGATACGTTGGGCACAGTGCTGCCCTGTCTGCGGCAGCTCTCAGGGCTGAGCCAATGATGGGAAGCACATGGACTCAATGTGAAAGATGGCAGAGCTCCGGCTCTGGAATTTGCTCCCTTGGAGCAATTGTATTTTGACTTGGAATACTTTGAGGACTCCTGCAGCTACACAGACTGCAGGCTTTAACTTACAGCCACTCTTTAAACCAATATCTTCAAAATTACTTGTTGGATTACGTGCTTTCCAGAAAAAAATCTGCAGGAAAGACCCGGTCTCCCTGTGTGATGGGCAGTACAAAACAAGAAAGTAAATTTCCTTTCCAAGCCACCTAAGGATTAGTGAGTCAGTAAGGCGCTCTGAGAGGACAGAGGGGAGTTATGTGAACAGATTTTAGTTAGGAGTGATGCAGTTTCCTGATATTATATAAAAATCTCAGTAAGCACTGAACCCTTTTGTGTAATACTGAGCACACTTTTATGCAAGTATTAAGTTCTTCTATGATTCTACACTTTTTTTTCCCAAGCGAACCAATGTTGTATTTCTAAGATGTCACACTAAATTGGACTGTGTTGAAAATATTAATTTGTACAAGCCTAACAAGAGCAAGCAAACCCCTTGTAAGCACCATAAAATCTCCCTTACTCAGCCTGGGATGGTAACTTTTAATACTGCAGTTGCATAAGTCCTGCATAAGGATGCCTGACACAGCAGGCAAAACATAACTGGTGATGCTAATAGCTGGGTGTGTTTAGAGAAAATGACTGTAAATAATTAGATTTTCTGTTGTAAATATACCAGGCTGAAACACAGCCTGACTTTAAAGCCCTGGACCCTGACCTGGATAATAAAAACAACCTGCTTGATGAGGTCTGACCAATCACCCCCACGCTGAAATGCTCAGTAAAACTGAAACATATTGATTCTGGAAGGAATGGGTGAGACTCAGGTTTCAGGCAAGTTCTCATCCCGCCCACAGAAATACTACCTCCAAACCTTGTCAGTGTTGAGGTTCAAAAGGAATATAGGTTTGGATGGAGCAGCTTTCATGCTGACTTTGCATAGGGAGGAGTCTACCTGCATGCTTGGCCCGCTTGCACAAGCAGTGGGTTTGCTATGTGCTCGTGTAGCAAATGTGCTGCTTGCTGCTCTGAAGGGAAATAGCCAGAAAAGAACCATAGAATAGAAACATAGAATAGAATAGAGACATAGAATCATAGAATCACGAAGGTTGGAAAAGACCTAAGAGCTGAATACAAAGGGAAGGGGAAAGAATTGAGACAAGGGATGTTTAGGTTGGATATTAGGAGGAAGTTTTTCACACAGAGGGTGGTGAGGCACTGGAACAGGTTGCCCAAGGAGGCTGTGGATGCCCCATCCCTGCAGGCATTCAAGGCCAGGCTGAATGTGGCTCTGGGCAGCCTGGTCTGCTGGTTGGTGACCCTGCACATAGCAGGGGGTTGAAAATAGATGCTCATGTGGTCTTTTTCAACCCAGGCCATACTGTGATTCTATGAATAAGCCTCACCTGCCCTGGGCATACTACAAATCCTGGGATCACAGTGCAGCTGTTACACACAGTTCATTTGCTATAGGGACATGGAGGTGGATGGATGCAATCACTTGCTGTGTACACCTCTTCTGTTTAGCCCTACTGGAATTTGACTTATGCCCCAAATGGAAGGGCATAATCTCACTTTAACTAAATGCATCTAGATATTTTATTAACCACCTAAGAATCTGCTTTCACTGAAGCTGTGCTCTCCGCCCCCGCGGAAGCCGAGTTGGAGTCTAATTGTGTACTTTGATATTTGGTTTGAGAAAGAGATGAGCCAAGGTACAGGTGAAGGAGAGATGAGAGCGGAATGGAAGCGGTCTCAGAAGCGCAGAAGATGTTACGCTGATTTCCAGCGGAAGCCTGGATTTTCTATGCTGGATGATGCAAATCCCCTGTGTGAGGGATTCATTTAAAATTCAGCACTTAAGTAACTTGTCAGCAGCTCGTTAAATAAACATGCTGGCATATTGAAACCGCATTGGCCACATTCAGCCTTATGTTCCATCAGACATTCTGCCGCTACGGTCCCCAGTATGTAAACTCCCAAAAACCCACTGTCAGTGAAAAGGGCGAAACAACCGCCTTTCAGAACTAAATATATCCCCCTTATCCTGTGAGAAAGAATAACAGGCTGTCATTCACAGCCCCATTCCCAACCATAACTCGCATGCCTTCATCCTCTCCATACTCAAAATCAGACTTCCTGGCTGGAGACAATCCAGTCTTTTTTTTTTTTATGTACCCACCTGAGCTCTCTTACTGACTGCTTTTTTGTCTCTGCATTGGACGTGCTTCATATTTTCCATCAGTCTTTGGTTCTGGCTGTACCTGTTTTTCAGATTGGTACTTTATGGGTTTTTTTTTCCCCCAGTTATATGCCTCTTTCATCCCTCCTTTTCTGATTCTGCTTCTCTAGCTCCTTGTGACTGTTTCTGCTCCCTTTTTGCTCTGCTTCTTGTTACAGTCCACGCCACGTTTCTTTTTTCCCCACTTGCCTCCTTTCTTCTTTGCATTCCACAGAGCTAAGGCTGAAAATGTCTTTTCTTCCTCCTTTGCTTGCTTTTCCAAAGAGATCTTTCTGTGGAGCAAGTTTGGGAACCACTGCTCTGTGCTTCCTGTTCGTTTTTATTCTTCTGACTTCTGAGCTCTTCCTTAGTCTTTCTTTTCCCAGAATATCTTCTAAACACTTCTCCTCTGCCAGACACTGACTCCCCAGTACCTGTCTGCCCTTCCATCAGGCACCAGTGGGACTCCTGATTCTTTTTTCTCTGCCTGTTCCTTGTTCCTGTATCCCAGCACATCTTCACTCTGCTGCTGGAAAGGGAGGAAGTGGAAAAATTGGTTCCTTCACCTGCACTGCATTAACTTGCTGGAGAAGATACCTCTCTCCAGTAGGGAGTGAAGTGAAAAATTTGCTGGGCTGGGTCCCTTCCTCTACCTGCTGGGATTCACTCCCTTCCTCCTTTTTCTCATGGATCAGTACTGTGCTGGTCAAACCAAGAACAGGTCAGGTGGCAGAGCAGACCCCTCTGGGGCAATCACAGTGGGTAATGAGTTGGGTTGCTGGATCAGCAACCAGCTCTGAGGTGGAAATCTGGCCCTGGCTATCGATGCCAAACACCCCATTTGCCTTTTCCTGCCTTCAGAAATCCCGTCTGCTGTGTGGGGACTCTGCTTTCTTGAGAAAGGAATAAAGAAGCAGCAGTGTGGGAGAACTGCAACCTAATATACGCAGAAAAAGCCAGATTTCCCAGAAAAAAGCCTAATCCAACCTTTAAAACATGGAGAGCAGTGTTATAATAAACTGCTGGCAAGCATGAGCCCTGAATCTTACTGATGTTTGTGTCTGCACGAGTATCTATGACAACAAATAAATCTACTGTTTGGGAAGTGTCCTTGAGAACATCGGTGGGGGGGCTGTGCATTGTGTTGGTATCACTTAGCATTTCCAAGCTGTTAATTCCTAAGTATGACTGTAGATGGGTATGACTACGTTAGGAAAATGAACTAATTAGTTACAAGATTTTTCTTCTTGCTTGCAAATGGGACCAGCTCAGAATAATGCTATTTACTTTAGCTGATTCCAGACTTTTTGGGCGTAGGAAGGAATGAATATTTTTAGGAGCTTTAATACTAAACAGGAGGTTTAAACTCGAGGTCAGTGGACTTTGAGTCCCTTTCAGACATTTAAGGAAGGTAGGAAAGTGAATCTAACCTTAACTTGTGGTCAGTTTTCACTCTGCAATGCTACAAATCCAAAAGCAGAAAGCAAACGAAACCAGACAGTTTAGATGCTGAGCATTCAACTTAAAATATGTAGCTCTGAAAATGCCAGTCCAACTGATTCAAGTTTTTCTAGTAAGAGGACAAGTTGAAGACATCATTGCAAAACAAAGGTCCAACTGGACCTTTTGATCCCAAGACACAGCACAAGGAGCTGCAGTGTGACAGTGATGGGTCACTACCATGGGTCCTTTGGAACATGGTGGTGATGGGTCAGTGGTTGGACTAGATCATCTCTCTGGTCTTTTGTAACCTTTATGACTCCATGGTTCTATATATCTGGGCTTTTTCTGTTCTATGTATCCTGCTGTTCTATCTCTACAGGCTGAGCCAGTAGGCTCTAGACAATTTTGCTTGTCGTCTACAGTTGCTTGAGTGTTTAGAGCTTGACAATTGAAAAGGCAGAAACTGGGGTTGTGAAATAGAGTTAAGTCTGTCTGGACAAAGTATTTGAGAAGTGAGCAAGTTGAGGAGAAAAGTGGAAGAGGAGAGATTGGTCTGAAGAAGAACCTTGTTCATTATGGCTTTGTAATGTGTGACTGTTAAATCTGAATGAGCTTTTAATGCCACTGATGAATAATTTATATGCAAGCACGGTAAGAGGTGTGCAATGCAAATCATGCCACAGTGAGAAGATGAATCTGTGTCTGCAGATGCTAGAAGCCTGGAGTGCTCCTGCAAGAAGCCCCTGATCTTGCACTGGTGGTGAACTGGTTGGAGAGCAAGTCTTTGTGGTGCAAGAGTATGTACCTCTGCCTGTAACAGCCTCCAAGCAGCTCTGATTCTGACAAACTTGCTCATTAAGTACACGGACCCCTCTCTAGAAGCTAATGGGAAGCTTAGAATAACGACTAAGCTGTGTTAAACAATATCAGGATCTGAGCGCATATTTGGTAACAAGAAGACAGTCAGCAAACTGCCAGTCCAAGGAAAGGTCGTCCAGGAAAGGCTGTTAACAATGCAGTGATTTAAGATATCTGAATGTCTATCTGGAAGGGAATAGCAGAGTTTGGAGAGCTGGTGCAAATATGTTTATGTGCAGCATTGGTGAGTAAATCATGGGCCGTGAGGATGATTTGTTTGCATTGGGACTGGGAAATTCGACTTGTACCTGAGATGCTTTAAGGATCTTATTTTTGTTCCTTGATCATTTCAAACTTTTGATAGTTCACTGAACAAAATGAGGAATTAAGGAACGGCAGCAGAGTCCTTTGCATATGTTTTTAATCACTGTGTAGAGCTGGTAATCATTATAGATTTAAGAGTAAATTCAAGGAGCCTTATGAGAAAGGGAAGGCAACGTATTTCAGAGTTTGTGATGATTTAGAAAGCAGAGCTAGCGATACTGTCAAGGCCTCTCTGGAGGCCTGACACCGGGGTTCAACTGGTCTTACTGTTTCAGATACCCGCCGCCAAGATTTATCTGTGTTTCACCAAGTATGAGAAATACATGGACACGGGGGCTTCCGCCTGTTCTCCCCAAAAGCCATCAAGCCGCCTCCATTAATGTCAGTGCACTCGTAAATTGTTTGCTTGCACCGAAGTAGGCAACTCCTGCCACTGCACAGAAGCTCCCAGAGGTGTCCCATGCCTCCTGTAAATCCACGGGCATCCAATAAAGTAGATTCACTGCAGATGGACTTAATCAGTTGCATCCCCTCCTTTGGAATTAGAGGGGTTCACACTTTTAAAAGCAGAGTTCTCACAAGCGAGAAGGAAGGAGGGTTGTTTTTATTAATGGCTATCAGATCTGGATAGCTGATTCCACTCATAGGGAACACAGGTTGCAGAACTGTGGGCTGCTCTGGCCTTATCGACATCCTGTTCCTCTGCTAATCTTGCTATTTAATCCTCAGCACGCACTCTCTGCTCTCCCCCTCATGCACAAACAATCCTCTCGTTTATGATAACTTATTTTCCCTCTGTGCAAAGAAACCTGGTGGGTTATTTGTTCTGGTACTCCTCCGGTAAGCCAGTGATGCGTTTGCATTCCATTCCCTCGCTTCCCTCCAGCCCTGGCGACGTCTGCCAAAATTAGTCAATAGACAACAACACAGTGGAAGCTTTAAGAACACGTCAGAGAAGGCTTGAACATTACCCGTTAATGTTTACAGCTCCTAATGATGTTAATTAATCACTCCTAGAGGTTGCCTCACCCCGGAGCCCAAAGGCAGGAGTTTAGTTCTCACAGATACGCGCTCAGATTTGGATAGCAGAGTGGCTGCTTGCAGCAAGGAGCTCAGCAAGGATGAGCTGCCACATTATTTATGTGGGGTGGACAGGTTCAGCTGCCTGAGCGATGTGCTGTCGTGGCTGCCTTGCTCCTGTTGGATCACGAAGGTTGCTTTGGCTGTCTACGCAAAGAACAGCCAAGCATCTGGGTGCAGGCTCAGCCATGGCCGAAAAGATTGATGTTATATTCAAGCTGTTGCTGAAGAATGGCCTTTTGGCATTGGAGAAGGGTGTGCAGAGAGCACTTTGTACTAGCATTAATTATTACAGCAGAGATTACTGCCTTTGCAAAATCTGAAGTTGTTACCTCTGTCACAAAACAGACGTTACTGATGGAAAAAACAGGTGTCTCTTCTATCTCTTGCTTGAAGGATTTGTTAATGATAGGTCTTGTCCCAACGTGAAATATGCTGTAAATTGGATTGAACTGAAATTCTGTATTAGTTGATTTAGAGACGACAAAAATATCACCTTCCTGGAGGAGAGATTTTGGCCGCCTTTGTTGGTTTTTTTTTTTTTGGCCCATTTTTTGGCTTTTCCTGAGTCTTCTCTCTTGTTTGCAGCAGGCCTGATGTAAGAACAATTTAGAAGTTTTAGTAATAAGCCAAAATTTAGCAAATGGGCCCAATTACTGTAGCTCTGATGTCTCTGTAGTTCTGCACGTAGACAAAGCATAGGAACAGAACGGAGCAGCCAAGCCCCTGCCATTCTTTCTCAGAAATTCATCTTCACAGTTCAGAGCTTGTCTTCACTCTCTGAGCAAAAGGAGAGAGACAAAAAAAGAGAGGAGACAATCCGTATTGGCTGCCAAGTGATTCAAAAGAAGCTTCAACTTGTTTCATGACATTCTCCAAAGAACTCACTCACTTTGGGCAGGCTTTCAGTGCACAAATACAGTTTACTGGGGAAATATCCATGGTAGGTGGACAGTTGGGCTGGGTGATCTAGGAGGTCTTGTCCAACCTTGGTAGGTGGACAGTTGGACTGGGCGATCTTGGAGGTCTTGTCCAACCTTGTAGGTGGACAGTTGGACTGGGCGATCTTGGAGGTCTTGTCCTTGGTAGGTGGACAGTTGGGCTGGGTGATCTTGGAGGTCTTGTCCAACCTTGGTAGGTGGACAGTTGGACTGGGCGATCTTGGAGGTCTTGTCCAACCTTGGTAGGTGGACAGTTGGGCTGGGCGATCTTGGAGGTGTTGTTCAGCCTTTACGATTCTGTGGTAGGTTTCTCCAGGAGAAATTCCTTTGCATAGGTGGCAGAGAAGGAGGAAATGCATTTCCAAGAGTAACAGGGCATAGTAACGGCAGAAGACTTTGATTAAGGCTCTGGTGATATCTCTGGTTGGTTGTGTTCCAAGCATTTCCAGACTGGAGCTTGCTCTTTGAAAGAATTGTCTGCCTTTGTGGCTCGTTACACAAAACCTAGTTATGAAGCAATTTTCCAATCAGCTGCTTGTGAACTGCTGCCATATTGTGTTGGGACCGCGTTCCGTACTCCTTGGTTACTTGGAAAGCACTGCTGGCAGGCCAAGGGCGTGCACGTACCATAAGGCAGATAGGACTGATGGATGCAGCGTCAGCTCCTGCAACCCAGAGCTGAGGGAACGTGGCGGTGAGGCCAGTGCTTGGCACAATCGAGGTGTGATTTGTCTCTGTCCTGTTGGCAGGACCTCAGCACTGATGAATTGCCAGGCAACTTTCACACACGTCAGGATTGACTTCATGAGGAGCAGTGCGTGCGGAGTGTGAAATGCAATACAAGCAGGGCCTGACACAAATACTTCCCCCATTATGCGGGGTTTCAGAGCAAAACCTTTCTCTCCATTCATCTTCCTCCTGTCTCCCCATTGCTCACCCCTGCTGCCCGGGGAGTCCCGTGAACGGACCCATTGGCAGTCCGTTCAGCTCAACAAAACAGCCTTGTGAAAAAGGGAAATATAACACGATCGCTTCCTATTTCTTTCTCCTTTCCTCTGCATCAAAGGCCGGGCTGGCTGTCAGGAATGTTCAAAATGAATAAATAAAGCACAGGAACCCCCTGCTTCAGACGGAGTCTCATTCACTCGCCGTGAAGCCCGGCCAATTCCTTCGCTGACAGTGCTCGAGTCAGCAGGCAGAGCAAGAAGATCATTCAAAGCTAATCAGTAAAGTGTAAACCTATTATGAAAGCGCATTTACCCCTCGCCTCCCTCCTTCCTCTAGAAAACCAATCCCCAAATCTGTGGGAATAACACGCCACGTACATAAAAGTTGCTATTACTTAGATCCCCTGTTATTAGGTCAGCGATGCCACTGATGAAATGCTCCCCAGAGCCCCGAGCAGAGGCACATAAATCCTGCAAGAAATTCACGGCGTAATTTGTTACAGCTAGAGGGCATAAGATGCATTACAGCAAAGCCTGCGTGTTAGGCTCTCCCCTGTGATTCTCCAGGCTATCTCTGGTAATAAAAACCTCATCTTGATTTCTGATCCTTCATATTGATTTCTGTCAAAGGCTTTTCTTGGGGAAAGGCACTACGGCATTTTTTCATGTAATCAGGGGATCCTTCTGTGCTCTTCTCTCCGCCCCCTGTTTTTAATATAGAGATGAACCCAAGAAAGATTCGTTACCTGGGGACTGTGGGCATATGCAGTGGAGAAGACAGTGAGGACAGCTTTTGCATATGCAATGCAACACCCTGAATGTGAAATTAGAGAGGAATGTTTCTGGTCTGCAATACTGCAGGAAATTGAAACTAAAGCCCCAGCTATGCAATTGCTGTATTTTTAATATAAACCCCCTGTTATTAATATAACGAGTAGAGTCTGTGGGAGTCCTTTGATTAAAATCCAGGCTCAGAGGTGTATAATCACAGCAACTATTAATTTTTGGAGCATTTGCACTCCGTCTTGGGTTGTGAAATGACCGACTCCACTCCTTTTCCCTGGTGCAAAGCAAGTGGTAAATATTTATAGCAGTCATCCTTACAAGAGGAGAAACTTTATATGTGCTCATTGCTTTTGTAACTCGATAGCAGTTGTGCTGAAAGACAACACCTGCTAATTGTATTTCCCATCACATCCTTTTCCTCTTGAAGGATAAAATATGGAAGGTTGGGTTTATTTTTCTAGCACATACAGCAAAATTCACTCAAAAGAATCTTTGTTCCCTTTTAGCTATCTGTTTATTTAATAGACTATGGAAAATGTTAAGCTCTGTCAAAAAGCCTCATTAAAGAATAATTTATAAGCTTCATTTAGATGTTCATCTCGTAGGCTGGCTTAATGGAGAGCCAAAATACATCCTGGCAGGTAATAATTAATGTCAACCTTGACACTTCAGATCTGCTCTGCCATTCATTGGGCCAGGCAGGAGCAAGTCACAGCCAGTCCTGCTAGTTCTGCAGTGTCTCTGGCATTCACCATGCTGAAAGCTTGGCTGTGTGTGACACACGTGCTTCCCATGTGCTGATCTTTTACCTATTTTGGATGCAAGCAAACGTGTCTGCTGGGAGAACTATTTTGATCACCTAAATGGAGGCCTCCCATGAAGAGGAGCTTCATAGCAGGCAGTTCTCTGACTTCTCTCTGTGCCAGAAAGTCCTCATCACTCAGCCAGATTCAAATGAATTGAAATATTGGGCGATGTCCAGCCTTTGCTAAAGCTGATGGCAGCTCTCCCACTGGCTTCAATAGGGGCAGGATTCTATCTGCCACGTTGTTAAGTCATCAGAGTAGATTTTATCAGTGAGATCTGTCTAGTCTTGGCTGAAAAATGCCTTACTGATTTTTAGAGAAGATGAGGGACAGCTCATTTAAAAGAAGAGAGCAACAAGGATTATGCTCCAACACGCCATGCTGACTGCCACAGGTCTGTCACCATCCCTGTGCCATCAGAGATGACCCCACGTGTGGGCACACCACATAATTGCCATAATTGGATAAAAAGCTTCTCTTTAACTCTGCTCCATTAAAATGATCTGTTTTGGGTTAATTTTTACATTCAGATTGCTTTGGGTGGGTGGGTGGAGGAGCAGTTCTGGCTGTGGTCATAATGCAGGACTGAAGGGGAGTTGTTTTCTCAGCCTTTCCCAGTTGCAATAGAACAACTTGCCTGTCTAAAGGCTTGTGTACAAGCAGCATTGTCACTGATTAACTCTGCATGCCTGTGTATCTTAATCCCATTTAATAGGATCACTTGCTCTGGAAAAGCAAACCCATAAAGCTATCCAAGAGCAGTTAATGTGGTGCTTATATTTAAACACCAGCTTTAATCTTTGTTAATTTTCAAGTCTAGATGAGATTCAGGACTACTGAACCTGACTAGATCAGACCAGACAACCTACAGGGTAGTTAAAGAACTCCTTTAATCACTTATTCATATGCTGGGATACTGACTATGTCTGCCTACAGCCTTGAAGCCTCATCTGAAGTTGAGCCCCTGGGTTCATCTGGGATATAAATTTAACAACAGGGTCCCATTTTGCCTGTAAGACTTATTGAATAAGAAAGATCAGCATACAAACTCCATCTTACATTTTGGGAGTATTTCACAGATAGCCTATGAATTAGGCAGCGAGGGTTTTGATGCATTTCTCACTGCCTCCCTCCATCTAGCATTTGCTTCAGCTTCCTCCAAATCACTGTCTGGATTGGTTAGGCTCTCTGGCATCGTTTGCTGTTACTGTCTTAGTAGGGAGGATTTTACTTTTAATACCTTTTAACTGTCTTTAGAGAGGTTTATCCTGGAACTTTGGGGCCCTGCTTCTCAATTTGCACGTACATAGTGACCCATTGGATGGTATAAATCCTAGAGAAAATTACTTGCATCATAAAAACAGTCTATATTCCTTAGCACACGGCCTTACAGTACTGCCCTATTAAAGCTGCCCATCTCCAGCTTCAGCTAAAGTAAATTTCCTGAGAAACCGTAGGTGTCAGCACTCGGTTTAGAAAGGTGTAAGTATGTGCTTGACTCTGCTGAGACGTGAAGTTTCACTGAGATCAGCAGCACTGCTAAATAAGGCTTCATTTGGGGAACGTCTTTGAGATCAGGCCTCAATTACAAAGGTCCTTCAGGTTGGCACAGGCTGCTTGATAAGGCTGACAGCAGGCACCTGGGCTGCAGCACTGGGTATGTGATTTGCTATAGAAAGAATTGTATTTCTGTGTCATGGCAGACTGCATCACCTGTTAAACCTTACGCATTCAGACATGTAAAGAGCCACTGTGCCTAAAGTGTACACGTGCTTCATATAATTACAAAGCTGGACTGTATGAGGAGTTACACATTAGTCTGGTTTCCCCACTTATGAGCCCTGCTGCTCAGGATCTCAGTTCTGCAGGTGCTGCTTGCAGCAGAACAAAGATCACTGCCATAGAATGGATGTGTGCAGTCTGTAAGAATGATACAGCCATGCTCCCTGGAGCAAATGGTCTCCTTAAGGGTGAGTGTTTATCTCTGCTCACCGACACTCGATGAAGCACTGGCCGATCTGATCCTGGAGAGTTTCCCTGATGTCGAGCCCTTCTGTTTCTCTCAGCTGGTCCTTGATGAAGTCCTCCTCGTGTCTCCCCTGGGCTTCACCTTGCAGGGCATCTTCTTGCTTCGTGTGCATCTGTGGGGTAGTGTGAAGGGCTTTCAAGTGAGGAGGGAAGCTCTGAAAACAAGAGGAGAAAAGAAAAGGTACGGTGAGAGGAAACTTAATACACACCAGGTTCAGTGATTCTGAGCTTAGGACTGAATTTATTTGCGGGAAGGCAGGAAAAAGCCCTGCTCTCATAAGAAGTGCCTGGATGCACACAATGGCCTATTGTTAGCGTTTCAGCATTAATTAACAACGTTGCAATGTACAAAAACAACCCTTTCAGCTGTGGGATCCCGGTATCTCAATGAGACAGGTGAGAAAGCTGCTGTTCTGCAAATGCCAGCTTTATCCGTGTCAGAAGGGTGCCAGAGGTTTTTAATTGAGTTTTCAAATGTTTGGACTTCCCAGTGGTACTTTTTAATTTGCCAGTATTGTTTTTAATTTGTTCACTTAAAGTTTTATATGCTTGGTCATCGGTTTCCTGGTATTTTGTTGCAGCTGATAATATTCCTTTAGGAAATCAACTTCCTTTGAGGAACAAACAAACAACACAAAAAAGAATAAACAGCCTCCCAAGCGCTGCAATAAAAATCATGGCTCCCCAAGTTTCCCATGATTTGATAACCTTGGCAAGAAGGACTTCTAAACCAGCCTTACAATAATAATTTCTGCTCCATGATTGATTTTACATGTGTGCTTTAAGAGAGATAAAAATGAAAGTCTCTCTGGTATGCAAATACAGAAGCATGAAAAATACCATCTGTGTGGGTGGCCCGAAACTTTGCATTTTTCACTTTGCAATGGTTGATAAAGTTAATGTGTTCTCAGTGTTTTATGAGCCACTCTCACCTTGGAAGGTAAAGAAAAGCGGGTATTTTTTAACGACGGAAATTAGCTTTGAGTTTTTCAGTAAATCCAGAACAAAATAATTCCCACATACCTGGGATGGATTGATGTTATGTGACAGTGTGTGCCAAACAGAAGAATGGGAAAGAGGAGAAAATGTGATAAGCTGTTTTTGTGATGCTGTGTTTTCTCCTCTTCGAAGGCAGTGGCTCACGTATAGGTGGCAGCAGATGTGAGCAAAAGCCCAGGACTGCATTTCTGGCTTCCCACCTTCAGAACATGTCTTTAACTCAACAGATCTCAGGCTAACTCAGTAACACGTTCTCCTCACTATGACTCTGGAAATGTGTTTTCTACTGTGCCGCAAGTCCTAATTCCAGAGGACTCCCACAAAGACCAGAAAGCTTCTATCAAAGGTTTGGCCAGCTTACATTTAAGATCGGTTATTCGGTGTTTTTCCATGCTTCAACCAGCTTCCAAAAATCACTAACGAGTGCCAAGCAAATTTGGTTTCAGAAAGTATACAGCGGGTTTGCACACTGTCCAAAGAAAGCATTAGAGGCCCCGTTTAGGAAAGCAATTTACTGCCTTCCCTGCATCTGCAATGTGTGGAAAAGGAATTGGTCAAGGCCACCACTGAGAAAATATTCAGACGGAAACAAGAAGAGCAGCATGCTTCAGAACGGCAGCTGCACTTGCTCTCTGTCTGAGCATATGACCCGAAGATGTTTGCCTCTCACCCTGAGATGTTATCTTCACTCATTTGTCACTTTCTATAGTCATCAAGTGTTTCCAATTCTTCACTTTCAACAGCAACTCTTTTAAAGGACAGCGCAGCTACTGTGAGCACTACTTATCTCCATTTTACTTGCAGCATTAAATGAACTTCTGAACAGCCAGCTCTAGCAAAGGGGACCCATGGGGCTTGCTTTCCAGATTGTTATCTAGAAGCAAGATTCACTTCCCTTCCATAGTTCCCCACTCAACTTTTAGTTTCACTGGTGTAATGCTTAAGGGACTGCGCATTCCCAGCAGAGTGCTATTAGAGGTATTGGTCCCAATTCTGCTAATGAAGAGATGAGCCAGCTAGAGCCAACACAGCTATCCCATGTCTTTCTACACTGCTATGGCACAGTCTGAACAGACACTGTGTTATGCTCAGACAGCCTACTAGTTTTTTTCTAACTAGCTGCTACCGGGGAAAGCAGAGGGAAGGGCTGTTTATTTAGAAGTATGTTTTCCAGCATTTCCTGCTGAAGATATGTGAGAAGAATGTGGAATGGGAATGGAAGAAAGGGATTCAGTATTTCCATGAGCAAAGGTAGCTGTGGTGAATGCTGGAGGTGTCCTGCTCGGTGATCCTATCCTGTCCTTTGGGAGGCTGGAAGAAACAGAACCAGTGATCAGGCTGAGATAACACAGTGCAAGAGGCACAAAGGTATCCTCAGCTTTAGGTTGACTTGCAGGTGGTAGAGAAAGACAGGCTTCTCTGCATGAGTTATGTGAACTCTTCAGGGTGAATTTTCATGAGATGGCTGATTGAATGAACAGCTGATTGGCACTGGAAAGGGCCAGTTCCCCCTCTTCCTTATCTGCTGGCTGTGTGGCCCCTTGCCTTCTCCTTTTTGGACTCTGGCACTCAGCTGACCTTGCAGTGAACCAGACCAGCTCTCTAAGAAATGGGAAATAATCTCCTTTATCTTTTCTCTCCCCCAGGTTAATTCTCTCTCATTATAATGAGGTGAATCAGTCAACCAAGGAGGCAGCTGAGAGCCAGAGCCATCGCAAGGGAAGCGGTGGGCAAGCATGGAACGATGTGCTGAGCAGGACAGTCATGCAGCAGCACATACAGGAGAGCATCCGTTTTCATCCACCTCTGAACCTCTCCTTCACACAGCTTCTCTTCTCAGCTGCTCTCCAGTCAGCCCAGAGGGAGCCTTTGATGGCCAGCTGCTCATCACTGCGAGTTTACTGCCCACATGTCTTTCATCAGTGCCAAAGTCAGATGAGGTAAGAGCTATTTGAACTGGCAAGAACGTGCCCACGTGAGCAAGACCAGAAGCAGGGGATTCTTATCTCCCAGTGAACTAATACAGACCACACCTATGCTTGAGTCCAAAGTCAAGAAGCTGGTGTGGACACAGTCCAGCTAACTCTAAACTAGCTGACTCAGATGCTGATGGCAACAGAGCTACAGAACACGCTTTAGTCTCCAAAATCCATGCAAGGCCTCTACCTGTCTCATCTCCATACAGCTATCAGTACATCAGCTGCAGTCAAAGCCCTAAGGCTGAAGTACAGAGATATATTTCCAGAATGGTTTATGAAGAGATGCTCTGTTGTATTTGCCCTTCATCTTTTTCTTTTCTTTGTTTTGTTTTACTATTATAAGACAAAATAAACCACTTCTACCAATGATAGTCCAGCTAACCATCTTCAATAACTCATTAAAGAACAGGAAGGTTGATGTGGCCTCATTCTCATTCAACCATCTTTTCTTCCAGTCCTATTCCTTCCTTGTTGTTAGTGTTTTCTAAATTAAGGCATGCTCACTGCTCACGTGGACAAGAGTTTATTTACATGGACGAAAAGACTGCTGCTGATGTGAAATGTGCTGCTGCTTGATTGCTTCCATTGCTGGGAGAGTGGAGCCAGCTCAGACCTAGGCAAGCAGATAAGATGGGCTCATGGGGAGGAGGCTATGGGCTTGAAAGGAGCCAACACGATAGTATGACACGGCAGGTACAAAAAGACACTTGGCCTGAGTGGGAATCAGTTCTGGCAGGCAAGCTGTTGTGAGGAGTGATAGAGAGAGATGTTGATAACAAATGGCACCCTTGGAAGTAGGCCTAGCGATGGACATCCAGTTGCCCACTGGTGGTCCTTCCGTAGTAGCAAAGCTCTGGAAATAGCACACACTGATGAGATGGGTGAGGGAGAGCATGGAAAGAAGAGCAGGTCTGGTCAGGACAAATGAGTCCTGAAGGATTCATGGCCGTCTAATGGAGAAAATATGCACTGCACTGTGTTTATGAGTGGAGACTGGGAGGCCTGCACATATAAAGAACCAAGAGCTGGCTTCTGTTCTAGGGGAGAAGGAGGAAAGCACTGAATGGCTGTGAGGAAACCATGCCACAGCTATCTGATTTTAAGGGCAGTTTTACAGGTGAACGTACAACTGGCCTGACTCTTCCTTCAGCTACTTTGAAATCAATGCAGTTACGCCAACAAAAGCTGAACTGAATTTGGTGTCTCTCTGGATCTTCCCAAGCAAACTCCAGCCTGGTGGGGTCTGAAAACGGACTGAAGAACTGACAGAAAAATGGGAACAGGAAAGGTATCATTAGTAACAGGAGGAGAAAGGTGTTGACACATGAGGAAACATCAAAAGAACTTATGTACACGTGGGCTAAGAAGTAAAATTGGTAATATCTTAAAAACTGCTTCCTTGACCTGTAAGAACTGATCCAAGATTACAACAGGGTGTGGAAGACCAAGACACTGAATCAGTGTTAGACTATTACCTACGCTCTAAGCAGAAGATGAAACAGATAAAATTGGAGTGAATTTAATGATATCACCTAAAAATAGAGACTCCAGCTGCAGGAGCTGCTGAAGAGATACAACAAGATGTCCAGATGATAGCAGTTTAAAAATGATGTAATTGTACCATTGTTTTAGCTGTCAGTTCTCTGCCATCTGTTGTGCATTTGCAGCGCATTTTCGTAGGAAAGCTTTTCTTCTTTTGTCAGATAGACTCAAAACAAGGATAGAAAACCAAGTCCATCCAGGAGCCTATGTATAACAAAACACGGTTTCCATTTTCTTGCTTTGCAGTTCAAGAAAGAAAATGTGCTAAGCTTGCTTTCTTTTGACCACAGTTCTTGTGCTGATCACAAAAGTGTACGTCGCCCTGAACTCTTGCCCAGTTGCGAGGAGGCAACTGCAAAAGGTGGGAACTGTGTTCTCTCATCAAGGAGCAGATTGCAGACTGAAAAATATTTGTCCATCCAATAATGGAAGAAATAGGTATTGAAAGGGCAGGAACTGTGCCAAGACAGGTGGTCAGTGCAAAAGGATGGCTTCAAACAGCTCCATCAGGAGTGTTTTCCTGCTGACCAGTCTCTGACCTACGCCTTGCAGCATTGCAGACCTACTTTCCATGTGCCCATGTACTCGATCTGGAATTCTAAAGTGTTGTAATGAGACAGTTTGATGAGGGCAACTTTGCAGCTCTCTATACTTAATGTGAATGTTAAGGAAGACAAAAGGCAATTTATTTCTAACATCGCTTCTCTCAGCGCCTTTAATGTTTCTGCTTCTGAATCAAAGGGAGGCATTCTATAGTAAGACACTAATAAATAGCTTTTCCTTGGGGGAAGAAGTATTTTCCCATCTTTAAGAAATTTCTTTGGCCATGTGAAATTCAAATTTGTTAACTTGCCCTGCAAACAGCGACTCATTTAGAAACAAATTACAAATATTAGATGGAGACAGTGAACTTGATAATGCAGTGCTGCCACATCAGTTGTAGAATAATGCATCTTAATGAAGGCTTCCCATGTGAATAAACCATTATATTTACAAGCTTTTCACAGTTAATGACCCAGAACTGGATAACGAAACTCACATTTTTAGTGTGGTCCTCTGTCAGCAAAAGTATACATATTAATAATTGATGTTGCTGTGAAAATAGGGCATAATAGGAAGATTCTTGAGTTTCTGGGAAAATAGGACTACATGGTCCATTAACTTAAAATGCTTATCTAATGTTTGATGGGCTTTGTCTTTAAAATCCTTGTTCAAATTAATAAGGCAAAATGGACGTTTGTCTAAAAGAGAATTTTATTTCCAACTCATCAGTCACAAGTGCGCTGATGAGAGAGCTGTTTGATCTTCTGCTCTTTATTCCTTCTCCCCATCTCCTCTACGAAGAGAATGTAGGTTTCACCAAAGTGAAAGGACCCGCCAACAGAGGGAAGGAGCAGTTCCCTATGCATTCCAGGTAAGCCTATGTGATGAAAGCCTCTGTGCACGCTCTCCTTCACACTTAGGAGCCCAATTGCGTAGATCATTCTTTCCTAGCTTGAAAATGTCTGCCTTTCTGCTTAGTCAGCTCAACAACTTTTCCCAACACAGACTGCTTTATTGTTCATTATAAAACACTTAGAGGTGTGCAGGCTGGCTGAACATGCTTAAGGCTAGAGTTCTACATCTAGGAGGCCCCATACTGTGGAACTAACTGCTCTTCAATTGTTCCATTACAGCTGCACTTACAAGGAAAGATAGTCTTCGTTCCAGTGAAATAAATACATTTCATTCCATTTCACGTTTCAAGGCTAACACTCATCCGATGCCTGAAAGGTGGATTTACTGCAGCTTTTATTACTGGGTACTTAATTTAGAACGGTTTCTTTTCTTAGATCTGAAACAGCACAGCTGAAAGATGCACTGCGTGGTTTTAAGGGACTTTTTCACTAATTGTTTTGCTACAGACAGCATTGTCCAAGACTGTAATCCTTCAATAGACGTAGTGATTGAGTAGCATTTTGTTGCTTCAGAAGTAGCAGTTTGTTTCTCCAGAGGACTTTATTTTCCAAGCAAAGCAAGTATTTTTCATGGTCATTTATATTCATGAGCAGTGAAAGCGAGATTCTTACATTTGAGCTACACAGACAAGCAGCTCCTTACTAGCAGATGAAAGGAATATTCTACCTAAGCAGCTGGGGTCTTGCTCTTTGCTAATTTATCCTTATTTTAAGCTGTGATCCAAAATCTCTGCGGAAGTTTAATAGATGTGTTAGCTGTGCTCTTCCTTTCTTGTTTTTCTCGTTTTGTCTGGCTGCAGGAAGGATGTGTTTCGAAGAGTTCTCTTGTCTGATGAAGATTGTGTTCGTATAGGTTCCATGCTACACAAATGGTGATAGCCACATCAATTATATGGCTGAATTCCTAAATTAGGCGCAAAAGAGGAACAACTAAACAAAATATATTGCATTCATTAAAGCTTCCCTACTATACGATTCACTTCAATGGCTTTCCCAATTAAAGTAATTGTCATATGCATTCAAACAAAGCATTTGTAGTAAGAGGTCTTGTTTGAAAAATATTGAAAAAGGCCGCTTCGTAGACTTGTACAATCTATAAATAAATATTGACAAGTTTCCATAAGCTCAAAGAGAATCAGAAGTGGAAAAAGGCATCTATATTCATGGCCACATAAGTTTATGTAATTACGGTTATGTTTATTTAGATCATATACTTGGGCATGCTGTCAAACTTCCACTAGAACTGACAACGTTTTGGACTCTGAAAGGCAGCGTGATTCCAATCAATGAAAGCCAAATTATTCAGTGGGATTCTTGCTTGCCTGCACCATTAGACAGACTAGTTATCACTCTTTAGATGTATCTGCATGCCTGGCTAAATAACAAAAGCTTTTGCTGACATCTAAGCATCCTCTAGGCTGCAAATATAACAAAAATCACTGTAATCTCAAGCCTGATAAAAACAGGCCTGGTGTGTAATGCTACTGTGTTTGCCTACTTCCAGGAAGAAATATAATATAACTGAAGAAATATTTCAAATGTTATGTATTTATGGAGCTTGCAGTTTGTCCAGTCCCATACAGTATTTATTTAGCCATAGGCTCGAATGTTTACACTGAAGGCTATTCCAGGAAACACTGAGTTTTTTCTAACTGGGTGAAATGAATTATATTTATCAGGAATTCAAAGAACAAGCAATGTTTGGCAGGCTTTTCTCAGATATAAATAAAAGCATTGGCCAAGAAAACATGCCTAAATTAGGGTATGCTTAAAAGAGGTAAGCAGGAGAAAACAGTTATTTAAGACCACATTGGTCCACTCATAGGATATGGAAGGAGGAAGAGCAGTGGAAGTGTTTTGTGAGAAAACCACAGATAGGCAAACGTTGTGCCATTAACTCCTTGGTAAGGGCTGAAATGATGGAACAGAACAGTGTGAGAGCTGTGTACATCAGTAGGTGTGTGTCTGAGATGACAAGGAGCTTGTGTGTGTGCACATCCAAAGCATCCAGGGCTCAGTCCTATCAACTGCCTAAGCATGTGAAGCACTTCCTCCAATGGGATTGATTACTTGTGCTCCTTCCATGAAAACATGAGCACAGGGGATTCACAAGCCAAAAACAGACAAGTGGAAGCCTGCCAGTTTGAAAACCACAACAATGGCACACCGAATTGGCCTGCAGTGGTAAAATAGAGCAAGAAAATACAGGTTGGCTTGTAGAACATATGAATGTTTTCAAGGCAATATGAATCTTTTCAAGACAGCGTGTCTTGCAGCATCCTTAAGCAGTGTGGCTTATGGACTTGGTTCGCAGCATTGGTTGTAGTGGTGGTGCTGGGGGTAAACAGCAGTGTGGCAGCAATGTCAGGAAGATCAGGAAATAGGTCAGGATACAGTTATCAAGATATATGTGCTCTTAGTGAGGCTTGCTTCTCTTTCCAAATTAAACTAGTATTGCAAATTGTGATTTATCGGAGATTTAGAAAAACATGTGCTGAGGGAATCATGCTGTTTCTGCAATTAAGCTTTAATAAATAATAATAATAATGAGGCCTTACTTGCGAGCCAAGAAAAATCTCTGGAACACAGACTTCTACTCTGTCATCGAGCAAAAGAAATAGAATCAAATTCCAGAAAACAAACATAAATTTTTCTGAAGTGAGGAGACAGTAAAGAAAATAATACTGAGTTAAGGAAAAGATTGAACTCTCCTTGTTGCACGTATTTCCAGACTTTTGAGATGAACGTGACTGAATTTTTCCACAAATCATTATTCAGAACTTCAAATGCTCTAGCTGGTTTTGTCAAGCGCTCTTTACATGAAAGCAACACCCACAGTTTAAAAATAACTATAATTACAAGAGAAATTATATTTATTGTAGTAAAAGTCAGGTCTCCTTTGGGATGGACTTGGAGTAATGGATGGCTAGATCTTCTAATTTATCTGTGTCGTGCAGCATTAGAAAAGCAAATTCAACATATTTACACACGAAGATCTGTGGTCATTTTTTAGAGGGCTGACATGATCATACATCAAAGAGACCTGACCTTTGGAGCTCGCTGCCTATCTATCAGTGTGAACCCATGCTTTCTTGCCTTTCATTTCCTTTGGAGAGCATGGATGGGAACGTGGCATGAAAAGTAAAAGTGAAACACAACGGGGAAATATAAAAATACCAGAAATATGAAGAGATTATTTTTATTTAGAGGCATTCTTCCCCCCTCTCCCGCTTACTTTGATTATATACTTGATAAAGAGTAATGAGTCTGAGCGCAGAACTGAAAACATCAATTTTCTCGCTCCTAACTGGAGGTCAGGAAATGAATTCAATCCATGTGTTTGGTTTGAATTCCCTTCATCCCTACGATCAAATAGATCTTCCTTCTCATAAAATGCAGTAGGTGGCTATTTATACCCTAGCGATCTGTTACTCCTCCATTGGCCGCTGAGAGAGGAGTGCTTGGCTGTGAAGACTTGCAAGAAACCGTCATGGGATTTGGTAGGAAATGATCCCTTGTTTTGCAGAAGGTGTATTGTCTGATTTATTTTCAGTACGTTCCAAACATTCCTCATTTTACTCTATGCCACTTAAAATCTTTGTCTTAAAGAGAGGCAGAATCGACAGACAAGCTCTGGTTACCTAAGCTGGCCATGCTTACTGTTAATGACTAGCAGATATGAAAGGCAATAACCCATGACATTTTATCCGTATTTAACTTGGTAAAACTTAGATAAATGCACATGCTACATCTTACGGATAAGATTTCATGGTCATTCTTAACTGATGACATATGTTTGGCAGATGTCTGCTGCAGGTACAGCTAGCTTTCATAAGAGCCATAACCTACCTAAGTGCTGGCTAAGGAAATCATTCAAACTCTCGGGGAGAAGCAGAAAGCGTATTTTCACTGAAAATTAAATCACTGTTTTTCAAACGATCGTTTAAGATCTATAATAAATAAACCACATGAAAAGCAAAGATGGATCCTTTGCAAGGCAGGTGCTCAGAAGCAGCTTCACTAGGACTTGAAACATTTGTTGGAAGGACGGTTTTGGTGGGAGGAGATGTGCATTCTGGAGAGGTTCTGGGGAGATTCCTCTCTCTGTCTGCCTTGTCAGCAGGCTCACTTTCATTTCACTTTCACTCTATGCAATCTACCTGAGCACAGACTTCCCTATACTTCTGCAATATGTATTCTATACTGACATTGCAATATGGCAATTCTAATGTCCTTTTCCCTTCTCCTGCCATACACGCACAGTAGGTTGCAAAGGGTTGTGAGAAGACACTGCTCTTTTAATTCTTCCATTGTCTTGGCACTCTGAATTAAAAACTGATACTAGAATTCCCTTTCTCTGTCATGCCTGCATCACGTTCCTGGGGCAAACTCTAAACTCCTGCCATATGCTCTGCACTGTGCACACATAGCACGAGAGCTTAAGACAAATTGAGGTACTTCTGTGCCATCTATCATTTCTGTTTGGTTCTGTATTCCTTAGAGACTCCTTTTAAAAAGGGACGACTCTTAGAAATTAATTTCTTGTCTTCTGTTAAATTACAAAAGTCTGAAGAACAAACAGGCGACGCTACTATATATTCTCTAGACAGCACCACTTACCATCCCCAGAAATATCATTTCCTCTTCTCTCATTTTCTGTGTTTTCTTGCGCTGGATATATCCTCGCCAAACCTGAATTGTAAACAAAACTCTAATGAGATAAATGGGCCTTGTTACAGCTTCCTTTGCTGTGGCAGACGGGGGAAAAAACAAATAGAGGAAGGAAAGGCACAATATACAATTGAAACTATTACTCTTTAACAGGTTAGCAGCTGCTATATTCTTTAAAAAAGAAATTCCTAAGTTTGTTATCCTCTTGCACTGGCATATCTATCTTCTAGCACAACAACATCGGGGTCCAGAAAGCGTTTAAGCATTTAGAGTGAATTCCTGTTCTCATCGGGCTGAATTATTCCGAATTAATCATGCATAAGGAATTCTTCTGGAATTTAGCAGTGATATCCCATTCTCATTTTTCTCAAGATATGAAATGAACCCTTTCCCCAGAGGCCACAGGAAAAGGCACTGGATTTCAAGGTGATGCCAGAAAGAGCAATTGAGGTCATAAAAATCAGAGCAGAAAAACAACATATAGGTTATAGAGTCATCCTGCACCTCCGGAGCAGGACTGTTTCCATTGATCTCACCTCTAGGGTTATGCCTCATTTTTTTAAGTGGCTTAAATGATGTATTTCACCTTGCTAAACACCCTGAGAGCGATCCATTCAGAGTGTTTCCCACCCTATGAGCTGCGTTGCTCTCTCTGCTGCTGTTCTTCTGAATAAAACATATTGTCCCTTGCTCTCAGCAGAACTCTGGTTACATCAGAGGTCTCACCTTTTGAATGCAGGTGGCAGCGTCATCTGGATTTGGACCTGCGTGTTCCCGAAGTTTTGTATGTCTTTTTCTCTTCTCTTCAAGGTAGATTTGCTTCATGAATAATGCTCGACGCCGGCCTTGGCGAGCACGCTCTGCCACCTGGATCATTTTAATGGCTTCTTCAAATGTCATGGCCTTGACAGGTTTCTTCAGCAGCGTAGCCAAAGAGGAAAGGACAAAGCAGAGCGGTTTTGTTAACTGCCTGCCTCAGTTAGCAAATGAGACAGCGAATTAACCTTTAGTGGAAACCTTCTAAGACAAAACATCTCTGCTACAAACAGCAGAGACTCTTCTTTCAGGGCCATCAGGTGGTGTTTTTGAAATTTGCTATCTCCAGAGAGAATTTTTCAGCGGATCTTAAGCACAAAGTGAACCTGACACGCTGCTGTCGTTTCTACAGCATCCCAGGTAGGTAAGTGGCAAGGCTGGACATAGCAGAATGAATGGGTGGAAGATGGAGAGAAAACAGATGCTAAAGCTCTGGGGCACACCTCCAAGCAGCAAGGAACCCCTGATGCTATAGTGGGAAACACAGATGGTTTATGCAACCTGCTAAGCGTTACCCATTTGGGGAAAAAAAGCATGAAGAACCATAGAGCTTTCACCCATTAAAAGAAAACTCCTTGGTCTGTGCAATGTCTTTTTTGTTTTTATTTTATTTTTCCTCTGGTTTCTGTAGGGATGGGTTTCTGGATGGGATCTTCAGCTCTTTTGCTGAGTGAAACGACAGGCTGATTTGAGCCAGCCAGACCTGGTCAGAAGGTCTGGCTTAGGGAAAAAAGCATGTCAGAACGGGGCAGCTGGAGAGAACCCCTCCTCCTCACTTCTGAGAACTCATCAATGCCTCATGCTCCCCATGGAAAGGCTGAATTATTGTCCTTTCCTGACATTAATCCCCCCATTGGAGACAGTTCACATTCAGTGCTTCCATATATATTGTGTGGAGCTCACTATACTACATTTTCAGCAGGGCTTTCTACAATGGAAATACACAGGAGAACAAATGGTCTGTGCAGCAGATTCCTTTAATAAAGCCATGTCCTCTGATAAAACCCCAGAGTTTTGTGTGTACTCTCAGCTGTTTGTAACAGGGCTGCCACGGACACTCAGCAGCACAGTGCTCTGCTGCACAGCAGTCAGGATTTCCTGAGTCTACATGGCTTGCTGTGATGCACACAGAGGTGCTGACAACCCTCCAGCAATTGCAGCAGTGGTGGAACTGGAGTATAGCACAAGGCATGGGATTCATAGTGGGTTCGTATGAGATTGTTTTCTTCATGTTTATTGAATCTCTCTCTGACATCCTGGCAAAGGGGACCTGGACCCTGCCAGAGCCTGGTGCTTCCAGGTGAGCTGGCTGCACGCTGGAAAGGCTCACCTGCTAATGGCTGCCATGCTGAAAAGTAATGAGAACAGAACTGTGGGAAACAAAAAGACTCCAAGAAGTAACAGAGGATTTCCACAGACCAACATCAGATCGTTACAGAATTTACCCATAAATTTACTGCGGAGGCCAGCGGGGCTGCAGCTGCCCATTAAAGTAATCTGTGCTCTGCCCCTGCAGACTGCTTCTTTCTGTCCCTGGGAACCTTCCCTCAGTCTCTTTGTGGGATCAATGCTACCACATACCCAGCAGGGAAGCAGACTTCCCCCAGCAGCACAATTACTGCGGAGGATTCGGTGGCTGTGGATCTGATCAGGACCGTCTCTTACGGCTGCAGCATCTACAAACCTCAGTCTGCAGACACAGCAGCCCAGTTGTTTATTTCAGGAGGTGAGAGGGCTGCTTGCAGGCAGCGTGCCATTTCCAAGAGGTCAAAAGTATATCAAATCCAGAACAGTCTTCACCGGAGCGCTCGTGTACTTCTCCATAATGACTTCTGCTCTGCCAAAACCCAATTTTCTACTCCTCCTAGCAGCTGCAGCTCGATGGCTGTACAGAAGAGTACATTGTTTGGAGGTTATAAACAACTGAATGCTGTTGTGCTGACCTGAACTCTTGAGTTTTGCCCATTCCAGCCAGAAACCCTGGCTCAGTAAAACTGAAGCCCACCTTGATTTCAGTAGGACTGATTATGTGATGAGAGTTAGCTGGGTAAATAAAGCACCTACTAAACTTGGACCAAGCGCTGCCCTTTCTCTGACACTCGCACACACGGAGTCAATTCATTTCTTAAGTCTTAGGCTCGAGATGTGACTGGGTACTGTTAGGCAGAAAAACTCAATGCTACTTTCTGTTTGAGCCTCATCTGCAAATAGACTTAGCTACTATAAAAATACTTCTTGCTTCAGTGGCTCACGCATGGCTATAAGCTACAAAATTAAGCTCATGATTGTGTAGGTATGTGGCATGCTTACCTGCGTTGCCAATCCAGCACTCAACAAAATCTCATCTAGAGTTTTCTCTCTCTGCCGCAAGCCTTCCAGGTTCTCCTTAATAAAATACTTTGGGATAGGTATTTCTGTGTCTTCCTATAGGAAAAAATAGTCGTGAGGTCCTTTTTAAAACTGCGTGAAAATCATTATTAGCTGCACACCTTTTCAAAGCAATGAAATTGCAGGGAGATTATTGAATTTTTTTTTTTTTTACAGTGTTAGGGAACCTGACCTCTGTTACAGCTGCCGAGCTGTTACTTTGCAATTACTTTAGGCCTAATTCAACAACAACAAATAAATCAGCCCGGTGTCTGAACCATAGCAGACCAGAAATCTTGCTTTCTATAATGGCTCAATTATATTATGAAACTGTTAAAACATTTGGCAGGGCTGCCAGTAATTTAAACATGATTTCTGTGGAATTGAATACCTCTGGCTGTGTGATCATCCCACTTCTTTTTCTAATCAGCATGAAAAATAGATCAGTTCTCCTGCATTTTTTGGAACCATTACAAGGAACCAAAGCATATAATTCAGTTTGCCTTCAGGTATTTTTACACTGCCAACGACTGGGATATCTCAGTTACTACTCGCAATCAGGCCTGATTAGAAGAGGTTGTCTTTATTCATTTTCCATCATTGAGAGGATGTAAACAATTCACATTTCTACCAACTCTTCTCCTACAGAATGTCACTCTTTGAGATTTGGAAGAAGACACGGATAGGCAGACAGAAATGTCCCAAAAGTGGAGATGCTGAAGTGGCATCACCTGTTCTTTGTATTGTACTGAATCATAGAATGGCCCGGGTTGAAAAGGACCTCAAACATCATCTAGTTTCAATCCCCTGCTGTGGGCAGGGTCGCCAACCACCAGACCAGGCTGCCCAGAGCAAGTGGTTTGTCTGGATGACCTCACATATGATGAGTCAGTGCAGGGATGAGGAGCTGCTCTGGTAGCTAACCTGGGCTTTAATCACCAGTAATTCTGAGCTGTGACTTTTACTGAATGCAAAGATGAAATCCAAGCCATAATACCGAGACAGGCCATAATACAGAGACAGCTTCTCTTCATAATCTCTTTTTGAAGCCCAGCACTGAAAGATCAGATTTAAGATGGTTATCCTCACGTCAGATTTGCAGCCTTTTAGGCAACACCCAGCTCCGTATGGGATGTGTGTATCCAAATACCTTTATAATTACCCTAGTAAATGGAGTCACCGAGTGCTGGAAGGCAACTGAAGTACAAAAATCAAAGGAAGATGAAACTTGGCCCTGCCTCTCCTTAGCAATACAGCAAAAAGGAGAGGAAACATGGCACAAAACTTCTTCAGCTCTTTTTATTTTGTTTTTACTTTGATTTTTCTAGTAGCTAGGCACTCCATGCCTTCCCAAAACGAAGGTGTGGCACAGGGATTTGAATCTGTGCTTGGCTTTTACTAGATGTCAAGCACTGCTTTTCAGGCATGCCAACTCTCCCCTGCAGGTGGATTTACTGCTAAGTCATGAAAAGAGCAATATTTAATGATTTCAGAATACCACTTGAAGGATCAGTTCCCCCACAGGTGTGTTTATACACTCCAGTATGCCTTCTCATAGCTTAAAATAATGCTCTGCTGTGCTTAGAAGTGAAGGGATGGTTGAAATTCTTGGCAATTGCTAGCCTAAATTTGCAGCGTGAAATACACGTGCAATTTCAACCAGTACTATGGCTGCATATCTCAGAATAATGCCACATAGGAGGCAATTTATCTCAAGTTGTAGCTGAGATCCAGAAAGCAGCTGTACTCGAAGCTTCATTTCTTTTTCTTTTGAAGAGCTGCTACCAGTGGTACCTGAATGTGACAATAGGTGGAGCTGTCTGCGAGAGAAGTAACCAGCTGTTAACAGCTCATTTCTCACACTGCTCTTACAGCACGACCCCAAGATTTTGCCTTATGATCAAGGCAGACCTACCGGGAGAAGCTTTAGATCTTCAATGATGTTATCAGTGTAATGAAACTCCGAGTTCTCCAGCTCCACCATCTCTTTCTTCAGCTCCAGGATCCGGCCGATCACTCCATCCAGCACTTGGCGAATCGCTGCCCGTTTTTGCTGGTGAATGAGATGGCTGTGGGCATCCTCCAGGTGATGGAAGATCTGCAGGTATTTGATGTAGGAAGCAGACAGCATCCTGAATGCTTTCACACGGTCCTTCTCCGGCTGGAGGAACTGTTCTCTCTCTGTCTGGAGTTGGGTGTCAAGGTCTTTCTGGGCATTTGTCCATATCTTATTGTAGGTGCTGACAGAAAAGAGGAGACCATCTTACTGAAACATAACAGCTAGCACACAGTGATGGCAGGACTCTACATGCCTGGTAATGCAAACCATTATATTTCCAAAGGGAAAAGGGCTGTGTTGGTGCCAATGCAAGTGCTATTTCAGAAGCGAAGAATTATTCTTTTCATTGCACTCCAAACAACTGCTAAGCATGTGGTCCAGAGGCTAAAGGACATGGAAGATGTCACCTAAGACCAGATTTGCTTGCTGAAATGCTAACGCCATTTATCCAAAGACTTCTGCACTTTTGGTGGGAATAGGCTGAGCTCTGAGGGATTGGCCATCAGTGGCTTTTCATCCTAAAAGCAGATGGATGCCGAATAAAGAAACAAACCAAAGGAATTACTTGTGTTCAGACACAAGCCCAAACAACAGGTTTGCATTTTGAAGGTGGAAACATCCATGGTAATGACAGATCCTTTTAGCTGGTCCTGTTCTGCTTCACAAACTCTCTTCTAACGGAGAAAGCTGACTTGTTTCCTACACTAGAAATAAGGCTGCTGAGCTCAGTGGTAAAATCTAAACCATGCACTCAACCTGGCCGTTGCTTGCAGCTCTGAAAACCTCACGGAGTAGCATGAAGACAGTAAAACACTCTGCCTTCATTAAGTGAGCTTTCAGAGCAGGTCTCTTGCTGTTCTGAGCAGCGCTTGTGTATTCATTCTGACAAGAAAGCTGGGCAGCTGTTAACTTTGCTTGTGCTTGATAATAAACGCCCGAGATGGAGCTCTATCAGCTGATCTTATCAGTCCCAACTTCAGAGTACAGAATGACCCACTTCCACTGCAACAGAGACCGAGGGCTGACAGGACAGTGCTCCAGCCCACAGGCTCATGTGCTTATAACTTGGGCGTGCTGCATGGCCAGGATGCTGACAGAGTTGCCAGGACTCACCGGAGCGGTCAGCAAAAACATCACCAATCCCACCTCTGCTATTGAATTTGCTCCATTAACTTTTTCAAGTGCATACTATGCTTTTCAGCTGACCTGCATTTGTGCAGGATGCAGCTGGTCCTGCTTTTCCTACTGCCTCTGTAGCCCACCCAGTTCTTTCCCCTTCCTTTTTTCCTGCTTCATTTACATCCCATAGCAGCAAGTGAATCACTCAATTGCAGCAATTAAGCCAGGTGTGGGAGATAAACAAAATAAAACCAGCAGAGTGGTCAAGCTGGCCTCAAACAAGAGCACCATTAGGTTTGACCTCGTGGCTCTGCTGGTTGGTCAATGGGAGTTTTGTGCTCTGTCTCTGAGGCCAGGAGGGTGTATAGTGTTGAGATTCATCAGCATAGAAGGAGACAGCGTGGTATTGTACTTGCTTAGCTTTTGCCTACCCACAGACAACTTGATAGTGGAAAGGTTATATATCTTTGAGGAAGCTTGGCTCTGTAGGCTGTCTATGCTGCTGTACGGATAACTTATGAGCAGTAGGTATCTTCAGGATAGAGCCTTTCTAACGCAGCCTATTGCACAGAGACAACAGGTTTGTACTGCAACAACAACTGATTCTGCAATTGTCCGCTCCAAATTACAATAACCTCTTTTTCTCCCTCCTCTAAGCAAAGAATGTTGAGTGATTCCCCCTGCTGAGCCAACTAATATCCAGTTTCTTTTTCTATTTTGAATGACTTCTTGATGGAGGTGGGGGGAAGAGAGCTGTAGCTCTTCAGTGTATGTTAATGTAAGGCAATACAAATAGGACGTAATTGTTTCCTTAAAGCATTTGCTTAGCAGGTAAGCACTAAACTGACTGCAGACACATTGCTACGAGCCTAATGGTAAAACTAGGAAAGTTACGTTTGCAGCTTTCATCACTGCTGATGTTTTGAGAAAATGTGGGCAAAAGAAGAGCCGGACTCTGAAATGAAGCATAGAAAGATAGATGTAGAACTGCTAAATCTTCAGCTGTGGTAAGTGGATGGTTCCTATGAAACTGTTGCTGTCAGGGTGGCTTATACCCCTGGAAGGTCTGGCCCTGGAGCCCTGTGTGGTTAGCCAGGTGTCTGGGAACAGCAGATGCTCCATAGCTGGCTGCTGGCAGCAGAAATGTGCCTTCAGTGTCTCTATGGATCACCCTGCTTAGAAACCAGAGGGCACACATGCAGCCATTTTTTTTCTCCTCCTCAAAGCAGGATTAAAATAATTATTCATGTTTTACTAGTGACTCTAAGGAAGCCTTTTTGGGCTAGTTTGAAGGATCAGATACGCGTGGTGTTTATAGCCCTTTTTTGGAGGACTTGGCTCTTGGGGAGCAGCTTAATTTTGGAGGAGTGACTGAAGGGAGCGTGTGTGTGCACTATCCCTGAACAGTCACGTTTTGCTTAGTGACAAATGTGCTCGAGAGCAGCATAAAGAAGTAAAGCACGTCCTCAAGATGATGCACTTAAAGCAAATGATAGGACTGACTCTTCTTGTCTCTTAATCAGACAGCACGTGATCCTGAAATCCCTGTTTGAATCTTTCCCTCTTTGCTCAGTCTCCTTCTGCATTAAGTTGTAAACTCCTTCAAATTGCTTCCACATGCTGAAGGGGGGGGGATACAACACAGCCTCGGGTGCAGTGGCTTTTTATTTACTGTTACTGGTTCACCTTGTAGGTTTGCTAGGTTGTGAGCAATATATGTGCACGAGGATGATACTGCATCAAAGATGGATTAGAGCACCTAACTAGCCCACTGGTACAGGCAATCAGCAGGACTGGATGTAGTTTTCCTACTCCAGGCATAAGTTTATTAAAACCCAGAAAAGGAAAAAGTCTCTTGATCTCTGCATATAGGCTGTGCATAGCAAAGTAATGCTGCAAATTGTCATAGCAACTCCAAAATAAGAGTGCTGTGGGGGAAATAAGGAACGTTGTAATGGGATGAGGAAAAAGCACATTAAGTGACTTAACTCCAGAGCCCCCAGAGCACTTTCTGGCAGCTTACAGCATGGAGTGAAGGTCAGGCCTTTCCTCCCAGCCAGCATCCCTTCTCTTTGCTCCCACAAATAGGGTGTAACACAAATAGATAAGAATACTCCTTTGCTGTAGCATGACTTGTAGCACAAACCCCACTTCTACTGCTTCAAATAAAGCCTGATCTGCATGTCAAAATGAAGCTTAGAAATAAGACTTTCTTGTTTAAGTTAAGAAATGTTTAAAATATTGCCAAATTATAGGGCCCTGGAATATTAGAACAAGGCAATGCATAACTTCACATGTTTGTTTGACCCATCTCTTATAAATAAGAGAAATCCGCTGCTGCTTAGTACAGCTAAGATTAGCCTGCCTGCTTGCCTTCAACTGCTTTTGAGACTTTAAGCACAGCCTCCTGGAAGGATTTGTGCTGAGCATGCAGACTGTCCTCAGACCACTCTTGAGCCAGGACTGCAATCTGGCATCAGTGGGGTTGCTTTTGTGAGGTTTCCCCCCCCCCCCCCCCCCCCCCAGCCCCCAGGTTGTCTTGTTCTTATTTAGCAGCCAAAGGGAATGCTTTCTGTTACTCCAGGACACAGTACAGTTTGTGCTCCAAGCTGTTGGCTTATGGACTCACGTATGGGTTGCACCCAGGCTTCCCTGATGCCTGGCTTTTCTGGGCTGTCCTCTGAGAACAGAAATAGCTCTGGATCCAACCATGGAAATGCACAGCACAGCACTGCATAGGCCCTGCTATATTTTTCTGATAGATGGCCAAATGTAAAGAGATGGAAGGGAAATAACTCCGAGCTGGTGACTCTCTTCACCTAACATAGAAGCTCCCTTGTTTGATTGTACTGAGTGTTGTCGTGGCTATTTTAGAAGATACATTTGAAGCATCTATACTGCTGTTGAAAACAACCTGACCGTCAGCTCTCCTGAAGGTGAGACTGACCTGTATAAAAGGGAATGGAGGAAGGACCAGCAGAACTTCTGAGACTGAAGATGGCACAGGAGGATGTTACAGGAGCAGTAACATGTGCTCACTACAGAATGGATCAAAACAGCAGGATGTTTAACTGCATCAGTGAACAAGGGAAGAACTGCTGATGTCATCTGTGTGGATTTTAGCAAGGCGTTTGACACAGCCCCCCATAACATGTCAGAGGGATGGGATGCCATCCAGAGAGACGTAGACAGGCTGAGCAGTGGGCATTGGTGAACCTAATGAGGCTCAGCAAACCCAAATGCACCTGGGTTGTGGCAGCCCTATAGTGCAAGCTGGGGGATGTAAGGATGGAGCACAGCTCTGCTGAAAAAGGAGAGGGAAATGGTTTCAAACTAAAAGAGGGGGATTTAGATTGAATATAATGAAGTTTTTTAAAGTAAGGGTTGCCCAGAGAGGTAATGGATGTCCTGGAGACACCTAAGGTGAGGCTGGATGGTGTTCTGAGCACCTGATAGAGCTGTAGGAGTCCTGTTCACTGCATGGGAGTTGGACCAGATGGCCTTTAAAGATCCCTTGCAATTCAACTGAATGTAGGTATACAGCATCAAGGTGTCCGTGCAGGGCTGCAGGCGACTGAGATGTGGGCCAAGCAACAAGGAAGTGTGTGCAGGGGCCAGCCCTCAGGTCTCCTGTAGATGCTTGAGGCTTGACAGACCAGCCATTGTGCTAAGCCCTGGGCAAACAGGAGGCAGGGAAACCCTGCCCTGCAGCGTTTGTGAAAATAAAGAAACAGGAGACAAAGGTTGGAAGGGAAAGTGAGGCCCCGAGAGGAAGAGAGGCTCGCACAAATGCAGCTGCTTTGCTTCTATCTAAAAATCACCAGACTTGAGCTGACTGCTGGTCTGTTCCAGTCAGCAGAGTGCCTTTTCCCCCCCCAAGACAGCCTGCTCAGGTGACTGCTGGGCTCCATATGTTATAGGACAGAAGCAGAGATCATCATGGCCTGTAAGAATGAAAAGAAATAGGTTTAAACGTTGTTCGAATCGATTCACATTTAGCTTGTGGTCTGGAGCAGTGCTGACTCATGGAATAGAACTTGGTCAGGCCTTGCTCCTAATACAACATCAGCCCAATAATTGTGCCAAAATTCTTAGCTGGTGGTAGGGATAACGCTACTAGACATCTTCCCTTCAGCTTGCTTCCCCTAGCCAGGATGTCGTACAGAATCAAGTATTTGGGGAACTAAAGCACAGACCTAAAGCTCAAGGCAGCTTATGCCCACGCCACAGCTTACCGGTGTGGCAATGAAGTTTATTTCTCTATTAATGATCCTTTCTTCTTTCTTTTCTTTCCTTAGCAAAGGAAAGGCCCATCCAGCTGCCTGTGGTTACGTGCATAAAGCACAGATGCTCTGTCTGGGTGCTGCTCTACCTCTGCTAGGCTCTGTGCTCATTTGAAGCTAACACTGTCTCCTCTTGGTTTCTTGGAAATTGTGGCCTCTTCTTTCAACTGTTTTCTAGCACAAGTGCTGCTGGGATATTTCCACTGACAATACTTTTTCCCAAAGGAGGAAATGTCTGAGTAACACATGAGATCTTTCCCTGCCTGCTCATTACAGATGAAGGGAGGCATGGGAAGGAGTTGTAGCTTTGAGAATAGTTATGGTCGTTTTGATTCTGTCTCTTTTTCTCCTGCTTTAATATAAGGGGGATGACACGCTGATGCTCACCAGGGGTGGAAAAAAGGGGTGAAGATGAATCTGTGGATGTTTGGGAGAGAACATGATAGGAATGCCCAGAGGAAGTTAATAATTGTGGTGTTTGAATGGAATTTGAAGAATACGGCCTGGGGGCCACAGGGTGAATGAAGGGAAAAAAAGAAATGTTCAACAACAGCCCAATCACTGAATGAGCCTTGGGCCCAGCGGGAGGAAAATAGGACGTGATCGCAGAATGAGAAGCAGCATCATAGTGCAGCCACCTAAAGGGGAGAGGAAAAGGGGACGAAAAGTTGCTCTGACTTTCTCTTAGCTTTTCAGTTCTTGGTTTTGCAACCTTAATTGTCTTTAACCAAGCTTTGGGGGTGTAATATAATACACGTAGCTTTCCTTTGGTCGCTCTTGTCAGAAGCGAAAGTGGTGACTCTGAAATGTCTTAGATTAATATTTAACCATTGCCTTTATTATGTAAGTTCTATTTGTGGCGCGAGATTAAATTTTTAAAGCTTTTTGATTGTTTAAAGCTCTTCGGTGGCGGTGGCAAATGTCTTACAGCCGATTAAAGTCTGGTGCAAAAGGGAGCAGTGCCAGGACTGCTGGCACTGAACTCAGCTCTGAACATGTCTAGACTGGGGCTGTTAGGGCAAGTTAAGGTCAAGATTCTATCGGTCAACTAAATGGTAAGCAAATTCATAAAAGAGGAGGAAACACAGCAGGAAAACATGAACGCAATAACATCAATGCAAATCTCCTGGTCGGTATCTGGAACAAAATGTACATCTGTATGCAAATGCCGGGGCTCGAGTACTTTAGGAAGTGGGATATATTGCTTCTTAATCAACCTTACAGCAAACGTAGCGTGCGTGCTTTCTCGTGAGTGCTACAACTGTACTTAGAAAATGTCAAGCCTGTCTGCACGTGCCAACTTTTCTTTTAGCCGGCTGATGGAGCACACAGGCCCTAAGAGAATGCAGCTGAGTGCTTTGAGTGTCCCGTCTATAACTCGATACAAATCTTCCATGAGCTGCAGACCACCCTTCCATTAAAAATAATAAACTCACAGTGCCTTGTGGATGGCAGAAGGGGCTGGAAATGCTGTGGAAGCTGTGTGCAGTGTAATGCTGTGCTGCAAACGTTGCCTATGTGTCTGCTTAGAGATGCAGTGCATGCAGGACAACTGCCCTGTGCACATACTTAGTAAATCCAGCACGTCCAATGCATGAGACGTGTGCAATTCCTCTCTGTGTTGCAGCAGCTGTTTTTCCAGATGTCCGAAAAGCAGCCTCAAACTCAAGAAAAAACCGTGTACTGTGTAGCATTTCTATCCAGGACACAGGATGTGGCTGTATAGCATTGAAATATCCATCCTGTGGCTTACTGCTGTGCCCACCTCTTTGTTGGATGGAGTCTATCTCTTGATGTGGCAGCCATTCCTGCTTCCACCGCTTGACGAATAACGCCTGACATCCCTTTAAGCATCTCTGCCCCGAGTACCAAAACTCCCCATGCTTTCCCCGTGCTACTCACGCCTGCGACATGCCGGCCGCTCCCAGGGCTGCGGATGCGGTGCTGCGCTGCTCCGCCGCGGCCACGCCGTTGCCATGGAGACGGGGCGGGACGCGGCCTGGCCGAGGCGTGGGGCGGCCCTGGAGACGGCGCCGTTCTCGTACTCTCTCCCCTCCCTTTCCTTTCTTCTCTCTTCTCTTTTTGCTTTCTACTGTTTTCCTTCTCCTTTCGTTTGCTTTCTTTTTCCCCTTTATCTCCATCTCTTTTCCTCGCCTTGCTCTTCCCCAAGGAACACACACCTACTGGTGCTCATTTGGTGGCTGGATCCCTCCCAGTCACCCAGCACACACCTACTGGTGCTCATTTGGTGGCTGGACCCCCTCCCAGTCACCCAGCACACACCTACTGGTGCTCATTTGGAGGCTGCACCCCCTCCCAGTCACCCAGCACACACCTACTGGTGCTCATTTGGAGGCTGCACCCCCTCCCAGTCACCCAGCACACACCTACTGGTGCTCATTTGGTGGCTGGACCCCCTCCCAGTCACCCAGCACACACCTACTGGTGCTCATTTGGTGGCTGGACCCCCTCCCAGTCACCCAGCAAACACCTACTGGTGCTCATTTGGTGGCTGGATCCCTCCCAGTCACCCAGCACACACCTACTGGTGCTCATTTGGTGGCTGCACCCCCTCCCAGTCACCCAGCACACACCTACTGGTGCTCATTTGATGGCTGGATCCCTCCCAGTCACCCAGCACACACCTACTGGTGCTCATTTGATGGCTGGATCCCTCCCAGTCACCCAGCACACACCTACTGGTGCTCATTTGATGGCTGGATCCCTCCCAGTCACCCAGCACACACCTACTGGTGCTTTCTCAATGGCTGGACAGGGCTCTGAGCACCTGATGGAGCTGTAGGTGTCCCTGCTCATCACAGATAACCTTTAAGAGCCCTTCCAGTCTCAGCAATTCCATGATTCAGTGGCACGTTGCGATGCTGTAACATCACAGCCATCATTTGGGAGCCCTGGTGTTGTAAGAAGCTGGTGGTGAGGGCTGCACATATGTTTCATCTCCTTGCAAACAATGGCTCAAGCTGCTTGCACGGTGGTGAAGCTGGAGTCTTTGAAAAAAAATTAATTCTGTTTTAATTTATTGCATGTATACAGGACGAGGAGCGTCCATTACAGAACATTAAAGGCTGCCTCCTTTAAAAGGGGGAAAAATAAAAGCTAGGAAGAGAGGTTTTACAGCACATCATTCTGGGGGAAAAATGCACTCCTCCACAGAGCGGGTGGGGAATGAAAAAAGAAAGAAGCTTGGGACAATGAGCATTTGGCAGCGAGCACATTTTTGGCCATAAATCTCTGCATGTCTGTGTTCCTTCTCTTATTTTATTTTTTTTTTCTTTCCTCTTGAAGCCCTTGCTCATATAATTAGGTGACAATCTTGGCTATAGGGTTTTTTTTTGAAACAAAGTTCCTAGCTCCTCTGGTTTTGGAAAAAAGCTTGAAAATGTAAACCTTGAAGAACCGAGATCATAATAAAAAGCCTCTAAGATGTATTGGTTTTCAGGCAGCATGATGGCTGTGCCTATCTCATGGGTTTGGTGTTTTGGTTCCTGTTTCTTTCTTCTTTTGTTTTTTTTTTTTTTTGCCAGGGGTTGTGTAAAATCAGTTTGTAATTAGCAGCATTCATTTGAAAGCAGTTCTTCATGCTGGGGTGATTTCCATCAGAAATCTGTCTGCTTCCTTTCACTGTCTTTGATTCTTACCCGCTTGCAGGTTGGAAGTCCTCCACAGCAATAACTTTGAGAGCGCTTTGCTCTCATTGAAGGCCTTCATCAAGGTAACCGGTCTGGATGGGAACCTTATGTTTTCATTGCCATTAACACGGGCATTTGGAAGGCACTTTTTTGCTGAATTATTTTTTTCAGCCAAGGGTTTTACCCGCAGAATCCCTGCAGTACTGTTTCCATAAGTGCATGTGGTTTTAAGGAGTGATTTGGCCATAACCCCTAAGCAATATACCTTTTCCCATCGGCCTCAAAATACCTTCCATTCATTTGCTTGGTTCCCAGGTCTCCAGGAGAAAGTGAAAAGCACTCATGATTCAATAAGTAAGTTCAAGAACCAGACTCCTAATAGGAAATTGCTTTAGTTCTTGCGCTCTGCAATGTTGTTGCTCAAAGATAGCTTCTTAAATTAAAAGCTGTGCAACCCATTGCATGTGCACGAGACTAAAAGGTGTGAAGCTTTCAGCTTTTTAGCTGAAATGAGAGCAGCGTTCAGCTGAGAGTAAATCATTGGTTTAGGGTAAGAAAACACACATTTATGATGAGAGAGACTGAGGAGTGTGAGATATTCTGTTTTGCTGTAGATTTCCTGTTGAATCCTTGTGCTTTCATGTGAAGATTTGAAGTGAAATGGCACGGGTTTGCCTGGGCTGTTCCGACAGTGCTTTCCTCAAACGATTGCCCTGAGGTGCATCTTCTGCTGTGGCTGCATCTCCACCTGGGGCTGTCTAAGCTGCTCCCCATCCCCTTCTCCAGGCTTTCTTCTCCTTTTCCTGCCTTCATCTCCCATCTTGTCTCTTCCCCTGGAGCTGCCGCAGCCTGCTTTCATGTTTTATGCCTCTTTCCGAGCTTCATTCATGTCGTGTGAGCTGGGAGCCTTCTGGGGCAGGGCAGGTCCTCCTCTCTGATCCATTTCTGCAGGAAAGATCTAGGCACGTCCCGAGCTGCCATTGAAGTCCAGCCGACCGTCGACAATCAGTCAATGCTGTGAAGTGTCTCAGTCTTTCCAGTTTGGGTTCACGCTTCTCCAGCAATTCCTCCAGGCAGCTGGCTGATACCTCTGGTTCCTACCAGAGATTAAAGGGATTTGTAGCTGTTATTCCGTGCGTCGTGTACTTTCATGCAGCGTTGATAGAGACATTGCTTGTCCCCATCACGCCGCATTAAAAAATAAAGCTGTGTTATTTAATCTACCCAGCAGGAATAGGTGATGGTTTTTTCTACGGCGCATTCCTTTTGGCATCAGTAATTCCTTAGGCTCTTGCAAATGCAAGTTTAAAAATTCTGCTGCCTTGGAAACTAGGTGCCATCATTTTTTTTTTTAAAAAGCCTTTTATTACAAGCTTAATAGGCGGCTAGTGAGCTTACGGGAGGGTAACTGAAAAACTGAGGGCCTTGTTCCTCTAAATTCAAGTCCCTGGCAAAGAGCTTAGTACACCTGTCTCTTATTGAGCAGGGGCTTAACGTGAAGCGAGGAACATAATAGAAAAAATGTTATGCCTTTGCAACTCCTATTTCAAAGCGTTTCCAGAGCTCTGGTTTGTGCCTCGAGGTGCAGTGCTGAGGGAGGAGTGCTTTTGTGCATGTTGTTGCCCCAGGGAGCGTGCAGCACGGTGGGATATGGTCAAAAGGGCATTTCTCAACAATGTGAAGGGTGGTGGAAGGGGTCTGGGTGAGGCTGGGGATGTGAAGGAGTGCCGGGAGGATGCATGTTGCTGAATGCCTCAGCCACCTTCCCCTGGAGTCCTGCCATAAGCACGGATGCTTTCCCAATCCCAAGGGGCTCGATACAGGACCTCTCTTGCAAGAGGTGGTGGCTGTGACATGCAGCAGGGCCGTGTGTCTGGTAGGGGTTGTCCCCAAATGTGGACCTGGCTATCATTCAGCTGCATGGTGCAGTTGTGAGCCTGCAAAATGGGAAGTAGGATCTCTTATGGTCAAGCCTGGGGAGCCATTGGTCTAGGCTTCTGTGCACGTTGAGGTTTGGTTTCCCTTTTGGCTCTGACTGTGTGTGTAAAGGGGCTGTGGACAGCATTCCCCTGCAGCATGGAGGCTGCACCTGTGTTACAACTCCAGGACTGACTTCTAGCTCTCAGCAACGCGTGCTGTGATATCTAGGAGAAATGACACTGCCATTAAGGCTGTGCTGGCCAGTTCATTTAGTTGTGTGACGAGCCTCTGAGCTGTTTGCCAGCTAGCATTAACCACCATCTACAGGAGGTTTGCTGCTTACTTCAAGGCTAAGTGAAGGGGTTTTGTCGGTAGTCAAGTCTATTAGACTTTGATATAGCACCAGCATGTTCATCAGGCCCAAGCACGGTGCACGGAGGAGGAGGACTGGAGCAGAATTAGAAGGTATAAAGTTCAATTCTAATTTGAAGAATTTTCCTCTACCACTTAAATGTGGGAAATGTTCCTGCGGTTTCAGGTATAAAATGTCATACTTCATAAGGAGCGTGCGTTTTAAATCTCAGCCAGATATTAAATGCCATGCCACACTCCACTTCTCTCTTTGTTAAAAAGTAAAATCCCAAATCATCTCTCGTGGAATGATGTTGTTCAATAAAATTAAAGCTTTCAAGAGAGCGAGTGCAAATAGTGCCAGCTCTCTTATCCTTAGGAAACATCTGGTAGGGCATTGATTTTATTCTGTATTGACAACTGTTCCTCAGCATTCAGCCTTTTAATTATCAATGATGTTCTTCAGGTTGTCTACTAGAATAAATCTTGCCATCAATACAGACTAACGAGTAACGTACAGCAGATGTTTTTTGGTGAGAAAGAAGCAGAAAAAGGGGTTTGACTCGGGCTTCTGGTGATTATCCAAGTAATTTGTTAGCAGAGGTTTTAGGAAACTAGTTGGCTTTAACGTTTGGCTTCAGCTAGCAAATTTTTACTAAATTAATGCAAACTCTGTCAAGCTTTAATCGCTTAGGAGGGTAAAGGCCGCTTCTTTTCTGGAAAACAAATATTGGAAAAAAAGTAGCATTTCTTTTGGTTGTGTAATGTGAAGATGTATTCATTGTCAAATGTGAAATGGCACTTCTGGACAGACCCACTTTGGTTCTTTCAAGATATAGGGTACATGGTTGCATAGTGATAGGACAAGGGGGAATGGTTTTAAACTGAGACAGGGGAGGTTTAGGTTGGATATCAGGAGGAAGTTTTTCACACAGAGGTGGTGATGCACTGTTCACAGGTTGCCCAAGGAGGTTGTGGATGCCCCATCCCTGGAGGCATTCAAGGCCAGGCTGGATTTCAGAAATAATCATGGTGAATATCCATAACTTGTTTTTTGTGGTGGCCTCTGACCGAAATTTATGGAGAGGCAAAATGGTGATAGGTCTGTCTGCTGCTATAGAAAGGAAAGCTTTGCTTCACGTAGAGGGTTTCAGAAGAGCTGAAATGGGATTTAGGAGGTAACGACAGTTTGTACATGTCTCTTAGTCCCTGTGAATTACGTAAGTGTAATTTTTAGCAGCTGTCTCAGTGACATTTTTTGCAGCTGAAAGCCCAAATGTGGGTGGTTTGCAGGGAAAATGCCGTGAGCTCTTTAGAGACCTTGTGGGTAGGATGTTTTGGCAGTTTTTGAAGCTGTTCCAGTGATGTTGGACTCAAGCTGCCTCATCCCATCCTTGGTCAAAAGGCTCATGCAGAGAAAGCAGCAGAGAGTTGGCGTTTTCTGGTGGCTGCAGTTGTGGGGATGGTTTGGAGGCCTCAGGAAAGAGATCCCTGTTTCTCATGCTAGGTGAGGCACCAAGCTGCTCCCATCTTTGAGCTGCCTGTGGTCGTTTTAGTTTCTATTTTGCATAGACTCATAGAATGGGTGGGGTTGGAAGGGACCTCAAGGATCATCAAGCTCCAACCCCCCATCTTCAGCTTTATTTCCCTCCTTCAATTTTTAGCATGCATTGCCTCATTGCTTTTGCCACCAAGGGAGAAAAGGCCAAGCCCAAATTCTGAAATATTTTCCAGAGCCAAAAACAAACTTATGATTCTGATGGAAAAGTGACAGAAAAGTTTGACTTCTAGCACTAGATACGTCTGCACATTGTGTTCCTTTCACTTGCACAAGCTATTATCCATTCCTTTCAACTGGTAGAGCTGGTGGGATGACCAGGATGGAGAAGACAGCTCAACCTTACAGGGCTCACATCTGGATCAGTAAGATCCCCTTCCAGACACACCATCAGACTGAAGGGAAGTGTTTGGGCTCTGGGATTTGATGTGTTTAAAGCCAGCAACTGAAAGTGAGGTGGGTTAAAGGGGAAGGTGCTATAAGCCATCTGCTTTAGCAGTTCCTCACCCAGAAGAGGAGTTCATCTGTTATTTGTGCACGTAGGCTGTTGTTTCAGTGTGTTTTGTTTTGTTTTCCCTCCCACTCTCCAGTAAAGCACCTGTTGAGTTAATCCTCTTTGGTTCATCTCAAAAGTGAGGAAGTCAGACTCCTTGGGCCACCCAGCTCTCATCTCTTCAGGTTTCTGTGGGGGAGTTTTGACTAGCATGGTTTGAAGGCTTCCAGAAGTGAAACCCCGTTAAAGCAGGGAGCATATAAGGAGAGATGAAGCTATAAGGGGATGGAATGGGGAAATGCCTTGGAGCTTCCAAAGTCATTGCTCCCCATCCTCAGCAATGCCTTGTGCATTCCTATTTCCGAAGGCTGGACAGCCAGTGCCACCTATGGTGGGAAGGAGATTCCTCCAGGAGGCACATTCTCTGTCCCTTCCAAGAAGAAGAAGAGCCTCTATCACTCTGCTGGCCATAAAGATCCAAACACAAGTGCTGAAGGCTAAGATGGATGAGCAATTTCCATGATCCCTCCCTCATAATTGCCCATCTCTTTGTGTTTAGGCTCTAGGGACATTACAGTCTGTACGTGTCAACTGAATATCCAGCTGGAGCGTCCCAGGGAGCAAGAGAGCTTCAACTTGATAGGCTGTGTGAATGAAGCAAAACCAACTGATGCCCAGCTAATTCATTAGTCACGGCAAGAGCTCAAGGGTTAATATCCTACCTAGGATGAAGGAACAATGCAAACCGAGCGCATGGTGCCCAGTCCCTTTTGCACTGCACGTGCGTCACTTCTGCATGGAAATGAGTGTGAAACTTTTTTTTTTCTTTTTTTTTTCCCCTCGTGCTATTAATAAAGCTGTACAGTGTGAGAGAAAAATGAATAACAAGAGGCTGTAGTTTTTTAGGTGCCTCGACAGGATGTTTTCTTGATTATCCTGTTTCTTGTAAACACTGGGATGGCTTTTGTGGCCCAGATGTAAAGGCAGCCTGGCTTCATTGTTCTAACACCTGCTGTCCTTTAAAACGCACCCAGCACAACCCATTGATAAAATTCAGGCTCAGAAACCTGCAGCACCAGACTGAGCTCCGGTAGATAGCTCAAAAAAAAAACCTTTGAGAATCTGACATCCGCCCGATTTTTTTTTTCCCCCCATTATATTTGATTCGGAGCGGGGAGGGGAAGGGAAGCTCAAGATTATTTTTTCCCTGCTCTTGTTCCCACAATAGCAATAAAAAACAATGCTTTCTGGCTACAAGGTGGTAAATTGTGAGAAATAACCACAATAGTTCCCTTTTGCAGTGCAAGGGAGGGAGCCAGATTTATGAATGAAGCTGGTGGCTGTGATTTTATTTGCAGGCCTGTCTCTGCTCTCGGTGTGATGAGATGAAATAAAAAAAGCCAGAGAGAAAACAGCTCCTAAGTATTGCAGTCAGGGGAAAGCACAGCGTAGATTTGAATGCTACCAGTCCTTGTAAGGGAGGGGTGAATGTTAGACTTTGGGTACCATACACACTCTCCAACTGTGTGAAGGTGGAGAGGGTTTATGTACCTTATGTTTACTGGAATGTTTCTCTAGGTAGGACTCAAGCCTGATGTTCAGGGAGAACCTCTTTAAAACATGTCCTAGAACTGAATTTCTTTGAGCCTCTTCTCACGCAGGAGCTTCATCCCATTTGCCTGAGCTTGTGTTTGCACTTGAACTGCAGTTTGCACTGTTGATGAAGAAACCTGCGTGCTTCCTGCGTGGAACTCAGATCTACATCCCTACAGATGCTTCCAGCATGAGATGGAATTGCTGTGAAAGCTGTCCTATAGCCATATGGGTTGTAGTGGAAATGCTACGTCATGGCTTGAAGCAGTGATTGAGCACCTGGTGGGAAGGCAGGGCCAACCCAGGGGAGCTCAGCTGCATGCAATGTACCTGAGTGATTGGAAGGGCACAAGGAGCCAGGATCCATCACTTCCCAGCCCTCATTTAAGGGTTGGCTGTGGAGGTGAGGGCATCTCTTGCTGGAGATCCATGTTTACGTGTGGCCTTCTATGGGTGAGCAAGTTCTTTCCTTTGTTTCTGTGTCCATGACTGCTCCATTTGGGCTTGTTCTTTCTTGCTGCAGCCTGGGACGTTGCTACCCTGCTGTCATTGCTGTGCTTTCCATTGCCTTATAGTGTTACATTAGTATAATTCAGAATGTCATTAGGGCTTGACGTGGCAGAGTTGTGATGAGCAGGAGTGCTGAGTTGCTTCCCACAGCACTGTAAGTTGCTGGGTGGGACTGCATGCTTTCCATATTGGATTTCATGGGCCCAAGCACGAGCTTCAGTCTCAACATCTTCCATTAGTACGTGCCCACTCTAATGAGGTATTGCTTTTTGCACTGTTATGTGCTATGGGGAAAAAAATAAAGACCTCACTAGGCTTTGGAGCAAGACATTGAGGACTTGAGATGTTTAATTAGGATAAGAGGGTGGTTCAGCAGCATCTTCTCAGAGAAGAGACCGTTTTCTGCAATGCTTTTCAGAGCAGGAGAGGCTGCCCTTATGTTGAGGTCACTTGCATGCTTCTTTGCTCCTCATGCACTGTCCACCTTCCTCTGCTGCTACTTATTTATCCCTGCTATGGGCAGGGGATTGGACCAGATGGTCTCCAAAGGTCCTCTCCAACCTGAATGACTGCACATTTATCATGCTCAGAGAGTGAGATGCTAACACTGATTCCTTCCTCATCTCATATGGCTGAATTTTAACGCTAAAAGAGCTGTATGAACCATGGAAAATGCATCAATTTTTCTTGCTTGTAAAGAGAGGGGTGCTTAATAACTGTTCTCTGTAATTACAGCAGATGGGAGATGCTTGCCCCAGGTATGGTAGGTGTGCTCCTCAGATCTTTGTGAGCTTTATTTTGAATTTCCCCTTCCATGTTATGCTGTGAAGTGGCACTGTGGCCTCTGATGTATTCATTTTCCCCTAAAATCTAACAATTGCTCTCTGGAGGCAGTGAAAGCTGCTAGGTATTCTACAAAGAATTCCAGCATGGTTCTAAGGAAGCATTTATATTTCCTATAAGTGTTTTGCTTTTAGACTCTGGCTTCCAGAAGCTCTTTTTTGCCCAAGAAAACACGAGAAAATCAGACTACTGTTTTCTGAATTGAGTAAAAGGTGGAGGATGAACATCCGTGACTGGCAAATTGCCTCTCAAGAGATTCTGAGCAAAACGGAAGCCTTTTTGAAGTGGTTTGCTGTAATTGCAACTCTTTTTTTTCTTGCTTCCTGTTCGTACTGTCTGCTGTTTATTTCTTGGGCACACCTACCAGCACTTTGTGTGTGGTTATAGGCAGGGTAGGAAGCTAGAAGGCCAACAAGAGGCAAGGGGGTTTTAAAACCTTGTTGCTTAGGATGCTGCTAATGAGATGTTGCCTTTATTCCTTGCTACCATCAAGGCCTGATGTAGCCCCCCAAATCAGTGCTGGTTGAGGCGAGGAGGGATGTGAAAGAACTGGAAATAACAGATTTCATGCTGTATAACTCTCCAATTAAGGATCCAGACTGTGGGCAGCACGAAAAGCTTTGTTTAGTCTGTAGTCAGTAGCTGGTGGCTGCTCCTCATTTGTGCTCCTGGCGCCGAATTGGGAAGCTCTTCTCCTTCACAGGGGATTTGAGCTGGTGCCATTTACAGCATCGGAATACAGCTGCAATGCATTGGTGGTAAAGGCAGAGCCCAAACTGAGGTAAATGTGTGCTGGAAGCTCTTCACAGCATCAGTGGAACAGAGCTGTGCTGACGGTTGCAGGGATGCTTGTTTTGGTAGCTGGGTCTTACTGCCTGCTGCTGTTTTTGGAACATCTCTGGCCCCACGGCTGTGCTGGCAAGCTGTTTGTGGGACCTTGGGATGAACTGGATGAGGATTAAGGAAGCTTAAAGATGGCTTTTCCCCAGAGAGGGCATCTCCCTGTCTTACAAGATGGGGGGCCATAGGGCTGGTGAACACGTGTGTTGGGTGCTGCTTCATGGGGATGGGAAAGCAGCTGAGGCCATCCTGTCTCCTTGTTGCTGTGTGCTATATGGCAGGTTGCTATCAGCTCCTCGTGCTTTGGCTCTTTGGAGCTATGGCTCAGATGTGCATCACTTGTCCTGTGAGCGAGGCTCTGCTTTCAATTAGAGCCCAGAGTTTGAGTCTACTTGCACAGCAAAAACACAAATCCATGAGTATAATTGTGGGGATTAAGTGGGCAAAGCAAGCAACAAATGTTGGGACTAATTTGAAAAACGTTCTGGTGTTTGCTTAACCTCATGCATTCTTGCTTTTTTCTTTACCCTCCAAATTTAATTTTGCACACAGTTAACCTTTTTTTTTTTTCTTTTTTTTTTGAGAGGCAACGTTGCTACAATGGATTTCTGTCTTTCCACGGGCTGCTATGGAGTGGAGCTGACATCTCCTCATAACGGCATGTTTCTGTACAGGTTGGGCAGGATGAGGCCTGGGGTAGCAGCACATTTGGAAGATGTGCTCTGGTTGGGCAGGTCAGCTGCTTTCTAGCTGACATGGTGCTATGGGCTGATTTACTCCAATGTTAAGCATAGAGATCTCAGCATCTGTAATGCTTCCCTGCCAGAAGGACATAGAGAGGCAGAGCCACACCAAAGGCAGCTTCGTGGGAGCTTTAGGGTGTCTGGCCCCATAGAGTTTCCACCAGCAAATACTTCAGTTTTGGGCTGTTCAAAATGCATTGATAAAAGCTCTGTTCGTCTTTCATTCCAGGTCTTGACTCCATCAGTCAAGAAGACTTGGATGGTGTGACATAGATGGACCTGTGGAGTTGGGATTACCTTGCCCAGCCCTTCAGCTCCCCATGGCTCTGATAGGGGTTTAGCTGGGTAAGAATCATAGTCATAGAGCCATTCAGCCTGGAAAAGATCGCTAATTCCATCTAGTCCAACCATCGCTCCACTGAACCACGTCCCCCAGTGCCACAAAGAAGAGCAGCCCTGATCCAAACCTCCCTGAAGACAGTTTTCCCACTGACTTGGGTTTTTGCCCACTGTTTCCATTTGGATGCTGCCTCTGGGCAATCTGAGGCACTATGCAGTCCGAGCACAAAAAGACAGCTTGTGTCCTAAAGGGCTTACACGTCAAGCACATGGGCTTTGGCTGCAAACCCAGAGATTAGCAAGGAGCATATGGTCCCTAAGAGGTGTGGCTTGCATTGCTAAAAGTGCCTGGAAAACTGGAAACCGAAGGCATTCTGCATTTTTTCCCCCTTCCCTTCCCTCCTGCAAAAATTCCTGTCAGTGTGAGCCGTAATCAAAAATTTAGAGCAGCTCCATAGAAAGTAGGGGAAAAGGGAGTCCCTTTTTGGCCACAGCTGTACAGGCAGTGGTTCCTATGTTTTCTACCCTTAGCAGTCCTCTTCCAGGGACACTGTGATGCTGTGGGCTGATCCATCCCACATGATGGCCGTCGTGGGGCTGTATTTTTTTACAGCCTTGTGTTTCCACGTTCTTAAATTTCAGAATGTGCTTGAGTCTTGTCCTAAATGGACGCCATCTCAAGCTTTTGCTGAAGTGCTTTCCTGAAGCGGGGCCAAAGGCTGTGGAAATCCTCTTGCCTTTTCTGCTGTGTGTATGCTCACAGTGGCTGGGTATTTTCTGCAAGAAAAAACATCACTTTATTGAGTTACAGCTGGCTAAGTGACTGAGAATAGGCAGGTTAGGAGAGCGTGCATGTCTGACCGTGCCCTCTCTCTTGCTTCTATGATCCTAATTCTGCTCTAAATTAATTCTTTTGTTTAGCTGCTGGGTTTTGTGTGGGTTTTTTTTTTCTCTCCTTTTTGTTTTCGCATGAATGCTTGTCTCTATATTTAGTTCTGCCGGGACGGGATGTTACAAATAATTGTTGATTTGATATTATTAAACACTAACACGCTTGGCTGTGTTGCACTAATGACGGGGCTTTGGGGATATGCAAATCAATTAATTGCAGTAATTGCTGTAAGCTGGTTTGGAGGAGGCTGTTGAAGGGCCCTCAGGATGGCCAACAAAGAGGCATTTGGAAGTGCAAAGGAGAAGGAGTGCTTCAGAGTCGCTACTTCAAGCTGCTGTTTGCCAAGTTGTGTTTGTGGTGTTGTCCTTGCAGGGTCTGTGAAAAGAGTAGGATGGTGGGGTATGATGAGGATGGGGAGGAAAAGGTCTCTTCTGGCTTCTGCCCTACCTTACGTGTGCTCTCCTTGCTTCAGGGCATTGTTGTATGCTCTTTTGTCTCGGATTCTATACGCGTCGTGCTTTAGTCTCTGCACTCTGGGTTGAGTTTTCAATGTGGTGCACAGATGGTGCTCCCAGAAATCCTGTTATTTGCTAACGGGATTTTGTGCGAGGCTCTTCCACTGTTCATTTTCTATTTAAAAAAAAAAAAAAGTGTGTTTGGGTCAATACACCCAGACCCCCATCCAGCTGAAACGTGCCCTCCCACGCAGCTGAGAACACAGCTTTATTTTTTTATTTATCTGTTTGTTAATCCCTGAGAACAATGTCAGATCAGCTTCTGTGAGGGGCAGGGGCTGCAAGAGGAAGCACCGGGGGCTGAGCTTATGCATTGCACAGTGCAGGAGTGGCCCTGCCAGCTCTGCCAGATGTCACAGCCCTGCCAGGTGGCCTGGCCACCTCTCTCCTGCCCTTCTTGCCTTGCATGTGGTCTCGCCCTCGCATTTTGCACCGTCACGTGGCGGAAATATACTTATCTATTCAGCAGCTTCCCCCTGCTTTAGCAGCATTTCTCTAATGCAAAGTTCAGCTATTATGGAGCTGCACCCCTCTGTGCCTTCCATTCTTCACGTAGTGCCCAAAATTACGATATAAATAGCAGAGACCTAGCGTATGTGGCTTTTATCAGCAGAGGCCTTTCAGAATAGGTTAGGCAGGTGCCTGACAATGATAATGCAGCACTGACACTTCCTTGCAGCACAGAGCTGGGCGAGGCGGCCTCCTGAGGTCTTTTCCAACCCCTATTTTTCCGTCGCTGCGTGACATGTGTCAAGATCAGTAAGTGGGGCTTGGTTTTGCGTCACGCTCGCTGGAGAGAGGTCAGGGTTTGGCAGCTGTCCTGTCTAACAGGCAGTTATGGGATGTACTTCAGGAAGTTGGCTGTCCGTCTGGACGCTCCTCATCCTGCAAAGTGCTCTTCCCCGAAATGCTTCCCAGGCTTCTCTGCAGTGGGAAGGTGAGTCATGCCAGGGCAGTGGTTCTCCTTGGCCTGGCCAAGGACTCCAGGTGGTTCCTCTGGAGCTGAAAAATCCCCTATTCATTGTGACTCCAGTGATGAGCAAGCCAAGGGCTGTTCCCATTAGGGTACTGCGCTGCCAAGCTGGCTCACTTGGGATCTGGGGATGACTTGATCAATGGGGATATGTGCATCTGTGCCAGAGGGAATATTGGGATTCTCTTCCAGATAGCACAAGCATGAGCCCCTTTAACTGCATATAGGCTCGCAGCTTACAGCCCTGCTGTACTTCTCTGAACAGCCAGCACTGTATTGCCCTCCAAAGCAGGGTCCAGCTGGCAGAAAACCTTCATCTCCAGTCCTTGTGCCTCCACAAGGGTTCAGTTCTAGGCTGGGGAGGGGTGCTGATAAAATCAGCCTGCTGTTGCTGTGAAATCCATGCTATCTAGATTTGGATCTGTTTTGTTTGGACATCATTGCACCTATTTAATATCTGGTCCATGCGGTGTTAGGCCATTCACAATTTTTGTGACCTCTTTGCCTAAAATTTAGGAGCTGCAGGGGATCCTGGAAATTCCTGTTTTTTTGCATCCTATTTTTCTTGGGACGTAGCATCTCTCTAGGTCTGCAATAATTGGCAGAGAGCCTGGTCTTCAGCAGTGCCCCACTGTGATCTTCAGATGTCCTCTACAGTACAGGATCTCTACAAAGAAAGCAGCTTGTCAGAGGTGTCAGCTTTCTGTGCCCATCACCAAACAAGACTGCTGCCTGTGCTTTCATAGCCTCTCAGTTGTGCTGATTTCATCACCCCTTCCAATAAGGTGATTGGACCTGATTTGTTTGAGTTACAGCCTGACAGCTTTCATCTTTTGCAGACACAACACCGTGTTGCACTGCGTGAGGGAATGTGCTGGGCTCACAGCAGCCCTGCATCCAAGAGAAAGCAAGGAAGGGAGCCTTCCCAGTGCTCTGAAACCTAGCAGATGTGATGTTACCAGGTCAAGGATTCGAGAGGATCAGGCAATGGAAAAAGCTGTACTCAGATGGTGCTTTAAAGCTGTAAAGAGGAGGATGTGATGGACTGAATCATCCTGAGCTCAGCAGCAGGTCTGAGCACTGCTGCACAGCTTTTTTAAAGCTGTGTTGTGTTTGAGTGGTCCTTGGTTGGCTCCTGAAGCTATTTCTTAGGGCTGCACTAAGCCATTACAATTCATGCAAATCAAATCTGCTCGTGGCTTGTTTATGGATTGGGCACCATTTGCAGTGTTTCAGTGTCTCGTTTCTAGGGAGCTGTGATTCTTTTTCATCCTTAGAAGCTTCTGGCCCACTAGAAAGGCTTTCCCCCCTCTAACCAGGTTCTGTCAATGTCAGTGACCTGCTATGAGCCCAAATATGATGCATGCAATATTAAAACCTGACTCTTCAGCTATGCTGGGAGGATTTTTTTTTTTCTAAAGCACATGTAGTTCAAAAAATCTGGGGCAAGCCAGGCTGCCAATTATTACTGTGCCTTTGTCCTGTGATCTGGTGACTGAAAACCTGAAGTAAGATGTGATCCAGCTGTGGTTTTGGTGCTGTTTTGGACTCTGGAAGAGAGGTTGAGCCCCGTCTGTAGGTTCATCCTTTCTGCAGAGCTGGGCAGGGTGCATCCCTCCTCTTCCCCCCAATTAGCTGTGACATGTGATCTTTAAACCACAGCAGCAGATCCTGGTATGAATGATATTTAGAGGATAGGCTGTGCTTTAACTTTGGTGATCTCAGCGATTTGGCTTGAAAGCTGTGTAACAGTCCTGGGCTCTGTACAACCCTCAGGATGAGCTTCCTGGCCTGATGTTGCTATCAGAGCAAATGGTGGCTCCTGTTACGAGGCCAGAAAGCTGTGGGATTTTTTTAAGTAGAGAATGGAGTGTGCAAGCAGCATGCCAACATGTCATAAAATATGTGAAAGTACTGGAAAAAGCCTTAAAGAGCTGTTCTGGAGGTACTGGAAGGACTGGGGGACACTTCTGAAAGGTGGTGATTTGCATCTTTGAGAGGGCTTCTGTAGAAATGTGATGGGCTGGGGGGGATCATGCGACAGCAAAGCAGCCTGGCAGCATCATCTTAACATGGAGGAGTGTGTTAGGGAAGAACAGCTCACCCTAGGCCTTTTTTTCATTGCTGCTATGGCTGTTACAGGCTCTTGTGATGACTTCATGGCAAAAAATGTCTCTGATTCCTCTGTTTTTATCCCTCTGCTCTCCTTGACTCCAGCCGAGTGTCCTCCTAGTTATCTTTAGGACTCTGGAAGGAAAGTCTATGTGATTAACTTCATGATTGATTTTGGTACGTGCTGTGTGAATGCAAAGCAGTGCTTGAAAGTACAGCCAAGAAAATACCAAGGGGATATAAATGTGTGTATTTAGATACGTGTTGCACTGAGGCTTGCTTTCCTCTTTTGCTGATGTCACATTTTCTGGATGCCAGGTCCTACTATGTGACACTTCTTAGTACTGAGAGCACCTGTGAACTCTTATGCCACTGCTGATTTGCCATCCAACGGACATGGGGAAGAAAATGGAAACACTTCCAGCATGCTTGCTCTCTCCCACTTCCCCCCTACATCTCCTTTCCATCTGATTTGTCAGGTCGGTCCCCATCTTTGGTCCTTCCCTCTTATTTGAAGACCACCAGTGGCTGCTTTGTCTGGAACAGCTCTGGTAGAGGCTTCTTCAAAGTTACACCTTGATGGATGAGCTCCATATGGTCGAATGCAAGCCTTGCCAAGCATGAAGGACTATCAGCAATGTTATGGATGACTGTAGACTTCCTGCTGAGAAGCATGTAAAGATCTGCTGGCTTCTTATTTTCAGTCTGCTTAAAAAAAAGTGCTCGTGTAACAACTTCTGGCTTTCCTTATATCCTAATGAGTTCTTCTCCCTTTTCCAAAATGTCTGAGATAAGTTGTTCCTAAGCTATCCATCGCCTCTGTTTGTCTGATTTCCTCCTTTTCTGGACGTGTATCAGATGAACGCTGTTGGGTGGAGGTAGGTTGGACTTTGGCCATCCTTTGGCTTCTGCCTGAGTCCAAAGGCTTTTATCTTTTCAGTGTGACCATTAAGCAATAAATAAAAAATAAAAGCAACCCCCCAAAAAAACGGAAATTAAATCACAAACGACTTCATTAAAATAATAATCAAAGTGCTCATGAAAGCATACAGAAATCCTGTGAGCTCTCTCTCCTTTGAAACTTGAATCTTATCTACCCCTGTCAAGGTTAATTGTTGCTGGGTTCAAAGCATGGACAAGCTTTCATTAAGACTGGAGTGCTGAGCAGTGGCTGGGCCAGGTTTGTCTGCTGGGTGGTTTGATCAGGGTCAAATTCAGCCCAGTATGTGAAGGAGGGAGTTTCATCTGTAGCTGCATTTCATTATACGTGTGGGTTTAGATCTGACTTCTAATATTTCTTGAGTGCCTTCTCCCAAGGTTATAATCTCTGGAGCAATTATAGAGGTGGTTGCTTTATGTTGTTTCTCCCCATATTGCTTTGAAGACAACAGTATGGCAATGTTATCAGATCTGGAGTGCGGGAGCAGCTGTTAGAAAGTCACCCTAACATAAAAGGACCTCCTTGTTTATCTGTTGGGAAGCAAACATTCTGTCCTGGGAGGCAAATCTTCCTAACTTTCTAGTTAGTTAACCTATGAAGAGCCAAGCCTGACTCTTTTTTTTTTTGGACCCTGGTTTGAATCACTGTAAGAGCTCAATCTGTGCGCTGCAGTTGGACTTGATGATCTTGAAGACCTTTTCCACCCTGAGCAATTTTATGATTCTATGTGCCTTCAGGACCACAGCTCTGTTGGCTGATGGTTTTATTCCTGTAGCTCGTGTTCTGCTGGAGGGGTGCATCGGTAAGAGGGGCTGTAAGGAACACTAGCGATGAAAAAATAACAAATGACATCAGTGTTAATGAAAATAATAATGAAATGGGCATAATGAGTACTAGAAATAGCTTTATAACCTCTTGAGCTGGGAAATATAAATACATATTCTAAATGACAGTTCCCACCCTCTGCCCTGAGCTTCTATTTTAATCAGTTGTGTTCAGCTGGCGGGGTTAATATGGGAGACAGTATTTCACATGCAAATGAATTAAGATTATGGTTCTGCTTGGGTAAATCACAGAAATTCTTCAATGCCTCAATTTACTCAACCTTAAAATGGGGCTGTTGGCATTCTCTTCACTCCTGTTCTATCCCTTGAGATCCTCAAGCTGAAAAGGGCACTGATGAGATGCAGGAAGAGGAGTGCGATGAGCAAGGTTGGGTTGATGGTTGGGCTTGAGGATTGTGGAGGCCTTTTCCATCCTAGATGATCCTACGATTCTGCATTATTTTCTGACTTTCTGCAATTTGTATGAAGTGGAAAAGAGGCTTGCTTGTATTAGTGCTGGAATCCTTCCTGGTAATTGTGTTAGAACTGGCAGTGGGGAAAGTAAACTTGTTTTGGAAACAGTTCTTGATTTATTTATTTTTTTTTTTTACAGGAACTTTCATAACTTTATCAAAACTCTCCAAATCTTTTCATACCAAATGAAATTCCTGAATTCCTATTAAATGCGACTCGATGTGATTGATTAGCATTACATCTCCAGCTTTTCCTTCAGCCCACTCCTTTCCTGTGGCCTGTTTTCATTTCCTTGCTAATCCAAGCGTGTCTAATGTGCCTGGTTAGCTTGGGGAGGTTTTTTAATGGTACAGATATGTGAGGGAGATCTGGCTAAGATTGTGTTCAACAGTTGGCATCCATAAATATAGGTTGGGGGAGAAGGATAACAGAAAGGTCAGGGAGGGATGCTGTTGGTAAAAAGAGATGGTGGGGAGGTAACACGTGTAACTTTGGCAACGGGGGATGAAAAATGCTTGCGAATGGATCCAGATGCAGGAACTGCAATCCCATTGGGCTTGTATTGCTTTCTGCTGTCATGTTAGTTGCTTGAAGAAATGTGAGCACCCGCTCCCTGTCTGTGTCCAGCAGCTCTTGCCTTCAGCTGCAGGGCTTTGGCTCTATGCGCTGTCACGTTCCTCCTCTGGCGAGCTCAGAAGTGCTGGTGATAAGCAAGCATCCTATGCTGGTGTGCTGAAAGAAAGGCCACCTTGCCTTGCAAGTGCTCTCTCTGAAGACAGCTTTGGTGATTGCGTTTAGGGAGGTTAGTCCATTTGTTCTTGCTGTGAATTACAGAAACCAGACCTCTCATTTTCATACGGTCTATATCCACTAGCAACCAGCTGGTGCTAGTATTTGGTATCAGCTGGGAGCCTGGTCAGGAAGCTTTTTTTTACTTATTATTTTTAAAAATCATCTCTTAATCTCCACTGCCTTCTCAGTGTTGCTCTCTACCTTCTTGACCTGTCTCATTCACCACTTATACAAACCCCAGCGTTGTGCTGTAGGTGTGAGGTTCTTGGTGCAGTGACCAGGCGGTGCCATGCAATAAGACCATGCTAGAGACTTCCCTAGTCTCACCTCTTCACTCTGGGAAGTATGAACTCATCATGATCTCTATGAAGCTGGAGTAAATGACTGCGTAGCTCTGGAACGATCTTCTTCTGCAGTCTGGTGCACTTCCATGTGTGAGAATGGGTAGGCGTGCGATTTATTAGGCTAAGAAAGCGAAAGGCTGTGGCTTTTAAATGATTTGTGTGTTTATTTTTATGAACAAATCCCACGCTTCCTTCGTTAACAGCAAGTATTTACTTTTAGGTACAGCACAAATCTGATGTTGAGTTTAAGATTAAATAAATCCCCATTTATGGAAAAGCCAAGTTCCTACGCTTCCAAGTCTCTTCACGGTAAGTTTGGGTTCTGTGTCTGTGCCGGAGACTTAAAGTTGAGCAGCCAGAGTTCGAACCAAGCAGGAAGGGTCAGATTTTAGGCTGTGTTAAAGGCTGGGGCCATTGAATAGCATGAAAATCCTTTCATGTGGCTGGGGAGGATCCTCTGGAGACAGGCAGAGGCCAACCTTGTTGGAGGAAAGACTGGGAGCAAGGTGAGGACAGGAATCCAGCCTGTCTGAGGCACGGGATAAAGTTTCACTTCTGGGGTTTGGTTCATTTGCTAAAGCAAACAAAACCTTGGTTTTGACTTTGCTCGTTTGTTTCTGGAAATGTATTCCTTCATCAAGAGGTGCAGGAAGCTTTGCAAAACTCGATTGGCAATGAGACACTCAAACAGTTTCCTTTCTTTTTTTGAAAGACTTCAGGTGTGGGTTCCAGTCAGCTGAGCATGGAACACCCAGGCTCTCTTACAGGTTTGGTGCCAGGGATTTAGTCACCAGTGTGATTCTGCAATATGCTGTAGTGGTGGCTATTGCTTTACCAAGCAGAGTGTTTTGTTCCAGTGGCATCAGAAGGCTTTCTGAGGTTTGAACACGTTTCTTAGAGACTCAGAGGACTCTGGGTGATGAATTTTACAGAGGAGCTAGCATCTGTCTTTGGTGCCAGTGTTGATGTGCCTTGCAAGGGTCGTTAGCAGACAATTGTCTCCTGAAATCGGGTGAAGCCTTTGGGCTTTGCCTTGATTTGCCCAGTGTTGGAGGAGCACTTGTAAGGCTCTCCTCCTGCCCAGAGATTCACAGTCACCTCAAGTGTGATAGGTTAACAGACACCACGAAAATCATAGAATGGCCTGGGTTGAAAAGATCCACAATGCTCATCTAGTTTCAGTCCCCCTGCTATGCGCAGGGTCACCAGCCATTAGACCAGGCTGCCCAGAAAATCACAGAATCAGTAAGATTGGCAAAGACCTTTAAGAATCACCTAATCCATTTGCCAACCCATCACCATCATGCCCTTGCCAAGAGCTTAATGCTGCATCATTTTGTAGGAGCAGATCTCCTGTGCTCTGAATTCCTCTATGGGTGCCATGGGTGATGGCTGCCAGGAGCTCTGCTCTCACACATGGAAACCAATCTGCAGTGATCTGCCACCTGAAGCCACTGCTAATGATAGGCATTAGCATAAGCAAAGCTAATTCAGTGACTTCTCTCCAGTGCACCATATAGTTGATTTCATCAAATGAAGTCTATGCGATAAAGCTCTGGAAGTGAAGGGAGATCTACAGCTCAAATGTAGTTCAGCTACAAACCTATTTTTTTTTTTTGACAGCTTTGGCTTGTTGGGAAGGCCAGAAAGAGTGGAGGTTTTATGAGGGTTGATATGCTCTTTATCACTGACATTTCATACCCTGTCTGAAAATGAAATGAAAACGTTGCAGGTATTTTTTTTGGATTAGTCACGGGAGGGAGAAGTCTGGGTCAAGGCAATTGTTTGGCTATGAAGAGCTTTAGCCCTGCACAAACCTAAGGATGCTTTTTATCTGTAAGTTTTGTTGTTAGCGTGCAGAATGCAGAACTGGGGAGAAACGAATATGTATTCATTCAAACTGACAGGCATTCAGCTTTTGGTGACTCTTATTCTCTTCAGCCAAGTCATTGCAAGTCAAGGGTAGCTCTACGTTTGGGCTGTGTAAATAGCAATAGGGGGCTGATTTCCAGCAGTCAGAAATGGAGAACTGACCTTTAAACGTGCCTTCCAACTCAAGTGATTCCATGGTTCTATGAACTGCCATGGTCCTGTCCCAGCTTTTTCCCATGACTTCAGCAAGTTTCTCCATGATTGAGGATAGCAGGTTCAGCCTGTTGTTGAGCTGGTGACCCCAGTTTGTTCCAGCTGCCCTGTCTTTCCTGGGTGCTCATGTTTTCCTACGGTGTGACTCCCTACTGAACCCACCACACCACTGTACACAGTGGTTTTATATTTCTCTCCATGCAGAGCGATTTATGAGGTTGTGATATTGGCACTCGACTGTGTATTTACCTTTTCTTTTTTACTGCTGCCTGCAGCCCTAGAGAAAAGCTGAAAACGTTATTGAAAGAGAGCTGATCCAACTCCTGTCTGTGCTGTGATCCCATGGGAATGTGGTGGTCATCCAGGATGTATTCCATACCAGGAGGTCCTTGCTCTGAACTTCTATGGGAAGCACTGGAAGGCAGTGGGAATTGGCAAAAGGGACTGCCCCAGTGCATCAGTGGGAGCTGCTGGCATGCAGCTTGGCAGAAGCAAGCTTTAAGGATGGATTTGTAAATGGAGAAGGCATCAGGGTGAGTGTGGGGCTGTAATGCAAGGTAGTGCTTGCTATCTGGGGAGAGGAAAGGAAAATGGGGGAAGGAGGGGGGGTATCTTCAGAAAAACAACAGTAATCCATGAGAAACTAGCAGAGAAATAGAAGCAATAAACATAGTGAACTTTGAAGGGACACTGCAATCTTTTTCTTCTTTTTTTTCCTGTCTGCTGCTCTGTTTCCTATTCATGATAAACACCGTGTCCAGGAGCAAAAAGGAGAAATTAGACCACATCTTCTGGAATGCTCGTGTAACTGGAGGAATGATGGATGCTCTCCGTGAGTGGCCACTGTGCAGAAATAGCTTGTGTGATATGTGCTGTGGGAGTACAGCCTGTCCAAAATATACCATTTAGTTTTTTTCTATAGATGGAACTGTTTTCCCTTGGGGTTCCTTTCTAAGAATGGCTTGGATCTATCTAATGGATATGTCTGCTGCAGCTTTTGAGGGCTTTATGAGGCTGGATCTTTTGGGAGACTTTGATTCTCTTTTGTTCAGTTGTTCCTGATTTCTTTTTTTCATGGTTGGAATGGATGCAGGATTGGTTTTGGCCAAGCAATAGCCCTTAGGCTCTTCAGAGAGAGATGTTAAGGGAGTGGTCGAGTGAGAACTGGTGTCTCCTATCACTGATCTCATCAGCCTCGTGGTTTCCATGAAGTTGTATGAGATGTGGCTGCATCATACAGATTGCTTGCGTGCTAGTTTACGTCCAGGTAGGTTGAAAGTGCCAGAAAAAGCAGTTTTCTGGGTTCACTAGCTTTAAAGCAGTCACGTCACTATAATCTTTTTATGTCAAGGTTGCTCTCTTCTGAAAGGAGCTAAGATAACACAGATCAGAGAGGTCCAGAAATGGAAGGAGCAGGAAAACTGAACACCATCCAGAACCCTAAATTTCCATCACCTTATTCCTGGACTGACTTGCAGACTGTGTCCTGCAGAGCTGTGCAATCCTTGTCCCTTTTTGCTTTGCTTACACAGCTGGTTTTCAAGTACTCTTGAAAAAACATACATTCAATACAAATATTATCCCTGTACATCCTCCCTCTGTTATTTCTTGTGTGCGGGATCAGCAGTTTGCAGAGCGTACCTCGAATCCCATCAGGGGCCAGAGCTGCCCACAGCCTATGAGAAATATTGCCTTACAAACTCCTTCACCCAGCCGGTCCAAAGAAGTGCAAGAGGTGACTGGGAAAGGTATAGCAGCCCTGGGATGGGTTGTGTTCAGTCAGGCTGTAAAAAAGGCACCGGGTTCTGAGAGAGGCTTCAGTCCACGGGGAGAGATTGTGAGGTGTGAGGTTGCTGGCTTTGTGCAGGTTATTACACTTCCATTGCTGATTTCTAAATGGAGTCCTGTTGCTGAGAGAGACCAGGTTTGTCTTTACTAAAAACTTAGGGGTGGGTTTTTTCTGTTCCAAGGTATGTATGTAACTTTAGATGGCCATCTCTGTGCCTCATCACCTCTGAGGTTTTTTCCACTGACATTCACCTCGAGAAGCTACAAAGAGGTAAAAACTACAGTGGCTTGCCGTGTTTTTGCTTTAGTGGCTCGCTTTGATAGAAATCCTCAGGGTAAAAAAAACACCTTTTGCAGCAAAAGCAAAGGCTGAGGGATCTTTCATGAAACAGGCTTAGTTCCTCTGGAGGACTGACATCCCCATTTTTTAGGCCTAATTGCATGAAGTCTCCTGTGATAATTTCTTAGACAGCAAGGGAAAGCTGTTGGAGCCAGCCTCCAGCATCGAGAGGCTCGAGCCCAGCGGGTCGGTGTGGTGGCTTGATAGGGCAACAAAGAGAACCAAAGAACTGAGCAACAGCGGTCCTGTCCTATGTGCTGAGAGCTTTTATTTTTCATCCATTACTAACACAAATTCCTCGGGTTGATCAATATTAGAACGGCTCACTTAAAGGCACGTTTCCTTTGTGACTCGCCTCTATTTTTTTATAACGTTCTCATGATGAAGGAATGCTCTGTAGTATCGAGTTATCACTGCTTGAGAGAGGAGGCAGTGCTCATAAAAAGGCATTGGTCTGACACTGGGCTGATGTTGTCCAACATTCTGGATTCTGGGCTAAACCAAGGCTGGACTTCCTACCTTCATGTTGGAGCTGCTGATGTACACTTTCCTTCTCAGCTTTGTCCCCCATATAATGTCACAGCCCCCTGGTTCCACCTGTTGCCACATGGGGTTCTTGTTTCCCAAGATGACAGCCATCAAAGGATAGCTGGGCAGCTGCTCAGATCTCCCTGCCATTGGGAGCTAGAGCCTTGTGTGCATTAAAGCTTTCCTGCTCCTCAGTAGTTCGGATGGCTTTGTGTCTGTCAGAGCAGGTAAAATTTCCCAGGTTCTCCATTTTCTAACCCTTTTTTAAAGCTACTTCAGTTGGATTTGACAGCCCAAAGCCCACAGAATGCTGGTTTGTAGGATTTCAGCCCCCACATTTAACCTGACCATCACAGCCCCCTCATAAACCTTAAGTAACAGCAATTTTAAAGCCCTTTGCAGCATTGATTTATATATTTTTCTGCAGTATCAGCATTGCTTTAAAGGACAAAGGTTTTTATAATACAGTTGTAAATTATTTTTCTAAGTGTCTTAAGTGCCTCTTGGGAACGCCTGATCACTTGAGATGCTTCATAATTTACTTCTTCTCATGTTTTTCAGCAAGTGCAATAAAACATTCGTAAATACCCCAGGATGAGGATCATTACAGATGGCACTGACATGCACCAGGCTCACGTGGAAGTCCTTGTATCACTGCATGAAGGAAAAAGAAGAAGATAGAAATGATAAGCCTGAAGTTATCCTGAGCCTATGTGACAAGTGTGAGCAGCTGAAGCTTCTGAGAAGGTTATAAACATGGTAATTTTGCTTTCTAAATCATCTTCCTTACAGTTGGCATTAAATGCTTTTGTCCAGATCTGAACTTGGATGGCTGGGACATGCATCTCTTGTATTCTCTTGAGCCAAGCCATGTTTTGGCTGTTTTACCTTCCTTCTGATGAGTGCCCCATGGGCTGTTTCATGTTGAACTGGTAAATCAGGTCCGAAAGGACATCAAAAGCAACCTCCTAACTCTGAAGCTTCAGGTGTCGCTCAAAGAGCTCAATGAATGTATGAAAGAGATGAAAAGCCTCGCTTTCCTTGGGTGCTTCTTGCTGCTGAGGAAGGCTTATGCTATTTCCAGCCATCTCAAACCAAACGTAAATAAATCACATTGTTTTCCATCGCTTGAGACAGTTCTCTCTTCAGCATTAATTTTGCTTAAAGCACGCTCAGCTGATTATTAGGATGAGAAGTATCTAAAGGGAGCTTACTGTGCAAAAGGCTCAGCAGCTATGTGTAGCAGCTCCCTGAGCTATTGACCATCCGATGCTCTGAATGACAGCATCAGGTTTGTATCTTCTCCAAGAGGCCTTTTTTGCTTTCCCAGTGCTCTGTATCTCTTTCATGTAGATTTTACCCGTAATGGCCTCAAACACATGTAGCCACTCAATCTGGCTGTATTCCCCAGTCAAAGTGCTGTGCTAATCCGTGTGGATTTGTTACAGGGATGTAAATGCTGGTTGAAATACTACGAGTGCGTGTTTTCCTTTGGTGAGAAGGCCAAGAAGATTGCTGATCAGTAAGTAAACACAGAGGAATGGCCTTTCTTTCTCGCTTGATGCTGGGATTTCTGGCTAACTGTACCTCCAGGCGTGCTTACAGAATGCCAACAACCTCTTGTATTAAGGCAGGGCGTGCTGGTCCTTTGACAAAACAGATCCAGAGGGCTTGAGATATCATCAGCACACCCCGTCTGCTCCTGTTAGCTCATGCAGAACCAGTAGTGGTTGTATTGCTCACGGCATGAAGTAAATACCAGTCGCTGAAGAGCATTGATCTTTGTAGCAGAGGAATTGTTCGTGGCATATTGACCTGCCCTGAACTCCTGGTAAATCACAAAGCGTTATTGATCAGTGCAGTACAGATGTAATAAGTATGTTTTGCTCTGCGTAAATACACTGGGCCTGCTTGTGAGATCACTTACGAGCCCCGTCCCATTGACTGCTCTAAACTCATCCTCCTTTTCCTCATCACCTTCCCTATGTTCCTCACTCACTCCTGCAGCAGCTGGACATCGGTCCTGATGTTTGCCTGACTGTGGCTGCCTGCCCCTGCTAACCAAACACCTGCCTACATGAATGCATACCTTGTGCCCGAGTCCTGAGGGATGGAAGTGCCTGCCTAGAAAACCAGGACAGCCCCTAAAGTGTGCCTAAAGTCAGCTTCATAGACCAATCTTGATGTGTGGGCCTCTTTCCTGAGCAATTAACTCCTTGGTGAGGATCTCACAGGCTTGTTGGAAGTGCCTTTTGACCTTGCTTTCATTCATCTGGCCACTAATAGCTTGTTCAGGGATCCGGAGGGTTTAACCCAAGCAGCAGACATCGCAGCTGGCCCGATTGCTGTCCTGTTGCTCGCAGCTCAGATTCCTGGCTTCGTGCAGAATTTCATAAATAAATCTCCCTTCTTTCCCCGTGCTACTGGAGCCAGCTCTGGGTGTGTGCTGATTACGCCGTGGTGGTTGACATCAGTATCTTAACTCTGTTCATTGCAGCCTGCTTAAAAAAGCAAATGTATCCTTTCTTGTGTCAAGAAGATTAACTCCTGTTGCTGTGCAAGAAACATGGCAGGCCCCTGCAAGAAAGAGCAATCAGCTCGGAGCAGCTGCCTTATTTTCTTTTTGCTGGGCTGTGTTTCTCAAGACACAACAGCAGTGCCAGTGATGCAACGTCTCTCTTGGGAGCGAGCTGGATGAAGCATGCTGGTGGAACTCCAGCAGAAAGCTTCACCCACAGAGGGTGGGGAGCAGCAGCTGATTTAGACCAAACGATGACTTAAACCTTGCCTTAAAGTGAAGCAGCTTTTCCTTTTTTTTTTTCCCTGTTGGGAAATTGGTTTTTGTTTTTTTTTTTATTCCATGAAACACAACATTTTTTTCCTGCACTGCTTTTCTCTACCCAAGGGCTGCCTTGTTGGAAAGCTCCCCACCGGCTCTATTGGTGGGCCAGGGAATTTTCCAGGGCTAGCTTGACGTTTTCATTAGGCGATGCGAGGCAGCTTTCTTCCTCTGTTTTCTTTTTGCCTATTTTTAAAGACAGCCAAGCAAAACAATTGCTGGTGAGAACTTTAGTACCTGATTTGTCTCTATAAAACACGCTACAATGTGAGAGGGCTTTTCCAGAGCTATCTGCAACTTACTTTTGAAAGTGCCTTTTCTCTAATGCTGCAAGCAGGAGTTAATAAAATGGCTCAGGAGTCTGGTTCATTTTGGATGCCTAATTGGGTTTCGATTTGTTTCAGCTGAGACTTGTTAAATTTATCCCGTGACCCTGTAAATATAATCTGCCTTTTCATCCCTTACATAGTCACCATCTCCCTTCAAACGTTATTTTGTGTTCGCGTTTCTGGCTTTCCAGCTTCAAGTATTGTAAACTCCGAGGAGCTTGGTTCTCTGCTTTCCGCTCTCCTGGCTGTGCTGAGGGTTGCGAGGACTTCACTTATCTGCACCAGTAGACTTGAGATCAGCTCCAATTTTATTTCTTGCTTTTCACTTGAAAGCTGTTCAGCTGATGAGCAACTTTTTGGCTATTGAAAGAATGGAAAGAGGCCTCGAGGAATCTGCTTTTTTCTCTCTGACGAATGCCAGTAATATTACAGTTGGAAAACAGTTGCTTTTATGTTTCTTCCCTGCCTTGTGGAATTCAGTGCCACAGGAAGGTGCTGGAGTGGACCCTCAAAAGGAAAGATCCTCCAGGAGGAAAGGATGGAGCCATCCTGCCTGGAAAAAAGGCAAAGGTGGAGCAGGTTATATGTTAAATCCTGTGCCTTCCTCTCCTATAGCGTGACACCCATCTGCCTCTGCCCTCAGCACACGCTGTGTGCATGACTTCATACTGGCGTGGGGATGAATCACCACCAAGAGATACTTTACTTGTGTTTTTAAAGCTCTAGGCGTCAGTAAAAATCCATCTGGTAGCATAGGGAAGCTTATAACAGAGCTCGTTGCTTTTTCCTTTGACGTTTGCTTGGCTTTCACCACTCTGCAGGCGTTTCTTATGTGCTTTGGAATGTGATTATTTGTGAAATAGTGTCATGGATTGCTTTTTGTGTTTTTTTTTTTCCTCCCCTATCCTTACTGACTACCCCTCCTTGCATTTTGTCTGAACCGGAGGAATGACTGACTTAACCTGGTGAGGAGAGATGGAATTAACATGGCTCAGCTTTACTCTGCAAACTGGTGCACTGAAAGAAGAGCTGAACTTCCTCCACATCAAATTCATAATCAATAATTCTCTTTTTCTTCCATTTATTTTTGCAGATGCTGTCTGTCAAGCCATACTAGAAGGGCTCAGAGTGCTTCACACTGCACTTGATACCTGAGCAAAGAAGGGGGCAGGTAGCAGCTAAAAGGGTGCAGGTTCCTCTAGGCACCCACTCCAGTGAGACCCATCCATGCCTTCCTTCTCTCATACCTGCTCTGTAGGACAGATCTTTACCAGGGGCCTACTGTCAAACAGCACTGGATGGCTGAATATTCATGTGCAACTTGTTTTTGGAGCAAGCCTGAGCAGAGCTGTTGAACTGCTAATGGCAGTTGAAAATGTTAATTTTCACACTGCAGTAAAAGAATCCCAAATTTTGGAGATTTTGCTCGAGTCAGGGATGAAGTTCCTGACAGCTTTAAAGTGTGCAGATGTGAAATGCTGAGTTTGAATATTAAGTCCCTCTTAAAATGCTTTATTTCATGTGAAAAGGTCTCAGACTTGCTGTTGCTTTGTCAAACTCAACTCTTTTTTTCCCCTCTTAGAGAGCTTGAAGTCTTGACTTCCTATTGCAGCCTTGTTTAGTTGAGTTTATGCGTTCTTAGGTCCAACATCATACAGTCTGACCAGGAATCGTGCAATCACTGTGGGAGATGGGAAGGGAGCAGTGTAACTTATTCTTTAAACAATGGGATCATCTGCATTTGAGTGCAAGTTAGTTAATAAAAGGGGTTTCGTGAAATAATAAGAATTTTGCCTGGGTTTTGCTTAGGAATAGTTGCACTCAGATGGAGGATGTAGCCCTCAAGTTGTGCCAAAGAGAGTAGCTTCATCTGCTGTAAGTAGCTACGCTGGTCACTCTTGCATCCTTGATGGATGCATCCTTAGGGAACTCCTGTCATGTCCTCTATGCTGCAATGAACTGGGCTGCTCTGCTTCTTTCCTGGTGACACAAAGGGAAGGTGTCTGTCTCTGTGTGCTTGGGGGGAGAGTGGAGTAGAAATAGACCGGGAAGACCAGAGGGCTTTGACCAGATCCTTGAGCAAAATGGAGTGGATCATTACTACTGGCAAAAATTCTAAACCACGTGATACTACTTAACCTGAGATGAGCCAGTTCTAGGACAAGCAGTAATTCCAGTCATGTTTAGAAGCCAGATTAGGTATTGAGTGGTGCCTGGTAGAGAAATGCTATGTGCAGTGAAGTTAGTGGTATGACTCCCCTTAGCATGAGCTGGGGCAGGATCTGACCTTGGACTGAGTACTGTGAGAGTTTCTCCTGGCCTGTAAACCAAGTAACTGAGTGTTATTACGTACACGTGCACACAATAGTGCTTAGAGCCTGTCTGCTGAGGTCTTTCCTTGGGGATCCATATAAAATACCTCTCACAAAAGCTGCCCTGTGCGCAAACAGAGGAAACTCCATCTAGTGACGTAAAAAGAAAAGCCAACAAAACCTTTTCACACGTGGATGTGTATTGCCTCTTATCTTACTGCCAGTCTGTTGAAGATATCAGTCCAGCTAAACAGCACTCACCATATGTGAGACTTAAAGTGCTGCCTGGGAAGCACTTCCAGGCCCTGTTCTGTATTCTGCCAGTGCAAGCAAAAATGTCCCCTTTGTCGTGTTAGTGAATGAATATTCTTGTTCCCCTTTCTCCTTGGATTTATGTCAACCCTGAGTTTCAACTGAGTTTGATCTCCTTGCTTTATTGTATTGCAAACAGTAGTCAATAGCTCTTCGGCTTGAGATTGCCTGGATTTATTCTCAGGTCAAGTCAACTCTCCTTGACCCACATCTGAACCAAAATACATTCCCAGAAGATTCCCCCACAGGATATCGGTTCCAAAGACAGAGTGACATTGTAATAAGTTCAAGGTTTCAGTTCAGTACAACAGAGTCCCTTTTGGTGTGGGGAAGGCAAGCAAGCCATCCTTCTTGTCTCAGAGCTGGGACCTCTCACGGGGCTTTTCAGAGCAGATTTTGTCATCCGCTGGTTACTGCTCTTCATAGAACAATGTCACTGATTGCATTCCTAGTATTTGCAGTCCCCTGACTGGTCCCAGTTCTGTGCACGTGTGTACTTATGGCTCTAGTGCGTGTGTGTGGAACTTGGTGTGCAGGCTTTAAACAACTGATGGGTTGCTCTGCATTCATGATTTTTTTAAATTCATTTTTCTTAAAGAGAACAAAAAATGGCATCTCCTTTGGGGACTGTCTGGCACACAGGCAAAACCAAATGATATTGCATCATAAAGTAAGAACACTGCTTTGAAGAGCTGGGACAAAAATGGAATGAACTCGTGAATTTATCCTGGATGATAAATCTTCCTTCAAAAGAAGGCAGCCTTATGTTTAGTACAAAAGACTGTTTATTTCTTCTATGGAAAAAAAAAAAAGAAGTGGTGTAATCGGATAGGATTAACTTTCCAAGGGGCCCTGGACAGAAGCTAAAGTACAGTCTGCCTTCTTGTGCTCACATTGGATAATTTGAGCTCTGGAGTAGTCTAAGACCCCTCTGGCTTCCTACAGCATTTGGCTGTGACCAGCTGCCAGCATGACTTGCACCTATAGCCAACATTAAGAACCCCAGCAACAAGAGTTTCTACAGGGGAAAAAAAAAATCATCCAAACGCTTGGCTGGTATAAACAGTCTCAGTTGGGAACCTGGCCCAGGTGTGGGCAGAAATACAGCCTTATTAGTGTTCCTCATCTCAAGCAACAGTTAAATACGTTTTTAGGAAATAATGTACGGCTGACTTAATGTTGCATTAAGAATCTTTGTGGTTTGCATGTTCTGACTTTGTTGTTTTGACCGTTCGTGGTTGATGTTGCATTAGCCCTTTTAATTTTATCTACTCATTTAATTACCTAGGAACAGTCCCCTGTGTCCTTTTGTCAGCGGGAGCAGTGATGCTTCCAATTTCACACCTCACTGGAATGGATGGGAAAGTTCTGACTGAGATAGCTGTGTAGGCAAAAGCAACGAGGAAAGTGAGAGCCCAAGGCTGGTTTGCATGTGTGTGCACTTTTATTTTTGCCAAAAGTCCCAGGCAATCCAAGTGATAAGCAAGCCCCTTCATTAAACCTTTCTGATGGACCGAGTTGAGTTCCCTGTGCTTGAGCTGGTTAAGGTTCTGACTTGCCTGTATTGGAATTATTGTGCAAGAGCTGTCCAACAGTCATTGTTACTTTGCATTGGGAAGTTTGGCTGTGTTTTACCCTTGTTCCTCCAGAACAAGCTATGATAGTATAATTTGCACAGCAAATTTTTGCAGAGAAAGGTCATGGTCATGAACAGTTACTGTATGTTAATTTGTATGCATGTTGAAGACCTCTCCATAGCTATTATGAGAGCAGCTGTACAGCAGAACAACACTGAACCTGTTTGGGATGATTGGACTTGTGCTTATGGAGCTGTGTGAAGTTGATCTGAGCCAGTCTTGAAAATAGAGGCATGTGAATTGGAGATATTTGGGAGTGTGGCTTTGCTTCTTGGCTAATGCAGGCAATAACATTTAGGTACCTGGGGGTGAAAGGAACATCCCCTCCCAGGTATGAAGATCCTATGGCTCCCAAGGGAGGTTACAAGAAACTGATTACAACCAGCATGGGAAAAAATTACCGCTGTTAAAGGGCAAAAGTTTACAGCTTTACTGATAACTTTCCACTAAGTTTTTGATTCACCGAAGTGCCTGGCACCATCTCGATGCAGTCTTGTGCATCTGATGCAATACAAAATGAAGATGCTTGTAGGATTCTGTGAGGGAGCTGTCATCTGGAGTGAAATCATGCACAGCAGTCAATTCCAGCGTTCTCCTCGCTTCAAGCCAAGCTGGGGGAAATTGGAACCTACATCTCCTATGCAGCTGCCCTAAAGGTAGGGAGAAAGGGAAGATTTGAAACGAGTGGAAGACCTGTGGATATTGATCTGCTGCAGACACTTCTGGCCGTGCATCATTCTAGGACCATATCCTCTTGGGGAATGGAGACAGAGGCAGCAGCTGAAGCAGGGCTATAGTGAGGCCTTGTTTTGCAGCTGGCCATCCAGTTCTACCCAAACCCTGAGAGACTGGCTGAACTGGGAGAGCTTGGCAATTTCTAGTGCTGAACCCAGCAGCAGTCGGAGTTCCAAAGGAGAATGCCAGATAATTCCCACCCAACAAACATCAAACCTGTGGAGAACTTAGTTGTAACACGTTTGTTGTCTCACCTGCCATCGGTGTTTGCTAGCAGGCTAGACAGCGTTCACAATGGGCCCAGTAAAAAATTACCCTTTGTGTTCGTTTACTTAACATTTCAAGGAACTGTGGCTCAATTGGGGTGACCTTCATTCTCAGCTCCCATGCATGGGCTTAGCTCCAGTAACTCCAGTCAGGCTATGCTGACTTTCGGCAGCTGGGACTTGGGCCTTGCTTTTTATGTCCCTTATTCAGTGCTCATGTAGTCAGTTTTCGTTGCCAAGATTATATTTGCTTTCCTTCCTAAAGGACTGCTCTAAATATCATGCTTTAAAACAACGTGTCTCTTCTCCCCACAGAGAACAATATGATATGCCACTGTTGAATTAATATGTCTATGAAAAGTGAATATAATCTCCCCAGTAGATCCCCTTTCCAAAAGATTTATGATTTAATGAATTTTTTATTTCTTACCGGTGTGTAGCATTCGGTCATTTTACACCTAGCAGGAGTTTTTCCCAAGGAAGCAAAGGAAGGCAGAGAGGGGGGTTCCACCGTCCTGATTCAAATCCTTTTTTTCCCACTCTCTGCTCTGCTGTGCCACTTGTAACACTTGTTGCTGCTGCAAAGTCAAACCCAACCTTCTGTACCACGGCTTCTGTCAGAATCTACCCTTAAAACGTGCAGGTTGTGATGCTGGGCTGAGACAGTGCAATACGGAGAGAAGTTTGGAGCAGTGCTTATATAAAAATCAATGCCTCTGAAGTCTTTGTTGCTATCTGCTTGGCTGCTCTAGGCAGGATTTCTTGCTCATAGTCCTACTCTATCTTCCTCGTGGTCACAGTCCAGTGCATTTTCAAATAAATTGCTATAATGCCTCTGACAGTAGATTATGAAGCCACAAATAACATCTGCAGGTAACACCTTTATTTAGTGGAAGAGGAGTAAAGCAGAAGTGAGCTGTGAAAAAGAGAGCTGTTATAGATAATTATTAGCTATGTGGGTAATATTCCTAATTAAGCTGCCAATTGATTTCTCCTGAAAGCTCTCTTAGCCTTGAAAATGGTGAATTGATTGCTCCGCTGGCCCTTCCCTTGGCTGTTAGGATGCGTGCTGTACCTGTGCTTGGCTTTTGGGAAACTTGCTGGGATCAGTGGCTTCAAATCCTGCTGGGTTCAACAGAAAGAGCTGGCGGGGTGGCTGGGCAAGGGGCACTGGCATTAACCTCTCTCATTCTGTGTCTTCAGAGGAGAAAGACAAAGAGCAGCTACAATCCTGGGTGGCCCCATTGATTGAGACACATGTGAAGCGGTGCGTGCTTTATATTGTCTCCCTGAATCAGCACTGTTCATCATCACTTGTCAAGAGGTAAACGCTACAGGCAGTATCCTCCCTGCCTGGAAAATGCTGATCTCCAGCTGCAGGTTCTCACAGGCCTATTGGTGTATGCTACCTCAGATGCTGAAGCCCTGTGGCATCCCAAGAAGCTCAGTGCGAGCACTGAGGGCACACTGCCTGTCCCACCCAGCACTACCAGCACATGTCTGGGTGGGCATTAAATGACTTAATTGTTTTCTGTTGAAGGGGAAGCGAAACTGGACGGTGCCACAGTCACAGCCTGCTGGACATTCCTTGTTTCCTGCCATTTCACAGAGGTGTCTCCAGATGTCTTACAGAGCGTGGAACGTGACTGGCAGAGAACCCTTGTGAAGGGGAGAGGAAATGAGTGCTGCGTTTCCATCTAGCAGCCCGCTGGCACTGACTCCCAGGACTGCAGGAAGCTTTTTACCTCTGTGCACTTCATGTATCACAGCCTGATTTCCTGCAGGCGCCTGTCTGTTCAGCTATCCCTGGCTTTGTCATCTCAACGTGGGTGTTTGCACTCCTGGCCAGCACATTGTTCTCTGCCTGTGCATGATGCTGCTGCCTTCAGACACGCTCGGTGATGCTGTTTCCGTCTTCTGCTGCTGCATGCATATCCTCTCTTATGCAATGGAGAAACGTTTCCCTTTGTCCCTTTTTGATGTTTGACATGCAATTCTAATGCTCCCCCTCCTAACACATGCATGTAATTTGCCATATTGGCCTTCTCTCTTACTCCCCTCCAAATCTTTATAACACTTGAAGCTGCCAAATTGCTTTTTTTTTTTAATCTATTGACTTAAGTGGGCAGGGCTTGGTGTTTGCTTCCATCTGCCTCATAGTTGGAAAAGGAAGCCTTAAGAGAAAGTGAGGGGGCTTTCAGCTTTCAGTTCTCATTCCAAGTACCAGCAAGGAGAGGCTGCAAGGAACGCTGTGGAATCCTGGATTTTCTATTCCTGCCCATTGCCCCCCTTACTGTAAGCACTAAGAACTTGTGCTTTTGAAGGAAAAGAAAGATACTGCTTTAATTCAGGCTTATTGGGCAGGCAGTTAAAGTAATAACCCAGCTTTCAGCACCACGTTGTGCCAAATACCCCGGGTCAAGTTATTCAGCTGTGTTTTCTTTTCCTTGACTTTTCTCTCATAGAAAGAACTGTCATACCTATCTCCACTGGTCAGAGCTCACCCCTATGTGTGTTTATCTTCAGCGCTGAACACAGCAGAGTGCTGACTTCATGCAAAGCCCTGTGCTGCCCACAGACATGGATAGCAGTGGCTCGTGCTGGGAGAATCCTGCTGCTGAAGACAGCCTGCTGGCTGTCACCCTTCAAACCAAAAAGTGCAGCTGTGGAGCTGGAGGCTGGGGCAGCTTGCTTTGTCAAGCAGTTGCCTGATGTTCAGGATTCAGCCTTTAGAGTCTCTCTTCGCTGCCTGCGGTCTGGGATGGCAAACTCCAGGTGTCAAGCCACATTACAATTGCTGACCAAGTTCTTGCTCAGTTCTCATGGTGTAAATCCACGTCCCGGGAGAGAAGGAAATTTGGATGGGTAAGAACTCGTCTTGCTGCATCTGTGCAGGGAGTTCCTGCTTGATGAGCTGTCTCAGAGCTCGCATCTCCTGGAGGCTGTGGTTGGACTGCCTTTTTAACAGTGGTTATAGAGCAGAACTAATCTCACCAAGCAAGTAGCATTGGCCCTGTGCTGATCTTATCTGGGGTGCCCAGCTTTTCCGCAGCTTTGCTCGCTGTGTTGTAGGGGGATGGTTTTGTGTTGTGCAATTCTTTGAGACCGTGTTATTTTGCTTACTGCTCAAGCATTTCATCCCTGAGCACCGAGCAAAATCTGGCTTTCATAATGGAAAGGGAATGGGCTCGTCCCTCCTGCGTGTGGAATGTGTTCCCTGTAAAAGATAGCTGGAAGGAGGGACCTGGAGGCGGAGTGAGGGCAGCGAGGGCTTTGCTCCTGCTCTTAGCAGATGCAAGAGATGAGGCTGCCTGCAACTCCTGGACAGCGAGCAGCCTTGTAGTTGCAGATGCTGGATGGTATTTTTGGAGAGGCCGTAATCCTTGATGTTATTTTCTGGTGCACCAAGTAAGGAAAAGCTGCTTGCTTTTTTGTCTAAGTGACTCTGGACTTCTGCAACAGTACTTTCTTTTTTTTTACTTAGGATTTTCAGAGCCTGATTTAGCCAAGGGCTTCAGTACACGCTTATTTTTAAACTGAAGCCTGTCATTGTCTGAACTCATCATACTTCAATTCCGCCAGCATTCACGGGCTTCAGCGAGCACGCAGAATTTAAGTGAATGCCAAAATGCTTTGCTCATTGACAGCTGTGAAGTTGGGAGGATCTAACTATCCTCATCCGGGGAAGGGAGTGAGGCATGTTTCATCTCACCTGCTCCATCTGTGGGACAGCGAGGCTCTCGTCCTTCTGTCCTTCTCCTTCCTGGCACCCAAACCACAGTGGGATAGGCTAACATCAGCGCATCCTTTCAGCTGTGGGAGGTGTCATGTCTACAGCTTAATCATCTCCTCCTTGCTGGCAGAGAAACTGAGGCTGATTAATGCCCTTTGCGTGCGGAGTGTAAATCTGATGCATCCATGGACTCTGCTGCTTGATGATGTTTGAATGGAAGCTTTTGATTGCCCATGGAAATAAGTTTGAGTATCATTGGGTAAACAAAATGCGTTCTTTTTGATGGTGTTTTGGCTGCAAGAAAGATGTGCAGCATGTCCAGAGAAGGGTAACAGCTGTGATGGTTTGAGCACAAGTCTTATGGGGAGCAGCTGAGGGAACTGGGGTTGTTCAGTGTGGAGGAAGCCCAGGGAACACCTCATTGACCTCTACAGCTCTCTGATGAGAGGCTGTGGTGAGGTGGCAGTAACAGCAATTGTATGAGAGGTGATGGCCTCAAGTTGCAGCGGGGAAGGTTCAGGTTGGACACCAGGAAGCGTTTCTTCTCAGATAGGATGCAGTGGCACAGCTGCCCAGGGAGGTGGTGGGGGACCCTGGGGCTGCTCCATAACCGTGGGGATGCGGCACTGAGGGATGTGGGCATGGTGGGATGGGTTGGGGGTTGGACTGGGTGATCTTAGAAGTCTTTCCAAGCGGAATGGTTGCATGATTTCACAGAATCACAGAATCTCCAGGGTTGGAAGGGACCTCAAGGATCATGAATCTCCAACCCCCCTGCCACAGTAGGGCCACCAACCTTTTCATTTAATGCTAGACTAAGCTGCCCAGGGCCCCATCTAATCTGGCCTTGAACACCTCCAGGGACGGGGCATCCACAACCTCTCTGGGCAGCTGTTCCAGCACCTCACCACTCTCTCTGTAAAGAATTTCCCCCTGACGTCCAACCTAAATCTCCCCTCCCTCAACTTAAGACCATTTCCCCTCGTCCTGCAGTTATCAACCCTTTCAAAGACTTGACTCCCCTCCTGTTTGTAGGCTCCCTTTACGTACTGAAAGGCTGCAATGAGGTCACCCCGCAGCCTTCTTTTCTCCAGGCTGAACAAGCCCAGCTCCCTCAGCCTGTCCTCATAGGCGAAGTGCTCCAGTCCCCTGATCATCTTTGTGGCTTTCCTCTGGACCCTCTCCAACAGCTCCCTGTCTTTTTGTACTGGGGGCTCCACACTTGGACGCAGTACTCCAGATAGGGCCTCACAAGAGCAGAGTAGAGGGGAACAATCACCTCCCTGTCCCTGCTGGCCACCCCTTTCTGATGGAGCCCACAGGGCAGGTGCTTAGACGGCTTTCCTTTAAGGAGGAGAGATGCAGCGGGACGGATTTCAGCTGTAGCTGGCACGTCTCTTACACCCTATCACTTTTCCTTGGCGTTACTTTTTTCTCCGCTTTGCGAGCGAGCGGAGGTGAGAATTTGATTCCCTCCCTGCTGCTAACTGAGACTCTCTCCACACGCGAGCCGGCCCTGAGGTACAAGAACGGCTGGGCGAGCCCCTCGAGCTGTCCCGGGCCGGGGGCGGGCGGCGGGGCCGGGCAGGGCCGCCCTCCGGAGGCGGTCTCCCGTTGCCGCTATAAGGGCCGACGGCGGCGGGCGGCGCTCAGTGGCTCGGAGCGGGCGGCGCGCGGGCGGTGAGGTAATCATGGCGGGCGGCCGCGGGGGGAGCCGGGTCGGGGCTGAGGTGGCAGAGCGTCCCGCGGTGGCGCGGCTGGCGCTGTGCTATGGGGTGACGCGGCTGTTCCTCGGGAGCGCGGAGCGTGGGAGACGGGGCTTGAAGCGGAGCGGGGGGTCGGGCTGCGCTGCCGCGTGTGACCGCGGAGAGCGAAGCGTGCGGAGCGGGATCTGCCCGCTTAACGTCGCTCTGGGCTCGGCGCTCACAGGTGGCGGGGAGCGCTGGGCTGTCTGCTTCTCTCTCGCTAACCGGCGAGGCTTGTCGTCCCAGCTCGAGCCTGTCAGACGCAGAGCATCTCATTTCCCTTTGCTGGCTGTAGGGGGAAGCGGTGATCTCTCGGATGCAGCCCCCTGAACTTAGTTGGGGTTGCGCAGGTTCAGATTGCAGCTTTGCAGCACTTCTGTGCGTTTCTGCTGGCGGATTGACCCCTGGTCGAGTCCGATCCCAGCCGCTCTGCGGGTCTTTCAGCTGGGTCAGGAACCTGGAACCTGCATCTTCCACTGGAGAAGGCGATGGGGATTTAGGTCTATGCGTGACATTCCCTGTGACAGCTCTTTGGGAGCATCGCCTTGCCCTTGCACAAGGTTCTGTGCTGGCAGGGAGAGCTCAGGTTGCTGTGAGTGCGTTGAGGAGAGGTGAGAGGACTTAGCCAAACAAGCAGTTAATTTGGTTTGAATCTCAGCCTTGTCTTTCAGCATGCCGGCGAGATGAAAGACTGGAAGGCTGGATAGGTTTGCAGCAGTGAGCTGGATGCCCTCACGGGGCCAATTTGGGCCCTGTTTGTGGAGAGATTTGATCTCTCCTGGCTGTGTGCGTGGCCCTCCTCATTGTTAGTGCCACCAGCTTCTCCTTCCAGAGGGACAATAGTGCCTTGAATCTTCTCCTGTAATCTCCCCCCCCTTATCTCCCTTTTCTTCCTCAGTTTGTCTCTGGCAGAGCCTGGCTGTGGCGAGGCAGGATGGGTGGGAGCTTTGGGAAGAGCTGATTATGTATACAGAGGACTAAGATGCTTTGTGAACCCTTTTCAGAGGCATGAAGTTTCCCCAGCCCAGGTGCCAGTCCCCTGTGGGGACAAGAAGAGACTGCTTAAGTGCAGAAGCACGTCCCAACTCTTCCTCACTCTGTTGTCTCCTTCATATGTTACAACATCCCAGAACATCCTAGAGCTGAGTGTTCCCTGTGAGTTTCCGTAATGCAGGCTATCTCATAAGCCCCACCAAAACCTGCATCCCACCCAAGAGATCCTTTGGGGAGGTGAGGACATTGAGAGATACTAGTGGTTGAGTAAGTTGTTTCTCTGTGTGCTTTCCTTGGCTTGGCTTGTTTCAGTCACTTGGTTGCTCAGTGCATGCTTGCCCTGGGATTGGGAGCAGGAAGCAGAAGGATGCTCTCAGTTACAGGATTTACATCTTAATTGTGGAGAAGAATGAGGCTTCTGGCTATGTTTCAGGATGTTAAAGTGTCTAAGGGATTTTATATCTGAAGGAGGGGGATTGATGAGAGAAATGCAAGCTGAAACTCTCAGCTAACAAGGGCAGCGAGCGAGAAATGCTTTTCTTGACAGATCCTTTACTTACTGTATCCCTTGACAGCTTGCTCAGGCTGTCCGCCTTGTAGTGGCCAGACAGCAGAGTAAGAGAAAGCTACTTGTTGCAATTAAACTGGGAAAAAGGATGGGCTGCAAAGCCTGTTGGTGTTACTGCTGTGTGTTGGAAGAGATACAGCTGCTGCACAGCATGTGCTGCAGATGTGGCTCCAGTGCCTTCAGAGCTCCGTAGGGTGATCCACCTGTGCCATCACTGGACCCCCGCTGTCCTCCCAGGTTGGGTGGCACAAACGGGACATCTCCTCCTTTGCAACCTGGCCTGATGCTCCAGGGGAATGAGAGGAATGCATCCCCTGGTGTGGAAGCAGGAAGAAACTCTGGCTGGCAGGTGTCTGGCTAGCCCAGGAGCAGCCTTGGGTGGTATTGTTGGCCGAGGCCTTTTACGCTGCCCCAAAAGCACAATGATAATTAGCAGTCCAGCTCGGATTTTGTGTGAGCCACGTGGGTCTGCTGGGTCCCTTCCTTCTGCTGGCAAGGAACTGAACAAGTAGCCCAGTGCTTTGTCTGCTGTCTGCCAATGGGGGAAGGGGCTGAAGAGGCAAGAAAGTAGGTTTAGAAAAGAGAGAGGGTGGGGAGGAAGCAGTTGTTGTGGAGCCAGCTGTGATGGGGGAGTATTTTGTAAATCAAAGCTCTCTTCTAAAAAGAAAACTTAAGCCCGGCAGATCTACTCAGCGGTCAAGCTCTGATTCTTTTTCCTCAAAGCTACGTGATAATCGTTAAACACAGGGGATGCTTTGTAAAATAGAATTGAAGGGAAGGAGGGAGAATGGAGCAGGATTTAAATTTAAAATTGGATGAGGGTACAAAGCCCCTTAGTTCCCCATTTCTGCTTAATGCAGCTGGAGCTGGACTTGACAAGATGCTTAGCAGAACTTGTGGTAAATGTTTTACAGTACCATGTATCAGCCGGATCAATTCTACTATGCTTGAGGGAGTGCAGATAAAATGGCTTAAAGATTCCCCTGCTGAAAGCGATAGTATCATCATTTATGCTGGAGAAGACAGATTTAGTTGCCTGACATTTATTTGGCCACGGTGTACTTTGCGGATTTCACACCCGGGGATGATAGCCAACCTGATGATGTCAGACACGAGCTGCAGGAAAAAATCCCACACAAAGCTAGCGCTGTTCTTCTTCCGTGGACCAGATGAGTTTTGTTGTGTGTCTGTTCTGCTTCCTTTACTCCACAGACCTCTTTTATGAAAATGTATTAGCAGAGCAGGACATCAGTGAAGGAGAGTGTCTCGTATGCGCTTTTTGGTTTGAAGAGGACAACAGAAATATACCCATTAACTCAGGTCTTTTCTTTCGATCCCACTTGTTCCGTAGGTGACTCGAAACCTGAAGTAAGCAAACATGAATGCGCTTGATTTGACTTCAATCTTTGATTTTCTGGAAAAGGCCAACTTAACGGAGATCAACTGGATGTGCAACAACAGCGACTGCATCACAGTAGATGCGACGGCATGCCCTGGCACTCTCAACAAAAGTGCCCTTCTCTACACCCTGTCCTTCTTCTGCATCTTTATCTTTGTCATAGGGCTGGTGGCCAACTCCGTTGTGGTGTGGGTCAATCTCCAAGCCAAAATGACTGGCTATGAAACCCACCTCTACATCTTCAATTTGGCTGTCGCCGATCTGTGCGTTGTCATCACGCTTCCTGTTTGGGTTGTCTCCCTCGTCCAGCATAACCAGTGGCACATGGGAGAAATCACGTGCAAAATAACTCACCTTATATTTTCCATCAACTTGTACGGCAGCATCTTCTTCCTGGCATGCATGAGCGTGGACCGCTACCTCTCAGTTGCCTATTTCACCAATTCTAGTAACCGCAAGAAGAAGATAGTCCGCCGCTGCATCTGCATCCTGGTGTGGCTTCTTGCCTTTTCTGCATCTCTGCCAGACACCTATTTCCTTAAGACAGTCTCTACCAGCAATGAAACCTACTGCCGTCCCTTGTATCCCGAGGAGAGCTTCAAAGAATGGTTGATTGGCATGGAGCTCATCTCTGTCGTTTTGGGCTTCCTTATCCCTTTTCCAGTCATTGCTCTCTTTTATTTCCTCCTTGCGAAGACCATCTCTGCCTCCAGCGACCAAGAGAGGAAGAGCAGCGGGAAGATCATTTTCTCCTATGTCGTGGTGTTTCTTGTCTGCTGGCTACCCTACCATACAACTGTCCTTCTCGACATCTTCTACAGTCTTCATTTCATACCCTTCAGTTGTCAAATGGAGAACTTCTTGTACGCCACGCTTCACATCACTCAGTGTTTCTCTCTAGTCCATTGCTGTGTCAACCCCATCCTCTATAGCTTCATTAATCGCAATTACAGATACGAGCTCATGAAAGCCTTTATTTTCAAGTACTCTGCCAAAACTGGTCTCACTAAGCTTATTGATGCTTCCAGAGTGTCAGAAGCAGAGTATTCTGCTCTGGAGCAAAATACCAAATGACTGCAACTCCGGCAAGAACCCTCCTTGACTCTCTGACTTTTTTTCCCCCCCCCTTTCCTTATGCTTGTTATGAACGGGGCATGAATTACAGCCTACAAAAGAGAAATAGCAAACTGTAATTTAAGAGTAGAATCGGGCGCAATATGGAAGTGGTACCAAAACGAAGCGTTTTGTTTGTGTGTTTTGTTTGATCTCCTCCTAGCCCAATCTGGACTTCTTGACAATGCTATGCAAATGGAACTGACTTCCTAGCAGACAAAGCCATTGTGTACCTTAGATAACATTCGTTTTCAGGATAAGCTTTTTCCTTCCATGTGTAGATTCCCTCTTGTCTCATTGTATATGTTATATATAGTGCGTGTTGTATTTAAAAGCTCAAGACTTTATTTTCTGGCTATTGGTGTACCTTATACAATTGTATTTGAAAATGAAATATATTTTTATCATGTATTTGAAGTATATTGCTGTTGAGTGTATCCAGAGTGCTGTAGTCTGAGTGTTAGACTGCCGTTTGGTTTTAACTATCCTTGGTAAGAGGATGACAATAACAGGCAGCATGGCAATGATCTCTGATGTGCATCCTTGCTGGTTGGCACGGTTCATTGACCATAGCTTTATGTGGTGGTCATACCCGTGTGTCTGGAGCATGAAATGTATGTGTTGTAATATAGCTACCATCATGTTAAAATTAACAGTATTGTAAGAGTTGTTAACTCCTATGCCCGAACTTCACAAACCTATATCCTTATGCACAGAATGAATGATCTTGCTTCTGAGAGTTGTCTCTATTTGTAAGTTATTTTTGTAAAATAAAGATCTGGAAAAACTACACATAGAAACGGTTTGACTTGTTTTCCTCGGTGCTATCATCCTTCTCCTTGGGAATGAGCCAAAAAGAAGAAATCACAAAGCTGCCTTCTAGCTTCTCTTTGATGCAGGAACAAACAGGTCGGTTGTTGGTTGTGTGAAAGGAATGTGAGATGGTACCAGTGAGTAGGAAGAGGGGAAGGAATGGGGAGGAATGGGTCTGTGGAAGGATGTACTCTTTGGGAAGGTAAGGCTGATGCACTTATAAGATTAAAGCTATTGGGAATAATGAAAAGCTGTGTCTGTAGCTTAGTTATAAGCATCTAGAAGAAAAATATGGAAGCACACAAGTGGAATGAGTATTTGAAATAATCCAGGTTCAGTCCTCTGCAGTTTTTAGTTGCAGTAGAATTCAAAGGTTAGCAGTCCTGAAAGCATTAAGTCCTTTTTTCTCTCTTCTTCTCTTTGTTATGAGCTGCTTTAAATTTGCATTGTTATTCTGTCAAAGTGCAGGGCAAGATTCAGCTGGTGCAGGATGTATGGAGCAGACCTTTTTAAAGCCAGTGCAGTGCTTGAATCATGTCATCCTCGTCCCAGGATAAGGTAATTAATGTTAAATCAATGATGCTGACTCGCTGCTGCTGGTTTGTGTGTTTTGCAACTTCAGCACAACTGCTTTGCTGGTGAAGGTTACAGTCAAATTTCTGTTATGAACATGCCCTTGTCCTTGTGAGATCCTGATAGCGAACAGTTTTATAATGACTGTGTTTTGTTTCTTTCCTTATGGTACGTTGCTGCCTTTGTGAAGATGATCCTATAGATCCTGGGTAGCGCTGAGTGTCGAGGAGATCCAGAAGATCTGCAGCATGAATTGGAAGGTAAAGTCTCCAGGCATTACACAACCAGGTCTGTTACAGCTCCTCAGAGGGGAAGGCCCTGGGGTTAAGCAGCTAACTTTTCTCCTTGCCCCATCCGTGCAGGATGCTAGAGACAGCATAACTCAGCCCTGACTGCTGTGCTCCTCAGGGGTTGGTCTGCTACAGGTTAGCATAACTGCTTTTAGGGAGTCTGCAGGGGCAGGGTCCTTCTGCCTGCCCCTGAGGAACAGGGACGTTGCAGAGTTGGGTATAATAGAAAAAAAAATATGTTGGGGAAAAAAACATCTCTTTATATATATATATCTACATATCTATATCTGTTCAAGGGTATTTACCTTATAAGAATATATGGCACAGTTCCTCAGCTAACATTCATATTAGGACCAAAAAGGTGTTTCTGGGCATCGTGGAGTCTGATGTGAAGGAAGATTTTTTTGGCACTAATAGATGGGTAAAAACACACGTCCTTGGGGAGAATTGAGTGTTTCTTGCAGTGACTGATGCAATGCCTGCTGGAATACTGTGTGGCCAAATGTCCCCGTCCTGGAGCTGGAGCGTTACGAGGGATCCCTGCTTTGTGCTGCTGTTTGGTGAAGGATTGTGGTCTGGATCCCAGCAGTGCCTATAGATCCTCTCCCTTCTTTGATGGCTACAGGTGTGCAGCACACTTGGGTTCTCACTTTTCCAGGAGGCTTTTGATAAAAGCCTCAGTGGAAAAGTGAATAGAAATCAAATCTGAGGTGTCATAATCTGTGCTGGAACAAGTCCTCCTGTGAAACTGTTGGTCTGAAAGGATCCCAGCACTGTCAGGTACTCCCAAGTGCCTTGCAGGCAGGCATGGAGCAAATGAAAATACATCTGCTCCCTGAGAAAGGGTTTGTATTTTTTTTTAATAGAGAATGCTTTATTGTTACTCAAACACAGATTTCCTTTTATGAGCCATAAATGACATTCAGGTGTAGCATAGTGACTTTAAATCAGATCCTCTGGCAGCCATCAAGATATTGTATTGCAAGAAACACCTCGTAGGCTAACTGGCCCGTTTGTCCTTTGACTAATTCATAGTTTCAGTGCTTCTGACTTTACATACTAGTCTTTGATGAGTTCACTGAGCATAAAAGCTATTTAAAGTTACTAAGAAGCAAGAAATAACTCATCTGTGAGCAATATTTAAGCACGTGTCTGCAGCAGTGCTGCCAAAGCCAGATCTTATTCTGTTTCAGAGAGCTGCTTGATGAGGCGAGTGTGACTAGTGCAAGGTGCTTGAGCAGTGGGGCTCAACACTGTGTGAAATGCAAACAGGAATGGGTTTGGGGGGAACTGACTTGTATTCAGTCCCACTATGGAAATCCCGGCGTGCTTCTAGGCTCACTGCTCCCATATGGTGTGTGGCTGAAGAGCATCTGAGCCAGAGTCTGCTCTGATTTACACCCTGGCTTTACTGTTGGATAATGCTGCTGATTTGAAAGGAGCTCTCTGGGATTTATAGGGCTTTTTATAAGAAGGATCAGAATTTTTAGCAATAATCCTGTGCAAGTGCATGTGTGTATGTGTGCCTCTGCAACACTAATGCAATGCAATACCCATGTACAGCAATAACATAAAGACATAATAATGGCAACAAAACAGATAATAGCAATGTGAAATTGCTTTTGCAAAAGTGTATCCATTACAGGACCATAATATGATTGAAACCAGGCTTATAAAGATCCTGCAATGGATAATCCAGCTGTATCCCCAAAGCAACCTGGCCTTTTAAACACCGTAGTCGTGAGGAAAAATCGATCCCCTTCTGTTTTGGTAGTTCTTTGAAAACAAATCCCTTTGTTTTGTTCTTTAGTTGGTTTCAATCTCTTTGTTTTTCAAGCATTATGGGAGTGCAAGGTGTTATCTAAAGGCCTCAGTCCTTGGAGTGTTCTGACCTCATAGCACCGAAGAGGTGCCAACATCCTTGTAATTCTGTGAACCTAGGGAAGCCTCTTGGTACTGTGGATAAACATTTGAGCTTCTGTCCCTGCCTTGATGCCTTTGTTTTTAAGTTCTGCTGCTTCCCAGGGCCCTTTCCCCGAGGGGCAGAGTGTGACCACAGCCAAGAAGCCTAGAAAGGGCCAGAAGTTGGGGATAAATGCTCATTTTGAGCCTGCCTCCTCCACGGTAAGCTGTTCTCTTTCCAATTGAGATCATGAGCCCAGCAGAAGCTGGTCTGCTGCAGGGTTCCATGCACAAGTACATCTGTCCTTACTGCAGCAGCATAGAGAATTAGCTCACTGGAGGCACATCCGGATGCTCTCCCTCTTACAGCTCAGTCAGAATGCAGCCATATCATGGCACTAGACTTCAACCCTTGAGGGCAAGCATCCAAGTGTTTTTGCAAAACAGAGTGCTGGGAAACCACCCAGACCATGTGCTGATGCCAAGGGGCACAGCGCAAGTGAGAAGTGTGAAATCTGTGCTGCTCAGTGGGTCCTCATCAGCAGAAGATCCAGGCTGCTGTGTGTCAACCGGCTCTTGACATCGGCTGGTTTTAAGCCAGCTCTGATGATGGATGATTTTACCTCTCCCCTCTAGGTTAGAGGGGAAAAAAAACCCAAACCCTATCATGTTTACTATCCGTACAGTGCCATTTCCAGACTAAAGAAAAAGAGTTAAATTACATTGTAACAGAACAATACTGACAACAGCAAAGGTCAGGAAACTTTTAAGGAAGGTTACCCTATCGACTGCAACAGTGAAAGGATAGACATCAAATGCTTTGCCATGAAAGGCTGAAAAGAAGTAAATTCAGCATGATATATTGAAGCCCAAGTCTCTTTCATATGTTGCAGAGCCTCTGACATAGCAGGTTTACTGTTCAAGCTGTGATATGTTGCCTTGCCAACATATATTCTGAGTTACCCAGGCAGATTTAATGTTTTTGCAGTAGTGGCTTTTCCCTTTTTTAGAAGGGCACTTTCCTTTTTCTTTTCAAAAATTGTTGCAGAAGATTTCAAACCTACCTAGGAAATGCCCTTAATCAATTTAGTTCCACCGACGAGTATGAAAACTCAAATCTTTCTTTTTTCTTTCTCTAAACATTGTTTTGGTCGCTTTGAGTAGGGTGACCAAGTCACAGCTTGACAGAAAAGTGCTTTTTGTTTGTTTTTATTTTTTACCCATCCAAGTGGCAGCTCTGTTTTGTCCAGAGGGATTGATGTGACTGACAGGTGTTTTGAATTTCTAAACTCTGAGGTCTCAAAATGCATGAAAAGCACATGACAACACACACAAAAATGTAAATCTTTGCAAAACAAGCTCCGACTACACACACACAAATCCAATTTGGTAAAAGGCTGACAGACGTTGCATTCATTCCCCCTCCCCTTCTCTTTCTTTTTAATAAGTCAGTGTTTTTAGGCCACCTACAGGCACATTTATGTGTTCTGCAGTGGGGAATCTGGCTTACACAATGAGCCAAAGTGCAGGCATCGTGCATCAGCCTGGATCTCTTTGCATCTCAGGGTTGCAGCTCCCATTGCAGCAGCTTGTGGGGATCTGTTCCCATTGCTTCCATATTGATCTGGGACTTTGTCCAATGGGCTCACGACATTTGGATGTTCTTAGTATTTAGCACTTGGATTGTATGTTGTTGCCTCTCACTGTCCTGGGTAACGATGGGGAGAAAGTGGATTTACTCACTCCAGATTATCCACAACAAAGAAATAAACCTCTTTTGGAGGTTACCCTGTTCATTTTTGCCTCCCTATCAAAAACATCTGCTACCTGAATTTTGGGTGTGACATAATTCCTCTGTGGCGTGGCCGTAGGATTTGGTTTTCCATTCAGGATGAAAGGTATGGGAATCCTGTGCCGTGCAGAGGATGCTGAGCCCTGTAGGACGTGGTCCTGAGTTCTTTTCCCTAACCCAGCCAACTTGTTTCAGTGGCTGGCTTCGATTTCAAGGTTACCCCATTGCTTTGGCGAGGGGCGGAGGTGATGCTTTTATAAAGAGAGTGGTGATGGAAAGAAAATCTCTCTTCTCATTTCCCGTCCTGTCTGGACTGGTGAATGCGATGTTCTTGGTTGACGGATTCAAAGGAGCGAGGGAGGCAGTCAGTTGGAAACACTGATTCTGCAGGCACTCGAGGATCTCCGGCCACTGCTTCCTCTTGGTTCAGCTTGGCTGGTTCATCATGGGCCCAAAGTAGTACTGTAATGGGAAGCTGGCTGGCGGAGGAGCATCTTTACCTTCTTTTGCAGTGAATCACTACAAAGCTGGAGTGCCGAGGATTCCTTCTTCCGGGAGAGAGTGGCCCTCATTGTAAGTCTGGAGAATAAAACAGCAAAAAGAGAGAGGGAGGCTCTTCCCCAGACATGCCCCAGCTCTCTTGGCCAAGAGGCAGGCTTGCTCTGCGTGTCTCAGCCACGTTTCATTTTGGCAATACTTGAGGCTTTCTAACCCTCGCCTGACTGTTGTGTCTTTTGGTGGAGGTGAGTGCCAAGCATTGTTTGCACAGTCGAATTATAGGGTGGTGGAAGTTAGGAGATCCCTGGGTAAAGAAGAGAGGGGAGTGTTTAGTAAGAAAAGCATCAGCAACCCCTGTGGCTTCTTATAATAAGCTGCTCTCCCTCTGCCTTCCAGCACCATGGATCTGCCATCACTGCTTTGCACCAGGTCATCTCTCAGTCCTGCTTTGGAAAAAGGTGCTTTGGGATAAAAAGCTGTATTGAAAGCTGGAAGCTTTCTTACAGGCAAACATCCTGGATGCCTGAGAGGTGACTGCTTGGCTCAGCCCCTGAAAATTGAGATGCAAACCTGAAGTGCGTTACACCCCTCCAGGGAGGGGTTTCACACTTGGAAAGCTTTGTGAGGTTTCCAGCATCTGCTGCTTCCAGTCAGGCTGGAATCCAAAAGTGCAAAGGCCCATGAAAGTGATTAATAAAGAACAAAAACCAGACCCTGAGACAGGTTCAGCTCTGTGACTCCGCTGAAACTGTAAGCGCACTCTCTGCTGACTTACAGAAGTCTTGTGCTTTACTGGGGTATTTTTGAAAACCTGCCCTTCAAACGAGACCCAACTCTGGATGCTGTTTTTATAAGGGTTAAGAGTATCTTCAGGTATAAATTGCATGGTGCCCATCGACATGAGTGGGTTATATACCTTCAAGTGGCTGCAGAGCCTGGCCCAGATAATTCAATGGAAGTGAGTGGAATTTACTTGCATGGGCAGGTGCTTCTGTACACGTACTGCTCTTTGGAACCAGTGGCTTTTTGACTGTGTTTTGTGTTGGAGCTTGGAGGGGTTTGGGTCAGGCAAGGCTGTTTCCTGCTCAAGGCAAGAAGCAATTTGGAGCTGTCTGCAATGTGCATAAGGAAAGGCTGCTCAGGAAAGGCTCTCCTAGAGTCTATGTAGCCCTAGGTAAAAGTAAAGCTGCTGGATTTATCTAGGCCATGTGATTTACAGGGAAGGGATTTGTCTGCCCTTTACTGCCTCTGCAGTCGAGGCACCTGTTTGGATACCAGCACTGTATTTCTTGGGATAGATGAAACCCATCTGGTTTAGTTTGATTGTGCCTTCTGTTGTCTCCCTCACCTCCTCCTGCCCCATAGAAACCCAGGGCTGATTCTTGCCTTGCTCCACACTGAGTCCCAGGGCCTTATCTCTGCTTTGCACTGGCTAGGGAGGACCCAGGTCCTATCAGTGGTGCTGCAGGCACAGCCCCGCCTGGACCAGCAGCCTAAAATCCCAACAGCGTCCTGCTTTCCCTCTTCAGAGCATGGCTGCTCTCTGGCTTTTCCCACTTGTTGTTCAGTTGGCGTTTCCCAGGCTTGCTTTGCTGTCTGGTTTGTGCCGATGGGTTGCTGCCCTTGAGCTGGATCAGACAGAGGTCTCAGCCCAGCACTGCTGCATCTGACCCTTAACCGAAGGGGAAAGCATTGTGGAAGAACCTACCCCTGTTCTCAGGAAAAGGAGGCTGGATGAGGACAGACCTTACAACCTATAGCAGTGGTTGCTTTCCCAGAGGACCAAACTCCTGGTCCCCACTGTTTGTTCAGACTTAGCTTCCTGCCAGGGGTCATTTCTCCAGTCCTTTCACCAACATGCACAAGTGATTATGCTCTGTAAGAGCTGTTTTCAGGCCGCAGTGCTGATGGAACAAGAGCTATGTGTGTTCTCTCCCCATGCACTGATGCTCTTGCTGCTTGAAGTGCTCCCAGAAGTGAAGCGAGGGTTGTAGGAAGCAATCTCTCTTGTTAGATTAGCCTGTAGATTTCAGACAAAACAGACAGGCCATTCTTCAGGCTAAAAGCCTGTCTGTTTTTCTTTTTTTCCCAATTTGTATCAGCACTGGTTTTCCCATCTTTATCTGTGCATTGCATAGAACTAGCTGATAAAAGACATGCGCCGTGCTGTCCAACACTGAGATGCTGCCTGGGTTTGGCAGTAACCTGTGATCTGGTTGAGCTCAACTGTAACCTGCCTCTCTCTGCAGGCCCCTTGTGTGTAGGTGATCCACGCTCAGGTGGGCTCTGCCCATCCATCCTCCATCAGCCAGCTGCCTACAAAGGCACGACTGCCTCTTCTCCTGGTACGGAGCATCCCTGGAGGTGCCTTTCCCAGGCAGCTCATGGGAACTGGGGTCAAATACAGCCCCCTTCCCATCCCCATCCCTGGCTGCAACAGCTGGGATTGTTTCTCTGCAAGTCTAATATGGGTAAGTTGTATATCACAGGGGTAAAATTACAGCTTTTTCTCTAGTGCCAGACATTTGGAAGCATCTGGTTAGATAGAGAAGTACCCAACATGGATAAATCATGTTTAAAAAGCTTGTAAATTTTCTACTGTTTTTTTTTTTTTTTTTTTTGCCTTTTTTTTTTTTAATATATTTTTTATTTTTATTTGTGCTTCCACCTCCTGGAGCATCTCCCCAGCTGGCTGTGGAGGAATGGTTGTCAGGGAAAGCACTGGATGCTCTGCTGGAAAGACAAGAAAGTAGTAGAAGAGCTCTGAATTCAGTTTTATACCTCATTAACTTGGGACTGCCTTTAAAAGCTGGATTTTCAACTAAAGTGGGTTTCCTTTTACTCTTTTGGCAAAAGAAACATTTTTCATGGGGCTTTTCTCAAAGCATATGTTCTCTTCATTTAAAAGCTGGCTTTTTCAGCTCTGCTTTATAACTATGTCATATACCAGTGCCTATATAGTAATTCCCTGCTCCTTTCTTATGGCAGGATACTCTTTCCAGTTGCATATATCTTTGTCAGGCTTTGCCTTTTGGGACTGCAGTTTTCCACCTGAGGTGTCTGCCTTGGAGTCAGCTTTCAGGGGAAATATCAGCTTGGAGTGACCCAGGAGTTTCTCAAAGAATAAGACAGTGGAAAATCAGATAAATTTGTCTGCCTTAAATCAAGCCTGGCTCTCTCCTGTGGAAAAGGTGTGGGGAAAAAATGCAGCGTACTTTGGAGCAGTTGCTTTGAAATTTGGTGGCAGTGGTGGTGGGGGGTAGGATTGGTGCTGTAGTTTCTGTGTGTCTCTCCAAATCTGACCAAAACAATCTGGAGTTTGCAAGTGCTTGGAGAAGACCTGCTAGAGCTTGTCAGCTGACTGCACCTGTCCATAGATCATGTTTTACTTTACCAAGATCTCCCTCGTACCCAGGATTACAGAGCAGAACTGTCCTTTATGCAGCTCCAAGGGCTTTGGTCTGAGACAGATGGATGGCTTGTCCTTGGAGGAACTGGATATTCTTTTGGTAGCTTCCAGAGGGATGGAAAGCATCAAAGCGCAGCAGAGGATGGGCCGCCAGGCCACCTCCAGCCTGGGTCTGGGGTTTGGAACTAGATGATCTTTAATGTTCCTTCCAACCCAACCCATTCTGTGATTCTATAATTTGCAATCTGGTAGGGGTGGACATCCTGTCTCTGCCTTGGTGCCCCTTTGTTAACACTCGCTGCTAAGCCAGACTGTTCTGCATTTGCAAGTGGGGAAGTTTGCTCTGCCAGCAACTGTTTTTTGGGTTCATTTTGCTTGGCATCGTGCAGGAGGGTTAACAGTGTTGTTTATTAGAGACTCCATCCCAAACTGCAAGGATCCTGCAATGTGTGTGTGTGTGAAATGATCACAAGTCAAGTGCAAGGACAGAGATGGCTGAGGTGGGAGTCAAACTGCATTTCTGGGCACATGATCTGCTGTATATGACCAGGATTGAGTCCAGATGTAAACCATGAGCTTGCCCAGCAGTAAGCAGGGCTGAATTAAAGTTTTATATGCACCCTTGAGACATAATGTACGCAGCCCTGCTTTGCACTTGTCTCCAGGATGCAGGTGGGTGGCCAGGCACAGCCCAGCTGCACTCCATTCTGTGTCCAGAGGAGATGCCAAGGGAGCAACACCCATGGGATGTGTCCTCCAGATCCTCTGAGGATTCAGCCACATCACCTTGCAAGTGGAAAGCTGGAATCGCCCACCACATTTCACAGCCGGGTGCTTGCTTAAATGGGACAAATCCCTATTCTCTATGGCTCTGTTCTTGTCTCCTACAGATCTGCTGTCGTCCTCTCCAGCGTTGCCCCAGCTCTTCCATCTTCAGTAGCAGCAGCAGTAAGGGGAAAAGACTGCCTGGAGTGCAGTGGGCTGGCTCTTCTGCCAAAAGAAAGACAAAGAAATGCATTTTGCCCTCCAGAGAAACCCTGAAAGTGAAGATAGTCAAAGTTAAAAGAAAAAAAAAAATCATGTTTACATGATCTAGAGCCCTGGCCCGTTGTCTGTTGGCTGATGGGCAATTAAACTCTCCAAACATGTTGTCTGCCTGCGTATGATAAGATAGGAGGGTGTGAGTAGAGTGTTATTGATAGCTTCTGGACGCACAGTGTCCTGGGGATTTGTGCTGGGGAATGGCGCAATGGGAGATCTCCCCTGGAACACCCTTTATGTTCAGTTCACAACTGATTTGCTCCAAACAAACGACGAAGTGCATAATCTGCATGAGAAAAGCTTGCAAAGAGACAGGGGCTCAGCTGTGAGATCCCATACGATAACGCGTGTGTGCGTATGGTAGCTGGGTGGGCTTGGAAAGGCCTTTTTGGCTAAAGTCCATCTTCCAGGGAGAGCTTGAGAGGCAGCTGACTCTACAGGTTTGGTAGCTGAGACATAAAAACTTGCTGGACCGGCAACTCGCTGAGCTGATTTCTGCAGGGCTTTGCCTCAGAATTCTTCTATCTTGAAGTAGAGAATGGCCAAAGCCTGCAAAAAGCGTATCTTGCTTCTTGGAAAGCTTTAAGTGCAGGGCATTGCTTGGCTGAGTATTTAGCCCAAGTAGATTAGGGAGAGGCAGGAAGAGCTTCTGACTGTGCCGTATCTGTAGCATAGGTGTTAAAGATGTATTTGTGAGCCAGTCAGAGAAGAATGCTGAGGAAATCCTGTTTGGGTTAATCTTGTTTAATTTTACAATCAAAAACATATGGTTGGCCATCTGGTGCTTCTTGCAATCAAATATCTCACAATTAACAGTAATTTACTTGCCCTGAGACTTCCAGGATCTTTATATGTGCTTTTTTTCTCCATCCCTAGTACGTGTGGTCCCCTCCTGGAGCACCGCTGGGTGTAAGCTGAGCCCTGGAGCTGTCTGTAGGAAGCTGTGCTGGAGAGAGGTGCAGGGATCCCAGGGGCATCTGATTTCCTGCTGCACCTTCTGCTCACACCCCCGAGAACTTCTGCCTTTCAGACCCCCCAGGAACCACATGCAGGGTAAGCCAAGTGGACTGCTGTGCATACCTGCACATGCGTCGTTGCAAAGAGAAATGAGGCTGCAATTAAGGGGAATATACTAATTACACATCTACGTTTTCCACCAGGCTAAGGGATTTCTGTAGACCTCTAAATGATTATAGCCAAAGCAGGTTTTCTGCGGCAGTTTAAATTACTGAATGTAATTAAACAAGATGCAGATGATCCTCTGCTTTCTGGGGAATTAGAAGTGAAATGGGATGCAGAGTAAGACCCAGCAGGCAAATACACCATTTTCCTATGCATTCTTTCATCCAATTTAGAGACCCCCAGGATGCACCACACTGAAGCTGCAAGGTCTGACATCACAGAATGCTCCAAGTTGGAAAGGACCCATTGAATCCTAGTTGTGCCTCCACTAGGAGCTGCACAACCACACAGCATGTTGCTAGCTCATCTTGGTTTAACCTAAGGATAAATTTGGGCCTTTTTAACTTGCGGTCTAATAGGGATGCTTTCTATTTCTGCTAACAGAATTTGCAGACAGGAGGTGGAAGTATCCTTCCCTTCAGGAATGATGGGAGCCATCTCTGTGAGGTAACGCTGAATTGTTAGGTGATGCTGTTGAAAATGGCATTTCTTCTTTTGAAATACCAGTCTGCTTCTTCAGGTTCTTTATTTTCAGAGGTGACATTGGAATTGGCAGTCTCTTCAATAACTTCAGGTCTCTTTTGAATATGTTCTTTGCCTGTCCAGCGCTGTAGCTTAATAGTATGAATAGAGAACAGGAATAAATGAATTCCAGATGAGGGATCTGCATACCAGCAGGCAAGGGCTCTCCCGGGCATTCCTATGTGATTGCTAGCTCTGTTTACTATCCTAATATTTTTTTGCTAGCAGATGAGGAAAAAATAATTGAGCTCTTTCACTCCTCCTCCACAAAATCACTGGCTTCATATGCATTCACTGGCATTCATATGCTTTATATCCATATGGTGCTCGTTTAATTGGTGAACGGAGCAAAAAGATGCGTTCAGGTATGAGGGTAGGTTAGACTGCTGTTACACTCCATTCTCCAGATTGTTTATTGAAATAGAGAGGAGCCTTCTGAAGGGCAAGAGCACATTTTAGCAAGGCTCCCAAAGGAGACTTGCCATCAATTCGATATGCACAGCTAAGAGGTATAGATTTTCATGGTGCTCCAGCAACTGAGTTATCAGATCTCAAAGGTACAGCTTGGAGTAGGTTTGACATTCACCCAGAGCAGCTCACCATCCAGTCTAGATAGTGACAGTTAGAAAAACAAAGTGATTAGTGGAGTACTATGGACACACGGGTCAGTAAAATGGTTATTATTAGAACAGTGGAAAAATGCTGAGACTTATGATTCAGTACATGTGTTTGTGGACATTTCTAGGCAAATGCTGTTGAGTTTTGGACAGAATGCATTTTGGAATTTCTTCACTCTGATCCCCCCCTTTTCCTTTTTCCTCTTTTCTTGCAGAGCCACAGCAATCTCTTTTGTCTCTCAGTGCAGGGTGATTTGTTTTTCTTTTTCCCACAGTGCAGTGTCATTATTCTCTTTTCCAGAAGAAGAAGAATGGATGACCCAACAATTAGGACTCATGGATAACCCAACAATTAGGACCTAATGGATGACCCAATGATTAGGATCTAGGCATCTGGCTGGTGAGGGTCTCCCTTGGTAGGAGCTCTCCTCTTTCAGGGGTGTGTGCAGTATGTCACTAAGGATGTGATTACAAGGGCTGATAGCTTTGGCCAGAACTCTGCTCAAGGTCAGGTTTGCCCACCCTTTGACACTGTTTAGAAGGATCTGTGCCACCGTCCCTGCCAAGCAGAGGAAAGTCATGAGGCACTGGGGACAAATAAAGGACAATGAATCAGCCATGCCACAAAGTGAACCTTATTCTTTAGGAGAGCTGGATTTCGCCAGTACAATAGCTAGATTACACAGCCATTTCCTCCAATTACCTTCTCTGTCAAATCTCTGTGTCATCTGGCACTAGGAAAGTTTGGTTTCAAATTCGTTGTGAATCGGGGCAGTGACACCAGAGATTTCTAAATTAATATCCTGCCAACAGGAATTGAGCTTGTTTTTTCCAGTCGTGTCAGTTCTGATTCTGTTGCTTGTCAGAGAAAACTTTGGCTTGCCATCTGGTTTCAGGGGCATGGATTAAGGAAATCTTAAGTTGCTCAACCCAGCACTGTGTGCTTGTCCCATGTCTTCCTCTCTTTGTTTCTGTTCTCACTGTCAGTGAGTAGGTATGGGATGTCTTCCAAGGAGTTAGTGGTAGTTTACCTGCAGTCAAGGGGCAGATTTGCCCTGGCAGCTTGCTAAAATCTTCATGAAGCTCATCCTTCCCTCCTCCCTGGCTGAATGACACTTCGGTTGAGGAGGTGTTGTGCACTATGGTCCCATGTCAAAGCAGCTCCTTGCCTTGCCTAGCAAAGCAGCTCTGAGTTAACCAAAGGGGTTGTTTTGGCCTGTGAGTAGCAGTGGTGCCTGCCTCCTCTTCCTGCTCATAGCTGTGTGGCAATGCAAGAAGAATGCTTAAGACCAGCAAGGGGGGTTTCAGTGGGGAATCGAGGCTGCAGGGGCTGATGTGGTATTATTACTTTCATAGGTGTCCAGAGGATATGAAGGTGATGCTGCATGTCCTGATGAAGCTGAGAGCAGATGGATGGATGGAGCCAGTGCTGCTGATCCGTGGCAGTGAGGCTGTGCATTGTACATGGAACCACTCACGTGATTCCTGTTGAGCCAAAATATTCTTTCAGAAAGAGCATTGACCAGATGCCTTATTATTATTGCTCACAATGCTGTCGTCGGAGTACAACAATCCATCACGGAGCTCGGCGCAGTCCTACAGAAAAGTCCCTGACACATTTTTACAGAAGGGCCAGGTTCTCACCACTTGTGTGCATTTGTATCCCTTGACAAATAGCTGTTTGACTTCAGTTTTGTTCCAAGTCAGTAGTGTCAAGCACAGGGCTCCTATTCAAGTGCCCACCAATGGTGATGCACAACTCCCTGCTTCCTCTTCTTTTCTTGCTTTGTTTCCCTGTGGCAGTCACTGTTTCTTTTTTTTCCCCTTCTCCTCACGTATCTCATAGGTTTGCTTTAAAAATAGTTTTAAAGGATATATTCGCAGCAAAAAAGTGCCTTTAATAAGAACTGTAAAAATGGCTCAGGACTAGATGTGATGGGGAATTGCTGTTTGCATAGGTTGCTGATATGACAATTGATTATTTTCTGGTAATTTTTCCAACTTGATTAGCAGACTGGCTAGCAAAGCCTTGGGTGTGTTGAGAAATACTGTGGTTTGGCTTCTGCTCAATGTATGGCTCCTCTTAAAACTGAGATGTGTGTTCCTAAGTGCTCTGAGCACCTCGGACGTGTGGTAGAATTATTATTACCAGGTTATGAGCAGTGCTGTTTGTCCTTCTGTATCAGCCTTTCAGGCAAGACTTTGACTTTAAATTGCTTTCTGAGTTAAATGTATCCCCAAGGTTGCCTGTAAGGAACAGACTCCAGCTGTGTCATGTGCTGTGTGAACTTACAGAACAATGATGTCCCTCTGTTTCAGGTGTATTGAGAGCGTGGTGGCTGAGGGATATACAGAAAGCCAAGCTGGGAGTGGAAGCACAGCCCCAAAATGCATGTGCACAGGTAAGGGGTGCCTGAACATCACCTCCTTCAGAGGAATCCAATTCATTATTTGAGTGTACCACTCTTGAAGTTGTCTCAGTGGAGCTCCCAGAGTAGGGATGAAGTCCACACTTAGCAGTGTATGCAGTCCTGGCTGCACAATACCAATGTGACTTCTGCTGGTTGTTAAATGTTTTGTTTTATAAATGGGGAGTCTTTCGTATTCTCCAGACTGTGACTTTCTGTCATACTTTTCCCTCTGACTTTAGCCAGTAATTTGTGTGCTCGCAGAGCATTTTCCATCACATGAGCCTGAAATGGAAGAGGATTTATGGAATGGAGAGCATGAGGCACCAATTCAGCAAATACCAGAGTGTGTATGTAAGTGTTTGCAGGTCTAAATATGCAAGTGGTCTTGATCTTCTTAAGCTGCTCCATACTGCTGACTCCAAAGGCTGATGGGAGAACCTGCACACAGTTTGCACATCAAGATTTTTACAAGTTTTGTGTAATGAGAGCTTTCTCACCGTGTTGATTGAGCATCGTCTTCCACTCATTATTTCTCAGCCTGTTTAATAGATTTACTGCTACTGAGCACCCTCAGCGGATGCTCAATGTCACACTGTTGGTGCAGTGGCCTCGTTACTTTCTTAAGATCTTAAGCTTCCATTCTTTTAAATTTTGGCAAGTACATGATGGTGTATCTGACCTATTATTGTTCCTTTCTTCTTCTGACCTGTTGATGCCTTCCAGCCGTGGTTCATCATTATGGAGGCTGTTGGTGGCCCTGCCTATGCTCTGATGCTTCCTCTGGAAGTTCAGCTTCGAAGTAATCTCAGATCACATTGCAAACTTTTTTTCAAGCCAGGTAAAGCCTGAGGGGTTGTGTGGCTGATAATGTGTGTCTTAACCGGTAATTGTAAAGTTGGGCTCTGTAATTAATTTTTCTATAAGACTCTCAACCTCAAGGTGAACTTTCCTCCGTCTATTAATAATTAGCATGGGGGAAGAATACCCTTGTCTGGAGGCAGAAGACAAAAATGAGTGGGGAAGAAAGGCAATTAACTCCTTTGTGTGAATGATAGATGTTGTTCGCTTGGTGTCTCGGGACATGAAAAGCCACATGAAACAAAACTTTGGCTGAAAGCAGCGTGGTTTTAGCCTTTAAAAGAATTGGAGTAAATAGCCCTGGGACAGGCACCACAGCCCCCACCCAGCAGATTCCTCTCATTCCAACATAAGCTCAGAGATACCTGTGTGATTCTTCATAGAAGTCTGTTTAACCCGTTTCTGCTTTGGGAATCACTGAGATGTCCTTTCCCAAACACGAGGCTTAGCAGCACGCACAACTGCTTGGATGCTCGTGTTAGCCTCTCTGAGCTGCAGCTTTGGAAAAAGCACCAAATATCACGAGAACAATTAGCACTTCATTGTTTGCATAAATTAAAAGCAAAACTCCTGCAATGGAGAGCTCTGTCAGATAACAGACCTTCCCCAGACCTTCACGTGGAATTGATTATACACTCCGGTGAGCTGGAGTTCCCTGTTGAAGGACAACGTGAAGCATCCCTGTGTAAACCTGTGGGCAGCAGGGCTTGTTCTGCCAGATTCAAAGGGATGAGATTAACATCTGACAAAAGCAGACAGCGTCTGACAAACCTTAATACTGAAGATTTAAAGTCTGCTGAGCTGCTGCTCACGGTAATACAGCAGTTAGTAAAGATAGCTGCCTGAAGATAGCTTCGCAAAAGGAGAAATGTGGGTTAAAGAAAAGTTGAAGAAGATGGTTGAAGCGTTTGTTGATTGGCTGGACTCACTAAAAAAAATAATCAAAAAGCAATTTCAGCTGACCCTACTGAAAGCTATTGGGGAACTCTTGGGAGGAAAGATGAAAATGCTTTTGATCCATTAACTTTCATTTGCCCTGAACTTTTTTTGACACTATCCCACTTATTATTTTTTTCCCCAATAAAAACTGAAGCAAACTCAGAAGCTGCTTCAATCTGAAATAAAAATACCTTTCAAAACGTTGGAATGAGTTTACCTTTATCAGACCTTTCTCTCCTTTATTCCCTTTGTCTTCCCTCTGCTTGCCTCTGAGCAAGCATCATGCTTATGAAAGGAAAAAGGCGATGCCTGTTGCCTCCACTCAGTTGCTAACGTGCTCCACTTCACCCCTTGTATGATCTTTGCTTTTCTACTGTTTTGGCTTGATGAACTCTCCTCTTTGTGGAGTGTCTCTGCGCTGTGATTGAGGTGCAATGGCTGTATTTTTCCTCTCTCGCAGTTTTTGTCCTCAGAAACTAGCCTGTAGTGCTTAGTTGTTACTGTAACCGTATCACTGAGCTCAATATGGAGTGACAGCCTAGAAAGCAGTGGGTAGAAATGCCATTCTGCAATGAACACAGGTCTAATTCTCACCTTCCAGTTTGTGCTGATTGCTTTTGAATCAGGTTGCAGCAATTAGGGATGCACCCTGATTACATTTCCAAGCCTCTGATACTTGCATATCCCACAGTTAATGGGTGTGAGATGTATTGTAATGCCATCAACCACTTTGCTGGAGACATTTAAGTATAAGTGCATTAAGACATGATTTATTCTCACCGCTGAGCCCTGAATTTTCTTCCAGGGGATCCCAGCGTGCTTGTGAGTCTTGGCTCTGCAGGTTATGGGGATGCTGAGAGATAACGGAGCTGTCATGTGCGGTTCTGATTTGTGGGGTTGCTTTGAGGCAGGCAGCTTCACGATGGGCGTGAGTTTTGTTTTTGCTTTGTTTTGTTCATTGTTCATTGCAAAATTCTTTGGCGTAACGCCTTTCACCTTGTCTCCAAACGAATGTTTTTCCTCTGCGTCCCACTCAATGACTCAGGTCAAAGGCATCTTATTTAGTGCAGTATGTTCCTTGCTTTTTGCTTTTGCCAGATGTGCGTGAGCTCTAGAGGAAAACGGGAATGGAGGCAAGTGTTACGTGTAGCTTTGTTACTCGTAGCAGTAGGCATTTTCTTGCTGACTCCCATACAGTGAATTTAAACCCTCTGAAAAGAGTTTTTTGTTTCTTCTTTTTTTTCCCCACGTTTCAGAGACCTGTCTGTAATTCGTAGCTCACCAGGGTCTGCAGGCCAGAGGCTGAAAAGTGTTGCATCAAAGGAGCTGAGTGCTGGAGATGTGGCTGAGATGGAAATGAAGGTCTAAAGTCCCAAAATGGAAACCACCCAGGCCTCCTTGCTCAACTCCCTTCTGATGCTGTGAGTACCTCTTTTCAACCTGCTTGATCCCAGAGTCTTTAGGGTGGCTTACAGTTCTGTCTCTGGAGTTTGTTTAAAGACTGAGGTTGACCAAGATGGAGAAATCAAGCGTGTTCATGTGCCTGTTCAACTCGTCAGCTTTCCCTGTATAAACTCATGGGTTGAGATTTTTTTGTAAAGACCAGCTGTGGTTCTACCCTTTGGCCATGGAGCTGCAGGATACCATACCCTTACTTTCCCCCTGTAAGATCTTGTGTTGAAACCTGTGGTGTGAGTGTTGGTTGCAGTACTCCCTGCTCATCATCCTAGTACCTGGGAACTTTCCCTCTCCCTGGGCTTTAGAAAGATGCTGCTTCTTGGCTTGGACATTCCCTTGGGAGAGTCTAACCCATCCCATTCTCCCTACAAGGACTAAGTTCAATGCACAGATTTTCAGCTTGGGCTCTCAACAACCAAAGCAAACCAAACTATTAAATACTTTTGAATTTTTTTTTTTTTTGAAAACTCTCAGATATTCTGATGATGAGCCCAGAAATGCTTGGATTTTTAGCTGCTAATGATCATGGAGATATGCCAGCTTTGGGAACAGCCTGTACTACCATCACAACATGGGAAAAATGGCTGGCTGAACAGTCAAGTGCCTTCATGTAGATGTTGCTGAATACTCTGTTCTGATCTGCTCAAAATGGTGATGTTTATCATGCAACTCTTAATTATTGTTGATCCAGCACTTGAAATCCTGGCCTATATACAAGTCAAGCTGGCTTTATCCAATTTATGCTTTTCTACATGCCAGGGAGAAGGAATGTGCCTCTGGTGTGTTGAGAACATGGATTTCTGATGATACCTTGTTAAAATGCTTTTGACTGGGTCTCTGGCCTCTTGCTTCCTGGGAAACTTACTTCACTTTGCACTGACTTGCACTGAAAAATATGTGATGGCAGTTGGAAGAATTTGTACCGTGCTTTCCGTCCTGCTAACAAGCCAGATGCTTTTCCCCTGGGCAGACTTTTTTTTTTTTTCCCAAACTCTTCAAGCTCAGACTTTTAAATGAATTCCTACTTGTAGAATTTCTTCCATTTTGTGCTGTGCAAAGAACTGGCCATGGGGTGAGGACTTGCAATCCACAGATGGCCTGATGTCCTGGCATCCAAAGCACTGTGAGTTAAGCTGGAATTGACAGGGGGAATTTCTGTGTATTTCAGAGAATAGGATCTGCCCTAGCAGTGTATATTGTTGAGGCACATCTGCTTTTGTCTAAACTGAAGTCTGTTCGCCACACCCCTTCCTAATGAAATCATGATATTAATTGGAGCTGACAGGGAATTTCCCAACTTGGATATGCAGTGATTGGTACAGGCTGAAATTTCCTGCTGAAAATATGCTATAATACTGGAGGGCTGATACAAAATCATGTCAGAAAAGAAAACAAAACAACAAAAAATACAAGTCTAACTTTCTTTGGCCACATGAAAACTTGGCATCTCTTCTTATGGAGACACCCAAGGCTCCCTTACTGCAAGGTGAGAAAAGAGGGCTGCTGGTGGGTGACAGCTAGAGCTGACTGCTGTCTGTGGACACCTGGCTTTAACTTATGGTTAGAGCAAAGCAGGTGAGTACTCTGCTAAGCAGTGTGCCTGAGGTCACATCAGTACGCCCTCCATCAGAAACGTGGAAGTAGAGGAGGATGGAGCTGAAATCAAATAGCAAGATCATTAGAAGAAAATGGACTGAAGCCACATCCATTTCTGTCTCCTCTCTGTGACTTCTCAGCTGTCTGTGAGTAGCTGGATGGCTGCTGGGAATGGCAGGCATCTCTGCTGTTCCCTGTCTAAGTGAGGCAGCTCTGACAGAAGTTAGAAATGGATGTTAAATGACCTATGTGAGCAGCAGGGCCTTATTTGTATGCTGCAACACTTCTGTAGCACCAGGCACGTTCACGTGCTAACATGGTATCATGTTGGTACCAGTAGGTGCCATAAATTGTGTATTACATGATCACTCTAGCTCTTGCCTGCTGCTTACCCATAAGAAGAGCTTTAGGAATTGCGTGTATTTTGATTATAACTGCTATAGATATTCATAACCTGCAAGACTGACCTTTTTGCAGCCTTGACACATGAATAGTGATGAAATCTTGGCAGCTCCTTGCCTTTCTTAGCTTTTGGAAGTTGTAAAATTACAGAGCATCGCAGGCATCTCAGAGAAGCTCGTATTTTAATTTATTCCAGCCTTGAGAATATTCTTAGACTATTTTAATAATCAGCCCTTCAATATATATGAATCCTGGGCACTCCCCTCCAGTTCAATACCTTGGCTTGGAGAAGGATGCTTGTAACAGTACCCAACTGTCTCGAACCTTGAGTCCAATCAGAATTGCTTATCTTCCTGCAGATGGTGACAATGACTTTGCAGGCCTTGTGATTCTAAAGTTTCTCACATGAAAATAAGTCACTGAAGTCTGGAAACGGTCTCCTTAGTGGTTCTGCTTAGAAGCCCAAAGTGAATAATGGGTCCCGGGGAGATCGTTGCCTTAATGATGCTTTTCCTGTGTGCTTTTCCTATGTTTCTCCACAAGTCCTTCTCTCCACCTGTATATTTCTGGTTGATCTTTGGCTTTTCGTTTTTGGGGCAGTCACAGTGTGGCTGTGTGCAACTCCATTATTATCAAGTTGCATTTCTTACTGCAGAGCAATCTTTCTCCTGTATTATTTCCCATCTTCTTCCTACCAAGGCTCACTCTCCCTGCCAACATACGATGGGTTTCTGCTCAAAAGGGGGCAAGATGTAAAACCTCAGCATCTATAAATGTTGCAGACTGGTTGGCTGCTGTTTGCTTTAACTTCCAGTTCAATTCGCCTGAGGTCAGTACCAGAAGTAACTGAGGAATTCTGAAGAAATAATGAAGGATATGGAAGCAATGCCATGAGACATACCAGAGACAGAAGATCTACTTGGGAATCCTAGGAAGGGCCTCTCTATCTCCTAGCACGGATGTGGCTCAGTGGTGAAAAGGTCTGGCTATAGCTTCCCTTGTGGCCACCTACAAAAGCAGTGCCCTGCATTTAAGTATATTCCACTTACTAAAATTAGGTGATACATAACCCTTTGCATTTTAAAAAAAAAGCAACAAACTCTGCCTTTCTTAAGACCTACTCAGCAAATTAGTCATTTCTTCTTTTTAAATTCAATTAATTTTTTACAATACTCACTAGTTATTTATGTGTGTACCAGATTTGTGTGGGCTTGACGCTGACTGGCTGCATGTGTGTTTACAATAGCCCTTGTGTTATCCCAGACAGCAGCCTAAAAACACTTCCAAATTATTCCACATCAGAAGCAAAGAGGGTTTGGATAGGCTCCTAGGGGAAAGTCTTGAAGTGCTGCCCAAACCTCAGTCCCAGTGCTGTAAGTCAGGCACGTGGCTGATACTTTATCCACCCAACTTGGACTTTTGCAAGCTGTGGAGGGAATGGGAACTTGGGAGCAATTTTAATCAGTGATTTCTCGGAGATGGGCTTCTTCCTTTGTCATTTTTCCTTCTCTTGACACGCCTGTGTGCACTCTGCCCGTGTTTTCTTGGAATTGATGGAAAATATAGCAAGGCTGTGCTAAAACAAAACCCCACCGTGGATGAAGACCGACCTGTTTCCAATTTATGCCTTTTTATGCTGATTTTATGCTTCACTTGAATGCCTGTAGGTGGATGTGCACTGGGGACTTCAAACTCAACGTTGTCGTTAGGGCTTGGGGTTTGTTACTGAATGTGGGCTGGGTAAGTCCAAACTGAAATGGTGCTGTCATCAACAGCTGGTAATGCTCCAGCAAATGCTCCAGGCTTCATCCTCATAAGTGTCACGGTGGTGGTGATCAAAGCTGCAACTTCTGTGAATGGGAAATGAATTTCTGCCTAACTGCTGGGTCCTCATCTCTTGCACAGCTGCGTTTCCTGCTGCCTTGGGACTGAGCATGGCTGGGTGTTCCACTTCTGAACGTCCATGCTGATGCCCTAGGATGCGGAGGAACAGCTGCCATTTGGGTGAACCAGCCCCTGAAAGCAGCTAGTCTGAAAGCTTTGCATCCTTCCAGTAGGGCAGGCTGTAAGGTAGGGCTGCCTTGTTATTTTGGGTCTGAAACTGTAATTCCCAAAGTGCAGTGCATGGACTGGCAGCAGTTGGGCAAGATTTTGTATGCACCTCTATGCTTTTCTGCCACGTAGATATTTCACTGCAAACAAGTTCTTCATTACGTAGCACTCACCCTGAACTCACGAGCAAGTCAAAGTCTGCAGCGATTATTCACAGGAGCATAAATCAGCAGTTCTGTAGCTGTCTCCCAGGCTGCTGTAGGTCAGCAATGGCCAAGAGTGTTGGAAAAGGATTTTTGTGTCTTGTTGGCCAACAGTGAGATTTCTGTTTTAGAAGTATCCGAGCTCTCTGTGTTTTAGCTGGACTAAAGATGACATTGTTCTCCAGAGGTGTTGGCATCATCGTGGCTTAGGGCTCAGTGCCTGAGCCAGCTCTGATCTCGCATGTTGAGTTACTCGAGTAATGGCACACTGTGCTGTTGGAGTGAAGATCACTCTAAAAAATGTTATTTAGAACCAGTACACGCTTTGATTTAGGAATGCGAAATGATTTTATTACTACCTCATCTCAAAACCTTTCCCTTGACCGTCTGTTATTCTGAATTGCAAAATGTATTACAGAACCACATCTGTCATACTTTATAATGTGAGATAAGACACGCTATGGTTGCATGCTTGCTCAACTCTCTCACCCTCTCCCCCTGCTCCAGAGTAATGCAGGAATAATATACGCAGTGTCAAACCTCAAATCAGGTGCATCACGTTTTGCCCATCTGAGTTGGAAGTTGGAACCCATCTGGGTTGGAAGAAGGACGTGCTTTGGATTGGATGGATGAAGAGGAGTCTCTCACCAGTGATTCTTTAGCTGAACCTTGAACAGCAGCCACGCTCCCAGACTGGAGGAAGAGACAGGTTAAATATTTCATATCTCCTCAGCACTTGATTTTGCAGGTCTTCCTTTTGGCCACATGGATGTTCATAGACAATCATAGACATAGCCTTAAAATGTCCTTTAAAGAAACTCACTCCCCCAAAGGCAGCTTGCGGTCAGGATTCTGCAAAGCAAACTCTCACAATGATCTTGATTGCCTGCTGTGTTGCTGAGGCTCCGAGCCATTTGACCACTCAGTATGTATACATATGGGGTCACCTCAAGAAACACTCTCTTGGATCCACCATTTCGCATATTTTTGGGATGCTTGTTGTTCTCTTCTCCAACTTTATAACAGGAATTCAGCAATTCTGCAACACTGAATGACCTTAAAGAGAAAAGCAGCAATAATTGTTCTGGAGCTTGAGCCAATTCTTGTATTCATTCGGGTAACGAAGCTTTTATCACTCATGGAGTCATGATGCATTTTTAGAGTATTTCACACCTACTTTAAATCTCAGTAAAGACCATGAAAGTTCTTTGGTCGTGGCCACGTGGTATCAATTGTTGAGCAGCCTGTTAAAATGAATCAATCTAAATTAAGTGGACAAAATTACCCCTTGCTATCACTTCCCTGAATCCTTTCCCTCGGAGGCAGCCCGATGAAGAGGCCGAACAGTGATTAAACACTTCTCTGCCAAGTGGAGTCCGAAAAATTCTGGCAAGAATTGTGTGCAACAAGAGATGTAAGGGGCTCGATGCACTGTATTGGTCTGCTTGAATCTCAGCTGACCCCTGCTGCAAAATCCTTCGTTAGAGATCCTTCCATCTGCTTGATGAGAGCTTCTGTATTCTGGCCCTGAATTTCCTTGTTCTCTCCCCAGTGGTATTATCTTGTGAGTTCATTATTATTGCTGGCTGTAATTCACACTCCAATATGCAGTGCTTGGAGGATGCAGGCATGCAGAGCTGGGGTGCGGTACGGAAACTTAGCCTATGTGCTTTCAGATACACGTGCTGCTGGAGGAGGGCAGAGGGAGAAAGGAACAGCTGCTTTGTGACCTTTCCCTGCTTAAACAGCAGCAATGGCTTCATCTTTACAAGGCCCTTTTGACCTGGGCAGGCTGGATCCATCAGCAGAAGAGTGCTGCTTTGTGCCAGCTGACTCTGCAGCCTTATTTCTCCCTGCTTTGTATTGGTTCTTTCCACTGTCATTCCACATTTTTGCTGGCGATGGAAGCTCATCAAGGCTGCCTTCTTCACATCCTTGCCATGAGCACTGACATCACCCAGGCTTCTGGAGGTGCTGCTGCAGGAAGGCACAGAAAGAAGAGGATTAGACCAAACCAGTTGCACAGGACACGTGGCCCATACTTATGTCTTGTTGAAGCAGAGAGCTGCAAAAATGCTACCTATGCTTTAAAGAGAATGCAGGCTTGTGTTCTGAAGCCGTGCCTCTATTTGCCAGTCATATAGGATGTATTCTGCATTACCAACAGAGCCCAGCAAGCAAGATTTTAGTTTATCACTTTGGAAAATAGAATAGTTGTGCTGGAGGGATGCAACTTGTGTGGGAGTTGTGCTAACCCATAGGTGTGATCACTGGCCTCTCCTCCTGAGATTGTATAGGGGAAAACACTCAGCCTTGTGAATGCTTCCATATCAACAAGCCCACATCTCTAAGCAACAGTCCCGAGCCACTTGACATCCAAAATTTCATCTCAGCCACGCAGTGCCAGAGGCTAAGTGAGGCTTGGTGAGAAACAAATGTGCGCCTTTCAAATGCAGTGTTTCAAATTCATCATGCCACACATCTTGTATGGAGCTGCCTGTGCAAGCTGAGGCTGACTGTATGACAGTAGGGTTGCATTATTTAGGGTTCTCCCCCAGTGCAGCACCAGATGTAGGATGGCAGAGGCAGATAGTAGTTCCAATGCAGCAAGACCAGTTGCTAGCATGGCATGCCTCTACGGTAGGCTCAACCATTTCCAATTGGTTTCCCTTTGGTGCTGAAGTTCTGGCTCATAGGATCAAGCAGCACTCCACCCATAGCTCTTTTCAACCCTTCCCTATGGCACAGAACATTTTGCTTTTCACCAGCAACAGACTCTTTACAAGAGGGCACTGGGCAGAAGGTGGCTTGCTTCAGGTCTGTCACAGGCTATGCAAACAGCTCCTTGGGACCAAGTCACCAAGTTGGTGGCATGAATCCCACTGTCACCTCGGGCACTGCTGGGCTTGCTCCTTCCTGGTTGTTGGAGAACACAGTTTCTGTGCTAGAAATTCCTGGTGTTTGTGGACTTTTGACTTAGTTATTTTTGGGAAACATTAGCTATAGCTTGGCATCCTGCCTAATGACTTGTAGAGTATGGGTAATTCACTCTGTCTGGGGAATTCAGGGTTTCCTTCTCTTTTGTACAGTTTTATTTACAGAAACTCGTGCCAATCTAAGAGCTAATGGTGGTGCCAGTTTTCCATTAGAAAGCTAACCTTAATCCCCCCTTCTCACGTTATCCAAACAAACCTGGTGTGCCACATTCCTCCTGTCTGCGTTACAGTGGAGAAAGAGTCCCAGGAAAGCTTAAGTGTGATGTGAAAAGAAGCAAGATAGGGGAGAGGGGAAATCTGGAGGTGCTCAGTATTGGGAAAAGCTAGCATGGGGCAAGTATCCCAGTGCTGGTGTTGTCAGCAAATGCTCTAGTGAGGCTCATAAAATCACTGGGTTTTGGGGTTAGAGGCAGAGAGGTCTGAGAGTAGCTCTGTTTGTTGCCAGTGTCACATTTGGTCTCGATGGAAACCCTTCAAAATTACTTAATGTTAACCAATGCTTAAGAAGCCCCTAGAAATTTCTTCCTTTGGTTGAACGTTCTCTGAGTCCAGCAATAACTTCAGACTTTACAGACATCCCTGAGTTTATTCTTCCCCCCAGAAGAAAATATGGATATTTACGGTTATTTCTAATCAGTTCCTATTACGACTGATTTTTTATTTTCATCGGAGTTTGCAGTGAGCTGAAGCCAAGCTGCAAAGCCCTGGGAGCTGCTTCCCCTTGGGGACCCTCCCAGTCTCCCCACCCTTCGGTCAGGAGCAGTCTTTAAGATCCTGGAGTACGTGTGGGTCCTTTCCTTTGAGTTCACAGCTTTTGAAGAGGTACCTTAGAAAGACTTTTTTTCCTCCTTGCACATAAAAAGACGGGCTTCTCACCCACAAGTCAAGAACAGAAGACTGTGAGATACTCCAGATATCTAAGCGCAAGTATCAAAGCTGAGTTCTGAATGAAAGGGCTCCGTGCTCCTTGCTTGGCTTTCCCCATCCTCCATAGATGAGGCTCTCTGTGCTCCATCCTCCTGCAGCCTCCACTGCCTGCTCAGGTTCTGCTGGCGCACAAATCCCTGAGATCGATGGGAGGGCACTGGATTTATGGTGATAAAGTACCGGGCAACTGTTAAAACCAAAAAACCTCAGCTGGAGCAAAGCATCCTCCAGCCTAAGGACCCAACCCGCAGGCACCCGTCGGTTTGACCCACTGTGGATGGAACCTACATCTGGATGGCTTTCCCCTTGACAGACGCCCATCCCACATCCCTCGCAGTGAATGGAGGATTGCAGAGTGTCTGTCAGGGCAGAATTTGCCCTGTAGTGTCAGTAACTGCTCTGACGGCCTATTTACGCTTTCATCTCCTCGCCGCTCCCGCTGATTTATGCCGTTTGCGGAGCTGAGTGATGTGGCAGCTGCAGGGAGGAAGAGATGAGAACCAGAAACCCCGCAGGCTTCCTAGGAGAGACGTGCTCTCTCGTCATAAATCTCAGTTGGGGGAGAGCCTCTGCCTGCTCTGCAGCAGGGAAGGCTTCAGCACCCGATGTCGCTCCCCGAGACGCGCCGTGCCTCTTTGTTTCTCTCTCTGCATTTTCCAGGAGCCAACAACTGTGCTAGCTCGCCCGGTCGCAGCGTACTCAGCTGTCAGCAGCTCCCACCAAACAGCATTCCCCCTCCGTCACGCATCAGAGAGCTCCCCAGGCATGGGCTGGAGCGCGTTGCCATTACAAAGGAGCGAGGATTACAGGGAAATGTAATATCTGTCAGGTCTGAGACCGCGTGGCTCTGATCAGTGCTCAGTGCCGTGCACGGGGCTGTACAAATTGCTGCCCGTAGTGATGTCCTTTGCCCTCTGGATCTCGTGGTGCCGCGCTGTTCATCTCAGCGGGGGAGTTGTTTCTGCCACCGCTGTTGGATGCAGGAGCTGTTAGTCAAATTGTTCCTTGCGTTCATCGAGTCAAAGAATGGCTTGGTTTGGAAGGGACCTTAAAGATCATCTAGTTCCAGTCCCTGCTGTGGGCTAGTTGCCCGCATCAAGTCAGCTTGCTGGTTGCCCATTGCCCCATCCAACCTGACTTTGAACATCTCCAGGGATGGGGCTCCCACTCTCTGTGCAATCTGTACCGGTGAGGGCGATGGGTACGATGGGTTTGGGTTTGGTTGTCTGGTGCCCCCTAGGGCTGTACCTAACAGGGGGGGCTGCTGTCCCTCTTCTGCTTGGGTTGGCAACCTATTCCTCACGTCAGTTCAGAAGGGAACGAGAGGCCTCACCATGTGGGCTTTGGCAGCTGTTTGTTCAGTGTTTAAATGTAGGGGAAGGACAGCGATAATGTCCTTTAAGGGGAAAACACACAGAGCTAATACCAGTTCCCTATTTCTGTGACCATTCCCTTTCCCACTGTACTGAAAAACCTATCAAACGAAGGAACAGTGCTTTTCTCTGAATTAGAAGGCCTTTTCCCCTATGCTGTTTTCTCTGTCAGATTACCAATTTGCTATTCCAAAGGGTTTACAAGCAGAACCTCTATGGGCTGCCCAGGGAGATGGTGGAGTCACCGTCCCTAAAGGTGTTCAAGAAACATTTAGATGTTGTACTGAGGGGCATGGTTTAATGGGAAATATTGGTGGTAGGTACGCAGTTGGACTGGGTGATCTTAGAGGTCTTCTCTAACCTTGGTGACTCCATGACTCAAACTTCATGTAAGGGAGCAGACACACAAATGAAACATGCAAATTATTTAAATTTTCACTGGGATAACATTGAATACGGTGGGAAAAAAAAAGAGTAGGTTTGTGTGTGGGTACGTTTTTTTTCCAAACAATCTTCTTATTGAATGCTTGATCTATTTTTTTGGCTTCTCAACTGGCCTGGAGAAGTGTGGGTGTCCCATCTCTCAAGACCAGGTTGGATGGGCTCTGGGCAGCCTGTCTGATGGGAGGCACCCAGCCCATGGTAGAGGATTGGAACTGGGTGGGCTTTAAGGTCTCTTCCAACCCAAACCATTATATGATTCCATGATCTCCTTCAGTCTGGTTGATAGTCATGAGAAGTTGTGCTGGAACTGGGATTTCACGTGTGTTTCTTGCTTGGAATCGTTCAGCTCAAGTATTTCAGATGTTTCTGCTTGCAGAGAAAAAAAGAAAGTTAGATTTAAATGAAGGAAAGTGGTGCAGTGTAGCTCAAAACCTGCACCTGGGGAGCCACGTCCCATCTCTTCATGTGATGCCACGAGGCAGATAGAGCTCATCCATCACTCTGAGGCATGTGTCCAAGCCTTCTAATTACTAAGTATAACCGGAGGTTTGGAGCTTAAACTGGTTCTGACCTGTATTTTTTAATTAAGGCATTTTTTTTTTAATATAACCCCTGCTTCAGGTCATCTGATAATACTAATCTGGACATAATGCCTAACCTTCTTAACCCAAGATTGTTACTTCTGCACTTTAATGCCAGTCTTAAAGAAACATTACCCCATAAATTAGACGCCAGGTACCAAAGGGAACCGAGCCAGCTTCACATTAGAGTGCTTTTAAGGAATAATTGGATTGGCCCTGATGATCAACTCCCAGACATTCTTGGGCCTCCCATAAAAGCACAAAATGCTTATGTTTCTCTTGTTAATGCTGCCTTGTCCATGCTCTGTCTGCTTGCTATAGGATCAGAAGGGATGCTCTGACACCCAGCAGAGAGAGTATCTCCAGATACTGTTCCAAAGAGAATTGAATGGCCCATCTGCCCTTACAGTCACCTGTCCTGCTTCTGTCTTGGAAAGCCACGGGGATGTGGCTGGTTTTGGCTACACAAGGCCTCCGAGGCATCAGATGCAGGGAGACAGAGCTCTGATATGTGTGCGTGCTCAGACATCCTTGATAAGCACTGCCTGCATAAAAGCATCGTGGAGGAGACTTTGTTCCTATCAGCAGACAGAACAATCGATGAAGTCAAGGGATCAACAAAACAAAACCAAGCGCTGGACGGTTTTATGAGAGACTTTTTATGAGGTTTTACTTATCCTGTGATACTCTGTGCATAGCAGAATCACACTGAGAATCATAGGGAGAAATGCTAATTCAGGGATTTCTATATGGGAAACAGCATGCTAAGTGCATTCCTTAAGTCAGTCCAGAAACCACCTCCTGCAAAAATTCATGGAAAGCACATGAAATGCCTTGTCAGGCTTGGCTCTTTTATCTGAGAGACTTAAAATATTTTCTCCAGAGGAAGAAAGGTTGCTGGTGGGTTTGTTTGTTTGCTTGGTTATGGATAAAGATCTTTTGGAGGTGGGAAAACACCCCTATCCATCTGACAGAAGGGGCAGCTCCTCGGCACCGCAGGGCTGTGATTTCCTAGAGCCAGCGGGGGTCCTTGATTTCAAAACCTAACTCAGAGTGTGTGCCTAACAAATGGTGTGGCCCAAGAGGCTTATTCCAGTAGTGCCAAGGAGTTAGAAATGGCCTCTGGTGCTACATTTCAGTTCTCTTTTACTTGTGAGCAGGCTGCCAGTGCAGCAATGGAGAGTGGCGATGGCAAAATGTCACTGCAGATTGCTTCTTGCCAGCTAGTTCTGCTTGCCTTCCTAGGAGTGAGCAGCATAGAATCATAGAATCACCAAGGTTGGAAAAGCCCTCCAAGATCACCCAGTCCAACCATCCATCTACCACCAATATTTCCCACTAAGCCAGTCCCTCTATACAACATCTAAACGTTTCTTGAGCTCCTCCAGGGGTGGTGACTCCACCACCTCTCTCATGGCACTGCAAAGGAGAGAAAAATTTTCACATCATCTTAGATTAAAAAAAAAAAAAAAAAAAAAAGGAACAGAAAAGACAATTTGAATGAAAGAGCTCAAAACTCCAAATTGTTCCCACTGGTTCTTCAAAGTACAGTGTTTCAAGCATGCATGGCTCAATTTACCACCTATTTGACGGCGGGAGTGTTTACGACACATTCTCTGCATTCCCTTGCCAGAAGCACTGTAAAATCAGACTTTTCCCCCTGTATTTGATGCAGAGAATGGCTCACATCTGGAAAATTTACCTTACAGCTCAGCACTAAGCTCTTCTTACGGCAGCTTACCTAAAGGAGATGGCAGTCATGGCCATATCCATGTGCATCGCTGTGGGTGTGGGCGCGCAGATGAACTCCTGTATGCTTGGGGTAAGTTCAAGCTGGGATAACAGCAGAAATGGAGAGAGGTGGGCTTCTGTGCAGGCTCCAGAGGCTCTAGTAAGGGAGAACTGGTTGAATCAACATTCAGTTGTGCTGGGGGGCTATTTCTTGTGGTCATGGTTGTCTATCCCCAACGTGTCTAGCGATGTCTGCAACCCAGTGGAAAAAGAGCCAACCAGTGACAGGGTCTGAAGGCAGAAAATGGATATTAGGTTAATGTTTTTTAAAGACCAGAGAGTTTAGACCATTAGCATAGACGTCCAAAGGATCTCGTGCCTTTTTTCTCAGCTTTTGTTAAGTTCCTGTCTGTCGTACGGTGGTGGTTTCCTCTTGAGCCTTTTGTTGCTGGGCTCTATGTAGGAATTTCTGGGTGAAAAGCACAACCTGCTCTAACACAAGAGGCTAGGCCGGGCATTTCTAATGATTTCTTCCTCCTTTCCAAGCTTCAGATCAAATCTGCATTGTTTCCCACAAGTTGGGAACTGAGCCCAGAGGGTGAAATTCCATACGATTCGCCAGTTAATTTCACCCTCAGTCCTGCATGCTGCTCAGTTGTGAGGTCTTAATTGGTGCTGATGCTTTGTGCCAGCCTTGCTGTGCAGGAGGAGGAATCTCTCCTACCACACAAACACCTTCTCCCATCAAGACATATAGACATATATATATAAAAAACTACTCTTCCCAACTTGAGTGTAGTTGCTACCGTGTCTCTTGATGATATACGAGGGTGTCACGACTCGTTATGTCACTTCAGACAAAGAGAGGGAATAATAAGAGCTGATGCGACACGAAATTGAAGAAGAAGGTTCTCTGTGCACCAAAGAGCACATCTGTTTTGTGGCATAATTCAAATTAACTGGGGGGAAGGGGGGGGAGGAATTCACTGCATCTCGGGTGTCTTCCATGGTGACATGCAGCACAGAAATGCAGTCTTGGGAAGACTTTATGAAAGCTCAGCAACCAGAGCAGTTTTAAATTGCTATTTCTGATATCAGATATTCTGATAGCAATTTCCTACACTTGACTGATTCTGCCTAATTTGCACTTGTGCTGATTGCAGTTTTATAAACAGGAATTCCCAGGCTGTGTATCTCCCTACTAAGGGAGGAGATGTTTAGCTTTTCACCTTTCTCCTTTATTTTAAGTTGGATTTTGGGAGCTGAAATAGCTATGTCACATCCCCTATGTCAAAGGATAAGAAAAAGCTCTCTAAGTACTACTTTTTCCTCCTCTTAATCATATCTCTTGTAGCTTACAAGTGTAAAGTAAGCTTTGAGCCTCTCTGAGCTTTGCAGAGATTGCAAAATCCAGCAAATCCTCCCTGCAGGAACTTATGGCAAAGAGAAATCCTCATGGCTCGATCTCCAGCAGCCCTTTTGGAGATCCCCCACGGGCTGCCATTGTAGAAAACTGTAGGAAATGGACCCACAGCTGGGCCCGTGGGTCTCAGATTAGGCTGAATTGCTCTGGAGAGATGGATTCTCTGCCACAGGCCAGCAGGATGAGCAGCAGCAGGTCGTAGTTGCCTCTCATGCCTCAGTTTCCCCAGTTGTTGAAATGACAGCAACGATGTTCTTTCTTATGTGGCACTTCAAGTCTCTTCAAGTTATGGTCTCACCTGGAAATATCTCATTTTCTCCTGATCACCTTAATAAGCACAGAATAGTACCCCAGGTGTTCAAGGCCAGGTTGGATGAGGCCCTGGGCAGCCTGATCTGATGCTTGGTCTAGAGGTTGGCAGTCCTGCCCACCGCAGGGCTTGGAACTGGATGATCTTTGAGGTCCCTTCCAACCCAAGCTATTCCTTGAATCTATGATTTACTGGCTGGTGATTTCGGTAGCTAGCTGTTTCTTGCCACTCTGCACTGGGATGGCCAACTGCACACGTGTTTTCCAATCTCCCATCACTTCCAAGGCAAAAAACTGAGAATTTTGTCTGCTTTCACTTTTGGCAGTGGTTCGGACAATTCATGTCATCCTTGCTGGATGGTCTGCATGGAAATATAGGTTACGACGCACAGAAATATTGTAGATAACATCCAATTTTCATCTCAACTCATGCGTGGCTTCCCTCTCCACTGCTCCTTCCAAGTTCCCAGTGCTTGGGGCTGGGAGGCAGCTGGAGGCAATCTAACCACTCTCTGCCTTAACAAAGTGGAGATTTCCCCTTTTTATCATCCTTACTCTAGTCCTGCACTCCCTCTGTTTATCTAATGCTGGCTTCAGTGCTTCTTGGACTCTGATGTAACTCACTAACCTGGCAAAGAGGCATCCAACAAAAACACTGAATGCTTTTCTGCTGGGTGCTTGAGTTAAAACAGCTCCCATCTCTGGAGCCTGTTGCTACTCGCATCGCTGGCAGAATTCCTGCCTGCTTCCAACGAGAGCAGACCCAGAGTAGGACCCACAGAGTGTGTCCCTCAGCCCAGAGAGAGGGCCACCCCAAATGGTCTCCTGTGATGCCATAGCCACACAGGAGCCTGCTTGGGGCAAGCCCTTCTAAGCCCACATCTGTCCCTGGTCATTTCTCTCACTCAGCCTCATTCCCACTATGATTCTTGCTCTTCTATACCTGTTTTTTGGGATTAGGCAATGTGAGGCCTGTCTGCCTTGGGCTTGCAGCCATAAGCACCTGGACCAGCATGTTGAGCTTTGGGGTATTCTTCACAACGTGTGGCTTAAAGGCAGATTTACGTCAATAGCAGCCAAGTAGTCCTCGGTTTCACAAAAACACAGGTTCTTCCCCCAGTGCTGAGAGACAAGGAAGGCTGAGCTGCTCAGCCACACCTCTCCTGGCCATCCCAAATCCCTTCCAGTTAAACCCACACCCCTCCACCTTGTGTGGTTGGATTTAAGGAAAAGCCTTTTGAGGTTACAAGCTGAGCTTTGATCACAACAGGAATGCATCCAGTTCCACCTTCAGCCCATGAATATAGATGGTGATGTTTCTTTCATCCCATGGAAAAACACCCCAAAATCTTGCATACGATGCTCAAAGCATGGGGAATGTTTTCCCTTTTGGATGAGGGCGTATATAGAGGGGCCCCTCCTCCCAAAGAAGAAAGGGGAGGAAGATCAGCAGTGAACACGTAGCTTTTCTTTTCCCAAGGGGCTTTCCTGGATGGAGTATTTCAGTTTCACCTTTTCCTGATGGTTGCAGGAAGTGAGCTTAACAGACTCCCATGGCTTGGCTATTCAAGTTTTCCAACAGAAATACTTAACTTTTTCAAAATGACCTTTCCCCTTAAACAAAGTGGAAGTCATCTGGGGAAAGATTTTGATTTTATGCTTTTTTAAGCTGGAGAAATTCTCCTTCAGAACCTTTCAGCTTTCACAGCAAGTATGCTCTCACCACCTCTCTGGGGTGTTTTGCAGTGCCCCTGAGCATGGCTCACCCCAGATACTTCACTTTAGGCTGGCTAGTTTATGAGAGCAAATATACAGCAAACAAACAAACAAAAACCCCTCCAGATTACAGCATCCACCCCGTTTCTGGTGTATGCCAAAATCTTAGGACACATCCCAATGTAATTTCTCTCTCCTTTGGGCTCTTGTGTGGAAATCTATGAAAGTGGTAGAGAAAAAGCAGTCTTACAGGCAAAATGGTTGTGACAGAAGCTACCATGTTGTTTAAATCATCTTTTGGTCTGTAGCTCTTAACAGGCCAGCCAGTGTGAGTTCATTGTGATGGTGCTCTTGGGTTGAAAGGAAGGTGGGTCTCAGGCTAGGATCAGTAGAGTCAGCTACAGAGGGGTGCCATAAATACAGAGATTGTGTTTATCCCTCTGCCTCCAGGCAGCCTGGAACAGAAACAGAAAGCTCCAAGTATCATACTTTGTCGAACTCTCTTCTTTGGAGTAATGGAAAGGAGAAGGAGGCCTTGTGGGAATCGATTCCTATGAAAATGGCACATGTTTCTCATTCTGCAGAAGCCCAGTGTAAGTACAACTGCTAGACTTTTTACAATAGGAATTTGTTAAGTATGCATGATTCACAGTTCAGATTGCTGCTTAGCTCCAGCAGGGGTTTCTGAGCAGCCGTTGCAATGCTGAGGGCTGTCACGCATGGCTTGATGTGGAGGAAGGGTGTGCTTCCATGTGGCTTGGCACTGCCTTCCCAAAGGAGTATGCCAGAGCAGGGAAAGATGTTTGATATCAATCTTTTCCTGCAGTCATGAGGATCTAATCTCCCAAGGGAGTGGTTGGGCTGGAAGTCAAACTCCGATAGCTCTGTGCTTTGCAGGGTGTAACACGTACCCACCTCCATTAATCTAATCTCTCTTCCTCTGGCTGCTGGCCATCCCCTTTCCCTGCCATGCAGCACCAGATGCTGCGCATTGGGATGCTGGGTTACTCCAGTTGCTGAGACATGTCCCCTGGTTGAATCGTCCCATCTTGGTCACTTGGTCACATCCATTTTACTCTCTTGGCAGTGAGCCTGTCCCTAGCCTGGTGTTTCCAGATAGATTGGTGATGACACTATTCAACCATCTGAAATCAAGGGATCATCCCATCAAAGCATGTCGTCTCTGTGTGGCTTCTGTTTGGCACTCACCTCCCCTTTGGCTTGGCTGGAGGAGCAGATGTTAGAGATCTTGCCTCGCAGGGAGGAAGGGGGAAACTGTTTTCTAAACAAAATCCTCCCTTGTGTCCTGTAGCTTCCTGAAACTGCTCATTTGTGTACTACAGATATTTATGTGTCCCCTCCTGATGTGTATGTGTACATCTATAAATATATGTGTGGGTAAGCAGATGTATACATACAGTGCTTTGCTCTTGTCTGAGTGTATCCATGTTGGTTCAACTGTAACAGCAGTGCTGGGGTGAGAAAATGCATCTCTATCAGAGCTTAGCCTTGCAAGTATTACAAATTTTTGATGTTAAAATACAAGAGGGTGGTGAGGTCCTGGCCCTGCTGCTCAAAGAGCTGTGAGTGCCCCATCCCTGGTGTTCAAGGCCCTGAGCAAACTGATCTAGTGCTTGATCTAGTGGTTGGAAACCCTGTCCATGGCAGGGATGTTGGAACAAAATGATCTTTGAGGTCTCTTGCAACCTAAGCCATTCTATGATTTTGCAAGGGTCGAAGGCTGGGACAGCATTTGGGTGGGAGAAAATAGGCTCTACACACTAATCTGACTATATTGTCTCTTATGGCTGGCCTGTGTTATACAGGGCAGCAAAAGGGATGGAGCAGCACAAGGCCAAGCGTCAAGGCAGGAGAAGTGGAAGAGAAAGAGCTCTGACCCACAGAGGAGCAAGAAACTGGTGAGAAGCTGGCACCACGTTGGTGGATATATGGCTGTATGGTCTGTAACAGCCTGGCTCTGCTCTTTTGGGAAAGAAAATGTGAGGCCTGGCCCAGGGATGTCAAGGCAGATGCCAAAATGGGATGTCGCCAAGGGCATTTTTCACGTCTGAGCAATCTCCCTTCCCACTGGTAAAGACGAGGCAACTTTTCCCTATCTTCCCATTGGAGTCTCTCAGGTTTGCTGATTTGAGGCGAGTTTGTTTATTGCAGCTGATCTAAATATTGTGCTGCATGTGTATTCAGATCTGTATGTAAAAGCAGCGATTGCTTGCTGATCTATTTTTTCTCTTGCAAACAATTTGCTCGCTTACTTCAGTATAAATCAGGAACGCCTTCTCCAACATTGACAAATTTTGGGTTCGTATAACCCCAGTGGAGGAAGAACTGGGCTCTGTGTGTTTATAAACAGTGAGAGAAAACATATATCTCTGCACACAGAGTTTACATTCCACGTGGGCTCTCTTGCCATGGTGTCCAATAAAAGGAGAGGTGCGTTTCTTTCAGAAAGCACTGGAAACATCTGGCTGGGTGGCACCATCACCAAATCCCATATGCAGGATCCAAATGATGTCAAGCTCAAAGCAGCAGCCCTATTTATTTGGGGGTGTTTGCTAGGGACTAACAGGCTCTGTGGTTAAATAATTCAATCAAAACCAGGCAAATGGTGCTTGAGGGCTCTTAGAAAAAAGCCTTGAAGGGCTGGAACTTGTTAATTAATTTTGAAGGTTTTTAGCACCCTTTTTTCATCATGGCTGTCTGTATGCAGTTGTTATCCCATGCTATTCTTAACTCGCTTGGAAGAATATTCACCAGGTTCCTAGCAGAGCAAGATTCAGATAAATGATTTTGATCTTTAAATATTACTGTTACGTGCTCTTCCAGTTCCCGTTTCCTCACTAGGTGTCCAAGCTGCCAGTGCAGCCTGTTAAACACAGTGTCTGGTCAGGCTGTATCCTGGTTGGTAGGTTATAAACAGGCTTCATCTTAGCAGTGGTTACAAGCTGGCTGGAGATGGGGAAAGGGAGAAAACAAAGAAAAAGCCATAAATAGTTCATGTGTGCATGGAGAACTAAATAGTGACTTCCTCACCCAGCAGTTCTGCAAGACCCTCCTGTCTTTCTGAAGAGTTAATGTGTTATCAGAACTCCAAAGAGTCAAAGAGCTTCCAGTCAACAGCTGGATGCACGTAGGACTAGCTCCTCTACATCCACCCCAAATCCTTCCAATGGGCAGTGTGCCACAGAACTTCACTTGTAAGCTAGCTAAGGCCCGCTTCATGCTTAAATTTCATTTTTCTATGTTGGATCGTGATGAGTGTTCATGCTTGTGACTCGCCTGGCATTCCTGGATGAGACAACTACTGCTTGTGAATGGGGCTATGCTGACTATAAGCTTTTGGGACTTTACTGATTTACTATTTTAGTAACCAGGCTGATTCATACATCGTTAATTCTTCCTGGTTACACAAATACACATCTTTCACTTCTGTACTAAAAGGATCACTCAAACTGCAAACATTAGCACAACTATTTCAAACAGATCTTCTCAAAAGAGGCTGGGTCCTTGGCTTTGGGGTACCCAAAGAAGAAGGTTTTTACAAATCTTATAAAAAGATTTCTAAAATTTCCAAGTTAGCAGAGGTCTCTAATTCATCTTTTTAGGCAATGGACCATAGTAGCTTTTCTGCATATTAGAGGGAGATCTATCAGCACAGTGTTGGGCTGAATCTCTTGTATCTAGCAAATGTCTCAGGCCTACTTGTTCCTTCCTTGCTTTTTGCAGATCTAGAAAAAACTTGAGGTTGGCCAGTGTTCTCCTTTTGCCTCAGAGGAATATTTTTCTCTGCAGTTCATAGTTAGGCTCCTGCCCTTTCCGTGACTCTTCATTACGCAGTGTGCTATTCATTGACGTATTGAGGTGTTCATCTATCCTTTCCTTGGAAATATCCAGTGGAAGTCTATTTGACAAATAAATTAGGTGGTTCCTCCTTCTTCTCTAACATCCTCAATGTTTTCTGCTTTTTGTTTTGTTTTGTTTCATTTGTTTTTTAATGAGTAGAAGAGAAAGCTGTTGCTGCAGTTTGTACATCCCTCCTGTACCACCACCCGTAACATCCCTGATAAATGAAACTCAGTGCTGGTTGCCTATCGTCCTGCCAGGGTGAGTGATCTGATGACTCTCTTTTATGAATGAGGACAAAGGCAAGATTTAGTGGAAGTCACCAGAATTAGGCTTCTTCCCAGATTTTACCAATAGCTGTTAAATGTACGTGAGGCACACTGCCGGTCATGAACCCTAAGGGCTGGGCCTTGGCTGCAAAGCTCCCAAAAGGAGGAATTTTCCCACTGCTAATCTTTTTGGCATGGAACTTGGCCTCTCTCAATGCAATTGTTATTTTTATCCATCACTGAATGCTTTACAGCGCAAACTGGGTGGTCTTTAAGATGTTGTATACAATTAACGTGGGCTGACTTGGGGAGTGGAGAGGTATTATGAGGAGGAACGTGGGACCAGCCAAATTCCTCTAAAGCTGCTGTGGCAGCGGTGCTTGCTCCTTGCACAGTTCAATGGGGAAGAGCTGGAAGAGGCCCACACCTATCTATCAGGGGCCCACATTTATCTGCCTGCTGTCTTCCCTTTTGAGAAAGAGCTGTGTGAAGCTGTCAGTGCCAGCAGGATTTGCCTCAGGTCAGCAGTTTTATTGGACTGGTCTTGTCAGAAGAGGGTCCGATGGTTTTGTGCCCACAACCCCATTGGAAGAGCCATGGTGATGAGCATGCTGACCCAAGGGGTTAGGGCTGGATGTGGATGTGTTTGCTCTTCAGTGGGTCACATCACTTTCTCCAGCCTGTTTTACAAAGGCAAACTCTCCCAACTGAAATTTGGAGGACTTTAGAAAACAGGAGTACTGACTAAACCCACTTGGCTTGGGCAGAGCTGAGCAGAGGGGTCTTCTGCAGCTATCAGCATGTCTTGCTGAAAGCCCATCACAGACCATGCTTCCTCAGTGATCTGTCATCAGCAGAGCACACTTGAAGGAATTCCACATCCCTGGGCATTTCTTTGAAAGAGAATCGAGGGGGAGAGATGGGGTGGAAATTATCTTCAGCAAGGGATTGCTGCTTTTTCCAGCTTTTTGTCCCCTTGCTACTGAATGCATTTTACAAACAGCTGATTAAGTTTTGTGGCATCCCGTGGCAGCTGTAAATGGTAATAGATCATTGCTTTATTTCCTTCTTCATTTCTCGAGTCTGAAAGCCTCAGCTAGTCAGCAGCAAATCAGGAGGTGCAGGCGGTTAATGAAACATGTAATTGAAAAAGAAGGGAAAAATAAAATCTCCATATGCGTGAAAAGTTACGGAAATCCCCATGCACTGAGAAATACATTTGTAACAGTTTGGAAAAATGGCTCCAGCCATTCAGTGGCTGCTCATGGGTGGATGTAGTGGATATAGCAGCCATCTACAACTTGGGCCAAGTACTCTTGGCAGCACCAGCCTGGGGGTTGGTGCCTCGCCTGATGTGCTGAACCTTGAATCGTTGTATGGCACATCTCATCCAGGGTTGAAGTCCAATTGGATGTCACATCAACTTGGTCCTTAATTTTTAACACCTCCTCTTCTCCTGAGAAGCTCTGTTGACCTTTAAAAAAAAAACAAAGACAAACACTGGTATTTTGTCAAAAGGATGACTGGCAGGAATCCAGGGCACCATTTTCATCATGCTGTATGCCAGCGAAATAGGACTGGTCTTCTCTACTCTTCCTTGGAGATGAGCGAGGGCTTGTGTGTACATGCCTTGTGTCTGGATGCTCTCCCCATCCAGCAGACACTGCTAGGATGTCCTATGACCACCATCGTTCGGGGATGGAGCATCTGAATGTTGGATGTTTGCCCACTGTGGGATGGAGACCACTAGTTCATTTGCTCTGGAGTGATGAACTGCGAGAGGCTTACAGCCCTGCAAGTTTCTACAAGGCAGTATTTAGCTCCTGAGGGATCCAATTTATTCTCTCCTCTGTCCACAACATTAGTCTGTTTGGTTTATACTATTGTGCTGCAGGAAAGCCTGAAGGCTCCAGAGTGAGCAGGAGTGCAGATTTCTACTTCACTGCAGAGTGGGAGGCTTAGAGAGATGAGGCAACCCCGAGAGAGGCATGGCAGTTCAGCTCTCTTTTATTAACTTGGTGTTTTTCAGTTTTCAGGGGAGAAAAAAATGTCTGTCTAAATAGCATTTATTCCTTCTGAAGGGTTGCCAAGCCCATCCTGTTTGTGAAAGTGAAGTCCCCTCCATGTCCTCTCCCTGAATGTCCAGCCATGGGGCTGCGATGGGCACCATTAAGGTGTCCTAAGGGTCCCAGCAGTGGGAAAAAAGGGATCTTTGGTCAGCCTTTTCTCTGCACCACAACATGACCTTTAGATGTTTACTGAGGGACATAGTTTAGTGAGAACCATTGGTGATAGGTGAACGGTTGGACTGGATGATCTTAGAGATCTTTTCCGACCTTGGTGATTCTGTGATTCAATGGCAATGCCAGATGCCCTGTCACCCTTTTCACTGCTTCCTCCCATGGCACAAATGTCCAGCTTACAGCTTTTAAGTAGATATATGCTTCATGCAAATGAGCAGGTGAGTTAATGCAGTGTCCTCCAAGCTGAAGCTCCAGCCCAATCTGCAGCATCAGCTCTGGCAGTGGTGATTACCAGGCACGATACCCAGGGGAAGAGCAGCTTGGGGCTCCTCTCCATGGAGGCAGAGGGGCTTACCAGGTTGTGTTGCCCCATTTGGGATGCACGAGCTGGCGTGTGCTGCCTTCCCCTGCTAATGATGCTGCTTTGATCCCTGCCTATTCCCCACTGACCTTCAGGTCTCTGCCACGCTCTCAGCTTTGTTTTGATCTTCTGCAAAAAGAAAAGAAAACAAACTGATGCCTTGTGTCGGCAGCATCCCCACTCTGAAGCTACTCAGATTAGGGATGAGGGATGGGTTTTCTATGGCTTGTTCCAAGTGCCTGCATGCTGAAGCTTTATTGGTTGTTGCTCTAAGATCTGTATCACGGCAGCTGACTAATGAGCACTCCCCATGGAGAGATATTTAATGCGAGTCCACAGGAGCTCCTTAAGAGGTGTTGTTGGAGCAGTGGGATAGGGCAGCAGGTTTGGAAACAGTGGGTTGAGGAAGGGAGGTGGGATAGGGATGTGATGTTATGCCATGCTGAGCTACACCAAATCATGCCAGTGGAATGATTTCTAGACTACTGAGAGTTTGTGTCCACTGGTTGGCATCAGGATCACATCAGGGAGACAGCAGCCCCATTACAGCCCATCACAACCATCTTGTGGCTTTCCCAAGCCCGTGACAATCTTACAGCCTTTTCTTGGAAGCAGTGAGAAAATGAAGCTGATGGGGGAAATCTCACCCTACAAAAAAGGATGGTGAAGAATTAACAGCTTCTTTGCGACCCCAATGTGAAATCTGTCCTCCTTCTCCTGGTACTGCAGGCACTTGCTGGCCTGGTAAAAAAGACTTTCCCTGTAGTCTCTGTGCTGTTGTCCTTCCCCAAATACAAACTACACTGAAATGTCCTACAGGAGCCCTGAGCCAGCCCCCTCAATGCAGCTGCATCCCCTATCAACCCTGAACACCCTTCAGATGGGTCTTAATATCACAGTGGCCACACAATTTCTTCTACAGAAAAATGCCAAGGAGCCATTACCAAAGTCACAATGGGTGGGATTACTCATTCGTGGGCTTTAGATAAGCACATCAATGCTGTGGGATAGGGCACTGCTCTTCCATGGGACTGAGGGGTTCATAGCACAAAAGCACAAAGCAGAAGCAATGTCAAAGCTTTGGGCTCTGTATTTTTCAAGTGGAGTACAGCTGCAAGAGATGAAGCTAGCAAAGTCGATCAGAAAGTTGGGAGAGGAGGATTTGGGTGGCATCTATGGGCAGATTTCGATGGCTGCAGAGTATTATAGGTGGTGGTGGAAGGCTGGTCTGCAGAAGCAGGCAGTTGACTTGATTTTACTCCACTTGGGTACAAAAAAACCCTCATGTACGTATATATATATATAGGTGTATGTATAGGCTGTATTGTCTATTTCCATATTGATACCAATATCATTGGCATCTGTAAACATATATAAACTGCAGGAAATAGACAATGCAAAGACCATTCAGGTGGAGTTAAACTAAGCGTGGTATAGCCTGTCATGTCATATCTTCTTACAAAAGCTAAACATAAATCATTTTGATGAATGTACTTTAGCCCATCATTCCAATCCTGAGCTTGATCTAATATCAGAAGCAGACAACTCAGCTACGTTCCATCTCCATTCTTTGGAAAGCTCTCTTTCCCCCAGTCATAAATACATGGGGCCAAGTTGTATCTTCTCACTTGTGGCTGGGGTCTACTCAAAGCAAATGTTGGCCCTTGGTGGTTCCACCATCGCCAGCCATCCTTCTTCAATATTTGAAGAGTTGTGTTGGAAGAAAATGGATGCAATGCTCTTATAATGACCCTTGTTTGGTCTAGAAACAAAGAGAATTCGGAAAGTGGTCTTTATTGTGGCAAAGCTTTTTTTTTTTTTTTTAAAAAGCAACAACCCAACATTAAAAAAAAGAAAAAAGAAAAAAAGAAAAAGGAAATATAACCAGGCATCTGAAACCCCCCAAAAGTTGTGGGATTATTTTTGGCAGGAAATGAAAAAATTTCCTTTTCCTTAATGTTTTCTCTTTCTTTTATTTTCTCTTTTATTTTTCTCAACGCCATGTAATTTCCTGACTGTCTCTAATCTGAGAAGAATAATCAAAAGGAGGAGAAGGCAAGAAGGGATAGCTCCTTCCTGCAAGGAAATGATTTCCAATCTTTATTTGAATGCACTGTATCTTTGAATGCCTTCCTGACATCCCAGATAGAAGTACTATTTGGCAAAGGTCCTTGTTACAGAGATAGGGGATGAGAATGGAAGGGAAATAATGGGACTGTATGCAGACAGTCACATAAAACCCAAAGCTGGAGACTAGCTAGGGAGAGAAAGCTCTGGGGTAATTTTTCCTTTGTTTTCCTGCACGTTGATATAATCCAAATAGTGTTTTAGGTTTATTTTTTCAGATCATACCCTGGCCTTTGTGTTTGGGAGTATGATGCTCAGAGCAATTGCTCTCATGATCTGATTAATGTGGCTGGCTCGTCCCTTGGAGGCAGAATTATGGGAGTAATTAAGGCTTGCTCAGTTTGCTAAGGAGAAAGGGTTTGCAGCTTGTATAGAATGGAGCAGGGGAAATCTTTACGGCTCAGCTCCTATACATAATCCTATTGCTTCTGCCTTCCACTGAGTCAAATTCAGGTGAGAGTGGCAAACGTTGCACGTGTTCTTTGGGAATGCAAAGCAACCTGCGTGTGAACAAAGCCTGCTTCTCACTGATTGGCAAAGAAGCCTGCTGCACCCAGAGCATGCTGCAAACACCGTCCCCCAAGAACAGCGTCGGGGCCATTTGCTCAGACCCTGGTTCTCATTATCATTTTTAGCCACAGAAATTTCCCCCCCGCTGCAAGAGTCGTGGCGTGATCTAAAGAGAAGAAAATGCAATACTTTCATTGAACCTTTCGGTCGGCGACTTGGTTCTGTTTTTGGACAGATTTGGGATTTTTCTCCTTTTTCTACAGTACTTGGGAATTCCTGATGCCAATATTCAAAACTTGTCCATACTTATGAACATCATACTAGGAGATGATCTTCAGCGGTAAACACTCAGTGTATTCTGTTCACGTAGCAGTAGGGAAACGTGAGCCCATGACGATGTTTTTGCCATCCTCTCGTGCTGCACTGGGGGTTCCCTTCTTGGGGAGGGTGGAAGCATCGCCAAGCCACAGCACACTGAGAACAGAGGGATGAGATGAAATGCCTTTGATAGCATGAGCGTAAATAGCTCTTGAATCAACTGCCCTGGGGGCCGGAGACTGCTCCATCACTTGGGATCACTTGGCTCCATGCTTGATGTGCAATTCCAAATGTAATTGCTAGCTTGGGGCCTGTTTATGGGTTTCTGTGTCTGCCTTTGCATGGTGGGGAAGATGAATTCTCCATGTGGCAGGGTCACCGGGTGAGTCCACAAAGAAGGTCTCATGAGGACAGGGGGCTCGGAGGGGTGCAGGGGCATCAGACCCCTACCTCCATCATGAAGGCCAGGAGGGAAATGAGGGCTTTATCCTGCTTCCCCGGTGCTGCTGCAGAAATCCCGATTTTCAGAAACATGTGGCTCCCTTTTGGCCTTGCAACGTGCAAGTCTAAGAGCTCACCACGTGAAAATACTTCTTCAAGTGCTCATTTCGTGGTCTGGTGTATCCTGTCCAAGCATACTTCAGTCCCAGCAGGATCTAAAACTCCCTCTTTCCTTAATATCGCATCAAGCACGGGTCTTTGGGAGATGAATGTTTGGAGCGAGGAGGCAAGTTGGTTCTGTTCCTGCTTATTTTGCTTGCTGTCCAAACCAGTAATAGGTTAAAGATGTCCTGCTGATTAGCCATAACATCCCAGCAGCCTAATTTGCTCAGTCACAGTTGAGACTGGGGTCCTGGGGTGCTAAGGAAAGAAGACACCAACCCTGCTACAGAGGAGGAGGAAGAGAGTCTTCCAGTCTTAGGAAGAGGGTGTCAACATTCAAGTGGCCTTAAAAAATGGACTTAGAACTGGTGGCCCCATCTATTGAGGGAGAGATGGCTGAAAAATGGAAAAGACACATGTCAGAGCAGACCTGCTCAATATCTATCTGTGGATGCATATACATGGATGTAAAAAATTATGTGTGTATAAATATTACACATTTGCATGAGGAATCTTGTCTAGAACCACAGCATGCAACTTTTCTCTGTCAGCAGGCTTTCCACCAAGCTGGGCTTACACATGGGGACCAGATGTGGCCATCCCAAAAGATCCATTCACTTCTATACTCCCTCTTTCATTTCTGTTGCCTAAGTACAGCGTGAGACCTATGGGCCAACAATCCATCTGAGGCCAAGTGGAAACCAGGAGTGATTGCTTACAATGCCATAAATAGCTAAATCACCACTTTCAATAGCAAATAGGGATAGTTGAGTTAGGAGTGAACTCTCCAAGCAGCTTGTAGACATTCCAGTTTCTTGTTTTAACATCTTCGTGTGCCTTTATTCCCCTGCTCCTCGCTTCTCTTGGTGGGAGGTGGCACGTTAGCAATGCTTCCCATGAGCGGGAGGCCCACGCTGGTTATCAAAAGGGGAAAAAAACATAGGACTCTTCAAAAGCAGAACTGGAGACCTCAGGCATCGTGGGATCTGTCTGTTCAATTCTTTGAGGGGACCCCCAAAAATCCCATCCACAAGATATTGGCAGTCAATGCAAGGACAGGCGGGTGTGTTGCCAGCTTAGGGCTTTTGTAATGATTTTCAAAGCTTTCATGAGCTCTCCCAGCCAGCCACCCTTCTTCTTGACAGCAATGAAAGCCATCCAGAAAGTCAAATTCCCACCACATGGAATCAGACTTTCTAACTTTTTTTTTATTATGTGTGTGTTTGCTTTTCTTCCAGATCAGGAAGAAAAGTCAAACTTTTTTTCACTGAGTTCTGGTGAAGAGTCAGAGATGTGGAAGTGACCTTTTTGAAATTGACTTTTTGGAGCATTTCAGGCTAAATGCCTGCAGTGGAATTGCCAGGTCATGGCCTGAACTAATGATTGAGCACCAGGTGAGGAGGCATGGCTAACCCAGGGAGCTCAGGTGCAAGCAATGCACCTGAGTAACCAGAATCACCCTCACTCTCATTTAAGGGTTAGCAGTGAAGGGAGCAGTGTTTCTTCAAATGGGGATTGTACTTCTCTTGAGCTGCTGCTGGTCATCAGAAAGGGTGAGACCATTTCCCTTCTTTATTACCTGCTCTTACTTCGTAGTGCCTGTCTCCTGTTTGAAAGTACTGTCCTTACCTTCTTTTTGCTGTGCAATGCCATGTAAAATAATGTAGAGTGTGAGTGTCAGAATGAAAGGAAAGGCTGAACTAGTCAACGTGAAAAAACTGCAGTGAAGTTCTTGCTTTCAAATTTCTGAAGGTTTACTGTCCAACTCTCTCAAAATCAAATTTCTCCTGCAAGTCAAATGATTTTGTGTGAATCGCTGCTGCAAAACTGTTCTGGGATTTTTAGTATTTTGCCCCAAAGGCAGCTCCCTGTCCCATCTGTTTTCTTCTTCCTAGGCCATGTGCAGGGTTTAGGATCTGGCATTGGGAACGTCCCCTTCTTGGAGCAGGAGGTGAGGATGGAGAATCCTCAGTTGAAGTTCTCGCTATTCCTTATGCTTGTAATCATGCTGCTGCTCTTCCTTCAACTTGCTCTGTTAAGGGAAGCAGACCCTACAGCTGCCCTTGAATGAAGGGGAAGGTGGGACAGGTGGGACAGGGTGATAAGTTCAGCCACAACACCTGAATGCTTGGTATATTGGCGTTTGTAGAGAGGTACCAAAGTGGTGTGAGCTCAGCAGTGCAAGTCCTGCTGCAGAGAGCCATCCCCAAGCCCTGCAGCCACTCCATAAATAGGTTGGACATTTGGTGTCGTAGTTCCAGCAGTGCTCAGCATTGGCTCAGCTCTGCTTTATTCAAAGTCAGCAGGAACTGCTGACTGCAAGCCAGCACGGCTCTTACAGCCCTTTTCTCTCACTAATTACTTCTGGCTGCCGTGGAAGCCCTAAGGACTTCAAAGGGACGACACTGGATTTGCACAAACTATCTCTCTGGATCTTCCATCCCTGTTTCTCAGCCCTTGGTGGTCCATAAGGCTTCAGAAGGGGACCCACTAAACAACTGCAGAAAACATTAAAACTTATTGCACGTTCCCACAAATGCACGTTCCCACACACACAAAGGCAAGGAAAATGGAGAGAAATCAAAGGGCAAGAGGAACAATAGAAATACAGCTTTTTTTTTTAACTCTTTTTTTTCTTTGGGGCTGTAAATGGAGAGGCATGTGCAGTAGATGGATTTTTTTGCTCTCCAGAAGGTGAAACAGTTCTTGAATAAAACGAGTAGAGGAGCACAGCCTGCCCTGCACCAGCAACACCAGGGGATGCTGCAGAGGTTGTCTAAATCCTTGGGCACCATTGGGATGTCTTTAGTAACGTGCAGGACTGGAGATTGCACCAAGCAGACTTTGTGTTGCTTAAAACTATTAACTCATCTTCAAAGAACTTTGTACGTGTCACACCTGAGTGATTGCATCGCTGGCACTTAGCCACCCTGTTCCTGGGGCCCCTGCTCTGAAGCAAAGCAGAGATGGGCTGCCTTGGCTTTGTTGGGGACGTGCTCTGTGTCCTGCTGGGAAACACGGCACCAAAACCACAGCAAGAATAATGGAATCACAGAATCATTCTGCTTGGAAAAGACCTCACAGATCCTCGTGTCCAACCCCAGCCATCCCCACCGTGCTGCTGCTTACATCCCTCAGTGCCATATCTTCACAGTTCTGGAACACCTCCAGGGATGATGACTCTACCACCCCTCTGGGCAGCTGTGCCAATGCTTGACCAAACCTTTTGGGCCCTATATGAGTTCCAAGCAGACTTTCTGTTGCTTACAACTCTACAGAGGGGATGTTCTGTGTGCTGTATGGGCTGTGCAGGGTGGCCCCATGATCCTCATTGTAGATAATGGAGACTTTTTGTTTTTATTTATAGGGCATTGCTCGCCTTCTCCGTGCCTCTTTGAGTGTAAAATGGGTATAATTAACCCTTTCCAATATGGAGATGCATTATGTGCATCTTTTTATAAAGCAGAGAAGTTTTATAGGCAGTCAATGAGCTGATGGGACAAAGCAAACAAATGGCAGCATCAGATTTCAGATAAATTCAAGAGATTTCAGCCAGATTTCTCTCCAGCTTCCACCCACTGGATATTGGGATTGCTCTATTTCTCCACTCCCAGTTTTCTCCCCTTCCATTGAATGGAAAAACTGAATTTTCCACTAAGCCATTAAGAAAGCAGAGGTTTCACAACAGTCAGGCTGATTTGACCACGCTCATTTGAACGGGCTTTTAGTAACCTTCAGAGACTGGCAATTCGGGTGGTAAACCCTCTTTATGACCTGTTATTACCCGTGCTCTGCTCAGAGGCAGCAGAACTCATTACGGGCGTAAATGGCCAGAGTGCTCCTGCACATACCAGCACAGGCTGCCTTTAATGATCTCCCTTTTCCTGCTTCTCCCTGATAAAAATACCTTACTGGTAAAAAACAGCGACCACAGAGCTAGCTGCCAGTTCTCCTCGTGGCTCCTGTTCCTGAGGTTTTATTTCACTGCACTTAGTTTTTAGGAAGTCGGCTGGTTGTGGCACGCTTTTGAGTTTTTTATTTAACTGCACGTTAAATGCTCCCCTTTCTCCTAAGTTTTATTAGGGAGAAGTTAAAGGGAGCCTTGCAAAGCTGGAAACACGGAAGGAAAACAACAGGATCAGCCCTGTTACTGCAGCCCACTTCTCCAGGCTTGATATAACTCTGTCCATCTCAGTTTGCATGGGAGCAGTAGGCTTCCCTCCAGTAGAAAATGAGGGAGAAACTAAGATAGAAAGGGATCTCGCTTTGTTATCCCAGCCCCCAAACTCACAGCTGGTGGAGTGTATGTGTGAGCTGATCACTTCTGGTGATGGAGATCCTCAATGGTCACATACAACCTCTCACTATGAGAAATTTAACTCTAATAGAAGATGTTTGATATCTCTACCAAGCAGAACTACCAAGGCCCACAGAGCTCAGCCATGCGGTGTCACTGCAGAGAAGCTCAAGAAGCTTGTCCCATGGAGGGCAGTGTTATGCCTGGGACAAAACGATGTGATTTGGCTGGTGCTGCAGGAAAACCCCAAAATCTGTTTCCCTTCAGGGCAGGTGTCTCCATACCTACCTGTGCTGGAGTTTCTCAGCAGAAGCAAAAGTTGCAGAAGTTGCATGTAGTCAATACCGAGAGCACCATCTGGTGGGCTGCAGGGCTGGATAACACATAGCTGGGGACAGGTTTTGGGACAAAGAACAGCCAAGATGAGCATCTGGTGGGGGAAATCAAGGAACTGAGGTCCCCTGGTTTGGCTTCCCCGAGGCACCGAGTGGGGCAGCCTCAGGGAGAAGGTTGGGAAAGAAGCCTATGACAGGGTTTAGCAAAGCAAGGTTCTGTCTTCAGACAGATGGAGCTTGATGTGCTCCGAGAACCACGTGCCAGGTTTCCCCCAGAAATGCCTAGAGAAATCCATACGTTTGCTCTACTGAACAAAGATTTAAAATGCAACTTCAAAAAAGTAGACAAACCCAATGCATGCTATGGGCCATTTTTAAACATCAATCTTTTTGTGGACCCTTTGGAATAACCTTGGAATGCTCGAGTGCTTTAGAGTAGGAAATGTCCTCTAAGGTATCATATGGCTCTGCTTGGCAGCCTGGGTTTTCCCCAGGATGATGATTCTCCTTTGACCTGTATGAAAGCCCATTCAGACACATTAGATATGCTCCTGAGCATTGCAGCTCTATTGCCTTCCCTGTTTGGGGACAACGAGGGATGAAGTCCTCCAGACCTCTTTTGTGCTGTCACACTATAAATAACAGCAGACTTTGCTCCAGCAGTGTTCCCTCCACGTCAGCTGTTAGGAAATGTCTCCCGAGGTGCTTGTGCAACCCAATGCAATCGAGGGCCTCAGCTTGTGGGTGCTGCCATATGAGGGATGCAATAGCAACGATCGCCTCCTGTGGTTTAATGACCTGGATTCGTCTAGGCACTGCTTGTCTGCTCATGGTTGGGTCAGTGTAGGGAAGCTGGACTTTGAAAGGCCCTTCCGACTCAATTCTACAATTCTATCTAGGTGGATTATTCAATAATGGCAATAGCTAGTGGTACCTTATCCTCAGCATTGCTGTTTTCCTTGTAAAACCCTAGAGTGAGTGCTAAGGGAAAAATCAGCAACAAGGGAGCTTGCAGCCGTGCATCTCTGGATGCTTTTCTATGGGCTCCCAAGGGTGCTGGCTCCATCCTCTGCCTGTTCTCCTCTGGCTGAGGCAGTGTGGGACCCGTTCCCACGTTTTCTCAAAAGAAAAATCTCATAAGAAAACACAGTTTTCTCATAGCTTTCATAGCGTAACAGGTGGAAACATGCAAGCAATGTGGAGGGCAAAAAAAAAAAAGCCAGTGGGATGGGCCCAGCTCTGTTGTGAAAGCATCAAAAACAAGTTAATAAAAACTCTGGATGTTGCTCTTCTGGAGTAAACGCTCCCAAGGGCTCGGCTGCAAGCTTAGCTGCAGACATGAGCAGAAGCACTTGTCAGAGGGAGCCTGGGGCAATTTCTCTCAAAACCACGAGTTTGGTTTTAGCTTGAGATACACGCGTGATGCTGGCATTGCTGCCCAGAGAGCTGGAGGTGCCCAAGGCCAGGTTGGATGGGGCCATGGGCAGCCTGAGATGGTGAGTGGCAGCCCTGCCCACAGCAAGGGGTTGGAACCAGATGATCTTCGAGGTCCCTTCCAACCCAAGCCGTTCTGTGATTCCATGAGTCTACGCTTGGTTAACACAGATGGCTGCTGACCTGTTGCACGCCCATGCAATGCTTCCCCTTGCCGCTGTGACAAAGGAAACAAGGAGCATGACAACTCTGGGCTATGGCTTAATGAGCCAGAATGGCAAAAATCCATCATGCAGATGAGCCTTTCCCAGTGATGTTTCCCTTCCCCCTGTGCTGAGAGCTCTGAGTCGCAGCACCTGCTTGCTTCAGCTGAAGTGATTAACGCTGGGGAAGACAATGCTCAGCCAGGCTTGCTTTCTTCTTCCCAAACAATACTGGAAATCTCCCGAAAGTGGTGTGCTCTGTACGATTTGAATCAAAATCTCCGCATTAATAAGCGCGCCTTTGGACTTGAAGAAGTGTCTTTTGTGTGGGGCTCTCCCTGAATTTTAACAAGCACAGCTTTTTACAGAAAAAAAAGAAATCTAGATAGAGAAGCAAGCGCGCACACAAAGACAAATTTCGTTAGGCTCTAATCTCTGACGGGCAGCTCCTTGCTGACAAACAGTCCCTTTCAGCCCACCGTGCTTTGCTGTTGTTTTGTTCCCACCCAAATGCATCCTATCCCAGAATGGCACGAAGCATCAGGTTGGACACCCCTAGTAAATGCCACGTCCTGGTGTGAAGCAAAGAGATGCTGAAAAGGGTAAAAGCCTATTTCTTCCCTCCGAAAGGTGCAAGGTTGTTAATGAGGTGTCCCATGCGGCACAAGCCCAGCAAACCTTTTGATTAAAACCGGCTTGAGTGGCAGAGGCTGAGTTATTTGTACTCAAGCCCTTTGAGAGATGGCAGCAGTGGTGGCTGGGAGAGGAGAAAAGGATGAGATGTCACGTGCACGAGGCTTAATTTGGCTGTGTGGTTTAAGGTGATGTCAAAAAATGGGAGGGGGTTGTTAAATGATATTAGTGCTTGATTTCTTAGAAAGAGCGATGCTGGCAGGAGTAAGTGCTTTGAAATGCTGCGTTTTGGGAGGGGAGGTTGTCAAAAAGTCCAGGTTCAAGCTCAGCTCTTTAGAGCTGGGGTTTGGCTTTCTGCTGCAGTTCCTCCCTGTTGTTTTCTGCTCCAGTTAGGCCCCTAAATCCTGTGTTTTCCCAAGGATCTGCTCTAAGGCTTTGGTCGTGAGCTCCCATACCTGCAGTCACAGCAAGGAAAGCAGAGAGACAGGCTCTCCTTGGCTCTGGGCTTTGCATTTACTCACTGCTCTGTAAGAGCTCCCGCTCTGTTGTATTCCCACTTTGATGGCTGGAAATATGAGTCCACCACAGGAATGGCAAAAAAAAGCATAAGCGTGCTTGGATGCACAACCAAGGCAAAAGCAGCTAGAATAAATAAATTACAATGAGAGGAGGAAAACGCTCAATTCAAGCTCTCCAGCACACTGCAGGAGGAGTTCACGTTCTTTTGGCCAGCAGCCCTCCAGAGCATTCCTGGCATAGCTGCTCCAGCCCTGGGGGCATTGGGCTGTTTTTAGGTCAGGTGGTTCCAGCAACGCCTGCAGACTTTGGAGGGGTAAACCCAGGTCGCAGTGGCTTTCACGAGATGCCATGATTTGGGGTCTGCTGGTCGATGATGAACGAGCCTTGGCTCTGAGACCCAGGTGGGACCAGCAGCCTAATGGGAGCAGCCAGGAAAGAACAGAAGCCCCCATTTTTATCGCCTTTGGACATGGAGGTTGGGGTCCCCCAGTGTGTTGAACTGGCTGGGAAATGGTTTTCATGCCCCACAAAAATGTTGTGGTTGTAGACAGCCTGCCCAGCTCAGGTGGAATCCATGGGATTCGTGTCCCCAGCTCCAACCTAAAATGAGAACACAATGTGCGCTGAGCCTGCTGGGGATGCTCTGGGTGCACTGGTTTGGCAGGAGTGGAATGCAGCTGTGAGAGCTTCCCAGAGGAAACATTTTGAAGAGGTAGGAAAAAAAGAAAAGAAACTGGGGGAAATCTGGCAACTTCAAGTGTTTCTGAGTGGGAGCCTCTCTTGGAGTTTCATTGGCGCTGTAAATATTTGGTCACCTAAGAGATTTCCTGCACGTCATCTGTCTTCTGATTGAACGTTCTGGCTCCGTGCTGTAGCTGTTGGTGTGCACAGCCCCGTTCCCCTATGAGATCAAAGAGCAGTGAAGCAACCACACGCCCTCATACTTCACGCCTGCCTGGAGATGGACTCTGCAAGTCTTCAAGTTTGCCACATTTGCTGTAGAATCTCCTTTGAGTGCATGTACGTGCCAAAAGTGCCAACCAAGTGTTGGCACAGGTCTTGCCTTATCCCTTCTAAAGTTGCTGAATGGCTGCAAGCAGCATGAAGCTTGAAGGAGAAAGGAAAGCAGCAGATACTCCGGTGATCTTTGGGTAGAGGATGGGCAGAAGGACTCTGGCACTTGAGAGCTCATCTGGTTATTTTACATGGTGACATCATGTGTGCTAATGAAAGATGTACGTCGCTCTATAAACACTCAGTGCTCAGCTATTCCGGCTGCAATAACATTACGTTAAATGCAAAAGATAACAAGGACTTGAGATAATCGCATCAAGCAGATTTGAAAAATTGACCACTGCTTAGAAAAACAACGACTGAGTTATATGCAAGTGGAAATGAAAGCTGGCGATGCCCCTCTATGAATCCCCCAGTACGGCAGCATGCTTTGTGCATCACAACCACGAGTCTGTAAAATGTGCATTAGACAACGGAGATATTTCAGGAGAAGAATCCCAGCACTGCACATCTGTTCCTCGGTCTTCTGTGGCCAAGAAGCACAGGGCAGGCTTAGCTGCAGTCAAAGTGCTTTTGACATCCTGCTCCTCCAGCAGCTCTGTGCAAGCTCAACTGGAGCCGTGGGACACCCTGTGCTCCTCGCATTAAACACACAGTTCTGCCAGTATTGATGCGTGGGGTTTGAGCTAAAGCAAATGACAGGCTCTGGATCAGATCTCCCTTGAAAAAGCTAATAAGTTTCCATCCCAATGGCTGCTTTGGATTTAAGATGAAGACGATACGCAGAAATGGCACTTGACAGAGTGCAGTTGGTACCTGTTGCTCTGCGCACAGAACGAGGCATCGGGAGACAATAACGACCCATCCCTGCCCCGCTACCAGGCTGTGCTTAATGGATCCTCCATGGGGAGGTCAGGACTCCCTGTAGGGGAGATAATTACCGAATAAATCAGAGCAATTCTGAGCGAGCAGCTTTTTTCCATTACTGCAGGAGAACCTGGGGCATGGCAGGGAGATCAGATATCACCAGCTCCGTCCTGCCTCGCGTGCAAGGGCAAGGGGAGAGCGCGGCGAAACATGTGTTCTCTCTGGAAAGCTGCGGTGGAGAGACGGCGTTCCAAGAAATCAGGTTTTCAGCCACGCTGAAGCGAATGATTTACTGGGAAAACGAGCACTGAATGTAAACTTCTCTCCCCTCTGCCCTGCTGCAAATGGTCTATAAAGCAATCATTCACACGCTCATCTTCGGGGAAGTTTTATGAGAATGTATTGCAGCTTGGGCTCTGCTTGTGCGCAGCTCCCCGCAGGTCTGACCCACGTCCATCCTTCCCCAAGAGATCGTGTGCAAAGAGGAAGGAATATGCCTCACTCCTCTGCAAAATTTGGGAGAAAAAAGGCAGGTTCGAGGATGCTAGGCAGTGTGCGTTAATTGCGTGCTTAAGTGGATGGAAGCTTTTATTGTTGAGTCAATCAGTCAATTTGGTGAATCGCTCAGGTTGTGATTCAGGATGGGTGATCTGCTACCTGGTGGCTCAGCCTCAGTGGTGTTTCTGCCATGAAAACTTTGCAGGAGAGGGCCTAACTTTTTTACATGGTCTACTAGTAATGGGACAAGGGGAAATGATTTCAAGCTAAAAGAGAGCAGATTTAGGTGAGACATTAGGAAGAAACTCTTTACTCAGAGGGTGGTGAAGTGCTGGCATTGCTGTCCAGAGCTGTGGTGCCCCATTCCTGGAGGTGTTCAAGGCCAGGTTGGATGGGGCCCTGGGCAGCCTGGGCTGGTGGGGGCAACCAGCCCATGGAAGGGAATTGGAACGGTATGATCTTTAAGGTCCTTCCAGCCCAAGCCATTCTATGACTCCAAGATTCAATGACTCGTTTCACATGGCTGAGCTGCCCAGCTACGGATTGCACTGGGAAATGATGGTCTGTGATGCTGGTGCTGGGAAGTCGGTCAAAGTGACCTAAACTGGGAAAGAAACAAGCTGAAAGAGCAATAAAAGCAAGGGAATGGAGCACAGGGTAAACAGAACGAGAATTGCGTGTCACGTTTCCCTGAATCATCTGGGCCTGAAAGACTTCTAAATATAACAAATATTGAAAACTTCAATCCCATCCAGTATAAACAACAACAAAGTATTTTTTTTTTCCTGCCTGGCAGAGAAATAGGAAAAAATTCCATTTGGATCCCACAGGCAAATTAAGGACAGGATGAAGCCCTGCCCCACGCGGTGGCATGGCCTTTCCTAACCCCTCCGGCTGCTCGAGGCCATGGCTCCAATCCCAGTCTGTGCTGCTCTGGCTGGGATGCGGCTGGGAGCATCCAAGCATCTGCACATTGGCTCTCACCAGTATGGGCTTGAAGGAGCGCATGGCAAAACTCACCCTATATCTTCAGCAGTGCCTTTTAAGGCTGCATCTCAAGCTGGAGATTTCGCCTTACCGAAGGAGCACGGGGCTGAGGAAATTTGCATCGATAACATCTGGCCGCTCTGAGCAGCTGCAGTATTTTTAACTGCGTGTGGTTGTCCATGAGAACTGGGAAGACCCTGCCCCAAACAGCGTCAGCCTGGAGTTATTATAAGGTTTTTTTCCTGTGTGAATGGGAAACGCAGCTCGAGTAACGTGTGGTGTGTGGCCCGGGATGGGGTAAAGCCCTCCTGACGTCTTGGAGGGGATGGAGAGCTTCCAGAAGACACTGGGGCTGGAGGACACGGCTAAAATGTGCAAAATTGTCAAGGCAGGAGGTAAAGTGATTGGGAACTGCATCCATTTCTCCAAATGTCCAAGGCCAGAAGTCTTGCTGATGGTGAGCAGTGAGAGGTTTGCAGTGGTACAGTTTTCAGAGGGCAAATGAGCAGTAGATGGATGGCAAAGTGGGCGTTTTCCAACTATCTGGCCAAGACTCTATCTAAACTATGAAGGATAAACAGAGTTAACAAAGCGATGAATAAACAAAGGATGTCAATACGACCTGATTTCTATCAGTATTTGCCAGTATTTAGACCGATCTCTGCCATGTGGCTGTGGTTTCCTGTTTATACAGGGCCTGAAGGAGAGATAGTCACAACAAAACCTATAGCAATGGGCGTCTGTAATATATCTTATTTCTGGAGCTGACGCCAGCCCCACAACTGCAGACAGATAGCAGGGGCTGAGCTCCTGCTGCCTGCTGGGCAGCCACCCGTGATCAGGTGCTGGTGGTTGATTCTGGTCTTGTTAGGATCTGAAATCATTCAGTTAACACAAACAAGGGAGAAAATGTCATTCAGCTTCTTGTTTGACATCCGATGACAAGCATCTCTGGAGTCAATCTGAGGAACATATGTACCAAGCCTTTTAAGGCAAACATCTGCTTTATCATCTGCAATAATTTATATTCCCAAGGCTGCTTATCTGGTGCTGACTGGTGGGAGCCCCGTGTGCAAGCTGAGCTTCTGCAATTAACCTTCTTCCAGCAGACAGACACTCTCAGTACCTCCTCTGGTGCTCTCAACATGAGATGTCTCAATCTGTCAGTCATCAGTCATCATCTCCCCTCTCCCACCATGGTGGAGAGAATCTGCTTCCCATGTCCCTATAGAAAGCAAGTGAGAACATTGTGTAGTCTTGGTTCAGCAGATATAAGAGAAGGATGGAAGGCCCTATGGGGTGATGGTGTTTAAGAGAAGGATGGAAGGCCCTATGGAATTGGGATGGGAGACCTCCCAGAAACACCCAGCCCCAGTCAATGCTGCTCCTGCCAATGTTGGTAGGACGTGTGGGGATGACAATAAAGGGGTATCGTAGCTTTTAAAGCATTATCCCACAAAAACAACTGTTCTGGATCAACCTAGCTGAGATCCTGCCTGTAAGAGCAACCAAAAGTCTGCGGATGTGAATGGCTATAAAACCAGGGGAAGTATATCTGGTGTTTCCTCCTAATATTCTTCCCAGGCTGGGTGTAGTTGCTCTGCATTTAGCAACCCTCAATGGAGTCCTCATTGCCTGAGTGAGCCTCACAGCATGATCACCGTGGGTTGAAAGTGTTAAGTGCTGAGAGACGTAATGAGACGCGGGGAGTGGATGCTCCCAGGCCTTCCCAGCTCTGCATCCGGTCCTTCTCCATCTGCACAGACCTTCCCATTCACATGTTCCCAGTTCAGGAAATGCCAGGAGAGAGTTACGTGGTTACAGCTTCTCTTGTTGGCTTTTGCTGTCTGGAAACTGGATGACAAAGGTAATGAAGCAGAGATAGCGCAGAAAGGGAAGAGCAGCAGCAAAACTTGCTTTAAAAAAAGGGGAAAAAAAAAAACAACATTGATATATGGGTCCCTTTCTTGTAAATGGGGCACATCCAACTCCTGATGCCCCCACTGCAGAGTCTTGAAATATTAACATCTTCAGATTCAAAGCGAGAGCCGAGCATGAAATTGAGCTTCAGATGGGAACTGTCAGTTCAGCAATACTTTCATTGGAGCGACGTAGAGCAAGTGAAGGAAAGGTTTTCGTTTTATTTTTTACTTTAAATTTGGGCTATGCGGTGAGATCTGCAGTTGTTGCTTTACATGTTCCATGCTTTGTTTACCTTCGTGTCACTCTAGTGAGGATTTTAAATCTATTTTAGTGGCATATAAAGAATTTCCTGTTTGTTCCTGTTGGAAGGGACTTGATGAGTATTTCCATATAAAGAAGTGGGGTCTGAAGGAGAGTGCTTAGCTTGCTCTTTCCAAGGAGGAGAAAGGTTTCCCATTTCTCAGATATGCTGGGATGATGCTGTGAACCTAACTACAGTGATGACCACTTGTGGAAATGTTGATGGCGTGGGCAGTTGATGCTCTTTCTACTTAAGTACTTGCTGAACACCTGAAGTCTTACTTTCTGCTTTCCAAGCGTCTTTACTCCAGTGTCATCAATTCATACCACAGTGTTGCTGCATTGCAAGATGTAGATTCAACAGGATCGTTTATGAATATCAAATATGGAGGCAAAATGGGGGAAGAACTGTCAAGCCACCCCATTTCCTGCTTCTTCCCCTGTAAGAGCCATGGTTGTGGCTTGACCAATGGGTTAACTAATGTAGTATAGACTCTGAAAGCCCTGAATGATGAGCAAGGGGCTTCCCTTCCACCTTAAGGACATCAGATCTGGTGCTGCTGGGCAAGGCAAAAGGAAAACTCAAAAATGAGGTTGTAGGAAGGCTCGAGGGAAGAACGTGAAGAGGTGGGGAGATGCTCACACATGAGCATCCATCAGTCTGCGCAGTCAGTGGGTCAGAGAAAGTTCAGCAGCTAACGCCTGAACTCTCCCCAAAGAAAATCCTGGTTCTTGCATATGCCTTGGCTTATGATAATCGTTTTAGTCAGCATTTATACAGCATAATTAGTTTGCTCGGCGGAAACACACATGAAAAAATTGCAAGTGAAGGTGTTGCAGGAGCGTGGCTTTCTGAACCATCTAGATAATCCCCGGATCCCTTTGGATATGCCTGGTTGTGGAGGCTCGTTCTGCTTTTGGCCTGGTAGGATGCCACTCCATCACCACCTCACCAAGTCCTCACACAAAGCAAGGCACAGGGCAAGGCTAAAGGCAGGTCTGTAGCTCAGGCTGGGCTCCCTGCAAGCACAAGTTGAAAGGTCGCTATTTGCTTGGTGTGTGCTGTGTTAATTTGTCATGTTTTATCTCTTTCTGCTACCCAAGCAGCTGCGGTGTGTAAAATACACCAGGTCTGCCAGCCTTCAGCTGAAAAGCAACAAAAGCAGGGGTCTGCAGCCTTTTTCATGTAAATGTTAGCTAGCAGCGTGATTGTCTCACAAACCCCACTGAAGGCACTCAAATTCCTTTAAGGGTTTGTGGTTATGTGCTCCTGACAGTCACCGTGACAGCTCTGGTCACACCGAGCAGTCCTGACATCCATGCACTCCTCATAGGAGCTTTCCTGTCCTATGGGGCTTTTTTAATCGCCTAACATCAGTTAATGGATGCTTAAGATGAAGTAATTTCCTTTTTCTTCTCCTGCCTCTTGCTGGTCAATGGTGGATGAGATCACCTGCTTTTTATTTGGGGGTCCAAGAAGAAATTGGCAGCCTCTACCTCGGTTTTTTTTTCCCCCTTCTCCTTTGAGCAGGGTGGAATTTCTGCCGAACAATTCACATTCATTTGCTAAGTGGTTCTGCAAGCCTGTTTACAAGAAATGCAAATGCCGCAGGACTATGGTGGTTTTGTATTCTAGGGTTCACCTAAAGCAAGCCTTCATGCTGAGGTTTTGAGGACCTTTAGCTCTCGGAATGCCATGAGGTCGAACATATCTGCAAGCCTCTCCAAAGCAGAGGTGCTGAGACACGGGGCATCTTCAACATTTTGAAAATGCTGTTGTATCACAGCTTAAAAATAGAGGTGTTTTGGACCTCTCAAGATGTTGTGGAAGAGTATTTTGGATGGAGAGGGGTAGCTTGAAAGCGCAGGCGTTGCAGTGGATAAAGTGGATCTGTGATGTCGGTCTCCCACGAAGATAACCCAAGGAAGCTGACGCCTCCAGGACTGCATTGTTTCACATCAAACTGTCTGCTCGCGGAGCAAACGCGATAGCAGGGTGTTGATTTATGAAGTGGTGGCTGAGTTCCCAACCAGAAGCAGCAGAAACGTTTTGCACTTGGGATGTGACAGCTCAGGCTCCGTTCGTCTGCAGAACCTGGTAGTGTTTTGAGAACTGACCTTCCCACGTGGATGTGGGATCAGGGATGTGCCGGTGATTTGGGGGCACTGAACGGGTTCCTCTCACCTCTCCCCAAATGCTCGTCTTCCATTTAGGTTGTAGGCAGAGAGCCATATGACATCTCTACTTCTGTTGGCTTTGGCCAATGCATTCTGGAATGATTGGAGGAGGACAGGCAAACGTACAGAAGTTTTCCCCAGGAAACAAAGCTAAAAATGGATTTGCTCCTTCACAACCAATTAATGGACTTCAAAGAGCGAAACCGAGGGATGGTTTGGGCTGTGGAATGGGTTTGGCACAGGATGGTGAGAAGGGGTAAATTTAGCACGGTGGGACAAGCCAACCTGAAGACCTCATCACAAAATAACCCCTCGAGGGCATTCACTTGGAAAGTCTCTGCTTAATTGCAGCCTAATTGCTGCTGTGGGTGCAGTTCTCATGCCTTTTGAAGATGCCTTGAGACTGGCTGGTGGAAAACTGCTCTAAAACTTGTTTTTTTAAGATATCAGTCCAAGCCAAAGGAAATATGCCAGGGAGTCCTGGATATGATTGGAGCCTATCAAAATGCAGAGATGAGGAAAGGCATATCTTGTTTCCTCAAGCAGGGAGAATTAACTGCATGTGAACAGGGACATTGCTGTCCTGGAAATAGTCATAGGGCAGCAACAGCAGCAGGAGTTCAGAGTTAAAGATAGAGTTTAACCCTTGCCTTTTTGTCTTTCGTACCTCAGAACAAAGAAACTGCTTCTGTAGGTCATCAAGTCAGAGGTGAAGCGGCTTAGGAACCACCTTGTGTGTTACTAAATTTCTGCAGCATCTCCTAACATTTAATTTTCAGCCGATGGAAATGCAAAAATTTATCCAGAGGACCTTGGGGAAAATATAGCTGGCAATTAAACAAGAAGGGGAGTGGATGAGTGCTTTAGTAGCTTGTCAGAGGATGCCACCACCATTGCCCAAAGTGAGGATTCTGCAGCCATCATGGGCATGGCAGCAGTGCAGGCCCTGGCAGAGATGCATTAATAAACTCACCCTTGCTCAAGGTTACAGTGTGAGCTGATTGCTTCTGATTAGGGATTTGTATTCAGTTGTGAGATCCCGCGATTTTTATTACCTTTACGGTAATAATTGCAAATAATAAAGTGACAAATTATTGTAATTAAATTTTAATTAATTACAAAACCGTTACTTTTTAAGTTTATTCATGGCAGTGACAATGATACTGAAAACAATTCATTAAAGCACTTGCTATGTAAATTATGAAGCAAGGCATTAATATCAGGCAGCTCGTGTGCTCGCTTTCTGCGTGGCAGTAGGGAATTTGTCTGAGGGACAGCAGCTCTCCGGGATGATTTTAACAGCTTGCTTTAACGAGCAGAGAAATATTAGCTACTCTTGAGCTGATATTGTTCCCAAAGTCAGGCTGTGCAGCACCCCCCAAGTTGCATGCAACGCACGTGTGATGTTTTCCAAGTTTCACCATAGAAGCCTTTCTGTCCAGGGGGAAGGCACAGATCAAGGGGAGACGTGATCAGACAGAAAGGCACCTCCAGCTCGGACAAGGAGAGCCTAAGGCAGCGAGGCACGCCCGAGGTTAATAACACGTTGCTCCACCAGCTTCTATCTAATCTTGGAAGACGTCCTCTGCCACAAAGAAAAAATGGGAAAGTGATTATGTGACTTGAAATAAGGTCTTGCTCTACTGTCTAGACAGCTTTAAAAAACATCAAGCTGGGGTGTTCCTATTTATGAAAAATGCAGCTGTACTCCTGTCTTCCTCGAGCGAGAGAAGAAAGAGGGGCACTTGAGGTCACTTGGCTGCAACGCGCTCACTGAGCCCATCCATGGGAATGTATCCCTCTCTTTTTCTTCTTCCTTTCTTTGTTTTGCTGCTGGTGCTGCGCGGCTCGTGCTCCCAACCTGCCATCCCCAGCAGCTGGGTGTTGAACCAGGGGGCTGTGAACAGAAGGGCTGTGGACCTGTGCTTTTTCAGTACGGTATCACAGTCAGAATCGCTTCCCCGAGCAAAGCTGCAAGCAGCCTTCAGACCCTTAATAGAGTCTCTTTTAAACTCCATTAAATTGGAAGCGTTCAATCTGCCCTGAATGCAACCTCAGCAATTCCCTCCCCATTATTTTAAACCGTGATAAATTATTCATAGGCTATGGATTCTGTTTTTTTGCTGATGGTGTCTGTGCAGGTGGAATCGGATGCCCAAATGGGATGGGCAGGACCTCCAGCATGCCCTACATCAGCGGGAGCCCTGGAAGGCCACGCAGCAGCAAACGATGCTGTGATTTCCAGAGGATGCTGATGCTCAACCTGGATGGCCAAAAAACCTATTGATCAAGAGGCTGTGTCCTACAAAAGGGAGAAATAGGTCAGCAGATATGTTAATCCCAGCTTGATCTAAAGTCTTCGGGACAGGTGGCAACCTTCATTTAATGGAACAATGAGATCATTAGGAATTCATAATGAACTGTACCGTGGCCATGGAAGTAGGTCACACTTACCCCAGGAAGACATCAAATTGAATCTGTTCCCATTCATGTGCAGGAGTGGAGATGGCTGGGGGCAGGCTGATAGCTCTGCCTTGGGATTTGCTCACCAGACAATTTTAGGAAGGAAAGGGGGGCAAATGCAATGGCCGTAAAATGATTTACACTGTCTCAGGTGATAAAAGGACCTGACACATGGGCAGATTGAGTTGGAGGTGTTGTGTCTCATTGGCCATGGGCTCTGCTGCCCTGGGTAGGATGGCAGGAGGATGGTCAAGTTGGGAAGAAGCATTTCCCAAATGGGTCCCAAATCAGGGTCAGTAACCACCCAGGAGGAAAGAGAAGAGCCCTTCAGTCCTGCCAAGATCCCTAGGATTGAAAGTCAGATATGCTTCATGTCAGTGAGCTGTATTTCTCTGTGTACTTTTTCCTGCTGCTGATGATTTTTGCAGGTGAGAATCAAGTGCCTGTGATAGGTCTGTGAATTTGAAAAGTTCCTTTTCTTCCCTCCATTCCCTCCTGCCCCCAAACCCTGACGTTCTTACTCTCCTATGTAACTCTCTGTTAGCCACCAAGAAGGCAGGCTGCTGCCCTGCGAGAGGAGAGCAGGCAGGCTGGGCTATGGGGAGGAGAGAGCTTAGCTCAGCTAGCAAAAAGCCCAGGATTGAAAATAGGAAAGGTCAAGAAAATATTGTGCCAAAGATGCAACAAGTGGTAGTAGTGCTTTGAGGGTTATTTTATCTTAAAGGATAAAATTTGAATAATATTTGAAGGAAGCCTTTTATAAATATTTAAACAAAAGAAACTGTTAAAGTGGGGGCTGGTTTGAACTCCTCCAAAAAGTCACCGTGCAAAACTCTTGCTGCTACCAAGGTCCCTATGTTGCAGTGTATTTCTAAGGACAGTTCTCCATATTAGCTTTGGCTTTTGTCATAACACCACACAGTCATTAAGTGTAAGGGGACAGGAGGGGGATGGAGATATTTTTCTGGAAGGAAGCTAGAAAAGTCTTCAGGTCTGGGGGACTGCAGAAGATGAGCTGATTTCATTGGATTATTCAGAAAATGGCAGCCTGAATGGGAATCCAATCCAACCATGGTTGCTGTGTTACTGATGGTATGGCATTTAAAAGAAATGGGGAGAGAAGGTCCCAAATGCATGTACCTCTGGTCATTAATGAGGAAGGCTGCCCCATGGTGATGCCAGTGACCCCAGTCCTGCCCCTCTGCTATCAGTTTTGAGGACTTAAACAAAAGTTAGTGTCCATCTGGCTGAGTAGTGCAAACATCTCACCGTGCCGGGCAGCTGGTAAGGAATCACTTCTCACTGTTAATGAGGGAAATTGACACAGCCTTAAAAAGAGTTCAGAAAAAAGGGAAAACGTTTCAGAGAGTGCCTTGAAATGGAACGTTTCTACTACTTGAAAAAATTGCGAGGTAAGTGAGGTTCATGTCAGTAAACATTTTCAGCTTCCTCTTAAAAAGCTCTGTGAAAATTAAAAGGTGAAAACTTTCTGTCAGTGTACAGTGACTCAAAGACTAGACTGGTCTTGAGGAAAGTTCCTACCAGAAAGGCAGCCCAAAATGGCCTGCAACAGACTTTGCAAAATACCTTTGAGGGTTTTTTTTTCCCCTCTTCCAAGTGATCAAAGCAGCAAGCTGCCAACTGTTTTACCTGATCCATAGTGATGTAGCAGTGGGTTCTTCGAGGTTCCAGCCAAAAATGCAGGTCCTGATGCTTGATGGACTTGCTGGATGTTGTTCATGCATTAAGACAACTGTAGCATTATTGGATGTTTCTCCAACTTTTCCCCACAGACTGTGGGACCAGCTGGGAGATCGCTTATTTACAGATCTCCTCTTGAAGTTCTGATGATGAAATGGAGATATATATATATATATATATGGATATATATCCATATCTCCATATATAGAAGGTCCCAAATGCATGTAACCTTGCTAGCGACCTCCCTAATGGTTCCTTGGAGAAACCTCTGTCTTTCCTCTTGCTTCTTCCACCTGGACAGACCAATTTCTCCTCCTTTATTTTCAGTGAGCACTCTTGAGACAGATATATTAGTTAAACTGCTGTTCCATTGTTAGCTATTCACAATGGTTGGAAACATTAAAATAATTACAGTCATTAAAAGCTTGAGTTAGATGACAAGAGTCTTACAGTATGCAGTGTTGATGGAGTGTTGTGCTAAAGCTGCTTCCAAAACACACATGCAAGGGGATAGCTTTAGCTGCTTATCTCACGTGGAATTGGCAGCTCTTGATATTGTTGCTGAATGGTGTTTCCTCCTTGTGTGTACACGCAGACTATGAGTGATGCTATCTTACCTTCATTTTCATGCTGGCAATCTTCCTGCTAATTCAACCCCTTTTCTAAAGATAAAAATTGGCAACAGACTCTGACAGTTTGTATGCTGGCGTGGTTGGCATCCAAGGCTGTGGTTTCCTGTCATTGCTTACTGTGCAGGCAAAGCTAAATGCCTCCGTGAAGGCATTCATCCTCAAGCTCCTGGACGTTCAGGTAGATGTGTAGCATCTTCTATGTGGAGGAATAAACAAGATGACTCCAACAGGCCTGCAAATCGACAGCATCCCCAGTCTGGTGTCTTTCTTTTTGGCATCTCGTTAAGAGAAAAAATGTCTCTTGAAGACCTCAATGTTTCTGTTTCCCCCAAAATGTGTTTCTCTCTGTACCAAACAGCCAGTTGACAATTTCAACTCAAATGCATGAATAGATTTCGTTTCCGAAGTGGAACATCTGAACAAAGTTACCGTTTCCTGGAAATAGCTTGCCTTTTGCCTTACATTTTCAGAAGACAACTTTTCCAATAGTCTCTAGATTTCATCAGTTCTTGAGCAGCGTACTGTACGTTCTGGCAGTAAAACCTGGTTACATTGCTGCACAAACAGCACTGAGATTCAATATAACTTCATAATTTATAGGATAGACAGACAGAGAAGACATTTTGCAGTTCTGCTCAACACTTTGATGTCAGTGAGAATTCTTCCTTCTTGGCCATCTTGGATGAAAAACCTTAAAGTATTTAAAAAAAAAAAAAAAAAAGTATTTTTAAATGTTTACATCTGGGGACGTGCCATCAAATCTAGCTTAGATGTGTGTTTTATTAACCAGATGGTAACGTCTTATTTACGTTTCTCATATAAAACCATCTGTGTCTAAACTGGGGAGACGCTGCCTCCTGCCACAGTTGGGAGTTTGGCTGCAGGGGGTGTAGCATTGCTTTTGTTAGCATTCAATTTTCCTCACTCTTCAGAGCTGAATATGTAACGCTAGTTTTATTTAACCTTGTTCTAATTAAAGGATTACACAACCGCGGTTGGCTCTTTCTGCAGCATTTTGCTGGCGCCCTGTTTTTGCTGCCTTTAAACAAAATTGAAATCTATTGCCCTGTTTTCCCTCGATACCAAACTCATATTTCGCCTCCTCTCTTTGTATCCCTTGCATGTAGCCTTCCCTACCACCAAATAATTCCTCTTCCTCATTGGCGTGAAATCCTGGCTACGCTGAAGTCAATGGAAGTCTCGCCATCAGCTTTGACCAGGTCAGGATTTCTCCCAGGGTGTTTGTTTTCTTTAAGCACTTACAGCCTGTTACTCCAGCCAATCTTTCCTTGAGCCAAGTTCAACACCTCCATCTCCACCATTGCTGTTGTTCTTCTACGAGCTCCCTCCAAATTACGGAGTTGGGTGCCCAAAAAGGAACATGCTTTTTCAGGTGTCATCTAAGTAGTAACCTCATAGAAATACTATTTTTCTGCTATTGGCTTCACTAGCAATTTTTTTCCCCCTCTCCTTGTTTTACTACTGTATCCTGTTGCATTTTCATGTCATTAATAAAGACATGACGAAAAAAAAAATAGACCTAACTCTGACCTCCCTATGGAATCCACAGCTCTGCCAACAACATACTCTGTTGGTTGCCTTTTTGCTTTTTCTTCCATCTAGCTCGTAGCATTCATGGACTGTTCCTTCCTGAGCCAATTTGAATTAATCATCTTGCATGATGTGAAGATACGCCATACCGAAGGCATCATCGTGTTAAAAATAAGAGACACGTGGGAACCAGATTTTGTCTTTTATGCAAATGTTCTTATTTTGAAAAGAAATTTGAAGGAGAATTTGTTTTCCTTTTGTACCAGAATGGAGTATCAAATTCAAATTTGCCTGCACAGTGATTTTTAAAGCGAAAAGAAAATCAGTCACCAATCAAACCAGTTGGATTTATACTGTATTATGCTAATAGGAATTATGTAAGTTTACATTAAACTTCAATGTAGAAGATAAAATACTCTGATAAAATCAAAGTGGTAGATTGATAAAATCATAGGTACTAACACAGTGCCCTCAGAAAGCAGGATAGCTTCAGAGAACATCATTTTACAGTGGAAAACTGTCCAATGAGATCTGTATTAACTAGCAGCAGTAACCTATGGTATGTTGTTTCTTTCCTAAAACCTACAAATACTTCTCATTTCACTGAGAAAAAACAAACAAACAAACTATAATTGCAGAGTTGTGTAGGCTTTCTCATCTTAAGGGTCTTGTTCTTGCCATCTCTGCTTTGCAAAATAAAATTATATTCAGGAAAGAATGGTTGTAAACCAGGCCACAGTTATTCAATGACAGAATCGTGTTTATGATCCATTATTTTGCTTTTTTGCTAATTCAGAAGTTATAGGAACTGAGCCATTGCAAAGAATTAGTGTGGATTTACTCTTTGCTTTTTCCTGTGTTCCTTTTCCTCGACAGATTTTTTTAATTAGAAAATCACCAGCTGTGATATTAAATTCTCTTTTTCTTAGCATTTTAGATAAGCGCTTCTCATAATTCCACTCCCTTGCTGCCCAGTTATGAGCTGGCAGTTTTGTTTTTATGAAGAGCACTGCACTGTATGCCTCAAACAGAGGGGCATTAATTCCCATCGATACGGTTATGTAGCTCTTGTGAAACCAGCCCAAGGTTTGGCAAGGAGAAGCAAAGACATCTCTGAGCTACGTGGAGGAGGTGGTTGTGGGACTACCTTTGGAAAATTGAGATGTTTGCCTCCAATCTTGGCTCTTGAACAGTGGCCAAAGACCCGCTGAAGTTTTTGTGCAGAGAATCATAGAAGGTTGGAAAAGAGATGCAAGACCATCCGGTCCAATCATCCGCCTATCAATAATAGTTCTTACTACAGAACTTCCCAAATAGTCTGCAAATCTACTGCTTTCCCAATAGCCAACATCTGAAGGCCTCCAAAATGTTTTTCATTTTAACTGCAAACTCTGTGCATGAGCCAGCGTGTCTCTTGCCTCCTGTCCACAGATGGCAAGAAGGCAAATATTAATGAATCCTCAAAATATTTACTAGATTTATTTCTGGCCGGTCATGCTAATATCATTGGAGAATGTGACTGATTGAGCAAACCAAGAGCTGGAGTTAATGGAGTTAAGCATTACTTCTTCCAAAGTTTCAACACAACCAGGCACGGGCAAGGTGGTTTAGTATCCACCAGGAGAGGCTATGGACATCTCCAACTGTCACCTGAGCCTAGCTGTCCTCAGCCTGACACCTCATTTTGTTGACTTTCCTCCTTTTCCCAAGCATCTCTTACGCACGATAATTATTACACTGATGGAAGGAAATTACTGGCTACAGAAATCGCTTAATCAGAATGGTAGGAGCATTTCCAATGATGCGTCCAGAGTGAGTTACTAATCTGACAAACTATCCAAACACTCAGACCAAATTTATCACATTGTTTTAATTTTTTTTCTCCTTCTCTTTTTTTTTTTTTTTTTCTTTGTTTCTTTTTCAGGCTGCAAACAAGGTCAAAATAACCATTCTGGGTAATAAGAGAGCTCCATCAACTTGCTGCATAATTCCCTTCTGTCAGACTGACTTCGTAGGCTTGGATTTTGTTGCCTGCCTCTCCACCAGATTAAAAGACCCCTGCAAGTGAAGTCTACGAGCAGTGAAGAAAAAGTCCCATGCTCTCAAGGAAAAAGTGAGAAATTCAGGTGCTAAAAAATGGAAAATCTCCAGCAATACCTGTGTTTACCTCTTGTCTCTCTAGAGATGACTTTACTGTCTCATTATATGCTCCAGGATTGTGTTTACTTGGGAGAATTGGGGGAAATAGGCAGAACTGAGTGGTGATGGGACCCTGGTCTTATGCAGCCATGTGTCTCTACATGGAAGGCATTAGAAAGAGGTGGGTCTACGGCGTATTCTCTCAGACCTTGGGAAAGAAGCCTGGGAGCTTCACATCCCTCTGTTTGAAGAGGAGATGGGAAACAGCACAGACCACTCCGTCTTAAGGCTTTCCCATCACACTGATTTTATTTGTGTTTTGAGATAACTCAAGGATCGCCGTGGCTTGCTTACAGAACCGTGGTGGTGCTGGGAATCTCAGGGAGGGTCAGGGCAGGCAGTTTGCTTTGGCAGGCACGGTGTGAGCGCATGGGGTGAAGGCTGACCACCTCCTTCGCTCCTCACTGACGGGTTGGCCATTTTCCTTGGGTGGTGGCCAGCCATTCCTGCTAGATTCACATTACAGGGCTGCATTTGCACTCTTCTACATCATCCCAGGCATCCAGATGTGTGACAGACGTGCACGCATGCACTGCGCTGCGGATGCTGTATTTTGGCTGCAGCTGAGGTAAATATTATTTCTGTATCATGAGGAGGATGAAATAATACCTCTGGAGGATTTGGAAGAAAGATGGAGGAGACTCAGTTTATCGTGGTCTGCCCATAGCTTTTTTCACTTGAGCACATTGTCGTGCAACAAGAAATAAAGCAGGAGAAGAAAATGCAGCCTACTGATTAAAGGGATTTTGGCCTCCAAGCGAATCCTGGTCAGCCCCTTCCAAAAAAAAACATGTTGTTTGCAATGGCATCCTCCACCCCTTGTTTTCTGTAGCTATCAGGACGCTTCTTCCCCCTCTCTTAAAATGTGAGTTGCTCACATCTGCTCAGCTGCAGCTCACACAGAGGCTGACTCTGGGGTCCTCAGCCTGGAGGGGATAGGAGAACAACACAAGCTCATCCAACTGGTAAAATCCTGTCCATAAATTAGAAGTGCAGGCTCACAGCTCTTGTTTTTAAACACTGAGCACACCCGATTGCTCTGCTAAAGACTCTCATCCTAGCAGAAAACTATAATAATCACAAAATCCTGTTTAATGGGGAAAAAAAGGATACGTGGCAGAAGCACGAGGTTGGCTTGGATTGTATCTCTTGCCCCATTGCCTGGCACCATGTGACATCCAAAGCACATCACAGCCATAGGATGGCATCGTGATGCTGCTGCTGATGGGTGGGTGTTTCATGGTTCTTCCCACCAGATGTGCTCTTCTCTATCCAGTGTGTCCCTTCTGTGAAAAGTGAGTAGTGCTTTCTCCCCATTCATACCTTTCTTAACAAAATAAAGTATCTTTCCAGGCTGCCCATGATTTCAATAAAGCAGGAGCAGGTTAAATCCCTCAAATCCCTTCCTTTAACTTCATGCCCCTATTACAACTGTGCTGGGGCATTCAGTCTCTCCCAATCCTGTAAAGCATCTCTCCTTCCATCCCCTTTTTCATGAATATCTAAAGGACTGGGTGGCTTTTCCCCACCCTCTCGTGGCCCCCTCACTCCCAGCTCTGTGAAACCTGAGTCCAGAGCTCAGGTTTTCTCACGCTTCCCATCTCTTTGCTGAGCAGAACAGCTGCAGGCAGTCTGTATGGGGACACACTGAAGGATATTTTCTGGATTGCCCAAGAAACAGCCATCAGCTTGGAAGACACCCACAGGCAGTGCTTTGCAGGAGATGTTCCATGGCAATGCCAAAAATTGCCCAAAGGTAAGGGGCAGGGATTTGGAACTGGACTATCTTTGAGGTCCCTTCCAACCCAAGCTGTTCTATGAATATTCTATGAATTCTATGAATCTGGAGGGCTGGAAGGAGAAGTTAAAAGCCTGAGGGCACCCTGTCCGGCTTGGAAATTGCTCACAGGAAAGGTGTCTTTCACCACATCCGTCAGATGACTGAAAACCAAATGCAGTAAAAATACTCCTTTAGGGACAGGACAGCAGCAGGATGAAATCAGGGTCCCAAAGTCCAGCACAAGGCTCTGTGTCTGGGCTTAGATGTCCCCTGGAGGCTGTTGTGACGTCCTGCCCCGCCGCCCTAGTGAGGTCCCATCCACTCTGAGATCATCTCTTTTGCTGGTGTCCAAAGCTGACTCAGTGCTCACACGTGCTGCTTTTTGGCCTTATTTATTACCATTTCCCAACATCCAAAAATAACAATGCCTGGGGTTCTTCAACCCCTTCCAGCGGGAGCTGTGCCTGTGCTGGGGTCCTGCATCCCCCGGGCTCAAGAGATGATGACAAATCCCCTGGCACGGGCAATGCCTTCCAGCTGAGCCCAAATTTGTTTAGTCTCAGGGGCACGGGGAGCTGAAAGGAGAGCCTGGTTGGCAGGTCTGGTTTAAACAGTGCGACTGGGGCATCCCCCCATACTCCTCTGCTGATAAATCACAGTTCAAAGGAACCCATGCAGTGGCAGCTGGGATATCCAAGCCAGCAGCAGAAGGCAATATGTGCTTCCAACCCATCCTTCACCCCTATAAAAACACACAAACAGGAGCAGAAAGGCCACCACCTGCAGGCCTCAGCCCTGGGTGCACAAAAGGTAGGATTCAATGGGCAGCTGTGGGCACAGGGAGATGAGAATGGGAGGAATGGGCAAAGCCATGGGAGCAGGACTGCAGCTTGCTGGCTCTAATGGTGCTGGGCTATGCCAAAGGGCAGCTTGATGGGTTTAATTTATCGCTATTCCCACCCTACATAATCTCTGAGAAGTGCCACTTTCAGTTTGTATATCTTTCCTTGACATGTGTATTTAGCACTCATTAACCACTTACCTTGGGCTAATAATTCAGCTTTTTGTTCCAAACTCTAAATTTCCTCATTTCCTTGAGTTCTCGGAGCCAAAGAGAACATTTCTGACAGATTAATTTCAACTTTGTTTGAAGGCTTACTGCAGCCTTTTGGTTTATTTGAACAAAATTTTCCATGTTTTCCAAAGGTTAGTCATTATGAAACCATCTCATTGCTTTAAAGCCCTAAATGGTTCTTACCCCCCTTTCAGCGAAAAGCAAGTTCAGAATGTCAGAAATTGGTTGTTTTTAAGAAGGAAAAAAAAAAAAACAACCAAAAACCCTCATTACATCTGGGTGCTTTAGCCAAGCTTGCAGCAATTAACATCGCTGTTTCTGTCCAAATCCTTTACTGCTCTAATTTATAGGTGCTATCATTGCTTTATTCTAGATTCAATGGCCCAGTGGTTTCTTTTCCATCTATTTAACCTCTGTCAGCACATAAATCCTCAGGAATGATGGGACCTGGAGCGAGTAGCTCTTGCACAACACCTCTGTGCAAACATTAAGTACACTGCAGTGCTTAAGCGCACGCTTAAATGTGACTTGAGTGCAATCTTAGCAACTGTGTCAAACAGATTCAGACTGTGTCAAGCAGAGAGGATTAGGGCTGTTTGCTGGAAAAGAGACTGATGCCGAGGGGCTGAGCACCTTCATGCTTGATTTCCTGCCTATGCAAAAAGCAACATCAGTGCAACAAGTCAAAGCAAGCACAGGCTGCACCGCAGGGTTTTCCCCATCAGCAGAAGTTGAACTTGGCTCACAGCTGAACCTGAACCAGAACCACCAAGCGTGGGAGATAACAAATATTTTAATTCTTGATTGCAGAGAAACTGGGGAGGTGCCACCAGGAGCCTCTCTGCGTTTCCTCATCCCACCTTGAGGAAATGCTGTGGTCAGCAAAAGTCTCCAAGCAGTGTTTTGTGGTCGGGTTTGGGTTGTGTTTTCGGGTTATTATTTTATTTCCACTGCTCAGCTGTAGAAGGAGACACGTTGCACATGCACAAGGAATCTTCCACAGGCTGCAGGAAAACAATCAGCAGCCCAGGCTGAGTAGGAAGTGGTTGGAAACCCATCCCAGAAAGCTGAGAATAGAAGCATTCAGCTTTGAGGAGGATTTCTCCCTCTGGTGTAGGTTATTGCCATTGGCAAAACCAGGATGGAGGACAAGAAAAGCTGGAAGTGAAAACTGGGGAGACCTGGAATTGGGAAAGAGGGAAGAACCAGCCCCCAACCTGTTGCTCTGTTGGAGGACTCACCCTTAGCCTGCATGAAAATCCCCACAACCAGGATCCCATCTGCAAAGCCTGTTTTCAAGTCACACAGCGCTAATTTGTGGTTTTGAGGAGAGACTATTGGAAAATAGCAGCATGAATCCAAGCCAAAGTTGCTAATTCTGGCTGGTCTTTGCCTTTCTTGGTTCCAACTGAAGCTACATTTTGTTTGAAAACATGGAACTCAGACATAAGGAAAAACGAACTAGATTATGAAGATTTCCATTCATTAGTATGACCTAATATAACTGAGTTTTGCACAGTGCAAGGACAGGATATTCCCCACCACCACATTTTTGTTGTTGTTGCTTTTTTTTCGGTCTGTTTTGTATGTTTCTTATTCATATTGGGTTGAAGATGTCCCTGAGTGGCAGGCACTTCAATATTTGCATGTAGGCAAATCAAGAGCTAGTTTCCAAACCAGCCCCTATGCAAGGCTGGCTGCTGCTTTGTAGGAGAAATCTCAGCATGTTTACACTTGCAATGGCAGAGCAGAGAAATATGCTTTCTGATTTTTGGAGCTGATAGAGCCCCCGTTGGACGGAATGATTGAGACCCTTGTAAGCTGCAAGGTACTTACGACATCTGGGGAACTAATGCTCATCCCATCGTTATCTGTGGTGGTAAGCTATTGACTTCTATACAGACTCTTGTGCCTGGTTCCTGGATGCTCCAGGTGGTGAGGAGCTCACCTCAGGGGTGGTGGGAAGGTGTCCATGGCGTGTTGGCAGTGAGCTGGCAGAGGGACACGAGCTCCATCACAAAGCAGAGCACCTGTACACGTTTGTTGGACTCGAGGTTGAGGCTGCATCTGCTCATTGGAAACAGATTTAAGAAGCAGACGAGATGGCAGGAATAAGTCTGCTCAGGGAAGGGTCATTTTCCATAACACCTGCTTGTTATTGTCTTTTGAGCAGAGTGGAGTCCTTTTACAACCTTGCATTTGGGGAGCTTGGCTGGGCTGCCAAAAAAAACAGAGGGAATCGCCCTTTTATGGGCCATCCCTTCTTCCCTTTTATGTTCTTAGGAATTTCCCTCTGCGTATCTCTCTCACAAATTCCTTTTAAAAACGTTGCATTCAAGTGAAAGTGATCCATCCCAGTTTGGCTTCTCTCCCATCAGCAAGTGGAGCTCTTGGTCTCCTTTTCCCTCTCTATTTTTTAGGGTTTCCAATACATCGGACCAACGGCCTGCAGAAGAAAAAATATCTCAGGTGAGAACTAATTATCGCCATCCATCAACCCATTCTGGCTGGAGGGAAAGGTTTACTGTGGATTCTACTTGGCCGTGGACTTTTGATTAGGAAGTAATAACAAGTGAAGACTTGGGTGAAGTTCTACTGCACTCAGCCAATGCCAACCCTGGGTTAAAGTCTGTCTTCACAGCCACAAGGTCTATAGGTGGGGTAATGGGTCAACTTGGCTCTGATTTAAAAGCATAGCCGTGGTGTTGCTGCTATGTCTGAGAGTGCAGTAAACAACAAGCAGAGGAAAACAAGAGCAGCTTGAACGCTTTCCAAGGGAGTGATTTATTTTTTCCCCTTTGGTAAACTCCCCTTTGTCAAAATGAAATCTTTCCAGGAGAGAAATTAGCTTATAAAGATTTTGGTCAAGCCTTGCATTTGTTTGTTTCCAAATGTCTTTTTAATGAAGTCGTAGAACCATATCAGATTTTGTAAAAATCAGAATGAAAACAAGATGTATCCATTTTGCCTTAAAAAACAGGGCTGGAAGCGAAGGAAGAGTTTATACAGTTCAGTTCTCTGCCCCTGTGTGGGATCAAATATTTTCGGCATACGGATAAAAAGCCAAGAAATGTTAGCATTCCTTCTGCTTGGCTTTTATCCTCTTCCTCACTCTGCAGTCTCCCTTTTCACAGTGCTTTGCTACTGCCCATTAAATGCCCTCTGCTGCCTCTGTATTTCAGCTGCCCTGAATTAGAATGGCGCAATTAATTACAAACCTGCACTGGAGCATCCCAATCCCTGGCCCTGTTGCAAGGTGCCTTCCTGCAGCTTTCCCCTGCCCAGGACAGGCCACATCCTGCCATGGCCTTCTTGTGTCTTGTCCTTCACTCCCTTCCTAACCAAACCTAGGAAGTAATATGTGGCAACGCTGGAGAAAATCTTTTCTGTCTGATTGGCTGTTTAAACCAAACCCACACTGTTGCTGCTATTGGAGCTGGCCAACAATGGCAATTTAATGAAATCCAAACATTTTGGGAAAATGTATCGATTTCACCTACGGTTTCAACAGGAAATTATGGAAACATTTCCATCCCATACAGTCAAAATGTTTCCTTCTGACCATTGCATCGGCTGCTTTCCTACCACAAATATTGCATGCAGAGCAGTTGATGTTCAGATCTGTATCTGATGTGTTTCAATATAAAAGTCAAAAAAAAAAAAAAAAAAAAAAACCACCCCATTTTGGCTCCACTGGTAATTTGCTCTCGTTTGTACTTGGAAAAAGAAAGACTCATATTCCAATGGCTGCTTCCCTCAAGACAAATGCTTTAGAGAAAGCCTTTTTCTAACTTTAATGTTCAAAAGCATCAAGGAAATCTGAGTCATTTGCCTGCTTTGAATTGTACAGAATAAATGGGCTTCTCAATCCCCTGGGCTGTTTCAACATCTCAGCCAGAGGCCTCTATTAAAAACCCAGCTAACTCCAGTATGACACTTTCTTGTCCCCATATCACAGATGGGAAAACAGCTTGGTGGTGACCCGCCAAGGTCACAAGCAATGGAGTTGGGGCCAGAGCCCAGTCCTTGTCCCACTGCCCATCCAGCCTCAAGTGAAGCTAAATGGGATATTGGGAAGAATTTATTCACAGAACAGGTGTTCATGTACTGGAACAGGCTGCCCACGGATGTGGTGGAGTCCCCATTCCTGGAGATGCTTTGGAGATGTATGGCGTGGAGATGAGGCTCAGTAGACAATTGGACTTGATGGTCTTGCTCCTGGTGGCCAGTGAGCAGAGTTAACCAAGTGCCAAGTGAGAGCTAGTAAGATATTCAGGTTGCACCTCGTTATCGTGTTATTGCAAATGCCATGGCATGTCCTATAAAGCCTCATGTTTGGAGAACTACAATGTACAGTGAAGTCATACTTTAAGGTCTCTTGCCTGTAAGGGCTTCTGCTTTAGCACATTTGTCATGTTATATCCATGCTGGAAACCCAGGGATGCTCAGTGGGCTATGAGTCAGCCCAGCATAGCATAGTTCCAAAAGCTCTTTTCTTTCTTATTCTGGCAGATAACCCAGTTGGATTGTGTGGGTAGATTCCCGCAGAAGAATGGTTATTCTAGGGCAGGACTAGAGTCTCACTTTAAATTCCTCCAAATGAGATTATCTGCACAGGAGGAGGTACTTGTGTATCAGCATAAAAGCATCCATATGGGAATTTACACCAAGAAGATAGAGAACTCATATCCTAAATCCATTTAACTGACCCATATGGACATGTACACAGTGGAGGGATGATATCCTGTGCTCCTGTACACCAAATGAAACCATCTGTATTCGAAAAACATTGTCTTCTGATTCCTCTTCCTTTTGCTGGTTGCTTATATCTTTCAAAATAACAGTAATTTCCTACTTGGCAGCTATATTGGACCAATATATGATTCCTGTGTTGTAACTTTCAACTGATTTAGATGTAGATTTTGGTCTTCTCAAGGCTATGGATAGGCTTGTCAAGGCTATCTGTCCCAGCAGGCCATTAGTCCATGGCCTATGGCACCCAGGTAAGTGGGAATATGGAAAATATCATGGGAAACAGTCTGAATGTAGCCAGGATAACAGCTTACAGATAGCAGCAAGGCCACGTTTTTAGAGATTCTGGTTAATGCTGTACTCATTGTACACTGGCGAAAACTCAACATCTTGGTTAAGCTTTTCAAGCTTCAGGGCTTTCATCCCAAGGAAACCCAACTGAAATTTAATGTTGTTAGGATCGTGGGCTCTTTTGCTGTTTGCTCCCAAGGGAAAATGGAACTCTCCAAAACAGTTTCCTGCAGAAAAATTCCAAGTCTGCAGAAATTGCTTTTGTCTACCCAAAAGAGCTATTTCAGTGGAGAACTCCTGGCCAGCTCTGAAGCTCAGTTATTTAGGGGCGAGCTTATGTAGAGATATCAGCCGTGTAGCCAGCTATTAGCTAAGTTAGCTGTAGAACTTGATCTCTCACATATTTATCTTTAATAGAAACAGAGCCATCAGTGGCCTGTAGTGGTTATTTGTGTTTCAGATAACTGCCTGCCCTCAGTTTGGGGAAACCATCATTGTTTCCTTATGCCCAAGGAATGACTTCTTTAGAGCAATAGCATCTCCATCTAAAAGCTAAATAGCCTTGGTGCACGGCAGTCTCCAGCTAGAAGAAAAGCCAGAGCAAAGCTTCCATCCAAGGCGATGCCAGCCAGATGCAGGGCACCCTGCTATGGCACACTGTTGGATTTATCCTTGATCCAAGGAAAGAGGTCCCAGTTCAACTGCCATTGAACATAAGAAGCTTCTTATGGCTAAAAAGTAACCCTGTGCCAAAACCTGAGAACGTCTTCTGTGCTTTCTGTAGAAGTCTTGGAGCCAGCTCTCTTAGCAAGTCTGGGTCGGGTGCCAAGAAGGCTCTGCTAAAAGCAACCAAACTGCTCATGAATGATTTGTTTAAACAGCAAATGCCCGCCCTGGCATATAGAGCTGTTAGCTTTCTACTCCTTTCCAAGGCTGCTGCTGCATAAATATCCCGAGCACACGGCTCTGCATCATGTTTCCAAGCTCGCTCTGTGGCGTCCTGGGGTCTGAACATCCATCCAGGCATCTCTATCTCTCTTACAGATCCAGGCTTCGGCTCTGCTGGCCAACCCACTTCTGTGGATTTTCACCTTCCTGCTAGAATTATGCTTCTCTAGGAGCTCTCCTAGAGCAAAAAAACCCAGTCTAGGAAACCCCTTCCTTTAAGGTTCCTCTTAAAGTTTGGAGGGACCCATGGCTTTCTCAAGGCACTCGGCATTCCCTTGGCTGTGGTGTGCTCCATGCTGCTCTTTTCATGGTCCTCAGCGTTCCCAAAGAGACAGTCCAGGTTAAAATTACCCTTGATGTAATGTCTTGGGACTTTTGATGCTGCATATGGAAGGCAGCTGTCAATTAGCAGCTGAAAAAATAGCCTGCAGTGCTAATGAGAGCAAATCTAATAGAGACCTCTTCTAAATTGTTTCCATCCATTTTTCAGGGCTTTTAATTGCTGTCATATTAGAAGGATGCCAGAAGGAAAACACGAGGGAAAAGCCCCATTCAGAGGTAGGTTCCTCTCTGCCAGGACTGGCTCGGAGGCAGCCTTCTTCCCTGAGTTTCATTTACAGGAGCTTCTCAACTCTTTTCCAAAGCTGCATTTAGCCCTGGGTCCCGGCCAGCTCCTGCAATCTCATTTCCCTGGCACTGTGGATGGGAAGAGGGCTCTTGGTTTTGTACCAAGCACTGCAGCCATACCGAAAGCTGGGGATGGATGCTACCTCCCAGCCACCCGCTGTGCTGCATTGTGACTCTTTTCTTTTGGAAGGAATGTAGTTAAACGGGGGATATTAGCTACTGGAAAAGCAACAGCAAAATATGCAGTGTTTTTAAATTCTTACCAAATAAAGGCTAATTGTTCTGTTGGTAAGATGAGGTGTCTTGGCCTTACAGCCAAGATGCTGCAGACAGAAAGCAAAAGAAGAACAAGGCAATGAATGAAACACAGAGAGGGCAACACAAACAAGAAAGCAATGTGATCTGTGAAACTATTATATATAATCTCTCCGTGTACACAGACATACAAGCTACCCAACTTCAGGCCATGGATATACCCCAGACCTGCTTGGAATTATGTTATATATAATTATGTTGCCCCAAAAGCAACTCCTCTTGGCTTTGCAGTGATGCTTGGCCCACCAGCATGGTCCCAAATAGGAGATAATGCACCAAGCGTGTCTTTAATAACCTTGGGACAAGTAGCAGCTTTGCAAAACAAACTTCCCCCAGCTGCACCCACCTGGACAGCAGCCCACTCAGCTGCATCCCATGCTGGCCTCTCCTTCTTGGACCCAGCTTCACAAATCTGGGCCAGATCAGGACAACCCGTCCATGACCCTGATGCGGGGACCTGGGGATTGGGGCAGAGTGGATGATGATGCTTGGCACAGCCAAGGGTCATATCCTGCAGCCTTGGACATCTGGTCTGGGCGTCTCTGCCTGGCTGCCAAGCTCAAGAGCAAAGGGAGAGGGGAGGAGAAAAGCAAATGACCCCGATGCTCCCCAGAACCACCTTTACCCCCTCCTCTGCCCTCTCTGGAGCCTTTTCCAGTGTCCACACACTGCTGACTCTCAGCTCAGGTGTGAAACATCCCCTCTGGAACTCCTGCAGTTATTTCATCACAAATCCTCCCAAGACGAAACCCTTTATCTTCCCAGATTCCTGGAATACCAAACACTTGGAATGACCTGGAGCATTCCCCTCGTCCATCCATCTATCTGTCCCGCACAGAGCTCGCCCAGACCATCTGCAAGGTCGTGATCCCCAGCACTGCTGAAAGCACGTGTATGTGTGTGTGCATGGGAGATGATGGGTCCAGGCAGCCTGAGCGCCAAGCCAGCCATCTGCTTCACAGAATGCCACATGTGCTCACTGTTTTTAAAAGGGAATGGAGCAAAACAACCCCTCGTGAGATAACGGTTTGCAAAGTCCTCCAAAGTCTGCCCTGAAGAGCTGCAGCTCTCTGGTTGTTGGGGCAGGAAGGTAAATGAGGCAGAAAGCTGCACAGCTGGACACATAAAATGGGGCTGTTTGCAGCTTTCCAGTGGTGCAGGGCAGACGTAGCCCAAGATGAGAAGGAAAGACTTTCTTTATACCAAGGAGAAGCAGTAGATATAACTTCAGTGACAGGGACAGGGCCTGGGGACACTAAATTGTCACAGTGTCCCCAGCTGCTCTTCATCCAGACCCAGCCTTCCCAAACACCTTCACTCTCAATGCCTTTATGAGCTGGCATAACCCACTTGCTGACACCCAGAGCATGTCTCAGCTGTGACCAGCTCCCTCTAACAGCCCTTCCATGACAGCTCTTCCATGCTGGAAGGTTGCTATCATGCCCCTCTGCCTGCTGTCCTGGCCTAGACTAAACACAGCCATCTCTTGTAGATCACGGCTTCCCAGCCTCTTGTCACCCTCGATGATTGTCTCTGGATTGTCTCCAAGTTGTCCTCATCTGTGTTTTTGCACACTGAGAGGAAGCACGTGCATTCTTCAGCTGGGCTCCTGGCAGGCTTACTGGGGCCATGACCATCCCATGGCCATGACCATCCCATGGCCATTGCAAGCCCAGACATTCCTGAGACGTCTGGGGGCCTGACACAAGGCAGGGCAATTGCACAATGATTGGGAGAGGCAGAAGCAATGATGCTTTTTCTTTTCTACACAAGCACACACCCATTTTCTCACTTTCCCTCTGGGACATTTCCAACCCACGTCTGAATCAGCCCCGGGCTTGGACTAACCCTAACACTCAGCTGCAGACTGAGCTCATAAGGACTTCATAATTTGCTGGCAAGCCTTGAAGAACAGGCATCTGTGTTGGAAACAAGCGAGGCAACACCAGTCCCTTGCAAAAAGAGGGGGAGGCAGATGGGTTGTGAGGCATGGTGAGGGTGGGCTGGGCGAGCTACCTCTTGGCCATGCAATTGGGGCATCACCAGGTCACAGGTGCTGGCCACAATTGCCACTACCTGTGCACGACCTTCTCCAGGAGGCTTCTACCCCACTCTTGTTTCTTTCTGTTTTGAAAGTCTCCCTTTCTCTGCCTTTTAAAACTATTCTCTGATCTCTGATATCTGTTCAAGGTCAGCCTCAGGTATTTTCAGAGGTGATGGAGAAGACTGTGAAAAGAACTGCCAGTGGCTTAAGCCCTTGGCAAAAAATATGGTGTGTTGGAGAGATGCCTGCAAGGGGAGCGGGGCTCATGGTGAGATGGCTGTGCTGTGATCTCAGGCACACGGTGTCCATCCCTCCACCCATCCTCCAGGCTGACACCTCCACAGGTGTTAAAGACATCAGCTGGCCACCCTCCTGCTGGTGTTTTTCCATCTGCCTGCTTTTGACAGCTCGTATTTTTCAAGCCGTAGGATGGGTGTGTAGAGCAATAGGGCAGTGCCTGAGGATGGAGGATGGAGGGCAATGAGAGCTGAGTAACCCACAGCTCAGGGAGCATGTAAACAATTGTTTACAGAGTGGATAGGACAAGGGGGAATGGATTTAAACTGAGACAGGGGAGGTCTAGGTTGGATATTAGGAGGAAGTTTTTCAGCCAGAGGGTGGTGAGGCACTGGAACAGGTTGCCCAAGGAGGCTGTGGATGCCCCATCCCTGCAGGCATTCAAGGCCAGGCTGGATGTGGATGTCTGGATGTGGCTCTGGGCAGCCTGGTCTGCTGGTTGGTGACCCTGCACATAGCAGGGGGTTGGAATTGGATGAGCATTGTGGTCCTTTTCAACCCAGGCCATTCTGTGATTCTATGATTCAATTCAATAGTGCTGAGATTTTGGGGTGCTTGCCTCTCAGTGGGATGCATTAGGACCACTGCAAGGCCCCTGCTGCACCCATGGATCTGCACAATGCTCAGCCAGGAGCCAGACGTAAGCTAGGAGGTAGACAGCTGCAGCTGGGAGAAGAAACACAGTGAGCCCTCCAGGTTTATGTCAGTGAATCAGAACAACAAAGTGATGGCTTCCAAGAAACCTCCCTTTAACCTGCAATTGGAAATGCTTTCCATGCCTTTGTTGCTCAACAGCACACCAGCATTCTCCAAGGGGAATGGTTTTGTTTCCGTGATCGGTGTGCATCAACAGCTTCGTGCTGCTGCTGATCCTGGGGGTTTTTAATCCAAAAGCAATGAAAGCTCCAAATATGCCCAAGATGAAGGTCTGGTCTCACCTGCTCCATGGATGCGAACTGGCACAACAAGCTGCTGGCTTGTTGGATCTTTTATAGACAGCTCTATTAACGAAGGAGCGGGGAAAATGATAAATGACACCTGGAGTTAGCCAGGGTAGATTACTCTCAGGCACTGCATGTAGCTGATCTCGAAAATAAATTCCAGCTAAATTCTTTAAAAACTTTAAGGAGGGGGAGAGTGGAGGAGAAACGAATCAGTCAGCCCTTCAAATGTGCACTCCCAGACCTTCCAGCCTTCATCCAGCAGAAGTAAAGTCAGTCCTGTGCATCCTCTGGCATAGTGCAGGATGCAGCAGGTGAGATGCCAGCAGCCAACTCCATCCCATGCATGGACATCCAAAGGCCAGCAAAGCTCACAAGCTCAGTCCACATTCGACTTGCAGCCGGTTCCACTTGGACAGAGGGTAGGACTTCAAAAATCCAGCTCTGGAAATGTGTTTAATCAGGATAAATCTTAATTAGAGCCGTCTGGAAGGCTTTTTTTCTTTTTTTTCCCCCCTACAATTCTCTTCTCACGCAAAACAGAGCTTCAGTCAGTGTGGAGGATTATGAGGAATTTTAGAAACAGGGTGGATGCTGTTGTCGAAAATGCCTTCTTCAAACAAATGCTCCTTCGGGGACTTTGAAGTGGTTGAGCTATTTATTCATTTGACTGTCAATGAAGCACTTTCACAGAAAGCTGCTCTAGAAATGGAGCCTTTCCAGGCGTGGTGGGGTGATGGATTGCTGTTCTGTATGGAAATCAGTTAAAATTTTTCAGCTTTCTATTCAAACGGGAGACTTCTATCACTGGCACAGCAGTTGATCAATTCACCATCGTGCTTTAAACTCAACAACCTCCAGTAACCTAATAAAGATATATTTTAAGTATATATGACCGGTTATATGTAATTTAACAAATATATTCCTCCTGTGCCTTCGCCTTACGTTACACAGAGGGCATTTTAACAGTTTGAGTGATGTTGCTTTTATGATGCACAAGTCATTTTACTGAACAGCATGACAGAAGTTTGCTCAGGCAGGAATTTCATTAACTTCAGGGTCCTTGTTGCACTTAGTGGCATTGCTCTTGGCATGCGAGAATAATGGGTTCCAGGGCCTGAAATCTCCATTATTTTCCATCCAGTTTATTTAAAAACCATTGGGTGGATTACAAAAGGCTGCTAAACAGTGATTATTTGTTGCTGTGCCCAAAAGTTTGGCATCGCAGGGTTCCCTGAAAATGCTTTGGGGTGCCGCAGAAGGAAATGCATGCTGTAAAACAGTTCCTAATCATCACGTTCTTTATTTTTTGCTCTCGTAGGTTGAAATGTGGCTGCACCTCTGCCCCTTCTATTCTTTCAGTAGATGGAAACTGAACTCCAAACTGCCTTGGGCACTTGGAGTTGTGTCTTCATGGACAAAGCAAGGAGGTTGGCTGCAGTGACGTGCAGCTTGTAAAAGCTCCCTGCTGTAGCAATGTCACTTTGAGGCACATGGAGCAGCCAACACACACCTATTTGTGCAGCAAGCATTAAAAAGCAGACCCACCTTTGCCAGATCTGCTCCCAGACCACGGCCATCTCAGCGTGTTTATGGGTGAGTGATGAATGGTGCCTTGTCGTGGCCATGTAGCCAGAGCCCACAGCCTGGCTCTGCTTTGCTTGCCAGCCTTTTTATGGGTCCCTGATCCACAGTTAGTGTAAATTAGACAAGACTCCAAAATAAATAGGCTCCTTCTGTGCTCGTGAGCAGGTCGTGCACGTGGGGAATGCCACGTACTGTAAATAAATGGCTAATAAAAGCGCAGTGTTCTGACAGAATAAATAGCTTTGTGGCTTAAATTAAATAGCTACGCCAACAGCCAGCGAACTGTGGAGCTGCTGGGTCCATACCAAAATACCTTTCTGAGCAGGGCTCCAGCAGGGTCCCATCCTGAGCAGCACTGCTGCTGTGTGCCCCCCAGCTCACATCCCAGCCCTCTGAGCGGGACAGGTTGTAGAATCATAGAATGGCCTGGGTTAAAAAGGACCGCAGTGATCATCCAGTTTGGCAAATGGGCCAAGGTTTGACAGGCATGATAATGCCAGGCTAGTATGTACCAGTGTGGCAAAACTAACTAGGCTAATATGGAGAAAACCATTCACAGTGATGCTGGCATTCAAAGAAGGTGGAAATGATTTGGTAATAATTTGCTAATATTACGCTTTCTTTTCATTCAGCTTCCACTTGTGGGCTGTTTGGGATCATTAAATAAATGTCACAGGAACTCTGGAGGTGGTAAGTAATCAGAGCAGCTGGGAGAGCTGAAACAACCGCAAGGGCAAGAAAAATATTTTGCAAAGGAAACTTCACTGAACTCTTCCACAGAAGACAAAAGAGGTGAAAAGGAGCAACTTTCTGTTTCATTTTGAATGGAGATTTTTCCGCTCTCACTGCATTCCGGAAGACAAAAAAAAAAAAGAAAAAATGTCAGCAGAGATGCTTTCATCAGAAGGTAATTCTGCTTGAGATGTCTGGAAGACGAAGCAAGGCTTTCATTGCTCTGCTCTCCCCTCTGGGGCTGGGATGGGTCACCTTTTCCAACACGAATGCTGGGATGGAGATAGCTGGTTTTCCAAGGACGTTGACATTGGGATGCCCTTGAGGCCCGGCCCTTTCTGCTGGGGTTGTGCAATGCTTTGTTTTGGCTCACAGGCAGGACTAAAAGCAGAACGTAGGGATCTCATTTGTAGTCAGTCTGGAACCCATTTGAGGAATATTGATCAAACGACGATGTTACGAGTTGCACTCTTGCTGCTGTTGTTGTCATAAACTCACACGGTTCCTCATTTATGGAGCGTGCACGTCTCTTTTTATAGCCTGGGAATTGTTTTAATGCTGAATGCTATTGTTCCAGTCTTTTAACCAACTTTCCTTTATTGATTACTACGCTCCTTTTAGATTTGAAGTCCCAACCCATGCTAGAAGCCCATCTCCCCACACTGCTGCCCCATTAGTGATATCAAACCAGTCGTTTCCAGCAGAGCACAGACCCCACGTCAGCACTCCCCAAATCCTGCAGACCCATCAGGCCAATCAAGACATGATTAAGAAGTCACAAAACCCACAGTGAGAGGAGTAAACCAGTGTGGACAATGGCGATGCTAATTGCCTGGCGAGCCTGTACTCAGCACTTCGAGGATCTTTTCCAGCTGGCTATGCCCAGCCTTATCCTTCCCAACACGGAGGCAAATTTGCAACGTGATTATGGTGGCTGCATCTCTCGGCCCTATGCCAACTCGCTGCAAGCTGCTCCTGTTGGATGTCCCACAGTACCAGTGGATTCATGTGCATCTAGCAATGGGAAACCCACCCTTACACAGACCTAGATGTAACCTCTTTCTAATCCCTTTTTGCCTCATGCACCTCTTTTGACAATGCTTACTCCCTATATGAATGCTGTAGGAGCATCCTTGCTGTATCTCTGGCTCATGATGCCCAAACCCCATTGCACAGCATTACCATCCAACCTGTGCACACCTATCTGCTCTTTGATACTGCCTTCTCCATTTGCTCTCCTCTTTTCTTAGAAAGCTTCATTTTACGTGAAATCACCAAATATCACAAAATATCTATAGGAATGTATGAAGCTTGTCATAAAACCCAAACCTCTCTAATGAAAAACTTCTGCTAGGAGAAGCAAACTCTGTTTCATGTTGAGAGGTCCCAGGCTCACTATTTGGCAAAAAAGACTGCAGGATGAGGCTCTGCAGGACTCTTGCTTTTACCTGCTGCTTCCTGGGGAGCCAGGAAGATGTCCTGCGTGGGATGGGAGGGGAGTGCTGGGGGCATCCTCTCATCCTGGCAGAGGAAGTGATGCATGGAGAGGCAGGACAGGACCTCTCCGTCGCAGAGACTTGGATGAAAAGCCTGCTCTGTGAAATATTTATTGTGTGACATGTCTGGCGGAGTTAGATTTCTGTCACCAAGCTTTTTTTCCTCTCGCTTTGTATCCATCTCACTTCCTTTTCAGACCCGCCTTGTTCCAGCATTTATGGAAAGTATGTGGCAAAAGACCAGAAGAGCTAATTTTTCCCGTTCTTGTTTCAAGAAGTGCTTCCTCTGCAGTCCTGCCTACAAAGACTCAGGGAAATTCAGGATGGAAAGGACCTGTTGGTTTGCTTTCTGTGCCCCTGCCAAGGCGAAAGCTTCCCATGCAATGCAGTCCTCAATGCGTCAGCTCTTCCAGGTTTAAATGATGCAGGTGTCTTGCTGAGATGAAACCTTCATTTCATCTGTGACAGCATAGATAACGCAGGGATGAGAGGTCTTTGTATTATGTGTGGACCTCAGAGTGGCCCAGTTGGAAGGCAAGGTGAGCACCAGTCCTGTTTGGACTTCTGGTCTGGTGTAGATCAAATCTGAGCTTTCCTCTTTCCTGCTCCTGTGCTTGCATCCCTGGTTGCAATGACCTGAGAGTATCCCCTTGCTACATGCACATACCAAACACAGCAAGAAGGGCTGGCCTGTTTAAAACCACTTCTAAACACAAGATTAAAGCCTCTGTGTTTGCTGACCAGAGGGTCTGCTTCCAGACTGAGCACAATGCAGCTGCATTAACACAAGGTGGAGATGCACCCACCTGCATGCAGCAAGTGCAGCACAAGGCATTTGCTGACTGTGGTTGGAATCCTGCTTCGTTGGCTTCTCATCTGCTGAGCTTTTCAAGTGAATATGGTGCAAATGCTCAGAAGGGGGAAATGCTGACGATGAAAACAGACAGCAAGCTGCAGCAGGATGTCAGCATTGCACACTCGTGCTACTTCAACACCCATAGGTCCCCAGGGCTAGATACAATGATGTCCACAGCTTCTGGGAGTCATGGTGCCACTTCTGGCTGGTGGATCCTGCCAACAAGATGCAGCTCTGAGCTGACCCTCAGAATCCAAAGAGCAAATGAGCATCACATGTCCACTCGTAGGCCAGGTCTGAAGGGATGCTCTGGAGGGTCCCCACATCATGAGCAAATCCTCAGCCACATATATGGGGCCACATCTGGATGTGAACCAGCTGTTGGCAGCCTGAGCCACAACACACAAAGAGGCTTTGAGTCATAGAGAGGAAAGCCCGGGAGCTGGTTGCAAGCGTTGGGGCCGTGAAATCTGATTCTGTTGGATGTTATGGATGAGGAACCTTGAACATCATGGACAGGTGGCCAGGGCTTGGGAAGGGGCTGTAACAAGGCATCGTGGACACAAGATCCTCTTTGTTAGGATGCTGCTGAAGGAGAAGTGACTGTGTGAGAGGTTTCGGCACAGCTGCCTGAACTCCTTACCTCCTGCAGATCAAAGCCTGCCTTTCTAATCGTGTCTTTTATTACGCTCTCCAAAATGCTCTCCTGCCATCCCACTGGGTTCGTAGGGAGAACAGGTGTTTTTAACAGGAGATTAATAGTTTTAAAAGCGTGCCCTGGGAGGCATGGCAATGCATCACGCTCCTGTTGGGATGTGGGATGCTGAACCCGGCAGGGAGGTTCATACCAGAGCATCTCCCATGCTGGTACAGGATGCTCGTCCCACCTCACATAGATGACGATGTGGGGTTGCTTTAGGCAGAGCCTGAGCTGTTTAAAGGCTGGCCAAGCAAAGGCCAGGTTGTCAACAAAGGCACTGAGGAGATCCCCAAGCTCCAAGTGCCAGCAACATCCCTGGGGTGCCCCAGGCATCCCATCCTGCTGGTAAGGGTAGGAGAGGCAGTGCTGGGGGGCTCCTGCACAGGGATGGTTTGTAGGAGTCAAGTGCTCCACTCCATCACTCAAATGCCTCGTGTTGGGCAAGGGATCCCCCTGCATCCCCCTGGATCCTCCTGTTCATCCCCTCACTCCCCTCTGCTGGACCAGGGATTTCCTCTTTTCCTTTCCTCAAAACCTGGAGGATTTCTAAGCAAGTGAGTTGAGTGGTGGATGGTGAAGAGAAGAGATGTTATGTTGTTCAAAGATACCGAATGTCTTCACCGTAGAGGACTGAAGTATGTGGAGAGCAAGAATTGCTGGCTCAGGAGCCAGGGTTATTTGGAAGGGGACAGAAACTTGGCTGAGGATCGCGTGGAACAAAGCAAAAACAGGAAAATGCATAGACATGCCTCGAGAGTCATAAAAACAAAGTTTAGGTTAAGTACACACGGGGTCTCCTTTTCCCTTTGCAGGTTAAGAAAGGGCAGCCTGTGCCTGCAGAGCTGCTGGCAGAAGCAATTGCTCCACTTTTTCCTTGCCCATACTTGAGAATAGTGGGAAGAATAGAGTGGGGTCCCCTTTTTGTCCCCCCTCAGCTCCCCAGCAGCTCTGGTTTAGGCACGTTCCTTTGATTATAATGCCATGCCTGCACATTGCTGTAAACACCTGTCTACAAAGCGCCATGTGATGCAAAGCAGCACCTTAAATTCACAATGCCCTGTGAAAATGAAACAACATCGGGGTTTTTTTTTGGGGGGGGGGGGGGAGAAAATTAATGATTGGGAAAAAGAATTTCTTAGCAGTGTTCCCAGTCTTGGGGATACCCTCGGATGCTCTGCCTCAATGCCAGAGCAGAGGACTCTGCATCTTCGTGTCAGGGCATTCCCAAGGCAGGGCTGAGCTGTTTGGGTTGGCTGCAATATTACAACAGGGTAAAGTGGTTGTAAGCACTCGGAAAAGGGTTGGGTGTAGGAAATGGCCTCCTCTGGGCACATCAGCCACTCGCTGCTTCCTCTCCGCCCCGCACAGCCCATAAAAACAAGGTGTTTGTCCTCTTTGATGGCAGCGGGTAGCATCAAGCAGGCTTTGATGTCATGGAAGGAAATAATGTATTTAGGCACAGCCCTCGCTCGGGTCAGACACAGCTAATATAAATCAGGGTACTGAGGAGATGGGGAAGGGTGTGGAGAAGTTCAACTTGACCCTTCACCACCGTTTTCTTTAACTTTCACATTAAATTAACTTCCCTATTGTTCCGTATCGCTGTGTTACATCTTATTTTTCCCATCAGCATTCTTTTGTTCCCCTGAAAAGCTTTTGAACAAGATGAGAAAGGGAAACCTTTAGTCATCAGCACTGCAGTGCGTGCCTTCGGATCCCAGACAGCACACAGAAAGCGACAGGGGAAAAACAGAGCTGCCACAACACCCCTGGCAATCGCTCTTGGAAATGGCCTGAGCCTCCTTTGAAAACAACCTATAGCTCCTTTGGATGCTCAGTACTGCAGAACTCGAACCCATTTCCACCACTGCATTAAGATTCATAGTGGGCGTAAATGAGTTTCTGAGATTTTCGTGCCGTCGTCGCCATAAGGAGCTGAATAAAAATCGCATTAAATATACTTTATACTTCTGCAACAGCTGGCAGTCAAGTCTTAAAGTGCTTTCCAATCCCACGGGCCAAGAGCAGAACCACGATCCTTTCAAGCCAAAGAGATTTCCCATTAATTTAACCTGTCCAGATTTGCCAGGGGCCAGATTTTTAGTGCTTAAACAAAAGAGAAGCTCCCCAAAAAAGCAGATGAGGCTGTGACTGACCACTGGGCTGACTCATATCAGTCACGGTCTGGAGATACAAAATGGTGCCCACCAGGCCATCAGTTGACATGGGAGGGGACAGCCTGTGGGAGCTGGGATCTATAGATGGATCCTGCTGGAGCTGAGATGGAGATGAGATTGGGATGTATGGGCTCTCCAGAGGGCAAGGCGAGTGAGGAGGGTTGTTCAGCCCAGAGAAGAGGAGGTGATGTGAGAAGTGTAAAATACGCAAAAAAAATCACATTCCCCTTTTGCAAGTTTCCTTCCCAGAAATGCTATCGCATCTTCATGCAGCTGCTGAAAAGCTGGAGCGGAGAGAGAAGCAGCATTGCAGGTGTGCAACAGGGCAGGTTTGGGCTGGATTTGTATTTTTCCATGAAATATTTCACTTCCAGAGGCTGTTCTTCATTGGGTGGAAGCAGTCCCAGCATGGCTGCGGGGTATGGGAGAGGTGGTAAAGAGGAGGGTGAAAAGCAAGCAGAGAGAAAGAGGGCGGAAAAAAACAAGAAAAGGAGAGGAAAGGGGCATTTCTAGCTATATTGCTTGCATGGAATCTGTGGTTCTGGTGGTTTTGGGAAGCTCAGCTAACAGCACCGGAAAGCAGAACCTTCTCCCTTGACCCAAAAGCTTAATTAAAGACTGTAAAAAATAATATATGTGTATGTATATATATATATATATATATAAAGGTGCCTGGCTGCCCCAAAACAGAACGAGATTCTGGCATGCTGGGGACAGTGGGACACTTGGAGGTGATCAGGAGATGAAGTGGAGCAGAACAACAAAACCACCCTCCCATCTCCCCAGGTTTTATGCATTTCCCTTGCAGCTGGTGCCCTCTCGCGGAAAGCTCCCGCCACTAAATTTTGTCTGTTTTTCCTAATGCAAGAGCATCGTTCAGCAGCACACAGGAGCCGTGGCACTGCCCAAGCCCAGCACAGCCAGCGGGACCCTTTTGTGGGCACACAGCTAAATGTGCATTGGCATCTATCTGAATAAAGCTGCTCTCCTTCACATTTATCCTGGCGGATTGTTATGGTGTTGCCTCTCTTGCAGGTGTGCGTTTATATATCACTAATGGATATACGTCTAGAATACACTTAGAGGATATATAGGGAGAGAGATACCCCATTTTTGCCATTTTTAAATGGATATACTCAAGATATATGGATATATATCTTGTTTATACACACATATGTGTATCTCCTGTAAATATATGTGTGCAGATATGGAGAAGGTATATAGAGAGATGCATATGAAGATATGTATGGAGATGGAGGAGGTAAATAGGAAGATACACATGAAGATACGTGAATATTATATCCTACACACAGATATATGGGCTGTAGCATGCTATACATCCCACGTGTAATACCTCTTATACATCACCCCATAGGCAATGCATAAGAGTGGAACCCAGCCACTCAATAGCACCCAGACCCACGGAAATAAGAGGAAAAGGCCAACCCTCCCCCAACCCCGAATCAGCACTGCGCTGCCCACGCCGCGCCCCCGAGCTTTTGGCCACGCCCCCAAGTCCTCCAGTGCATAAGAGAGCTAGAGAGAGAGAGGCGCCCTGAGCTCTTGAGGACGGAAGTGCGTCATGTCTGAGACGGAAGTGACGCTGAGGCGCGGCTGCCGCCTGAGAGGAGGCAGTTGTGGCCGCGGGAGGATGCCGGTGGCGGTGATGGCGGAGGGCGGTTTCGGCTTCAGGAAGCTGCTGGAGCAGTGCGAAACTCAGGAGCTGGAGGTGCGGAGTGCCGCTGTGGGGCTGGGGTTCGAGCTGGCCGCTTGCGCTGGCGGAAAGCGCCTCGACACTCGCGGGGCTGCAGGGGAAAAGGGAGGGAAGTCCGGTTGTGTGCGGCTGCCGTGTGGTTGGGGAAAGGAAGGCGTTGGAAGGAGGCGGGCAGTGAGCTGGGCTGGGAGAATTGCTTCTGGGTTTGTGAGGCTTCGGTTAGAGGGTCTGCGTTGGGAACTTGCTGCATGCTGTTCTAAGTTTGGGTGTGTGAATTCCTAAATGTGATCGCGTGCAATGCTGGCCTATCGTTAAGGCCGACATATATCAGCATTCATCGCTCAGTGTTTGTGGGCTTAGATCAACAAAAGAAGTTCCCCACATACAAATCATCATAACCCCAATAAACGTGAACAGTTTCCACCTTCTTGCCCCTTCTCCAATGGCTGTGTTGCAGCAACCCAAATACCTCATAATACGGTGTTAATAAACATAACACCAAAATCCTGTGGTAAATGCAGGGGCTGCCATGGTGATGCTAATAGCCGTTCTCTGGTGGTATCCACAGGCCTCTCAGGAGGGGTCTTGTGGAGTTTGTGGCATTTCTCTAAATGTGAAGCTTGTGCATCCTACTGTAGTGATTTGAAAGAAAGGAGAAATCTGTTTTTTTCCCTTTTTGCACACTCTTTAGTGGTTCTGAGTTTAGATCCTGTTATCTTCTCAACTGAAAAGAGAGAGTGGATGCAGTCAATGTTTGCGTGTGCTCGTGGAACTTAATGTTTTTTTCAGCTTGCTGTTGATGAGCAGCAGAGTTTTACAGGGGAAAGAATAATCCTTAAATGGAAAGAGGCACTGCTAATAGTTCTGCAACACTGAGCCTCACTTGGAAACAAAAAAAAAAAACATTTTGCAGTTTCAATTTCTTGCTTCTCTGCTGAGCCCAGGTGCACCCTCATGCTTCTGCCATGGTGCTGCAGCTTCTTAGTATGCCCCTAATTCAGTGGAAGGGCATTGTGAAGTTATGGAGGAGCTGCTGTGCTGAAAATATGGGCAATCCACTTCCTCGGGTGATGGGTGCACGTGTATAATGAAGAAGTGTACCCTTGTACTACGTGGAAGAGTTGTGTGTTTTAGTTGGAAGCTGTATAGCTGAGCAGATCCTCGAAGGAGCACCTGGACAGCACATACAGTGCAGATGTTAATTAGGGAAGTGTGAGAGGGATAATTAGGGTAATGAAATGGTGCTGTTCCTCAGACAATGTGTTAAGTTGCTGTACTAAATGGATTCCCGCTGGGAAATGTCAATTCATTTACAGTTTATTTCTATATATGCTATTATCTTCTCATTCAAATTTAACAGCCTTCGGAGCAGTGGTTGTTGTCTGGCCTGGGCAGCTGGTTTGAGCCTGCCTTGTCCTGGCTTTGGCCTGTGGGCTGCCTTCTGGGTGTCAGGAATGGAGCCCAGGAAGTTTGGGGCTTTGCTTCTGCATCCGAAGGTTTGGCATCCCTTCCTTGCTTCCCTGCTGCAACACCTGCAGAGACTGTTGTCTCTTTATAGGTGGGTAACGGTCCCTGGAAATGGTGTCAGAATAGCTGGGGATGATGCCTCCTTAGTGGCAGCTGATAATCTCCTTTTGGCTTTGGTGAACCTGTGAGTTGCAGGTGTAAATAAATAAAGTGGCTGCGTAATTGGCTTCTCTGAGTCCTTTCTGCACCGTCCTTTTCTAATGAGCTTTTTAGCTATCTATCAATCTTTTCAGCTTTTTAATGATGGTAGACTTTCAAGATTTTAGGAATTTATTACAATTTTTTTCTCACTTGTATCGTTTGAGGTCTGCTGAAGTGTGGTTAGTGTCAAAGCTTGGCTGGGATTTTTAAGAAGTTCAAATGAGCAAAGAAAGTTTCTGGTATGGTGTACCCTGAATGGAGCTGAAGCTGAGGTCAAGATAGATGACTAGGAGATGACATTATTGACCAGAAGAGGTGGCTCTGAGAAAGTGTGAAGTTGGTTGCTGCTTCTGTGAGCTAGAGATAGGATGTTGGTGTGTTGAAGTATGTGATTTTTCTTATGGCAAAAAAAAAAGTAAGCTTTATAAGTAAAACTTCTGGCATATGCAAGTTATTTTGTCAAAAAGATACAGCTGTATTAATAAAGTATCGTGATAACTTTTATTGTAAATGAAGCATGTAAACCTCCAATGACTTGTCCACAGCCATTGTCTGATGCAAAAATAACTCCCTTGAAATGCTCTGTTTTACTCAGCTGCTTTGAAAATACATAACAAAGTGATTTGCACTTGTTCTTCAGGCTCCTGGAGGAATTGCAACACCCCTCGTTTATGGCCAACTTCTAGCTTTATACCTGTTGTATAACGACATGTAAGTGGCTTTTATTAATCTTTAACCTCAGATATCGGATTTGTTAATATTAGCCTGACCCAGATTGATATGTAGTTACTAGATTACTAACAGTCAGTGGTGTGACTAACAACATGCGTGAAGTAAATGCGGTCATCTTAAAATAAACAATTAAGATTAAAAACAAAAAAACCTACAACAACTAAATTAAGTCTTTCAACCTTTACTCTGTCAGGAAGAGTTCTCCTATGTTGGCACTTCCCTGCTCTCCCTGATCATAGGGAAACAAGTTGAGTTTTAAAAGTTGCTTCTGGAATTGGCTCCTTCGGAAAGTGTTGAATGTTTTAATGTTTTGACTTACAGCTTTTTAAGGCTGCGTTTGTTTTCTGTAAGATTGGAAGCTGCTGCTTGTGTCTAAAGTTATCCTACGGTACCTTAAAGCTTTCTGTATTAAATTATGAGGAACGTTAATAGTTTGAACAAGCTAAATGTGTATCTTGACCCTTCTGAATAAAACCATAGTCCTTTAAATGTAGCCTGATGGATTATTAAAAGTAAGAATTTGATTCTTAGCACTTAAAATTTTATTGAAATGGTTTTTATGTAGTCAGGCAGAGTAAATGACACTGCTGCAGATGAAGCCTGTCGGCTCGTTGGTCTAGGGGTATGATTCTCGCTTAGGGTGCGAGAGGTCCCGGGTTCAAATCCCGGACGAGCCCTTCTTTTCCAGGTTGGAACTAGATGATCTTGAAAGGTCCCTTGTGATCTAAGCTACTCTATGAATCTCCCAGGGCAAATTCCATCCTTTGTGAGGTTGTGTAGTAGGTTGATTCAAATTAATTTTGATCTGATATTATAGAACTGCGCCATTAACAGAACTTGTACCATTAATAAATGATAAATAATAGTGTTTCATTTTTAGCTCATGCTCTTACGTTTTTGTTTTATAATATATCATTACATTAGTATGTGTATATATTTATAAATACTCATAGACTGGTGGGGGGAGGTGTTCAAGAAAGGCACTGAGAAGTCTTTTAAACTTTCTTTAGGAACAATGCACGGTACCTTTGGAAAAGAATCCCTCCTGCTATCAAATCTGTAAGTACTTCATAAAATTCCAGTTGATACTAAACCCATTTTGTGTAAGCTTGAAAACAATGACTTTTTTCCTCTGTGAGGTTTCTGTTTAAGTAGCCTTGGGCTTGGTTCTATGCCATGAATACATGACCAGCAGGTGGCATGCTGGTCTTCCAAAGATCTTCAAGTTGCAAATCTGACTATTGCTTCTTTTCCTTTGCAAGTAATCTCATGACATAAAGTTCTCTAAATCTAGAGATTTTTATTGGAAAGCCTCATGATAAAGAGTAGTCAGCTGGAGGAAAGCAGTGACTCTGGTCTAAATATCTGATTCTGGGCTGCGGTTGCACTCCATGTGAAGATGCAGAATACCTTATAAATCAAATTATTATAATTTGATGTTAGTTGTACCATCAAATTTAACTCTCTGAAGACACTTCATTTTGCACTGCCTTTGGATCCAAGATGTGTTTTGAGGCTTTAGCTACTTAAATCAAAGATATTACTCTATTACCCACACTGGTGTTTGGTTATTCTTCTGGTAGAGTGGTTCATTCTGAACCTGTTGACCAATGTGCAACGCAGTAGAAGTAGCCCTTAAAACTAGTAGTGGGAAAGGAGTTGTAGTGAGCATGGTACCATTTTAAATGTGATCCACATTTGAGACTTTCAAGCTAAATTGTTTTCACTATGCAAACATCTGCACTCTGTAAAGCCTATGTTAAAGAAGGAGACGTCTCTTTGAGGAGAAAATAAGCTGTGCTTGTCCTTTGGCAACTCCAGTCGGCAGTCTGAGTACAAACTATCCTCTGTGGTTTTAGCTGCTTTGCCAGCCTCAATTGATACAACTGATACAACTGCTGTGAATTGATACAACTGCTGTGAGCAGACTTTGCTCATGTGGGTGGTAATCTTTGCAATGATAGTTATTAAAACAAGAGTTCCCATTGCTCCTCTCTTCATCATTACATGTATTGATATCTGCTTGCAATGGGGAAAGGAAGACAATAGGAATGAGTTTGTACAGAATGGTCATCGTAGAGAACAGACAACTCTGGATTAACTGTTTTTGTCACAACAGGCAAATGCTGAACTTGGTGCAGTTTGGTCAGTAGGACAAAGAATCTGGCAAAGAGACTTCCCAGGAATCTATACAACAATCAGTGCACATCAGTGGTCTGAGACTGTTCAACCGATCATGGAAGCACTCAGAGGTACAAACTGAACTCCTGCAGATAGCACATAACCTGATGTTATCTGTAGATGTTTTTGGCAAGTGACTACTTAGGATTGCTATAATCCAGTCTGGTCAAGGAATTTGCAAAGATTTTATTTTACTTAGAGGATGTTAGGTATTGAGTGTAAAAGAGAAGCTCACCACAAAAAGCTTTCGATTATACCTGACATACTTTTATCTATTGCATGTTGTTGTATGCTCTTCTTGGAATTTCAAATACAGTTTGTTTTATTCTGTGATAACATAGTGGACTACTAGATATACAACTTGATCAAACTCATTTAACCAAGAATGTTGGCAGCTTGGTTTGGCATTTCAGAACCTTGTGATGCTTATAAAAGTTTCTTTTCAAGGTGGCTTTAAACAAATAGTTTAGCACATATAGTCTGTGCAATACTAACATGCAAATAACCAGACTTGCTACTAGAGGGCACTACAGACTGCTAAGAAACTTCTGAAGTATTTTGCAATAAGTTTTCTGTGGTTTTTAGGAACTGCTTTGCAGATGCTTTGCTATCAAAGCAGACCTGGGGGGAAAAAGGGCATGATTAGTTGTAACTAATTGCTTTATTTCAATGATTTTTTTCATGATTTTCCTGGTTTTGAACATTTTGAGGCAGGTTTATTTCTAGTGGTGAATACCATCCAAAGCTGAGTTTCCCAAAGTGCAGTTTGCCTGTGAATGGTTGTGCCCAAATTGCATTTGGAGATGAAATGCTATCCCTGAGGGGTTTTCTCATGGCATAACCAAGCTGTTGTCTCTATCTGTGACACTTGAGACTTGAATAAATTGTTTGAAAGGAGAACTTTGAGGTTTTAGTGGTTATCCAAACGGGTTTTGTGCTGTTTGAATTGAAAACATTATCTCAGATTTCCTAGCTTTGGAGTTGACAGTATTTTTCTCTTTCTAGATGCAACTAGGAGGCGAGCTTTTGGACTGGTTTCTCAGGCATATACCTCAATAGTTGCAGATGATTTCGCAGCCTTCGTTGGGCTTCCTGTAGAAGAAGCTGTGAAAGGTACTTTGTATCAGTTCCTTGAGATTTCTGCGGGTGGTCAGAACTATAGAAGGTGGTAAATAGCAACATGTATACAACCTCAGAAATTATCGTAAAGAAAATTGGCAGTAAATAGTGGTAAATTGCTTAGCAAATAGGAGTTTGGGATAAATGCTTTACCACTGTTGTTTTCCTCTTCTGTGTGGGGGTGTGTCTAAGCAATTCACTGAACAAAAAGTGAAAGGTGAGAAGGCTCACGTGCTGTTATTCTAAAAGCTTGTTTGCTGAATCAAATGTTTAAATGCCCATAAGAAGTGTCTTGGGTTTGTAGCCGGGTACTGAGGTGCTTTTATTTTGGTCTTAGTGTGCATCTGTTTTGTTTCTGGCAGTTGCATAAGGTTTGTTCTTACAAATATAAAAACATGTCTTTTCAGGTGTTTTAGAACAGGGCTGGCAAGCAGACTTCTCCACCCGCATGGTAATGCCTAAAAAGCCAGGTAGGTGGAGCTGTTATTTCACTAGACATTGAATTTAACATTTTCTAATAATTAGATGCTAGTTTTTTAATTAAAATTTTGCATAACATTTTACATATTTTATGTGGACTTGCACAGCTGTGAAACAAGGAATGTTTATAAAGTGTAGGAAGTACAAATTAGTGAGTTTAGTTTAAGGTTACGAGCACTCTGGGTTAAACTAAATCCTCCAATTAACATTTTTAAACAAAAGCAGACAGGATATGCTACAGTTTCTCCTTCTCCTCCTCTGCTGTTGGCTCTGACTCGGTGGAACATAAGTTGGATGACCTCAAATGACATGTCTTAATTTAATAAAGATGAGCAAAAAATATACCATTTTTGAACCTGGGAACTTTTGTTAGGAGAAGCTGAACTTCAGGCAGGGATTTAGTAGATCTTTGTTCTGAGGACCTGAACTTGTTGGTATAATTTCCTTTGCTTTTCGACTCTCATGCTGTTAATAACAGGATTGACATTTCTGCAGAAGCACTTTTCCCTAAGGTTGTGTCTGAGGCTGATTTCTGTCTGAAACAAAATGAACATTAAGCTGAAGTGAAGGCAGAGATGTTTTCTCTTAAGCTGTATGGTACAGCTCTGGAAATAAGAGTCAAATTGGCACATAGCTAACATCTGTAAAGCTAATAGCAGGAGGAGGGAAGAATCTTCTGTATGTGCAGAATTCTTAGGTGTTCAGAGCCCAGAACATCTTATTAAACTTGTGTCAGGCAAGGTGCTGGAATTGTTTTCTCTGGGGAAGCATAACCAGCCAAAGTCCTGAGCTTTTTTTTTTTTTTACCTTCGACCAGTTTCTCTTTCCTTGAAGTGTTTGTGAAATAAGCTGTTTTAAGAGCTGCTTTCAGCTGGTACTTCTTCTAAAAATTGGTTGCAGAAACTACTATTGAGGCAAAAAGAGGCAGTTGTCTGTTTTGAAGCTGCATGTGGTGTTAACTGGATGTTGAACAACATCCAGTTGTTGAATTTTGTGCATTTTAACTCTGAAGTAAAACCTTGGCCTGAATAGGCCTAATCTTAATTACCTTTTTTAATGCAGTTTTGGCTTGATGTATATGATTGTTTAAAATCAGTGCAGTGGGTTAACTTCTGTTGTATTTTTCTATAGGTGTACTGGAAGCTTCCTTTAACAGATTTATTCCTTCATCAGGTATTTCCTGTTTGTGTACAGTTTACTTGCACATGTTGAAGACTTGCATGATTAATATAAAGAGTTTCATCAGCACTACAAAATATGACTTGAATCCTAGAGAATTACGTCCATCCCTTACAAATAAATGTAATTGGGCTACTTACACGTTTGTCTTTTTGTCTTACTATCTATCAATCTACATTTTAAGCAGTGCCCAAAATGTTTGCCAGAAGTGTCTAAAATGTAGAGGTTTAATTTCAAGCCAATTTGAAGGGCTAGTCTTGCTTTTCAAAGCCACTCTTTTGCTTGCCAGTCTTGTCTTAATGTGCATTTGTAGACCTAAGCAGTATGTTCCTTTTAACTCCATCTTGAATATTGCCTTTTAAGAAGGAAGATTACATTGCATTTATTATCTTGCTGTTTTTCAGTCATTTTTAATTCCTGACTTGCCTTAGTGGGCATTAACCACTTGTCTTCCAGTCTATCCTTACTCTCCTAAGCTAGCATTTATACAATTACCTGTACATGCGCTGCTTTTTTCCACAACCTGTGCAGTGTTTTTGTTAGTCATACAAACCAGTAGATTTATTATGTTCAATATGACAGCTTGTAAGGAAAGGAGCTGCTGAAGAGCTCCAGGAGTCTTTTCTCAAGTGGAGATACTGTCAATCCTCATTATTCACAGATTCCAGTATATGCAACACGTTTTCTGGAAGCATGCTGAAAGCTGGAACTTGTTACCTTTGCTGTTAGTAACTCTTGGACAACTTGATGTTGCAGATGACAGGAAAGTAGTCTGTCAGCTAAAGCTGTGTAGTTAAGAGAGCAAACTTAGGTATGTGCCCTGTCAGCATCTCATGTTTAAGCTTTCCTTGCTGCTGTGATGGATGGTTGATTTGCTTTCTTAATTTCATTAATGCAGTATTTGTTTTATTTTTCTAGAACCTGCTCCAGTTCCACCAATTCCAAATGAACAGCAGTTGGCCAGATTGACTGACTATGTGGCTTTCCTTGAAAATTGATGAACCTGCTTCTTTGTCTAGCGCAACTTGGGAATCCTGTGTACTGACAGTTCTAGAAATCTAAGACCTATTTTGTATTTGTTAAATGTTGCAGCATCCCCTTTCAAATGTGTAAAGTATACAGTGTATGTTATCCTAGTTTGTTTTGCCAAAGCCAAGCTAGCAATTGAAACAATCCTTTAACTTCTGTAATACTTGTTTAGTAGGTACACAGCAGTATTACCCAGTAGGTTTTCTATTTTTACTGACTTGTAGCCAAGAGATGCAGAACTTTTTTCAGGTGTATCAAAAGTGAAGAAGAAAATCTTGAGTAATGAGACAGGTTAATGGTATGAGGGGGTTAATGTTACTTGGTTACACGCTTCTTTGGTGAGCACTGCAGTGCTTAGTGCAGGTCAGTTGCTGTTCATCTAAAGTACAAAGTGACAGACTGCTCTACCTGCATTTGTAGAGAATGTTCTGATGAAACAGTAACAAAGCAACTTACAGTAACTCTTTTGGATGTCTTTGACAATTTTCTTATAGTTGATCTTTTTTTTCCTTGTTGGTCTCTGTAGTTTAAATCTTGTTTTGATTGAGATCTCACGTTGGGCATGTTTTTGTGACGGAATGATTGGAGTCTTCTAAGGAAAGGCAAAGGTTTGCTTTGAGGAATAAATGTTTTATTTCTGAAGGTTTTATTTTTCAGTACACATAGGACACTAGGTATTTTGCTTGGAAACCATATACCTTCTCAAAGCCTGTCATGGTGTGGTTCTTTCCAGTACGGTGAACCTGGATCTGCTACGAACAGCTCTCACCTGCCTTTAAGCTTACTTTTCTGAATTACTTCTGCAGTTATGGAAAGGACTTTAAAAAAAAAAAAATCAGCTACCTAAATCAGATCAGTTTCCCTGAGTAGAGAGGCCAGTCAGGAGAAGGAGAATTTTGTGCTGCAATGTCAGTTTGAGGAATAAATTTCCTATACCAGAGCACTGCGTAAGCTGAGAGTGGATTTTAGAAACAAAAAGATGAGTTGCATTCCCAGGCTTTTTACTGTTCTTATGATGGTAAAGACTGTGGAAAACAGTGGTGCTTGAAAGGGCAGTGCATGCCATCACTCACTTCTAATCCCCCTTTTTCAACATCATGTTTAGTGGTTTGTTGATGTCAGGTGTGCTCTATTATGATTGTTTTTCCAGTGTGCACTACCTACTGTACATTCTCTTGTTGGGGGGATGTGTTAGCAGGGAGGAATTCTAAACTGTGCACTGCTGCTTTGAGAGCTCCCTTTATATGTAAACATTTAGTCAAAATGATTATTTATTTGAAACTAACCTAAGACCTGGATTGCTAAATATGATGCAAACTTATCTTCAGTGATATTAAAGAATGTGTTTACACTGACCTTGTGTATCTCGTTTTTAATTTTCTTCTGAGTGCAGTTCTGGTTTGGCTTGTTTTTTTCAATGGATTCTGATTGGCCTAATTTGAACAGGGCTAGTTAAAGATTAGTGCTTTGTCTAGACAGGTGTTTAGAACAACTTCATGTTTATGTGGAAAATTAAAATACTAGCCTTTATGTGTTATGTAAAACGTACAAAGGTGTAAAGCACTTGAACTAAGTGAAAATCTTCCCTACTGCGTGTATATATTGGGCAATACTGTTGGAGTTTTTTTGTGGATGCTGGTAATCTGTGTCTTAAATGTAGTAGTTGGATTTCTGTGCTCTGTCCAGTTTTATCAAGCTAATCATTTTGAGATAGTGTCTGGTCTGCTGCAGAAGTAAAGGTGATTTTAAGTTTTTGGTGTGCAGTTAACACATTTCATGCCTGGAATTCTATGCTTCTCACCATGCTGTTCTGTTTCATCATCTTTACCATCTAAGCAACTCCAGAGTTTTCATCTTCATTGCCCTTATTTGTGCATACTGCCACAGTACCAGGCTGTTTTGTTTGTTTCCAATCCTTCTTAAGATTGCCTTTGTTCTAACATCACTTGAGCACTGCTCTATTCTCAAAACAATAGTGACAGTTATTTCAACATCTTCAGTTTCAACAGTGAAAACTAGTTTGTGCATCAATGCACGTTCAGGGTTTTTTCTCCTCTACTTAGTGTAATACATGCATGGGTAACAAATGCACAGTGAACAAGTAGATAAAATTCAGTATTTTGAGGTATTATCTCTGCAAGCAAAGTTCGTGATTAATTTTTATAATGTTTACATTCTTGCCTTGCTAGTGTCAATATAACAGGTTTTGTGGTGAATAATAGTGGTTTCCATCATGAAAACTAGCTCTGCTACTAAATCTGTTACCTACATGGGAATATTTTTCTATGTTATACTGTTCTTCCTGGGGGGGGGAAGGTACATATGAAACTGCCTGCAAAACACAATCCCATATTTCCTCAATACTTTTTTCCTTTTTCCCTTCAGTGCAAATGCCATTTGATTCTCTTGTATGGATACTAACCAGCTCTGTGTTGCTGTTCAGGCTTAAGTGAGCAGGTGAGGAGTAGACTGAATTCTAGTGTATCTAGTTCTGTGATGGAATCTTAAATGTTGGTGAGGTAGGGATATTAGATCCAAATAAAATGCTGTACTTAATCTGAGCGAGGCAAATGGTACAAATACTGAATTGGTGAGGCACTTGAACAGGTTGCATAGAGAGGTGGTGGATGCCCAGTCCTGGGAGACTTTCAAGGCAAGGCTTGATCAGGCTCTGGGCAACCTGGTTTAGCTCTGCATGTCCTTCTTCATTGCAGAGGAGTTGGACTAGATGACTTTTAACGTCTCTTCCAACTTTTAGGGATTCTATGATTCTAATTGATGTTTTTTTTTAGAGTAAAACTGGAATAGGTCTTAATTTACTCTAGCGACACAACTTAAAACAAATGCCTTTGGAGAATATTGTTGATAACTGTCATGAGACCTTTAAGGAACTTGCTTGGCACGTATTTAGCTAATGAAGCCAAACTTAAGTGCTCTTAAAAGCAGTGATCAACTGATTCACAATACCCCCAAGTAGGGAATTTATAGCCAGTGCCAAGTGTATCTTAGTCTTCTGTGGAGATTAGTGCTGTCATGCATGGTTTGTTTTCTGAGCTTAACTATGCCTCAAAGTGGGGAAGAGGACTAGCTCAGAGTACTATGAAATGATGGAATTTAGTTTTAAGGTATTGGATCAGGAAGCTTGGATTTACAGCAGGTAAGTAATGAAATTGACAGTTGGGTTTAGTGGCTGAAGGCAAGTGGGATTTTTGCATATTAGCAGAGGTTCCCTGGGTAGAAAGATGAATACTGTTAATATCATTGCTTAATTAATTTTCACTGGACCAGGCTGCTGGGCGTGGTTGTGGATTTTCCTTCTCTGGAGATACTCAAGACCTGCCTGGATGCCCACCTGTGCAGCCTGCTGCAGGGAGCCTGCTTTGCAGAGGATTGCACTTGATCTCTAGAGGTCCTTTCCAACTCCTGCAATTCTGTGCTTCTGTAATCTTAATCTTATTAGGCAGTTTCTCAATGCCATGAGGAAGCTGTCCTTAAAGCTATTGTTAAGCTAGGAGCTTGGAGCTCTTGTAAAGGCAGCAAGTAGCCTTGGTACAGGAACTACTTTAGCCTTTCTCTAATCCATGTTTGTGAGTGTCTCTACATTCTTGAAAGGTTTTGTAGAAACTTATTGAAGGTGTAATTAAAAAACAATGGCACGCCATTGAAAAAGTTGAAATTGCACATCTTTGTTTGAAAAAAAAAGTTCCTTTCTGTTCTTGGCTTGGGCCCATTTTGTTCTAAATTACTGCAGTCTCAAAGGGGTCAATAATCTTGCTGAATGGAATTAGTCCATCAGATGTGATCTACATTAAAAGATTTCAGTTCATACTTTCACTGCTTTGGCAAACATAGCTTTGTGCTTCTTTGTTCAGAACTCTGTCCTGGTAAACAGCTTGTGTAAATAATTTCCTATGCATCTTCTGTCACTTGACTACTTACCTGGGCTACTTTAACCCTGTGCTTGCTACTTGACAGTGAAGAGGCAATGTTTTTGTGGTCTCATTTACTTTTAAGATGAAAGCAAGTAATGCAGGTTTTGGAGTTCTTCCAAACACTTTTTTGTCTGCAGAGCTGGAAGTCTGGAGTGGGAGGACCTTTGGATCAAACCACTGGGAATTCAGTTGGGAGCAGAGATTTTTTTTTTTTGAAGGATTTGGGAAAAAAAAGAATTCCATTTCAACTTTGTTTTCCATTTTCATCTGCATCCCACATGTAACTGCACTTTTCTTTGTTGTTGCATTAGCTTCTCTTATGTAGGTCAGTGATCCCTTTCCATTTTCTGTGTTGAATGGAACTGTAATATCTTTAACTCAAAGATTAGCACTGTTTGGAAAGGAATTCTGTTTGGTTGCAGAGTGTGTCTCCCTGCTGAAGATCCTCATGGAAGTCTTCCTGATCTTGAAGAACAAAGCTTAGTAGATATTTTAGGATGTGATCATAGCTGTTCGTAACTCATTTTACTGCATTCTCCTTTCATTTTCCTGTAGGAAAAAATGCCTTACTTGGTGTTGCATGGGAACAGCACTGATGTTGCTTTATTATCTGCAGCAAAATCCAAGCGCACTCTGCTTAGCTGATGTTCTATGTTTTTATGATCTGGATGGATTTTGAACTGCAGGTTTTTCTTTGTTGCTTCTCTGTGCTGTGTGGGCAGTGATATGCTACTGGCCAGTCCAGTTTCTGAGCACTGGGGAAGTTCCTTTTATGGGCAGAAAGGTCATCAGCCCTGCATGGTGCAAACTATCCTCAGGTGGGATGAGAAGTGATTGTGGTTTAAGCTTGTTCTGGTGGTTGCTTTTTGTAAATAGGAGGCCCACTGTGCTTTGGAGGTCTTTAGCTGCTTTTCTTCCACCCTAAATACTTTCCAGAACTTCTCAAATGAATACTGGAGACTATGCAAGGTAGTTGTAAGCCTTCTGCCTAAGCAGAGGAGAGTGCTAATGGTGTTGTCATTAGGTCTATCCCAGCAACCTGGTCAATGTGCAATAAAACCTAATTGGGGAAAGTAGGAGAAAACTGGAAAAAGATTGTGGGTGGTTGGTTTATTCTCCCTATGTCCCTCCCTGCTGGAGCTGGCTGGGCCATCATCCAAGTGGCATGCTGGTGTTTCCTTCCATAGCCAGGAGGAACTATCAGGGCTGGCTGGCTTGGCCCTTCCATTTCCATAGCCGCAAACAACTCAAAGCATCTGCTGTAGAGCCTGTCTTTCTGGATTGACAGAAATAGTCCTGAAGTCTTTGTATGATGTTGGTATTAACAAACATAATTTAGTTGTTCTTTAAAAGTATTTACTCGTATAATAGTAAAAAGAAAGGGCTCAAGATTTTACTCTGGGCTTAGCCTTGTGAAGACTATAGTTTGAAAGATATTGTGCAGCTCCACCACGAAGCTTTCTTTTTCAGATCTGTTCCATTTACTCATTCTTGGAACTTTTTTGTAATTTAGTAAATGAATGACTAGCTTCTTTGGTCTATTTATGAAAGTTAAAATAGAAGCTTAAATTTGTTTATTACAACTCAAATGCTTGTGTCAGAAGCAGTGGAAACCAAAAGGAAATGGTTATTCTACTAAGAAGTCTCAGAGTGCATAAATGTTGAGGTAATGGTCTACTGTACTTTGACAACGGGTATCTTAAATCTGAGAAACAGTGCACTGGGTGCTGGTTATGAACCTTATGGCTTTATATTTTAGAGCTGATGTACTGGAAAATAATGCTAGTTATTATCCACCTGGCTGCTTTAACAATCCAATGCACTGGAGTTTTGTAGCGCCAGCTTGGGTTGTCGTAGACACTGCTTCAAAACAATAAAACTTGCCTTTTTCAAGTGTCAAGCAGATGTTAGAAAAAGAAAAGAGATGGCTTTGCAGTCGGCAGCCAATAGATAATAACAAGTGAAAGGCAAATGACTTTCAGGTCTGTGGTGAGAAACAAGCTTAAAAATATTTTCGTTTCTAGCTTGGCTAACTTACTACTTTATTACTGTACTCGTTTTGAGCAACAGAAAGTAATGTGCTTTCCTGGTTTCCTATTTTTTAAAGTTGTTTATTAATGCTTTCACAGCAAAGAATTCCAGGTGGGTTGCTAGGGCTGTGCCCCACATCTCAGTGTAAATAATGTGAGAGAACTTCTGCAGTAGGAATGGCATGTGTACAACTGATTTTGAAGTTTTGCAGTACATGTGGATGTCTTTCTCTTGTACTCTTGCCCTGAGAATGTGTTCAAAACAGCCAAGGAAGAGGGGCTTCTACAAGTAGGAGCCCAGTTTTTGTTCTGTGTGAGCCTTCTGTTTTGTTGAGATAGAACAAACAGTGCTGAATCACAACTAGTATATTACTTTTTGTATTATAACAGCTCATCCAAACTGAGGTTGATGTAAAAGTATGTGATGAGAATCCTGAGTTAAAAGGACTTGTAGATCACTGACTGCACAGAGAACAGGGCTTGACTTCTGATTCCCAAGGTAGGACACATTCCCTTGTCAGTGTTTTTAATCTGACAGATGTTTGAGGTATATGAAGCCTGTTTTATTGCTTTGTCTTTGTTTTTGGACCTGAACCTGCTTGAGGAAAAGCGCACAAGCTTTGAAGGCAGTCCTTTACTTCTGAGCTTCGTGAACTCAGGAAAGGATGATGGCACACACTGTGCTTTCCTGTACTAATTGGGATCTCTTTCTAGACTTTGAGTGTATGAGTAAACTTGTGGGACTTCTAACTAACAGTACATAGTGGAAGTCTCATTGTGTAACACATTCAGACCAAACACAGGGAACCGTGCAAGTATTTTTCTGTTGTTCCAACTCATGCTTATAGCCAATTCCTGATTTAATTCTGAAACAAAGGACATATAGGCACACTTTACTTATACTCTTTGAGTGAGATTGCTGATGAAAATGCAGGAAAAGCTGTTTACAGAGGAAAAAAAGGGGGGGGGGGATGGGGCAGCTGCCTTCTAATAGCAAATAAAAATGCTCTCCAGTGTGGAGAGAATGTATAGGAGTTATATCTGAGGTTATAAAACCATAAAGGTCATGGATAAGCTGAATACAAAGCTTCCAAAAGTTTGCTGAACCTCTAATTCTAGAGGTAGGGAAGACTTGGACACTTTTTTAAAGTAGATGAAGCATACTTAGGTACAGCTTTGGGAATTTGTTACTGCAGGTGAATCAGGAGGCAGGCAATTTTTTTATCTGTACTCAATAGATTACAGGTATTCAAGTTGGTAAATAGGAAACACACAGGTGTGCCTACTAACTGCCCAATTCTAGTGGTTGCTGGAGGAGTCTGAGAAGATCCACTGAGATCAGCCAGGCATAAACAGCATCTCTGATACCATGTAAAACAGGCTAATAGGTTAGAATGACCTTTGGTCTGACTCAGTGTGGTATTTCATGTGTTCCTGTCCTTTTGAGCCCTTTTATCATAGTAGTGCATTCATCTTGCCATCTTTTAGTCTTCTCCAAGCATTGTTTGATGTTTTACTTGGCTGGTATCAGTAATGGCATGGGAGTTCTTGAGACTTGTGAAAAGTGGTATGGAAATGAGTTGTGAAGTTCTATTGTCCTTGGGGGATACTGGTTGTAATGAAGTGCGTGCTTACATTCTGACAAGTCCAAGAACCTTTCTTGTTTTCTAACAGGTTATTTATTAGATTACTTGCTAGATTTTACATAAAAAGCATCTAGCCATAAGTTCAGGCAGTCAGTGGATGAAAAGCTTCCTTTAGAGCAAAGGATGTGAATCGTTGATTTGTGTGGTGGATTGTAACGTTTTTTTGCCTCCCACAGTACTTCCATATTCGTGGCCCTTTAACATCTGGTTAAGTTCAAGATTAGTAAATGCTCCCATGAGATCCTGAACTTCAAATTCTACTTTCATGTTAAAAATGCTGGCTGTTTTCAAGACAAATCTCTAATTATAAGGGACTATGAAACTTTGATTAACTATTATAGGCCCATGCTGAGGTACTTAGTGTAGGTTTCTAAGCCAGATCATTAATGCAGGCTGTGATGTGTAACTTCAAGTAAAATCAGAAGGTGAGAACTTCTCATATGCTACTTTAGATATTTAGAGAGGAAAACGTAGGTCAGTGGGAATTCCTCGGATGCTGTCCAAAGGTTTGGAGTGTCTCTAAGCGTTAATGTTGGGAAAATGCTCTGTGACCACAGGAAAGTCTCCTAACCTTCTGACACTCTAGTTCTTGAGCAGTTTTCAGGGGCAGTCAGAGAGAGTGGGAACAACTTGTATATTCCAAAAAGTTCTCATCACCCCCCGCCACCACCTTTGCTGCTCAAAGTAACTCAACCAAACCATGCGTTGTGTGTGTCCAGTCCTTAGTTAGCTTTGCAATAGCTGATTCCCATGGTACAGCCTTTTGAAATGCTAAAGGAGGGTTTTAGCCAGATCCATTCTTTCCTGCTTTTGGCTGCTTGCCCAGCTCTCAGCTGTTCTAAGGGTTTAAGGGAAAACAGCTGAGTTGTCAACTGATCATGAGGAGACCTGTTTGAATACTGGAGGTGAGTGCACCTTTGGAAATAGAAAAAAGAAGAAAAACTTCTTTTTTAATGCATACAAGTTAGCTTGAAGACTGCAGTAAGAATGACCTGAGGGCTGGATAGATGTGGCTCAGCTGACACAAGTTTCCAAGCTAGCTGATGGTCTCGAGTAGGACAAAGTGGGAAAGTGGCTTTTGAGTGCTTTTAGAACATCAAGGAAAACTTGTTTTTCATGTAAGAACGAAATTTGCCTCTAGGCATGTTTTGGAAAAGCTTCTAAAGACCACCAACAGTACTAGAACTGAATGGAAGTCTTAGGACCGTGAGACTTGTAGAATAAATCCTGGATGGCTGTTAACATGGGAAAAACCTGTAAGCAAGCTTATTTTATGTATTTTTCAGTTGTTTGGATACAACCTTGCTACAGAGGGACAGATGCATTAAAATTCCACGCTTGCCTTACGGTTAGTTATACCCAAAGTTAATCACAGTGACTTTTAACTGCCTTAAGACACATACATCTTCACTGTAGTATCTTCAACTAGTACTTTGACCCAAGCTTGTAGTTCAAAAGATGCTATGAAATCAGCAAACTAGCAGAGAAAAGGAGGCTGACACTGACAGCTTGCTCTTGTGAGCACCCAAGTATTTTGGATGAAGTCTCTGGTCTTGTTTGTTTTCTTGATGCCTGGAAGTGAGAGGCCTGGGCTGAAAGTTAGTTCTACTGAAGGCAGCAGTCATGGCTTTGCACAACTTCAGTTGTGTGGTGCAAAAAAAATCTAGGGCTTTCACTTTCAGCAGTGTCAGTTTGCAGCTGGGGAAGAAGAGGGGGAGAGCTGGCCATTATTGGCCATTATTGTGAAATGCCTACTTCACTTTGGGATGCTTTTGTAACGCTTAAGTGAACTTTATCCCTTGAGATTATTTTTCTTAGTAGAATTTTCTTGGAAAAAACACTGCCTGTAAGCCAAACACTACCAATTTTACCTGAAACAATGCAAAACCAGTAGCTTTTTCCATCTTCAAGACTTGTCCAAGTACCATAATTCAACCGAGGCTTTGAAAACTCAGCGGACTTCACACTGAGTTTGTGAATCTGAAAGATGGATGATCTTCAGTATTTGTTGCAAAAGACTACAGCTCAAGCTCTTAGTTGAGAAATAAAAACTGGTAAGGTCACACTTAATGGCTTCCTTTCAAATTGGCCTGTTTGAGAGGCAAAGCATGAGGAAAGGGGAAAAAACGAGCATGCTTCTGGTAGCCTGTGAGGCTGTATGGTTTATAAAGAATCTGCAGGCAGGTAACAGGTGATTTTACTGACAGCTTTCTGAGGATGCTCTTGAGGCTTCATCATGGCTTTTTTTTTTTGTTAGATGGTGAGAGCATTCTATTTCTTCCTCACATAAGGGGGTAGCTATGGAGCATTTAATCACTTGCTGTGATGGATCACTCCCATATGGTCTTGGAAAGTCTGTCCGTGTGCATGAAGCAAATGGATGTTGAATTATGTGTGTTAACTGCTCTAATGTCTCTTTTTTGCAACATGCTACCCCGTGCATAGGAGATTTTTACTCCTTTGGTTTGTGGGTGATTGCAGACATGCCAGCTAAGTGCTGTAAATAATGTCAGTGAGTCTGCTGCTCTTTCAAGGGAGCTTTAAGCTTTTTATGGATTAACGTCATCTATAGGCAGCATTTCCTTGAATTTGCAGGATACTTACGTAGAAGTCTGAGTAAGGATGGATTATTTCAAGTTCTGATGATCGTGGTATGGCAGAGTAAGGCAAACCAGGGCTTGCAGAGCTTATTTGCTACCACCAACTTTCTTTTTCTAAGAAATGAGAGCTGAAGCATGGGGAAAACAGGCTTTGGTCTGCTGTGGATGTCCAGTATGGGACAGAAGGTCCTGCAGTAAGCATTACAAAGATGCTGTTTATGTTCTCACTGGGAAGTGGCAGTGAAGGAAGAACAATTAGGGCAACAGCATTATTTCTGTTAGAGGTCATCTGGTTACCTGAAGATACGAGATTGCAGCTTCACTAAGTTTACTCCAGTTAATTGATTCACAAGTAAATTGGTTTCTAAAACAGTCCAAAAACCAAACTGTGGCTTTTGAGTATTTGCTGAGGGATGAGATCAGTGAATGTTTGATTTGCTTAGTTTAGTAGCCGAGGGAACAACCAGGTCTAATAGTTGGAAGCAGTCTATAGAGATCGCATGTGATGAGTTTTTTCCTTTAGATGGTGAATGAGGACTCTTGTGGTCTATCAAGACCTTTTGGAGCACGTTGTTCAGTTGATGTGCTGTGACACAACAGGATAGCTGGACTCGGTGTGAGAAATGGTCTGTGCCAGAAGCAGGGTCCTGACTGTGTAAGTTGAGTTACATCTAGAGCTTATTCCTCCTTGATGTTAAAGCAGCTCATCATAGTTGTTCTGTCACACAAGCAGTGATTTGTGTGTGGACTGCTGAGATTGCTATCAGCAGCTGGTGTTTCTGCTGCTGTATATCTGGAAAGAGAAGCTGTCAGGGAGTTTTTCTTCCCTTCCTGGACAACTTTTCTGACAGGTCATGGCGTATTACTGTAATCCAGAGGAGGGCCAAGAAGATGATCAGAAGACTGGAGCACCTCTCCTACACATACAAGTTGAGAGAGGTGGGCTTGTTCAGCTTGGAGAAAAGAAGGCTCCAGGGAGACCTCATTGCTGCCTTCCAGTACTTAAAAGAAGCTTACAAGCAGGAGGGGGACCAACTTTTTACACAGCCTGATAATGATCAGACAAAGAGGAATGGCTTTAAACTAAGAGAGGGAAAAACTAAGTTGATGCTAGAGGGAAACTTCTTACTGAGGGCATGGGAAGGCCACTGCACAAGCTGCCCAGAATAGTTGTGGGTGCATCATTCCTGAAGCTGTTCACAGCCAGGCTGGGTGACTGCCAGCCTGATTTAGTACCTGATTTAGTGATTGACAACCCTGCCCATGGTTGGAACTAGATCTTTAAGGTCCATTCCAACTTGAGCCAAGTGTAAGTATAAGCACCACAGCAGACTCTTTTCTAGTCTTGTTTGTTCCTGAATGCGCAGACGTGGATGTAGAGGATAAGCAGAAAAGGTGCAGGTGGGAGTTGTAAGCAGACAAGACTTTTTCTGGAGTAGCTCCAGTGCGAAAGAGCCAAGATTAGCAAGATGAGAATCAAAAGGAACTTCATGGAGATTTCTTTTTTTTTCCCATTTGGATGCTGCTAAAGGAGTCACGGTACAGTTGATGAACCTGAAAGAAAAACATGCTTTTATGTGCCAATGGGTAGGGAAGGAGTGAACCTATTGTTCCAAGTTCTGCCTGCTCATTCAACCTGCTAGCTTTTTCTTGAGTAGTTCTGTTCAGCTCAGTGAAGAACAGGCACCCAGATGTTATTCTGCCCAGGCAAGAAAGCAGTTCTGAACTCAGCTGGATGATGCAGTATTTACTGACTTGCTCTTTTTCCTATGAGAAATTTTAGGGGCAGCCAGATCTTTTAGTCCTTGTTTGTTCTGCAGCGCAAGAGATCTTGATGTGAAAGAAATCCAAGCCCAGCTGAAGGAAATAAAAGGAGGTTTGCTCTTGAATGCAGAGTGAGAATATGTTCCTGAGTAAAAACAAATTGAACATTAGCTTTAGTGGGTAATAGCACAGTTCTGGGTCTTGTTGGTAACTTACAAGGTGTGGGTTGTGTACAGTCAGAGCGACTTAGTTCTGTGTAGAGGCTTCTCTTCTGTGTCAGCATAGTGAGATGTCACTTGACATTTAGCCCTGGTGAAACTCCAAGTTCAACAGATCCAAATGCAAGGTGTTGCACCTGGGTCATGGTAACCTCCACTAACAATACACTCTGGGAGGTGTAAGGATGGAGCACAGCCATGATGAAAAGGACCTTGGGTGCTGGTGGATGGCAGCTGGACACGAGTCAGCACTGAGCCCTCACAGCCCAATGAGGGCTCCATCAAAAGCAGTGTGGAGGGAGGGGATCTGCCCCTCTGTGCTGTGAGACCTCACCTGGAGCGTTGCATCCAGATGGGGACTCCTCAGTACAGGAGGGACGTGGACCCATTGGAATGTGTCTAGAGAAGGGCCACAAAAGTGATTTGAGAGATGGAACACCTCTCCTACAAGGACAGGCTGAGAGAGCTGTGGCTGTTCAGCATGGAGAAGAGGTTTTGGTGAGACCTGATAGTGGCCTGTCAGTATCTAAAGGGAGGGTTAAATCAGAGATTTCATTTCCAGACGTGCTATGAAATGCAGGTTTTCTTTTCTCCTCCGCTAGCAGAAGCTGGAAACACTCTGCAGTGGCAGCAAGAAGCCAGTAGGATATTTCAACTGAGCTAATGTCTGAGGGAGGAAGGGAAGCATCTTCTGCTGTCTTAGATACATGTTTGTTTTAAATCTTTTGGCCTCAGCAAAAGGCTGAAAAAGAACAGTGTGTTTCTGTAGTTTCCTAGGACTGTCTAGCCTCGGGGGCAAGAGGTCTCTCTTCAAAAATCATTTCCTCTTTAGTTTATCTCCTAGGAGTTTCATCCAGTTCTCACTGTAGTCAATTACAGGTCTTCTGCTGACTTAGTCCAAGTTGACTTGGATCAGCAATTGTAATTTTAACAATGTGGAGGAGTTTAATAGAATGGACTAATTCATGCTTCAAAACGAGCCATGTGTGCTCTGATGTGGCAAATAAAGTGAATTGTTCTTCCAGCTGCTCTGAGCACGAGTCGTAATATTGACTTTGAGACTATAAATGTCACTGTTTCTTTTTCATTAGAAGTAATAGATAATCAATCTTGATGCTTGCTGCGGGCTACTGGAGAAGTAATGGTTGCCCCATTTTTTTTTTTTCCACAGAAGCATCTAAATCTTTACTACAATACTTTTTTTTAATTTAAAGCTACTTAACTGCTTTTATTTTAGCAACTTCCCTATAGGAATAACCCATTTCAGGATGGGTTCTATGATCCCATCTGAGACATTGCTCCACGCTGACAAGTTAGGAAGGATATGGGAGTCTTTTCAAGCTGACAACGTTTTCACCCTTGAGCAAAGTCTAACTCTAACTTATACCTATCCAACATTCAGGACTTAGTATTTGATGAGCTTTTGTGAAGCCGTAGTTGTTTAGGGTACTTTGTTTGTAGCTTTTTTTTGAGAGCAAGACTATTTATAAGAACAGGTCTAATAATAACAAATAATACCATCTTAACAAAAAAGTCGTATAGAATGTATTTCCAGCTTATTTGACGTTCACTCCTGTAGTTAGTACTCAAAATACCTGGCTATAGGAAGGCTGCTGCAGCAAGCACAGTCATAGTGGGAGTGCATTGCATTTAGCAAGGGTACCTTTTAAAAAACAGAAGTTCAATAAGGAAGGTGTGTTTTTTAAGCTGTGATGCCTCAGTGCCTGTCCTGGAAAGCACTGAGGTACCTGGTTGCAATGCTTGTACCATAGGGGTGGGTATTCTCTCCTCTCCAAGTGACCTAACATGATTAAATGTATAGCGAGATCTTTAGGAAGCGAGGCAGAGCATATGGGAATCCATGAAAGTTGGGGAAAGTACATTAAAGTGCTTAGTCTTGTTACCCAGCTTCTTCCAACATCTTTGCAAATAGTGACTGTGAGTCATTCTAAAGCCTTGTCATTTTTCCTGTGGTTAAGAGTTCCCAGACTTTTGTAAGATGTGTCCCATTAGAAGCATGGATCTTCTCCAGCTTCTGTTACAGTGATCTAGGCTATTATAAACAAAAGTCAAGAAACCTTTTTACAAAATATACATATAAATTAGCACTGACACAGACAAGGTAGATGTCAAGAATGATTCACTCGCATGGAACTCTCAAACAAGAACTCACTTATATGATGCTATCTGAAATAGATGTACTTTTTTGTGCCCTGGTATAGCACATACTGAATACTGTTTTGCCTAGGCTCAGTGTGGAGCCAGATGTTGAATTATATCTCACTCCCTAGCACCCCCCGTTCTCTTCCTTTGGTTAGTTAGGATGTCAAGGTTCATTATTCCCCAGATTATTTCCCTATTCTTTAGGGAGCAGGCATAATAAATCTTAGCAGGGTGAAAATTTTTTGTAAATCTTATCCGAAAAGTAGCTTTTTCTTAACAGTAATGTAAAGCAAAACAAGTAAATCATGAAACAGGACCATATTGTGATTTCTACTTGGAAGGTCTGATGTGGTGCTCTTGGAACGGAACAGGAATTGGCCATGCAATCTACATCTTGAGCTCCAACCAGACAGGAGGTACAGTACGTCTTCCAGAGCGTGCAAGACAAAAGGTGGAGTTGTGTTCCCACTGAAGCTGTAGAAGACTTCTCTACTGGCTTCAGAGAGAATAAGGAGCCACCTCGAGTCTAGCACAACTTCTAGGCAGCACATCTGGCCACGTGGCAAGGGAACTGTGGTAAGGAACTGTGCAGGCTCTGTTTGGAATATGCTAAGTGACTGCCTGAAGCATATGAAACAGCAGAGGAAAAAGGGAAGTGAAAAGGACGTATTTAACCTTTTTTTTTTATTTCTCAGTTTTGTTGGAGAAGGAGTTGCTGTTCTTCCTTTTTGCCTCTGAATTTAAATCTTGCTATAAAGATGTGTAAAGTCCCCAGGCATGGAACCAAAAATACTCTTAACAGGGAATTAAACTTCAGAAACGTTGGCATATCCAGCATCAGATCAATTTAATGACGTGCCACAAGACAACTTTCTTCCCTGTTGCATCATCACAGTGGCAGATAAGTTTTCTTCCAGTAAGACTCCATGGGCAGCAGTCATGCAGCTGAAGGAGTGAATTAAAAGAAAAAGCTCTCAACTCCAAGGAAAGTCTTCCTTCTCAGGGTTATCAGAGCACTCTCCTTGCACGTCACATACAGCAGGCAGGCCTTAAACAACTCTGGCTTCTTTTCCATGGAGTATCAGTAGTAGAATTTGATGTGCTGCTCAGAGGTTCTTCAGCATGTGTCTTTGACAGCCAATGTATTTTAGCTGTTTGTATTCTGTATTATTGCTACATTTCGCAGAGGTAACCTCAGCACTCACTGCTGCACTGTTTGCATTGTCCCACGTAGTGGAGTGGTCTACTCTGTCGTAAAATCAGTCAGTGGGAGGAATATGTGAGGAAATTCAAGTCCTCGTGACATTTCAACTCCTGTAATTGCAATACAGTAGCTCTTGGTGAATTGTTTAGTTAGGTAGACCTAGATAACTAAAAACTTAAACATGTTAGTTGCAGACAAAGGCAGAGAGAAGTTGAGTATGAAATGTGATGCTTAATATTCCCACCCAAAGTCTGTGATTGACAGACAGGAGAGGTAGAAAGGCATATTAAAATGCTTTTTTTTTTGTAGCACTTCTCTCTCTTAGTTAAAAAAAAAAACACATCTGACAAATGACATTTAACTGATTACTCTGGACCCTTATCTATCTCAGGTACATCCTTCCATGAGATGGATATAGCCAAAGGATCCTGGGATAGGAGCTCAGAATGGAAGAGACAGTATGCTCCCAGAAATCTCTTGGTGAGGTTATCAACTCAAGAGGCTTGCATTGTATTTGAGATCCAGAGTAGAGCAGATTTTCATTACATCATGAGCGCTGTTCCAGTTTCATAACCACCACAGCATGCTGGTTGTACATCAAGTGAAAACCCTTGTAGTTCAGCAGCTCAGAGTTACTTTTTATGCTTGCAATATGCAAAGGAACATGAAAGGCAACCTTCTTTTTAAAACTCTAGCTTGTATTCACATAGAGTTAGGGTTGGTTGCAAGCTGTGTGCTGAGCCTGTTTGATTACCCATGGCATCCTTGTGTCTTGCAGCTCAGTAGCATGCTGGTGAATGAATCAGTGGGGAGGAGGGCTGTAACTTGTTGTGGTGCACAACTTTTCCTGGTACAAAACAGAATAGCTCCTTTTTTTGGAGCTATTCTGACTCATACCAGGAAAAGAGCTCCCTCTCTAGATTCTCTTTACTGCCTCATGGACTCTTGGTTTTTCATATGGCGGTGAGCTGCACTGTATAGACTGCAAATCAAGAGCTGTTTTTCTCTAACACCTCTCTGCATTCTTCTTCTTGCAGAAGGCCACTGACAAACCCCTTCTCCTTGAAGGGGTTAAGCAAGTGTCTGTATTGGCTTCATTACAAGATAGAGCTGGTAGGAAATTGAATGGTGTGTAGTGCCAAACCCATGATGCGTGTGCTCTTTCCATTGGGAACACTGAGTCAGAAAAGGAAATAAAAGCTGTTACATTTCTGCACTATGAAAAAACGTGCTCTAGTCTAGCCTCTTCTATGAATTCATACAATCTCTGCTCAGTGAATATTTCCCCTACTGCAGGTTGTGAAACCTGGCTTTCTTTGGTAGAAATTCAGTGTATTTCAGCTGGAAAAAATTGGGTGTCACCTTGGATGGACCTTCTCTTTCCTCATTTTCCCCTCCTCCCCATCAGGTCTGAATGCAAGGCTTGTGACTTTCTAAGTAGAATTCATGTTCCTTAGTTTAGTTTAGTTGAGAAGAGCTTGACTGTGTCTCTGGCTGTTGTCAGCTGGTTGTGTTGCTGGCCAGTTTTTCAAGGTATGTTTCTAGCAACTAGAGAAGGAAGCACCTCTAATAGCCATGTTTCCCAATTCTAATTCTGATTTCAGAGCAACTAAGATACCAACAAAATTAGTATCAAATACTTCAAGGCAAGGAGTCTTAGGAGAAGATCTGAGTACTCTCACTCTCTATGTCCAGCATAAATTGCAAGAGATAAGTACCAGATTTTATTGCCTTCTTATATTGCCATATCAGTTACAAAGTGTTTGTGCTCTGATGCAGTTTTCTTCACGTGTAGGCAAAGTTTAGGAAGAAAAAAATCTTATTACTGCAATTACAAACTGAGATACAGCACAGGTCTACATACAGCTATAGTAACTGAGACTTCAGCAACTGCTTCCTTACATTGCCTCAAGTGAGAACAAATGCAGTAGAACTTGGATAGTCTGAGCTCTCTGCTTTTGGTACAAGCAGTGTAGAAAGTGTGAATGGGGAATAGATAATCCAATGGGAACAAGTGAGAAGTTTTGCTTTGTTTTGCCTGATCCACTGAATTGATTCTAGCTAGCTTCAGTTGTTAATGGGGGGAAAAAAATTGCTTTGATTGAACTTGATTTATTTTAACTGGTGTTTTTCATGGGCTCTAGGAACGCATCCTTTCTTTTCAGTTCCATATTCTGAATAATATGCTGGAGTTATCAGTGCATGTGAATTTCTGGAGGCAGGGTGGCTTCCTGGCCGCAGTGGGAACAGAGCTAAGAGCCAGGAATTCTGAGTTGGTCTTTTAGTTATTACCAGAGTGCACTGTGGCCTTCAGCATAGCAGTGCTGTTCCCTAATTCTGCTCCTCTCTGGGAACTGGAGGTAATTCTGGTGCCTACCATTTGCCAGAATGTAGAGGATTGCTTTGAGATGTATGCAGCTTCTCGCAAAACGTAAAGCAATCCATCTGCTGAATATTATGGCTTTGTTAAATTTATTGAGCACGTTGGGACTGTTGGATGAAAGACCTTATATAAACTATACTTAATTATTGTTATTACTACAAAAGGGCTAGTACAAAAGCAGTTTATCTGGGAATTCATGGAGCGGAGGTCTAGAGCGTACTGCCAACATCTGCTACCACTTAGAACTTCAGCCCGCTTACAGCACGAGCCATTCTAGCTTGGAGACACACAGAGGAGTTGTTTGAGCCTGCTGAGTTGCAGCAGTCCCTCAGTCAGGCTGTGTGTGTGCCAGGCAGATTCTCTAACCTCACCCTGTAGGTAATACTCTGCCCTGGTACCTCTGTCCTGGGGATCTCTTGGTGTTTGTACCACAAGCCTGTTTCAAGCATTGCTGTTTTCCTCCTCAGAGCTGAACAAAAACCTGTACTGATGCTTTTTGTTTGTGACCTCGAGTGTCCTCGCTAGAGCACAGTGCAGCTTTCCAAGGCAGGTAGCAAAGCTTTTCTATTGGCTTCAAGCTTCTTTCAACTGATGGGTTTCAGCGTGTAGGAAAAATCCATTAGTGTGTGTTGTTTGGCTCTGCGTGCACCATCTGCTTTGCTTCTGGTGCACTGAGGAGGTAAGGAGAAACTTAACCCTTGGCTTGAAGAGAAATTGGTAACCTTGCATCACCTGTACTGTGAGGTGTCAACCCAGTGCCTCCTGGAGAGATGAAACCTGCTCCTGAAGCTGATTGCCAATTACTACATGGCAGTCTTGGACCTGTTTCCTGGGAATTTAACTGGCACTATGATGAGTTTACTGACAAGTTTGCTTTCTTCTAGACCTTTCTGAGGGCTGGGAATAGGGCTAAGATTTTATTTTAGTGGTGCTACTTGTGTGCGTGTTGGGGACAGATAAACCATCAGCCAGCTTGTAGTTGTGAGCATTGTTTAGTCCTGAGTAGCAAACTATATAAATGACTGCTGGGAAGGTTCTGCGTGGTGGGTGAACTAATATTTTTTTTCTTCCTAGAGCACTAAAAAGTATAACTTAGCAAATTCAGAGGTATTTTCAGTTAAAAACAAAACTCCATAATAAAGAGAAGAGCCACTACTCTTTTTGAACTGTTGAGATGATGCTGGAGCATGGTAGCTTTCAGATCTTTGACAATTTTTTATGTATTTATATGAATAGGACCAGGATCTGTGGGAAGATGGAGATCAGAATATGCAAGCAGCCCTTCTGAGATGTACAAGAAGACTGCAAAGGAGGGGTCTGCCATGTCATGTGGACTTCCTAATCACAGGAGGAGGAGGAGGAGGAGGGGTTCCACCTCTATCTCTCTTTGGTTTCAGTCAGACTTGAATTTCCTAGAACACTTATAGCAGATGGATCTGAATAATCTTTTCCAGCAGCAGTCGTAATGGCATTTTGACTCTATTTTGTTACATAAATACTTCACACTTCATAATTATTCAAACACTTCACCTGATTTAGGAAACCCTTTTGGGACTTGGGGAAGAGAGAAGGGCTGAAATTTCTGTGCTGTTTTCCTGATCTTTCTTCTGACCTTAGCAGCTCAACTACAAATGGAGGCAACAAGTAGATGCAGAAATAGAAGCAACGAATGATAAAAGAACTACTCCTGTTTGATCTTTCTTGTCCTTATGACACGTATTGCTTGTTCTTTCCACACTGAATGCATGTAGAGGAATGTTTCTCAAGCATCTGCCCACTCATGAATCCACACCAGAAAAGGCTTGTGGTTGCACAAGTACTTGCATCAGCACTATTTTGGCTAAGAGCAGTGCCAGTAAGAGTTGTGCCAGTCACAAAAGCGCCCTGTGTTCAGGATATATCTGCAATTGCTCTTACACTTGCTTTGCCAGAATGCTGGGAAGGGAGGTTACCTCAGTAGTTTGTTTCATGGCTCAGGAGTCAGGTACTGGTCTGATCTCTTATGTTGTAAAAGCAGCCACACTTCTTCTCTCTGTACAAGAGAGCCTTGCAGAGGTAAAGAATAGCAAGGATTATCTGGTTGCCAGATAACCTCATGGAGTCAGAAGCTGTGATTTCCATGGAGAGATCCATGAGTTCTAGTTTTGACTGTGAGTCTGACCTCTCTTGTGTGCTGGACCATAAGAGTATACAGTAGGGGAAATGTTAATTTGGGCATGGAAGACCAATCCTTTTGCCAGTGGCTTGCTAGAATGGAACTTAGTGTTTGTGCATCGATGCAAGCTCTTGTTTTTGCAGAAATCCTGCTGCTTTCTAGGGAAAAATACGTATTTGCTTCCAAAGGCAAGTGAAAGAAGATTGCACTTAGGACTTGCAGTCACTCCTCAAAGTCAAATACAGACATTTCAAATTGCATTTCGTGCATATCACATTTCCAATTCAGACTGCTTGGTTTCACTGCTTTGTGATCTGCTCTACCTGGCTACTGATGCTCAATGGGGTAATATCCTCAGATAATAAGGAACTTGTTTTCTTCTCAGTATTCCTAAAGTTTCCCTTTAGGAGCAATTGAAGTTGGCTTCTGGTATTTCAACTTTGACATTCTTTGATACTTTGGCTACAAAAGTGCTGTTAGTCTCTAGTGCTTCAGAAACCTGAAGTCAGAATTTTGAAAACTGAAACTTAAAACTATTGATTTCTGTATCTCCTGTTTCTAAACCTTACAGGGCTTGTTCATTCACATTACCAAAACCTTACTGAATATAGCTGCAAAGCTAATTTTTCTCACAAGATGACTGCAGGAGAAGGATTTGGAATAAAAATCCTAGATATTGCAAAAGTTGATGTTGATTTGTGTTGGGGGTATTTATTTGTTGTCTGTACCAGTTCAAACATTTGATGATAATGGATGTTTCTTAGAGGCTGATGGAAAATTAGATATCTTCAAGGTATATACACAAATCAAGATACCCAGGCTGAAGTTCAGGCTGATTAGATGGCCCTGCTGAGAGCTTCCTAGTGCTTAAAATCTTGGCTGTATATAGAATACACTTGGAGTCCTTATTGCATCCCATAGCAGGGGAAGTGAGCTCAAAACACACAACGTAAACCACTGTGCTTGGGAAAGACCATTGCAAGTCTCACGCTGATGGCATGCACTGTTGTGTAGCCCATGATGTGAGAGAGACAAGTCCCATACTGCTATAACCCAATTTGCACTCTAGTTTTTTCATAGCTGAGATCTCAGCTACGACAACTGCTGAATTTGTTCCTCGGGCCTGTTGAGAAGATCTATATTAGGTATTTTATTTGGAATAAGAGAAGGCCTGATTCTTCTGGATTTTGCCTTTTTGGATCAGTGACTAAGTGAATTCTTTGTCTTCTTTCACAGTAGTTTCAGGAAATGTTGTTTTGTTCCTGGTGATGCTCCATCAGGGTTGCTTTGAGAAGACTCTAACTGGCACTCAGCTCAGCCTTGGCAATTGCTCCAGAAACACTTCTGCCAAATGCTTCGCCGCTGAGTTACTGCTCCTGGGCTCCAACTGTTTGTTCTTCTCGAGGTGGGGCGCTGCTGGGGAAGGGAAGCATTTTTGGTGAATCATAACTCCCATGCTCTTGCATCCCGCTATTTTCCAGCAAAAACGCTTTTCACCCTCACTCAACACCAGATACTACCCTTGCTCAGAGTTTCTTTTTTCAATCTGTCTTGTAGGCTGTGGTGTGTAAAGGTGATCAGGTTCTGGGGCTTCTCTGGAAAGGCAGATGGTTGACCCGAAGCAAGAAAAACATTTGTCTGTATGAGACATTCAGTTTACTTTAACTTCTGTTCTCTTCTATTACTGATGCCAGTTTCTATCACCAACACAGAGGGGATAACAGATGAGTTACCCTGTAATTTGGCTCGAGGAACATCTTACAGTTTAACAAGGAGCATCAGTTAAAGTAGGTGGCTTGAGACGAGTCCTCAGTTCTGCTCGCTTTCAGTGGGGCTGTGCTAATCCTTCATCAGGTATATATTTAGTCCTAAGCCAGAAATATTCCCTTTGGGTCTTTATCTGTGGATTGGCAAACATATGTTGTAGTATAGCCTATTTTAAGTGCCTTAAAATGTGTTAACACTCTAAAGTAGTTTGATCTTAATAGTCACGTATGTTGATGCCAAAACAGAACCCATTTAATTGGTCATCTGTGCACTTAAGGACTATAAAAATCATATTCAGTGAAATCAGATCGCACTGTTTGTGCTACTGCTCTGAGTGGTTAAAATCCTAATTTTTTGCTGATGGTATACAGTGCTTCCTGGTTCTGGATAAAACTGACCACCAGGAGTGAGGCTGTATAGTGTGCAGTAAAGCAAGCAGATTTCTTCTGTGACCCCTTGAGGAGTGAGGGGGATGGAGTGATTGCTGTTCTTACCACTGAGGTATAAAACAGCATATAAAATCCAGGGTGGGAGGTAGCACGTGTGGATGAGCACAGTCTGGAAACACCAAGCCTGAAGCTACAAAAATGGATCTGAACTCTTCTGCTGGATCAGACATGGAGTCGGTTTTGTCCAGGTTCTGTATCAAAACATGGCACCAGTCTGAATCCTGGTCTTGCATGGGATGGAAGCTTATCTTTAGGAAACAGGGAATGTCAAGTCAAATATTCTCTCCGTAATTATTTGAGCTTTGTATGTAGGAAAAAAGCAGGTAATGATGTCTGTCCCAGCACAGTGTTTCAAGGACCATGATGAGGATCAAGATTTTGTGACCTTATGTTAGTGGAGCCTGGGAAGGAAGGAAATGCTTTCTTGCTGGTGTGAAGTGGTGAGGAGGAAAAGTTATTGTGGTATCAGTCATGAAGCTGTGTCTCTTTTTCAACCATAGAGAAAAAGCACTGGGGTGATCTGTTTGCTTGCTAATCTTCCTAGATGTGGTGGAAGGGTATTTTCCCCACGCTTGGAGTTGATATTTGGATACCCAGTTAAACATATGGGTGTTTACCAAATCCCATTAGGTATGTCTTGTCCTCAGATGAGTTCCCAAGGCTGAATCTGCTTGCTGAAATGAGTGCTGTTCAAATATGAATTGTGGCTTTTTAGTGTGGCTGATGACGCCGAAGGTAGGAGAGGCTGGAGATGGCTCATGCTTTTGGGGGGGGGGTAATGCCAGGCAGGAGTTTGTCACCAAGTGACTGATACTACTGCCTCCACCCTGCTCCCCTCCCTCAAGCTAAGGCTTTCCACGGAAATTAGCTGTGTTGGCTCTGGCTGAGGCTTCAGGTTATTTATGGAAAACTTAGCAACGTTCTTGCATTTCTGTTCATTTTCAGGTCTTTAATAAAACACAGCGGTGAGCCAAACCCTTACTCAACTTACTCCGGTCTTTCAGCAACTGATGGATAAAAGTTGGCCTTGGCCCTCAAGATGGTGGTTGTTTTCTTAATGGGCATGCCTAGTACTCTCCAAGGTGTTCAGGTTACAGAAAAGGGGTGACTCAGCTGAATCAACACCTGAACTGCCTTACGAAGTTGTCTGTCTCTTCATTAACCATGTGAAGAGCAAACTGGGATTGGAGCTCAACGTGTGCGGTCGGCTGAGCTGAATCTTGGCTGTGGCCAGAGATTGAGCCATCAAGTTTGGTGCTAAGCATCAGGAGAGTTTCTTTTAGGGTTTGGGATTAGAAAACCAAGTCTCAAGATACTTACTTCTTTGGGACTGAGATGCAGAGAAATCTAGGATGTTGTTTTTTCTCAGCTGTGGAGTAACTTCATTTCACTGGGATCCCACAGCTGGAGTCGGATCCCAAGAATCTGCACAAGTTCACGCAGTATCTGTGACAGCTCGAAACAAACCGTGTTTCACGAGGCACAGGCTTTGTGCTTGTGAGACAGTTGCTGAGGTGTTTTGCTCCCTTTTCTTGAATGAAGAGGCCAGATTAGAGCATCTGCTTGGGGAGAGTTTAATCTTCTGAAAGGACTGAGGGGAGGTTGACTCCTTGCAATGGGAAGGAGGATTGCTGAAGTCCATAAATTGCAAAGAGACGAAGCTGAACAGTATGTACAGATCAGAAATGTAACTTTGCTCAGGAATTAAAGACGCAGGAAGAACTGAGTCACAGCCTTGGCAGTGGCCTGGAACATACAGCAAGTACTTACGTTGGGTGTGGGATGTAATGCTGCTACTCACTGCCATTGCAGCAAAAGCTTTGAGTCTATCCAGTGGTGATTGCTGGAGGCTTCCTGGGAGCAGGGAAGCTCAAGAAGGCCATGGGGGGGGGAAATGCTGTGGGGTTTCCCTAAACCAAATCAACAGCCACTGTCCTAAATCCCTCCACCTGCTCTGCTCCATGGGCTGATGTGCCCCACTGCTCACAGGCAAAGTCACACAGTGTAGGTACTTGGATTGGAAAGCAGGAGACATGCTGTTATTTATCTGGGAAACAGAGGTACAAACTGTTTTCTTTCCTTCACAGTGTCTGGGTGGGGAAGAGGTTTCTTTTTAAATAGGAATGAGCAAAGATGAGCTGTAATTTTTTTTCCATGTGGAATCTGAGGGGTTACGAATCACACCTCGTATTAAAAAAAAAAAAAAATAAAGTATGTTATTGGATCTGTTGAGGACATGACAATTTTTTTTTTTTGGTTTAGTTTCAACAGCTGAACTTGGAAAAAAATCTGTAGAAGAAAGAAACATTGTTTTAAATAAAGCCACTTCAGGCTTCCAAAAGCTTGGAACTTTTCCCTTGAAAAATGTTATGATGAAAAATGAAGAAATTGGGAACTTAAAGCTCATCTGGAATAACCCTTTCCTATGAGTGCTTTCATGAGATCTCTGCTCCCCTCTTTTGGTGAAGTATTCCTAAATAACTTTTAAGCCTTCGAAAAAGGTCTCCTGCCTTCAAAGCAAACGGTATTTGAGCAATATTTTCAGTGAAGGGAGATGTGTTGAGATGTTTCTGTTAGGGAGCACCTGAAGCTGGAGTCAGACTGAATGCTGAGGACCGAGTGCTTTGTTTTAATTCCCTTTCCTAATGTCTGTCTGTAGACATTGCATTTTTGCCATGCTTTGAACGCTCCTGGATCATAGCTTGATAGAACTCTACTATTCCTGGCCTTCAGGTTCTTGAGTTACTTAGAACCACTGTGGGGAAATATTGCTGGCTGGAGCAAGCCAGAGCATCCAAACTAAGTTTCTGCTGTGTCTTGCCATGGGGAGCAGTCTTTCTCTGTTCAATGATTGAGGAGAAATTCTGGCTGCTTGCCATCGATCCCTAGAGCAGCATGATGTGATATTCACCCTGTGAAATCCTGGCTTGCTGAAGTGGTGAGAAACGTCCCTGTTGACATCCAGGGTTTCACCTGCAGCCCCCCTGCTGACTGAGCATGGCATTTATGTACCAGCCTGCGCTCGGTTTGTTAAGAGCAAAGCCACAAGGCAGACATGTGGCACTGCCTCCTAGGTAACGTCATGGACTGTGATTCTTGAGAGCTGCTCCATGCACAGGAAAGAATTTGATATTGTACAAACAAGACAGCCACATACTGTTACGGTTAACTTACGTGCTCTGCTTCCCAGTGAATACGCTATTCAGCTGAGATGCATCCCTCTTGGTTTGAATGCCAGCAGTGTTCAGCTGACATGGTTGTACAAAGGTAATATCAAATAGGAGCTACATTAACCAGTTCATTCTTTTTCTTCTAATATTTCACCTCGTCATCTTCAACCTGCTGTTTTGTATAAAATATTTTGAATAGAAGCCTGCTGGGATTTTATTGTTGTGTATGAGCTGAAGGCAGAGAACAAGTCTGAGAGATGCTGGGCCTGTGGTTGTGAGGCTAAACCAGACTGCCACCATCTGTAACTTTCCATCAGGCTGCCATTGCACAAGAGGTAGAAGCAGGATCCAGCTTGGGGCTTGTCGTGCTATGAGACAGTTGAGATGACTAAAGATGCCTGATGAATTGATCTCATTGAAGGGAGGAAGCAGCTCCCTGTGCGGCCAGGGATGCTTTCTGTACTCTGAACTGGGAATACACTGTCTGGGTACCAGCAGTTGGGTATAGATTGAAACTCTGCAGGCCACTTCTTGCACGCAGTTAGGTTTAAGTGCTAACTTGCCAAATATTAATCAGGCTCAGTAATGGGAAAGCAAAACGAGTGTGAACCAATGATAGGAGAAAGCAGAAGCTTTTCTACATTGGGTTGGATGAGAATGGCTCTGCTGAATCAGATCAGAGGTTTCCTGTCCTGGTATCTTGTTATGGTTCAGGTTAGAGGTTTAATGTGAGCCTAAGAATAGAGCACAGTGGAGAGCTACTGCTGATCTCTGCTCTCTGGTGACAGCAGCAGAACCCAAGGGAACGGTATGGAGTTGTGTTGGGAAGGTTCATACTGGATATCAGGAAGAAGGTCGTTCACCTGAGGGTGGTTGGGCACAGTGACAGCCTCTTCATGGCAGTGGTCATGGCACTGGAATACAAAAAGTGTCTGGACAATGTTCTCAGGCATTCAATCTGATTTTTGGGTGGTGCTGTGTGGAGCCAGGAGTTGGATTCTGTGATCCTTATGGGTCCTTCCCAACTTGGGCGTTCTGAACTGGGCAGGGTTTTGGACTGACAGTGAGTTTTAAAAGAAGTATTAACTAAAGAATGCCACTAAGCCTCTCTGGTTTGGCTGATGGAAACATTCCTTTTCTGTCTTCCTTGTAAATCAGAGTGAAAACTTATTTGCCAGGCCTCCTAGTCAAATGTTCCCAGTGAATGCTAGGTTAGGGAGTTGAGGATCTTGGTGTTATTCCTCAGAACTCTCCTAGGTGCCCAAGCCAAGAAAGCAGGAGGTACTTCAAGATCAAACTCTGTCTCCTAAGTGTGATAAGATACAAGGTATGAAACCAGGAAAACTGAGTAATATTTCTTCAGTGGGAAATCGATTCTATTAAATTTTCAATTTATCTAACTCTAAAATACTGAAACATTTACCTCCAGATATACATTCATAGTTTTAGCGCTGAATATTCTTGGATGGGAGAGAGGATAAAGATGCAAATCTGAATGGATGGAAAGGTCTCAGGGTCAGTGTTTGAATCTACTCCTCAAAGGTGACATACAGGGTTGTTCTGAGAAGATCAAGGGAAGTACTTCACAGTATGAATGACTTAATCTTATGTGATTTTGTTTTTCAGTGTCTTGGTGAACTGCCATGCTCACTGTTGCTTTAAAAATGGATGTACTCCTTCCCTTCTTGTTCATCAATGTAAATGCTAGAGCCTTAACCACAAGCCTTGTTTTAATTAGGTCTGCTCCAAACAGCAGATAAACACACGTGCTGTATGGAATCATGGACTGCCAAGGATGCCATCAAATGATTGAAAAGGAGCATTTACAAACCAATAAAACCTGTTATTAGGGGATTATTAATGAAAGGCCTGCAAACAAAATAGTTATACCCCCCTCCTCCCAATGGCTGAGGCTATTTAAAAGAAAAAACTCCTCTTTTTTTTCTTGTTAGACTTCACAGGAAGATAAATACCATATCGTTCCTCCAAAGGAAGTGCCTGAAGAAGCAGTCAGCATCAGATGGGTCAGTTCTTTCAGACCTGCTGGTTTTGCAATAGCTCCTGTCATGTGTCTGTCCACCCCTGCCATTTTGCACAGATGTGGTGAATTTCAGCCTGCTCTAATTAGCACCAGGCCTGGTGAGAAGCTGTGGAGAAGGAATTCAGGAGGACAGGAACGGAGACAGATAATTCATGCTGTTATTTGGTTTTGGCTAGCTAAGAAAAACTTTCACAGAGCTGGAAAATATGACTTGCCACTTCAGGGTTTCATTCAACAAGTGGAGGTGAATAGCTGGGAGATAGGAACTAGTCTGCCTTGCTGGCTTTTGGACCCTGTAACCAGCAGCTTGCCTTTCCTGTTGTCTTTGTCTGCCTTGCTGAATATGAAGGTGTGCTGAGCACTGAGCCAACAATGTGAGAGCAGTGACCCTCACAGCTTTACTGTGTTTTGCTGCTGGGAAGTCACAGCTCCTTGCAGTGCATCACTGCTGTTCGTCCTTCCCCAGCAGCTTCAGCTCTTTATCCAAAGCAATGGGTGTTATTTCCCAGTGAATCAGTAAGTTGGTGAAGCCTGGTCTGTGTGTTCTAGAGAACTCTTCGTGCCTTTGGCTGGATATGGCAGTGCCTGAAGAGCAAGGCATTCTGTTTAGTTTGCCATAGAAAGAGCTGGGAGCACAGTGCCTTCACAGTGCCTTCTTAACTTGCTGAAGATCTTGCTCTTGAGAACACCAGGTTCTACATCAGAGAGCAACAGAAGTGTAAAGGTAAGAAATGTCAGTAAAAGGGAGGAGGATAGAGAAGCTCTTAGAGAGGAGCTGCTTTTTCCCAAAGCCCTTCCAACAGGGAAGTAGCAATGTGAAAAAGAGAGCCCACATCTCACAAGGGTCTACCTCTATCCTTGTTTGCTCATAGTCTGGGTTACAAGGTCACCCTAGACCCCTTGTTTGTGGTGTTGATCATCTATTTTGAAACAGCAGGATCAAGGGTTCAAATCCTCTTTGCTTGCTGGTGCTGTGAAAGGACAGGTCGTGCTGTGCAATGCTGACTGTGCAAGAGTGAGGTGATGCTCTCTCCCAAGCTGGTGGGTGCAGGCAAGTTGGCAGCTGCCGGTGGGCTGGAAGAGATGCTCAAAGCAGAAAGGCATAGAGGGATCAGTGTGGAGAAGATGAAAGGCAAGGCCAAGGTTCCTGGGGTGGAGGAGGCACGGTGTTCTCCATGGAGATCTAGCTCACTTTTTCAGCAACAGGCCCTGCATCTCTCAGTCTTGTTTCTGATCTGATGCTGAGCTCAGACAGCTGGTAGAAAATGGATGATGCAGAAACAGCATAATTGGGGTTGGAAGAAGTAAAAGGCTTGGCTTCTTCCATAGCAAATGTTTCCGGGAATTGCTGTGGAAAAAAAATTCAGCTGGAGTTTGAGTGCAGCTGGGAGCAGAGACCCTGCCAGTTCTTTCCTCCTCACTGTCACTGCAGAGGAAAGCAAGGGAATGCATTTAATGGGATTTTCACACGATGCAATTACATCTTTGGTGAAGCATGGGAGGCAGATGCATTACTGATGTCTTACATCCTATGCAGATTGCCCCTCAGGGCGGCGTTCTGATTGCTTTCTGTGCAATCCAGCTGCAGTTTTCTCTAAATGATCACCTCTGGTCTAGGGAAACCAAGGACCAGCTGCTCTAATGAATGGGGCACCAATCTGGTGTTCCACAGGGACAGCTTAGATAAGGACCTGCATAGGAGCAATGGGAAATTCACCCTAAATATGGGGAAACGTGAGAATGAATAAGATTTGTGGACTTAATGCCCCTGCTGTCTGGTGTGATGCATAGTATTTCCAGCACTTCTCAGCCAGGGTGTATGTGCTGTGTCACCAGAGCTGTTCATCTTCTGCAAATACCTGCAAAACTTCCTCCTGTGTGGTGTTGAGCTTGCATTTATAGAATGCTGTGTTCACCAGCAAGTAGCTTGCAATGCGTAGACCACAAGCTGAACACTAAACTGAGATCCTCGAGTCTTTCTGTTCAGGAGCTGCCTTACTTCAGAAAAGTGAGCAGATTGCAATGCTTCTCATGTTGTACCCTTAGAATTCTTGCTAATCTGTTGTCACGTGCCCCCACATGGCTGCTTAGGAAGAGGCTGTATTTAAGGATCTGGATGCAGCTGCAGCAGAAGAGGCCCCAGACCCCAACAGCCTGGCTTTGTCCTTTGCTGGACCCAATAAGGCAACCTCAGAGCACAGGATTTACCTTTATTGCTGAGGGTCTCCACCAAAGGCCCTGCTGGAGAAGGCAGCATCTTCCCTGCAAAGATAGAGGCAGGACTGATGGAGTCAGAGGGATCATAGTTTGGAAATGGCTTCCTGCTCAGCTTATTCTTAAGATGCCTTTTGGCTTAACTGGAGGGATTGCTGCCTTCTGAACTGAGCAGAAGGAGAGATGAGAGTGCAGCCTGTGTCCTCTGAGTGATGAGAAGGGGCAATACTTCAAAAAATGGCCTTCACCCTTTCTTGATTATGTAAGATGAGCAGGGCAGCTGTGCTGTGGTTTTCAATATCAACCCATTCTACGCATACTTTGAAAGCTTTCTTATAGGCAGAGCACAAGCACTCAACATAAAACTGTGTCACCTTGGGCAACATTATGGTGAGTGAAGCAGCTTGGATGGAACTGCTCTGTAGAACAAGAAGAGTGGTCTAGAAGGAAGTAACTGCACCATTAAGGACGAAGACAAATAGATCAGTGGGGTTTCACAGTTTTATATCGCAGTCATATGTGTTAAAAGAGAAAAACACCAATGGAGAATGCACCATCTGGTCAGTCTTTTTCCCAAACGTGGTTCTTTAAGAAGTATTATTTGAAAACCTCTGGAGTCAGCAAATGAAAACAAAAAACAAACCCAAATTGATATCTTTTTATTTGCATCTAATTATCTGACTGCTTTGGGTAAAAGTAAATCTGTGTCTTTTTTGGTCAGAATAAACATTTCCCACTGGAGTAAGGACAAATGGAACATTTTGACCCATCCTAGCAGCAGTGTCCCACTCTCAAATGTACGTGGTAGTTTGTAAGAATAATCTTTAAGAGCTCAGACTATGAGAAACATCTGCTTTGCTGTACATCGTGAAACACTGCAGCATTTGGAAATGGAGGATGTGTACCGTGCTTATCTCAGCCACCGTAGAACACGGGCTCCACAGTTTAAATTGTGGGATTTAAATTACGGTGTGGATATATTATTCAACCCTATGTAATGCAATTTGGTGATGCCCCAGTGATCTCTTTTCCTTCGTTGGAATTGAGCCACGTTTGCCGTGTGTGGCCAAACATCAAATGCATCTGAATAAGCAGAATAATCGTTTCCAGACTAAACAGATTCCAAATTTGTTTAAGATGTTGAGTGAGGTTAATGGCTGGGAGATGTCTGTTCTGTTCTGTTAAGGTACTGTGATGTGTCCCTGCCGTTCTCTTTCAGATGGGAAAGCTGGATCATGAGTAGACAATCCCGATCTTTTTGACTTGGGGGAAGCTGATGGTGGAACCGGAGCAAAGCAGAGATTTGGCAATAGTTGAGTTCATTAAAGGTCCTCGATTCTTTAGCGAAACCATTTGGTGATTAATGGTCAAGGAGAAAGTCATCTTATCCTGACAATGCACTCCTCGCTTGTTCTTGATTTCTGTGCCTTTTGCATTTAATTCTCCAAATTGCCAACTTGGGAGTGTCTGCAATTACAGTTCTGGAGCACATATGAACAGCACGTACATTATATGGGACCTTGCTCACTGTGTCTCACAATGGTATGTCTAGACCAAAGGTATTGAGGATGCCTATGCTTGTAGGGTCTCATGCAGATGTTCTGCGCTGACAGAGCTATGCATCCTGGCCCAGAGATGTGGTGCTTGGCGAAAGCTCTGCTCACATTATGGAACGGGTACAGAAGTATGGCCTGCCCGCCTACATGCATGCTTTTTTGCTAATTTGACTGTTTTCTTGCTGGCTACGTTTCTGGTGGTTCTGGAAAGAGTTTATAATGCATCTGCGGTCCTTAAAGATTGCCTGGCTTCCTGTTTCTCTAGAGCTAGGGGTGTTATTAAATATAGCCTCCCACCAAATTCCAGTGACTAATCACACACAGGCCTTAGTCCCAAACCAGCCGTGACTCAGATACCAAGGAGCCTCTGTGAGTAATGCTGCAGGAAGGGCCAACACGCTTCTTTCCTAGCCTTTCACAGGCGGTGGGAATGCTGAATAAGAGCAGACTAAATAGCAAGGATGATCCTTCAGCCAAAAAAAAAAAGGTACCTGCAGTCTCTAGATGTTGTCTAGTGCTAACGCTGAGCTTTCAGATGGCCCCAGCTGAAGCACAGTGTGCTGAGCACGGATGCCATAAAGGCCTGGGGCAGACCAACTTTTCCCTGGGCAGTCAGCTGGTTGACAGGGCAGCAGCAGAAGTTTCCACTATGAAAACGTCCTCGAGTTTAACCAGGCATTCAAGCACATAGCTCCTGGCAGAGGTGAGGCCAGGGTGATGCTGTTTGCTTAAGGGTGGTTGGAACATCCACCTGCTGCAGTGCTTTGGATGAGAGTTAAGGGTGAATTCCTGATCGTGCTCTTTCCTACCCAGAAGTAGTTTTTGTCTTTGTTCTTCACAACTGAGCTTTGCCTTCCCCTTCTAAAACCACTTATCTTGGATGGCACTGTAGTTGGCCATTTCAACCTGAGCCCATAGCATTTCTGCTTGCTGCAAATACTTTTGTATGCTCCAATATTTATTTTCTCTGATTGTGTATGCATAGTAAAAGACACGTAGATGAGAAGAACTTGTTTCAAAATCATTTGAACGCCAGAATGAGATTTTTAGAGTTTGTGGCAAGTTCCTGTGTTAATGAGCACACGGAGTAAAAACAATTAGCATTCCAAAGCAACTGCAACCATTGTGTTCCTTCCAATTCCTTATGCCTTTTTTTTGAGTCCTCCTTGTCAGTATTTTCAGCTTTCTTCTGAGAAATGTCTTCTGGCTTTTCAGTACTCAGAGTGTTAGAATAGAAAATAATAATAAACCTTTGTTTTATATTTCAGGATTTTCTTTAAGTAGATGCTGTCTTAAAGCCTTAATTTAACACCGTGTTTAGATCTGAAGCTGGATGTGTAATTTCATGCTATGTTTATGAAGTCACAAAAGCATCTGGAAAACCTTAACCAAAAACTTTCTATCATCCAGGCTTAATTTAAGTGTTAAGATTAAATCACTTTATGGGTTGGCAGTTGTGAATGTGAACTGTGTAGTTCTCAGCACCTTGTTGGTGCTCTAATAATTGAGTTGCAGCCATCGTGGATATCATACAAATAAACTAGGGAGCAATCTGTGCAATGAGAATAGGTTTGTATGTTCAATGTGGATTCCCAAGCACCCTCGTCTTTTTACTACTCTTCTTTATCTTATTGTAGTCTTCAACTTTGGAAAAGTCCATAGAGAATTTAAGGAAAACTTCCCCCTCTCCTTTCACAGACATCAGAATGGTTGGGCAGATGCAGAATAGCACATCTGTGCAGTCCCAAATGACTCATCTGCCATTGACTCTTCATTGTTTTAAATTACTTCTAAACAGTAAAAGGCAAAAATCAATTGATAGTAATAAAACCTGAGGCACCACCTGTTGTGCACTGTCCCAGGATGAAGAGCTGTGTATCTCCATTGCTGCTAAACCACCAGTTTATGGAATAATGTATGATGTGGTGTTTAAATGACTTGCCTTTATCATTTACCATTCCCCAGCCTTTCTCTTCAATAAGATTATCTTCTATAAAATTTTATTATGGTTTTTTAAGCACTGTTTTTAATGTCTGATATCTGGGTCTGATTATACCTCCTCTGTTATAATCTTGCCCAGCATGATGTCTCCAGCAGCAGCTATGAAAGGATGCCATGAGCCCCAAAGCTCAGGGTTGGTATATTTGATGCTTTCCCCTTATCTCCTGATAATCAGCAATTTTCACTTCAGGAACTGTTAAGATTAGATGTGATATCTGTATATCACAAAGTATTAAATAGCTGTGCTGACAACAACAGCTCGATCATCACATTGCTTGAGGGGATAATCAGTGTAGTTTTTATCAGTGATAATTGTGCTTTCTGTGTTGCTTGGGTAGGAGAGCACTATTTTGGGAGAAACTGTTCCATGAAGCAGCAGCACTGGTGGCCATTTATCTCCAGGTACATACATACATCTTTACTACTGTGTCTCTGCCTGAGAATTTGTGTTAGATATCACATACCCTTAGGAGAGTGTATACTTCTGGGCTAAATAGAAAAGAAGTTGATTCAGGTTTCTCATTAGTGTGATTTAATTCTGTTTTCCCAGACAGCAGGGTCACAGCTGCTTAGTCCATGGTGGGAATTTCCCCCCCTGTAGGTATTTCCAAGGAAGCCCTTGAAGTGAATTACTTGAAATGATGCAGTGAAAAAGGAATGTGATAGCTACAACACTTATTTCTTCCTGCTTGCAAGGCCAAAAGAAACTGGAGCAGAAAGAGAGAATGCAAGCAAATGTACAGGAGTGTAACCCTAGTTGGATAGTAACTTTATTCTTTATGTTAGGAAGCTATCTGTGTGCTTCAGGATTGCCAGCAATATCTCATGCTCCCTGCATGTGCAAGCCATCTACTGCATTCGGTCTGGTGAATGAGATCCTCAGTAATCAGTAGAGACAGACAGAAATGAAATAGTGTCAGTTTACACCAGCTCATCTTTGTATCTGCAGTTAGTCTCTGCTTCTGTTTCTTCTCTGAATCAGTGCTGGAGTTGCTAGTCAGTGTAGGAGCTAATTAGCAGCACAAACAGTTGCTTGGAGCAGTTTTTACCCACTTTGCTGCTAGCATTGGAGAAGGTCGTGTTTTCTGCATTATCCAAGTAGCTCACAGTTTTGGAGTGTTTCAGCCTCTTGCAAATCAGATAAACAATGGTGTAACTATCTGCCTTCAGTTGTGCTCTGCAGGGAGAAGAGATCTTCAAACAGAAGAAATACGTTCCTAACAAGATGGGAAGCAACCTGGGATGCCTTCCAAAGATCACTGCCTGAAACTGAAGCTAGCTGATGACTGGAAGAGAGTTCCCAATATCCCCAAATCCCCCTCATTTTTAACCTTGGCTCGAGGGGGGAATTGCTGGACTGTAACAAGCAATGAGGACCCGAGCTTAGAATCTTCTGGTAACCAGTACCTGTGAAGCTGCTGTGGGAGAACGGCTCGTATCTGAGCTGAAAACAGGTCAGAAACTGGCAGAGCAGGGCCCAGCAGCAGCCCCGTGGATGGCCTGGAGGAAGCAACTGAAAGCAAACCTTGGTTTTGTACTATTTCCAAGGATTGGCTAGGTCACCTTATCTGTTGATTTATGTGTCTCTTGAATAGTCTGCTCGTATGTTTGCATGAGGGGACTAACTGCCTTGGGATTAGAGCTGGGAAGTGCTTTTGGAAAAATAGGGGATAAGCTGGATGAGGATAGTGCTGTCCCCCTGGCCTGGCAGATTTGTGCTGTTGTGTGGTTTTGGGTTTTTTTTCCATTAAGAAGAGGAGAGAGGTATTCCTTGGAAAAAAAAAAATTGTGATTTACTTACAAAACATGCACACAATGTCCTGTTGCTATGATCTCAAGAGAAACAAACAGTTTCCTTGGTCCGAAATCTCCAACTTTTCAGCAAGCTGTGCCCCTACAGCTCTGTCTGTCTTTCTCCTTGTACAGACATGCCTCCCACTTCTTCCCTTAGGTACTCAGAAGACAAGTTGCCTTGCCTTTATCTAGGTCTGCAATTATCTGTGGAGCTCAGAATCGGTTGGTACCACCTTCTAGAGCAACTGTGTTTATATCAGGGGAGGACAGTGTTTTAGACCTGGAGTAAAGCATTCCTACTGTCTTTTATTTTTGACTCTTCAGACTACGTGTAGCGCTTTACACTAGATGGTAGATTCTTCACCCTTTGTTGATTTTTAGAATAATGTCAGAAGATAGTTGTGATGAAGGATAATTGGATTAAAATTAGTGTCTGGTAGGATAATGTGATGGTTCCTGCTGGCCTTAGTTCTGAGCTGGAGGACAGGCAGTGCCAAGACTATGGAGGCAAGTAGCTAAGCGTGGAAGACAAGAAGAACGTGGCACCATATTGTGAGATAGGCTTATCCTACAGCAGGATTGGGGTAATCTTTCCAGGTAGAACCACGTGTGCTGTCCACTGTGCCCCGGAGCACCATCATTACACAACTGATGTTCAGTGAAATGATTGTGTGAGCCGGACCATGCTCATTCCTGCTCTCTTCTAAGGTCTGATAATGGTGAGAAATTCTGTGTCAGCCACATCTCTCCTGGGGATTTCTTGGCTGTTTGTGTCATCCCTTGTTTGCTGGACCAGCTGATCTCCAGCAACATGGGGCTTCCCCTTCCTAGGGTGGCTGCTGTTTGCTCTAGATTTTTCAGCATATTTAGGCAGCAGTGAGTCTGCTGCTTGCCTGGAAAGCTCAGATCTATTCTGTGCATACAGAGTGTTTGAATGGCATGCAGTCAGCCCCCTGAGAGAGCTGGATTTCACTGAGCAGCCAGTAGCCATTGCAGGTCTGTCGGATGCTTCCTGAAATCTTTGACTAGCAGAGGAAACCTCTAATGCATTTGAACTCTGCCTTGGGACAGGGAAGAAGCATAAATCCAAATTATGATGGCTTTATATCTTTAAATCCTACAAACCATAGGTTGCAACTGATTTATATTCTGTGGTGTAGATTTCTATAGCAGCCTTGCCTGAGCTGCAATGGAAGGAAATTTGCTTTGCTATCAGAGGTTCGTTATGTTTATATCCACTTCTGTCAAATCGAGTGGGAACACATTTGGGTCCCATTCAACAGGTCAAGAGACAAATGACTGAGTGACCAAGGTTATACTCCCAGCTGAGTCAGTCACCCAGCCCAACTCACAGTGTATACAGTGTATATGGAAAGATTGATTTGTGCTGCCTTACTGGGAATTTGTTCCATGTTGCAAAATCGTGTTCTGGTGGCTTCTATTATCTGCTGGGCGTTGTGATGTGAGCTGGGCCTTCAGCACTTCCAATGTATGATGAGAAATGAGCAGTTTCTATCCTGATAATGTGATCTCTCTCTCTCTCCCCATCAGCAGTTGTCATGGACTGGTCTTCCAAACATCTCAGCATCATCCGGACAGCATAGGAGATATCTCACATCCTTTGCTGCTTGATAGACCAGGGGGCCATTGGGCATATTTAGTTGAGCCCAGTTCTTGGAGAAAGAGGCAACTTCCATTTCTCTGCTTTTGGGTCTGACTCTCGAGTCCCAGCTGGAAAACCATGATCATAGAATCATTCAGGTTGGAAAAGTCCTCTGAGATTCCCAAGTCCAACCCCAGCCCACCCCCACCATGACCACTGACCACAACCTCAGTGCTTCTTCATGGTTCTGGAACATCTCATGGAATGGTGACCCCACCACCTCCCTGGGCAGCCTGTTCCAATGTCTCACCACTCTTTCTGAGAAGAAATGCTTCCTAATATCCAACCTGAATCCCTCCTCCCCTGGCGCAATCTGAGGCCACCAGCTCTTGTCCTGCCACTGTTACCTGGGAGAAGAGTCTGACCTCTGCTTCACTACAACCTCCTCAAAAAGAAGTACAGTCAATTAAAATGGTTCTGTGTCCTCCATATCACCTGGCTTGGCAAGATACTTTATTGGAAACTCCACTGAAGCCAACTTTAAGTTCTCCATTTCCTGAATTTTTCCTGAATGACTGCAAAGACTGCAGCTGCTGAAGCAGGCAGAACAGAGCTACATCTCCCTGTCCGTCTCCTGGCTCTGCATCTCTGTGTGGTAAAAATAGCCATATTTTACATCTACAGGAAGAATTAAGGATGTAATCCCTTTGGAGTTCCGTTCAGCCAAGAGTAAGGAGATATGAAGAATTTGGCTGCTGTCCTCTGCTCCTGCACCACCCAGCCACCAATCATGGCTAATGCAACTCGGTGTCTACTGTATTTGTCATGGCACTTCTGACAGTATGAGATTAGCAGGAACACGGCTGCTTCAGTACCCAGGCATGTGTCTGTCTTTCCCTGGCCAATCCCTTGATGATGTGTGGCTGTTGTGTTAAAGAAGGAAGGTAAAACTTATTTATAGGCAGTCTGAGCAGCACGTTATTCAAGGCCAGGTTGCTGGCCCATCTGATATTTAAGAGGTTAGATATTGCCAGTAAATGAAAATAAATGCTATTAGTGTCCCTTCTGGTCAGTGGAATTAGCTGCTCTTCAGCTGATGTTTGGTTTTACAGTACAAGATACACTGGTTCTCAAGGATCATGGCTTTAAATGCTGGGAAGGCACTAATCTTGGGATTATGGTGATGCAAACAGAAATTGGAGGCTAGCAAAACCAGCAGAGGGCCTTCACTTCTGTTACTTACCCTGAGTCTCTCTGTTAAGTGGACCTGCAGAAATCAGGGGCAAGGAGACAGAGTGCAGCGCCGTTAACACCAAGGGTTCCTCTTTTTACCAAGGTAGAGCCTTGGAAGGGTCCTTCTTTCCTCCTCATCTCAGCCAGTCTCTGGAGCATTCTCTTTGCTAAAAAGAAACTGCATTCTCTTTCCTGCCTGTCTTGAGCCATTTGCTTTTGGCATTAACTGTCAAGCCCTGAATCACCCTTTGGGGATGTGTGCTGGAAAACTGGTGGGAACTGATTGCATATCAGCAGCTGAGATGCAATACTTGGCTTTGCTCTTCTTGGGAATCTCAGTGTACAGACCTGGACAGCATCGCATACATAGCGTAAGAGACCAAGCACTTCTCGTGGGCTGAGTGCATCAAATCCTGAGGCAAATACTGCAAACACTGGGGCATGAGGGAGGTGAGAAGGAGAGATATCAACTCCTAAAGCTTTGGCTTTTGCTCAGAGCAGGGAAAGGAATATGAAAAGAATGAATGTAGTTTGTTTTCCTTTGTTTCTCAGAGCTGAAATTAGCTATGGGATATTTAACATTGAAATGGAAGTGAGAGATGGAAAACTATAAGAGCAACTGCTTGAAAACCACACCAAAGGCCTCTTCCCAAAGAGAAATGTGCAGGACTTCTTTGGTGTAAGGTCACTCCTCAGCAAGACCCCCAGGTGGGATGAAGAAACAAGAAGCCAAGGCTTCTGGCATCCTGCTGCACTGTGATATAAAGAGGAGATGCCACACGCAGGTGGGGAAAGCTGGCAGTGAAACAGGTCTCCCACCCAAACCTTACACTGCTTCCATTCTGTCTGCTCTGGGGTGTGTTGGGACTGTGAAACCAGAGCAGCACAGATGAGAAAATGAGGTAAAGCTCATAATAACCATCTCAGAAATGTTCCTGAAAGGGTCTTGTTTTCATCCCAGGTGAGAGAATGATCCCAAATCTTCTTGATTCCTAGCTGATCCCAGACCTTTGGAAAGGTCTGGAAAGCCTTTAATCTAATGATACTGCTCTGTATCGTTAGATGGATAATGCAAATTTAGTCTGCTCTCTAGGTTAGCACTAGAGCTGAGCTCAGCCTACGTAACTAGAAAACTTATCCTGTCTCTGAATAATTAAAAAAAAAAACACCTTTCCTGATAAATTTGTTTAATAGAATGCATTTTATTTTTCTGACACAACAAGGTTTTTCCATGAGGTGAAAACCGAATCCAGAAAAACACAAGCAAGCACATCACAAGAGCACAGAGTAGTCAACAGAGCAGGCTCTTGGAGAAGGGCCTGGGGTAAAGCAGCTTTTTATTTATTTAGCTATTTGTGATATGTTGGCTAATGATGTGCTAATAGCAGAGCTGTGTCTGTAATAACTGATTGGCTTTAAAATACCTCAGCAGGGCCAGGATCCTATTTGGGCTGAAGGGGCACTTGCAGTTTGCCAGTTAAGGCAGACACTGGGACTATACCCAACAGATCTGGGAAATCACAGCCGTGGTCCAGCAAAGCCCAGAAAGCACGTGCTTAATCCTACCCTTCCTCCAAAAAAACTTTATATAGAGGCAACATGGAGCAGAAGGAATATCGCTGCCATTGGAGAGAGGGGGAAATACTGAGTTGGCCAAGTCAGGCAGGAGGCCCATGTCAGCGCCAGGAGCTGAAATCACCCCTCCTGAGGACCATCTTTAATGTTACTGCCAAAAGAAGGCTCTTCTCTAACCCAGAGCTGCCCCCCCGTGGGTCCTGCCATGTAAGATCTCCCAACTCAGTGAGCCCTGCCATTTGAATCACACTTCTAAGTGTTATCATTTCTGCTTATCTGCTCTCCATCTGCTTTCTGGGCGGGTAAGCATCATCAGGGTAAAGGTCTGGGGATGGATTAGCATGAGAGAGCTTTTTCTACTGGGATTTCGAAAAGAAAAACAACACCAAAATGACCTTTTGTGAGGTTCTTTTTAACCTAAACTCCTGCCAAAACTTATTGCGTGGTGGAGAATGGGGTTGTGCAGCGTGGCCCAGAAGAAGCAGGTATTAACCCTGGGGCAAGCAGCAAGCAGGGCAGCCTCCTGTGATAGCTCTGGAAAGCCTGGGAGAAGTGTATGAAACGTTGGCCCTAACAGCAGGTAGGAGGGATACATTGCTGATAAAACAATCCCCTCTTTGCTCCAGCTTTTAGGATACCCTCGTCTCAGAGAAAGGAGCAGGTTTTACTGGGGCAAGTGGCCCTAGGAGTTTGAAGGGCTACTGGAAGCCTGCAGAGACGAGGTGAGCAAACAGGTTGAGCCAATGCCATTGTGTTTGGTGGTGGTGTCTTGTCCCAGGAAGCACGTTAAGGAACAGCCTGAACGAGTGGAGACCTCTTCCCCTAAAAGCAGCATGTTTCACAGGGGAGTGGGACTCAGCAAAGCCACGTGAGCAGTGCTGCTGCACCAACTGCAGTCATAGTAGCTGGCTCCCAGCAGCTAGTAGGGATGTGGTCCCTGAATAGTTGTGTTTGCCCAATCCCTGACCTTTTAGGTCAGTGGGAAGAGTCCCAGGCAGTCAGCAGGCTTGAGAAAAAGCCCCAGATGACATCGGAAATCAAACTTTGAACCGTTATTGCTGTTTGACTCATGCTTATGGGTATTTTATTGTCTATGCAGCTGTTGGGAGAACTGGGGGTGGCTACTGGGAGATGATTGAATGCGTGTTACATCCCTGAGGTGAAAGAGCTCTGCAGCAAGGCCTTAATGTTAATCCTAACGACCAGTAAGTGACAGGCATTACTATCTGGCAGGACTCTACCCTAGCTCTGCTGTGAAATTCCTTTATGTATTTATGTAGAGATAGCACCCACCCCTCCCAGACTTACCTGAACAATGCAAAGAGATCTTTGCTCCTAGAGAGCTTACTGTTCACAAAGGAAACTAGTCCAGCTATCTGTACTAAAAATCACCCTATCCTTTGTGGTCAGGTCCCCTACCTTTTTTTTACAGAGAGAGGCACATAACTTCCCAAGACCTGTCCTCAAGACCCAGGGAAAGCTGAGACCTCAAATCTCCTTCAGGAGAAAGTACCTAAGAAAACACAGGGTCCATTAAGTTTTTTTTTTTTTTAGTCACCTCTTCAGCTCCAGAATTACAGATTTGAGGATGCAGGCCCAGAGATCTGTTGGTCTGAAAGGCTCCTGGCTGCTGTGGAAGCTCCTGCTTTCAGGTGGGTGCTGTTAGGGGAGATGCCTGGCCAGGCTGAGGCTGCTTGCAGTTGCAGGCTCCTCTCTTCCCAGCTCTGCTTCCAAGAGGGGTCAGAGGCAGAGCAGCAACCAAAGTGCCAGGGAAAACTTTCAGAGGTGATAGCTGTAGTTCTCTTCTATCTGCAGAGCTCAAAATGGAGAGAGACCAAAAAAAAGTCTGAAACTCCACAGTGATTATAATAATAATAATAATCCCCAAATCCCTCATAGTCAGTCTCATCTCACCCCACCCTTTATTTTCTTCTTCTCCAACAGGAAAACGTTTTCCCAGTGTTATTGGCATCCTTTGCTTGACATCCTCCGCTGCAGGAGTTGTGCTGGGGGTCAGGCAGAGAGATAGCACAAAGGTCTGGGCAGCCAGTCCAAGTCATCACTCTGCCAGAGATTTTTCCACGTGACTCTTTTAAACTCCTTTCTGTCTCAATTCTCCAGCAGTTAAATGGGAGAGGACTTCACGCAAAGCCATCGCTTGAGCTTGGGGGGAGCTCCTCCAGTGTACGTTGGACAAGCATTGGTGCACAGCACCCATTAGCCAGGTACATCTGCAAAAAACACAGGGCAGTCTCTGCTTGGAGAGGGAGGTCCCTGAAGCCTGCCTGTGTGTACACTGAGCAGCTGGGTCCCTCTGGACCGCTGGGCTCTCGCTAGCAGAGCTGGACATATGACTTGGAACAGGTGTTACAAATTTTGGTGCTTTTTCTTTTTTTTTTTTCTCAAGCGGGGCAAGAGCATCTGGCCTGTCATGCTCTGAGGTCATTTAATGTTTTCCAGGACTGCCAGGAAATAGAAAATATTTCTGCAGTGCAGAACGTGTAGAGCAAACAAATCTATATACATGTGCAAGAAAGCAGATCAGGGTGTAGTATTTTATGAAGTATTACAGTGAAGTGGCTCCCAGCACTTTTGCCTTAGGAAGCTGTGCAGCTGTTTCCAGCTGTCAAACACTTGGGGAGATGCTTTGTGTTTGCACGACAAAGGCAAAAACAGCATACCATGAAAGCATGACTGCTTTCTTGCGTGCCATGCTGGGGTATCTTCCAGCCCTGCTCTCTAATAAGGTTAGGATTTCCTCTGCCTGCAGCCGGGGGGTAACGGAGGCGTTACCTTGTTGCTCAAACCCATCTCTGATCTGGAGAAAATAATGTTTTTGGCTGCGGCTCAAAAAACTCCAATGAAAGCTTGATGGAGCCAGTGGGAACCTTTCCACAAAGTGCTGGAGGGTTTGCCTTGGATTTAATTTGCACTCTGCAAACCTGGCTCCTGGCCAGCGGAACGACTCTTTGCTTTGCGATGTGCACACTGTCCCTTTGAGAAGTGCTTCAGAGCTTAGCAAGAGTTCGCCTCCAGACAGGAAGCAAGACCCTTGTACTCCATAGAACACGTCATCCTTATCTCAACTGGCCTATCGTGGAATCCTAGAATGGCCTGGGTTGAAAAGGACCACAGCGCTCATCTCATTTCAACCCCCTGCTATGTGCAGGGTCACCAACCAGCAGAACAGGCTGCCCAGAGCCACATCCAGCCTGGCCTTGAATGCCTCCAGGGATGGGGCATCCACAGCCTCCTTGGGCAACCTGTTCCAGTGCATCAATGCCTATCTCAAGATCTGTGTAGTCCGCTACTTAGGAACCTGCAGTAATTTAACATTACCACCCATGTGCCAGTTATCTGAATTATTATTGCACTATGGAGCTTTGACACTCTTTGAGGCTGAGCACTAAATAGAGCAAAAAGAGCTCCTTCCTAACATAATTATGTAAAACAATGAAGTGCGATTCTGTTAATCCTACTGTTTTATATATGGGAGATGTGGGAAAGGAGAGGAGAACTGTTTTCCAAAAGTTGTACAGAGGCAAAGCTGGAAACACTGCCTCAGCACTCCCACATCATCAGAGCCCCCAGTAGGTGCCAGTTGAGTTTCCCATACCATCTTGCTGCAGGTTTCCATAGATTCCAGCGTTTTATAATGAGAGGTCCTGGAAAGCTCTTTTAGTAGCAACTCCTCTGTCATGATATATGAAGACTGGCTGTGGCACTGGGGAAACAGAAGTTGTCCTCCCTTTTGAAACTTGTGGTGTCTTCAGCTGTAGCATCACAGGAGGTCGATTTATATGATCCCGTATAAGATTTTCTCAGCTGCTCCATGCCATCCAGAATTTGTATTTTCATAAGGCTATCCCAAGAGATGATGAATACAAGCACCACTTCAGTTTTGCTCAGAGGCAGCAGCATGCCAGAACTATTCTAGGCTTAAAATCAAACCTGAGAGATAGAAAATGCTTGAAGAGATGGTTGTGGTTGGATGGTCCTACTGAGGTGGAGGAGTGCATCTTGTATGCACATGTATGACCAGCTCATCCAAAGGAATTGCCAGACTTCCCCTCCAGCAAACTTCTTTAGTCTACCTGGGTGAAACTGGGTAAAGCAGGGAGGACAGGGCAGTCAGATTGCAATGCCTGGATACTCATGGTGTGCCAGAGCAGAGATCTGCTGCAGTGGAGTCTGGCTTGAAGCTGAAACTGCAACTTCTGCCTGCCCTGGAGTGTGCCTTGGTCCCAAGTAAGTAATAAAGATGTATTATTCAGTAGATCACGACACAGCTAATGCTTCAGGACAGATTTATAGGTGTGGTGATTGGAGGCAGACTGTCCTGCAGCGTGATTTGTTTGGGTTTACGGATTTCAAAGTGTTCTAATTGCCTTTTAAATAGCTGCTCCTTTATTCCAGGAAATCTGCCTTAGGCTTTCCCAGTTTAAATTCCAGATTCCCACGGAAATCCAGGAGTCAGGGGACCTTTCAGGCTGATGCTTATGCTCTGTGATGGCTTGGCTTTTTCTAGACCTTTCAGATGCAAATCGAGAGCTACAGAAAACGTTACAGTAAGAGGTCTTAGGGTTCACCTTTACGTTTGTTTATAGGCTGAAAAACATGGTTCAGCCCTTAATCGTATTGCAGCTACTCAGACTGAAAACAGCCTGTTAGGACAGCAGGACAGCACACAGCTTGCCAGGGGTCTGCTTTATTCGGGTCTCACCTATCATGTGTTAGAGTTAGGCTGGTTCCATTCATTATGTAGCTTTCAGCATTCTTTGAGCTTTCTAGGGAAAGAAAAAAAAAAAAGTTTCTTGTTACAAGTTCCTGTAACCAAATATAGTTCTAAATCCTACACTATGAATATTTTTGATGTGCTGTTCAAAGCAAATTCATCCAAGCAGGATACTGTTAATGAAACTCAGGAGAAACAAGAGGTCAAGCGACAGGATTAAATAGAGGTTTCAGTCTTTTGGAGTTCCTAGTCAGAGCCAAGAGGAATTTATGCTGATGAAAAGCCTGGTTTTCACTTCGGAGGATGCACTTTGAACCAGAGAGAACTGCCTCGTACTAATGGATTACACAAAGGCATTGATTTATCCACATCTTTCTGCTGCTTCCGAATCTATCCAGGGTCAACTGGTATTTCTTTGTTTTCTATCAAAAGAAGTAAACTCCAAACCAACATACTTAACCTCTTGGTGGCCTTGAGATTTGTGACGGCCAGTCCATCCCTGGAGGTGTTCAAGGGCCATGGGGACGTGGCTCTGAGGGATGTGGGCAGTGGGCATGGTGGGGATGGGCTGGGGTTGGATTGGGGATCTTAGAGGTCTTTTCCAACCTGAATGATTCCATGACATTAGCATTTTGGTAACAGAACCATTTATAACGTGAGATATCATAGCTTATGCTTTTCACCCAATAAGAATTTGAATTGTAGCGTGTTGGAGAAGGCAGCAGTGACACAAACTCTCTTGTTTGAGCAGCAGAAAAACTCAGCGTATTTAAAAGAACTCAAAGTTCTTCCTCAAGTCTGTCTGTTTTCACCTGATTGTCTTTTGAGAGAGTATGCAGGTGTGTTGTATGGCACTTGTGGGTTCATAGCAGAGGGGAAATTGTCAGTCTATATGTAAGGCCTGGACTCTTTTTTCTTTTTTCTTTTTTTTTTTAATGTTTCCAAAGGTTCCTGCGTAACTTCTGAATGCAATCCAAGGTATTTAATTCTCTCTGTAGGCTCATGGTGAAGTGAGATGTTCTGTGGTCTGGAAGCAGATGGTGAGAGCTTCACCTCCTCTATCAGCAGGAAAACTTTGGAAGCTGAAGGATTGGACAATACCTACCAGGGAGGTAACATATCCAGTGGAAAAGAAGGCAGGGCTTTAAAACACCTACAGCTGGCTTCCACACCCCCCTGTCCTGCATTAAGTAACCTTCTTTCTTCTCCTGTCTTCTGCTGTCTCAGCATAGAGAGGCAGCTCTATGACTATTCTCATATAACCAAAATGCCTGAACAATTAGCGATAACGTTCAATAAGTATTAACCTTCAGGATTAAATTCAGCCAGGCTGCAATGCTAATTGCTCAAATGGCTTTATTTCCTCCCACTCTGGAAAGGGAAAAAGAAGAGCTTTCTGTTCATACGTTAGGAAGATTAACACAGATTTGATTTCTGTGGGCAAAACTTCCCACGAATGATGCATAATGCTGTGGCTAGTGATCAAGCAAGCCATGGCCTGGGGCAGCAGGCTGTGGAGCTGGCCAAAATGGCCAGGACTAGGTGGCAAGAAGGCAGAATGTGGTGCTCCCACCCATGCTTTTCCCATGAGACAAAACAAGCTTCTCTGTGTAGCCCTCCATCATCTCTCTGGTGCTGCATCTTTGGTCAAGGAGTGGGAGGATGTGATTTGCTTAGCCTGTTGGAAATCTCCAAGCTGTTCTTGCCAGTGGGCACGTAGCCTGGGGAAAGCTTTGGGTGGGTGAGGATTTCTGTGTGTATCTGCTGATTTTAGGGTAATGCAGATGCACAAATGGAAGATCAAAGTATTGGCTGGAAATTGACACTTAATTGTTCCAAAAAATTGCTCAAAAGTAACGTTTCAACTTTCTTGATAATGCTCTATTGTTTTCCCAAACAAAACGAATTTGCTTAGTCCTGCACAAATTTATGAATGACTTTGTTCGACCCCCACCTCCAGCATTGCAGAGAAGCATGGGAGGGGAATGGAACAAGAAATTGAGTTTGTGTTGGCTCGTGGAACTTCTATTTTCAGTGTTTCTGTTTGGTCCCCAAAGTCTTTTTGTTTCTGAACTTCTGAATTTTAGATTCCACATCTTTAATACACCCTTACTGTATCTCAGGAGAGCCATAACTTACACTGAAACACAGAGGATAGGACAGTACTAATCATTGCTGGCACTGAGATCGGTGCAGTGGGCAGGAGCCATTCCATGGAAAGAAATTAAAACCCAGCTGGATGTATTTTAGGGGAAGCATTTCCCTACTCCCTGCATGCTAACTGGCATAGAAAACTTTCTGTGAGCGTTCTCCAGGCTTTGAAGCCTGAGCCTTTCTCAGGAAATGAAGCCACTTGGTTCTCCCTGTCACGATCTTCCTAGCTTAATGTAGATTTATTTTCACATCTCCCTGTAGTCAGGGTGGGATTTGTCTCAAGTACCCATGGGCTCCTTAGAAATCTGTCGCAAGCTTGTATACGCTGCTCCAGCCAGAGGGGGAGATGGCACCTCCAGGAGATGTTCCCTCTGAGCTGAAGCAAGCAGAGGGAAGTGACCCAGAGTGTAGATTGATGCTGTAGGCTTGCATGTACCTATCTGGGAGGAGCTGCTGGTGATTTTGCAGAAGCTTGCCCTGGATAGCAGCAGGCCAAGGCTATCTTTAGCAAAGGAACCTCTGGTTTTATAATCTGCTGGTTTTTTTTGTTGTCCTTTTTCCCAGAGAGAGATCAGTGATATCACTTTCATCTGCACACGGCCATGTGCTTTTAGCTGACTTTCCACCCTCCCTTTCACTTCACTGGGATAACTCCAGCATGCAAAACATTTTGTGTCCCAGATATTTGATACGGGAGTCCCACATGTGAAATTCCTATCTGGAGGAGCTGTTGCCTGCCTTTGGGATGTCTGCCCTGTATATTTGGTAGCAGGCAGGACTTGACCCACTGGACTGGGCTCCCTGCTTCTGCCAGGTTTTCACCAGCTGTATTTCTGTCCTAGTTTCAGGTTGGCACCACAAAGATGCCTGTCTGCCTTGGACACAAAGCAAGCTATCTGAACCCGACAGCAAAGACCACTTTTCCCCTTAATGCACCATGCTGTGGGAGGTGTTTACTGCTGCTGCTCTTACAGAGCAGAAAACCAGAGGTAAGGAAGCTGATTGCAGCTGAAAACTGTATTTCTGATGGCACATCCAGCCTCGTGGTTTGTTTCTCCATCTCTTGTTGCTCAATAACTTTGAGCTTCTCATCAGAGCGAGGGCCACCAGCAGTGATGGAGTGATGTGTTCACCTCTTGGCAAAGGTGCTTTCATGTAGCCACAAGCCCAGAGCACAGCTGTAATGCTCCCTGTTGCTCCTGCCCGTTGCCAGTGTCTGGAAGTGGCCTTGCAGAAGACACTTCCCTGTTTTATCAGGTCTCTATCAGAGTCAGCAAAATGGGAGAGCTTTAGCAGGAAAAAAGCATGGCTAAGTAAAAGGTGGGTTACTTGGTTTTGTTTGAAAAAGCTGGATGCTATTGAAATACCTTGACGTGGGCACTGTGTCAACCACGTGGGCAATCAGCCTTGTAAAATGTATTTTGAGTGCCCTAAAACCTCTAGCCCACTATTACCTTGCAGCCTAAGCTTATAATTTCTACCTAGGGAGGCTGAATTAAGAGAAGCTTGTAGTATTCTTGTGGGATGAGAAGGAGTGTATTGGAAAACCCGGCCGCAGCCTGTTGAATATCCAGTAAATAGTTGCTGACAGGAAGATAGCACATGGTGTATGCTCTGTGGGAACTCTCTCCTTTCTTTGGCTCTGTGCCTTCTGCTAGCAGTTTCCGTGGCTATCATCATGGTGATATTCCTGTCTGATTTCTCCCTTGGCTATTGGATGTGGTCATCAGACTCATGGAGCAAAAATCTTACCCTGGTTTGGCTGGGGACCTAACTGGTCACCATTTCCAGCTCCTGCACAGATTTCTGTGCCCGTGGTTCCTTGAGATTCAGGGACAGAACTGCAAACCAACTGCATCCCCAGTTCCAATAGAGCCTCCCTTCCCTCTAAGTGACTCATGATCTACACTGATTGAGGCCCTTTCTTCCAGAAGGCTCCCAGAGACAGTGGGCACATTGGAAAAAAAAAAAAGAGGCAAAAGTCACTTGGAAATTACTGTGGCATTGGGATAAAATGTAAAAAAGTGCAAAGTGGGGTTTGCCTCGCCAGGGAAAGAGTCTGGCTCAAATTAATGTCCCTCCAACCCATCTCCAGACAAACTGACTTTCCCCATGACGTGCTTCTCTCTCTGCTGGCTGCACAGTGCTGCATGCCTAGATGCTTGCAAATTTGGGGGAATATCGTATTTGAAGGCAGAGTTTGGTTTTAAAGATCAATTCTCTACCATGAAGAGTGAGATGAGGCTAATTCTAACAGAGGTATTTTTCCCATAGTTTTTCCTATTTCTGTGACTGCGCATCTCTCTATTTACTTATAATGTGCAGCCCTCACCACGGTTATTAAAGCAAGAACTTAATATTCTCTCCCTGGGAAAAGAAGCACTTCTTAGGAAAAAAGCAATAGAACTGGGGGAGCAAAAAAAGGCAGAAAAGAAGGAAATGTTCGAAGAAGTTCATAAAGCCTCAGATTTCTCTAGGGTCCCCAGCTGTGCTGTATGTTGTCCCAGCTGAACTCCAGATATTTCCGCTCCGCACATTAATGCATTCAAGGAGAAATCAGAGCGGTTGTCTTGAGCGTGCTTTGGGCCAAGTGTGTACGTCCTACCTCAAGACAGCCCTGATCCCTGAGGTTCTGCTCCTTTTGATCTTCCTCCTTACGGGACTGAGGCTGAACACAAGCTTTCCGGAGCTCGTTATGGCTATCTGCCCATCAACGTGTAAAATGATAGATGAATCTTATGATGCCTCGTGGTCTCTGTGGTCTGGAAGCCGTGCCCTCTACTGGACCTTTCTGTGTTGAGGAGATTGAGGGAGTGACCTCATAGAGCTCTGTCGAGGGCAAGGAGTGGTGGGCATGGAGCAGCTCCCAGGACAGTGGGCATGGCCCTGATACTGGAGCTCAGGGAGCATTGGGACACCGTTCTCAGCCATAGGGTTTGGGTTTGAGTGGTGCTGTGTTGGACTCGGTGATCCCATGGAGCCCCTTCTGACTTCGGATACTCATTAAGGGGAAGAAAAGCAACTCTTCTCCAACAGCCTCGTCAACACTATGCCTTGCTGTCCTTTGGAGGCCCATGTTAAAGGGTGGCCATGCACCAATAGCACCGAGGCAGCCCCAAGTGGCAATTAATCCAGAGCAGTAAGAAGGGACTGCCAGGCACACTGCCTCAGGAGATTTGGTTTATTAATCCCAGCCACTAGCATGAAGCCAGGTTTTGGTGAGTCACATCTGTCACTAGGAACCCTTGTTGCAGTCTCCCTTTGCTTTGTGTTCTTAATGCATCTCTGTACAGGGTTGTCCCTGTGCAGCAAGGCAGAGCAGAGCCATATGCCATAGCACCCTCTGTCTCGAAAGCTGACTGGGGGCTCTGCAAGGTGGGAAATTCCGTGCATCACTGCAGTAGTATTTTAATACACTGCAGCAGAAGTGTAATGGACTGAATATCTGGCATGCATAATCTGTGTACTTCCTCAACTAAGATGCAAGGGCCTTGACTGGTGGTGTCATGCATGTGGTTTACCTCCACAAATAAAGATGTGAGCTGCTATGGTGGTCAACCAAACATCCATCCTCTTGTCTTTGGGCTCTTTACTACCCCTCAGGAGGGTTCGTGCCCTTATCAAAGGACCATCTCTGTATGCTATGCCCTGTGGTTGCTTACTGTGATGATGAACTTTATAGCTCAGAAAAAAGCCCTGTCACTTACCAGCTAATAAATGACTCAAAGCAGTACGTCACTTCTATTTGCAAGAATTCTTCACTCCAACTATGAAGAAAATTATTCCTGAACCAATATTTGTGCCTGCCTTTCTATTTGTATCTCTTCAAGAGCAACTTTTACCTTGACCCTTTCTGCCAGCTCTGATCTCCAGCAAAGAAGGGAAATCTAGAAAGGCAGTCAAATGGCATCATGGTTTTGTTTTGTTTTTTTTTTTTTTCCACAAGCATGCATCCATTTGTATGCGTTCTAGATTTCTGTGAGTGCTCAGACAACTTGTCCCCATGCAGGTTTTCCTCCAGCAGCTTCGAACCATTCTTTCCATTGACTTCAGAGGCAAGAGGCAAAGAAACAAAGCAGTTTGAAAAGAAAAAAAAAAATGAGTGAAAAGTGATAAAATGCAGCATTAGTCATGTGTGTAGAATTGCATTTCTTGGAATTGGAGTGATTTTTGTGTTCAGATAGAAATCTGTCAGCATTCTGCTCGTTGCTTCGTGATTCTGCTTTGATAATTCTTGAATTCAGTGGAGATAGCCAAAAGCTAAGCACTGCAGAAGCAGTAACACTGAGAGCAGCTGACTCCAAGGGAAGAAAAACTGGTTGAGAAGGACGTTATTCAAGATGTTCAAGAAATGTAGACTTTCCCTCTGGTTTTGCCAGGGACTTTCTGAATGATTTTTGGTGTGTATTTAATTGGAGAGTTAAGATGTACCGTGCTATGACCTGAACCACAGCAGTTCAGTCCGAGGTTTCATTTCTCTGGAACAGAGAAGATGGAAAAATAGCTCATCCAAAGCGCAGTTTTTCTCCCTAAGGATTTATATCTTCTTCCTGACCTGCTTATAGGCGATAGAAAGGGAAAGATGGTTTTGAAAGCACCTGAATTTGGCAACAAATAATTATGGTGTTTTGATGAGCTCCCTGTGCTGTTCTGAGATCCAAACTTGCAGTAGAAGTAGAGTCAAGAACTGAGTGAGAAGAACTGAATCTGTACCTGATAGCTTAAGTGTTTTATTTAGGCGTGAGTTGGATGGTTGCTACAGGGTAGATGCCCATAAGTGTGATTATGAGACAAAGGATCTGTGTGGCCTCCCTTTTCTTCTTTCTCCTTCCTATGGCTGGTTTACTTATTCCAGATAGCAAGAAACATACCTTGCTATATCTTTGATAAGGCCAAGGGAAAGGATATAGTCTGTCTCAGAGCTTTCAGGTACCTAGCAAATAGCAATATAATGGGAATCAATGATAGAAAACTAACATGTCTTAGCTTTACTTTACTTCTCTTCTACTGTTGATTAGAAGTCTACAGGATGTCATTGCATAGTTGGAGGAGGAGGTCCTGGAGTCATGCCTCAACATATTCTGTTCAGATCCACACATCCACCAGCATTTCAGCTATTTTGAGAAGCTGGCCTCTTAGCAGAAATCACTGAATGCAAAGGAGACGGGGAGATCTGCTGATAATTAAAAGCGCTGTGAACAGTAGAAAGTGTTGTGAAAGGGTTCAGTCCCTTACCAGTATCAAATTGCGTAAATCAGCGTTGGCCAAAAAAGTGAAATAACAGCTCACTTCCTAAAATGGAAATATCCCAATGTTTTTCCTGGCAGAGGACTGCTCTCGGGGGCAAAATCAGCAAGCGGACGGCGGTGACGGCAGAACATCCCTTGCCACTGCTGGCCTGCATGGTGCAAGGGAAGCAAGAAAGCAGTGTTTGCCATAGATCTCCTGACAAGTAGCACAGAACTTTGCACTTAAAAGAATACCATTCTTTTAGCTGTAACTGGCAACTAATAGCCTCCAGCCTAAGTGGTATGCCTTTCTTTTGAGGAAGCTAGTGGTTTCTGGCATGCAACCTCATACAGCTGTTAGCCTCCCTGCTCATGATGCTCTGATGCCCCTAGAACTTAACAAATGTTTTGGGATTATTTAATACAGCAGATAAAACTGGGAGCTTGGGAAGTCCTACAATAGGAGTTTATGTGCACAGTCTTGCATCATACTGTAGACTTCAGCTGTGAAGGACAGGCATGTGTCCATCTCTGCAAATCCGTTGTTGGACTTTTCACCATGGTTTGGTCCAACAAGACCAGAGCAACTATCCTCTATCTCTGCTTGAGATCTAAAGATGCAGGTCTTTCTGGGTTTTAGTTGAAACCACTCTCATCGTTTTTAGCCCTGCCCTGAGGTTTGGGCAGCCTGGCCTACACAAAGTCAGGCAGAATGTCTTGTCTGCAGCTATCTATCAATCTTTCAGTCTCTGCCTTTGCCACAGCCTGTGAATGGCATTTGTCCTGATGTTTATTCCACTGTATCTAAGCATATTTATCTACATAAGGGCTAGAATTGTTATGTTCCCCATAGTCTTAAGTTCTTGATCATGCTCTTATTTTATGCTTTACTTTTCTCCACGTTCATGCTGCCGTTTATTCTTTGCCCAGCCCTTCATTTCTTCAGAAGTTTCTCTGTCTCACACGTTTTCTTCCCAAAAGTTCCCTGATGGTGTCTGACTGTGACCACCTGTTGTCTTGGCTTTATTGGGACCCATGGGTTGTCAGGCACGGCTGTGCAACTGAACCAGAGCAAGGATAGCCAGTTGGTGAGCTCCATCCTTTGCATGGTGCACAGTCCTCATTTACTCCTGCCCTGAAAATTAAAGTAAAATGCAAGCAAATCTGAGCACGTACAGATCTAATCCAGGTTTGCTCATCTGAGTGATGATGCAGCGTAGCCTTAGTCACCATTACATGCAGAAAACTGGATGGCTTCTTAGATGCTGCTTCAGCCTTTTTTCGTGGACATGGAAAATGCTTTTTTCAAGCTCTGGTTCTAAAGAGCCCTGGTGTCTTTGTCTTCTGCTGTGCCTGTTTTGAGAAAGCCTTGGAAAGCTCTTTTGGAAAGACTGACTTGGCTGCCATGAAAAAAGGTATGCATGAAGATCAACTGGAGAATGAATGAGGACGAGCTATTTCTCGTGGCCCAATTGCTTTTGCATGTTTTCCTGTGCTCAGTTCCAGGTCAGGCTGCTGCTAGCAGAGCAGAGGCAGGGATGGCAGGATAAACAGGAAGCACGTGGCTGCTTTGACATTATTGTTCCACTTACTTTAAGTTCAAGGATCGTAAACAGGGAAATTTGCTCCAGAAGAAAAATCAATGGAGTCATCATTCGCATCTCACCCTGGTTATGGAGGTCTATGGATTAATACATAGTTGTGTCTGTAGGTGCAGGTAGATACACACACGTTGCATAAAGCCAAGGTGGTTCTTCTGCAGTAAAAACGAAGTCTTGCCCTGATTCATGCTCTATTCATGAGCATTTGCAGACGTGTCTTCCAGCACAGTGCCCCAGCCAAGCTGGGCATGAAGTTGGCTGGCAGAAAAGTGAGGTTCAGCTGTTGGGAGGCCCAAATTTTATCTGCCCATGCTCCATGGCAGACTTCATTCCAGCACTGCAGCAGAAAGTGGTTCAAATGGTGTCAGCAGCCAAAACAGAATTTCTGCTTTAAAAACAAGAGAGGCATCTGATGGGATTCGCTTTTGCTCTGCTTTCTTCTTCTTTTCTTTCAAGAATAGGAAAATTAAGAGTGAAAACCACTGTGGTCACGAGGATAATGAAGCTGCCCAGCTTTACTAAAGGATGCAGGTCTGGGATCTGCCTCAGTGATCCTTGGGATCACCTTATGAGTTTCTACTATTTGCTCAAATCTTAAGTTTTATGGAACTGGATGTTCCTTTCATTTATGGAGAAATTCCCACTTGGTAGATACCGTGCCTGGGGCAAATTCCCCCTTTTTCTGTGCCTCTCTAGCTCGTCAGCTCTGAGCTGGGTTGTAGCCCATCAGCTAGCTTTGGATTTGGTTGTTTTCATTTCTGTCTTCCTTGGCACAGGAGGGACAGAAGCCATGACTAAACTTTTCTGGCGTTAGTGCCAGCACAATCATGTGAGAGGTTCGGAGGCTGAAGAAAATGCTGCGGAGTTACATCTGAAAAGAGAGATTTACAGCTTCTTGCACATCAGGCTGTAGATGAAGGGGAGTAAACTAAGGCAAAATTCAGGCAAATGCCATCGCTCCTCAGCAGGCACAAAAAACACCCAGCGCTTTCTGGTACTGGACAGAAGTAGCAGCATGGCTTTCAGAATGGGAAATTAGAGGGCTTGCACTTTGATGGCTTCAAAATTTGAGCTGAAGATTCAATCTGTAGTTACCATTATATATATATATGTGTGTTTTAAAAATACAGCAGTTACATGCATTTTTCAGAATGGATGTTGCTCATTAGAAGCAGTGGTCGTCTTCCCTTACAGTAATTAACAAGGGCGTGCTCCAGAGCTGTTGGTGAAGCTCGTTTCCTCATTGTGCTTCCCCCAGTGAGTCCTTGGGCATCACTTCACCCTTGTTACGTGGTTTCCTTTTCCTTCCCACTCTGAGGAAAGGGAGTCACAATTTGTGGGGCAGTACTGGTGCACCCAGAGCTGACACAGAAACCCACATGCTAAACAGTGGTGGAGCAAACAGATCACTTTGCTCCCAGTCCATCACTCAGCACCAGTACTTGCACCCCTGTGATGGACATGGTCCAGCTGCAAACCTACAAAATAAGCATTGCATGTCCCTGCTTGCAGGTAACACGCTGGTGGCCTTTCTAGGGCTGAGCTCTTCCAAATTGCTTTGGAGACGTCCAGAGGAACGTGTGGTGCATGCTAGCAGCACTGGGCTCTGGCCTGCTGCCTGTTGTCTGTGCTCTCTGCCTTTTCTTCATGTTTTCCTACAAACAAATGAAAGGTTTGTGAAATTGCCATCCCTGGGCTTCCACATTCAACCAGTTCACACCTCTGCTTCTTCCAGCTGGGCTCAGCTGAGGCCATAGCGAACGTTGTGGAAAGCTCCAAGCTTTGCTGAAAGAAAGGATAAATTGGGCTGGTGAGGGATCACACAGGACCTTATTGTGTCTTAATTCAAGCAAGTCCCAAATGGGGATACAGAAAACCCACGTCACCCCACAAGCCCTGCCTTGCTGGATGACTTTCTCTCTACTACGTGGATGGAAGAGGGCTTGCCTTGGTCCCCTTACCTTACTGTGCACTGGATGCTCATATGCAGGAGCACAGAACAAGTATCAGCTTGTAAGACTAGAAGTTTCTTGTAAAAATGTAAGAATGTAAATAGAAGAACAAGTTTCTTCTTGTGCTTTCTTTTTTTCTTCTCTTCTTAGACCATGTGGGTCCAAGCGGAGGTGCAGAGCCACGTGGAGGGTGGATAATTTGAGTTTTGGACACAGAGCATCACGGGTGGTGCCTTGGCCAGCTGTGTGCTGAGGTCAGCCTGGACTTGGACATCTTACGTTCTGCTCTTTGCCTTCTCCTTTTGTCCCCCTGAGCACAAGAGGACCAATCCTCTGCCACTCATCCGGCACAAACAGAGAAGCAAATCCAAAAAGCATGTGAGTACCTTGTTATCGTATTCACTCGATGAAACAAACTGATAACAGCCCTAAATGAAAGGCATCTCCAGGGGGAGGCTTGCAGCCAGCAAAAGCACACCTAACTTTTTCCCTCCCACTTGTGCCAGTGTTTGATTTGGCAACCTGTGCTCATTTTCAGAGCGTTAAGGAACTGAATTAAATAATTGAATCTTTTCCTTTGCTAACGTTGTTCCCTGGTCTGCTGCCAGGCTCGTATTGGGAGAGGGAGCAGCCACAGCTTGAAGCAGCAGAAGTACTCAGCATGCAGTTAGCTGACCAGGCTGATCACGTCCCCCAACCTCCCTGAGGCTGGGGGTCCTCCAGAGCACCTCTATAGGCTGAGCTGGGTGACTTTGGACAGCCTGCCCATGGCAGCAGTTGGGACTGGTGAGTTTTGGAATTCCTTTTGCCCTAAACCATTCTATAGTGCTGTGATTCTATAACGAACGATCAATTTAGGTTGTGGTTTACCCTTTTGCATCCCCATATGCCCCCAGCATCCCATGTTCCTGCCCAAACATACACACTGGAGGAGCTGGAGGAAACCCAGGAGCACAGGTCTCTCCACTTCCCAACCACATCCATGTTATTGCCTTCTGTCCACATGCCAGCTCATCACTCAGAGAGCTTTTCTTCCTCCCTGGGAGACAGCAGGTTCAGCCTGAGGGCAGGTTTTCGCTTAGGAAGGATGGATGATCACATATCTCCATGTTCAGCAAAATCACGGCCACTAAGCTGTGAGGTGTACTTTCACTAGTTTTTTCTTTCCTTATTTAAGCTGTATCATACAAAATCTTATTTTCTCCTGTCCTGAGGTGTAGGGGCTGGAGAATTCTGATCTGCAGCTCTGAACTGGTTCCCTTCATGCACGGAAGATTTTTCCAGTGCATCCCAGCAGCATGGGGCTACCAGCCAGCTCCGCGCCCTTCGGCCGCCAGGAAAGTCAGGCTCTCATGCCTGGCTTTTATTTGCTGTGAAATATCACCCGAGCCTTTCTGCTGAAAAATGAAACGGAAAACAGCCAAATGACCAAGCTTTTGAGGACACGTTTTCAGCCCGGTGCTCAACCTTGTGCTGCTTGGAGGAAAGCAAAAGGCCTCACTGCAGCTCTTCCCATTGCAAAGCCCCCAGGGAGGGTCCCCAGGAAATCAGAGGGGACAAAGCCAAAGCAGAGCCTGGGGCATCTCTCTTCTGTGCTCCACGTGGGCGACATGAAGCACCCAATCCTCATGTGCAGCTCGAGGAGCATGGGATGTGTGACCAGGGCTTTGTTAATATGTGACCAAAGGTTTGATGGCAGTGACAATTTTAGCAAAATTCATTAACACAGCAAAGAAACCCAGTCTGTGCTCATGTCTAGCCACGTGTTTCTCTATCTACCCAGGAAAGCAGGACCCCAGGGGGTCTGAAGTGTGCTGTGTTGAAAAGGTACAAAAAACAGCCATTACATGACTTAGATTTCCCTTAATTAACATTATACGTCACCCCACGTGTCTCCAGCAATGACTAAAGTCTGACTTGACAGCGCTTGGCTTTCTGTAAGCACAGGCAGGTGGTCTCTGTTGCAAGAAGGTGTTTGGCACTTCTGTGAAACATGAACGACCTCATGGTATGGGAAAGCTTCCTGCAGAGTCTGGTGTACATGAAGTAAGGGAAAAAGCTGATAACTGGAGGAAATTAATAGAAGTTCTGCCTGGGATCAGTTGGTCGCTATCCTTGAGTTTCTGGAAAACAACACATCCACAGGCTGAGGGGGCTATTATATTATGGATATAAATACAGATATGGATATATTGTTTATTATATAGAGAGTTTAATATATATATATATTATATATCCAGCAGTGGGGATGCAGCAAGCATACAATGAGAAAAAGCAGAAAGAAGAATGACCCCGTGCCAGTGTTACAAGCAGCTTCCTGAAAACAGCTTGCAGCCAGGAAAACTGCTGGATCAAATCCCTCGGAGGAGGAGAAAGTCCAGGGTAACGTGGTTTATTTTGTGTCTTTCCAAAGAATAGATCATGTGAGCTGGAGGCTGTCCTGGAAAAGGTGCATCCCTAGGATGTCAGTAGGGTGCAGGCAGGGAGGGTCTCACCCCTCGTGATTTATGGTGGAACTGAATCCATCTGGGGCTTCATCGGAGTCCCATAGAGGAGGTTTCCCATTGTTTGTACACCTGAAAGCTGCCCTGGCAGCTGGTAGCCCTGCAAGGATGCAGTGAGATTTGTGCAGTTGGCCTCAGAAGGGGTCTTAAAATATTTTCCATTTGAAAACAGAGTTGTTCCTTCTCTTCCCTCCCCACCCATCCCACTCTGATTCAGCAGATCCTTGCTGGCCTGTGCTCAGAACCATCCCGCTGTAGCTGAAATCCATTTTGGTTGACCTTAGTGGGGTTTAAATGCAGCCTTATTAGCCCCCAAGGTCTCTGTAAGCCATCAACCATTGCCAAAACACCCCTGTGGAGACAAAAGAAAAATAGAATACAAAGCTTCCAGCTTTGCACCAGTCAGATGTATTGGTGAAAGTTGCTTGTTGCATGCTAGATCCCATCTAAAAAAACATTTTACATCTCTTCTACTCCTTGCCAACAGCCAGGTCCTCTCTGGACAGGAGGATGAGGACCACTGGTGACCATCACCAGGTGAATCATAGAATCATAGAATGGCCTGGGCTGAAAAAGACCTCAAAGACCATCTAGTTTCAAGCCCCCTTCTATGTGCAAGGTCACCAACCACTAGACCAAGCTGCCCAGAGCCACATCCAGCCTGGCCTTGAATGCCTCCAGAGATGACCTTTGTCCTTCTGGACCCCTAAGCTCAGACTGTATCTGACTCGCACAGCATTGGCTGTGGTTGGAGCTGGAGGGACTTTCCAGCTGTCGTGATTCTTCTTGTTGGGCTGCAGGAGGTTTAAGAGGTGCTCAGCCTCAATTTCTCCCAAGCATGCTTCTTGGCTCTCCTAAGGCAGAGACCTCACCAAACCCAAATCTCCCTCACTGCAACTGAATAGGTCTTGCTGCTATTTTCCACCCATCCTGGGACCCTCCTGAAACACCACACCAACACGGGCAAAGGAGTTTCTCCTCCATTCCAGGCTGAAAGCAAACCAGAGCATTGCCTCACTCCTTGTTGGAGTTTGTCCTTGATATTGAGGTGGGATAAGCTGTTCTTAAATTCATGTGAGAGCGGAAAGGTGATGCTTCCCTGGGCCATACTACCTGGTGCTCCTTGTTACGAGGATTAGGTTTGTGTTTTTAATAGGAAATATGTGTTGGAACTGTAAAGTCTGCCTGCAGCCCATTTCCAGCAGCTTTTCAAATTGCTTTACGTGTCCCTGGCGGCCGGGCTGCTACCATCCCTGCACTGATTGCAAACAGGCCGATAGCTTGGGCGCCCGTCTCTTTCCCCACTTGCTGGCTCTGCTCTCACATCATGTTTCTCATTCCTCAGCTCTCCCAAAGTGCATCGGCTCCACTCCCTGCCCTGTGTTTCCATGCTCTCGGCCCTTCTTGTGGATGTCCTGCCCTGACCTTCCAGGGTTTGGCTGCTCCTGGCCCCAGCAGGATGCTGCAGTGCTGGTGATGAGGTGCCTGGGAAGCAGAGTTTCACCTCCAACATGGGTGATGAGCTGCAATGTTTGGGTTTCCCTGCCGGACCCCTTGGCTGTGTTGAGAAATAGAAAGGGTCTCTGCTGCAGAAGGACAGAGAACTAGCTCTGCATTCCCGGACCAAAGGGGCTGAGTGCCCCATTTTGAGGAGCATCTCTGCAGCATGTCTCCAGTTCCCACGCTAATGAGAAACAGCTTGAAGTGTGCCTAAGCCTCACTTGCTTTTCTCACATTTACAAAAGATTAGCAGGGCTTGGTTCGCCTTGGAACCTTCCAGCAAGGCATCAGGATGGAGAGTCCCTTACCCATGCTGCCTCATTAATAAAATCATTTCCAGAAACTGCAGTGCAGGTGGGCTGGCCGTCTCCACACAAGGGTTTGATTTTCTTGGTCATCCCATGTTGGCATCACTGATACTACCTGCATGGTTTTCTGGATCTGGCCATGCATCCCACCTCTTCCACATGAGTTGTCTCCCACAAGGACAGATACAGTCCTGTCCCATAGATGTCTCAGCTATTCCCAGGGGATGGTTAAGAGACCTTACCAGTGACCTATTCCACATCCAGATGAGGAATACTGGGCTCCCTGCAGGGTTCCATAGGATCATTTGAGTTGGAATGGATCTTTAAAGGCTATCTGGTCCAACTCCCCTGCAATGAACAGGGACATTTACAGCTCCATCAGGTGCTCAGGGCCCTGTCTAGCTTGGCCTTGAATGTCTCTAACACTGTCCTCATGGTGAATGCCTCCATGTAGTGTCCCACATTCTGCATGAGCCCAGCATGGATCACAATCGTGTTAAACCTGTTGGCTCTGTTGGCTAAGTTCTCCTTTATTTCCAATATGCCTGGATTCGGAACAAGAAAAGAAGCAGGGAAAGCATCAGTAGGAACTACCTAATGTACCTTAAGCCAAAGGCTTTGTGGCAAAAGCACCTTTCCCAGAGCTAGAGACATTCTTACCCGATGCACAGTTTGCCGTGTCTGCTGTGTGTAGTTTCCTCCAAGTTTATCCTACAAGTAGCGTGCTATTTATTTTCATCCCTTGCTCTCTGAGTGTGTGCTGCAGTTGTAAGCCCCTGCAAACCTCACAGTTAGCAAAGAGATGCTTGAAATCCCAAAGGGGGACCCTTGGCTCTGTACCTACACCTACAAGCATTAAACGCACGCAGGGTTCGAAGCACATCATATGATTCAGCAGGGCTTGTCTGAACTGAACCAACAGTGATTTTCCCTCAGTTTCTGGGCAAGTTTTCTGGCAGGCTGTTTTGCTACCCTACTTCAGTGGTTTCCCCCCTCCTCCCCACCCTCATTCTGTCCTTTCCCTAAATCACAGTAGCCTCATCCAGAGTTGTTCCCAAGCTTCTCTCTTCCTTCTTTCCCCCCTTTCCAGCCCTCCTATCCCCCGTGCTGCCTTTCCCTTCTCTTCCCTCCCACTCCAGGCTGGCTGTGCCCCAGCAATGAGCTAAGGCTGCTCACTGCCGGGTCCCGGATCTGCGGGGGAGGCAACGCGACGCCGGCTGGGGCTCAGCCTGGGGATGCTGAGGCTGTTGGGGCAGCCACGTGGGGCTGGAACCGGTGGGTGGGGGGTGGGATGGTGCTGGGGGGGGGAGCCTGGGGGAATCTAAACGGCTCTAGTGTGAGGAGTCTGCTTTGCAGACGCGCTCATCTGTAGGCTGTGTGTTGGCTTTGTGAGCAAATGTCCCTTTGCAAACAAATGGCCCTTAGCAAGCACCTTCTCTTCAACAACAATAACAACAAAAATTAAAAAAAAAAAAATAGAAAATGAAGCTCAGCGAGCAAATAATAATAAAGAACTATACAGCTCACAGGGGATAGGATACTGAGAAAGCTGTGGTTGTTCAGACTGGGGAAGAGAAGGCTCCAAGGAGACTCGAGAGCAGCCTTTCAGTATCTAAAGGGGGACTACAAGAAGGAAGGGGGCAGATGCTTTAGCGGGGTCTCTTGTGATAGGACAAGGGGAAATGGTTTCAAACTGAAAGAGTGGAAATTTGTATTGGATATAAGGAAGTTTTTTTTGTTATAAGAGTCGTGAAGCACTGGCACAGGTTGCCCAGAGAGGTGGTGGATGCCCCATCCCTGGAGACATCCAAGGTCAGGTTGTTTGGGGGTCTAAGCACCCTGATCCAGCTGCAGATGTCCCTGTTCATTGCAGGGGAGTTGGACTGGATGGCCTTTAAGGGTCCATTTAACTCATTTCTATGCTTCTACATACACAACAATTGGACAAACTTTGGGATCCAGGCTTACTGCTCTCTTGGCTGCCATCACTCACATCCATGCTGTATCCATCATCCCGTGAGGCCAGCTGCTCAGTGGGCTTGACAACCCTCTCTTTTACATTTAAATCCTAAATTTCTCTTTTCTCTGTTGACAGCTCCCCAGATTTGTTGTCATTCCTGGGGGATGTGATCAATGACAAGTCTTGGATTGCTGTCTCCCCCTTGGCATAGGTATCTAAAGGCATTTACGAGTGGCTTTCCAGCACTTGAAAGTATCAGGGGGGCTTTGATTTTCATCCCGCCTTCCTATAACATCCCAGTGACTGACAATTTCCTGCTTGCTGCAACCATTTCGTCTTGCTAGCACCTCTCTCTTGCAGGAAATGCCAAACTTCAGATCTCTCACACGGATAGTTTCTTCTCAGAAGGAGCAGTGCTGCGGTGGCACAGCTGCCCAAGGGTCACCATTTCTGGAGGTGTTCTGTAACAGTGGGGATGTGGCACTGTGGGCAGTGGGCATGGTGGGGTGAGCTGGGGTTGGACTGGGTGATCTTAGAGGACTTTTCCAATCTGAATAATTCTACAATACCTCCATAAAAGCAATCCCCTGTGCTGTCCCAAAGTGCTGGGAGCGCTTGGAAGTCTTGGTTCAAATGGCTGATGGAGTGCTGTTTGCATTTCGTGCCCTACAGACTGCACTGCTGCAGCTTACCTTGGTGCTCAGTAGCAGCACGCTGCTGTTTGGTGCGGTGGTCTTATCTTCCCAGCTCTGTGGGCTGCTAGTGACATTCCCAGGGCTTTCCAGTTGGGAAATAGCAGCCATCTCTGCAGAGGGCCTGATGTCACAAGATTTTTCAGCCTGATTTCCAGAGCAGTGGTCTGGATGCGCTTCAAACTCCTGACTACTTTTTCCAACCAGCCTTGTTGCTTGGGATGTTGTTTTTTTTTCTTTCTTTCTTTTTTTTTTTCTGGGCTCTCCCTTCCCCAGCACTCATACATTCGCAGAGCAATTGGTGTCCCTCCATAGGCACGTCTTTTAAAAAATGCAGAGATTTCCTGAGCAGGGTGCAGTGGAAATTCCTGGGATTGCTGGTGCAGACGGACACGTAGTTAGCTGAGTCTGAGAGGGAGCAGCTCAGGAGATGGTTTTTTTTTTTTCTTTGCAGAAGCAAATCCTTTCTGCTCATCTTTTCCTGTCTACGTCTATGGGAGCAACGCTCTTCCCACCTACACCCCTCTCTGAATGTAGTGTGGTCCTTGGGGTTCACATTGCCCTGAGCTCTCCTCGTGGTTTGGGCTTTGCACAGGGATCAGAGCGGCTTAAAACTCATCACACCCTGCGGTGTTAGCAGCATGACCTTATTTGCCAAGTCTGGCGATGGGACAGGGAGCAAAGATTTCCAACATCAGCCCCACTCGTGGGAGTGAGTGCCACTGCCAGGGGCTGGCTGTCAAAAAGATTTGCAAGAGGGGATGTTCTCAGCCCTGTTTTTTACGTGACCACTAGCAGCAGTCCTGTGGTGGAACACAGCTGTAGGACAATGGATGGGGCTGACCAGAACACGGCGCGCTCTTTCGCAATGAGCTTGGCTTTGGGCTACATGAAAAATGTCTTCTTCTTTTTTTCTTTTTTTTTCTTTTTTTTTCTTCCCTCCCCCCCCAAAAAAAAAAGAAGAAAAGGAGCTTTTTGCAGAAGGGAAAAGGGTGGAAACCAGGTGCTGTTTTCAGTATGCTGCATCCTAGCAGTGCCAAATGAGCAAGACAGGTCTCAAACTGGGAGCAGTGGGTGGAGGAGCCAAACGGGATAGGGGTGCTCAGCCTGGAAAGGAGAAGGCTCTAGTTGACAAAATTACAAGTGATAGGAAAGTGATTAGAAGAGACAGCGTTGGGCAGATTGGAAGCAAAGTTCCAAGAGCGGGAGGTAGCGCCATGCTGGGCTCTTCATCCTAGGGTAACCTCAGTGCCCATCCCCAAGCTGTAGCCAGCACCATGCCTGGCATCCTTGCTCATCTATGTTACACCACTATGAAGGAAAATGAAACTCCTCAGAGACATGGTGAGGGGTTTTTCATGGTAAAACCTTTGGGTTATTTGCTGCTTTTAGGCCAATACAGACTCATACATCCTGTTCTACATCTGAAGTCAGGTATAGGTGCAAAGGAGGGGTACTCTGAGGGGAGCATCTTTGAAGCTGCTCCTCTGCCTTTCCCCCACGTCTTGTTTGCCCCTTCCACCCTGGAAGAGAAATAGCCTGAGAAAGAATTGCTGCAAAAATACCTCTTTCAGAACATCAATCATCATTTACTTAGAAATTGCCCCTGCTATAAAACCTGCCAGATTTCCAAGGAAAAATTCGCAAGTGATGAGCAAGCATTTTTAATGTTCCTTTCCAAATGGCCCTTGTTTTAACTTCTGCTTGCTCCACTGTAAGCAATAATACTTTCATCCCAGATTTGCACATGCTGCAATTAAACCCTCAGTAAGTATGGGGATGCCCCAAGGGCTGGGAGAAGCAGTGAGTTTGCGGGTCTGCAGTGGGATGCTGAAGAGTGGCAGCAGTCCACTTATTTGAAAATCAGGCTGTTCCGTGCCCTCTGCAAAGTTCCAGTCAATTGAATGCAGTGCTAATTGTTTTTCATTAACCTCCAACGCAACTTCCCCATCTGCAGAATTAATCACCTCTGGAAAACTAGACGAATATTTCAGAAATAACAAACTGCTGCCTTCCTCCCTAGCAACTTCTTTGTGGCCGTTCAGATTCAGAACACTCCAGTTCAGTGGCCGTGCTCAAACTGGAAGATACCATGCGTAGGAGTTATGATATATATTGATTACTTGCATGCTTAAGCTATTCCTATCCTGTTTTAGGAGTGATAATGTATTTGGCCTTTACTTTCCTACAGTGGAGATCCTCATGTCTTGGACCATGCTCTGAACAAGCTGATCTAGCTGTAGGTGTCCCTGTTCACTGCTGGGGAGGTGAGCTAGGTGGCCTTTAAGGCTCCCTTCCAACTCGTGCAATTCTATGATTCCACATCCACCCACAGCACAGGGCTGCTTCCAGAGCCTGCTTCTCCTACCTGCCCTTCCTCTACCCTGCTCTCCAGGAGACTAGAGTGACAGACATGCCTATGTGTATATCTTCAGACACTAACCTTCCCGGGTTGCATCTTTGTCATACGGGATTTTAATGGAGTAACAGAGTGAGGTCATCACAGCCGGCTGCACTTTTATTTCAGCGTGGTCGCTATAGCAGCCAACGTCAAAACAAAACATATAGTTCACCAAAGCAAAGTTTCCTGGCTGATGGTGTTCATTTTTCTTTATGAGCTGACTTTGGAAGACAGCGAAGCAGCAGCCAATGGAAACTCAAATGTCTTTCTCTCTCCCCTGTCTGCTCCTCCGTCTCTGCAGCGATCGAGATAAAGGTTAGACATCTGTTTCGGATCTGCTCTGTTTAAGTGAAGGAAAGACTCTCATAAATCACCCTGCAGCTGGAGCACAGTCCCAACTAATTGCCATTTACCCCACGGCATACAGCTCAGCCCTGGGCTCTGCTGCTGGGAGGGCCATTTTGTGAGCACTCCCCACCTTGCTCTGCAGCTGGCTGTCGCCTACACAAGTGAGGGGTGATCGTAGACTCATGGAATCACCAAAGTTGGAAAAGACCTCCGAGATCATCCAGTCCAACCGTCCACCTACCACCATTATTTCCCTACTAAGCCGTGTCCCTTAGTGTAATATCTTAATGTTTCTCAAACACGGGGAGATGTCTCCACCACCTCCCTGCGACAGAGGGACAAAAGGAGAAGGATGGACCAACACCTACACAACGCCTACTCCAGAAAGCAGCGCAGGAAGAGGATGGAAGATAGGACAAACAAGGGCAGCTCGTGCGAGAACACCTGTATTAGGATTGAGTTTGTAAGTAAAGTAAAATAGCAAACGCAGAGCTCACAGGAGTGTTTTGTTTCTTCCTGGAAGCACAAGCAGAGGAGGGGAAGGCCAGCGACGTTCCGGCAGGGCAGCATCTAGCAGCACGCCTGCGCTGAGCACGTCGGGATGCAGAGCTGTGCTGAGCTATTTTTATTTCTGCTCCAGTCCTGCAGCCACGCTGGCAGATGTGCTCCCAGCTGCAGATGACTTCCATGTGTAACCCCGCACTGGCCAGGGGCCCAGGGCGTAGCGTGCTTCCTTAAAAGGCCCGGGAGAGCAAAGTGATGCCCAATCCCAGGGGTGAGTGGCCATGGGGGCTTCAAACCGCCCACTGCCCTTGGGAAAGCCCAGGCTGCGTGACATGGGGTCACTGGGAGCAGTGATGGGGAAAGAGGGTTTGGGAAGGATGATTCACAGGTCGTTGTAACCCACCTAACCCTCTGTGCTTGCACCTAAAAGGAGAGGCTGTGGAGGAGGCAGCGTGTTGGAGCATGGGATGGGTCCAGTTTGCAAGGCTTATAACCCCTGAAGGAGAAAAGGGTGCTTTCAGCAGGCCCCTGTGCATGATGGAATGCAGGGCAGACTGCTCTGCCCTCCAGGCAGCTCCAGCTGAGTGCAGACGTTATGAGAAACAACGATATTAATAAGTGCAATAAAAAGTCAATTCCCTGTTCCCTTGTTCTCTAATGGAGCCCTTGCAATGTGCTCATGGAGGGTGCCAAATAAACAGCACAGCTTCCCAAGCATGGCTGCCAGAGCTCAGCTCATGCCCAGCTGAAGCAGCATCCCAAGCAACAGCTTGATATTGATGGGAAATGTCATGAGCTGGGCTGCTCTGTGAGCTGAGGATGACATAGGAGCACCTACAAATGGGAATCCTCGTGGAGACAAAGCCTGGGGCAGACCTCAGTCCTATGTGTTCTCCTTGCCATGAAGCCTTCACTCCCAAAAATGTCAAGGTGAGCCTCTTGGACTCACGAGCAGCATTGAGCAGGGAACTGGAGGTGTCTTTCCAGCTCTATTTAGCCTTGTAAGTGCCTTCTCATCTCCTCTGCGTGGCTATGGGAAGCATTGCCAAGCTCCCTTGGAGCTGAGGCTCACCAAGATGTAGGACCCCAGCCTGGCCCTGTGAGGTGCTGTGTGGAGGCAGGAGTTGGACTCAGTGATCCTTATGGATCCCTTCCAACTTGTGAAGCATCTCATTTTATGAGAAGCTTGTAGTACTGATTGCTCCACTGGGCTGTGGTAGCAAAGGGCGACCTGGCAGAGGAAAGAGCAAATTCTGAGCTGATAATTGCATCACGATGTCCTTTTTTCTGCATTATCCATACAGGGTGTGTCACGCTCATTGCAGCCTCAGTAATTTTAAGTGAAAGCATAGGGCATGAAGCAGCAAGTGCAATGCAAGCTGCAGGGAGAAAGCGGGGAAAGGGCAAGGAAATGGAGCCAAAGCTGACCAGGGAGTACAGACATGGCACTGTGAGTCACCAGGAGCTGAAGCCAAGGCAGTCAGCTGGCTCTCTTGCCTCTCTCCATGAAGGATTTTCATGGAATCATAGATTCATAGAATGGTTTGGGTTGGAAGAAACCTTAAAGATCATCTTGTCCCAGTTCCATATGGTTATAAAAGGAGGGCTCCTCCTTGTCTATCTCTCTGGGAACCTCTCAATTGTGCTGCTCTTGCCAGGTTTTGCAGAGCATTTTCTGGATTAACTTCAAATAACCCAGCTGGCTTTGGAGGATCCACCTTCCCACAGGTGGTTCTTTTGCCTAACTGGTATTCCTGGGTATTCATCTACTTCATGCTTTTGGGGGGGCATTTTGGATAAATTTTAGCTGCCTTGAGTGAGCTCGAAGACGGATAGGAATAAAGGATGGAGTTAAAATTGTCATGGCTACCAACAGCAAAGCACACACAGGAAAATGCCCATGGTGTCATTAAGTTGTGTAGGATGGAAGGAACCTCCATGCCCCTCTGGTCCAACGCCTTTCAAACCATGGCCAGCTGAGACTATGTTGCTCAGAGCAATGTCCTCCAGGGGATTTCATGACTGTCATCCCAATTTCCACCTTTCCCAAGCTTGGTCACCATCAGCATCTCAGTGATGTCCCCTTGGACGTCCATACTACAACTCTTATCAACTCCCCCCTCTTATGGCCATTGGGATTGCCCTCCAAATAAATAGTTTCCAAACCAAAATCACTCCACTGACGCCCATCACGACGTTGACAAACAGAGGGACAAAAGCATGAGTTTCTCAAAACTTCCATTAGACTTTATTTAAAAGTTCTTTGTATAGACTTCCTGACACAGAATCCACAATAAAAATAAAATTCCCCCCTCCCACCCACCCACCTCACCCCAAATTGCTTTGCTTTGTGTTTTATAAAACATACAACATGAGAAGAATGCCGGAGACATTCTACACCACAATTTAACAATTCATTAACTGAGGCCTTGGTCCCAGCAGTGCATTTGCATTTGGAAACCTTGCTTCCTTTTCTTTGCTCGTTTGGTTGGCCACATATGTTACAAATGCATACAAGAGATCTAGTTTGAAAATCTAATCCAGCAAAAGGAGAAAAAAAAAAGAAGGATGGAAAACTGAACCGCTTGTTTATCAGCTGCTCCCTTACACAAAGGCTTTCCATGTGCACTTATGCTCAGATATGAAAATGATAAAAGCAAGCATGTAACAGTTGCAGTGAAATTATTATGATGATTTTTATTTTTATTTTTATTTTTTTGCTAATTTTTACCCTGCCTTAGATAGGCAGGCTGCCGGAATTGGAAAGGAAGGGTAATTTAGAGACGTGTTCAGACACAATAACAATCTGCAATCAGGTAAATATTTTGTAATGTTGAAGCTATACAATATATCCCGGACACACGTAGCACTCAGTCCACAAACAGTTTAGCACCATATTGATAGGTCATGCAGCAAAAACCTTTCTTCGAGGTTTGCTTTGGAAGTTAAAAGCATGAAATAGTACAGTGCAAGGTAGTCTATACCCTTAGCTTCTATTGGGGTAAGGTGGCAAAGGTGGATGCTCCTGGCTGTCTCAGAGGTATGTGTTGGCAGGTTGTTGGCTCTATGTTCCTATCGTCGTCACCACGCCAGGGCTGATGTTACCTGAGGCAGTTTGATGGAGAAGGGGAAGATAAATGAGGTTACTGCATGGGATGCTGAGGGAGGGCAAGCTGGGTGACCTTGCTACGAAGCCCAAACCACCCTCAGCTCACTTGCTGGCCCGACACGTTTTGCCCACTTCTGAGTGCTTACCGGGGCTGCAGGCTTTTTCACATTCTTTCTGTGTGTTGAATCTGTTCTCGTTGCCTCCACAGCCGCCGTACCAGAACCTAGCACAGCTCTTGGTCTTCAGGTCGTAGTGCCACTTCAGCACAAAGTCCCTGCAGGTCCCCTCGTCCTTCTGCAACAGGCAGATGTCCATGACTGCAGAGAAAAGCAGGAGAAGGAAGAGTCAGTAGAGGTCTGGGGTCCTGGGCTAAAGACAGGCTCTCTCAAGACATGTGCATGGTAAAGAAATGCCAGTGAACAGGGCTGCAAGACCAGAAGGGGTGACACCAGCCTAGATGTTGCCTGGTCTCCTATGGCTGAACCCAGTCTCTGTGTTGGCAAAGAGAAGATCTTTGGGTGTCTTTGCCCAGCACTGAGCCCAGGAGGATGCCAATGCTGCTCTTCAAGCCATCAGCTGTGTTGCTGGTGTGGCACGATGCTGGAGTAAAAGCAGAGAGAAGGACATGTGCCACATGGCAACAGTTGTCTGCAGATCCCTTCTAGGAAATGAGTTGGCAGGTGTCAGAACTGGGTCTCAAGGGGAAAACCGTGTTTGCCATCATTTTCCCAAAAATGTCTACAGAGTACATACCAGCAATGAGTGGCCAGGAAATCCATCTCCTGACGTTGTCTTGTGATAACCTCATACCCTCTGTAAGATGCTACAGATGGGGGTGCTAGAAATCAAGGTACCGTGCCCTACCAGAAACAGTTCCCACATATCCACAAGGAGAATAGAGAAGAATATAGAAATAAAGGGTGAATTAATGGAAGGGCATAGTTGCAAGCAAGTTTTTTGGGAGTTTGATGATAGAAAATGCATGCTAAACCCTTTCAAAATGTTCATGGGAAGAAGGATGCAGAGTATTATCCCTGAAATCCTGACTAGAAAGTAGGTCTGGCAGCAAATCCTAGAAAATAAGAAAGTGCTGGTGGCAGGTTTGCTTGAAAGGAAATTGCAGCTGGTGCTGGCAGCTGCCCAGAGCACAGGAATGCTGCGGCCAGCAGGACGGGGAAAGGGAGAAATCAGTGTCATGGACCCCGTGCCCATCAGACCCCAGGGATGGGCAGGACCCTGCCTAAACTCTCCCTGTCCTCTCCTTTTAATTGCATTTTCTCTTTTCTTTGTGTGCTGCAGGCATGGAGCTAAGCAGGTCACTGCTTGATCTTGCATGGGTCAAACCGAGCAGAGGTTTGTTGGCTGGTTTGAGGTATGAGCTGGGAATGCATCCTTCTGAGAGAGAAGTGTTGGAAAGGACTCTCTTGTTCACAGTTTGCTTTGCTGTGATCTAAAAGTGGATTTCTTTCTAAATCTCTGCTTCTCCTAGGAATTTGAAATCAATATTTGAACTTCCAATTCAGCTTTGTTATCAGGCTCCTCCAGCCAAAAGCTTTCCCATCCCTTTGGCAAGCTCTTTTCCTCTTCTATTTATTCTGCTAAAAGCCCTTCTCCCTTCCGTTATGCTTTCCAAAACACCAGCAGATGCAAACACCAGAATGACTCTGCTCCAAACCCTGTGCACCCTTTCATGAATCCAGCCAGCCATCACTCAGCCCACGGGAGGGATCCTGTATTTTCTCTTTCAGCACAAGGACAAAACATCCCTGCTTTTTCACCCCATCGTCCTCTTTCGTGGCAGCAGGAGCTTTCAGGATCAGCTAATAGATGGGGAAATTCAACAGCAGCATTGGAGGCAGATCTGATTTCAGTGCTGGCTTCAGGAAAGCTGCCATGCTGTGTTAGCTGAAGATTCCCTTGAAGAGTGACCTTCCATTCACCAGCCCCAGTATGCATACTGTGTGGACTGGTGCCACCCTCCAGATTCAGAGCACTATGGGATGTTATCATACCCCATCTTCCAATTGTTCCATCCAAACGACAGGATGGCATTTGGTCTGAGACCTCCCCCTGCCAAAAAAAACCAACCAGCCTTATCCATGTTTTTTGAAGAGCTAAGGAGCTAAAATGTGCCTTAGGTGCCATCTGGGCTCCATCATGTTGAAAAGATGGCGGCTGCCACCACGAGCAGGGTTCTTAATTCATCCCACAGAGCCTTGGGTGCACATTTAATTTAAAAAAAAATAAAAATAGACCTATAAATTGCAATAATTAAAGGGTAACCAAGCACTGATTCCAAGGAGAGATGGGTGTGGAGCACACCCGAAGAACCATCAGCTTTGGGAAACTGAGGCATTTCTCAGTGTTGCATCTGGCTCCAGACCTTGCTATGGGCTGAACCAAGAGCCTGACCCAATGCCCAGCATCTTAAAAGCTCAGTTTCTTTTTCCACAGCATACAGAAAACAAAAAGAGAAGGGAGAGAAAGCGATGAATAGAGCAGGGGATCCTTGTGGGGTGGGCAGAGACACAAGTGTCCCTCCAGGGCCCCTCTGTTGCTTTTCTTGACTATCTGCCCAGGGCAGAATGGTGCCAAGTTCATGAAATATCAATCTAAGCTGAACAACATTTGCTGGAAACATCATCAAGGCATGTGATGATGAACGGAAGGGGCTAGGCTTTGGGATGGGGTTAGCAGAAACACGTGTTGCTCTGGAGAACTACCCACCAGCAAGGCTTCCCCACCCTGTGAGGCTGAAATCCTGCTCCCAGCTCAAGCCATTAGTTTCTGCGTGAGTCCCCAGAGTTCACTTTGTTCCTAGCTTTCTCCCCTTTCTCTGCAAAGGGCCCCAAAAGATTGTGAGAAGGGGAGGCTGCCATAATGGAAAGACTTTTGGGGGACAGGTTCCCATCCCACCCCAATGCTTTGCCAGCACAAGTGACTGCAAGTCCCTGCTTTCTTCCCAGGTCTTGAAACCTAAGGGCTGAGAAATACCCCGAGAAAAGGAGCTTGTTACCACTTCCCTGCAGGCTCCTTCCTCAGCTTTCAGACCTGTGCCACATGGGGTAATTTTCCTTGCAAAGCATTTGCAGTTCTTCTCACCGCAACAAAGGCACGCTGATGAGCGATGGCATTGCTTAGACATGCAGTGATAACAAAAGATGCTTCGGGACCACGCTGCTGCACGCTTCTTACAATATCCAGCATGTTTTTGTCTTAGCTATGGCTTGTGCAGCCACGATTTCTGGGGTGAGACAAGGCATGCAAGTGACTCGCTCATGCAAAGCGAATGGTGAGGCATGGCCACATCAGGGAACAAATACAAACCAAGGTCCTCCTGCTGATGATTCTCGTAATGGACAAGCATGGATGCATGCCATGAAATGGTGAATGTGAATGATGGATGTGCTTTATTTTATGATGAATTTTTTGGTGTGTTACCTGGCGATAACCTTTTCTCAAGGGGTGGCTGCTGCATGGCTTTCTCAGCTGCTGCTGGAGGAAAAAGTGTGTTGGTTTGGTGTTTAAAGGATGTTTTCTCTCTGATCCAAACGTTATTTGAAGTCTCAATAAATTGAAAGGATTAACCCCCGTGTGGTACTTACATGGTTTCAAGCATTTGCTATTGCACTCAGCTTCGGTCTCAAATCTATTGGCATTACCACCGCAGCCACCATACCAACCCTGGCTGCAGATCTTGTGTTTGTAGTCAAAGAACCACACAACCTGATAGTCCTTGCACTGCATGCCCATGTCAAAGTCCAGCAAGCAAGGGTCTGCCAAATCTGCATATCAAAAGGTGCAAAGGTTAAATGATTCCGGAAGGGTTAAAAGCTGAAAAAAGGAAAGAGATTCAGGAAAGGGAAAAATAAAATAGAATAAAATAAATAAAACCCAAAGCATTTAAAATCATCAGAAGCCAAGAGGGTTGGATCAGACCATGCGGGTGGGTCGTACTTCTGCTGGGGGTGTTTCCACATCACAACATTTCTGTTCCCCCTTCTCACCAAGCATCAACTCAACCCATCCCAACCCCGCATCCCCGTGCTGGGGTGGTGTGGGCAGGATTGGGCCTTCACACAGCTACCCAATGTCTATTTCCAAAGGTCTTTGTCTTGGCAGTAACTTCAGTTCTTAAGTGTGTTTATTTTATCTCTAAAGGCAAGCCATACCTGGTAGACTTCAGGACTTAAACATAGGTATTTTTCCTGTCCAGAAACGATAACTTAAGCCCAAATCCCAGAGTTTTTATTAGCAAGGGCCATCAGTGCTAGCAGCTGCATTGCCTATATAAGGATAACGCAATTTGGGGCTTCCTCCAAGGTTTGTGGGAAGATTTATGTATGGGTCTCTCCCATTGTGCAGAGAACCAGGGAAGACTCAGTTAAACAACCCATCCTCACTGCTCTGCTCTGTTTATAATATCCTCAGCCTGCTGAAAAACTTCAGATTAGCAGCAGCATCTTTGAAGGCCTCCAGAAAAGGCTTTCCCCTGAGAGACAGATGCCATAAATCCTAGGGCAGGGGCACTTGCTGCTAATGGGTCGTGAAAAGAGCTGGGACTCAGAGATGTGCATTGACGTGCAGAGCATACAGCACATCCACTACACCTCGTCTCCAAAGGGCTGGCACACGAGGGGTTAAGCAAAGCCAGGGCATGGGTTCACGTCACCTGGAGGGGACTTGTCAGGAGGGGACCTGGCCAGTGGGAATGCATGGGAGGCACTTTGCAGATGCAGCAGGAGAAGCCATTCAGAGCATCACAGCAGTGATGGGACATGCATCAAGACACAGGTAAGATGTTCCTTGAGACCTCCACCCTAGACCTCCACCTGTTGCTCATTGAGCCTAATGCCCTTCTCCCCCTCCTCCTCAAGATCCTGATGAAGGTAATGCAGCCACAGTGTGAGCAAGAGGCTTATTAAAAAAAAAAAACAAGTGCTTATATGAAGATGACTTTTAGATGTCAGACGATCCACAGTCAGTGCCTGTGACAGCTTTAGGAAAGCCACAGACCCTTCCAGTTCTGTAGAGGAAGAGTTACAGCCCAGCACTTACAGTGCGATAGCATTACAAGGCTGATACAGCGAGCTTGATGTCAACAAAGGCATTGAGACAACACTGTAACAGCTGCAGTGATTTAACAGGATTACTAAGATATGTTAATGTGATTATCAGCAGAGTGGGTGCTTATTAGTGGTTTACTGTGATAAGCCTCTGATGGTAGAGAAATGGGGAGGGCAGCTGGGAAGCTGTCAATCAGCTAAATTTAAGCAAGTGTTTGCTACTAGCAATCCCTGGCTATGGGTCAAGTCCTTGTTGGGAGCTGTGCTAAACCAAGGAGCCAAGGTACGTTCCTTGTGGCAAACCAGGAGAGAGGGAGCAAACAGTTTGATGCTTACAGCAATGTCTACGTGCACCAAGTATGCTAAGGGTTGCAGTGTATCCCTGGGGAGTGGCCAGCAATTGGGCTCTAGCTCATCTTCTAACTCTATTATGGAAATTAGGTCTGGTCTGAGTCTCCTGCAAAGATATCAGTAGTTTTAGTGGGCTTTGGATCCAGCATGGGTCTGAGGCATCATGCAGAGTATATATGCTCAAGGCTTTCATCTAGCCTGTGCTCTATTGGCTCTGCAAAGCAAAGAACGTGAAGACCCTTTGGTCCTAGTAAGGCTATGCTTGCTTTGAGGAAGTCCATGTTTGGCAGTGGGCAAGGGAAAGACTGGTGCCAACGGTCAGGATCTTCACAGAATGGCCTCAGGTTGGAAGAGACCTTAAAGATCACCCAGTTCTACCCCTCTGCTTAGACAGGGTTGCCACCACTGTATCAGGCTGCCCAGGTCCCATTCAACCTGGCCTGATCGCTTTTGTGGTCTTCCTTTGGACCTGCTCCATCAGCTCTGCAGCTTTCTTTTTCGTGGGGTTCCTTCTCAGAGCTCCCAGCCTATCTCTCCCACTGGCACCAATACTCACCGTTTTCAGGCCCTTCCAGTGGCTCAGTGTTCAGCATCATGTTGGCCAGGGCCACTTTGGGCTGCGCTGGGGTCTCTGGGGAAGACGGAAGGAGCAGTCAGCCAAGGGCAACCATGTTCTGCAGCAACACCCTTGGGGATCCCCACCACCCATGGGCCATGCTGGTGAGCCAAGGCACGGTGCTAAACAAACCCACTGGCTGCAAATCCAGCAGAGGGATCAGGGGACACACAGGATGCAGGAATCAGGCTTAGCAGCAGTGCTGCACGATTGGGCTTTTCTATGGTCGGGGCTATGGAGCTCCAGCTCTGAGTAGCCACTCTTCTCATCACAGCATGAGATGGGGCAGAGGCTCCGGAGGAGCAGTTGTTGTCTCTTGGTTTAATTTTGCTCCTCTAGGCTTAGAGGGAGAGGAATAAGACGACATCCGAGGGAACAAAGAGGCTGTGATGGATCTTCTCTTGCTCCCCTGCGGTCTTCAGGGATTGTCTGTGCACTGCACAAAGGGCTTCAGTGATGCTCTGCCCACATTCCCCACATCACAGCCTTGTAGCCCTCTGGGGATTCAGTCATTGAGGACTGGCACCGAGGGGAAAAAAATATCCCTTGTGTTGGAAAGGAGATCATGGCTCATGTTGCATCATGCTCCTTCCCCAGGGCTGGAGGGCTGCAGCCACAAGAACTGATGGCTGGAGGGAAATGTCTTGAATGGATTTAAGTGAGGGAGACAGTGCTACCTGGTGTTAAGACCACGTAGGTGGTATCACTGCTGCCTGCCCAATCTGTTCCCATTCATGATTTCTATAGGAGATGAAGCCTCCCTGGGCACTGAGGCTCTAAGTCAACACATGCAAATGTTACTTCCACAAACTGATGTCTTTTCTCAACATTTTTGTGGCCATGTTTATTGCTGGTGAAGGTAAGAGACTTCAGACTGATCCAAACCCATTGAAACCAAAAGAAAAGCTACTTGCAGGCAGTGGAGGAGGCTCTAAAGTGCCAGAACAGCCAGAAGCAGCACTGGTGGCACCAGCACAAATTTTGCCACATCATCCAGCCAAGGCATCTCTGTGCCAAACCACTAAAGGAAAAAGTTGGCTTTCTCTTATAGAGGAACTTCTGGCCACGCCAAAGGGTTTGGTGAGTTTTACATGTGATCTTTGCAAGTGGAGCTTGATCCTCAAAAGACTAAATTCACCATTTCATCCTTTCTATATGCTCCATTTGGATATTGTGGTATGTGGAGCAGCTAGTGACCGTGAAGGTTATTATGAGAGAAACAGCTTTTCTTGCTTATTTTGCAATTAGGCTGGTCTGACTTGCCTCTCTGTCAACCCTGTTTGGCTCTTATTATTAATTACTGTCTGGACTCTAGCAGGACCCATTGTGCAAAGCCTTCTGCACGCACAATGAGACAAACACCCCTTGGGACTGGCTTTAATTCTCCCACAATCTGGCTCAGTTTAACACCTCTGAAGTGCCACTTTGCATTTGCCAAAGAATTCCAGTGTTTCATAAATGGGGACAGAGGGTACCTGGAAAACAGTGACACGACTGAGCGCTGCAAGGGTTGGGACCGTATTGGCTGATCTTTTTTTTTTTTTTTTTTCCCCTTCCTTACATGTTTGTTTCCATGTTTTGTGTCTGTTGTCTTAAAACGGGGGAAAAAATAGTAATGAATGTTGGTATTTCACCGAGAGGAACTCACTTGTGCTGAATGTCCCCGTGTAGGTCACTTTGGGCTGGGATTTCAGGTAGCCGGTAATGAAGACGAGGTATTTCTGTCCACTTCTGAGGCCCCCAATGACACGTTCGGTGCCGGTGACGTTTTGCTTCAGCACAAGAGAGTGGTCGTGTGCTAAGGTGATGGTGAGATCAAACACGTAGGCGCTGTGTGGCTCAGGGCTGGCCCAACGCAGCCTGGCGCTGTTCTCGGTGACATCCGTGATCTGGATGTCATTCATCTTTGCTGCAGTTTGGGAACAGGGAGAGAAACTATGTGAGGGTCTGGAAAGTCTCAAAGAGAGGTGAGAATCTACTTGTGGCATGTTGATTCCCCAGCGTGCTGCAGGGAGGCTTTCTTTTTCATGGCCTGGATGAGGATCTTAAAGCAAAGCTTGCCTCAGACCTAACATAACCTTAGGCAAGTCACAGAAGCTGTTAGAGAGAGGTTTTCCTGCTATGGAGGAGCATTGCATGAAGCCTTAACACTGCTTGGAAGCAACAGTGGAACAAGAAATACCCAAAAAAAAAAAGCTTGCTCCCTGCAAGCAGATGAAAGCATTGACCTTGCAAAGGCTGTTTTTACATGGAGATGTGTTCATCAACTGGCTTCGCTTTTGACAGATGTTCTTTGTTACTTGTAGAAAGCTGCCTGCAGGAGCACGTGGGAAGGCTTCTTTACATGATCTGCGCTCATATGGAAGAGCTTTGTCATTCCCAACGAGGCCTCCACACTGATTCAGTGATGAATGAACTTCAACTATTTATATTAGCTGACAGAGATCTCAAACAACCTTGCTGTATGAATCACCATAAATAGCAAAACATAGCTAGGGGGATAAAAACACTGAAAGCAAAGGGGCCACGCTAGAAAGAGAAGTGCTCTGTCACCATATTACTGGGCTGGGCAGCCGGTGATGGATTGTCCCATTCTTAAATCCTAGAGTCTTTCAGGTTAGAAAAGACTTCTAAGATTTCCCAAGTCCAACTGTAAATGCATCCCCACCATTCCCACTGCCCATGTCCTTCAGTGCCACATCTCCATGGTTTTGGAATGCTTCCAGGGATGGTGACTCCACTACCTCCCTGGACAGCTGTTCCACTGCAGCACCTCTCTTTCTGAGAAGAAACCAGTGCAAGTTTCCAGCTTTGCTCTTAACATCTTTCTGCAAGAGCAAAACCTGGCTTCCTAGTGACATTTCCCATTAGGATGATCCTCTTGGCCAAGGAAGAAAAGCCATAACTCACTACAGCGCAGACAAACCCAGACAAGAAAGTGACGTGAGGCATGTGGACAGCCTTTTACATACCACCTTGTCTCCTCCTGCCGCTCGCTGCTGCAGCCGTGGTGCTCGCTGTGGTGCGGCTGGTGGCTTTGGTGTTGGCAGCAGTGCTTCCTTGGCTCTGTGCAGTAGCGTTCACCTGGACAGTAGTGCTCTCTGTGGGCCTCTCCGTGGCTCTGGTCTGGGCCGTGGTGCTGGCAGTGGTGGTCTTAGCATGGGCACTGGTGCTTGCAGCAGGCTTGATGGTGGTTCTTAGCGTGGTGGTGGTGCTTATGGTTTGGGTTACGGTTGCATTGGGGGCCACATATCTATCAGAGCAATAAAGCAGTTCATATGTCCATTTTTCATATTCACTGTTTTCCCGAATGCTATAGAAACAGAATTTTGGAGGTCTACTTACACTGCTTTTTGTCCGGTATGCCCAGGGCTCTTGGGTGTTTGATCACCCTGAAGCCACTTACACTGTTTCCTTATTTCTGGAGATAGGTAGAAAGCAAAGTCACCTAGAGATGGAGGAAGACTGGCATTAAACACTGCTGTTGAAGATGATTGTTACCTACCAACACTGCATTATGTGTATTTCTTCTTGATTAAAAAAACTTTTTGCTTGCTCTTGTTAAAAGCTATGGACTATCTTTTGATGTTTAGTGCAGCATCCTGGGCAGAGAGACTTGTTATTCCAACATACAAAAAGCAGTAACTGCAAGATACTGGATGGCTGTATGTTTTAGTCACATGTAAACAGTGTCTCATAGCAAAGTACTTCTCAGTAAAATACTAGAAGTGTGGTTGGAAGTTTCCAGGATCCCTGTAAGCAGTGGCTGGAAAAAATCAAAATGAGAAAAACTAAACATTTATTTGTCGGGGAAGATGTGTGCATGTTGGCTTATTATTTTACTGCAAGATCAAGCTCCAATTCAGAGCCTCAGCACAACCAGACCCAATGGGACACAGTGCAGACCAGCTAGCGTGCCAGGCACAATTAGGTTAGATCTCCAAGGTAAGCCTGGAGAGGCCAAGCCAAGCTAGATGCACACACAGACTCTACTTGGAGGTTGTGGATGCCCCATCCCTGCAGGCATTCAAGGCCAGGCTGGATGTGGCTCTGGGCAGCCTGGTCTGCTGGTTGGTGACCCTGCACACAGCAGGGGGTTGGAACTAAGTGATCATTGTGGTCCTTTTCAACCCAGGCCATTCTGTGATCAAAAAGGTGCATGGGATGGGTTGCCCAAAAGGACCCCAAAACAAAGACAGAGACAACTGGACAGACCTACAGGCAGTAACAAAACACCAAAGTTATAAAACATATAAAACAAGGTTACATCTTCAGTGGTACTACTGCCCAGTTAGATGGTCGGGACAGAGAACACCCAGCAGACGGGCACAGCCTGCCAGATTAATCCCACTGATGTCAGGTGTTGCCCCTTCCACATTGGCTGCAGGATGTTATACTTACTTCTGATAAAAGATGGCAGCAGTCTCCCAAAGCGTAGCAAAGGTTCTTCATGAAGCTCTCCGGGTTTAGAGACCAATTTGAAGAACACATCATTTGGCTCACTAGCGAGGCTGTAGATATTCTTGACATCCACGTTCTTGCCAATGCCCAAGATAACAAACAAGTATCCTTTGCACTTCGCATCAATCACAGCCTCCCGCAAGTCCTCAAGTTCTTGTTTTTCCATTTTTCCAGTTATCATGAGAACTATGACTTTGAGATCCCGAGGGTTTGGTGCACTTTCAAAAATATGAGCCACTGTGTGTTCAACTGCACTTCCCATAGCCATTGTGCCATACAGCTGAGTCATTTGGTTGTGCAAGTAATTAATGATCTTCTGTTTGGATCCATAATCAGTTAATGAAAACTCTGTTTTCACTGGTGGGAAGCTTGAGTTGGTTTCGTGTTCGTAAGGAGCTTGCTGGAGAACTGCCACTCTTGCATGGTGCTGAGATATTTTTGGCTCAGAGCTGATTTCCATGTTGCTTACGAGGTGGGAAATGTACTTCTTCATCTCGTTGAACTGCAGAGGTGTGGTGGAGGCTGAGCTATCCATGATGAAGGCCATGTCAGTGTCTACATCTGTCGGGGCTGCCCTTCTGTCTCTGAATACAGGTCTTTGACTGCCGTAACCACAGATGGGATCGGGTTCACACACATCTAGGGCAGAAATACAGCGGATTAATCACCTGGAGGAACTAAGATAACACTCCCTTATCACTACTGAAAGTCTCTGTCATATGATAGAGATATCAGCTGAAAAGCAGAGCTTCCATTTACATCTTGGACAAAACCCCTAATGAACACTGAGCCTTAGTCACAATGCAAATGTGCTCAGCCTAAATGGGGATCCCTTGTCTTCAGCAGCAAACGAGCTGGCTCCTAGCTGGGCTTCCCTCCTCTACCACTGACAACCAACTGCTGTGCAACCAGAAGGATCTGGCACAGTCCAGAAGGGAATTTGGATGCTTTACCCAGACAAACATGACAAGTCAAGAGCCTGCGGATGGTGTCGTTCAGCTGGCTGCCTCCGGTTGGAAGAACGATCGCATGTCCAACTGCTGTGTTGTTGATCTGGTTAGATGCAAACAAACAAAAAAAAAACAACAAACCCGTGATGTTAGCATTGCTGCCTTCTATTATTTTCAGCGGAAAGTAGGGGGAGGGCAACCTCGTGGCCAACTCTAAGGGATACCCTGCACAGCATGCTGGTTTTGGTGCGTCCTATCTGGAGGAGCCTAGCACACCTGATGTCAGTTAGTGGGATTAGTTTAGACATGAAAAGGGTCAAGCAGTGCTTAGCATGCTCAGTTAGGGCTCTTTTTTCTGCTTTAAATGTATATACCTCAGCTCTCCCTCTAGTAAGGATGCTACCATAATTCTGCCTTCCCCCCCATTGATTCTCTGTCTTTCCTTCTCTCTGCAGAGGTGATCTTTTTCATACCACACCAAGCACATGGGAGCCATAGTCTGGGAAACAACTCATCACAGCGTTGCTAGAGTTTTGCAGCATGCATCACAGATTTCTCTAACAGACATGCTGGATGAGTTTGCATAGCAGTGCTTCTCAGCACTAAGCACTTGAAAGGCCTACAGAAGCCAACCAGCAGCTGGAAGAGCCAAGAGAAACATGCCATCAATCTCCCAGTGAACTGAACTGAGGTCAGGAGCAGAAAAGGAAAGAAAGGGTGAACAGCCCCAACCTCCAGAGCTCTTTCGAGAACCGCATCCTGCCTGCTGGTGAGGAACACAGGAGTGACCCCAGCATCGTAGAGCTTCAGCACGGCATCGTTGAGCTGCGGGGAGGCTCTCGTCTCCCCGTTGCTGAAAAAGACAGCCACCTTCCTCATGAGGAACCCACTTCGGGCACGCTTGAAGGTGTTCCTGGCCACAAAGGACATGGCAGTCTCCAGGCTGCGTGGCTTTGTGGTCAGGGTTGCCTGGAAGTTTTGGATCTGCTGGAGGAGGCTGGATTTCTTCCTGGCATCAGCAAAGCGGATCTCCGTGGTGACCTCATTGTTGTAAGTGACCAGGGCCACGCGGGCACCTCGAGGGCAGTTGCTCTCAGCAATGGTTAAGTTGCTGACCACTCTGAGCACCGTTTGCTTCATCCTGTTGAAGACATCCCTCCCGACACCTGAGGAGGTGTCAATAGCAAAGGCCAGCTCGGTTGGGAAGACAGGGCACTCCTTGGGACCTGCCAAAAACAGGGGTTGGGAAAAAAATGTGCCCCAGACGATGCAAGAACCCCCTCATCAGTGGAAGCCAATCATTCGTACCACACGTGTGGGGAAAACAACAGTTCTTGCACACGACAACATCAGGATGTAAAGGGCTGAATGTAACTTACCATAGCAGCAAGCTGTGAAAAAGATAAGGGGGGAAAAAAAAGCAGTTCAGTCAGTGCCATTCGTGTGATGTGACTGGCATACAAGGGTAGCAATGGGGAATTAGCAAAGCACTGAGGTACTCACGGCATTTATCTTTGATGTTCTGCACCAGAGCACATTGCTTTAGGGGACAGAAGGAGAGAGAATTAGAAAGGGCAAATAAAATGACAGAACCAACAAAGCTATCTCAAAATAAGGCTGAAATGATGCTACACTTACACTGATGGATGGTCCTTTATCACCTTTAAGTCCCTGTTAATAAAAATAATAAAAATAATTGAGTGCAGTATGTAACTTCAGTAGGCACATTTTCCAACCCCTGGCACACATAGGGACTGTCATGTTTCTCATGCAGGCAATGAGGAGACTCCTGGGGTGCAATGAACACTTACAGATGGTCCAGGGTATCCAATCTCTCCCTTCTGACCAGGTGTGCCAGGATTTCCAGCGTTTCCCTAGAAAGAGAAGTCCTCTCTGTGAGTGTCTGCTGGAGGAATCCCAGAAGCATGAGTCAACCCTTAGAGGAGATGGACACATCTTCCAGGATGTGTTCTTGCATAGGGGAAAGACTGCGTCAAAATAACACTCACTCTGCGGCCTCTGTTTCCTTTAGGTCCGGGGCCTCCAGCACCACCACGGTCACCAGGTCCACCCTGGATGGGGACAAACAGAAATTGTAGCTTACGATCTGCACAGGTCTTTAGGTCATGGCTACACTGATTGGAAAATGAATCCATAATTCATGGGCTGCGTTGTACCTTGGGTCCTGGGTAGCCAATGAAGCCACGTTCTCCCTGAAAAAAGAAAAAACCAAAAAACCATGAAGTTTTATTTGAAAATAGGGTTTTAGAAAATAATCCTGTTTCTGTAGATGGATAAGTAACAACAAATGAAAATGATGGAGGAAAAAGTGGGAGAGACCGCAAATTCAGCTTAACAATTCTGCTCCTCATATAGTTAACAAAAAGAGAAGAGCCACTCTTTTTGAGGTCTGACTGCTCTTCCTTGTCCTTTCTAACTCATGTTGGCAGGCAGCCGTGTCGAGCACACACACACCTTTCTGCCTTTAGGACCTGGGCCACCAATTCCATCTCGTCCGTCATCACCCTAAAATTGGAAAACAAATGGCATTAATATTCAGTCACACTTGAATATCTTAAAGTTCACAGAGCCTGCGGTATCGATAGAAAAAAAAAAAACACCAGTGCCACAGGCCTTGGAAAATTAGTTTTTAGAATTAAAGTCTGCTTAGCATACATACACAAGGTGTAAAACTACACTCGTGCCAGAGGAAGGCATGGGGCTGATTTCCCTCTCTAACGTTGTACTTTGGAATGTATAAAGTCCACAGGCAAGCTAAACTCTCTGCTGTGAAGGTCTGTAGCTGGTCCATGAGCACACTTACCATCTCTCCTCGTGGGCCTTGCTGTCCATTCGGTCCCCTGGGCCCAGGATTTCCAGGCTCGCCCTGAAAACAGGAGCATCTGTTTAATCGTCCAGCCCACCATCGCTGGTTTCTTTTCACAAACCAGTGTTTTTTGCAGCAGAGAGTCATGTCTGCACCGCGCAAACCAATGAAGATGAGTTAATTTTGCTCCAAGAGGTTCACTTCCAGTATTATTTAAATTCCTATGCTCCTCCTTGCCGTTTTGGTTGTGATTCCCAGAGCTCATGAAGACGTACCTTTCGTCCCAGCGGGCCAATCCTGCCCCTTTCTCCTGGTGCTCCTGGTTGCCCACCACCAGCCTGGAACAGAAAGGAGAGGCATGTTGGCAGTGTGTCCATACAACCTGCATGGCCATAGGAATCACCACACATAGGGTCAACCGCTAGGGCTGGTGCCCCTCAAAGCACTGTAGGAAATTCAGTGGGATGTCCAGGCTGAGCCCTGTTGGTCCCTGGCTGAGAATGGGCAGAAGGACTCACCCTGGGCCCGGGGACGCCTTGCTCTCCCCTGATGCCTGGTGTGCCAATCTGGCCGGGTGGGCCCTGTGCAGAAGAAAGGAGAGAGATGTCAGCTTGCATGGGGAGAGAGACACACCAGCACAACCAGAGATTGGGAGGGAAAGCAAACTCCTCAACACCCGAGAGATGGCTTCCGAATACATCACGCCTTGGGAACTGCACACCAATCCCACCAGACCTCGCTGCCCGAGCTCTGGGAAGGGGTAACGCAACAGCACGCTGCCACAAGATGTACGTTTTGCCTTCTCTCACTGACCTGTGGTCCTCTCATGCCTTGTTCTCCAGCTGGCCCTGGCTGGCCGAGCGCACCCTTGGTGCCCTGGAGGTGCAGAACAGTGCAGGTTAGCATGGGACACGTGGCAAGGGGCAAGGGGTGTCAGGGCATGGGAAGCTGCTTTATGGCTACGTGAAGGGCAGGGAAGAATAGTTTTTATTTGTTTATTTTGTAGAACAGGAACGAGCATGGAAATACTGGAGCGATTTGCCACAGTCAGTGGGTGCCAATCTGTACGTTATTATCATTTATGCTTTGAACCATTATGCTTTGATTTCACAGCAGCAAGAGGGAGCCTGTGGAATTGTAGGGGGATTTGGAGGTGAGACGAGGCAGGGAAGAGGAAGCAAACCCTGCAGTGGGAGGCACCAGTGCCAGACCTGTAGTGGAAATGCTAAGTCATGGCCTGAAGCAGTGATTGAGCACCTGGGAGAAGACAGGGGAGCTCAGGTGCAAACAATGTACCTGAGTGACTGGAAGGGATGGAGCCAGGATCCACCCCTTCCCAGACCTCATTTAAGGGTTGGCAGTGGAGGTGAGGGTGCCTCACTGGAGGTCCCTGTGTACTTGAAGCCTTTTAGGGGTAAGTAGACTTTTTCTTTTGTTTCTGTGTCTGGTGCATTTGGGCTTGCTGCAGACTAGGACTTTGCTACCCTGCTATCACTGCTGTGTTTTCTATTGTGTTACTATACAGATCCTTACCTTGACTCCTATTGGCCCCCTGCGTCCTGCCATGCCCTGTGAGTACAGAAAGAATGGGGCATGTTAGGCAAGGATGTAAGCGTGCACACTTCTCTATTGCCTTCAGGATAGCACGTCTCCACTTCTTATTGCGAAACTGACTTTGAATGGTTTACTGGAGACAGAGGGAGAGAGGAATCTGTGCTCCGTGTTGTGCCAGCTATTGCAAACCAAGCTTTGGCATGTTTTCTCCTTCATTGCAGCCCCTTGTCCCCATGCATAGGTGAGTTGCTCAGTCACATGCATAGCAGCGTGTTTTGCTTCTGCCAAGGGGCTGGCAGCAGCAAGCACATCCCAGCTATGTGTTTTTCTTTTGAGTGTGGTTCTTTTCTCCCTACAATGGTGACTTTTGACACTTGTGGAATTAATCACATGGGAAGCCAAGAGAGGATGGAGATGTTCTTGAAACAACAGCAGTCCTACAGACCCAGCATCTCACCTGCCTCCCGACTCCTCCATCTGAGCCTCTCTGCCCCACAGGTCCAGGCTCTCCCTAAGGGAAATGCACAAGGGGTGAGATGAATTCAAGGAGCTCGCACCTTTTTTGGCAGCATCTTTTTCTCTTACTTTCTCTGCCCCATCTCATTGTGTAAACAAAAACAACAAAAAAGCTTTACCATTTGTCCAATTTCACCCTTCTGGCCTCTGGTTCCCCGCTGAGTATTATCTGCTCCCGAATCTCCCTGAAAGCAATGGAGCAATGAGAAACAGCTGTGTGAGCGAGACAAGGAACTTGGACATCACAAATTGCTCTGATATAGCTCAGAACCAACAGTTCTTTTTCCTCTTTTTGACTGAATTAGGTGAAGTGCACAATTCTGGTGGCTTGAGGCAACCATGGCTTTTCAGCTGAGAAATAATAGGAAGGGGATTTCTAAGAGATTGAAGCAATGAGTGACAGCTTGGTACCCTGAGGCATGTGTTCCACATGTGCCATCTTTGGGTCCTTCATCTGTTACTGGACCTGCCCCTTGCCCATTTGATAGCAAATATCCTTTGGTGGTGTCTTGCCCTAAAACCATTGCACCATCAGAAGGCTTTGGGCTCTCAGATCTATCATTTCACACAGCTCTCCTCCCCAACCAGGTCGGGTTGTTACACACAAACGTGCTGGCCTGGAAGTTTGTCTTTGAGCATTCACAATAAGAATTGTCCTGGCTCCATGGGTTATAGGGCAGGGAGGCTTCTGGTGGCACAGTAAGTGGGCAGGGTGCATAGACTGAACAAGCTCATGCATTATAAACCACTGCCAACAGCATCTGGGCTTCAGGCTACGAGGCTGAGAGCTGTTGCTTCTGGTCCAGCAGCATTCAGTAACCCTGAGTACACACTCACTGCTTGCAGAAGACTCCCCAAGATTTGGAGGGGGGGATCAAGAAGCTGCCTCAGCAATGCTTACCGGGTCTCCACGGAGCCCACGGTCACCTCGCTCTCCTCGTTCACCTTTGGCTCCTTTATTACCCTGGGGGAAAGGAGGGAGAGTTAATAGGAGCAGCCCTTGTCTCTGCCAGCTCCCTGGCCCCAAAGGGAGCAGAGGACCTTCCACCCCCTCCAGGCTCCCTTCTGCCCTTTGTAAGGGTGTGTGACAAACACCTACCCTCCTGCCAGAGAACCCCTTCTCTCCGGAGGAACCAGGCAAGCCTTTGTCTCCCTGTGAAAGAACAGGAGTATGTTAGGAGAGTGTTTGCTATTTCCATTGCTTTTTCACCTGTACATCACATTATAAAGAGAAGAGTGCTGGGAATGACTGACCTCTTCTCCATCAATGCCATCCAGACCCATTTCTCCCAGTTCGCCCTGCAGAAGAGATGTGGGGGGTAAATGCTTACCAAAGAAAAGGAGGACCAGGGAGGGGGATGCTGATGCATCCTCACGCTCACCACTGCGTGAGGAGGGTATAGTTCCATACCTTCTCTCCTGGGAATCCCCGAGAACCCTAAAGGGATGAGAAAAAGGCATTAGTGTGCTGCTCTCTGGGCAACCTCTGTGGGTGGTGGTGGGGAAGAGGGGCAGACCCGGAGCCAGGATGGGCTGGGATGGGCAAGGTGTTCTGCAAGGGGGTTAACCATTCCTCACTTCTCCTGTGCAAACCTTCAGCTGTTTTCTGGCCACTCATACCGAGATAAAATATGTGCATCGTGGGTTTTAGCCAGCTGACCCAGTAAAATAGTTTATTCCATAGATGTGACTCTTTCTCCATAGATAACGAGTTGGATTACCACTGACTTTGCTTACTGACTTTGCTTTCTCCCTATGCCCCATCTTAAATGGATCCAGACCTCAGGGGCCGCATAGAGCATCAGCTTTGTCCAAGGCTGGGCAGCTTTTTAAAGAGTCCCAGTAGCCATGCGATACACGCTGGGAGCTTTGGTGCTTGGCCAGGTGGGTGCTGGTGTGGACTTTGTGTCTGCTGCACAACATCCTAAAGCAGCAGTGGACTTCCCCCAGCTGGATGCAGTATCTGTGCCGTGCAGGCTCCTTCCAGACGTACCTTGGTTCCTCTGTGCCCAGGGCATCCCTGGAAGCCCTGTGTCCCGTTCACTCCTGGAGGTCCACGCTCACCCTGTGCACAGAGGAGGAAACAATGGTCGAGGTTTGCCTCTGCACGCATATCTTTATCTATTGCACTTATTGGCAAGCAAGGGAGGTACTTTGTCCTAAGCCACAGAGAATCAAGTTTTGAAGGTCAGAGCTCAGCCAATGCACTAGGACTAACTCTCGTCCTCAACATTCATCATATGGAGGTCATCTTTGCTGCTGAGAGAGAGACGCATCCTTGCCAAGCTCTCAGCTTTGAGAGATCTTCCTCCTTCTGAAAAATGACAAGAACCCCTCGGAGCTCAACAGAGATGACTAACCCAATCCTGACCTTCTATCTGACCACAGCATTTGGCCCCTGCTTGTGATACTGGAAAAGGAGTGCACCGTCAGCCCCTTGGCCTCGGCTTCACCCCCTGGGCGTGATGCGTGGGGAGCTGCTTGTTCCAGCATTGACATGGGATTCATGAAGTAAGAGTTTGGAAGAAGCTGTGCTAAGAAGAAATCATGGGACTCGCATTGCCTGTCACTGTGATGGATAGAAACACCCCTTTGTGGTCGGACACTTGGACCAGCTCGGCTCTTCCAGCTGCATTCAATATGGGTACTTTGGAGCAGGCTGTGGCTTATATGCAGCTGAAGATTTTACTGTGCTGGTGCTTGCTGTGTCTACAACACCCTGCCCTGCTTGGAGGTAGCTGGGACCAGCTGCAAACCTCCCCAGCTGCCTCACAGGAACAGCACAGAGCAGAGTCAGCCTGCAGCATGGGAGCTATTCCCCACAGCTCTCAATGAACAGCCGGGACCTGGACCAGCACTCAGCCATCACATGGGGAGGACACAAAGTCCTGCCTGCTCTCCTGTCATCCCACCCCCGCATCTCCTGCAGAAAGTATTTAGAAAAAGGCCTCTGAATGCTTTGCTGTGGTGAGGTCTCTGATTTGAGCAGTACTGAGCACTTGGAGCAGAGCAGTCACTCACCGGTCCTCCTTCATCGCCAGGATAGCCTCCATAGCCAATGTCACCTGTAGCACCCTAGAAGAAAATACAAAGCATTTTTTTGTCTTCATCCTAGTGCTGCGAGTGCACCTCTAAATCAACATTTAGGATTTCTGCATGCAGCATCTGTGTGATTGCCTACATAAACAAGGCAAGGAAAGCAACCGTCCCACTTTGGTGTCCCGAAGTTGTCTCACGGGACGCTTTGTTCTCTCCTTCCCTCCTGCCCTCCCTTCCCTGGCAGTTGGCTAACAGCACACAGGCTGTGAGGAAAAGGAAGAAGAGCAGTTCTCAACTGCTGTAGATGGCCCAGAGGCAATTTTACAATGGGGGGGTGAGAGGAACACAATCTTCCTGTGGGCACCACCCAGTGCAAAGTGCACGACCTGCATGTCCACCATGTCCACCCACCCATCGCCGCCATGATGATGGGATGAGGATGCTGTCCTCTTCAAATGAAGTGACCTACCTTTGGTCCTATGGGGCCAGGGAGACCTCTGTCCCCTCTCTGCCCTGAGCACTTGCAATGGACTCCACAGCACGTCCTTTCTGCAATGTTATCCTGTGGGAAAACACAGATGGCACAATGGAATGTTGGGTTCTCTCCACTAAAAAACACTCACAGCAGTGTGAGAAAGAGGTGTGTGATGGCAGAAAGATTGGATTGCTTGCTTAGGGGATATCAACATTCTGAGCAGAAGTCACAGAGGGCATTTAGTAGGAGACCAGTCCCCAAAATGGTGCCTGTGGCTGAAGAGAGCAATCTCATCTGTGTAGAAACAAATCCAGGATGTGGAATAGGGCAAGAGGAAGCTGTTGCAGTGAGGAGTTCACCAGCAACCCACGGGCTGAGAACAATTTGCAAGCACGCAGCAAGAGGAAAAAATAAGAAGATAAGGATTCAGAGAAATCACAGCTTGCTTTTGCATCATCCACTAGCAAGAAAAAATCCTTTTCTTTGCCAAGTACATTGCTGGCTGCAGATCCCTCCTGCCAGCTTTGCACACTTGCATTTTGAAAGGATTTTCCTAGTCAAAGGAACTACACGGGGATGGGCTGACGAGTAGCTCTTATCCCAAAAACCGTGGTTCACTTCCAAGTGGCTGCACTTGGCTCTGCAGAGAAGGGCCCATCAAGGTTGTAATAGCGGATTAAGCCTAATTTTATTAAAGCTGCTGGAAAAGGAGGTTAACAAATGTAGAGCAGATGTGAAGTTGGGGGGAGCTGCAGGTGTAAGGGATGATAGCAAATTAGTTTTCAATAGGCTCGAGAGAGGGTATATGCATGGAGTGGAGGTAAAAGAAGAAAAAACTGCCATTTGTAAGAAACACATCTAACACACAGGCACTGTATCAACTCCAGGAAGAAACCTAGAAAGTTATGTTTGTGCAGGAGATTTAGCACTGACAATGCATGACGGTGCATCACCCTCAAGCCTTTAGTGTGGTGCTGGTACGTATGTGGATTGTTAACCTGTTCCATTTGATTTAGTCTCGCTGGGCTTTGTGCTTTGCAGCCTGAACTGGAGAAGCCTTACCGCAGGAATGGTGCAGGACAGAACAGCACCAGGATCTGCTTTTCATTAATTTTCTATGGCATCTGTATAAAGAGCAGACGTGAGCTAGGGAGGGGGAATGGCCGGAGCCAAGAGGGTGTGATTCAGCAGCACTCCAGACCTGCAGCACATCCAGCCTTTGGCTTTTCCCCAGCATTGCAAGGCAGCGCTGCCTGTGCCAAGTGACTTACAAGCTGCTCTGCCAACTCGAAATCCAAGTCCAGGAGATTAACTCTCAGCGGCCTGTTGTAGGTGAAACCCCTCCCAAACTCCAGCTGCATCACTTCCTCAAAGTTTTTCACTCGATCCAAGCCAACGAAGAGGAGAGCATGGACACCTGAAAGCAAAAGGAGCTGCGATGGGACACGGTGCTCTGCAGAGCGTGCACACCCTCACCTGCAAAGCTGGGTTGTTCTCAGCCTCTCCAGCTGCAAATGGAAGTTGTTTGACCAAGAACAAATACACTCAATGCAAGTTCCCCCCATGCTTAGGTGCTAGCTGGTATCTAAATATCACGGGGAGGTGATGAAAAAACAGCAATGTGTGTACAAGTCGTACTGAAATTTTATTCTATCCTTATTCTTATAATCCTTATTCAGTGCTATCAAAATGCAGCTGATCCATGAAAAACAGTGTTAAAAGCACGTGAGATGTTAACGTGGGCTCCATCGTCACTTTCTCAAAAAGTAAAAATTACCTTGTCTACGCAAATCAGCCGAGGCAGTCTTCATCTGATCCAAGTAGTCGTCTGTACCATCCGTAAAATGGATTATCACCTGGGAGGGAAACAAATTGATGTTGGGGCCTGGAGATTTTCTGGTGTGAAGTCACACAATCATTCAATTATAGAATCATCGAACGCTTAGAGTTGGAATGCAATCATGAGCAACCTGGAGGGACTTCGTCCAAGGGATGTTTTGTCCAAGGTGAGATGGGGGAATTGCTCCTCCCTTCCCAACTCTGCTGGATGTGAATCTATGCATTTCTGTGCTAGACTTACGTGCATCATATCAGACAGTTGTGAAAAGTGTGTGGCCAAGCAGTGCCTCTGGGCCCTGGCTGCTCAGCAATGACCAGGGCAGGGCACTGACAGTGAGGGAACATGTAGGTGACCAAAAGCCAGGTCTTTTCTTATGAATACACGGTCACTTTGTTGACCAAAATCAAAGAGCAGCCTTCCTTCTCAACCAAAATATACCAGAGGGCAGCTTTCCTGTCCAACACCACCAGCCTTGGTTTTGACTTACCTTGGTGCTGCCAGAGGGTGCTGATCTGAACTTGTTCTGGTAGGATTTCAGCGTCTCAGCTGTGAGGAAATAGGGTCCACGGGTGCGCATGCCTTGGAACCTCTCAAAGAGCTCAGGCTGGTACTCAGAAAAGTCCAATCCTTCCACGGGTCCCCCCCGGGACTGGGCCATGATGGCCACCCTGACGTTGGGCGCCTGGCTGCCGGTACAGCTGATTTTCTGCATCTGTGTTATTCTGTTCAGCACAGCCTCGACCCTGGACTCCAGCCCTCTCTGGGAATTGAAGATGTTTTGGCCGGCTCCGACATCTGACACATCGAAGCCAAGAATCACATCTAAGTCGCAGTCTGAAAGGGAAACGTGGAAAGAGAGGAGAGCGTCACCGTTGAGCAATGCAACAGATGATTTTCAAGCAACAGATCCAAAGTTTCAGTTGACAGAACCAAAGAATGGCTGCAGTGGGAAGAGATCTCTAGCTACCTCTGGCCCAACCCTAGCTCCAGCAGAGAGAGCAGAGTGCCCAACATCACATCAAAGTCACTTACAAAGGTCTCTACAAGATTCTACAGCCTCTCTGAGTAAACTGTGCAAATGTTCAGACTTCCCTAACCCTGTGAGACATTGGGTTGAAGGCTGGACTAGATGACCTCAGTGGACTTTCCAACTATCACAATTCTACGATCTCAGGAGATGGTCTCTGGAGGGAGAAATGCCACTATCTGATACACAAGCACTGTGGACTTCCTTTCATCACAGCGATGATAACCTGGGTCAAACAGGATCAGGCAGGCAGGAGCCCCTCTGATATAGCAGTAGGGGGTCAGTAGTTTGGGGCTAGCCCGTTTTTGAGGTGAAGCCATCTCCATCAAGTAATATCTCCTGTGCCACAGCCTGTCCTATCTTTAATTCTTCCACAACTGAATCCTGAGGTGACAGTGCACAAGCCATCCATGTGTTGAAGCTCCTGTACAAAGGGATGACCTCATGCCTGGACTCAGCTATCGGCAAGCTGGAGGAGTCCATCGAAATGGGCTCCAACTGGGAATAACCTGAATACATGGAAGGATGGTGCTTACCTCTCGTCACATCTGTTGTTCCTGGGCACAGTTTCTCCTCCATAGCAGCTGCCAATGTAACCAAGACCTGCTCATTCAGTTCAGACAACTCCTGAGCTGTCGACACTCTGAAGCTCGTGGCACTCTCGCTGGCCAACTTGCTGACCTCCTCCAAGTCAATGTTCCTTACACCAACTGCAAACACCTTGACACCTTTCTGTGCGACTTCCATGGAGGCACCCTGCCCATCATCTGAAGATTTCCCCCCTGTGATGATGAAGGCGATTTGAGGCACCCTCTGGTCAATTCGGCTTCCGGCCTCCTTTACAAAATGTTTTGCCTGAAGGTGCTTGATGGCTGCACCAGTGTTTGCCACTCGGCCACCTTTGTAGATCACTTTGTTGATGGCATCTAAAATCTGAGGTTTGCTGGAGTAATCCTTGAGGAAAAACTCATCGGTCACATCAGAGTTGTACTGAGCCAGTCCTACCTGGATGGAGTCACCATCCTCATAGATGGCATCCACTATAGAATACACAAACTGGAGAACTTCCTGGAAGTTATCTCTTCCCAGGTTGATGGAGCCATCCAGCAAAAACACAATGTCAGCCTGCTTTTTGCCTCCTGAAAAAGAAATTACAAATAAATCAAAATGGCTAATAATTGTTTGCAACATTTATAGTACTTGTGGTGCTTAGTGCTATGCCAGATAGCATCGCATTTCTCTTTCCTTTCAAAAGTTTTGTTGGTCTTTGGAGTGATTTTACATGCATACATGATAAAAACTTTTACACAATGTTTTTATTACACCTCGTGTTGTCATGATAGCCTCATCTCTTTTCAAATTCTATGCTTTCCTGTGCTCCACAAAATCTTCTTCAAAGTGTTCTTTAAAGCAACGTAACTTAACTGTTGGGGATGAAAAAGAGTTATGGAGCTATTTACACATTGTACAAACTCTGTCTGTGTTATATTGAGAAAAGCCTGCAGGATACATTAGCAATCTTACCAGGTCCTGGATATCCGGGGCTTTCTGTTGTAGGTACTGGAAGCTCTTCAAGAATGTTCTGCACCTTTCTTTCTAAAGTAGGCAGTCCTGTGAAGTCCTGTACTACAAGCACACGGCCGGGATCATTGGTAATGACCTGCAGCTGGTTCCTATCTACATTCCTGGCTCCGACACCCAGAGGTTGAATACTCGTTGAAGAGATCACATTAGCAGGCCTGTTGACATCATCCTGGGACTGATCTCCAAGGATGACAACTAGATGCTGGGGCACTCCATCTTCTATCCTGCTCCCTGCGGACTTGATGAAGTAGTTCTTCACCACGTAGTCCAGGGCTTTGCCAGCGTTCACGGGGTACCCTCCTCTAAGCCGTAAGCGGCGGATGGCTTGCAGTACGGCGTTTTTAGATTTGTGGGTTTTCAGGTAGAACTCGGGGAAGACGTTATTGCTGAATTGAACCACCCCAATCCGTACTTTGTTTGGCCCAACATCAAGCTGCTGAACGATTCTGCTGATGAAATCCCGAATGTGAGCAAGCCCATCAGACCTAACGCTGTCGGAGCTATCAATAAGGAAGACTACATCCTTTTCCTCACCAGAAACATCTGCCGGGAAGCAAAAAGAGGGGAAATTATTTGTGTGCCAAGTCTTTGCTTAGACTTTTCTGCAGGATTTCTGTGCTATATCTTCTCAGGTAATGTAAAACTGCATGGTGTATTTTACCCAAATTTAGGCACAGTGCTTTGTGGAGCTCATCCACAAGGGCTTGTCTGCAAGCGCACGCATGCATTAGCGACCTGCCTAATATTCTAAGCATGTATTACTCAGACCCTTATCACACAGAGGGTGGTGAGGCACTGGAACAGGTTGCCCAAGGAGGCTGTGGATGCCCCATCCCTGCAGGCATTCAAGGCCAGGCTGGATGTGGCTCTGGGCAGCCTGGTCTGCTGGTTGGCGACCCTGCACATAGCAGGGGGTTGGAACTAGATGAGCATCGTGGTCCTTTTCAACCCAGGCCATTCTATGTTTCTATGATTATCCATTTCATTCTTCAACACTCTTGTCTGGATTTGGCAATGTTTCTAGCTCTGTTTTGCCACAGATTTATGTCTTTCTCTTAGTGAGCCACTATATGAAAACATGCAATCAAGCGCCTTGCAGTCTTTGAGTTGAAAATTTAAAAAAGTGATATATTTAGGTGCTAAGGAAAAATTTCTGCGTGTTTAGAAGTGGTCTCCAAAAGCAGTATATGTGCTGCCCCCGCTTATAACTAAGAAAAGAAGGGATTGAAAGTCATTTACCTAGTTGTGTAATATTTACTTGAATAGCAACAGAGGCAGCAGAGGTAATGACAGGGTCTTACCTGGAATTGTTGGCACATCTCCCAGGAGTTGTCTGATTTGGTCCGCAGTCAGGGTTTCAATAGGAGCCAGCAGCTTCTGTTCAAGGCTGGGCAGTTCCTGGAAGCTGGAGACTTGGAACACGTAATCAGGGCTAAGGGAAATCTGCACCATCTCCTCAGGATCCATGTTCTTTGCGATGACCAGAGGTGCCACTCCTACTTGTTTGACTTGCACCGATGGGGATTCTAAGTCATCATCAGACTTGCGGGAGGAGAGGATAACCAAAAACTGAGGGACACCCTCTTCTATGCGGCTCCCAGAGGGACGGGTGAAGATGGTTTTTGCCACAAATTCAAGGGCTTCCCCCACGTTCACCTGCTGGCCACCCCGCGGCCGCAGCCGCCTCACTGCACCTTGTACCTCATCTTTGGTGGAATGAGCATTGAGTAGGAACTCCACGTGGGGATGCTCACTGAACTGGACTACTGAAACCCGGGTGGTGTCAAAGCCCACATCCAGGTTGTTCACTATCCTCTCAATGAGGTCACGGATGAGGTAGAACTCCTGGGCGGCGTAGCGGGAGCCATCGACCAGGAACACAACATCCCTCTTCACGCCCGCTGTGGAAAAGAAGGAAGGAGTCAAAGGATGTCATCAAGCACTGCCTATGGAGAGCAGCTAATGTCATCATCTACATCACTGGCCCATGCTTTGGGAAGAGGCTCATTCTTTCTTTCCTTATGATTTCTCCTGGGAGCTCCAGGACTGGGCCAGTCTACTAGGCACAACCCGAAGCAGTGCAAGAACAGCAGTTTCCAGAGAAAAGGAAGCAAGAGAGAGCAAGGGAATCTTGGAACATTAATTCCCAATGGGATCTACACACAAGGAAATGTGGCATGGTGATTCTCCTTACTCAGGGCAGGCTGTCACACAAGCCATTCCTCTTTCCTTGTCTTTCTCCTCCAAGATAAATTTTATCCCATGATTCTCTCAGTAATTCAGGTCAGAGCCTGAATTATCACTGAATATTACATTGACAAGTGGGGCTGGGGGAAAGAAGCAGTCTGACTTTGAAGGGAAGGAACAGATAGAGCAGAATGGTGGATTTCGAAGGGACTGATTTGGGTTGGGTATCCTTCATGCCCTCGGGACTGGTGAGTGCTGGCTGGATTTCATTCAAAGTGAGACCAGAAATGGAAGTTCTGATTATTTTCCATTTTCCTTTCCCCCTGTGAATGAGTGTAGCAAATGTTAGACACATCAGGTCTTACATTTAGCAGAAAGGTGACGTTGGTATGTAGTCGTGTGAAGGAATCCCTGTAACATCTAAACGATGCCATTTCCTTTTCGAGAGGAATAATACGGACTGAAATAACAGTTCATTGAATTAAAAAATAAGATTAAAGTCCTGGCATCCACTCTGTGTGTCTTCCATGTTGATGTAACATGGACCACTTTGTAGGACTGTGATTAAGGGTGGGTCAGCTTAATGTCACAGCTCCTACTAGCCCTAAGTACCTCAGAAAATACACTGACAGTGAGACCAAGGTGGATGTAGAGCCGTGACCATCTCTGCTTTTCTGTTTGTGTTGCAACCATGATGTTACTAAACATCATATTTTGCCGCTGGCTCTTGGTGCAGACACAAACTTCTTCTCACCTGGGCTGGGTGATGTAAAAACCAGATCAGGGGCAAGTGACTCTATTTCTTTCTTGGTCAGTCGGATGACTCTGTTGGACACGGCCTGTTGCACTGAATCCAGCTGGCTGAAGTCAGGTACAGAGATAGCAAAATCCGGGAGGAAGGAGATCGTCTGAAGCTCTGTGAGGTCGGCATTTCCAATCCCGATGCCAAAGGGCACCGTGCCACTCGTCTTGAGGACCACCGAGGGCCTCCTCACATCATCCTGGGATCGGTCAGCAGTGAGCAGGATCAGGAACTGCGGGACGCCCTCAGCTATCCTGCTGCCACTCGACACGGTGAACACGTTCTTGATGAGATAGTCGAGGGCTGCTCCGGTGTTCAGAGGAGATCCTCCCATAATCGTCAGTGCCTGGATGGCTCTGACTAAATCGGCTTTGTCTTCGTAGGCATCCAGCAAGAACTCGGGTTGTATGACGTTGCTGTACTGCACGATGGCCACACGGACCTTGTCACGGCCAATATCAAGGCTTTCAACAACTCTTTCCACAAAGGTCTTCAGCAGAGGGAAACCTTTTCTGACGCCATCCGAGCCATCGATTAGAAACACCACATCCTTCTTCTCACCTCTCTCAACTACTGTTTGAGACAAGTAAGGGAAGGGAGAATAAGTGAGATTCTCTTTTGAAGTGATTGTTCTCTGAATACATTGAACCAAAGGAGTACAGAAGTGTAAGGAGGGGACAGCGAGGTGTCAGAATGGGTTTTTCGGTTACTTTGCAATCGGGTGCAGTCCCTGGTGAGGAGGCAGATGGGTGGAAGTTGGTGGAAACCACAGTGCAACATCTGCAGTGCCTTATCCACCAAGTCATAGAATCATAGACACATAGGAAATAGGGTGCCAAGGGCCTCCAGGTGTCATCCTCTACCTGAGGGATTTTGGCTGACAGACAAATCTGGTTTTCAGAAGGAAATGTTTTTCTATGATTACTGCAGAGAGGGTGCTCACAGGGAGCCAGCAGAGAGGGAGACAACAGCTTTTCTCAGGCATCGCTGACCTTAGAGAAAGATGATCCTGCACATGCCCAGACAAAATAAGAACTTGCTGAAAAGCACATCCAACTGAAAATGCTGAGCTGCTTTTCTGAAATACAAGTCACCGTGTTTGTTTTTTGTTTTTTTGTTTCTTTTAAGTTTGAACTTTCTTCAAGGGCAAAGAATAATAGCGGTGAGCTAACACTCAGTAATTATTTATATAACTCAGAGATCAGGAAAACTGTTGTTGAGTTCTGCTATTGGCTAATGGAATTGCAAAACTTTGGCTCAGCCAAGCAGAAAACATCACTGCATCTCAAACACCAAGGAGAAGAATGGCATCCCCATTGCTTTTTCATAGCAATGGTCAATGGGACAACAGAAGCATGAACTGTTCCCCTGAAGGAAATATTTTATGTTTTATGAACGCTCGAAACATAAAAAGTTATCAGAGGTAACTGAAATCTTCATACAGACTTCAGGAAAGGTTTATTGCGTAGGAAGAATGTCAGAAATTTGGTAGATTAATGCTTAGGGCTGGAATATTAAAATAGCTTGTTGAGCAAGGCAAGTAGAAGGGGGAGCAGACACTGCCTGGCATATCCTGGTTTCATACAGCTCCTCTGAAGCTCAGGAACAGAGGAAAAGAGGTCTAACTGAAGTCTCCAGGTAGAAGAAAAATTACGCATACTCTGATGAGGTGGGTCAAAAATACTGGGAAAAGGAGGTGGGTGCAGCTCTTGAGGAGCAGCTAGTGGAATTGGTTGCAGTACCTTGTTGTCAAAGGAATTTTAAACCCTCAGACTGCTGGGATTAGATTGCAGAATGCAAGCTTCTTAACAACATTAAAGGCATCTAGCTATCCCTCTGAAAAACAATGTAAATCAAGAGCTCTTCATGGAGCACGAGAGGATTGACATAAAAGTGCAGGTGGGATCAGATTACTAAGTAATATTCCAAACCAGCACAGAGAAAATGAGAATGGCCAGAAGCACAAACAGACCTAGCAAGAAGCATCTGCAATAGCAGAGATCTGATTTGTAAGTAACTTGCAACAAAAGAAGACCAAAAATAGCCTGGTTATCCACAATGCGAAGGCTCTAGGCTGACAATGCCAACATGGGCAAAATGTTTAATGCCTTTTAACTTCCACCTCCCATTAAAAGTGCAGATACTTCCAGCAACAACGGGATATGGTTTCTGTCTCATGTAAGAGAAGATCAACTTAAGAATATTCAAATGTCCTTTCTTATACCCTACTTTTCAAACAAATTGAGCCTAATGAGCTAATCTAGGAGACTAAGATTACACAGCTAGAGACATAATGACTGAGAAAAGACATAGAATTGTTTGAGTTGAAAGGGACCTTTAAAGGCCATCGAGTCCAACTCTGCTGCAATGAGCAGGAACACCCACAGCTCCATCAGTGCTCAGAGCCCCATCCAGCCTGACCTTGAGTGTCTGCAGGGATGGGGCACCCACCACTGGTCTGGGCAACCTGTGCCAGTGCCTCACCACCCTTGTACACATGGTAAGCATAAAGTGAATGAAAGGTGGTCAAACAAAACACAAGAAAGAGCTGTCACCTGTATCCCATCTGAGTTGAAAGAGATGTACATGGATTAAGCCACGACTGGAAAGGCAGAGGATTGACGCTTATGTCAAATATCTACCAACGAGGATATTCAATCAATTGCATTGATTGATTAGAGAGACCAGGGGAATTTTCTCCACTAGAAGATTTTCAGAACAGGTTAGAAAAGTGTCAGCCAATTCTGGACAAGCAGATCCTCTTGGGGAAATGGATGTGTAGCAGATGGCACCCTGAGATCTCTTCCAGCCCTATTTCTTTTGTATGTTTCTATGATTCTAAGTCCATCTGCCCAGAACTTTCACGAAGAGATGATGTGGAAGTCATTACAGTTTTCCTTGTCTCCACCTGCTGTTGGAAGACAGGTCAACTCTCAAATTAGGGTTGCCTTTGGGAAATCACACAGTTGCATAATTTCCAGTACTGCGGTTTCAATTTCTGATAGAGGCTGTGTGATTCTTTTTTATGATACGTTATGTTCTTTAATTCATCCCTTTTCAGCTGGTGAGCTTTTAATAGTAACTGTGTGAAGATCGTCTGATTTACTGGTGCCTAGGTAGAAAATGTAAAGACTGCTGTTATGCCCTTTAAGTAATAGAGAAAGAGTGAATAAGGGGGGTTTGTGTTGTGGGATCACACTGACTCTGCAGTGCTTCTTACACCCTATCACTCCTCCAGGAAGCAGTGAATAGAAAGAAGAATTGAGACAAGCCTTAATTTGCTCCTCCAAGTCCTTGCCCAGCACTGTAGGTCAATGTATTTAACCAGGGCAATGATCTGCTACTTCATGCTTACACCATCATTTACACATCAATAACAGCACCTGTTGCAGCTCTTGCAGCTGAACAAAAGGCTTTTTAATGGAATGACTCGTCTTTAAAATTGGACCTTAGTGTTTGCTGGATCAGGGTCTGACCAGAGGAAAATCCAAGCACAATAGCAGTTTCTACATAATCACTTTAGATATCACCAGGCCCGAGTGCCCCAGTTACTGAAGAAAAGGGGCCATTGGTAATTCTCAGCCCCATGGAAACATAGAAACCACGGGGCTTTGTACCTGTTGGCTGAAACTGGATAGTTTTCAGTAGGTTCACTATGTTTGCCTGGAGCTCTGAAATCCGAGGAAGGGATTCGACATTCAGAATGAACTGTGGGGCGTAAGCTATCCTTTCCAGCTCTGATAAATCAGCATTTTTGGCTTTGATAGCAAAGGTCACAACTCCAGCGTCCCTCAGAGCTCCCGATGGTCGCTCCACCTCATCGTTTGATTTCCCAGCAGCGAGGAGGACCAAGAACTGTGGAATGCCTTCTTCAATCCTGCTTCCAGCATCCTTCACAAACAATCTCCTCACGGCTTCATCGAGCGCCACTCCGATATTCAGCTGCTTCCCAGTTTTTAACCTCATCCTTTTCACTTTCAGAAGCATGTCTTGCTTAGATGGGAGTTCAGCAAAGTCAAATTCAACTTGGATGTTGTCACTGAACTGAGCCACAGCTACTCGCGTGGCGTCGGGACCCACGTTCAGTTCAGAAATGACCTTGTGTATAAAGTCCCGGACAGCAGGAAAGCTACCCAAGAGGTTGGCTGAACCATCAATCAGGAATAAAATGTCTTTCTTGCTTTCTAGAATAAATTCACAAATGAAAAGAGGGAAAGAAAAGATATGAAGGCATGTTTCTTCTTAAATTTCATCCTAGAAACTTCTCTCTAAATCACATGGGTTTCAATATGCAAAACAAGTGATTCTCATTTACCAAAGTATTCAGAGGCTATAGGATTAAACGGTACCTTTGATGTGTTTATCTGATAAGGAAAGGAAAGCAAGGGCACCAGGATCTCACATCATGTAGCATATCATATACTTGTATCATATCATGTCAGTCACATCATAAATTGGCCATTTCAGAATAGACCAGTGACATCTATTCTAGCAACCTGCTGACAACAGAGGCATGAAGTACAACAGAAGTGGAAGGGTTTTTTTTTTTTTTTGTATTTAAAGGCTCGGAGATGATGAATATATGTTAGTTTATACACACAGACATAGCGTATTTTCCATGTTCTCTTAGAGTATTTCTCTCAACTGCATCGCAAGGCAGTCATATCCTGAGGTGAGTTATGACTTCGGGAGGGGGAAATTTCTGTTACCCTTTATCAATGGCCCTTTTAGTTTCATCAAGCATCCAAGGCAAAACCAAGCACCTCATATCTGTGCATCTTAACATCTGCTGTGTTAATTTTAATGACCTCCTTTCCAGCCTGAATAATTCTGGATATTCTTGTGTCTTTGTATGCGTATAACCATAGTGTAGTGGAAATGCCAAGCCATGGCCTGAAACAGTGATTGAGCACCTGGCGGGAAGGCAGGGCCAACCCAGGGGAGCTCAGGTGTGTGCAATGTACCTGAGTGATTGGAAGGGATGGATCCAGGATCCACCCCAGACCTCATTTAAAGGTTGGCAGTGGAGGTGAGGGTGTATCATTGGAGATCCCTGCCTGCCTGAGACCTTCTGAGGGTAAGCAGCTTTCTTCCTTTGTTTCTGCATTCACAGCTGCTGCACTTGAGTTTATCCTCACTTGCTGCAGCCTGAGACTTTGCTACCCTGCTGTCATTGCTGTGTTTTCCATCATGTTATAGAGTTGCACCATAGTAAGGGAATTACTGAGCAAACAGCTTATAAAAGGTTAAGCTTACCAACAATTTTTAAGCTTAATGTTAGAGCCTAACTTTGAATATCTGAAGGCAAGTTCAGTCTCTATGACAGTCTCATAATATCACTTCTACAGAGTGCTTGTAGGGAATGATTTAGCTATGTGTATGTGGCTAGACCTTTGCTCCTGCATGCTCATTAGTGCTACACATAACAGTCCCTGTGGACAAATTACAAGCTCCCATTGCCGGAGCTAGTACAAGCAATGAACTTGCAGGTTGTGATGTTATTATGGAGGTGAAAAGGGAACACAGTGACTAGTGGGCACAGACTCACTCTGTTCACCCTTCAGTCCTTACCTCCTAACCATAGTGTAGTGGAAATGCTAAGCCATGGCCTGAAACAGTGATTGAGCACCTGGCGGAAGGCAGGGCCAACCCAGGGGAGCTTAGGTATGTGCAATGTACCTGAGTGATTGGAAGGGCTGGAGCCAGGATCCACCTGTCCATGCTGTCTTTAAATTGCAGCTTTAACAAAATGAAGAGCTGACTGTGTCAAAACATGTATTTAAGGTTAGGCACAGTCTTCAACGCTTTGACTGAGGGCCTTGGACAAGTGTGAAGGTGTACATTGGGAACAAACAGTCAAGACAAACAAGATTAATTTAATGCAGTCAAGATGAAGGAAGGTAGATATTACCTGTTGGGGCGAGTGGAACCTCCTCCACACCTCCACTAACATATGTTGTTATAGGCTTATTTAACTCCTGAGGTAATGCTGTCAGATCACTGAAATCATCCATAAAATATACCATTCTTGGGTTAAACGCAATCTGTTCAAGCTCTGCCTTATCCGCATTCCTAACTCCAACAGCAAAAGTCAGCACTCCGGCCCGAGCTAAGTCATTGGAAATTTGCAGGAAGGGATCGGCAGACTTCCCTGCCGTCACCAGGACTAGGACCTGCGGCACTTGTTCATTTATTCTGCTCCCACCAGCTTCAGTGAAGTGATTCGAAAGCACAAAGTTCAGTGCAGAGCCAGTGTTCAGCACTGACCCACCCTTGGGCCTCAGCTGCCCCAAGCGTTGAATTATGTCTGATTTGGTTTGGTATGAGTATAGGGAGAACTCGGTTTTAGGAGTGTCGCTAAATTGCACTAAGCCAACTCGGATTTTGTCGGTTCCGACATCAAGGTAGTTAACTAAAGTCACAACAAAGTCCCGCACAAAGGGGAAGTTGGCATTTCCGACGTTGAGTGATCCATCCAAAAGAAAGATGATATCCCTTTTGGTTACTTGAACTGCGGTAGAGCACAGAAAATAACATGAGACATCATGGAAAACAAAATGGATATTTTCATGTGTGCATACAGCACGCGCCGTACACACATGTGAACCTTGTTAGGAGGGGGGGGAGTGTGGGGGGGAGAAAGAGAAGGGAGTGTGGTCACAAGACAAACAACAAGGACTTTGGACATCACTGAATTTGGCAAAGGAGCTTTCTGACTCGTATCGAAAAGCCTTTAAGCATCAGATTTATCAATAGGGCTCAGCCACTGTTAAGGCAGATGATTTTGGTGGCTGCTGATGCCAGAGCTGCATGTTCTGGGCCATACTTCAGCTGGCAAAAGGTAGCTCTCTTGACTTTAATCGAGCAACACTGATTTATACTCACAGACTTTGCTTATCTGGAAGTCAGAGTGGACTTCCTCAGGGCTTACCACTCGAGGGAATGTTGCCATTTCTTGGCACACAAAGCATTTGTTGACACCCAGCTCTGCTCTGCCACCATTGCTAAGCAATCCCCATCCCATAGGGATGCAGAGAACCCTGCAGTGCCTGCTCTGACCACGCTACCCTTACACTGCGCTGGGCTGTCGTGCAGAGAAGGGTTCTGCTTGCATGGGAAAGCTCTTCTGCCAAGTAACTAATTTGGTTGTTATTTTGTGTGGGTATTAAAAATAGCTTTTGCTATTGGTTTTAGAACTTGGTCTGGACGAGGCAGTAATGAATGCCCAAGACACATGCCTTCCAACGTCTGCATTCGATGCTGAAAATTGCATTTTATATCTCTGCAATTACAGGCTTGCACGTAGCAAGCAGTAAAAGGGGTAAAAGTCTCCCTGTTTGGGCTTTAACTGGCTGATTCTCAGCTCCTTCTGTAAGATTAAGTTGACCCCAAGTTGTCCTCCTGTGATTGAGCCCAGAGTCGCAGATCTGCGGCGTCACCGTTAAGATGCTGCAGGTTCTCCCTGTGTGCTTTTTGCTCTTAATACATCATCTCCAGATGGGAGACGATGGGCTTTTCTTCCCAGCACAGTTTCATTCAAGGCCCAGGGTGAGAGGATACTTTAGGTACTCTAGTTGAAATCTGACAGACTGCCCAATGTCAAATTCAGTTACGTTATTAACGATGGTCTGTTTACAGAGTGGGAGATGTTTGTTTGCTTATTGTGGATGCGCGTAGCTGTGAGTTCAGAACAAAAAAAGGAGTAGAAAAGAAAACAAAAGCTGCATGAATAAATTGTGAAGAGCAAGAAGGTGTAGGAGCATTTTTAATTTGCACTGGAGAAATAAAAATGTCGGGTTTGGTACGCAGCCATGCAAAACTGTATTAGCAGGAAACATGCTCTGAGAAAAGCTTATTAAATGATGAGCTCCGTGATATTCATCTTAATTAAGGACAAGTATCAGCTAACTGATTTTAAAATGTCTACTCTTCCTAAAGATCTTTTTTTTTTTTTTTTTTAAGGACTCTTTCAAAAAATCTGTGGTTTATAATTTCAAATTATTTAAAAAACAACAGCATGGATGGTTCAACACCCACTTAAGCCAACAGGAATCTCACTATTGGCCTTACTGGAAGCTGGACAAAGTCTTGTTTTACTGATGTCCGTATGCCACGGGACAGAATTGCAAGGCTCAAATGTGACCTAGCACAACAAGAATTCAACCTCAAGCATCTCTACTGGGGACAAACCCTGAGAAATTTGGTATAAAATCTCTATACAGATTAAAAACCTCCTGAAATACCAGCAAACTGCCTCGGAAGACGTGACTCTACCTTCTGGATTTCTTCCAAAAGTCTACTGATGTCAATGGAAATAGCAAGTAAAAAGAATACATTGGTTTCACAGGGCTTTGGATCATCTTCTAAACAGATTAAATTAAAGTCAACACTGCAGATTAAATTGAAGCCAACACTGCAGCAGTCTCATGTGCCTCTTAAGGCATGGGCTGAATAAATGTTGGTAAGAAAACTACAAATATATTATGGAAGGAGCTGTTTCTGGCCAACAGTGTCAGACTAGCCTTCTCTGAGCATCTCCATGAGAAAATGTTCTTGTTTTATTTACACTAAGAGAAAAAAATCAAGCTTTCTTGACTATATATCCACTATTTGATGATTTTCAAGCTGGGGAAGAGATGATGATATTCAAAGTGTCCTATCTATTAGATACACACACCCTACGGGAAAGGAAAAACCTCCAGTGTATGATCTGAGTGCCTAACTAGTAATGTTCCTCTTTTGCATCCAGGCTTTGAAGGCTGGTGATTAACATGGTCTGGGACAAAGTCCCTAGGAAGGAATGGCAAAGTTATCCCGACAAGCATGCTACCACGTTTATCTGTCTGTTCATGCACATTCTGCAAATCAAAGGGACAATATTTAGCTATGCCGAAATGCTCTCCATGCTTTTTCGTGTTACCTCTGCATGTAACAAAACACAAGCTGATAAATTTATAAATCGTATCTCTTTAATTAGAACAAGATGATCAATTACCTGATGGTGTTTCGTGGATAATCATTCCTCCAGAGAGCGTCCGGATGGGTGACAGCACCTCAGGAAGAATGGCTTGCATGAACTGAAGGCGGAAGTCATTTGGGTTGAAGACAAAATCTCTCTCATGAGCAATTTCTTGGAGTTCTGCCATGTCAGCGTTTCTCGACCCAACGGCAAGGATCACTATCCGGTTCCTTTTCATCTCTGCTGCAGCTTGCTCAACGGCATCCATGGACTTACCACCAGTGATGAGTACCAGCATGGGGAGCACCCCTTCCTCCATCCTACACCCGGCAGCACTGGTGAAGAAGTTGTTCCTCACGAAGTCCAGTGCTGAGCCAGTGTTGAGGGCCGTACCACCCATGAGCTTCATTTTCTTCACGTTAGCCATCACATCCTTTCTGTTCTGATGGGTGTTAAAATAAAACTCTGGCCTTACAGTGTCTGCATACTGAGCCACCGCGACTTGGATCAGGTCGGGTCCAACCTCCAGCCTTTGGACGATTTTGGCAACGAAATCACGAATTGAGTTAAAGGGGCCAGTCCCCAGAGCTGTTGAGCCATCTATCAGGAAGACTATATCCTTCTTGTTCACTTCAATAACTGCAAGTAATGATACACACACATGAATATAACATCAGTGAAGTCTTCCACTACGCTATCTGCATAAATTCTATGTCGACAGCCCAGCAGGATTTAGGACTTATTTCTTTGTGGGACTGTTACTTTTCATACCTTTTTAAGGGTCTTAGTTTAAAAAAACAAACAAAAAAACCCTGAATTGTTACTTGGGTTCTAGCAGGGGGCTAGCAAGAAATCTGGTTGTTTCCCATTTCAAAAACATTGGAGAGTTGCATGACTTAAACTGTTTATAAAAATACTAAAATGCTTATACAAACCAAAGCAAGAAAAGTGCAAAAAATTCAGGAGAAATCTTGGCAGTTAGCTGAAACGTGAGGCAAAATAATATGGTGATGCTCCTCAGTCTGCGGCGGAGCTATCTGAATAAAACCTGAGAGTGGTTTGTTCTCAAAAGGACTGGATTCACAAGAGCAATGACACAAGTAAGGAATAATCTCTGCTTACTCAACATACCTGGACTTTGGGTCTTCGTGTCCTATATCTTATTCCTTATCTAACAAAAACAAGCTATGGTTTTTCTTGGCACAGCCAGTCCAGTCATGGAAGAGCTGAATTCTATTCTGCTTGCCATGTTTATAGCAGAATAGGTATCCTAGGTTGTAATCTCTGAAACAGTATTATGGATGATGGCATAGGATGAAGAAAGGGCACGTTTAGCTTTCCAGTTCTCTGGCTTAGTTTGAAGGAAGATAGTTAGGGGGGAAAAAAAGAACACAAAAACTTGTGCAGCATTGGAACCAAAACACCATCATATTTAATACACTGGACGTACATGATGCAGCAATGGATTTTAACGAGACCAACACTCATTATGACAAAAGCATTATATGGGATCAAGATGGGAGATAACACCATCTTTCAAACAACCCACTTTTATCCATCATCTCCCAGGCTCAGTGCACAGCCCTGGGGAAGCTGAGACCCAGTCGTAAGTGGTAGCAAACATTATGCCCTGCCCAGATGGAAAAGGGCAATCCTTCATCCCATCAGGGCTCCTCTGCATGGAGGCTATTTACTTTGGATATGAACAAAGAACAAAGCGTTGGCTGCAGTCCTCCTTGGCCAGACACCAGCTGGCTGCAGAAAGCAGTGCTCACAAAGGCCATTTTTTGCCTCGGGAGGCTGGTCTCCATCGGGTTTCTGGTGATGGACAAGTACTGTAGGACTGGGCTACCCCAAGGAGTGATTTACAGCTGGAGACAGCTTCTGCAATGTGCCTGTCCTGAAGGACTTGCCTCTGTTGGCAAGCGTGAGCCTTGCAAAAGCCCCTCACACCCAGAGACCAGATGGAAATTGTTTGAAGGACTGATCATCAAAATTTGAAGCATAGAATAGCCTGGCTTGGTGGTTTCAGATAAAAAAAAAAAAGTGATGAAACTCCATGTGAAGTGAATGAGAGCTCCCACCCCAAGCTACAACCTGACTTGAACTGCCAGTGCCACGGGCTAGCAGTGCGTTGACCACCCAGGCTGTCCAAACAGAGCTACTCACACAGGAACAAGGATTTGTTTGAGCATTCCCCTTCCCAGAGCCAGGATACATCCAGTATTTATCCCCCTAGACAGGTTTTTTCCTCATCAATTACCCCAAGGAGAAGAGGGCTGAGTACAGGAAACTTTCCAAGCGGAGAACAGCGCCTGAAATCCCTGTTTTGTGTCATCCAGAAAAGATGAATATAGCGCTTTCTTTGCTTTTCAGCAGCAGATACCCAAAAATGGAGACGCTGGGAACTTTTGACTTTATATAGAAGTTTGTGGGAAACATCAAAGGGGCTTTTCAAAGACAAGAGAAGCCACGAAGGAACAGCTCCCTCCTCTATTAATTCTTCTCAGTTCTCTCAAATCCTGCAATACATTTCCTTAGAGAAAAGGAATGCAAGATCTGACCCCAAAACCAGCAGGAAGGAAGACCCCGTGGTGTTAATTCCAATGGAAACAAAGCAAAAATATGTAGGGAAAGCTGTACACCTCTCATGGGTTCTTATGTAGCACCCAATGAAACCAATGGCAAGACTGCCAGGAATTTCAAATGGGTTGGGACCAAAGAACTACCTTGGACTTTCAAGATTACTGCAGTCCCCTAGGAATTTCTGAAGATGTCCCCATCAAACCTGACCCTGCAGAGATTCCTTCTCAGTGCCATCTTTGCTATCTTTGGTGAAATGTCTTCTGCTGTATAGCTAAGAGGAAGAGGAGAGAGGCAGAAAGGCACTTTGGGAGACTCATTCATCCCCAGGAGACTAGTGTGCAGCCCCAGAGCTAAAGTGAAGCAAGATGACTTGTGTATTTGACAGGAATGCTTGGCATCTCCAGCGGGCTTAGTATCCCATTCCAGATGCACTGAGCATCCCAAACCACTGCTTTACACTGCAGACAATCCAAGGCATCGATGTGAATCGAGCAGCTCCATCCAAACGGATGCTAGGGAAAGGAAATTCCCCAAAGCTCCTTGGAGAAAAACACCTTCTCCATTTAGCTGATCCACCTATATATGTGTGATTGCACTGGCTGCTGCAGTACCTTCTGCAAACAAACTAGCACTGCAAGTGGAAATATCCCAAGTGCAGAAGAAATCAGACGTGCCCACATTATTAATCCGAGTATTCTCCAATTACCAAATTGAAAACTTTAATTTCGAAAGCTCAAAGCTTTGGAAACAATTTTGAACTAAAGATTCCTGTCCCAGCAAACAACCCAGTTGCTGGGATTTGAGCAGCGTTAGGATCAGTGGGGCAGAAGAGGGGATTTCCATTGACACGCTTGGGTGCTGGCACGTGCATTTTAGTTAGACTTGCACATTTTCAACCTATGTAGGTAAATGTGGCACTTGTGGAGTGCCACAAGGACAGGTTATCTTTGTTCCTTCTAGAAAAAATGGAGGCAAGGTCATAAAATGATCAAATTCCTCCCTTTGGCTTGAGCCACGAGATAGCAAACACGTTTAAACATAGATTAGAGAAGACATCTGGGATGCAGCTTTATAGGTTAACATCCATCACGAGTTGAACGGTATGTACAGAGCTCCAGACTGGAACACAAATCCCAGAAGTGTTGTTTGCATTAAGCATTCTGGTGATTATGTGCAGGAACTCTAGCCTGGCCTTTCCCAGGGGCCTCTGAAACATAACGTGTTGGATCTTTCATAAGGCTCACTACCACTACATTTAGCTGAGCTGTAAAATCACAGGGTGAGAAACTCTTAATCGCATACGTGCTCCATAAATCAGGCACGTAAATCCCAGATATTTGTTATTCTACTGCCCCCAAGATCACGCTAGATCAGAAATGATGGCCATAAGGGCTTAGAGTGACAAAGCAACCTCAGTGGAATATGGACTTTTTGTTCTTCCGTGGGCTGGTGGAATGCTGCAAACTCAGATTAGAGACTGAGGGGGAAACATACGATAGGCAAAGTAGGGATTTCACTTCAGAAGAGCTAAGGGTTGTTTTTCTTTTAAGCCCAGTGACACAAAATCCTCTGTAGAGGCTTCAGCGCGCATTTTTACCCTTCTCCCAAGGCTGGTGCATAGTTTCAATGAAGTAGGTGATTCAAGTGCTGGAGGCAGGGATCCACCTTACATCCCTATTAGCTTCCCTGTCCTTCCGATGCCACTTTCTACTGACAGATAACGTAAGCTTATGTGACATAAGTGTTCTCAGAGCCAAACACGCTGCAGTATTTACTGCCAGGAGTGCTGAGATGCAATGATAAAGATTATATGAGCCTTTTTATACCCTTAGATATCACAGTAAGGATTATACGAGCCTTTTTATACAGTATTCTTTAAAACCCCATGCCATGTCTGTTATAGACACAGGTTTTCCAAAGATAACCCCCTGAGCAAACGAGTTTCTGCACATTAGCTGCACATTTTCTTCAAAATCAGATCAGAGAGATGCATTGCAAAACCCAAAAAGTAAAAAATTGTTTTTAAAGCGTGCAAAATTCATCAAAATGCAACAGTCCAGAAAGGCATACATACCTTCAGTCACAATGGTTGGGGCCTCTAACAAAATGAGTCTTTGGGCCACTCCAACAATGTTGGGCAGTAATAATTCTCGAAGAGCAGCAAGGTTACGGATATCCAGGGCAGTAAACGCGAAGCTTCCATCAGTAGCAATCTGCTGCAGCTCTGCACTGTCAGCATTCAGGACCCCAATGCTAAACGAAAATATACTAGCTTGCTTCACCGCTAACAAGCCCTCTCGGATATCATCGCTAGACTCTCCACCACTTATCAGCACTAAGATCTGAGGCACCGCTTCCTCTATCCTGCTGCCTCCTGCCTGGGTGAAGAGGTTCTCCACCACATACTCCAGTGCTGCACCAGTGTTAGCTTCCTTGCCACCGCGGAAACTGAGTGCCTTGACGGCATCCAGCACATCCGCTTTTGTGGAGTAGCTGTTCAAAGCGAACTCGGTTCTGGGTTGATCACTATACTGCACCACCCCAATGTGTATCTGCTGAGCTCCAACTCTGAGGCTTTCAATCAAATTTACAAGGAAATCGCGTATGGCTTGAAAATTGACACTTCCGATGTTGTTTGATCCGTCAATAAGGAAAATAAGGTCAGCAGACTCTTGAGCTTGAAAAAAAGAAATGCAAAAGGTGAAAGCATTAAAATGAGTGATTACATGCAGTCGTACAGTGTTCTGACATGTTTCTTGGAAAACCAGTAAGAAACAAGAAAATGAGAAAACAAAACACGTGTTCAATGAGGAGGTGACGTTTTGCCTCTTAGTTCTGCATTCTGATTGAATACGAGTTCCAGCCCCAGGTTGGACACAACCTGAGCTCATGGCTGCTGTCCCGTGGGCATCTGTGCTTCCGACACGTGAGGAGAAAACTCAGCAAAGCACTGCTGTTGAAAATCTAGGTCCACTCCATCCGTACCCCGTCCTGTCAAAATATTTGAACCGACAGAATCAAAAGAAACGGTGGATTTTGGTGGCAATTCACACTGCAGATACTGGGGGACAACAGTAACATTCACAGGGGCTTTTCCTCATTGTAATCTTTTCTTTTTTAAGAAAAAGACATTATTTGCCTGTTGCATGGGAAGTTTCAGCCTCTCTCTTGCAATTCTGCTCTTTTGCTTTTTAAAAACAGTGGCTGAATATATTGGCATGTGCAAAGGTTATTTGAAACGCAGCTGTAAGAAACAACTGGAAAAGTTTTGGTTGCTGTTCTTGCTCTGCAATTCTTTTACCAGCTGTCCAGCATATACACAATGATATTTGTCCATCAGACCGACCCGTACAATTATCGACACATGCCACACAAACGCTGTCTTGCATTAATTGCTTTGCACAGATGCATTGATTATCAGTAGATATGTCTGATCTGTGTTTGTTCATACGGACGCTTCATATTCAATCAAGGAATGCAGAATCAGGTTAAAACGGTGATGAAATCAGTCATGACACAATTATCCAACTCTATTCGTTGTGACTATACCCAGATGATCACAAGCATCTGCTGAGAATATACACGCACCAAACAACACTTTTAGATGGCATTAGCGTGGTTGTTGAGGGGTAGGCATTTTTTTCTGTGAGACTTACCGAAGCAGACCCAAAATGGCCTGGTGTCTGCTCTTCCTTCTTTTTCTCAAGTGACTTTACCATCCACATCACCAAGAGCTGTATGCACTCGATAGGCAGGGGAAGAAGACCCCAAAGCACGCTCAAGTGGTTCCATGCTACCATTCTCCAATCTCGTCAACAAATCAAACTGCAGATCATTTGCAAATGACTGACAAGCCATGCTTGGAAATCCAGCTCTCGTGTTTTTGAAAGCTGAAGGTGAGCCTGGCAGCAAAACTGGCCCATAGTTTAGCAGGGCCAGGAATAAACCTGCAGTCATTGCAATGAGCATCATCCATCATTTTTTGGCAAGTGTGTAGCTGCTTTTCTAGTAAACGTTCTCGTGCACCACGATGCCACCAAGAGACTCAACTGTGCATTCCCAGCAGCAAAGGGAAAGGCTCTCCAAGGAGTCACTGTTTCCCTAGGCCAACTCAGTGGCCAACACCAGCTTGAAGAACACCAGCACAGCTCAGAATCGCAAAGGGCTCTGGAATTCTTTTCCACTGCTGAGTCAAGAGCTGTGAGAGAGCTTAGGGTTGGCTTTGCTGTGCCGTTTGTGGTTAGGATGCTCACGCTCCACTTTTATAACACAAAGAGAAATCTCAAAGTACAGAATGCTGCTTCAGATACCCTGAGGAATGGCATTTCAGACACCAGTGGGCATCATCACATCACCACGGGTTGCTCCCGCAAAAGAGAAAACGGTTTTTATGAAACAGGTGTGTTGGATAATTTGTCATCACCGTAAAAAACTCTCGTACTTCAGTGCACATTTATGGAACAGGACGGTGCTGGAGGACAAATGAACGCATGCTTGTTACACAACTAAGCAAGAAGGGTCAGATGAGACAGACAGTTCAGGTTTAACGAATGCACCAGGGCAAACTCAGGGCTGACTTTCATACTTACACCAGTCAGCTCTGGGGACTGCCACAGACCAACAGCTCTGGTACTTTATATTGGAAATACTATGGGACTGGTTGGTTTTCTTTCACATTATTTCTTCACATTCAGGTTCATTTCTAGGGTAACATCCATGGCATTTCTACACGTATCAATGCTGCATGGAGTAGTAGCTGAAAGAATGATCTCCTCAGCTCTTAAGCAAATTATTAATTGCACCACACTTTGCACACCACATACTGTCATGCAATGTAACATCTTTTTACATATGTAATGATACTCCATTGCAGAGTGTGCTGGGACAAAACTGCAACAGTAGGATTAGCTTAAATTTCGTGACACAGAAGGGGGTGGAAAGGCTTACAAAGAATATCTCTCAGTAGAGATGTACACGAAGTGGGAATTTGCCTTTATAGCTTTTAAAGAAGCATCTGAGACTTGGGACATCTGTTACTTGCTGGCATGTCCCAGAGGAGGACAGCCAGCCGCCAAGGACAAATTCCCCTATTGGTTTCAGCAGGGAAGAAGTGTGGCCCTTCACAGCGATGATGCTGAACAGCCTCTGCAGCGCTGTCAGCACATCATACATGGCGTTCCTTTAACACATGTATCTGCATGTTTTCCTTAGAAATGGTGAATGTTACGTCTTCTTTCAGGGGGAGCTCCTTTCCTTCCCTGTGGCTTTCACGTGACCTGGATATTTGCCCTGTCAAGCACATTGCACAAAAAAAACAAAACAAAACAAAAAAAAAAACAACAACACATGTGAACACAGCTTTTTGGTGTCGCTCGGTGTCATGCAGTGATGGAGAGCACCCAGTGGGGTGGCGTGAGGGTTAATCAGACGAGACAACACAGAGGATTAATGTTACACCTCATCACACTGCCATTGCCTTACATCACCCCACAAGCTATTGACCTTCAGATGGAGTCTCAGGAATAAAAAGAAAGGTTTGATCTCTTGGACTTCTGTTTTGAAATGCAACAAAGCTGCTCAGAAGGCCCTTTACACACTCACTGCCATTTCATAAACAAGAGGAGGGACAGAGGAAGGCTCTCTCATCTTTTCCAGGCAAATTCAGTCCCCAGCCTGTGGTCAGTGCAGATTCCTTGAAGCCAGTGCAGAACGCAGAGAAGTTAAAGAAGGGTCAGCAGGTGGGAGTCACCAGCTTGGATAGAAGGCAACTGAGTGGCATGCCAAATAGGGACTATGAAACCGCACACTTTCTCCAAGCAGAGGAGAAGTGAGGTCTGTGGACTGTCTGAGATGGAGCTCTCACCCAACCTACTCTCAGCAAGCACTGCTTTTGCTGTCTTTGGCTGAAACAGGAAAAATAATGGGGCTTTCTAAAGTCACCCCACACTGTCAGTGGGAATACGGTCTCCCAAGGCCCCTCTGTAGTCGCAGGGCTGTGTGGAAGCTACATCTTCCAAACCTAAAGGGCCCATTAGGTCTGGGGGAGGGGGACCAAATCCCTGGCACGTCAACTCTGCGCTGCTCCGGGCTATGATGGCATCTCAGTTGTGATGCCTGCATCCCACCATGTCCCCAGGGTCCCCTGACAGACCTCGTTTTCCACCAGCTGCAAGGGGACATCCCATCCCGTATCCCTGCAGCCAGCAGGCACCTGTGCAGCCCACAGAGGGCTTTGGTTCGACACCATCAGGGCTGATGCGTTTCTCTCCCATTTCCCTACCTGGGGAGTGTAAGGGATGAAGCGATTTAAGAGCTCTGCAGAAGCCCTAAGCTCTCATTTCTGTGCCATGAGTGCAGAAGGATGTCTCCAAGGAACCAGTGCCCACGCCAGGGCTCCTGAACTGCCTCCTGCAACAGGAATTTCAGCTCTGTTTGCAAACCACAAGTACAAGCACAGGGCCATACGCTTCAAACCTTTGTTTTTAAACCTCTGACCATCCATCTCAGTCCGCCCTTACAAAGGCTTCACACAGTGCAGCACCAGCAGTCGCCATGCTGACGGGAGCCACCAGCATGGCCAGGACAGAGCGCAGCAGTCGGCCATTACCTGTGATGTCTTTAACCAGTCCTTTGGCTCCAGCCTTTTCTGGAGTCATGGAGGTACGGACACTTGCCACTAAATCTCCAACTATGCCATGGAGAGCGGTAAAATTCTCTAGGTTGAAAAGGTGGGTATCGAAGGGTTGGCTCGCTATTTCCTTTAACTCCCCTTCCACCGCATCCTGCACGCCGACCGCAATCATGTTTACATGGGCCGATTTAAGGACAGATGATGGCAGAGCCACATCATCCTGGGATTGTCCGTCCGTTAACACTATAATAACCTGGGGAACGCCTTCACTCGCTCTGCTTCCAGCAGCTTTAGTGAGATGGTTCTCGATTAGGTACTCTAATCCTTTTCCAGTCTTGCTGCCTCCCCCCATGTAAGGCATATTCGCGATATGGGAGAGCACATCTTGGTTAGAGGGGTACGTATTTAACTGGAACTCTGTGTGTGGGTTTCCGCTGAACTGGACCAGTGCAAAACGGAAATCATTTCCTCCCACATCTAAAGCCTTTACAACATCATACAGAAACTCTCGAACGAGTTGGAAGTGCTCCTTCCCAATGTTCCAAGAGGAATCCACTAGAAATATTATATCAGCCACGGCAACGTTTCTGACAGCTTTAAAAAAACAGATGGGGTTTAGGATTTTCTAGCAGTCAGCGCAAGCATTCCTCCTCAACCCAGTGCCACGAGCTCCACTCCAAAGGGTGCCGGCACCTCCTAAAAACCCAGCAGCTCCCTGCGGGTCGGTGGCAGCGCTCATCTCGCATCTCCCCTCCGCTTCCCACGCTCATACGCATGCAAGGAGGCCAGAACAGCCCTGCCCTGGAGGAAACCCACTCGGGGCCACGCTGGGGCAAAACCCCACATCCCGCACCCCGGCCGCGCAGAGCATCCTGGAGCTGGCCCGCCGGCTAGCGACATGCTGGGGAAGGTCCAGGCTCTGAGGTCAGCCCAACGGGAGTGGAGGAGCAGGAGGTAAACCACAATGTACCATCGAACATGCACATTAAAAAACAAACGGTGCAAACATCTCGGAGCGAGCGAGCAGCGTGCTCGTGGAGAACTGTGGTCAGCAATGGGTCTCGTCTTACCTGCTTGCTGCTGGGCACCAACTGAGCAAAAGCCTGAGAGCAGGAGGCCAAGTATTGCCGCGAGGGGCAAATGTCGGTGCTTCCTCATTCTGTTCTTTTGTTTCAGTTTTCCTTTTTATTCTCCCCGTTTCAAAGCACCTGATGCGAGACCTAAGGGAGAGGGAAAACGGGGTTAATACTCTGGTCGTTATTAAATACCTAATTGTTAATGAGTACTGGTAGACATTCCACTTCCTACAAGATGTCAGTGCAGGAGGTTCAAAGAATCATAGAATCCTAGAATGTCCTGGGTTGAAAAGGACCCCAATGCTCATCTGGTTTCAACCCCCTGCTATGTGTAGGGTCGCCAACCAGCAGACCAGGCTGCCCAGAGCCACATCCGGTCTGGCCTTAAATGCATCCAGGTATGGAGCATCCACAGCCTCCTTGGGCAACCCGTTCCAGTGCCTCACCACCCTCTGTGTGACTGTGATCAGTCATATAGACTGATTTTTAGGTGGTCCTGCATGGAGCCAGGAGTTGGATTTGATAATCCTTATGAATCCCTTCCAACTTGGGATATTCTATGATTCTACACATGTGCCTGCACTGAAACAGATGAGATGAGATAGAAAAGTCAAACTGTGCGGTTTTATGATGTTTGGGTGATGTTTTGGTAGGGGAAAATTATTTTAATGCTGGTCAGGTTCTTTTTTGCAGACAGTCATTCCCACCATTGATGTCCAGTCATCACTGTGGGGCATAGATGGCTTTCTTCTCGCCTGTACTGCCCAGGTAATGCTGAGTATATTGGCAAATGGCCAGCCTAGATTTCTTCTCTGATGATTCAACAACCAAAATATCTGGCCGCCTTCTCCTTGCCCACAGGGCACAAGTCAAAACATCTGGACAAAGCACACTTTCCTGCTGTTGCTGCTCCTTATTTGAATTTTTGCAGAAGGCAGATCCTCCTCAACGCCCCTCTTTGCCTCATTTCACCTTTTCAGCTCTCCCAAAGCTACAAATGGAAACTTAATTATCCCAGACCCAAGCGAGCCACATGTTCTGGCTATACAGCAAAAAGCCCTTGGACTCCCTCAAGCTCACAGCCCCAGCAATGGAATAGCCTGCGCTGGCTGACCACATTTTGGAAAGGCACCAAGATTAATATTTTATGTGCCGGAGCCAAAATATAATTTATGGATGTTTCTTATCTTTGATCCACCTGGCAAACCTTCTGAAATAATGCCTCCTTCAGGAAAGCTGTGTATCCGTTGTCATAGTGATGGCCAATTTATTATTTAATCCACACATCCAAGCCTACAGAGCAGAAACCAGCTCTGTAGGCTTGGATATGAAGAAACTCTTGCTTCACTGAGAAAACATCCTCCCAAAAGGGAGCACGGTGATATAATTCTTCTCATTCCCCAAAAAGAGCTCAATTATTCAAATGAGCCAAAAGTGATTCAAATACACCAAGCTGTTAACCGGGTCATGGCTGAGAAGGAAGAAGATCAGTTTTCTCATAGCCATTGCTGCCAGCTCCATCAGTCTAAGCAGCTAGGAGAGTCTCAGAGAGTTAAACAGCCTGCCCTTTCAGAGGAGCCTGGCAAAGCTGGCACAGCCAGGAGCACAACCAAAAGCCCTCGTAGTACAAGGCAGGCCCTGACTCTCCTCCTACTGTTGTGTATGACAGTAATAACACCAGATGGAGAGCTGTTTAATAGGCACCCAGGGCCAGCAGCTAGCATGCAGGATTACTTAAGACAGGACGAGGCTTCCCTGTTATTGGCAACTCTTCAATTAATAGAGGCAACAGCTGCAGCTGGGGTATCTCTATCATTTATAGTCTAAAAAAAAATGCCTTGTTATCTGGCCACCATCCATCTCCCCAGCTACTGGAGCCCAAGCCAAACCTCCCAGTGCCTCTAGTGACAGAAAACCTGCTCTGTTGGACACTGCCCCTCTTTCACACCTCAATCCTTTGACCCCAGGGATGGGAAAGCTGGGCAGCACCCAAAGGACACTGTGAGATAACCTTGCCCAGCTCACTGTGCTGGAGCAACACTCAGTCTCAGGTTTGTTTGATTTGATCCAGCCAGCTTAGAATTAGGATATATTTTTCAAGCAGTAATATGCTGGCTGTTTTTTTTAATTGCCTTCTGTTCTGTTTTAATCCTTAGAGGGTCCCGGCTCTATTTCCAGCTCCCTCTGTGATCGCTGTATTTTTGGTTACATGTCAGCAGAGAGCCCTGTTGGTTAACACAGCTGCATTAATCCCTCTAGCATCACTCTCTCCCAAAGCCATCTTAACATCCTGCTTAGCTAAAAGGAGAGAGGCAGAGAAGTGTTTTGGGACAGGTGCTCGTTAGAGACTGATTGACCACTCAGGGAGAAGAGGAGCCTTTAAGCACAGGTGTTCCCTAACAGGGTTCCTCCTTATCCCCAGCCACAATGCAAGGGGAGGTGCTGGGTGAGGAGGTGGCTATGGAGAAGAAGCAAAGGCACTGCTCAGGGTTCATCTGATAGAGCAAACAGTAAGTCTCTTGCTTGGTGGAAGAGATGGATGATGTGATTTTTGTTGCTTGGGTTGGTTTGGGCAAGATGCAAGGTATAACCTACTCTGCTCCATTTTTCTACCCCTCTTCCTACACCTCCTGCTGGCCACAGATGCTGGAGGTGGATTCAGCTTGCAGGAGGTGGAGGACAAAAGCAGGGAACGTGAATTTAAGGCAATTCGAGTTAATTTTGCGGTTGCTGACAGGTGTTCCTTCTGCAAACGTATTCTCCTGGTTTGCTATCTGGGCAGCTTACTTTCATCCTGAATTTATCACTTATTTTCTCAATGGAAAGTTTCTCATAGCCTTGGGTGTGTGGAATCTCCAGCAGAGCATTTGATATAACCACTATAAGCCTGGAAGCAAGGCTGAAAATCCTGAAGCTGGAGTGCTTCTGGGAGGGCAAAGAGCTTTCTGAGCTGCTAAGGAACCCTGGAGAACCTATCTGTTAATAATTCCTATGTGATCAAAAGGACTGGTGTGCTATTCAGTAATGTGTGGCTTTTCTGTCTGCCTCGAGCTGATGCAGCGCGTGGTGACCTCTGGTTGCAACAGCATCTCCTCCATTTCATCAGAAGATATTCATCTGTTACCAATAATGCTTTCAAAAGGCAGCCCTTTCTGCCACTAACGCAATGATTTCCCTAAATATTTTCCCCAGCAGCTATTTTCTGCTTTATGCACAGACAAATATGCAATAAGTTGAACATCTCACATCGTTCTATATTTGTGTGGGCGCTTCGAGCTTCCTACAAATCATCCATTTGTGTGTGTGTTTCTCTCACCAGAGCATAATTAAAATCCAAAGAAGCTCGAAGCAGATGAGTGGGCTTTAAAAAGCAAAACATAAAAGGCAGGAAAGAATTACTCCAGCTTTTACATATCGCTTTGATTCGTTGCATATGCCTCTCAGCTGGGCTGGCTGGCTTTCAAGGGGAGGGGAGGTGTCTATGGCTTCAGTGCATATAGGAATGCAATGTGTGTCACGTGTAGGTGCAGATGGGTGCTGGCCAGCCTTTGGGATGCTGTCCCAGAGCAAGTTACACGTGGTCCCGTTTTCCCGTCCAGCCCTCAGGCTCTTCCCCAAAAATCCCTTGAATAAAAGCAATTGTGGGGCCCTAAATCCCTACTTTGTGTGTGTAGGGTGGGTCGCTTCTTTTGGAGGGTTTCCCTTAATGCTGCTGCTGCTGCTTGGCATTGATGGCGCTGGAAAAGTGAGGGCTGCTTCTGAAAATGTTTCTTCCCACCAACGTAGACTTGAGCAACCCAGCCCAAAAGCATGGAAAATCCTCCTGCTTTTGCAAACCTGTTTAGTTCTGGCCAGCAGTTAGCAAAACTCCAGGGCTGTGCTGCCTTCGTATCACACCCAGCATGCCAGCATCTCATATGAATTGCACATTCACTTCTGCTCTTATAACCATGCAACTGGTTTAAAATCTGCTTGTTTTCCCCTACTTAAAGGCTGAGACTAAAATAGGGTTGTTAATAAGAGGAAAGGCGGTATTTGCTGGAAAAAAAAAAAAAAAATGAGGATACACCCTCAAAGATCAATGACTCTTTATATAGGGTAACATAAGCCTCCCAGTGCCTCTCTGCTCAGACAAATCATCTCCTTAATGTGGAACACAGAGCACTTAAAAAAAGGTGGAAAAAGTGATGGGCACGTGGGCAGCAGGCTGGCCATGATTCATAAAATGCCAGCCAGAGCCTGGCCTTGCACAGAGCAGGATCGTCCCCATTGCAAGTCAAGCACTAAAAGCAACAAGGGGATAATCTGAGGTTGGCCAGAGTTTGCAGTGATGCAAGGAATAGGATGTTCCCAAACAGGCACGTCTCAGAAGTTAGGAAAGAAACAACATTTCTCTCCTGGTTGCGATGGGGGTTGGTTTAGCTTGCCCTGAAAGCAAGGGGAGGTGATGCTTTGAATGGAAAATCGTGAGTGTGTTTCGAAACTCACAGAGGATTTGCTGAGAAGTGGAGAGGTACGGAATGAATGAACTGAATGACATGGGGCATGCTGCTCCTGTTGCAGAGAAACCACCTGCCTCCCAAAGTTAGTGAACCCCTCTGCAAAGAGGGCAAATCTGTTCAAATCTGTATCCAAAAGGGATTAAAAAGCCTGGTTCCTAAGGTCCACGCTGGTGAGTTGAGGGATGGTGCCAGGGAGGTGTCCTGCCCCATCCCTGTGCCCTTGGGGATGTTTGGCCTCCACAGAACTCCCAAACTGGTCATTCACCAGCAGCAGAACTACTCGAGCATGGCAATTATCTGACCATCCATACCAATGTGTAATTTTTAATTAGTCGGTAACGGGGTAAAGCCAGAAGTTTGAAAAATGCAGAGTCTCTCCCCTGGGAGACCCTATGAATCATCACCAGGAATGAGCTGAGAGTTTCCCCTTTGCGCCTGCTGGAAGGAAAGTGGCTTTGGCCACCTCCTCTCCAGCCCCTTTTGGCCTCTGTGCCTGGTCAGGAAACCAGTTTGGCCACAACCGGGCTGGGACTGGGAAGGGGGAGGGCTCTGCAGAGGGGAGAGGGTGGTGGGATGTCTCCTCCATTAGTCACTACCTCTCTTTGGTGAGAGCATTGCTGCCTGAAACATCCCAGGGAGCTGAGGGTGAGGGGACTATGGTGGGAAAGAGGGGGTGGCTCTGTGTTGGGCTGAAGAGCCCTTCCAGGGGGCTCTCCTTAGGGAGAACAGCTGATTTTAGCAAATTTCTATGCAGATGACCAGGAGATGATGGGTCTGTTGCAGGGGACGAGCCCAGCAGCAGGACCCACATAGAGTGGGCAAGTCTTTGTTAGTGCATCCCTCTTGCCTGTAGGCAGGAGACATGAGGGCTGCCTTAAAAATGGGGATGACCCTGGGGAAGATGCACTGAGAAACACCCTTAGGTTGTCACTATCCCTCCTGGAGTCCTTGCTGGATCCCATGCATGCCGTGGGCACCTTGCCGTGCCCAGGCAGCCCCACAGACCACATCCCAAAAGCAGTCTCCCCAGCAGCACACCCTTAAGCATCCTTTTTGGTCTCCAGCTCCATAGACACCCCCTCCTAAGCAGTTCTGTGCTCCCACCCTACCAAGCTGCTGCAGCAGTGATGTCAAAGCATAGAAGGCAAACACCCGTAGAGAAACCCCGTTGGGTTTAAGTGAGTTTAATTCAATTCTGTGCTCCCCAGAGCATCCCCATGCACCTGCAGTACTCCGGCTCTGCACGGAGACTCCTGGGGTGCCCTGCTTTACAAGCCTGTTGCAACACTGCTTTTCCCTGCAGACTGAAAGCGAAAACACAGCTTTCCTCCAACGCTTTTGCCTTTCCTGCTCTGAGTTTTGCCTAAAACGCTTTGAACCCTTTCCCCCGTTAAAAAAGCAGCAGCCACGAAGGGAGGCGAACGCAAGCTACGAGCTCCCGCACGCACGGCGGCACTTACCATTGAGTGAGCCCCCAAAACAGATCGCTTATCCCGGGGTTCTCCCCTTCCGAAGCACCTTTCTGTGGCCCCGCCGGTGCCGCTCAGCGTCCCCGCTTCCCTTCGCCTTCCTCGTCGGGCCGCTCGGGATGCTCTGGTTCCCCGACAGGCGGCCGCCGCGGCTCTGAGCGGGGCCGGGGGAGGCGGCTGGCGCGGTACCGGCCGCTGCAAATGGGATCCAGATGCTGTGCTCTGGCGGCGGCGGAGGGGCTGAGGTCAGAGCTGCTCATCGCACGCCGTCCTCCTTCCCTCCCTCCCTCTTTCCCTCCCTTCCACCCCCCCCCCCCGCCCCAACCAGAGCTCCCCGGGGACGCCTCCAAGCGCTGTTTCCCCTTCCCAGAACGCTATTTCCTTATTATCTATAAAGGCGAAAAGAGGGATGGTGGATTATTTTAATTGCACGCCTTTCAGTTGAGAAGGGCTGGGCTTGGATGCTGGCGGCAGCCAGGGTGCGCCAAGGGCTGTACCAAGTTACGCAGGGCTCCCTCGAAGCACTTCTGGGATGCTGGAGAGCCCACCTGAACCCTTCATGCATCTTCCCATCAGATGCAGTAGGGGTTAGGTTCCCCACTCCCTGTGCCCCTTGGTAATTCAACATTTAGCTCTTAGGCTATGTTTTCTAACACAAATAGCCCAGAGAAAGCTTTCTAGAGATGAACTGAAAGGTGCTACATCAGTCGGATGAGTGAGCGATCCATGATTTTTCGCCTCTGTGCCATGAATAGCAACAGTTAACCTTTCACTAGGCAGCGCTAACCGGGTTTGGGGTTTGTTTTTAGCCCTCTGCATGCTGAAATCAAACATTTCATTCTGGTTCACGTTGTGTTTTTGCAAGAGCTTGTGGTATAGAAGCAATAATTCTTCTCTCTTGCCCTTTCTTTGGTCCGCGTGAGGCTGGAGTTGCAATCATGTCCTGGGAATCAAACAGTCAATCTCTCTTCCGTTGTTTCAAATGGGGATTTATGATGTTTGCTCTAGATTTTCTGCTATTTCAAAGATCAGCCCCATTAAAAGAAAATAGCTGGAATGCTTTGGGAAAATGCTGAGGTCTTGAACCGCTGCAGTAGCTCATTCTGGCGATGGTGTGGAGAGAAAGCTGACCCTGCAAAGGGACCCAGCACCACACAGCCCCGCTCTGAGCACAGCCCAGCAGGTTCAGTTGGCTGCCACCAGTGGAAACCAGTGCAGTACAGGCACAACTGGTTTTATTTCTGTCCATCTTTGTGCTTTTCTATCAACCCCGCAGCAGTTTGCTCTACTTTCAATTAGCAAAGCCCTGGTTTTTCCCTGTGTGAGCAATGGGGAACTCGGGCTCTTTCACTCTGTGGTCCCAAAGGAGATCACTGCAGCATCCCATGAGGAAATATAGGGGACACCCAGAGAGACAGGCTTTGTTCTGTCCCCAGCCATCTGACAGCTCTCTTTGGCCATTGGATTGCACCGTGGCAGCAATTTCTAGAGACAGCAAGGGAGGGCAGTGACTAAGTTTAGCAGGATTTCCTCCCTGGTGTATTAATAACCAGACATGCTGAATGCGATGAGTCAAGGAGAGGGTTTTCAGGAATTTTCTTTCCACCCACGATAGAAACAGCCCTGCATGATGCTCCCTCGCCCTAATGCAAAGGGGACCTTCAAGGTGTCCTCCCTGCCATAAGGGTCCCAGGGAGGCCCTTCAAAATCTCAACAGAGAGGCAACATTCTGCAGTACTTTTGTGGATACATGTGGATTTCCTCGGTGTAATTCACAAGAACACAGTCCCTGGTTCCATCGTGCCTAAGTGGCTGCTTTATGTGCACTGATTGTTGTGAATGCATGGGGGGAGCAGGAGCCATCCCTCTGCTTAGCAAGAAACATATCTGGGCTAAAAGATACAAATGCAACTTGTTATTCCCTATTTTGGACAAGTGAGCTTGCTGCAACCTGCTGGAGCTCAGCAGATTTCTAGACCTAGTGTCCATGGCAAACTTTGGGCGTTGCATTGAATATCACAGCATGCAACGACTGGGACAATCGTGAAGTTGTTCCACTTGTGATGCAGCATCCCACTGTGGCTCCATCCTTGAGCACCATCTGCTGGCTTCTCCTCCAGGGACTATCTGGGCATCCACCAAGCCTTTGAGTCCTCGGATAAAGCCTGCTCCTATAAGGCAGGGCTGCTGCTTACCATGAGATTGCCATGAGAAGTTTGTCTCATCCCTGGACGTGCTCAAGGCCAGGTTGGATGGCATCCTGGGCAATGTGATCTAGTGGGGGGCAGCCAGCCCATGGCAAGGGGTTGGAAATGGATGGTCTTTAAGCTCCCTTCCAACCGAACCCATTCTATGATGATGGTAAAATTCATGGGTTCCACCAAAGCCAAAGGTCACTCCATTCTTCCACCACCAACCCAACCACCTGTGATGTGGTTGGATGTATTGTGGATGCCCCATCCCTGGAGGTGTTCAAGGCCAGGTTGGATGGGGCCCTGGGCAGCCTGGGCTGGTATTAAATGTGGAGGTTGGTGGCCCTGCATGTGGCAGGGGGGTTGGAGATTCATCATCCTTGAGGTCCCTTCCAACCCTGGCCATTCTGTGGTTCTGTATGGGGCCCAGCCACGCCCCCCAAGCAATGTTTGCTGCTTTCAAAGAGTTGAGGGCTGCTCTGCTAAAACTGGGGCAGGGCTGCAGATTGCATTTTAATTCTGCTTGCTGATAGATGGTTTTCATTAGCACCAAAGCATTTGCCATTGCTTTTTTCCCAACACTCCCCCCACAACCACCACCCCAGTTTGGGAATCCAGGGAATATTTCCTGAGGCTTTGTTCTGTTCTGCTTTTCTCTGCACTTTCTGTGTTATTATTCTGTTGTGGTTCTGCCTCTGTGCAAATGCCTCCTGAGGCATTGTACCACTTCTGATGGCACCCTTGGCTTTGAAGCAGCTGGAGAAATATAGGGCAGGAGCATCTCTAGAGCACACAGAGAGGGAAACACATGCTGGATTTCCATCTCAGGGGCCTGTTTCTCTCCTATGGAGAAAAGGAAAATCTTCTTGGAAGGAAGAACAACTTAGGAATCCCATAAAAGCGTGCCTGCTTTGTTGCAGTGTTTTTGACTGATGCTAATACTGCTAATAAATCACAGTGACGGGATAACCCCAGCAGAAGTAATAAAAACAAGCCTATGGGCTGCACGCATGGATGTATATACTCTTAATCCATGCTTGCATGGACTACAGGGGAGATAATAACTCAAGTGAAGAAACTTGGTGCCTGCCTGCAAAAAAGACAAATCCTGCTGCAAGAGCTTTCCAGTGACAAGGAACAAACTACCCTCAGTTATGTAAATACTGCAGATGCTTTCCCTCTAACACAACGCACAGCTTGTAGGTCACTAAACTGTAATGTGAGCCACGATGCTCGACTTCTAGGAAAGAAGCTTGTTGAGCTCTTTCTCAGAATAAGAGGTGTGAGTCTGGTAATGGAGGCGCGATGCGCTTGGGCCAAAGCAAAATGTTGCAATGGGTTGCTCCTGTTTCCTTCCATAGATGCTTCCAGGTGGTGCCTCCTACAAGAGATGCTACAAGGGAGAGCACTGAAAATGGAAAGTTTGGTATAGATGTACCATATGCATTGATCCCCATGGGGTACGTTCTTATTAAAGCCCTCTAGGATAGGATCAGTTCCAGGCTGTATCCAGTGCATCACTTCCAGGCTGTGCTATGTGCTCTCTCACTTATAAACTTAGGAGGAGCTGACATAAACAGCGTCTCAACATCGTGACTGTTTTGTTTGGAAAATCAGCATTTTAAAGAATGCACACAAACACACACACACACACACACAAAAACACAACAGGAAATAGCATGTGTGTGGTTGGGATGTATTTATCCCTCGGGGGCTTGTAAGTGATTTGCACCAAGCATATGGAACAGCTCGTGCTCAAGGTGCGTGTCTGAGGCGGTGCTACCACTCATGGCTTTGGGTTGAGATGGAGAGGCATGGTGTGGGAGATGCTGAATTTTCCCCTGCAAATGGATAAAGCTCGTTAGAATGTGAATTTTTTGCCCAAATTGGTCCAGAAGATCTTTTGGAGCATGGGGTACCTCGCTAGCTGGTCTTGGCAATGCCCAGAGCAATGCATCTGCTTGCAGGAGACTGGCAGCAGCGATGCAGCATCCATCCTTCATCTGGATAGCTTTTCTTTGATGGGGTTTCAGTTCATTAGTGCTGCTGGGGTACCAAGTGCAAACCAGAAAATGGAATCGGCCCACGGTGCCTCTGGCTGTCCCTGGATGTGAAAGATGGACCTGTCCCCAGGCAGGAAGAGGTGGGGACAGCTTTGCGTGGTTACTGTTGCTGTTTACCACCTTCTCCAACCACTGATGGCAGGAGCGAGTGGAAAAAAGCCTTCAGCTCTCCCCATAAAACGTGGAGCCAGCAGCCCTGCCAGCCTGACTAACGCGTCGTCCATCAAATGTTTCATTCATCCATTCTGCAGCCGGATGCACAAAAATCACACGGCCTGCCCAAAGCAGAACAACGGCACACTTTGTCCCTAAAAACACCCAGCAGTGAAGCCACCTGTAGGCTACGAGTGAGCCAGAACAGGGATGGTTTTTATGGGACCCATATGGGTCAAACTGGGGAGTGACAGCAGAGCCTGGAGTTATTTATGGACTATGAGGGACCAGAACATCTTGACTAGGCATCCTGTGCCCATCCCTTGGGGACAATGTGTTCCCTGCATGCCACTCTTAGAGAGAAGGCATGTGGAAAGACTGAACCCGTGGCAGATGATGCTCGTGATGTGTTGCTCCCAGTAGGCACGTTGTGCCATCACCACCTTCACCCCAAAGAGAGGAGATGGGTGCCAAGAGGCCAACGTGCATCACCACTGGCAGTTCTGACTGCTCAACCTTGATGTTACGGGGAGCTTTCGTTTATGTCCTCCCTGCAATCACAGCTAACCTGCGTTCTGTTTCCCCTCAGCCTTTGGAGCAATCCAGGGTTGTTGAAGATTGCTGTCCTCTGTCACTGGCAGCTTGGTCCATCACATTTACCGCTCTTCTGGAGAAGGGGGAGCAGCAGTGAGGGTGGGAAAGGATGGGGATGCAGGTCTCGGTGCTGTGGAGCTGATGCCAAAGGGTTTTGTGGATCTGAAGCACATCTCTGTAACTTGTCTTTGTCTTCAGCTCTGCAGCAGGGAGGATTTGCTGGAGCAGGGACGTGCGGCGATGTTCAGAGTACAGCACGTCCGTGGTTCCTGCTGACAGCAGCGTGTTCTCACTAATTTCTCACTTGATCTATAGCCCCGAGCAGGCTGCCACTAATGTCCTCTAGCTGTGCAAACTGAGGAGCCTCTGCAGAAAACATCTGGCCACTGAGCTTCCCCACCGACCTGCTCTGCGTGTCCTGGGATAAAACTAGATGCTCTCAGGCTAAATGAAAGCACGCTGCGTGTGAAGTAATACCTCTCCAAGGTTCACAGCTGGGGGCAGCAAGCTGATGCCTCATTGCCTTGGGAGGATGCTAATAGCTGGAGGGATGTGACATCAGAACCGCATACCTGGTGGGGGGATGTGCCAGCAGACCTGCTTCGTTAGGCATTGGTTGTATCTTCATTTAATTAATTAATGTGCAGTTCCCCTAAGGCTTGCTTCTGACTCGTGTGGCTTGCAGCCCTCCCGTGCCACAGACTGGCAGCCCACAGGGCTTGGTGATGGGAGGTGATGTTGGACTTGACGCTCTGCAGGGTCCTACCTGAATAATGCTATGATAGGAATCTGGGGAGATGTTATTTAAAGGAGGACGCTGCAGTGTGGGCCAAATTTTCTTTGGTTTCTAACAGCAGAAGAGATTTTTACATTCTATGACCTAAAACACTGCAGTAAGAAATGCCAGCTTGGCCTGTACTCAACTAGGATGAGAGATACCAAAGGGAAAGAGGTGGGTTTTTTTTTTCCTCTAGGAGTCCAAGCTTGGCCAGACTTCAGTGCAGTCATGGGACAGCAGTTGGGATTTTCCTTCTCCACGAAGAGGAGGAACAGGGAGGAGAAAAGGAACTCATAAGCACTCCCCGGGGGTCAGGAAACTTTTCCAAAGGCAAAAAAAAATAAAAGCACCAAACTCTTAGAGTCGGTGTTTGTTTCTTTTCCATGGTTTAAGCTCTTGGGAGGGCGGGGAGGGCACCTCTCCATCGGCAGTACCTGGCAAGAGAGCTGTGAAAAACTTGTTTGTGAGAGAGAAATATGCGGTGCCTCCAGCTAAGGGAAAAATCCCTCTGTTTTGTCCCCACGCCGAGGTCCAGCTCGCTGAGTGCTCAGCTCTGCTGTGGTTTTCTCAGCCATGTGCACAGCAGTCCTTGGACAGCCTGCGCAATGCGACACGCCAGCAGCCATAGGATGCGTGGAGATTTTGGCCAGCTGGATGGGATCATCCTGGCATCCCAAACCATCCCCAGGGGGCTCCCCCAGCTCCGTCATCCCTGGAGAACTCGGAGGTGGTGTACTTTTGAGAGAAGCTTTTTTCCTGTGCTCTCCTCCCAGGTTTACAGCCTGTATTTTTTGCCGGACTCCACAAGGTGGCACAAGGAAACCGGAGCATCCCCGAGGTTATCCCTTCGCTCCAACAATCTTTTGGCCAGGAAGGGAAGCAACGAGCAGGGTGAGGTGCAGCACCTTTTGCAGATGGGTGTTTGCAAGACCAGCGAGGAGAGGGAGCTTGCAGTATTTCGGCTGCTGCACGCACCCCTAAAGTTGTCTCCCCTTTTCCAGGGGTGGCTTGGGAGCTCTCCTGATGCTGGGTAGCATTGTCAGAAACACCAACAGGGGAAGGAACTGCTGCTACAGCCATGTGAGAGATGGTTTTTCTTTTAAGTGGAGTATGCTTTCAGGCTGGAATGGGTTGAAAATTTCTCTTTAATCACTGCAAGCTCTGATTTGGGTGTCATCTGACTTCACGCACACAGGCAGCTCTGTGGCCTCTGGTTTCCCCTTCAGCTTGACTTGTGGCAGCCTGCAGCTCCCAGGGCAGGGGGCACAGCCCCGATGCTGGAGCTCAGGGAGCGCTGGGACACAGCTCTCAGCCACAGGGGTTGGGTTTGGGTGGTGCTGTGTGGGGTTGGACCGGGTGACCCTTGTGGGTCCCTTCTAATTGGGGATGTTCTACGGTTCTATAATTCTAAGTATGCTGTTGGTGTGAAATACTGCACTGTGCAGCCATGCAACCAAAAGCAGGATCCTGCAGCGATGCAAGTGGTCCCACTAGCCATCAGGCAACAGGAAAAGGATAAGACCTGACACTGGCTCTGCAGCCCGGAGAGGCAGACAGGCAGGAACAGCACTGAGAAGCATCAGAGCCAGATCCCTGCTCAAACCCACTCATTAGCCGCTTATTAGATGAGCAGGGAGCATCTCTCTGGCTGTTACATCCCAAGGGGAGCCGCTGCAAGAGGTTGTTTTTCTTTCAAATGAAATGTGCTTTCAGGCTGGGATGGGCTAAAAGTTTCCCTATCAATCTGAAGAGCCTTGCAAAACAGCCCTGCCTCCCCTCTGCTTAGGGCATCTCGCTCTGCACCCTGGCTGAAGGCCACCTCTCTCCAGCACACTGAAAAAAGGACAGAAATACTGGCATTGCCCAGAAACAGCCAAATAGAAACTCATTAGAGAGCAGATCGACCAGCAGCCCTCTGCGTGGCCAGCAGGGCTCTCCTTATGTGACCTTGCTGGGAGCGGTTCACAGCTCCATCCCATCCCTTTCTCTGCCTCCAGGGTCTGACAGGGACAGCAGCAACCCAAGGGGTGGGAGTCAATGCTAGACACCTTCTGGCTAGAAAATGCAGGGTACGTCTCAAACAAGGATGAGGAACAAATGGGAGAGTTTTGTGAGGGTCTGGGGACAACTCCAGTCCCAGCAGCTTCAAAATACAGCCTGGGGCAGGACAGTGGGCTGAAAAAAGACTGCAGCTCAGTGATGGAGGAAATAAATCCTGCACCCAACCCACTCGGCTCAAGTGCTGCCAAGCAGTTCTGTCAGGACAGGGATGGAGATGGATGCTTGGGAGCAGCCAAAAGCACCGCCCAGCTAATTGTTCAATATCTAAGTGTCTATCTCTTGGGTTCTGCGTCCTCATTTCCAGCATTTACCCCATCATGTGTCTGCCCCAATTGTCTTCAGCCAGCCAAAAACATGCTGTCCTGCTTCATGCTCTTGCTTGGGTTAAAGACAGATTAAGCACCTGGTCAGGTATGGGAATGGCAAAGTGCTATCTCACACAGGAGCAGTTTACTGGGGAGTAACAGCAGAAGAAAAGAAACACAATTATTTCTTTCAACATCTACATAGAACAAATAGAGCAATTGTCTGAAAGCATCCCACGGTGTGGGCACACACCTGCAGCTGATGTGGGTGGCAGAGGTGTGCCAGGGTGCTTGCCAACAGCACGGTGCTGCTGGGCTGGCCCTAGTGCCTCCACCAGCACAAAGCACCCCATGAAGATACTGGAGCCCAAAAGGAACAAAACAAGGTCCTTTGTAATCGAATGTTCTCTTGGAAAACAAACTATTGGAAGTTCTGACCTTGGAAAATCTTGGCTGGAGAGGATTAGGAAAGAGCATCATCTGGGAAGAGTTAGCAAAGGGTCAGGTCGTCCCAGCATGGAACACCAGGTTGGTGCACCAACACAGCCCGGTCTTGCCTTGCTAGAGATTTCACTGCCTGTGTTTGGTTAGCTTTTAAGTCAACACCACCTTCATCACCGTCGCCGGCAGGACCAGGATCTAACTGCACACAGAGCCTTATCTTGCCACTACACCCCTACTTCCTCGTGAGTAACCCAGGGCGGGGTGCAAGTCATCCCTCCGGAACAACAAGGACTTGTTTTCTCCTAGAAGTCCCTGACAGCCCTCCAAGTCCATGAATGGTTGAGCCGTGGCCCTGAAATCATTCCTCATTGCATGCAGGCTCCTACAGAATTGTCCTCTAGGTAGAAAACCCAAGCCTGGGCTTGTACACCCTCCTGAGGAAGTGTCCTTGGCCCTGCCATGACCATGCAAAACACTGCTAAGTCACAGCTCTGGGAGCCAAACGGGCTCGTTTTCTGCTTCATGACTCAAAAACTCATCTCCCTCCTGGCAGAGTTGGAATAAGTCGTTTGTTTGATGGGGTTCTGTTTTGCTTCTGAATTCAATCACGCCTTCAGTTAGCGATATGCATTCCTCATGATTGTGCCAGCTTGCAGAATAAACACCAGGGTGCTTTCTCAAAGGATGTCCTCCCCAGGGTCAGCCACCCTACGTGCTGAGTCCAATGCTCTGCTTCTTGCAGTCAGCCCCATTGCCCCACTCCTGCCATGTGTGCCCATGGTTATCCCAGAAAACTGGAGTGATGAAGGATGGATGCTTGGGGTCTGCTTCTTTTTAGCGGTATCAGCTTTGCTTTTAGCATGGCAAAGAAACTCCTCGAGACTCTAGCAAAGCAGAAATGGGTTCAGCAGCAGCAGTCTGTGCCTTCAGACAGCCCAAAGCAAGCACTCTAGACATGCAGAGACTCCTGCATTTCTCAGGCAATTAGCTTTCTAGAACTCTGTCTGCGTGCCTGAATGCAGTTCATTTTTGACCTTGGTAATTGTCTGAACAAGAACATCCAGTTGGGTGTCCTTAACTGATTAATGTAAACTTCTTCATATCTTTGTAGGTGCTCAGGGCCCTGCTGCTTCCACTGGCAAATCCTCCAGCACTGCTATCCATACAAATAGTGTCAAACCAAGTCCCGGCTGCAGGGTTGCAGTCTGGGTTGTGATATAAATTATAAAAGAGTAAAAGAAAATGCATTGATACTACTAGACTACCCCGTTCGTGCATTTTCTGAGACTATTCCATTTTGATGACCGCAGCAAAGCTTGCAGTTCCTCATTGTCAAAATGGTGTGAAGAGCCTTTGGGTGTCCTGCAAGCTAGAAGAGAATAGTCTGCTGAAATGAAATGTGGAATGGTACAGACAGTCCATCCTCTGCCTCAAGACAAGGTTAACATGACCTTATACCATATCTGAGCTGTTTGTAAAGACTTCCACCTCTGCAATCATCAGGCTATTCTGGGACACTACTTGAAATCAGGAGTATTTGAGCACAAGGATGAAAGCCCAGTGCTCCAAGATGGGTTAGGATGGACCTCAGGGGGAAGGGGTAGAAATCTGTCTGTCCTCTGCTTGGTTTGGTCTCCTTGTGAAACACTACCAGATGTGGGATCAGCACTGTTGTCACTGAGCAGCCTCCCTCACCTTGGATTTTGTGACCCATCGAAGTACTGTTGGCCCAACCATAGGCCTGGGTTGAAAAGGATCATCTGGTTTCAACCCCTGCTATGTGCAGGGTCACCAACCAGCAGACCAGGCTGCCCAGAGCCACATCCAGCCTGGCCTTGAATGCCTCCAGGGATGGGGCATCCACAGCCTCCTTGGGCAACCTGTTCCACTGTGTTACCACCCTCTGTGTGAAAAACCTATGAGCATTTCACCTATAAGGTATGTCGACCCATTGGTCGTTGGCATGACTCCCCAACTAATGCTAAAATGAGTGACGAACTTCACCCAGCTCCCGGCTCTGACCCTAAAAGCGTTTCTCAGACCTCATCTCCCAGGCTGGTTGGGATTTGTGCCTGCTTACTGCACTCTGTTCAGCCCCAAACAATCCTTTAGCCTTGAACATATCGCGTTGCTGCCGGGTTGTAACACCTGTGTCTGACGTGACCTTGTTGAGCTGAAAGTGATTAACTCCTGTTTGTTCAGCTACTGTTTACCTTGGTAATTCCTGGGAGCTGTCAAGTGACAGCCTTTGCCAACTATTTTACCACCTCTCCGCAGGCAGTGGTTAGAATTACATTTCTATCAGCACAAATGAGACGTTCCCATAGGACCGAATTCGCCTCGATCAATAGAGGAAATCCACAGTTTGAGGGCTGTTCCTGTTAAAATATCGATTTCTGATGGGAGAGGATGGAATTCTCTTCTTATTAAGGCATTAGCTGGGGAAAAAAGGATGCTGGAATTCGTAGGGATCTGAAGGAATTTGGAATCTGCTTTGTTTACATGTGCAGCAAAAATGCCCCCTATATGAAATACAGCTTCCACCCTAATGATGACACTGCAAACATTCTTTCCTAATCCTGTGACTGTGTTTATCTAATTGCAACCGATGTCAGAACATCATTTTCCAAGATAATTACCATCCAATGGCCATTTTCTTTAGGGGAGGCTGCTGGGATCGTTCTGGTAGCCTCCAAATGAGATCTGGTCACGCAATAACAGAATTATAACAGAATTTCACAGTCGTATTAATAGACAAAACCCGTATCAAACCCTTATGGGCCATGTACAGAAATAGCAGGGGCACTCTGCAACCCTTCCCTGCCCTTCTTGTTCTGCACCAGCGTGATGGGAGCGGGTGAGAATGGGTCTTTTATAAAAGTGCCAAGGGCTGATGGAAGGCAACCACAGAGCAGAGGGATCTCATGACTCGCGGATGACTGCAGAGCAGCACATGCTCAGGGCTGCCCTGCTTCCACAAGGGCATGTTTCTCTTCAAGAAGCTGCCACCGAAATACTGCTCTTTTCCTTATCTGGCGAGGCCAAAAATCACAAAGTGAGCCCCAGTTTTAACTGTTACTCGGATAGCCGTATCACTGAGCTGGGGGAGAGCTTCCCATAAGGAATGCAGTTCCCAAAGAGATAAAACACTAGGAATTGATGGCCATCTACGGGCCCGCATCCAGGAAGCCTCCCACACTACTCGGATCCCAAGCACTGGGTAATTGAGTTGGCAGGTCCTCCAACAGGGTCTCGTTATGATGTTAATTGGGATCTATCAGCCCTCTGTGCTGTTTGGGTGCACTGGGGCGCACAGGCTTGCAGACATACTTACATAAGGATGGCTCAGCTCACATCTCACCCCTGCCAAAAAAACTAATTGCTTTCACCAGGACAGCATCTCTGCTTGAAGAGGGGCTGGAAATCAATGTATGGGCATCCAGAGATCACGCATTCCTGATACCCAGCGTCTGTAATTATCACTTTTTCTGTACAAAATCCATCCACGTTTGGATTGAAAAATCCCTTTCTGGCTCTGTCCGTAGGGTTTAGCCTCATCTTGTTTCAAGTGAGTTAGTGGGGGAGATAATTCCCTGCACCACACGGTCAGAAAGCGGCAGCCAAGTGGCCAAAGCCCTCCAGAGCTGGCTGCTCTCACTGCAATCAGCCTTTTTAGGGCAGAATGTTTTCCTCCTTCTCTGATGAAGATAAGAAAAGGACTTCTTTTCATTCTCTTTTTCATTCTGTCCTTCTTTTGGTATACGTAATACAGGAATTCTCACTTAGAGGCACAGGGAGTGTTTTACCGGGAGGGCGAATGGTAAATACAGTAACAAGACCAGCTTTGCTAATTGGATTATTGCAATTTAAATATATTCCTCCAGGTACATGACATGCTTAGCATTTGTTTGGCTTTTTTTTTTTTTAAATCCTGTTAAACCATCTTCTCTCGATAACAGTAAATGAGGGGAGTGCTGCCTGCTAATTAAGCTATTTGCCTCCCGGTGCAGCTCATATTCTCCAAATTGCTGGGAGGGCAGACAGCATAGCTTGGGCACCCAGCTGTTCCCATTTCCCTCGTTAAAGCTGCTGGTTTTACGAGGTGAGGTGCAGCACAGAGCATGTTGGTGGCGGGATGCTTGGCCCTTGCTTATGCCCTGCCTCCATGCTTGCTTTCCTTGGGGAGGTGCTTTAAGACCGGTTGGATCTACGCTCCCTGCACAACACTGAGTGGTTTGGCAGTGAGTCAATGCTTCCTTTAACCCAGCTGGGCGGATGAGGTGTGGGGCTGGCAGGAGCCAGCTTTCCTGCCCGCGGCCCCATTATTTGGGGCGGTCACGGAGGTGGGGCCCAGCAGTGTGTTGGGTAACGGGGCCGGCCATAGGAATGCCTCTGGTTGTCACTTAGGTTCGCCGTGCAAGATGGGGAGGAAGCTGGATCTCTCCAAGCTGACCGATGAGGAGGCCAAGCATGTCTGGGAGGTGGTTCGGCGTGACTTCGACCTGAGGAAGAAAGAGGAGGAGAGGTTGGAGTGAGTACCTGCGCCTGCCAATGGGAGATATAGGCTCCTTCGTCTCGTGTTGGGTATGGGTAAAGCAGTGGGAGAGGAGGAGAGGGCTGTAAAATGAATGTATTGATTGATAGGTGATGTTATCAGCTGTGTGGGTGTAAACCAGGGCAGGTGATGGGGCAGCCTATCTGGCCCTGCTCAGTGCATCCTGCTGGCTGGTGGGGTCCATTTCCCAAGGAGTTCTGGGGTCCTCTGCCACTGTGTTGTTTTGGGAGCTCTCGTACACTTCATAGAACAGAATCATAGGATGGCTTAGGTTGGAAGGGACCTTAAAGGTCACTTAGTTCCAACCCCAGGTGAACGATGCTCTGCAATGCAGTGGGGCCTGGGAGCCTATGGACTCCAGAAGGACCATTGGAAAATAACTGAGGGGAGTACAGCAGTTGTCAGGAGGCTGAAATACACCCTGTGGCAGCTTGTGCCGTTCTGGGGTAACTTCAGGGAGATTAGGATAAAACAGAAAGTCACTGAACTACAAATTGATGCACAGACTGAAAAGGAAAGGACTTAGCAGCACTGTCGCAGCCCAAGCAAGGATTTAAGGCAGGGTTTTCCCAAGTGTGTGTAAGAGAACAATGTTGTTTTCAGTGGCGAGGGAAGCAAGTGGGTTTTAAAGTTCCCTTTTCATGGCATGCGAGACGCTGTGCTTTAATTGTGTTCAGTGATACGGTGACAGCTGGTGGGAAAACAGGTTCCTCTGCCTGCAGTGGGCTTCCTTGTGCTTCTGAGAACTCCCTGTCGGTCTGGCCAGGCACCTTAGCAGTGATCAACCAGGAACAAGAGCCCCTGCCCAGCCTCAATTTCTGCACGTACCCATCTGGAGGGCTGAGTGATGCTATTCGCTGCCTGCACTAAGGATGCTGAGCAGGGCAGATGGGGTGTGCCATTCACCAACGAGCTCTGAGCTGGAAATTTTGGAGCCTGCTGATTACATATCTGATTACAGTGTGGGAAGCAGAGAGAATTCCCTATCATCACTATCCTGCAGCTGGTAGCTCTGAAGCAGGACGCGGATCAGACAAGGGTGCTGGGAAACATGTGATTACTGGAAAGGGAAAGTGTCTCCTGTGTGACAGAGCTGTGCTTTGCCTGTAGGAGGGAGGTGGGGACAGGCATTGCTGTGCCCTTCAGCAAAGCAGTGGGCGATGCAAATTTCTCACTGCCTTGACCTGGCGCCAGACTGACTTAATTGGGTGCCTTGTGTGGATTCCATAGGGAGTGTTGTCTGGTTGTGGGTCAGCATAGCTGCAGCTTGGGGTCAGCCTCCAAAGAGGAAAGTATCAGGGTTGGAACGAGGCAGAGGAAAGCACCAAACTCAGGGTAAAGAAAAAAATGAAAAACTAAAGAATAAGGGGAAAAGCTGGGCTATCCTGTGGTCCCAGCTTATTCCTATGTGCTCCTCTTCTTCCCACCTGAGATGCAGAGTGCTGCAATGCCCTGCCACAGCACTCATAGCTTTTATATTTAGCTTTCCATCTGGACAAGCACTGCAGAGCTCCAGAGGTGCTTCTGGAATGTTGCAACCTTTAAATGTCCTGTTCTGCTCCATTAGCTGCTTCCTGCCCTACAGAGGATCTGCATTAACTCCGTAGGGCCTGGCACTGCTGAGGCTTACGGGGCAGACAGACATTTGGTGAGCTCTGAGCACAAAGAAAGGTGCTGCTGGTGCACGTGGCTTTTCAGAACAGGGACTGGCCCTGCAAACAAAAGCTGAAGGCAGCAGGAAGGTTGGGTCCAAAGTCAGCTCAAGTGAGAGGAACCCATTTTGTTGCTGGCAGGATAGCAAGTCCTGTTTGTCTGGTTTGTGCAAGCAGGAAGCGATAAACGTGATTGAAATTCATTCTGTGAAAATAGGTGAGTGTGCTTCGACTTCTCCTGCATCACAGGCATCCCGAGCACCAATACCTTTCAGTACAAGCATGTCACCCAGCCAGAGGTGTGTGTGTGGGCTCACCAGCCCAGCTAAAGCTGGTATAGACTTATGGTACAGCAGATATCTCTATAAAGCCAGACCATCATGTGTGCTGGGCAAGCCTGCCATGTGCCTGCATGCTGGACAAGAGGATGCACGAGCGTTTTCTGCATGTGACAAGCTGGGACAGGATGGAAGAATCCCATCGATCCTGCTCTCTTTGCTCTGGCCATCCCCTCTTGGTTCCCAGGACCTGTCTCAACATGTGAGCCTTGAAGGAATGTTCCCCCACTTGGTCTTTTTCTTCCCTTTCAGCCTCCTCTCTGTGTTTATTTTGCCAGGAGCTATTCACCCAAATTGGACAAAGGCTTCAGCTCCCCAGAAACCACACAAATATGTGCATAAGGAATTCAGGAGCAGCCTCTGCAGGGCATCTCAATGCCTCCTTCCATAAAGCTCGCTGCCAGAACCCTCTGCTTTAGGGGCTGAGCAGCTGGCATCTCCCCACATCCCTGCTGCTGGTTCAGTTTGAGCAGAGCAGCGCAAGGATGGGCTGACGGGACGGACAGACATGCAGGTTTTAAACCGGTTGGGCTGAGGCTTGTCCTTTCTTTAGCAGCTCTCGAGGGTGAGGGAGGGGAGGCAAAGGGGTCCGACTGGCTCTGAGAACAGGAAAGGGCAGTCCAGGGAAAGATCGGATCCTGCTGGAAGCAGCCTGGGTGCAGCCCACGGCTTGGGGTCAGCACCCAAACCTGCAGCCCTTTTGGTGAAGCCATGGATGAACGCAGCGTGCCACGAGTTCAAAGGCAAGAAGTGTCCCTGAGAAGCTTTCTTTTTCCTTTGCTGTTTGCTCTTCCGGACTGAATGTTGTTGTGGCACAGGGGTTAAGATCAGGTCAGCAGTTTGGGTTTGTGCAGTACCTGCTTTCTTGGCTTGCGTGCTCAGAAGGTGGTTTGTGAGGCTGCCACAGCCTGCAGCTGGGTGGGTTCAGTGTTTGGGGGTTTGTTTTATGTAGCTGCATGTAAGTAATAATAATAATAATGTACTGCTGGTTTTTCACGTGTTGTGTTCCGTGATGAGTGCAAGCTGCTCCATCAGGAAGCTCCAGAGGGAAGCAGTGGTGCAGGTGACCAGATGCAGTGCAAAGCCTCCTGGTTGCTTGAGCTTTCTGGGCTTGGCCAATTTCTGCCCTGCAAAATGCATCTCCCTCACCCTGCCCAGATGGAAAACAAGCCTGCTAGGGCCTCTTGCAAGTCAAACACCATCTTGTTAACCATAGCCCAGAAGGCAAACATACCTGGGCTGGCACAGAGAACAAACAGAAAGCCTTTGGGTAAAGCCTCCAGCCCCTAAAGGTTTGGGTTGAAATGCATTTTGAGGTTTGGTGGCAAAAAGGTTTTAAATCTGATCTGAAATGTGGCAGCAGCAGATGATTGTGGAGCCTGCTGCCTTGCTCAGCTGGGCACAGTTTTACCCCGTGATAGGTTATGGATTAGATTTGCCCTGCAGCTGTTTCCACCAGCTGTGGGACTCGAGGTGATCCCTGGAAAATCATTCCCTGGGCTGATGGAGTGTTACTGGGTTTGCCATGTGAGAGGGGCTGCAGAGCTCACTGAAATGATGTTGCGTGCTGGGGAAAGGCATCCAGGATGAAAACGTAACAGTTGGTGGAGGGATCTGCTCGTGGATAGAGTGATGTAAAAACTGGAGTGGTAGCACTGATTTCCTTGGGGTTAAATTACTGCAGGTGTCTGGGGCTGGGAGCAGGAGGGAGCTGCTGTTGGGTGCTGTTTCACCACCTAATGCACGCCCCTCTGTTTTTGGGATGCATCCGCAGGGACCTGAAGTGCAAGATAGACCAGGAAAGCAGCAAGAGAGAGTTCCTGACCCACCAGTCCCACCTGAACGAAACGCACTGCGTGCACTGCCTGCAGCCCTTCAAGTTCCTGCTGAACAGCAAGCGCCAGTGCCTGGATTGTCGCTTCTACACCTGCAAGAGCTGCAGCCGCTACAACAAGAGGGAGCAGGGCTGGGTCTGTGACCCCTGCCGCCTCTCCAGGTATGGGCACCGTGTTGCGGCATCGGGATGGAGAGTTTCTGCAGCCTCAGCCCCACGCTCAGTTTGTCATCTTAGAATCGTTCCTTTGAAGGGACCTTTGAAGGTCACCTAGTCTGACTCTCTTGTGATGAACAGGGACAGCTTCGTGCTGGTTGCCTTCCTCTGCATGCTCTGCTTGCTCCCCATACCCTAAGGGTGACCCTTCTGCTGGGTGGGAGCAAGGTGAGGGTTTGCTTTGGCGAGGCTGCCTCACCTCTATGTGCTTCCCTCTGGGCAGGGTGGTGAAGATCGGTTCCCTCGAGTGGTACTACGAGCACGTGAGGTCCCGTTTCAAGAGGTTTGGAAGTGCCAAGGTGCTGCAGTCCCTCTACGGCAGGCTGCAGCCAGGGCAGAAGGGGACTTCAGCTCTTCTAGGTGAGGACAAGCACCTGTTTCTGCTGGGCAGACACCCGAAGGGATGCCAGCCAGGGAACTTAGCGTTGATACCCATGAAACAGCAGGGTGGGATGTCCAAGCTCTGTCTTCAGCTGGGGTTAACTTCCTCACCTTGACTTACATAGCTTGCTGAGGAGTTTGCTTAACAACTGGCTGTGTGCTGGCTGCCTGCGGGCTTGCCACGTGGTAGATGGAGCAGCTTCAGCTCCCTGCTGTCACGTCTCTGTCTCTGGCACGTACAGCCAGCAGGCACAGAACCTGCCTCAGCCATGCTGAGTCCTTGGGATTTTAGGGTCTGAGGTTTGAGCCTGGGTGCTGTGCGTGCAGCAGCCGCTGTCAGCAGGTGGCACTGACTACCAGGCTCAAAGTGCCAGGTTTTGTGTGCCCAGCTGTGATTGTCACCTCTGCAGCTGGTCTGCTTTCTTGGCACCAGCACAATTCTGGTGGCGTGCATTTCTGAGATTCCTTTTCCTATTTAAAAAGGATAAGAGAATCACAGAACCATTCCAGTTGGAAAAGACTTAAGATCCCTATGTCCAACCCCAACCCGCAGCCCATGTCCCTCAGTGCCACATCTCCATGGTTATGGAATACCCCAGGGACGGTGACCCCAGCACTCTCTGGACAGCTGTGCCACTGCATCACTGCTCTTTCTGAGAAGATATTGTGCCCAATATACAGCTTGATCTTCCAAGTTAAGCCCTGTCTCCAAGCACAAGTGCTTTGTTCTCTCCAAAGAGCCTTTGATGGCTGTGCCTTGTGATGGCTGGAGACCGAGAACTGTGTTTAAGCGTTGCTCTGAGGCTTGATCTGTGCAAGCTACATAGAGAAAACATTTATCCTCACCCCCCCCCCCCCCCTTTTTTTTTCTCTTCTTGTTGTTCAGGTCTTCATGACAGAGTTTACAGCCTGCCAGACATCAACAGTAAGTCAAAAAAAAGAACTGCAGTGTGTGTTTTGCAGTCAGATGGAGGTTGCTGCTGTTTTTCTTTTTGCTCCCTCTGGTTGTGGGGACCTCAGGGCTGCTTGGTGCGGCTGGGACAAGGAGCCTCACTGCTCATCCTCTGCCCTGCAGCATCCTTGGGGCTTCTGAGGGCAAACTCTGAAACAACAGGGCTTTTTGTTGCCTGCCAGATCTGTGGCTTGTGAGTACTCACCATGATCTCAGTGCATCCATGTCATGTGCTCGAAGCTGGCTGTGTTCGTAACAAATGTGCTGAGTGTGTGGATTTAGGCTGTGTTCTTCTTGCAGGAAGGGTTTGGTCAACCTCGCCATTGGACACTTTGCTCTTTCAAGAGGGATTTTTCTTGTTCCTTTTCTTTCCATTGTCCCCTTCCTTTTATTTGTGCCGCATAGGAGCCACAGTGCAGAATGCCAGATGTTAAAAATTGAAGGAGGTGTTTCAGAATCAGATTTTCTGACATGCACTGGGGGGACAGCAGGGCAGGGAGTTGCCTGCCCCAGGGTCAGGGTGCAGGAGCTGCCCGTGCTCACTGTGCTCTCATCTCCTCCAGGTGAATGCCAGCTCCCTGCCAATGGTGGCACTGGGGACGACAATGGTGATGAGGATGATGTGCTCCATGGAGCTGAAGCAGAGTGCTACAACAGAGTAAGGGCTTCCCCTGCAGCCACTCATCCCTCCTGGGTGCCCTGTAGCCTACCTTGGGTGGTGGTGGCTGGGTTCTGCTCTCTGCTCTGCTTCCTGATGTTAGCCCCACTCCCAGACCAGCTCATGGCTTTCCCCATATCTGGGGGGGTTTGCTCCCAGAATCGGAGGTATGGAGCTGCTTCAGGCCCCAAGAGCAGCTCCTGAGCCTCTTTCTGAGGGGTTCAGCTGCTCATCTTGCCAGCAGAGCATCTTGCTGTCTGCTTATGGCCACAGACCTGGTGCAGAGACCAAAGAACCCTTGAGTTCAGTCCTAGCAGTCCCACGTAACTGGCTCCTTGCAAGCAGGATACTCCTGAGAACCCAGTGTTCTCCAGGAAAAGCGGGAGCTTCCCATACTGGGAGCTTCCCACAAACAGATTCCTGCAAACTAAGCAGACGAGAGCCCCTTCTGCTTTTCCATGAATTTTCCCTTCTCACGTTTTCCACACCAAGATGCGCAAGACAAAGCGCCTGCTGTCCGTGCACCCCTTTGATTTTGAGCTGGACTCGGACTACTCTGCCCAGTCTCGCCGCCAATCTGCCCAGCTCTCTCCAGTGGCCATCAGCTCTGATGCTTTCCAGGTACTGGGTTTGCCTTTCTCCCTGTCCTCCTCCTGCTGTTCTGGCTGTAGGGTTGCAGGGTGGCTTTGGGAAGCAGCGATGCCGATCTCTGTGCAGAGCCCTGCTGTTTCTTGTTCCATTTCAAGCCCTGAGTCAGAAGCAGGAGAGCTGGCTGCGGTGAGGACTCTCTTGCACCTCTCCCTCCAGATTTGGGTTGATCTCTTTGCTGGCTATTTCTCGTGCTCTCCCAGGGCTGTGGGACATCCTAGCTTCCAGCCAGTGTTTGGGAGCAGGACATTCAGCACTTAAGGAACGTCGAAAACAGCTTTCTCTCCCGTCATCCCATCCAGTTTGGGGCTGCTTTCCCCCATGCAGTGGCACTGGGGATGTGGTTCGCTGGCAGCTTTGTGTGTGAGGTTCAGAAGAGGAATCCTGCACGGCCATAGGGGTGGGAAGTCCCCATCTGTCAGATTAGAGAACATGGGGCACAAGAAACTGCACAAATAACTGCTTTGTGCCAACTGGTTGGGAGAATACAGACAGGATTTGGGACAAACAGGCAGATTCATTCTTTCTTTAAGTAGATACATGCATTCTTTACTTAAGCTTTGCCCATATGCTGTGGAATTTAATGCAAGCATAAGGAGGGCTGATTCAAAGTCGATGTATTGGTTATTGAGGAGTAGATGGCTGTTGCTACGTGTGCAAATCGAAGTGTGTGATGTTTTAAAGGCTGGATCTCGGGGCCCAAGTCTTTGTCAGCCTGGCAGATGGGACCGTGCCTAGCCCTCATAGAAACTAACAGTGCCCCCTGGCAGTCATCTGAAATATTGCTCAGCCTTAAGATTAAAAACCCTGTAAGTCAGGTTGCTTAAAATCAGCGTTATAAAGGGTCAGTCCGTGCAGCTGTTGGAGGACAAAGCTAGGAACTCCTTGGGGAGGTGGGGAGGGTGGTCCCAGCATCAGCCCCCGTCTCTCAGTCCTTCCCAGATTTCTCTGGCCCGGCTGAAGATGCACCCCAAGAGCCCCGGCTGGAAGAAGCTGACCTGGCAGCTGTGTTCCACATCTTGAGGGAGCAGGAGCAGCACCTCAGCCCTCCGGAGCAGCACTTCAGCACGGAGGTTCGACTCACGCTCAATGCACGCAGAAGGAGCCTGGACAGAAGTTCAAAGCCTGGTAGGTGTCTGGGTTCCAGCATCCTGCTAGGGAAAGGTGCCTGTAAGAGCCATCCAAGAGATCTTCCCAGCCCTCATTGCACCTTGGGAAGATGCCCTCCCTGCTTTCATAACTTATGCTCCATGTGGATAAACTGTTCCCAGCACCCAACGGAATGAGGAGCAGTGTCCTGGGCTGCAACGTGACTGAAGAGGCAGGAGCAGGTTTTATTGAGGGTCTCAGCTGCTTGAGATCTGAGGGGGTGAGGAGAATGCTCCTTGTGCCCTCCTGTAGCTCAGCAGGACCCTGTTTAGCTGGATGGAGCTGCAGGCTGAACTTCTGCTTGCAACTCCACTAGAAGGAGTAAATTGACCTGCTTATTTGCTTGTCTGAGGGATGTCCAGGGCTTTGTGCTAGGGGCTGTGAATCTCTTGGGTCCTCATACTGAAGCCTTTTCCCTCCAAAGGCAGCCCCTGGATGGAGCAGCCCCGGTCCCCCTACTCTGCAGACATGGACACCTCTGATGAGGATGTGAAGGGAGCTCCAAAGCTCACTGCCTGCCTGCCTCACCACCTGAAACGCCGGAGCAGAGCCTCCTCCCAGGAGAACATCAGCCACAACTCGGGAAGTCAGGTACCAAACAGTGCCACCAAGGCTCGTGGGGTGGCCTAGGGGCTGTCACATCTGCTTGGTGTCACATAGTGGTTGTGTGGCACCAGGTGGATGAATGCTCAGGCTGTGCTCAGCCCTCTGGACTATGCAGAGATGGCCATGAAATGGGAAGTCAGGCTGGGACATGGGAAAGTGTGTTTTTTGCTCATCCACTCCTCATGGTGAAGAGATCAGGCTTTTCTCTGTCCCATTAATATTATGCTGTATTCCTCACATCAGCCCTTTTACTTCTATGGTCGTGGCTGGGAGAAACTGTACCCGCGTTTGGTGCAGTAACAAGTCTGCTCTCAATGCTGTTAATTTCCAGCCTGCCCCTGTTAATCTACACGCTACCTATAGTTTTAGGTGTCCTCATTGATCAAGTGAATGGGCTTTGATCAAGGCTTGGAGGAGAATGTTCAGTCAGCCTCAAGATCCTATTCTTTGGCAGCGTGGAGCGTTCCAGTCCCAGTAGGACAGGGTCAGGCTGACCTGTCATGCATCTCTCCCATGTGATAATAGGGGAACAGCCTGGAGAAGGGTGTCAGGAAGGCTGTGTGCTTGTTTTAATTGTAAAGTGAGGACCTGCAGTTCTCGACATCATCTTTGAGAAAGGATGAGAACGGTTAAGCCTCCCCTGACCCTCTTCAGCAGCAAAATGCACGTTGGTGTCTGACCACTCAGATATCCAAGGGGAGAAGTGTGCTGGTTCCACTTACAGCTGTGCACATCTTGGGTGCTGCTGAACACCACGTTCTGTGCCCCTCCGTGGGGACATCTTTCCTTTGGCCTTTATTTCTCTCAGCATATGTTCAAATTGGTGGATGTGCTTCGTTTTCCAGCCCACTGCAAATGGAAAAAGCCCAGCCTGGGTGTTCTTAATGAGCCCACAGTACGTTAGGCATGAAATGTGCACAGTACTTTGCAGTGGGGAAATGGGGCCAAATTCCCACCGTTACTCCAGATGACTTCCTTCATCTCCTCTCCCAGCCCTGGTGTAGGAGCAGTGTGCTTGGTGTTTTGCTCTGTCACAACAGCACGATGGCATGGGTGGCACCTAATGGTTACAAGGCGTCTCCTAATTCCCAATTCAACCCCATTTGTTTGTATGCCAGCATCGTTCATTAGCTTAAGTAGCTGTTCATCCTTCCTGCCCTTTATGTGGCTGATGGGTTTACAGCTAGCAACAGCTAGCAGAGCCTGCCCCTTGCCCAGCAGGAGGAAACGGGGCTCTGTGCTGGCCCATTAACCCCACAGCAACACAGATATGGCTGCCCAGGAGAGGCCAAGAGGAGCCCAAAGGCAAGAGAAAGCCAGAGCACAGAAATAAGCTGATGTTGGTTCATCTGAAGCGTTTTAGTAGAGATGTATTCACCATCCTTTGTCGTTCAGAGAGCAGTGCAGGTGGACCAGCCCCTCATGGGATACACCCTATTGGGGTGCACCTTGCTTTGCACAGGGATAACTGGGCACTCAAGCCAGCCTTGCTCAGGTAGGAGAATGAAAACCAGCTCTTCCTGTCCCTGTAACCTGCCAACAGCCATCTCTGCATTGTGCTCTGACCTCTCCGAGCTGCTGCTTACGGGAAGTGCAGACAGCACTGGCTGCTGGGCTCACATCCATCCCCTCTCCTGAAGTTTATGGTCCATCACAGGCTTCTCATTGTCACCAGAGTGCTGCAAGAGTCAGGCCCGATGGTACTGAGAAACCACTTAGAGCTGGCGTGGATTGCTTCCTGCCTGTGGGTTTAATGCTGCTTAAAGGCTCATTCAATTCGGGGCAGTAATTGCAACGCTTTGCTCTCCCCGAATGCCAGGTTGTTACATCCATCTTCACTTAAGCAGATGCAGGCTGTTGTGAGGATCTAATTAATCAAACACCAGCCAGCACAAAAACTCGGCGAGAGGGTGGAAATGTTACAAAAACAAAGCAAAGTCCTCACGTCTCTTTGTTGCTCCATTCACTTACTGCATTTGCTGCTCGTCCCCTTTGAGTGGGAGGCAGCCACGCGGAGCAGGAGTGATGCAGCAGGCAGCGTTTTATCTGTAAGGAATGGGCAATATTTTACATCATTTGTGTTTTATTTGTTTGGATCAAAGGAGAAAGCCCAGTCTTGAAAGGAAGAAAATATTCGTTTCTGAAAGAAGGAAAAATAAAGAGGTTCCTTTTATGCTTTCAGTCATTTAACCATAAAAAAAAAATTTGTCGTGGCTCTTGAGCATAGAAAGCCATTTCCCTGTGACTTTCAGAATTTTTATTTCTCTTTATTCCTCCTCTCCTTTCAGCTGGTGGAGGGAGGAGGAAAAGAGGGTTGAGAATCCTGACAGATCAAAGCATTGAGAAGCAAGAAAAACTTCAAAGTGTGTTGGGAACAACTTTCAGATTTGTGTTCCGATTCGGAATTTTTCATGGGAAACTCCTCCCTTCTTCCCCCTTCCTTTCCCAGTGATGTATTCAGCAGGGGATCACGGGGTAAGTAGATGAGCTGGTTGAAAAAGACCAATATAGGAAGGTTTTGTGGTCACCACGCTGAAGCTCCCAATGCTCTGGTGGGACTTGCAGCACTTCATGGACGCAGCATCACTTTGAGTTTTGAGGAGAGGTTCTGCACCTCGTGAAGCTCTTCAAGGTGCCCAGCGTAACAGTCCTTCACTCTCTGATGCCCAACACAACGTGATATTTTGGTATCTTGGTCTCTAGCATTGAGGGATGTGGTTAGTGAGGATGGTGGGATGGGTCAATGGTTGGACTGGATGATCTTAGAGGTCTTTTCCAACCTTATCGTTTCTATGATTCTTTTTTTTTTTTACTTCTGCTGGTTGCGTGCACCCTGAGCTCCTTTCCCACTGTCCTGTCAATGGTGGCTGGTCTGTTCTCTATTCTTTCTCCTTTCCTCTAGATTCACGAGCTCAACAAACGCATGTCAGTGATTGAACGCGTGCTGAACCGCTTGGAGGAAAAAATCCTGGTGCGCTCTGCTGAGGTAACAGGGCAACAGGGAGGGAGAGAGGGCTTCACTGGCCCTTTCCCCTCGCTATCAGAGAGGTTTCAGGGAGAAATCAGCAGCCTGGGTCACCCCAAAAGCAGCATGATGAGGAGGGGCAGCCCTAAAGTGGGACTGCAAGAAAAAAAATGCTTGGTCCAGCTCCCCAAAGGGCTTAACTCCTCTTGATTCAGGTAGCAAAGACGTTGCATCGTTGGAGAGAAATGGAGGCAAGCTTACCTAGGACACTTGGGTCCCTGTGCAAGCTAGCATCAGGGCTCTTCTGCATAAAGAAAAGCACGTTTCACTCTGATTCTCTATTGAGAGCTCATAGGAGAATCAATCAGTACGTATAGAAAAGTGATTTGGTTATTTTAAATGAGAGCTCTGAGTCAAGAAGGACTTCTGCATCTCTTTTCGGGCTGCTCTTGTCTTGCTATGCCACTAGACTCTAAAGGAAACAGCTAAATTAAGTTAAAGTTGGGTGAGGCTGCAGAATCTGTGAATGCATAGGTCGCTTGACATTGATTTTTGGGTCTCTAATTTTAGGCTGTGTGCTTTTCCTTCATGTGAACCCATTGCAATGAGGTGCTCTGGCCACTAATGACTCAGTAGGATGGATAGTAATAATTACAGAGCAGTCCCTCAGGCATGGGGGAGAAACAACGTAATGTCTTATTCTTCCCAAAATTTGTAATGGGGACAGCTATTTGGTGTTCCTGTTGGTAAATCTGAGTGTTTTCTCATCACAAATCAGTACTGAGAAGCTCTGATTCAGCACAGCTGAGGGAGTGGGGGTTTTCCTTGCAGCCTGGTGCACTGCCTTTGGGTGGTGGGGATTTATGCCCTTGGAGCTGCCAGCCGTACCATGGCTACAAATGAAAATGTGGTGGTTTTTGGTCCCTAATCCCTCATGTTTTGTTGTTGGTGGTTTTTTTCAGGGGAGAATTCCAATTTTCCATGGGGAAAATCAAATAAATTCTGCATGAACAATTCACTTCTACTATTGTTTCAGTCTCCGGCCGCAGAGTCCCAGCTTGATCCTGATGCTGAGGAGGAGGAGTTGAAGAGGAAGCTGGAGGAGTTCACCAGCAACATCAGCGACAGAGAAGTCTCTTCTGAAGAAGAGGAGCGTGAAGAGAGGAAGGGAGTAAAGAGACCTGAGATGAGCTCCTCAAGCGATGACATGGCCAGTGAAGCTCGAAAGGTAATCTGTGTCCTCACTTGCACCATGCCTGGTCTCTTGCTCTATCTCACATCAGCTTGATGCCTCCAGAGCTGTGGCTTGTCTGGATCTGCTGTCTGTAGAGCATTCTAAAGTGGAAAGGATGACCCGCACAGATCAAGTCCAGCTCTCAGGATAGGAAAGTCCCAGGGTATTGGATCTAGACCTTTCACCTCAGGAAGACTTGTAGGCTCTCCTAGACTGATCAAAGAGTTGAAAATAAATTCTCTTAGAGGTCTGAAAGACTGCTGCCCATCGTGGGAAGGGATGCAACACATCCACGTCCATGCAGTAGAGTATTACATGCTTATCTCAGGGCCTGGATGCCACTACAGGGATGCTATGGAGAAGAGGGTCCTGTTGGGAAGAGAAGAGCTCAGTGATGATTTGGGATTGGCAGCTCTTGGCAGCTGCCTGCTGCATCTTGAAATGTCTCTTCCAGACCTACCAGCAGTCCCATTTTTTCCCCAATAGGGCCATAAGCACAAAACAGAGAAGTGAAGGTCAGGCAGGTAACACAGGGGGGGTTACACAGTTCAGCTCCCAAGCTGAGAGAGACATCCAGCCTTCTGCATTGCAATGATGCTCAGAGCAAAGGCAACAAATACCGTAATACTGAGTGAGAGGTGACTGCAGTGACGTGCAGGTGGAGGAGTTTGGGTTAAAGGCTGTGTCAGTGCCTATTTTTACAGCAACCTGCCTTGTGGTTTGTTTGAAAGATGTCTCATGAGAAAACCCAGTGACATTCTGACATAAGTGAGCTGCAGTTATCAGAACTGAGTTCAGAGCACATCCAGAAGCGGGGAGCACAAAGCCTAATGAAACCCAGCAGCATCTCCGTGACCAAATCCAGACCTGGATCTGGAATTCACGTAATCCTCAGTTGGTTTCTATGCAAGTCCCATCCAGTCAGGAAAAAAGGTTTCTAATGGGGAAGTGCTCAGATAAAAGCAACATTTGTGGTGTGAAACGTGAAACTCTGCTGTACCATGAGGGCACCATAAAGTGATAAAAGTGTCAGCTGGGCTGAGTTAGCTGGTTCTTTGCAGAGTGGCTTGCCTGGAAATACGTGCAGTGGTAAACAAAACTGTTTGTCTTTGTCTCCAGTGCACATATCACCCCAATCTCCTTGGTTTCTAGGGAATTATCAGCTGAGAGAGGGATGATGAGTTTCTTGGGTCTGTTTATACGTGTGCTTTATGACTTACCTAGCAAAAGGGCTAACGCAGGGAGCACTTAGAGGCATCACAGCTGTCAGTGCTCCTTGAGGTGTGGGAGGTAAGGATATCAGCCCTGGGTTCTGGCAGTGGGGCAGTGCAATACTTACACACTTTTCCAGTGCAGCATCGCGACTGGCCAACCTGGCAGGAGAAAGGGTAAGAGAATCATTGAATATTCAGGTTGGAAAAGATCTCTAAGATGACCAACCCCAACCACCCTGCCATGCCCACTGACCATGTCCCTCAGTGCCACATCTCCATAGCTCTGGAAAACCTCCAGGGATGGTGACCCCCACCACTCCCTGGGCAGCCACATTTTCAGCCCCACTAAAGAGCCCTTAAGCCCTTTCATTATCCCTTCTCCATCTTCCACTGGCTGCTATAAGCCTGATGCCCCTCCATGCCTACTTGCACTGAGTTGTACCCTACAAGCACACGTTAAAATAATGAAATCCTTTTTCTTGTTTGTTTCTCAACCCTTCCTGCACTTTGGGCATTCACAGAGGTCCTCAGCTCAGGCTTTGAGTGAAATCACGGCCAAAGCACTGAGAGCCATAAATGCCACGGAGAGAGCTGTCTCTGAGTCACTGCAAGGACAGAGCTGGGGCAGTAGTGGCTGTGCCCTGCATCTCAGCATGGAGGATGGGAAAGAGGCGGCTGAAGCATACCGTGAGCTTGAGGAAAATGTAAGGTTCCCCAGAGCCTCTGTGAGCAGGGAGGGAGTTGGGGGTGGGAGTGCAGTGGACCCCCCAAGCTTCTTGTTAGCAGGTTTTCTGGAGGTCAAAGGATGGGCACCACAAGCATACACGTATAAGGATGCAACCCTCCCAGCTGCAGGTTGTGAGGCTCAGGGTAGAGCTTAGGGGAAGGAAAGAGTTCTGTTTGCCTCATAAGGATTAACTGAGGGTTGACACACTCTGGTTTTTTTATGTGCTTCAAACAGTAGGTTATTCATAGTTCACAGACACAAAAGTCCTCCTAGCTAAGTGCTGTAGCTGGAGATCTGAGCTTGGGCATCACATCTATGCTCTATCACCCATGTCTTCTGACATCCCCACTGTCCCATCCCATGATGCTGAGCCCCTCCTGCTGTCCAAGTGAGCCACGCTCCTTCCTTTGGAGGGCTGACTGGTGCAAGAGCCAACTTTGAGTTCCCTGCTTCTCCTGCTCACGGCTGTGGGAGCCATGTGCTCATCCCACCATTCCCTCGGGTCCCTGGTGAGTCATGTCCCACCGGCTGCACTCCAAGGGATGCCACCTGCCTTGAGGATGCTTAATGATGCTTAATGGCCCGGCAGCAAACGGCGCCCTTGTGACTCATAGACTGAATGACTGCACTTGGTTATGGACACGCTGCCTCGGGGTTTGCAATGGGGTCAGTGGGGACCTATAGGGCATGAGACACGTGGGTGCTCAGCATGCCAGCAGAGAGGGCTGGAGGAGCTGGCCATGCATTAGCACTACTGAGATCTTGGGATCGTTCAGCAAAACTGTGGCTTTCTGATGTTATTGTATAGACAATCTAACTTCTACTATATCGCTTTGCTTGGTCTTGCATCCGAGTAGTAGCCAAGGGGTGGTAACAGCACTTGAGTAACACATCTCCTTCCCAGCTTGCTGCCAATGGGACACACAGAGACGAAGAGCCCTGCCAGAACTGAGTGGTGCTGCCAGGGCTGAGGGCAGGAAGGTGGCCGTAGAAGAGCAGCAGGGGCTGTGGTCACACGAAGGGGAAGAGCAAGCAGGAAGCTTAATGGTGTGATCTTTTTCTTTTTTTTTTTCTTTTTATTCCAGGTCTACCTGGCTGCTGGGAAGGCCTATCAGCTGGAGACAACCCTGTCAGAGCTCGAGGAAGGGGCTCAGCACTGCGGCACAACAGACTCAGAGCTGTCGGAGCTGGAGGACAAAGTGGCTTCGGCAGCTGCACAGGTACAGCAGGCAGAGAGCGAGGTAAGGGCTCATTAGGAGCTACTTCACCTCCAGCCCAGCTAACAAAGCTGGCTGGGAGTCTTCCACGCACTGCCCACCTGTTTGTTTCCCTCCCTTTAAAGATATCGGATATCGAATCTCGAATCGCAGCTCTGTCTGCTGCGGGGCTGACGGTGAAGCCGGTGGAAAAGGCAAGGAAGAAATCAAATGGGCAGGTGAGCGGGGAGGAGGGGGGTTGTGAGCACAGGGATGGCTGCCTGGCTGCTCCCAGCTCCTTCCCGGCTACTCTGAGCCTCACTGAGGATGAGATGGGAGGCTGCTTTGGAATGAAGCAAACCCAGAGACCTGTGCTCCTTCTCTGTCTGCAGACCTTCCACCTCTGCTCCCCCAACCCCACCAGCAGTCCAGGGGAGCCTTTGGATGATGTTAAGGTGGGTATGTGTTTAGCATGTGTTTAATAAGCCTTAATCCCGTGTTCCAGGATGTGGGTTTGAATGCTCAGCAAGGGCAGCAGGGTATCCTCTGGAAGCACCTGTGTCCTCTCACCCACCACAGACTGCTTTCCCTCTCTCGCAGGCAATATCTGGGCCCCAGGTCCTTAGGAGGAGGTTCAACAGTCCCTTTGAAATCACTGGTAAGAACTGTGGCTCTGTCTGTGGGATGACCTCAGCTCATAAAATGCTTGGTCATCTCTATCTCTCTCTCTCTCTCCCTATTTTTCTCCCTTCTTGGAATTCTGTTCCCTGTGCTTGTGTCCTGCCAGCACAGCCACAGAGGAGACCTCATCTGTGGTGGAGGATCAGGGTCAGTGCTGGGGACAGGATGAGGTAGCTGCCATATGGGTCTTGATATTGGTCAATGGTCAAGGGCCATTGCTCTGCCTTCAAAACTACCCCTCAACACCCCATCTAAGCTTCTTTCCTTAGCCACTTCTTCTCACTGATTCCCCTGGGGAGGGTATCCTTTGCCCTGCTATTTGCCCATCTCCGCCACTGGTCCCACTGGGAGGTTGAGAGCCAAGCCATGGAAAATGGCAGCTTGGAAGTGCTTCAAGGTAGGTCATGACCTGAAACTCAGCCCAGCAGAGGGCAATCACAGGAAAAGTTTTGTCCTGACTGATATCAGCAAATGCCATTAGGAAATGACTTTTCTATTTCCGTTATCTTGCCTCATACGCTTACAGGCAGAAGGAATGGTTCTCCTTCCAGATAACGCCAAATAGAAGATGAGTGGAGGAAAGGAGGGGAAAGATCACTTAATGCAAAGAAGGAATTGCGTTCTCCCATGTGAGCAGACAATTAAAAGCACTGCTTCCCAGGCGGAGGCTGGTAGGTGGAAAGGTTCCCTCAGTCATCCACTCTCCTATGGCAAAGGGCAGGTGGATAAAGGCAGCCTCGAGGACACGTCAGTCCTGCAAAGAAGATAGAGAGATGCTCCATCAAGCCAGACATCACTGAGCAAGCCTAATCCCCTCTGCATGAGCTGGAGCACTACTCAGCCTCACTTCATGCCTCTTCTTCCATTACAGGCTTCGATGACTCCTTTGACCGCAACTCGGTTTACCGTGGCTCCCTGACGCAGAGGAACCCCAATGGGAAGAACAGGAGAGTGGAGCGTCTCTTTGCGGTACGTGGCTGGGCTGGCAGTGGTACCCCATCCTCCAGTGCTCCCCTCCAACACACAGAGCCCTAGGAGGGACAGGGAATATGCTGTTCATGTCACACGGGGCAGGGGACAGCAGTGCTGATACCTTTCCTCTCGTGCCTTGCAGAAGCCAGTGATGACCCACTTGTCCTGAAGAGGGGACACCCACCCGCCACTGCATTTCAGTGACAGTGCAGGACCTCGGCACACAGCCTTCCCCCAGTGCTTGCCCTTCCTTCTCCTGTGGCCACATCCCCCTGGAAGCTGGAAGAGAGAGGAGCAAGTTGCTGGAGTGCAGACACATGGCCGGATAATCATGAGGACCTCATCTGTTCGGGCAGGATGCTGCTCTCCTTGTCCCTTCTGCTAGGGACACTGTGGGAACCAGTGGTGGTGATGCCAGAGGAAGGGTCCCCATGGTAAAGCACAGTGTCCCAGGGCCAGATGTGCAGCCCAGCACTGGTTCTGCCTCATCCCTGGGGCATCGCTTCCTTTCCCTGCATGGGAGCTGCACTGCGTTGCTCCCAGCAAGCTCTTGGCCAATGACTCTTTGCACTAAACCCAGTAGGTACATGCTGAGGCTTCTTGCCTGAAGCAGCTGGGCTAATGTGGGGGCAGGAGTGAGGTGAGGCTTGTGGGAAGAGGCAGCAGCTTTCACTGGACCAGTGGGAAGAGAGGGCTTGGGGTCAATCTGACCAAAGGTGCCTTCTCTCCCTGCAAGGTTCCATCAGCAGGCTCAGAAGGAACCCAGCCCCAAGCTCTCCCCAGTCTGCAGAGAGATCCCTGGAGGTGTGCCTGTGTCCCCTAGAGGCTGCACTGGCCCTGAGCTCCTAGAAGGCAGCAACAGCACTGCTAGCACCTTCCCACTCACCCTGTTTTCCTCCACCTTCTGCTTCCACTAACTGGAGACTGGGGGGGAGATTTTTGTTAAAAACTTCAGCTCAGTATCTGCCTTGACCCTTAGTATGAATTTGTAAGGTTTAGCTTCAATCATAGCAGAGAACTCACTATCTAGGCATTTCCTGCAATCATCCTAGAGCAGTTGTGTGAGGCTGGAGGCTGGAAACCTACCTACCATGGATGGAACAAAACCAGTTTTCAAAGTGAAATCCTTGTGGCCTAAAGTTCAAATGGGGAAAGAGCCACATTCATTGCAGAGCAACTGCTTTCGCTCTCCCCAGCTTGCAAGCAGTTGATGGTACACACACACATCCACCCTCTTTGGAAGACCCATGGGGGCTCTGCACCATGCTGGTTTGCAGCTGATGAGCACAAATCCTTGCAGAGCTCCATTGAGCTCTTGGGCAGTGCTGTGGGTTTGCTCTGGGGCCATGGTTCAGCCCTCACCCCACACAACTCTTGCTGTACCCGGTTCCATCAGTAAGCCAAGTCCTTTCAGGTGGTCAGGCAGACTCTTGACCCTCTGAAGCCCTCCCGGTGAGTCTCAGCAGCGTACAAATAAGGCATTGTTCAGGTTGTAGTTATCCACATTAATATTTGCTGGTCTGCGTAGAGGTTATATATGTACACTACATCACACAATAAAGCCAACGTAGGGTCCAGAACCCATAGGTTTATTTCATATTGTCTTCCTTCAACATGCTGCAGCTAAGGATGCTTTGTCTCCCTGCCCTCCCCTTTGCCCAGGTGCTGTGGGTAAACCCTGACCCCATACAGCCCCTTGTACGGGATACCCCTTTGGCCATATGGGGTCGGCTGTCCCAGCTGTGCCCCCTCGCTGGAGGGCAGCACGAGAAGCAATGCAGCACTGCTCGGGGTGAGCACGGTCAGGGGTACCCAGATGCTGCTCCACGGAGCAGGGGATGCTTGGAGGTGGCCGTACGCCTGCTCGTCCGGGCAGGGACCGCATCTCTCCCAACCCCTCCCGCCCCCAGCACGGGTGGAATTCTTCCCCTCGTCCCGAACCGCGTCACGTCGAGGACGGAGATCAGAACGCTCCCGAGCGATGTGCCTCGGCCGGCTGGAGATAAAATTATGGCCCTCTATGAGTCACGAAAATCCCTTTCCTGATTTGACGAGAGCGAGCGCGGGGGGCGGCGGGGAGGGGAGATGTCTCGGCTCTGTCCCCGCCGGGGCTCGTTTCTGACATCAGCACGGAACCGGGCATAAAAGCGGCGAGCGGCGCCTCGGGGCGCAGAGGGAGAGTGCTGGGCTCCGCGGGACGGCACCGGGCGCTGCGGGACCGAGGTAAGCGGGGGGCGAAGGGAGCGCGGCGTGGGCTCTCACGGCTGCTTCCCCGAGCCGACGGCTTCGGCTGCAGGTGGGGTTGCTGCAAACTTCACCTCCTCCCACCTCTTGGGAGTGAGCCTGCCGCCGGTCCGGGGATGCTGCGATGGGATCCGGATGGGGATGGCGTTCCCCGATGGCGTTCCCACGGCAGGGACGCGCTTTCTCCATCACTTCCCTACCAACCCGATCAGGGTCCAGCCAAGGGAAGCCGTCAGTTTCGTGACACTCTCAGAACGCGACTGCCCTGTATGTGTGCCCGCAGGTTGGGATTGTCGCCGTTGCCGAGCCGCTGTCGTGGGAAAGCCTCGGGGATGAAGCTAGGGGCCACCTGCCTGCTGTGCTTGCTGCTCACCTGCATGGCCCTGCCCGCTGCCGGCCGCCTCCGTGAGCGCTCCATGGAAATCAGGAGTAAGGAGAGCAGGAGTAAGGGAACCCCCAGGACCTTCCCTGGTCCCCCCATAGGTTCGAGCAGCGTTGCTTTGCAGCAGCCCAGCAGGCAGCCCCGAGCACTCTTCTCTCTCCCTTGGGTCCCTTTCTTTCTTCCCCACGTGCTGTGCCTCACAGCCATGACTGTTCCTCGCCTTTCTTTTTGCAGACCCAGACATCGACCCCTCCTGGTACACCGGCCGTGGCATCAGGCCCGTGGGGCGATTCGGACGACGGCGAGCACTGGGGGAAAGTGCCCAACCCAGGGGGGCTGTCCTGCATCCTGCCTGCATCCCCCCGCACACCCAGCCCCCACGGGAGCAGCGAAGTGCCTGAGTTGAAGATGGGGGACGCCAATAAAAGCCCTTTTTCCTCTCCTCCTACCTGGCCCTGAGTCTCTGCTCCAAAACCCAGTGCTTGGGGGGGTTGGGGTGGGACAGGGCATGAGCCCTAGTGATGGTGGTATCACCTAAAATTAAGCCCTGGGGGCTCTCCTCTCTTTCTACAAGAGAATCCTACGGGATCCCCACAGAGTGTCAGCAACCCTGACAGCACCAAGCCCCCCACATCACCACAGAGCCCTGTTTTCATGGCATGGGTCAGAGGGCATCACTCACCCTGTGACACCCCTCTCACAAGTCTCCATTGCTTTATCCATTCCCCAGATTGGAATGAGGATGATGTGGATCCTGAATGTAAGCTAAGGATGGACAGCAGGGATCAGAACTGCCTAGAGAAGGAAGGGTTAATCTGGGAGAGATGAGGCAAGTGGCAATTAGCTGCTATCATATTAGCTGCCTAAATAACAGAGAGGATTTAGGCAGGAGGAGGAAGCAGCAGGGAAGGATTTCCCCATCCCACACGTCTCAGTGCTGGGCAGGTATCGCAGAGGGTGGTGGTGTATGGGGGGCAGGAGGGGAGAGCTTCCTGGCCATAGGAACCAGAACACTTCCTGACAACTGGAGTGGCTGATGAGGGCTACACTGCCACACTCTGGTCCTCACCATCTCCAGACCTCCTGCATATTGGCACCCAGGGCAGAGAAAAGGATGTGGCTAAGATGAGCTGCTCTTTATTGGCAGTCAACTCTTGAAGTTGTTGGGATGTGCTCCACAAGCCAAACTCTCTTGAGTCTGGGGGAGCTGATGCATGGCTGGGGCAGGGGGATGTCCCCAGCCGGGTTGCTTCTTGGCAGGGGACATCCCCACTCACCTCTGGGAGAACATCATCATGGGACCCTGTTGAGGGTCTGCGTGCACTCCATGCATTCACTGGCAGAAGATGGGCAGAAGGATCATTGCTCCACATTGGCTGTGAGCTATATCCGCTGTGTTGTCTGTCACCCCTTGGCCACCAATGCCAATAGCACAAGGTCCAGTCCCACATCCTGTGGGGAGCCCGTGGCCCCTCAGACACGGCAGCACCCCCTCCTCGTCCCGCTTGCCTGCAGGTCCAAACGCTGCCTTCCACTCGTGGATGGGACAGCTGCCTTCTCACCTTCACGTCGCAGGAGCTCTTGGGCTGACGGAGAGCACAAAGCCACAGAGCATCACCTTTCTTGCCAGGGCATGGGGTCAGCCAATGCATGTTGGGATGCACCTGCTGCACTGTCCCACCCTACTGGTACCATGTAGGTACTTCCCAGCAACTTCTAGCCAGCATGGTGATGTCACTTGGAGGACAGATGTGCTGGGGCCACAGGTCAGGTCAGGTACTTATACCCAGGTCAGGTACTAAACCCAAAAAACATAGTGGCTTTGATCTCTGCACCTCTAATGCTGCATCTTGGCATGGAGTTGTCTGTCCTAGGTGATGTGGTGCTGTGTCACCACAGCCACTGCCTCCTACAGCCTAGCAGGAAGGACATAAGCTGCAAAGTGGCCCTTGCTGGCCAGCTGGGCTTTGGGGAGAAGGCATCTGTAGTCTGGAAGTATAGGCAAGAAGAACCCACTGTCTTCTCCAAATATTCTTCTTATAGCAAGAGGTAAACAGAACACTCACACCAGTGCCCAGTGTGAGGACGTGGCATCAGACTGGGGACAGAGCAGCTCTGCTGTGCCCCATGTTGCACAGGAGGTTTGGGGGAGCCAGGACCCATGGTTCCCCTGCTTTGGTTCTCACCTGGAGCCACCCCACACCTTACCTACGGCCATAAAGATGTCGTTTACTTGGTGGTTGGATTTTGCAGACGTCTCCATGAAGAGCAGGCTTCTGCTCCTTGCAAACTCTTCCCCATCCTAGGAGGAGAAGAGCAGTATTGTTTCCCCTGTGCCAAGGGACATTGTGGCCCCAGGGACCCATGGGGACAAGGCAGGGCTCCTGCATGCCACTCAGCAATGGGGAGACCACCTGGCAGAGCAGGAGGGACCCCACTTGGAAAGAAAAGACTCTGCTGGGATGTGTCTTAATGCTTGCAATGGGGACATGATGTGTGCTCACCTCAGCTGCAACCTCCCGTTCATCAGCCAGGTCTGTCTTGTTGCCCACCAAAGCAATGACAATTTCATCAGGAAGGAACTCCTTCTCCAGTTCCATCAGCCACTGCTTCGCTCTGTTGAGTGTTTCCTGGGGAGAAAGGGACAGCCACTCCTGATTCAGATACAGGAAAGCTTTGATAGGAACCCCTGGGCTCTGTGGTTGCTGATGCATCCCAGTGGGACATTTATCTGCTTAGGGTTTGTGATCCTTTCTGCTCTACCAGGGATATATCCAGGATGCTTCTTCCATCAGCTCCACTGCCACACAGCAGTGTTTTGACGTGGACAGGATGTGCATCCACCATCTCACCTTGTTAGTGAGGTCATAAACTAGGAGTGCAGCGTGGGCACCACGGTAGTAGAGGTGGCAGACACTGTGGTACTTCTCCTGGCCAGCCGTGTCCCAGATCTCCAGTTTGATGGTGGCTGTCTCTAGTTGGATTGTCTGTGTGAAGAAGGAGCCTGCAAGATATGTGGTGGAGAGCTCTGGTCTGCTGCTGTAGGATCAAAGCCTCTTTGAGGGGTAGTGACAATGCTGCAATGCACAAAGCTGGATGGGTTTCTCAAAAGCACCCTGAGCCAATCAGCTCACACGGTGTTGTGTGGAGTTTGGCATGGAGATGTCTGTCTTGACTGCTGTGAATGACAGTAGGGTAGGAGATCCCAGCAATTTCTAATAGGGTTATTTGAACCTGAAGAGTTTCACAGCATGGCCATGTACTGGTGATGGGCAACACTTGAAGAGACAGCATGTCACCAAGCAGGGCTGGTGGCCCTTCTTTGTGGCAGCTTTGGGTAGACACACAAGTTTTAATCTATGCCCTGCCTGGGGTTGTTCAGCATGGCTGGGCAGAGCAGGATGGTGGGGAAGGTTTGCCCCAATGTGCTCCTGACCCACACCTGGGCAAAGAACCTTGAGGAGACACTTCTGAGGTGTCCAAACAGGTGTAAGGGACCAAACATGCAAAAGGCAGATGGGACTGTATGATTTGGAACCCAGGTTCCCTTATTTTGCTGCTAAGCTGCCTCCAACAAGCAGAAGTAAATTGAGCCTCTGTGGTTTGGATGTGGCTTTGCTCAAAGCACAAGGCAGAAGGAAATGGATTGAAGCAGCTCACTCACATCCTACAGTAGGCAGCGACTCCTTGAAGTCATTTTTCACGTATCTGTAGGCAAGGCTTGACTTTCCCACTGATGTGCTTCCCAGCAGGACCATCTTGTAGATGTAGGTGGGACGGTTATCCCCCAGGGAGGTGCCTGGCACCACTGTCTGCTCCATGTCCTGCAAGGAAATCAGCTCCATCAGAATGTGTCAGCAGTGATCCCAGGTCCACCAGCACGAACTTGCTACCAGTGGCAGTGGAGTGAGCGTGGTTTGGCTTCAAAATAGGCTGAATTAAATATAATAGCCCAATGTATCTGCCATTGCCTTGGACCATCAGCTGTGATCAGAGAGTGGAAATCTTTAAGAAGAAACCTGATGTAAGAGGCATGCTTGCATGTGGACAAGGAGATTTGATTGCATGCATCTCCTTGAAGATGCAGAAATGTTCTTTAAGGACATGCTGGGGAGAGCTGATGACAGAGAAACATAAATTAAGAGTGTGCCTTGCTCTTGAGCACCCCTTCTTGGGATATCTTACACTGATATTGTGCACTCATTGAGGGATTGGGTTAAAAGTGACATTGGGATAATCTAACTCAGGCTGGATGTGAGTTCAGAGATGGAGGCAAACTCCCAGCTTGCCAGAGATGCTGCCCAGGGGCTGAGTGTGAGCTGCCAGGGCTCGCTGGGCTTTGTGGCAGCAGCACATCAAGTCAGTGCATTGCTATGAGGGTGAACAGAAATGGTGACTTGCTCTAGAGGGATTTCATACCTTCTGAGATATGGTCAAGGATCTGCGTGTGCTCCTGGCTGGGAAGAGCTGGGTTTCTGCCTCTGGCTGCATTACAAACACCATTCTTAACAACAGTTAAGCAACTTGGGGCACCAAAGCTGGAGAAGCCTCATGACAATTGCACCACCCAGCGTGTCTCTATCATGTGGGTTGAGACCAAAATAACAGTGGTGGCCTCAAGCCTGACCCTTGGAGAACTACTTGCAGGTCTGTTGTTGCACTCTGGGATGGCAGCCCCTTCCAATCCCTGACCACCCCCTCTGTGAAGAGATTCTTCTCAATGTCCAATCTAACCCCCCCCCAGTGCAGCCCTGAGCAGTGGGTTCACACCCCATGCCCTTCTCCCAGCCCCCCGTGTCTCCCTCCTCTTACAAAAGCCCCTTGTTTCTGCATGCTGCCTGTCCCTTCATTTCAGTCTCTCCCCTGCAATCTGGCAGGCTTCAGGCCTTTAATTTTTCTCTGTGCCTCACCTGTTTGACCCCATAATCAACGCAGGCTGTCTTCACAAGAAGCTGCATGAATTTCATCTGTATCATGAACTCTGTTTCTCATTATTTCATGCTGCTGCCTCTTAAAATGCCCCCGAAAGCTACCTCAATTTAACCCTAGAAGATTGCATTGATAGTTGAATAAAACTCACTCAACAATTACTGCAATTGCAGGAAAATTTCCTTTCAAACTTCTCCTACAAGCAAACAGCTATTAAGGATGGGAAGCTTTGCCAAACAATTTCTTTTTCATGTTGAGAGGGTGCAGGGGGTGCATCTCCCTTTTCATCTGAGGAGAGTGGCAAGAAAGCAAAACAAATAGAATCATAAATCAGAATATCCCGAGTTGGAAATGCCCCATAAGGATCTCCAACCCACACAACACCACATATAGCTGAGTCTCTCCAAACCAGAAGCTCTAAACCAAAAGACACCAAAACCATGCGAGATGCTTGCTGACCTTCTGTAGAGATGTAGAAGCTCCTTAGAAAAAGCAGGACCCCAGTATTACAGGTTGGGCTGGGCTCAGGGCTCAGAGCACCTGATGGAGCTGTAGCTGTCCCTGTTCACTGCTGGGGAGTTGAACTGGATGGCCTTTAGAGGTCCCTTCCAACTCCAACAATTCTGTGATTGTGGTTCTGCCCAAGTACTGTAATTCTGCAGTGCCCAGCCCTGCAAGTTTGGGCCATGAGGTCTTTTTGCCCCAGATGGTGCTAGCACATTGCATCCCCACTTTCCTGCTGCTGACATTCAGCTCAGTGGCAAGCACTCTTAAGCAAAGTTTACCAGGAGACACAAAAACCTGAGCTGCACAAACACTTCCGTGTGCAAACACCACTGGAGTGACATAGTGCTGATTTCTCAACGCAATCTCCTCTGAGCTGAGGTCGTTAATCACCCAGATGGACAGAAATAAGCCAGCAGCAAGTGGAGACCCCCGCTCTGACTGGGGATTCAGAGAGTGGGCTGCCTTTACAGCTATGATCAGGGGCTGCTTTTTGGTGGGAAGGCAAATCCCATGGGTCTGGGGGGACAGGTGGCTGGGAGGAGGCAAGTGCAGCCATACAAAGCAGAGGAAAGAGTTACCTGTATGCAGCCTTGCTTTCTTCCTGCACAGGGGTCGCAGAGGATGGGAATGGCCTCAACAGATGAGAACAGTTTCGTCCGACCTCCCTGTCTGCCTCCTTGCTGCAGGAAAAGAAAAGTGAAACTCAGGCAGGCAAGCTGGCAGCTCCCAGAGAGTGGTGCCAAAGTTGAGAGGTGAGCAGAAACTGGCGAACCTTAAACCCTCCTGCTGGTAGGGAGAGGCTGGGACGTAAACCCTGCCCTCCGCACTGTCACTCAGCTGTGTGGCTATTCCATGGCATCCTGCAGCAGAGATTGAGGGCTGGGTACAGGGCAGGCTGGAGTAGGCTGTTATGGCACGGCAATTTCTGCTGACGTGGGTTAGGCTTCCTTTGGTCTCATGCCAGGATGTAGGTTCTGATAAGTTGAACCCGGGGCTGCCAAAGCGAGTTGTTTTTCCCACCAGGAGCTGGTGGGAAGCAGCACACCCACTTCTTCTGCAAAGGGCTTCAGCAGACGAGCCAGCAAGGGGCAGACAAAGAGAGCAAAAAACCTGAGCACTTGGGCTTCTCCTGCTTTTTAATTAAACTAATAGCTATAGTTACCACAGCTGGCTGGGCTGGGTGCTTTGTAGGAAGCTCTTGCTCAAATCTTAACAGGGAAGAAGCACAATGTGCCACCAGGGGCAAGAACAGGGAGATCTGCAGATCATTAACAACCTAAATGAAGATAGCTTTTGTATTTCTAGCACTAGCCTCATGATATTTAATGCCTTTCCTTCAAGCAGCAGCTCCTAAAGCTTTCTGGGAGTGCAACAGAGCCTAGTCCTAATGGTGTCAGGGAGCAGGGAGAAAGGAAGAGACCTAAAGGGAAAGGACGAAGGGAAATGTTTTCAAAATAAAAGAGGAGAGATTTAGATTGGATATAAGGAAAAAGCTTTTTACAGTGAGGGTAGTAAAGCACTGGCACAGGTTGCCCAGATAGGCAGTGGATGCCCCATCCCCGCAGATACCCAAGGTCAGACTAGACAGGGCTCTGAGCATCTGATGGAGCCATAGGTGTTCCTGTTCACAGCAGGGCAGTTGGACCAGATGGCCTTTAAGGGTCCTTTCCACCTCAGATAGATTCTGTGAATCTATGATTCTAAAAGCCAGATTAAAAACACTTATCCCTGTTGTGCAATGAAGAGCACGTCTTGTGATCTCCAAGGCCTGACTGCTGAGGTTCTATTACTTCTCATATCTGTACTGAAACACCACTTACAGACAGCCAAGAGCTGCACAGAAGTCACATGGGAGGAAATCCCCCACTGGTTTGAATCAGTTTTGTAAGCCTGCATGAGTTGTGTTGGCCTGCTGGCCAAATGACAGTGGATTTCCTTTTGTTTGGGTCCTCCCTAAATTGGCTCACATATGCTCCTGTACACCATTAACCAAGCTGCTTTTTCATAAGACATAAGAGCCTCTCCTACCCAGATCCCTTCCCGTGAGCTCTACCCAAGCTAGAAAGGATCTGGGAAGCCTTTGATGAAGATACCCAACAACCGTGGGAAATCACAAACCATCTGAGGCTGGTGTAATTTTCTCAGCACAGAAGTGGCTTCCAGTCCCTTGCCCACAGCAGGTGGGAAACGAGCACTCTTATGGTATAGTTCTCTTTTTTCAGGGCTTTAGGTGAACGGTGAATGCTTAGAATGGCACAGCAGAGGGGTTCAAAACCCTTTCCCAGGTTTGGGAAAGACTGAGGTGCAGGGGGTATCGATACCTTAAGCTGAGAATGCTGCAGGATGTTTCTCATCACAAAGTCCAATGGCTCCAGCAAAACTTGCTTTTATCCATATATTCAAGATACTTATTGGCCTGGGAAACACCATCAATGTTCATTTGGATTTTTGGAGTTACATTCCCCACCTGAGCATCTGCCTGAGATGAGGAAGATGCTTTTGCTGAGAGCTGTGATAAAAGGCAGTGCCTTAAGTGCAGTGCCTGCCCAAAGCACTGGCTGGTGGAGATGCTCTCGGGCAGCCCAGGGATGCGTCCCTTGGGTGGGCACATCATGGATGGGGCTTCCTCCAGCTCCCGGTGAGCCAGACCCACTAGAGGGCATCGCTCATCCATGGTTTCAGTTAAATCTCACCAGGAAGCCGACAGACAGTAGGCAGTGACAGGACAGACGGATGAGTGGCTGCCGCCAGAGCTGCACCCAGACCACCAGTTTTTCTCCAGCTCCTCCAAAGAAATAGCCGACACAAAGCTTCTCTGCTGTGATGCACCTTGCTCGACTGTGCTCATACCCAAAATAAGCTTCCCTGGCTAAGACTGAGCATTGCTAGTGTTCTTGAGAGTAGGGATTGCCTTTAGTTTTATGCTTGCCTGATGTAATGATGCCCCAGGAGCGGTAGGAATCGAATATTACAGCCCAGCACCGTGTGACCTGAACACCTCAAAAACCACTCGCAGACCTTCCTGCACTGCTCTGCTCTCAAACTTTCTCCTTGGAGGACCTTGTGACATTTCAGTAGGGCACAGGTTGAAATAAAACTCCTAAGAGCCGCCATGCAAGAATAACTCCAATAATCTCTTATTTCTGGCTCTGACTGCTGCAGGTTGCCTCTCTGTGCCTGTTTCTCTGAGTAAAAGTTGGTGCAAGGACACTGACCTGTCTGGAGTAACTTGGAAGCTTCTGGAGGGCTCCTTTTCAGTGATATGTGCTGGTTCCTCCTGACTCTGACTGCTGCAAGGAAATATTAGCTCATCAATATGAGCAGCGCACATCACCCCAACTTTAAGGAAGAGCTGCAGGACTGAAAAAGCAGCAGCATCCAGTATTAAGGGCAATGTCTGGAAGTTTGAAAACAAGACTAGAAACTTGCCTGCTGCCTGCCAATAGGGAGGGCTGCTTTTTCTCCTTAGTTTCTGTCTCCTGCTCCCCTTGGCTGTTCCTCTCTGTCCACATGTTCTCATCAGTGTGATGCCCAGTGCAGGGGTTCTCACCTCCATCCTAAGAGTCACTGAAACAGCAGGAAGACCTCATGTTTCTTATAAATCATTAGTTGCTTAGGAATTGTTAACTGCTTAGCTTCAGCTTTAGTGCTTTTATACAGCACACATGTTTGATAGCACCTGAATTCTGCTGTTGTCCTGAGCCACAGGTTGGTGACTTTATGGCTCCGGGCTGTGCTGAAAGCCCACAGTGGCCAGAAACCATTGCTGATCTGTTGTAAACTCCCAAAATGTCATATACAGGCTCTGATGGGCTGCCTCTGTAATGGCAGGCATTCTGAAAGTATGCATTACCCATCATCTTGATGTCATGGTGTACAGTCAATAAAGTACAGTTGGAAAGAGTACCGTAGTGAGATAGTAAAGGAACAAACAGAGAAGGAATGCTCACTTGTATCCAAAGATTTAGGTTCACAATGAAAAGCTCCACAAAGGAGGGATCTCCCAAGAGATCCTTCTCCAGTGTCAGTCAGCCCTTAAATGAGGGTCTAGGAGGGGTCACACAAGTGAATTGCCTTCACCTCTGCTCCCACGGCTGACCCAGTCCTTGCATCAGATGATCAATCAGTGGTTCAGGCCATGACTCAATAGTTCCCATATACGTGGCAAAGCCAACACTGTCTGTTGTGAGCTCTGGCTAGCTGGACACAAGTGAGGTTATGGTCTGATTTAGCTGGTGATGGGCATGCACAGCCCAGAATTAAGGGTCAGAGAAATGTGGCTTTCCTTATGGCCTTGTCCAAGTGATCTTGGCTTCCAGACCTGCCATAGAACAGACATCTTGTCTCTCTGCACTGCCGGCTTCAAATGAACAAGTCACTTGTGTGTGAGTATATATAGCATGCCTTGCCTTTGGGATAACTATTTTGGTTTAGCCAGCCCTGCTATAAATAAGCAGAGTCCATCTGTGGTCCTGAGCTTGCACTTGCAGAGCCTGTCTCCATACTGTGTTCCTTTGAGCATGGCTCACAAGTGCCCTGGGTGTTTCAGAGATGAATGGTTTGGGAGCTTGAGGCATGCTTTGAGCGAGGTGGGCATGCTGCCTGAGCACTGGTATGGGCATGCAGTGTGAACATTGCTGAACCTGGTCCTGGGAGCAGGACAGCAAATGCAGAGTTTCAGAAATAGGGAGAGGCTATTCTTTTTTTGCAAGTCAATTTGTTTTGAGAAGAAACATCTGAAACCACAGTAAGTACAGCGAAGTCAAAACAGCCGATCCCTCAAGAGGTCACAAGAAGTTAGGTTTATTACCTGCAAATGGGCTTGTTTGCTATCAAACCACTTTAAAGGTGCTGTTAAAAAAAACTGTGTTAAAAAACACTGTATAAGCTTATGAAAGCTTAGTTTAGCCCCTTTACTGCTTTAATCCCCCTGCCCATGCTGACAGGTATACGATGTGCTATGGTAGGAATGGCCAACCCATTGGGACAGCTCATAGCAACTCAGAGCAAAAACTCATGCTGAACAGAAAAGAAGGCAGTGTCTGCGTGAAGATTTGTGCTGGAAACTGTCGTGGGCTGGTAAATCCCTGTCTCTGCTGTTTCTCCTCCTGTGTGCCTGCAGTAACATCTGGATCTGATGCCACAAGATCAACTGGAGTTCACCTGCTGAAGCCTGGAGACCAGCAGTAACCCGCTGATGATCCCACAGGCAAGGTCTGTCACTGCTGTGACAGAGCGTGAAAAAGTTGTTCCGTCAGTCCTGAGACGAGGAGGTGTTGTGCCTTCACTAATGAAAAACAGGTCGTGCTCCTCACTGCTGCACTGATGGTGAGCTAAGAAAGATTCTGAGGATCTGTGGAGTTGTAATGATGAACAGATCGTTCACACTGAGCCTCAAAACTGAGCCTGTTGTGCACTGCTTCGGGCTCCTGAAGTGCTGGCCTTCCCATATTAATTATTAACAGTGCTAAAACACTCCAGAGATTGGCTTGGAAACATCAAACATGCTTAATATTAATGGCTCCCAGATGATAGATGACAGTGAACACTTGAATGTGTTAAAGACCAAGGAGGAAAATAATTACTGCATACAATAAACATTTTCAGTATTAATTACAAAGAGAATACATGTGTGAACCACAAGAAATGCCTTCCTATAGTATTTCCTAGTGCTTTCTTATAGCATTGCCTGCTATCCATTTAAAGAGACTGATCATATTCTTTACATACATGGAAAGAAGCTTAACTTGCTTGGAGTATAGGGAGGTAGTGAGACCAGCCACTCACCTCCTTGTACCTGAGAGGAGTTGCCTGTGGTTCAGGACTGCTGCCTGCTTATGCTGCTCTCCTGTTTAGCCTCCTCCCTTGTGGTTTCTGGCTGATTCCTCAAGAGGAATATTTTGCTATGAATGGTTTGCTTACCCCCAAACTCCACTGCATGATTCCTGCCCACCTTGTCAAGAGGGCTGCAATGCAACCCTGCTTTGGGTCCTGGACTTCAAAGGGTGAACCACCTCCCAGAGGATGCAGAGACAAGGAGATCAAGTGTGGGAAATGAGAGACACATCATCTGACAAAGGACAGATTTTGCAGTGTTTTACCTGATTAAAGAGCTCAAGCTCTCTCTGCCACGTGCCATGAGCTGCTCAGTGGGCTGCTTTTTGCCAGTGGGGGTATCAAGTTTAAGGAGATGTACCCTGGCCTCTCTGATAAACTTGGTGGCTCCTGACCAGCTGGCTTACACTGTGAGTGTGGGACAGGAGCACTGCTACAAAGAATGAGCACATATGGCTTGTTCCCTTAGGAAACTAGGCTAAATATGGCTGTAGGCAGCACCTTTCTGTTCTAGTGAGGAGGTCACTGACAGCCATAAACGTCTCCCAGCTCAGTAATCTCACCCCAAAGTGTTTCACTTCTCTGTGTTCCCCAGGCAGTTGTAATGTGTGCAACTGCCAGTGCTTTGCCAGTGCTTGGAGAGAGAAATATTTAAGTCATGTTGTCTAGCGCAGACTTGGAAAGCAAGTGTGGGTGTGAACGTAGGGTTTTTTTGCTGGAATCCCCACCCAGATTTGGGATGTATAGTGTTCACAGAGCGTTGTGTGATGGAATCCGTGTCTCTTTGCTTTGTAGTGTGCCAATGGCCACATGGTATTCTTACTTTTTTCAAGTCGTGTCTAAACTGTTGGCTGGTTTTCACCTGCTTCCTAGCCTCGTGCTTTGGGTGTGATGGGTGCAATCTGGAAATGCACTGAAATCGTTTAACCTGTTTGAGCCTGAGCAGCCTTGCCTAACACCAGCCACTGCAGGAAGAGCAGCGTGCTGTTACACGGAGTGAAGCAACTCATCTGTTGCCAGTGAGCCAGGAAGGAACAAAGATACCTCGAGGGGGAAACCATTATCTGCTATTACCTAGAGCAGCTCCTTTTATAATTGAAAAACGTATTAAAAATTATTTTGGGAACTTCTAATTAGTTTATCGAGGCACTAATGTGCTCAGGATGTTTCAGAAACTTTAGTAACTGCCCAGAAAGAGGCCACCACAGAGAAGTCAGTCTTTCCTGCCTTGACCCACTGCTGAAAGGTCAAAGAGGATGAAAACTTGTGCAGAAATGAGGTTGAGCAACAGAGGTGGTGTCAGACCAGTTCCTGGGGAACTCCCTCTGACAGTGCCCAGCCCTGCACGACTTCAAATTGGGAACACTGCAATAAGAAGCTTATATTGAGTAGCTGTCCTTAGAGGAATGTACAGCTAGGAGAGCCAGAAGGCAAAAGAAAGGAAAAACAGAGACTTGCATATGGGCATCTGTTTCCAGCCTGGTGCTTGACAAGTCATGCAGCCAGCTATGGAAATGGTGGTTTGTAGATGCAAGCACTCGTTTTCCTTTCTGTCCAGCTGGGAATATTTTTTTTTAGCGTAGCTGAAATGAAAGCATTCTGTGGCAATTTGGTGAATTTAGAAAAATCTCCTTTTGTTTTCACAACTGGCAAGAAATCTGAACGCTGGAGAATTTGACAGCTCCTGCTTGACTTTTCTTGGCTCTTCGTTGAAGGAGAATAGAGGAAATAATTCCTTCACATTCCTACGGGGAAGGATCAGAAGGTTTTTAATACCGTAATAATTAATGCTGCGGAACAGCCAACAGGAAAATTGCAGAGGATGGTAATTGGATGGGTGCAGGAGCTGACTGATGAGTTGGCTTGGGGTGCATGGGGGCAGGGGAAGCACCCTGAGCAGATGAGTCACTCCCAAACACCATTCCTGGTTCCCTGAGCATGGAAAAACAGGAATGCTATGGATGATAAGAAAATGTGTTATGGCTTAAGATCAGAGGCACCCTTAGCTCTAATGCACTGGAATGTCTGAAGTGCTTCATTTCTATATTCTCTGATGTTTTCTTACTGTTATCTTCTTTCACTTCCGAGTTTAGGCCAATGTCTTTGTTTCAGGAAACTATAATGACCTGCCTTCCTGCCCTGCTGGTGATTAGCACAGCTGGAACCTGAATTCTTTAGCACCAGCACGGCTTATTTTAGGTAAGCCAGGAACTACCAGCTGCCTGCTGCTGCTCTGGGTAGATGAGCATAAAGGTGAAAGGAGATTAGGTAACTGATGCACTGCTTCAAGTGCGTAATGCAGAACTAAAAGGCAGCAGATACAGGAGCAGTTCTTTCTGTCGTTAAGTGGTTGGAACTGTTCCCTGACAGAAGACATGGCAATAAGAGAGTGGAAGATACTGAGACCTGAATAAGCATGGAAGATCTCCAGAAGCAAAGCACGGTTATGTTTTCTTGCACATTTTTGCTCTGAGCTGCATTCTTTGCATGAATCTGGATGAATTTCCATAGGGACAACAAAAGACTCCTCCTTCCTCTTCTTCCACTCCAGTGAGGAAATCAAACTGCAATGCAGTGCTCACATAAGCTTTTCCAAAACAGCGTTCACATGCCATTTTACAGGACGCTATGACTAATTAGCAGAAACAATCTGCTACAAACAATTGGTGTTTTCAGACCATATGTTGTGGCTATGTGTTACGGCAGTCCCGAACAACTCAAGTTTAAGAAAACTGGGAAGGCCTGTGTGGAAAATGTAGCTCAGCTTGGAATGTTTGAGACGGGAGTGGATGAGGCCACACAGCATGGAGCAGACAAAGCATGGGAAATCCAAGAAGAAGGAAGCATCCAGCCCTTGTCCATGTGTCCCCTTGCTCTCGTGTCTACTCACTGTCAGAGCAGCAAAGACACCATGGCAGTGACAGAAAGAATACTTCCATACATTAATCACAAAGAGATGCAGAGCCAGCTCCAGCTGATGTAATGCATTGTTTTCGCCAAAGTTATCCCGGTTTAGTCTTGCTAAAGGAAAACCCATCTGCTTTTTGACAGATGTACACGCAGCACTCCCAGATGAAATGTGCCTATCGATCTCTTGCTGCCTTTGGCCCAGGCTCTGGGAGAAAAGGTGTAGGGGTGCAGTTCTTGCCCTGAATGTCTTATCGCTGCATGATCCTGCTGTTTGGAATGGAATTTTATCCCCACAGCACTTCTGGTAAGTGAAAAGGTGAATGTTTTTAGGCCAGGTGGAACTGATGCATGATGTATTCTTAGAAGGTTCCTCCAAGAACATCCTAGAGCTGTCTTAACACTTAGCTTCACAGCAAGAGGGGAAGCCAGCGGAGGAGGAGCAGCCAGATTTTTGCAACTGGAGGGAGCAGATAGTGGTACAGATTACAAACAGCAGCCTGTGACTGATCTGTGTGTGAGCCAGGCACTGCCATCAGCTGCTGTGCAGCAGCCTGGGACAGATTTGGCTCCCTGTAACTACAGCTGCTGTGGAGCTGGCTTAACTTTGCTTTGTGCCAAAATGCTAAGGGCTGTGGTGTGTCTGCTCCTAATTAGATTAGGTCTACAGAGGCTGCCATGAGTGGGCTCCCACTATAGTCCAAGATGGGCAGTTTTCAACAAGCTCAGTGAGAGTTTTCAAATTGCAGGTGAGTTCCCTGCTTGGCACGGTAGTGCAGAGCATACAAGATTGCAATGCTGGGATTGTGTCATCCAGTCCAGGAGTATCAGGACAACCTCTCTGCAGCTGCAGTGGTGCTGCCTGTAACAGATACTCATGTCTCAAGCGTTGTGGTAGGGAAGAGAGAGTGTGTTTGGGCTAGTGCTAGTGTTGGCAGCCAAGCACTCATGATAATGCTCACAACTCCTTTTGGATTTGTGTCCAGAACTTTGGCAATAAACATTAGATTTCCAGGCTGCAATTATGTATGGCCTGTTTAGCTGTAAGCTTTTCTGCTAACTTGGCTCCAAACTTTACACAGAATTATCTGCAGATCTTCTCTCCAAAGGAGTTTATAGAAAAGAGATGCAGTTGTTCTGTTTTTCACTGGACAAGCCAGCTCATCTCAGAAAAGATCCTCCTGCTGCTCATGCTAGCAGCTTTTTCTCTGCAGATATGCAAGCCTGAATGCTTCTTAACGTGGGTAAGCAGACAAAGGGACACCATTTTAGGTAAGGTCACATAGATGTTCTGTGCAATCGTATAAATATTTGCATTGGGAGACCCTTACCTGAAATGTTCTAACATTAAACATAATTCTTTGGTGTTTTTTGTTGTATGATGGCACACAACCAAACCATGACTGATTTATAGTCTCAGAACTTCCTCCTCTCTGTCATTTCTAGCTGATGAGATCATGAGCTTAGTCCTCTACATGGGATTTGCAGTCTGCTTGGTTTCGTTCCATTTGTGTCTCAAATCCTTAACCTCTTCCCTCTCCTGTATGAGTTTACCTTCCTTTACTGATGTTGCTTCATACACTGTCATCCAAGTATTTCATTAGTGCTATCCTACTTGCACTAGGGTGCTAATGAAAATATTAAATGAAATCAAGCCCAGGGCTTTGAAAGACTCCCCCTGAAGGAAGAGTCTTCCTCAACATTGAAAGAGGCCCAATTTAGAGACCTTAAGATCCCCAAAGCGAAAAAGAGAGCAAGGTGTTTGGCTGCTGGTGGTGTACAGTTTTTTTTCTCTAGTCCTTTTGAAGTTCATCTTTGAAGGCCACCATTTTAAGGACTGTCAACTCCAGTTCATCGATCTCCATACTGGAGCACCTTGGGAAGCTGCTATCAGTTATGGCTTTGCTGTGATCCCTCATTTCGTAACCAAAAGCCCCAGGATAGAAAAGTCAAAGCCAAGCAAGTTTCCTAGCTTGCCAGAGCTCCACTGATGCAAATAACAATTCAGCTGACCTGAAGAGTAATAAATCTCACCCAGACAAATCTGCACAGATGCTAGCAGTCTCTTGGGCTCTGTCTTAGCAACATCTGAAAGCATTTCCCATGAGGGTTCATTTGCTGAGGAAGATCATCATAGGCTCCTTAGGAGGTGTAATAAAGTAGAAGCCCTCTAGTTGCCCCAGTGTTTCATTCTGAAGTACTTTAGTACCAGCACATATTTGTCTGTGATGTAATTTTTTCCCATTAATAAATCCACAGACTCTGCAGGATACCACCGCTGTTATGTTTGCAAAATGTTACCACGTTAATGGAGCTCTGCTCCTTTCAAGGTTCTTGGCAATATGAAATATTGGCCTCTTAGGTGTAGATTTTCTGAAGCATTTAAGCATTCCACTCTCCTTGGACTAATGGACATCTTGTTAAAGCTGTCAGACTTCCTTTCTGGCTCGCCAGATGCCATGATCTTACAGTGGAGCAGAAGGTGACCCTGTGTTTTCTTTCTATGCTGTCAGCTAGCCACTGGTTTCTTCTATCCCAGGTTTTAAAGCTAATAGAAATGTAATCATACTTTGCTGCACAAAACATAAAACCATCTATTTTATTATGTAGAAATGGTCTACTGAGTACACAAGAAGCAGTAGTTTTAACAGCCGATGGCTTGTTCTGGCTCTCAAGAGTGTGGTTTTACAAGATGGTTTGGTTTAAGAGCAACACAGAGGGAAAATTGTATCTTTGGGATGTGCTCTGCATGAAACAGCCTCCTTGTACACAGGATATTGGAGAATTATACTCTTAAAATAAAGCCCTTTGAAACTGGCATTGGATACTCAGGCTTGCTTGAGTATCATTAATCAGTTATAACTCAGACAAACTGGGTCTCGACTTCGTGTTGCTTGTTAAAATAAGAAATGTATATTTCAGTACTTAACCTTCAGCTGCAGACACTGCACTTCGTAGTGCAGCCAAAACTAATGTATTTGAATCATTATTTCACATTTATTTGGACAAATTCTGTATATATAGTAGTTTTATAACAAGATGGCTTATTTTGACTGTATTAAAAGAAATAATTACCGTAAGTGTCTGGAATGTAGGCAAGAAGTGGGATTCCTTAAACTACAGTGCACATTCTACGTGGGACTTGAATTCTGACTGTTGTCATTCAGTAGCTTCTTCTATTCCAAGTTCTGTGTCGTTGGGGTTTTTTGTTTGTTTGTTTCTTTGTTTATGAAGTCCTTTCAATAGTAGATTTGCAGACATAAATCTTCTCTACGCAAATCTCAGATTGGCTATAAGTGGCCCAGGGCTTTCAGTCGAGCAGCGAGAATGCAAATCATACTGCACTGCTGAACTGGAAATTCCTTGCGTGGATACAGTGATGCAGCTGCACAGGTGGCTGAAATCCCTGGGTTACACCGGCCTAAAAATAAGGAACTGCCCTGTGTCTTTAGCCAGAATTCCTCAAAGGGCAGGGGCAAATTCAAGGATAAGGTGTCTGGAAACAAGTTACGTAGAGCCTGAAACAGCAGCAGTGCTAAGCAAGGGAGATGAGGATGGCTGCAGAAGGAAAACCTGCAGGACAGCGAAGAAAACAAGTCACAGTGAGGCTCCCATAGCAAGGCTTGAATCCATTTTTAAGGCCCCTGCAGTGCCTTGCAGAGCATGTTTGGTGCTTTTTTGGGGGGGTTCACTTGTGTGGAGTCTGGGTAAACTTGACTCCAAATCTCAGGACATGGCAAGTTTGTTTTCAATGCCCAAGCAAAGCGAGGATCTCACGTAAAAAAAATGCTCCTTGTGGAGACCAGTGGTACCAGATGCAAGAAATAGTATTGATCCAATACCACTGCTGAGTCATGATAAAAGCAGTGCATCCCCGACAGCTGTAACACGAGCTCTGAGAAATTAATAGACATTTAAGCAGAGCTGGAGCCGAGGCAGGGTGAAGGAGAGGATGCGATTGGGGATTCCTCTTGCAAGTGATTCTGAACAGGATAAACCTGTGCAAGGCTGCAGGGTTGCGGTTCAGGTGATGGGGCCATAAGGTGCATTCCAGCTGTGCTCACTGGGGTGGCTGGCTCCAGTGTGTCTCCCAGGGCTTAGTTTAGAATTCCCTATTATTCTCATCCTCTGAAGGCAGTGGCTGTCCATCAGAGGCCTCGCCAAGCAGTGTGCACAGCCCTTCCGAGTGCAGCACATCGCCCTGCTGAGGAATGAAGACAAAAGATTCAGCGCAGGCACCAGCTATAAATAGTCACCTTGATGTCACTCATATAAAAAGCAACAAGTGACAATTAAATAGTTTCTGGAGAACAAGTAGCAGCCTGGATTGTATGGAGGGCATCTATACCCATCTGGGGATAGGGATTCTGCTAGAACTAGTTTATTTTCCTGGAGCAGCAACCAGTTGCTTTGTGATCTGATAAATTGGGAAGGTTGATATATTTAATTGTTTGACATGGTTTTGAATTTGAGGACCAGTCTTCCGCACAAATGACCCAAATCTCAATCTTTGTATGTGAAAACTTCCAGATGAACGTTGGCTTTGGTGTGCATGGACTGCGGGCTCCAGTCCGACTGAGAGGAAACCTGTGGGCAGTGATGTCGTGGCAATTTCTGATTTTAGAACGGGTCTGACCTGTAATTTACAGCTGCCCTGCACTCTGGGTGTTTTCCTGCCTTTTCCGAATGTAAGCCTCTGAAAGATTTAAGGCTTGGAAAAACAAGAATCTGTATAAGCTGTCCTCCTCTCGAGTGTCATGGTTTGGTTGGGCCATGTGTGGAAGCCACCAGCAGCCTGACAAGGGCTCTGGGATGGGCTGCAGTGGGATAGAATGCTGGAGTCAACGCAGGGCAGTGCAGAAATCAGCTCCTGCAACATAGAATCATTGGAAAAGACCACTGAGATCATCCAGTCCAACCCTCCACCCATCCCCACCACGTCCCTCAGTGCCACATCCTTTTACACTCTGAGGAGATTCTGGGGCTGCTCAGAGCTGGTTAGCACTGCCTTTTACCTTTATCGGGTTTGAATTCGTCATCAAATTAAGTCACAGAGACTGAATGCACAGACTAAATTGTCAGCAGGCGGATGTGTTTGGCAGTCCAGTTCCTATGAGGTGCCTGTGTAACACGTTTGCTGTCCTGAGCTGGAGAGACCTATAGAGAATGGAGCTAATGTGGTCTGGAACTGAGATACGACTGGAATCCCTACTTTTTCTTTGTCAATGCCAATTAATCTTCATCTGGGGTAAGCGGCCAGGTGTTTGACACCGGCAATTGACCGGAATTAATCACGTCTACTGACGGTTGATATGAAAACGGATGTGTGAAGGGACGGGTAGGGTCAGAGCGCTGTTCCATAACCGTGGGGATGCGGCACTGAGGGATGCGGGCACGGTGATGTGGGGTTGGGGTCGGACTTCGGGATCTCAGCGGTTTAATGACGCTGTGACACCGCTCCTTCATTTCGGGAGGGATGTCCTCAGCTTTACAGACAAGGGGAGGGGGACGGTGTCCAGCCAGACCCGCAGTTTTGCCGCAGCGGCTGCGAGATGAGGGGCTGCAAACGGCACCGCGCGCCTCAGCGCCCCTCCCGGCCCCTCACGGGCGGGGGGCGGCGGCGCATGCGCGGGGCGGGGGCGGTGACGGTTGGGCTCCTCAGGGCCGGCGCCGGCGAGCGGCTGGAGCGAGCGAGTCGTGAGGAACGCGGAGCCGGGCTCAAGCCCGACCCCATCCCATCCATCCGCCATGGGGACACAGGGGGTCGGCAGGAAACGGCTGCCGAACCGGGAACGCCTGACGGCGGAGGACGACGCGCTCAACCAGATCGCCCGTGAGGTGAGCGGCCGGCGGAGGCACCCCCACCCCGCAGCCTCCCGCCTCCCTCCGCCCGGGGCTCCCCAGCTCGGCGCGCACGCGCGTCCCCGGGCGACGGACGGACGTAGCGGGCGCGGGGCTGCGTTCCGTTTGGAAGCCGAACAAAAAGCCGTGGGTTTGCTCGGAGGCGTGGTGGAGGCACCGCGCTGTCAGGTGTGGCGCTGAGGTGAACGGAGGTGCCTCTGCGGCAGCAGCGCGGAGGCTTTTCTTGAGGCGGAACCCATGGAGAATAGAGGAGAGGAGAGAAGTTGTGGGGTCGCAGGCAGCTTGCTGGGTTTTGTGCTTGTGTGCCAGAAATTGTGTCTGCAGAACCTGAGTTTCCCTTCTGTACCACGGCCCCTTCACGTAGTGAGGGTGTGTTAGTCGCTGAGAATTGCAGAATGGCCCAGGATGGAAGGGACCTCAAGGATTATGAACCTCCAACCCCCCCCCTTGCCACATGCAGGGCCACCAACCTCCACATTCAATACCAAACCAGGCTGCCCAGGGCCCCATCATCTTTTATGGAGGTGCATAGGTGTGAGCCTAGACTGTAACTTGCTGCATGCGTTTATTGGGGTAGGCACGCGGTTCGGTAAGCGCTGCAGCACGGCGTTTGCCTTTGATCTGACTTGAAACAATTAAAACCAGCTGATGCTTGTCTTGTTTCTACTTGCTCAGCCTGACTTGTTGGTTCCAGCGCCGTGGGCTCAGTGGTGATCATGAGGATGTGCGTTTGGTTCTGAGTTCACGTGGATTTTCTGCTTTCTTCTTCCCCAAGGGGAGGCTGGTGAATCTGGCTCAAGCCCTGGTCAGCAGCTCGGAGTTCAGCTCCTCTGAGCTGGGTGCTGCTGGCTGCAGCTGGAGGTGGGCATCCTGTTCCCATGTCTGCTCCCTCCTCTGGTGGTACAGCACCGCCTGGCTTTGGAATGGGTTGACTGAAGGAATTACCTCCGTGAGATAAATCATTCTTATGGAGGTTTAACTCTTCTGTGGCTTCTTTTCTTCAAGCTCAGCTACTGCAGGATCATGCAATCAGCTAGGAAGGAAGAAGGCAGGCTTATTTTGGTGCTGTAGTTTTATGCTTCTCAAGTACCAGCACTACTGGCAGCTTTGATTTGCGGTGTCCTTACTCTTTTTCCATGTTATTCTGAAGTATTTCATAGCGTCTTTGGAGCACGTGCCATATTCTACGTGAGAGATTTAGGTGGCATCTTTGCAGGAGTCAGGTTTGTGTCAGCATGATAAGAAAATGCTCTTTGGGTATTGCTGGGAATGGGTAAGTTCCTACAGAGGTAGTGTGAGGTAGAAGGGCAGGAATGCCTCGCGTTCAAGATATAAGACAGCAAATCTGAATGATCGTGCTCTCTGCTAGAGTTTGAGTCATGATGACATCCTAGGGATTACTTTGGGATGAGGGTTTAAATTCCACTATCCTGGTCCTTCTGTCACTTGATGAAGCTGGACATAAACCTGTAGCAGGAGGCCTAGGTTATTGTTTTCTATTGTAGGTTCCTCTCCTACTCTTTGCTGTATGGTAAAGAGGTTTGAAGCCTAAGTAGTGTTGTTTATTCGTTTTCTCTGAGGATCTGCTAGAGGACAACTGCATTTATTGGAAAGCTCCTTCACAAGCATGTCTTTTATCTTCTCCCTTGAGTGCTAAAACTGTGAACTGAAAAGTTCAAGGTTCAGCATTTTCCCATATTATTTTAACTCCTTGCATTACTGTATCTTAAGTTTTATGACCTTATGATGGTTTTGTTGTTTAACTGTCCTTCACAGGGGGATTCCTGTCTGCATCTTTCCACATGGCTATAAGAACTCTTAAAAAATAAAATAATGTAAGCCTTCCATCTCCTCCTAATAAAGATGCTTGGAGTCCTTACGTTCAGAAAGGCATGAGAGTTACTGAGATTTCAGCTTTTCCGGCCTTCCTTGCAGGTGTTGAGGCAAAGCTTCTTTCTTGCATAGGTTTTCACTCATTGATTTCCTTCAGCCTTTCTTTCTTAGCCAGAAGCCCAGAAGGACCTTGCAAATTATATCAGATTCTAGATTATCATGTTGTTGTGTTCAAATGGAAGTCTCCATGCGTCATCTCTCCTTTTGGTTTTCCTCCAGAAGGATAATGCTGCTTTGACACTTTCCAGCTATTGTGTCTTGTGACAAAACATCTTGAAAAACTGACGGGCAAATCCTGCTGTGTGTATGGTCTTGCATGGACCAAAAGCCTGGTCTGATGGTTGGTGACCCTGCACGCAGCAGGGCGGTTGAAACTGGATGATCATTGTGGTCTTTTTGAACCCAGGCCATTCTATGAGTCTATGAAAGAGGGCCTTGTGCTGTGAGGTTGGCAGCCCTTGGCCCTGCAGGATGTGGGAGCAGTGTTAAGAGGAAGTAACTGTAAGTGAGCGGAAGGAAATTGTAGAAGTGAAGCATGTTGTAGTGACAGGCTTTCAGCAGTAGTATTAAGATGAAAAAGTTTGGGGTGATCTTGGTTGCTAGTAGCTTATCACGTTGCCTAGGCCTGTAGTAGTGTTACTGTAAATCAGCTTGTCCACCAGAGAAGAGCAGTGCCATATTACTAAATCTGGCATGGTAATTAGAGGGCTGGCAGTTCCGTAGGTGTAGTTAAACCAAGAACACAGCGTTCTGTGTTTGCAACGGTCACAGATGGCTGCCACTCTGCATTCACTGTTACTACACCTAGCTTGTATTGCTGAGGTTATGTTTTCTGGTTGTCAGCTTTTGCAGATGAGAGCAAAGCTGATCGATGATAGGCTTCTCCGCTTTCAGACTCGTGTTATGACGCCAGTAGATTATTCTGTGTTTAGGTCAATGGAAACTTTTGGACTATTTTATTCCTCTCCGTGAGTACATGCCAGCAGTGTTTGCAAAATCTAGTGGTTTGATACTCCTAGAGGTCTGTGCCAGCACAGCTAGCAAGAGTTGCGTATGCACGCAGTGCAGTCATCTGTCCCTGCACCCACGGTTTGGGAAGGCTGCTAAACATGGGCTTGTAAACCTGACAGGGAGTGGTTTCCAGCTTTTTTTTTTTTTCTTGCTGTGGTTACATGGGTTTGATATTAAAGCTGGAGACATCGTTTCTAGGAGAGTATCTTTTCCTAACTTCTGATGTGCCCTGTTTCTGTGGGGTGCAGAAACAGCTAAGTGTAACGTGACCAGAGAGAGTTTTGCCAGTACAGTGAGAACTGCCATCTATCTAAATGAGATAATTCTCCTATGGGCAGATAATATTAGCTATTCTCTTTCATTTTTTTGAATGAAGAAAGCAAGGTTGGGGCAACTTTCTCTTTATTATTAGGAAAGTAATGTGAGCATTGTTTTTCTGTTATCTTGTATACAGGTGTGTGTTATATTGCTCAGAAAAAAAAAAAAAAAAACCCCGCCTTATGTTGTCTGTGCTGAAAACTTCCTCTTTCATCAGTTTACAGAGCAGAAGTCTTTCACAGATAATTCATTTGAAAAGTTAGTCATTTGACGTCATTTGATTTTTATTTTTTAATCTCTTTTTCTGTTAAGAGTGTAGCTGATAAGAAATGGCTCAACACGCAGCTGGGGGTAACCAGCCTGCTCTGCTGTGTGAGGTAGGAAGGCCCCAACTAACATCAGAAGCCTACAGTGGAGCTTCAGGACTAGTGAAGAGGAGCTGTGATAACTGTACACTGAATTTAAAGGTCTGCCTTTTCACAGAATCACAGAATGGCCAGGGTTGGAAGGGACCTCCAACCCCCCTGCCACATGCAGGGCCACCAACTTTCACATTTAATGTTAGACCAGGCTGCCTAGAGCCCCATCCAGTCTGGCCTTGAACACTTCCAGAGATGGGGCATCCACGGCCTCCCTGGGTGGCTGTTCCAGCACCTCACCACCCTCATAGTAAAGAACTTCCCCCTGACATCCAAACTAAATCTTCCCTCCCTCAACTTAAAACCATTTCCCCTTGTCCTGCTGTTATCTGCCCTTTCAAAGAGCTGATTCCCCTCCTGTTTGTGTAGGCTCCCTTTAGGTACTGAAAGGCTGTGATCAGGTCACCCTGCAGCCTTCTTTTCTCCTGGTTGAACAAGCCCAGCTCCCTCCGCCTGTCTTCGTAAGGAGGTGCTCCAGTCCCCTGATCATTTCTGTGGCCCTCCTCTGGACCCTCTCCAACAGCTCCCTGTCTTTCTTGTACTGGGGGCTCCAGACCTGGACACAGTACTGCAGATGGGGCCTCACAAGAGCAGAGTAGAGGGGAACAATCACCTCCCTGTCCCTGCTGGCCACCCCTCTTCTGATGGAGCTCAGGATTTGCTTTTTGAGCTGCAGAACTTTTGATCTGAGGTGAAAATTTGTGGGAGAGCTCTGGCTTATATGACAATTTGGTTGACCTGTGTAATAGATGGAGATGAAAACAGTTTAGTAGACATTAAAGTTGAAACAAACAGGTTGGGTATATACACATGGGAGCATAAGTGAGGCAAACTTTATTTCAGCTGTTGTACAGGTCAGAGCATTTGAAGCAGGGTGTTCTGTAAGGGTGTGCTACGTAGTGCACCCAAGTAAGGTCTGTGTGCCTCATTAATACAGTGGTGGAATTTTTTTTGAGCGGAATTTGATATTTAAGAGATGCATGAAGACTTTTTGAAACCAGATGCATATTCCAAGGGAAGCCATTAGAAACAGTCTGTTGTGTCTAACGCCAATTGCTTGTACCTGGCTGACTTTTTTGCCTTTGTGATAGTGCAAACGTATGATCCCAAGAGAACACGTGGCCTGCAAAAAGCATGCCTGGCTGTAGGTCTCTGTCTAGAATAGAAAATTATAAAGGCGAGGGATGCCTGTGGAGGGCTTGATTCTGAGCCCAGCTGACTTAAATATAGGAAGGATAGAAGCCTTCATAGGAAATGCTTGCCAATAGGCTATGGAGAACTGTTCCAAAACTAGGACCGTTTTATATCATGATTATGCTCCTCTTCAGTTAATGCCTTTTACTGGATATGTAGCCATAAAACATTAAATAAAGCAAATGCCTTTTTCCTATAAACCTTCCCAAAGGAAATAAGTGGAAGAACAGTTTTGGATGCTTTAAAAAGCGAGGCACAAATCTTAAGACCTATCTCATTTTAGTTGTGTGAGTGATTGTAGCCTGCCTTCCAGCTCCCAGTCTGCCTATTGCAACGTTCAGTAATTACATGTCTGTTTTTGTGTCCGTGCCTGGCCTGAGTCCTCTTCAGCTGTTCTCACTGTCTGAGGAAACAGCTGTTTAGGAACTGTGATTCCTATTTCAGTCAGGCAAGAGGCTGCTGTTAGGATTAGCAACATGGAAAGCCCAGCCTTTTTCTTTGTAAGCCCAGATGCTGAGCTCTTCTGCAGTATGTAACACAAATCACTACCTCAGCTAGAAGGATATTTTTCCAGGCCAGTTGCTGAACAAAGTTGGAGCTCGAGTGCACTCGCGGTGCTTTTAACACATTATTGTTGTGGTTTTTCTTCATCATTTGGTTGCAAGGAGCATAATCCACATGGCATTTCAGGCTTGTGAAACAGGGTACGTGTCCCTCCTGTCAAGTCAGCAGGTTGCCAGGAGCAGTGGATCTGTCTAGCTAGATGTACACACTCAGGGTAAACCTTAAAATAGCAGCTCTGAAATATCAGCTGTTGTCTCACTTCTATGAAAATACTTTTGAGGGGAGAAGTTGACTGTTGGAATGGAATGGAGAGGGAGGGGAATTGCAGTAAGCTAGATTCTACTTATAGTCATGAGGTTGCTTTGAGAGTTTTTCCCTTCTGAGAAGGGAAAGTGGGCACAGTCACACTTGCATTTCATCTGGGAGCTCTCTCTGCTCCTGGTGTTAATCTGATCTGAATCTACTACAGATGAATAGTTGGCCTCGTGCATGGTAGAAAAATAGCTCGTGTTTGGGCATCCCTCGTGCAGTAAAGATGAGGGAAGTGCTTAAGTGCATGTGACAGAAAGAAGTCTGTAACCACCAACTCCCGGGAAGTTCTTCTCTCCTCCCTTGCTCTATTTCTGATAGGATACAAAAAGTAGGCTGTAGAAATTCCTCAGCTAAAGCTGGAAAGATGCCTGGCACATACACTGAAATAAGAATACAGTGTCAAGCAAAAATTTCTTTAGAGAGCATCCATATGGGTAAGCTTGATCCATAGCCTTGAAAGGTAAGCTTGACCAGTTCCTGATGGATGTACTCTTGATGCTGTAGGCAGCTGAGGTGAGTTGTTGGTTCTGCTGCTTAGGGTTACCATGGGCAGCATCTTTGCCAGTAAGCTTGTTTAAAACTTCTTAAGTAAGATGCTGCTAGGTAAATTACCACTGGTGGAAAGTTGCTGTGTGCTTCCCTGTCCTCTGCCCTGTCAGTAGTGTAACATCTTGCAGGAAAATGAGGCAGTAATCTCTTAAAGTGACTAGTCTGATGTGCTAGTGCTCTCTTGCAGGGCTCCTGTGATCTTTTGTGATCCATCTTTTAAAGATGGAGATCCACCAGTGTTGTTGGTAGGTAGTAAGAAGTGCAAAAGGACTCTCAAAGATCTGGTTTTCAAAGCTTTAAACAACTGAAATTGAAGCTTGGTCTGGCATAATAAATACTAACTAAAGCTGTACTTCATTGTTGGTAATCTGAAGGCTTGAATTAGTGTAGAAGGAGCTACACTACTTGCCATGCAGTGCTTGCAGTGTGGAAATGACTTTGGGAAGGGAAGATTGTGAGTGACCATGTGACAGTCTGGTCAGGTGTTTAAAAACTTTGGGGTTTTTTGGAGCCTACAGAGAGGTTGTGGATGTGAGTATTCAGCGACTGGGAAAGCACAGAAGTAATAATTTCACATTGATGGAATGTGACACAACTCTCACCACTGTAACTGTTTGAAACTGTCCTTGCGTTGAGTCAGGTTGGACCTCACTGGTTACACCTCAATGTTTTCTGTTTGGATGGATTTCTAATTTTGCCTTTAAACAGATGTCAGTACGCAGTATGAAGTGCACAAGGCCAAGCCTGGCAAGTAGTTTCCCAATGAGCAGCTTTCTGGCCCGACCAGCTGAATTTTGGGAGAGGAGGAGATGCAAAATAGCTGTTTCCAATACTGCTGGGTGCTTGTTTTGGGACGTGGATGCATGCTCAAAACAAACAGGCAGAAGGGAACGTGTCCCTGATTAAACAAACCAATGCCTGCAAGACAGATTTGAATCACACAGGAGCATTCAGGCTACAGTCCTGCTCTGTGTTCCCTCAGCCCCCTCAGCTGTGTCGTGTTTTCCTGTAATTGAATTTGATGCAGTAGTTGCTGCCATTTTAAGGCTGTGGACTTCGGGGCAGAGAGGCTCTCTTCTAAAGCTCTGAAAAATAGTGAGTTTTATTGTCAGCCATAAAAACTGGAAAACTACAGAACTAAAATAGCTGTTTGTGGCTTATGGAGAGATGGATGTTTGGGGTATTGAGCAGAATTGCACCTAACTGGCACAACTCTGAAAACTTGGGGTGGCTGTTTCTGACTTGGAAGCTTTACTGAATGGATTGAAATAAATTTTGGTGATTTACAGACTTAAAATACTGTTCAGCGCCAATAACTAATTGCTATTGGAGATCTGGGGATTCCAAATACGTAATAACACAGACACGGGTCAAACAGAAGATTGATTAACTTTTGTGAACGCAGCGAAATAACATTTGGACGGCATCTCCCCCTCTGCTCTCCCCTTCAAGTGACTGTGAAGACCTATATGCTGTAAAAGTGAGGAAAAATAGTGATTGTGATGCTAGCAGTCAGACATCCATCTCTGGAAGGACTGGACTTCTTAAGTAGCTTGCATGCTGCCACAATTCTAAGGAGGAACCAAACTCTGAATAATGGGGCAATGTGGAGAAATGGGCCCTATTGGGGTGTGAGAACTCAGTTTTTAGCTGAAAGGAGTGGGGTTTTTGGTTAGGTTATTCAGCAGAGCGCTCAGTTCTTAACTCTTCTTAGTGAGCAATGTGCTGGTAAAATGAAAAATACAATTGCTTTGTGATGATCTTGTATTTTGGTGCTTTGTAAGCTGTGTTCTTTGAGGAAATATTTAGAATTTTTGTATTATATGTTGCTGTACAAGAAATCAGAGGCTTTGGTAAACCAAAATTGACAGGTGCATCACCGTTCATGTGTTCCTATTTTTGATACCTGGTGATTAGGCAGGGCAGTGCTTGTTATCATTGGCGTGTGAAGAAATGCAGAGACAATAGTTAAAACTTCAGAGTGGCAATTTTCTTTCTTAGCTGTCAGAAGGTTTATGTTTAATGTGAATGAGAGCGAGGAGTTTGTATTCAAACGAGCAGGATAGGATCACCAATTACATCTGGCTTCCTCAAAAATAGGTTCTTGGAGCTTGGTTTTACCCTGCCATGAGCGTCACTGCTTGCAGTTTTTAATGTCACTTGTGTCATGTTGATTTATCTTTCCCAGAAAGGAATGTGAGGGTGTTCCCAGCTTACTGAAAGTGACTTCCACAAAAGCAGTGTGCGTGTGTTTGGTTAGTCAGTGACTTGTCTCTTAGTGTTGCCTGTAATTAAGCGATAATGCATCTGTCATGAGTGGTCTCAGTGGTGATTCCTCGCAGATCAGACTTGCAATCCTACAATTGCTTTGAACGCAGACTTCTGCACAGACATGGAACTCCAAGGAACAGTGTTTCTTCCCTCTGTCTCCGCTCTTACGGATTTCTGACTTCTAGCAGTTTCTAATTTAAATCTAATATTTATTTATTTTTCTTTGCCTTCCTCTTTTGAGTACTTCCTACGTCCCAAAATATGCTTTCTTCAATCCCACATTTGAAGACTAACTTTAGATGCGTCCGTCTCTTCTGTCTGCTTTTGCCAGCCTCTTCCAGGAGATGAAAACGGACTGCAGGAGGATCTGGCATGCTGAAGGCTGGGTCAGGTTTTTGAACTTATTCCCCCAGGTCAGATGGATTTCAGACATCCTCGTTTGGGTCTTCTAATTATGGAGCATTTATCAGCTGGCATACCGGGATGAGTAAGGAAAGGCTCTTGCTGTACCTCATGCGCAGAGAAGTCCCCAGGCTCCAGCCTCCTGTCAGACTCCTTTAGCTTCACGTTTTTCCCTTCCTTTTTAAAACACATGACTTCAGGTTCTCTTTGAAAGCATGGTTAAGATCGCACAGAATCACAGAATGGCCAGGGTTGGAAGGGACCTCGAGGATCATGAATCTCCAACCCCCACCACATGCAGGGCCACCAACCTCCACATTTAATACCAGACCAGGCTGCCCAGGGCCCCATCCAGTCTGGCCTTGATCACCTCCAGAGATGGAGCGTCCACAGTGATATGACTGCTTACACTGGAGCCTGTATGCAACATGGAAAAATGAAATAATTCTTGCTTTTGTTGGCCACTAACAGTAAAAGATAAAGGCTTACTGCCTTTCTGTGTGTGTGTGCGTGTCCATATAATCACTTGTTGCTTTCTGCTTTCACTTGAGTAGTGAGGAAAATGCCAGAACCAACTTCACATGCTTCTCAAGAATGTCTGTTTAAATTTGAGTGCTCTGCCATTCTATTGCATTGCTGTGCAACTGTGCATTTCCCGTACACCATTCTGTTTAAAATGTCCTTTCTGCCACGTGAGATGTGTGCGTGCTGCTCTTGATTTTCTTGCTGAATGTGTTGCTGAGCTCTAAGAGGATTTATGTTGACAAATACATTGAATCAACATCTGTTGAAAATTGAAGTGGGCTTTTGGGACATTCTTGTGATACCCAAGGGTCATGCTATTCCATTGTCTGTTAAATATGAAATTTAAATCTGTCCTGATGTGAAACGAGTACATTGAAACAGTGATGTGACCTAACCTTTACATGAACTGTGGAGGAATCTAGGGGCTCTGGGAAACAGCAAGCTTGTATGCGGATATAAGGGATAATGTTGGTATATGTAGAATATAACACTGTTTTTAAATGGTTACGCAGTGTTTTTAGTAATATTTGTACATTCTTGTCTAATTACCCTGGAGAAAAAATAACAGCCTTGTTTGGTGAACTAAAGCAAGCAAAGAAAGGTTCTTTGTGTGCTGGGGAAAGGTTTTTTATATCGCTGATGAAATAAGTATATACTGTCAGACTCAGTCTGGAAGTCGTTGTTCCAGCAGGAAGGCATCTGGTAACCCAGGATTGGTTGCTCTCTAACGAAGCAATTTGCAAACGCAGCATTAGAAAATAAGGATCAGCGAGTCTGAGAGTGCAGGGAAAAGGTATAAAAACCTTATCTTACAACATTTCTAAAATGTCTGCCAGCTTAGGGGATGTATGCCAAGCAAACCTGAATGTACTCTTTTTCCTCAGGGAGTGGTAAGGTGCTGGAACAGCTACCCAGAGAGGCTGTGGATGCTTCATCCCTGGAAGTGTTCGAGGCCAGGTTGGATGGGGCCCTGGGCAGCCTGGTCTGATATTAAATAGGGAGGTTGGTGGCCCTGCCTTTGACAGGGGGGTTGGAGATCCATGATCCTTGAGGTCCCTTCCAACCCTGGCCATTCTGTGATACTGGGTTTTTGTTGCCCTTTCTTCTGGTAGAAGGTGTTTCTCAAAGGGCTGATTCTTTGTTGCTGCTTTATGCCATTCTTTCAGCATTCGTGTTACTTGCCATTTTTCTAATGCAGCTGTTCCCCACATCAAACTGTTGACACAAGATGAATTTTAGATGGTAAGTCAGAGGATCCAGTGATATCTGCTGGGTGGTGATCACTCTTAGGGGAGGAAAGGACCTGACTGGGGAGGACTGCACCTCTGCGTGGTGGCAGTGCTCTCAGCATATTCCACATAGCTTGCCTTGAGTTTTAGAATGCTAATAAATAGCCACGAAGGTCATTTTTTGCCACGAAACAGTGTCTGTAACCTGGTAGTACGTTTGTTGGTCAGGGTTAGGGCGCAGCTCTGCAGGTAATCCAGGATAGCTCAGACTCAGTTTGGATACAGTAATCTTATCCCACCCCCACACCAAAGCTGTCCAATCATTTCTTAAACAACGGCGATTTTTCAGCTTTAATCTGAGCTGATGGGTTGCTCAGTGCTGTCTCACTTGGTGCAAGTCAGCTTGAAGGCCTTGGCTCTCTAATGAAGCTTTTCTTAACATGGGGGAAATGAACTGTGAAGCAATAGCAAACGTGGGAGGATAATTCCTGTCCACTGACCAGGTAAGAGTACTATTTAAATAATAAAAAAAACCTCACTTGTAAAGGTGGGATAGTGAGTGAGATTTTTCATTCATTTTTTTGATAGGTCTATTTAAAATGATTCGAAGAGTGATTTATTTTTTAATACATATTTTCTTTGTGAAATTTCTTCTGTAGTTTTTTCCTGCAAGCTCAATGTGGAACTTGGCTTTTGGCCATAAGAGATGTGAGTAGTGTTGTCGCTAGATGTGAGAATGCAGAGAAGCTGTGGTTTGCCCCCAGCCTATCTGTTACAGCAGAATATCTAACATAATTAAATGGATGGTCTCACTGGCAGGAAGGGGATGTAAACTGAAGAACTGCATGAAACGTTTTCCCAGCTAACCATCCCCACATTTCTACATCTAACATGTTTCAGGGCTTAGCAGCACTATAAAGTAGTGACGGGCATGAAAACAAATGATGGTTTTTACAACACTTCTCTTGTGTATGGTGTGTCTATTAAAAATAATAGGATAAAGTTGATGTATGTAAAGAGGTAATGAAAAACAGTGCCTTGTAACGTGTAATCATTACGCTGTAGACCCACAAAATGTTTTGTAAGCACAGTGAAACTGTCTTTATTACCAGCTTGCTCTGCTAACTCTAATCAGTCTGAAGAGCTAAACTTAATTTGGATTGAGAACGCTCTACCTGTGGAAAGGTGCTCTTCAGGTCATCACTGCTTCTGAATGTTGAAGTGTAACAAAGACTCTGTTTTGTCTTTTGCTCGGGGCCGGATATGAATGTAGCATTGGAGATGATGATACTGTTAATGCTCGATGACGTGCTCCGTAGTCATGCATTCTCTCAATTCCTGGCTTTTTCTTCAGCTTGTGCAGTCTGACTCTTTCCTCAGAGCACAGAGAGCCTGCAGTTTGCCCTCAGCCATTTTATAGGTAGAACCAACGTGCTTCTTCCAGTACACTTTTTAACATGCTGAGCTTGACAGAACACCATTGGAGATGCAGGAAGCAGTTACTCAGACTGAATTTCCCTATTGATGGTTACTGGGAAAAAGAAGGAAAGTGTGGAGTGGCAGATAAGGACAGTCCAGATATCTAAAATCCTGGGTTGAGCTGCTTCAAAATGTTTATGCTTACCTTAGAAGTGACTGATACAGCATTTATCGGATTATTAGATATTCAAGTGTCAAACTGCTGCTCCAGTTGTACAGCAGGTTGGCTGTAATGAAATATAATGTTAATCTGAGTATTGCCAAACCAGGACCATTGCATAAATGGATTTAATTTCAAATTCTATGGCATTGCAAAATCTGCAGTATGACCTGTTTGTACATGGATCTCATTGGAGAGTACAAGAGTGAGACTTGTTTTTATATGGCACAGGGGTTCTTGTTGACACTCTTCTCTTAAAACTTGATTTGAAGTAGCTTTTCTTGCACAACAGTTTTTAAACTAGATCTATTTTTGTAATGCATTAAAATACTTAGGCTGGGTGGGAGTCTGCAATAAATATTTGTATTCCCTGAAGTAATGGCTGCTGGCAACTTCTGTGCTCTTACTCATCAGCTGCTGGTCTCAATTGTGCTGAATTCAACCTTTTTTTTTTAATCTCTGAAGAGCAGAAACGATTCCTTGTGCATGTTTCTCACCACTGAGAGGGGTTTCATTGATGAGATGCTGTGATGCTTTGGTTCTTGAAGGCAGTTCATTCAGGAGCCTGGCTGTGCCACTGCCATGGCTGGCGTTGTGCAACTCTGCCAATACAACGCTGCCTTCAGAACTTCCTCTTTGCTTTCTCAAGTTGTGTTGGAGCCAGAAAGCCTCAAAAGATTGTTGTACTGAGCATTGCCAGCCATACAATTAAAAAAAATAATAATAAACCCAAGCTTTTAGTATAAAGGTCTCTCTTAAATTAAAGGTCTGCAGGCTGATCTGAGCACAGCAGTGAAGTTACACTGTGGTGGTTTTATCTCCTCATCCTGTTTGGTTGCTTATGCAGTGAGATTGTGCTACGTAAATACGAAACCCCAAGATAAAAAAGAAAAAAAATATAGCTTCCTAGAAGGCTTTTTAGTTTGTCAAGCAGTGCTTATTTTAGAAATGGGCTAATTTAGGGGCATGGGAGAGAATCGTGGTAATGCCATCAAATGCTTCAGTAATTAGATGTCAAAGCACTCAGCATTTATTTTGCTTGAATGCTTTTTAGTGTTAGTGCTTTTAGAAGATAATCAGTGTACTGGGCAACTGCTTTATTTTCATGTGTCTTGTTCCTGTGTCAGCTATCTTCTTTATGGAATATTCTAAGCTCATCAAATCTAAAAGTCATAGTTGCTTTTGTAACAAATTAATGCTGTGCTGAAAGTTTCAAGGGCCTGCTTTACTCTGGTGTCTGTTTCTACCATAGCACTGCTGGAAGGATGGAATGGAAATGGAGAGTGGACTTTCCTCACTTGAACACTGACTCAGACTGAGAACAGAGTGAACCTGGCAGAGTTCCTTGGGAAGATCTGTGCTTCTGAGGCCACACTGTACAACTGCAATGCTCCCTCTCGTAAGGGAGGAAGAAGGAAAAAATAAGATGGTGATGTAGAAAGGGAGGAGAAAAGGGGGAGAGATGCCTGCCTTAAAAATGTTGTAGCCCGGTAATGGTGCATCTTTTTCTCCCCTTCCTTAAATCCTGCCTTGCTATGTTCCATCTTTCAAGGGTGTGCAGAACTGCAGGGCCTGTGTCTGTGGTTTAGCTATGGGTGTCATGGGAATGAACTTCCTGCCATAACGACTCTGTTCTTCCCCTGCTGTGGCTGACTCACGCTTTGTCAAATGCTGAAGTTAACCCTTAGAAGAGAGAAGTAAGACAGACCACCTGTTGTTATTCAGAGAGGGGAAGATCCCAGCAGAGCGGATCTGGTGGACAGACAGCAGAGGATTTTGTCGTGCAGGTTGCTGACTGGTTTGCAGGTCTGATCTGGGGCAGGTTAGTGCTTTGAGGCAGTTTTTTGGGCATCAGTGTTCTGGACACTGGCTCAAGCATTATGAGAAAGGCCTTTATAAGATTACCTGCCTTTTCTTACCTGGATTTAGCAAAATAATGAGTAAAAGTTGAAGGGTTACTGTTGAGATGGAGTGATAGAAGGTTTGCCTTGATGCGTCCAGCCCTTCTATAACTTTGTCAGGATGGTATTCAATCTGGTATTAGTCTTCTGGCATCTGAAATCTGTTACAAAGCCATTACACTGGATGGAGTCCTGAATACCCTAATTGTGACAGAATAGCTGATGAGGTTCAAATAAGTGCTTTAAGAGTAGTATCAGTTCTGCTGTTCTTCAGTAATACCAGAGTAATAGCTCCTTACTAACCTCAGCCCAAGTTTAGCAAAAAACAATACCAGACCTCCTTATTGCAAATATCAGCTCCCTAGTGTGGTGCCTACTGTATTATGATATTTCTAGAGCAGGTACATGTTTAGAAGCAATACTGATTCATTAATAAAATCTAGAGAAAACAAGCTTTGCTGCTCAGCAGATTCTCTGCTCATCTTATCTGTATAGTTTCTAGTACTCATTTCGAGAAGTTGTACCCCTTCCCTCCTCCCAAAGAAAGATATAAAAAAAAAAAATTGGCAAGTTCAAATTGTATGATTGAAGTAATTATCTCAGATAAGAGAATCAGCAGAACTGATGAGTTCATGAATGGGCTGAAAGAGTAGACAGGGCAAGCCAAGATAATGCTTGTAGCAGCAGCCAGCGCTGTTATGTAGTGCACCTTTTATCTCTGCATTTGGACCAGAGTTGCTTCCTCGCATCCAAGACTTTTGGCACCCTGACTCCTCTCTTGATGTAGGTGTAGAGAATTTGGGCTGTGGTTGTTTAACAGTAGTCTCAGAGTTTTTTGAAAGGAAGAGCTCTTTAAAAAAAAAAAAAAAAAAGTCCTGGTAAAGCACAGAAGCAGAACTGTCAGCTTGGTCTGTTCCTCCTGTTCTCAAAGCAGCACATCTAGATGTGGGAAATGTGTGCAAGTGATGGGGTGAAGTTGAAACTCAGTTGCTGACAACAAATGGCCTACATCTCTGAATGAGCTGTGATTGGAAGTTGGTTAGAAAAAGAAAAGACTGAGTAACTGAAAACTAGACTGAAGCTTTACACTGTCGTTGTAGGGTTCTTCCCACATAGGTAGACTGAAAGCTTATCTACCATCTTTTATGAGGTGGTGTTGCAATCTCTAGCTGTCTGAAGCTGAAACCTTCCCAAAGAAAAAGATATTGAAAATGACAGTTGAGAGCTGAGCGTCGATCTAAAAGAGTGGGACCCATGCTTGTTGCTTCAGACCTTGGTCAGGGCTTTTTCTGGATTCTTTAAGACATCTCTGTGTTACGGGTACCATACTAACATTATCTCGGATGATAATTTTGCAAGTTCAGTGTGAGGTGCTTTTGTCAAGCCTGGCTGAAGCAGTAAGTCTGAGTCTAAAACCTAGAAGTGAAACAAGCTCTGTGCTAGCAGTTGACAATCTCTCTGTGGCTCCCTGCTTTGCAGCTTCAAGTCTCCATGCATCTCCTCATCAAACACAGCAGCATCCGCTCTTCGCATTACAGCAGCCTCTCTGTAGAGCCCTGCTGCTTGCAGGCATTCAGATGTCACCTCTGCTGCACTTGACAGGGATGCAGTGCAACTTGGAAAGATGGGCTGTACAGCTAAAAAGCCAGCTATGCTCATTGCCCCAGAGAAGTTGTTCTTTCTGACCTTTGATCAAGCAAAAGTCTGTTCTTTATCTCCGGGTGACTTTCAGGATTTAGCGGAACTGTAGGGCAAATGAAGATCTGAGTGCCAAAGGTTGCCTGCAAAGGTGCTCGTGTTTGTCCATTTCAGCTGCTCACTGTGCTGGGTGAAATAGCTGCACTGCCCTCAGCAATCTCCTATGATCGTGAAATCGATTCTTTTTTCTTTTAAAAGGAGAAAAAATTGCTCGGAGCTTTGATTTTTTTTTTTTTACTGGTAATTAATGCTTAAGACCTCGCTGACTCTTATAATTAGTGTTAATAACCTCATAAATACTCTTCACATATAATTAAGGGAAATTACACGTTGGAGAAGTCAAGATTAAGTTGCTGTGCTGTGAGAATAATAGGCTCTAGCAGTACTGTAGTTAAGAACAAAACCTCAGAGAAAGTGGCAGCTTTCAGGTAAAGTTTTATTGAAAATAATATTGTTTGCATACGTAGTGCCTTAAAATTAATTGCTGTATAGTCTATTTTCTTCCTACTAAACAGGCTGTGTGTACATACGTCAATGTTGTTGTATTTCTGGAGTGTCAAAACCAACGTTCAGATAAACTCTTCTCATCCCTGTAAAGCTGTTTCTTTGTAGCATGTCAAGTGCTCAATACAAAGCTGCTTTTTGTGATGGTGTTTGGCTTTTCAGCACTGAACGTTGTATGGCATGGAGTCAAAAGCAGCTTTTCCCTTCGCGGCAGCAAAAACTGCGTGCTTGACAAAAGGAAGGGGCTTTAAGATCCCACATCTTTGGCAAGGCTTCTTGTGATTCATGGAAGGGAGGTGGAAATCAGTTTCTAAAATTAAACTGAACTTTCACTTTTTTTCCCCTCTCCTCCCAGTGAATGTGTAACTTTGTCTTTGGAGATGTGGACCAGAGAGGAGGCTCCATTCAAGGCATCATTACAGGACTCGTCAACACTAATACCTCCTGTCTCTCCTTGGAATTTTGAAGTCACAAGGACAAGTTACTTGCATCACCTTGAATCTGACATTCTGTATCTACCTTTTTCCCTGTTGGAAAGGAGGGGTGAAAGTGTTTCCTCCAGACTCTCCCCCTCTCCAAGGTGGACAAACAAGAAGGGCTGTGTTACATGCTGTAGTTAGAGTTATGTGGAGATGGCTGTTGGTCAACAGCTGCAGCCCTCTGCTATCATATGAGTGGTTTGCTGTTTGCCACACTGCTTATTTTAATGAGCTCCATCTGTATGTGGTGTAGGCTGTAATAGAAAGCAGTCTGCTTGCTAAATGGTGTCTACAGCGTAGTTTAGATGCTATGATTTACTCTACTGGGTTGCACATTAAGGTCGAATATCAAAATGATGTGTTTGTTTGCTATAGGACCATAGAATGGCTTGAGTTAGAAAGCTTTAAAGATCATTTAGTTTCAGTGCAGAATCATTGTGCAGAATGCTAGAACTTTGCATGAGAAGGAATGGGATTGCAGGGTGAGGTGAGAATAGGGCAACAAAGGAGCTGATGATGCTCATAATGTCTTAAGGATTAACCACACTAACAATTTATTATTTTTTTCTAAAAGTCATGATAATGGTGATATATCATCAGCTATTGAAAACTTCATATGGAAAATGAAGTCTTATTCAGGTAATGTATTGGTGAGGGATCTCAGTAGTGAGAGCTAAACAAATGTGACCGAGGGAACGCAGTATGGATTCACTTTGATGTAATTTCCAACAAAAGTCAAGGAACAGAAAAGAAGAAAAACATTCACTACTAGATAAGGCTTAATAAGACAGAAATAATGCTATTTTTTTAGCTGTAGCTTATTCAGGTAAAACTGCTTCAGCCTGAGTTTAAATATATCAGGTATGGCATCCAAAGGCATGGTTGGCTTACTGGGAATGTATGGTGCAACATATTTTCCTTTTCCTCTGCCATAGGTTCAGTGTAAATCCTTAAACAGCCTGCCATACCAAAAATAAGGCTGTATAAATATCTGAGCACATGGAAAAATAGCTTTCCTCTTACTACCACGTTAGAATTTAGAATAATTACTCAATTTTAGACGCTCAGTTGGAACCACTTAAATTATTAAGGATTCTGAGAACCCAAACATCCAGATTTTGGGCAGATTACTGGAAACGAGAAGGGCAGTGCTGGCACATGCACTGAGATGACCATTACCAAGTAGGATTTCAGGGAAAATGTTTGACAGTTTGTACTTCCAACAGCTGACAGGTTTTTTTTTTTTCCAGCTATAAGTAAGTGCCAAATTAGAGAACTTAACACTTTACTCTTTGTATTCCACTTGCTTCACCTTCTATTTCAGATTTGATACAGAGAAAGCTTAAACTGTCTAAATGCATAAATCAGTCATCTAAGTGCCTGTGTTAAACTTAAAATAATAGCATGGAAGGAAATTAATGCCTTAAACAACTGTTAGTGGGATCTGCAAGCTCTCATCTCCAGCTCTCAGATCTGATGCTGTTGCAGTTAGATGCCTACAGGAAGGCTTGGGATGGAACAGATGCAGAAAATAAACCTGGCTGTCAACCTTGGGATGGTTTCCTGGAGCTGGTAGGGGTTTTGTGGTGGGAGGAACATGCATTCTTGACAGTAAAGCTGTCTTGGTCTTGTTCCTTAGACATCACTCAATTTGGTGTAGAGTTAAATACAACTTACTTGATATCATTTTTGTCAATATACAGGATGCTCAGTCATAGCCTTTTAACCATAGAAGAACTATGGTTGATGTGCTGTGCTGAATCTGAGATTCCTTTGTGTCTGGAATCAGCCCCAACTAACATGGCTAGAGCCCATCTACAGGAGGACTGAGGGAAATGACTTGAAAAACAGTTCCAGCCTTGTGTTCAGCTTTGCCTGGTGTGGAAGAGCCCTTTAGGCAGGTGCTCTTTTTTTCTAACAGAAGCATTGCTGTGCTTCTGAGAGGCATTTCATAGCTTTCAACTGCAAAGTTTAGAATAAAACCACTCTTTCAGATGAAATCTAGCGTTCGTGACCAATTTAGCCTATATGGATTTTGCTTTGTTGCACTGCTCCCAGTTACAGCTCTTATATTCTGCTTTGGCAGTGTAGGTGAGAGACTTACTTTAACATTTCTAATTGCTTTTGTGAGCCGGTTCTTCTGTTCATGCTTTGTATCACTGAAGTATTACAAGGTTGGGCACAGTTTATGCTATGGCAACGTATGAGAGCCCGTAAAAACCCCAGTAGTATGTATCTGAAGAGGATCAATACTTTCTGCATGTGAAGAAATCTAGTTTTGGAGGATGATGTATGCTGTAGAAAACATGCATGGCTTTCTAGAGCCCTATTTTGAGTTTTGTGTCATTTGAATGGCATTTGCTAGTAGTAAATGGCATTTGCATTGAACAGAACTAATTTTAGAACTATAGGTCAGAACTTGAATTTGTTCCTCATTAGTCTCTCAAGTAAATGAGGTCTTAAATTTGATAATAAATAGCACTTATTCTCTTTTCTTTCCTTTCTGCCAGGTACTGTACAAGCCAAAAGAACATTCTTATTATTAGTTATGCAGCCTGTTCTCTTTATAAGCTGGGCTCCATTTTTAGTGCTTCAGTCATATTTCCAGCAGTAGATCTTTCTCCTTTCTTACTCACTTTTTCTTTTGTTCCTGATCTTTTGTTTCTTTTGTTAGCTATAGAAATGCAGTTGCGCAAATCAGCTGGGTTGTCACAGGGAAACTTCACAGCATGAATGTGATGAAAAATAACCATATTTGTTTTTTTTTCTTATTGAGATACTGTAGGGAAAAGAGCAGAGAAATGGCTTCCTTACCAACCTGTGGATTAGTGTGTGAGTGGGGCAAAGATCAATGTGCAGTCTTGCTTCTCTTGCTCCCTTGCTACTGGATTTGAAAGCTGAGCAAAGGAAAAGCAGACAGTGATCTGTCATATAGGAGCATCCCTTGGAATCAGCAAGCAGTCCAAGCCAGGTTGTGTTTTTCTTAGTGTAACTGATCGTGAAGCAGTGTATCTCCTGCTGAAAGGGAAGCACGTGGTGAGTACTCCTTTGCCATCTGTCCCACGTTGCTCATGTCTGTTCCATTAAGAATGGTGCTTTCGTTGTCCCTCAGAGGACAGAGCAGGACAAGCAGCAGCTGCCTTGCTGGCAGCGTGTGCTAATGCCCTAAGGAGATCGGCTCAGGAGGGGCCTGCCCACGAGCTGCAGAAGGGGAGTGCTGCAGGCAGCGTGCAGAGGAGAAATGCACAAATCCCTCTTACAGAAGTTGCTGCTTTCACCAGTTCAGCTTCTGCAGCTGCCTCTGTCTGCGGGCTGCTCTGTGTACTTCATTGATCGCCTGGATACAGGCGTTTTTATGGGATTGATGATAATCAGCCTATTTAGAGTTCTTTCCACTTCAGTGAAATGGATGTAAGAGCATGGCAGGAGTTCAATCCTGTGCATCGTTAAGGGAAAAGAAACCCTTCCCTGGGCTTAGTGGCAGTGAGGGGTGGCTGTTGCTTGGAATGATGCGATACCATGGCAGAATTTGAAAGGTCAAACAGCTCGTGTCTTACGTGGGGCAGATGATCAGTACTCTTGGCAGCATACTTGCTTAAAATCTGCACATACTACACTTGATCTTAGCCAAAAGGCCGAGAAGCAAGTTGGTTGTGGATGCCCTGTCCCTAGAAGTGTTTCAAGGCCAGGTTGGACGGGGCCCTGGGCAGCCTGATCTGCTATTAGATATGGAGGTTGGTGGCCCTGCCTGTGGCAGGGGTTGGAACTTCATGATCCTTGAGGTCCCTTCCTATACAAACCCAAATGATTTTGCAGGGCTAACAAAAGCTGCGGAAGGAGGAAAAGATGCTAAATGACTGGTATATATTTCAGTTTCTTCATAGAATGCACAGCTAGGACATAAGCTGTATGATTGCTTTTTTTTTTTTTTTTTTAAAGTATGAGTGCTGTGAAACTCAAGCACTGAACTGTGGGCAGCATTCACTAAATGAGCATACGAATCCTCAAGTAGTTAAAGATTTGATCCCCTTGTCTTCATACAGATGAGATGTGACCTTGCTTGGTGCCTGAGCACCACCAAAACATGAACAACTAAAAGGATGTTGTATAATAAGGGAGCAGAAATAGATGCTTTTGTGTCAGAGCTGTAATGATATTCCATTACGCTTAATCTGGGTCCTTGATCTCCACAGGTGTTAAACTTGAGCCTGGCAAGCAAACCAAGGGTAATTCCATATCGATCACTTAAAATTAATTAACTTCTTTGTGTTTTTAGTGGGAAAATCTCTTGTCAGAGGTAGGCCACATCATGATGAATAAGTTCTGTTTCAGAATGGCCATGGGAGAGGCGGACTTGAAAGCATCATCTCTGTGCTCTTAGTGTGTGCACTGCATCCTTTGCAGTGGACATCCAGACAGCTGGGCTTTCTTCCCGACAGTTAGAAGTGGCACCTCCCAAGTAAGCCTTGGACGTAATACACCTGCAAAGCAAACATCCCTGTGATAAGCTCAGAAGGATTCTGTATCTGGTAGGGGAAAGTCATCCAGGGAGATGCAGTGTGGGTTGGATTCAGTGCTTGTGTCTTACCCAGTGCTTTGTCTGTGACTCTGGCTTCTGCCTGGAAGTGGGACAGCAGCGCCGCGTGCTGCCGGGCTGGCTGCCAGATGCCCTGGGAAGAAACTGCTGCATGATAAACGGAAAGGGATGCAGCCCAAAGTCATTTCCTGCAGATCGATATGTGTGAACGTCCCCCACCGAAACCGCTGTGCCTCTCAGCTGCTGTTTGGAAATGTCACAGAGGGGAGCATCCTTCCCTTCCACCTGTTCTGGTGTGTCGTATCTCCTTGTGTCCAGGTAGCTGCCAGCTGTAGTGTCTCTGGTGTAGTGTGGCATATGGCAGTGATCTGATAGATCCTCTTTAAGCCACGTGAGAATCTCTGAGCGTTTTGCTTGCAGCACAGTGGTTATAATAGCAGGTTTGTCAGAACCTTGACTCTTCACCGTGCTTCTAGCACGTAGCTGGATTTATAACAGCACTTCTCCTATTTGAAGAGAATCAGTTTTGCTGTTCCCAACCTTGCTACAAGCGCTGAACTGGATTTGCACGTACTTGGATGGCTTTTCCAGTCTGGGTGCTACAGACTTGCAGTGACTTTGCTGACTGTGGCTTTTGTCAGAGAGCTGTTAGCATGACAGGGGAGTGTCCTCCGAACACTCAAGGTTGCTTGCAGACAACCTTCACTGTCAGAAATTCAAAGACCCTGTTGAGTTAATAATAATTCTGCAACCTTTTCTTCTGTACAAATGGAGCAGTGATCTTTATGACATTGCTAACCGCTTGTGAAGTGACCACTGATTGTGTGATGGTGTAAAATCATGCAGCTCTGCCGTTCGGTATTATAGGAAGCCCTAAATCTGCTGTTAAAAAGTGGATAAGCTGAACACATTGGCCAAATACTCAGTGTGTCCAGCTTCTGTGTTCACATGTTTCAATGTGCTGTCCAGAGAAAAACTGCATTCCTTTCCAGGCGTACTTCTTTCTGCTCCTTTGCTAGGAGCTATATGAAGCACAGGCTGTATGATTTGGAACACTACATCTCCTAGATAGACTGAGGCTTGATGACCTCAACACTTTTTTTTTTTTTAAACCTTTTTTGGCACCTTTATCTCTGAGTATAAATAGCTCACAAGCCTGTTCCTCAGCATTGGCTAGGCAGAAAGGAGTGTTAAATGCTTTTGCGAGGTGAAAATAGGCTTTCTCAGTTACTTGTGATGGAGCATGTCCAAGCTGCATGATATATTTATCCACTTCCATTCCCTAACAAATGTTACGCCACGGATTCAAGCAGCATGTGCAGATTTTGCATAACTGTATTTAAAATGCTTTCCTAACAGAGGGTTTGTGGTGGGCTTACAGACAAGCAAGTCTCTCCATAATTCAGTTATATATAACTACTGGAAGCAGCTCTTTCTGAAACTTACACGTACAGTTTTTAAACAATGTTCTGATTGCACTATTTCCTGGATTTCCTGAAGAATCACTTAAAATGGTCACTTGCTTTGATGATGTTTGCTGTGAGCAGCTGGACGAGTTTACCATTCATGACCTTGAGTCTCAATTGATTTTTTTACTCTTAATAAATGGGCTTGGCATGTGTAGATCTTCATCAGCACCCTGTTTTATAGGAGATAGGGGATACATGAGGTCAATAACCTCGTGTTACTGCCAGGGAGGAGCAGGTGGGCAGAACCTGATGTGGATTTCAGCAGAAGCAAGCTAACTGATCTAAGAGAATAAACAGAAGTGTATCACTTTGTGTTGTCTTTTGTTGTATCACCTTAAAGCCTGCTCTAGTTCTACTAACAAGCTGTTTTGTGGTCGTTATTAATATTTTAATATTTTTCAGTGACTGCAGGCAAAATCATGTGCTCAGCTGTGTCCCTAAAGCCAGGTGTTCTATATGTCTGTGGCTATACATAAGCAGCAGCTGCATTAAAAAGCCAAGGGAGCACAAGGAGCCATCAGAACTCACAATGAAGTTTGTGTTGGAGTGATGACCGTGCCCGAGGTCCATTTGTAAGAGCACTGAGGCCACTATCTCTGCAAGAAGGGCTGGCAGCCAGGCTGGAACTGGAGCTGGCATCTGGTAACTGAGCCAGGACAGCAAATCACAAATCCTGGAATGCTGGGCTGAGAGGCAGGAGGCAAAATGCTGCACGAGGCTCTGCCTCTACAGAAACATTTAATGCAGTTTTCCACTTCTCCTTGGAGCTCTAAGATGCTCCCACTTAAAGCAGCATAACTGTCACCAAAGTGCTCTGCTGTCATATTTATTCCTGCTCTTTCGCTTAAAAAACAAGCTTGGCAGGCAGCTGTGGCAGCCTGCAAAAAATGTTATGAACGCTTTAAACCTCTTAATGTTCTGTTTTATTCCTGCTGCAGTGAAGTTCTGAGTGCCGGAACCTTTTGAATACCTGATACCTTTTGAGTGGCTGGTATTTAAAAAAAAAATAACATATAGGTTTTGTTGGAGGTCTTCAGAAAGCATTCGTGAAGCTGAGGATGGAGACACCAAGCATAGACTGTAAGCAGAATGAAGCTAGGGATTATATTTCTGTGGGAGGAAAATGTGGAAACATAGTACAGACTTGAAGCATCCCCATCCTCTTGCTACCTTTGGTTTGCTTCAGCTTTTTTTTCCCCTTCTTTATTCTTTGCATAGGTGATTGAAAGGCATTTGGACGGGGTGATAATTTAAGGAAGGCTGAATTACCAGGTACACAGAGGAATATGCCTTCTACAGTGGTCATGTATCCTCTCTGTTATCCCTGGTCATCTTAAAAAGTGCTAATATCTTCATCCACATCCTCCATGACAGAATTTTCAGGCAATGGAACACTTAGACTGCAAATCTGGGGACCCAGCTTTGTGTGACTGAAGTACTGCCTCTTTGGTAACTCAGAACATTTGCTTTGTTTGATTGTTACTCCCTCTTGTGGGTTTCAGGGCAGCCTGAACAAGCTAGAAGTTCACTCTTGGCCTTTCCATATGGAGCAATTCATCACCACTACACCTCTGACCTGCTAGATGGGATGCTGACCTTCAGACCTGCCTCACTGCATACATCTGAGAATTAGAGCGTTCTTTTATTTCAAGAAGATTAAATCTGGATGGTGCCTTAAAAAAAACCAAAAGCATTTTCTTCCTACTTGTGTTCAGAAACTTGCAATTCTGTGCCATTAGTGTGTAGCACAACTTGTTTTCTACTAAAAGTAGATAGAGTATGTGTCATAGCATTTCTCTTGCAGACTTGGCAAGTACCTGATACAGTGACTGTATTATGATCTCTCATATCTCCTCTCCTGCAGTCAGCACTTCTGAGTTGCAGTTTGTGGGCTGTTGCTCTTGTCTGCAAAGAGCTGCTATGCTATGCAAGTTGCTTCTGACAACTAAATTCCAAAAAAGAGCTGTGTTTGCTTCCAGCCTGCTCTCCGGTGTACCCAATAAATACAAATGACTTAGCTGTGCAAAAGATTAAGCTCTTACTGGGGTTTCTCATTCATTCTGCTGGCATAACATTTGTGTAATGTGTTGTGTGAAGATTTCAAAATATTACCTTTTGCATTTATTTTCCTCCAGAGGGACACACAATCTCTTTTCTCTGGGCAAGAAACTGAAGCACAGTGAAATTCTGTATTAATTGATGACAGAGACTGGTGCAACCTACTGATTAGTTTTTGGCATGAAGATTCAAGAACTTCCCACTGATACAAATAGTTCTGACCTATTGCAAAATGTAAAGGTCTCATGCTGAGTGATTCTCAAGCAGTTCACATGACCTAACTCCAATCTTGGGCCATTTAAAGACAACATTACAATATGCCTTGGCTTTGGAAGCTGTTCAGTCTCTTGGTGTGGCTATGCAATGCACTGAGTAAAAACCTTTTCAGAAAACACTTTTTCTGCACCAGATCTGACCTCTGGTCTGACTATCTGACTCTTCATCACACTGGAAATTCACAAGTGTAATGCATTTACTGGGGAGCTGTGCTTACCATAGTGTCGTTCTGCTTTCCAGCTGACCAGAATGATGATGTTTTTACAGATGAACAAGTCTACACCCAACTCAGCCTGGTTGAGCCATTGCATTTAACTGAGGAAGGAAAAAAATAAACAAAATCTGTATTTGGTGGTTCTTTATGACCCGTTGTTTGATGCTATTACAAAAAATAATTCGTTTAAATTTTTAGGAAAAACTTACTGGACTGAAAAAACTTCTGTTTGCGTTGAAGCTCTTTTTTTCCTTTGCTGCAGGAGTAGCACTCTGTAAGTGGCTGGAGCAGTGGCTGCCCTTGTTTTGCTCATTTCAGAATCTGAAATAAAACAGACACCTTGTAAACAGGAAAGAGGGGCAGCAAGTTCCTTTCATTCCAGGGCTAATCCCTAAAAATTAATGGAAGAGCTGTTTGTGTAGAGAAACAGGACTGTGGCTGTTAAATCTTGGGTGTTACAGGCTTTGGCTCTTGTCCCCTGTACTTTTTTTCTCACTGTCCTGACCCTTTATTTTCACAAGCATCTTAATTCCTATCCTTAGAGTCACAGAATGGCCTGGGTTGCAAAGGACCACAATGTTCATCTAGTTCCAACCCCCTGCTATGTGCAGGGTCACCAAGCAGCAGACCAGGCTGCCCAGAGCCACATCCAGCCTTGAATCCTGCAGGGATGGGGCATCCACAACCTCCTTGGGCAACCTGTTCCTTCTTGTGCTCTTCTTTGATATTCATCATCTGTTTTGTCTATATAATGTTTTCTATGTATCCCACCATGTATTCTGCTTAGTCTGCAGTATTTTCAGCCTATTCTTCAAAACAGCATTAGTAACTGTTAATTATTTTTTTCCTCGATTAATAGCTTATGGGTGCTGCTTTAAGCTGACATTTGCATCAACATGTGAACATGCTAAAATTGCAGGGCTGTGTTCCAGACTTACTCAGATGAAATTTGGGATGCTGTGGGTACCACGTTTTGGTCTCCACAGACTATATTGCTTGCAGCAATCTCTGAATATCAGTTCTTATTTATATTTCAAATGCTTTTACTGGTCAGGAACAAAAGCTCTGTTTATGTTCATGTTCAAAAAGATGCTGGCATTCACCCAGCCCTGGAGCCCTCCCTGACCTGTGTTTATTCTACAAAGAAACCGCTGAAATAGTGCTGTTTATTGCAGGCTCCAAATTTGGTTATTGTGCTTGCTTCTTCCATGAGCAGCATGGTCAAGACAAATGTGTTTGCTCTTTGCTGATGTGTACCAACGGCTGAATTCAATTTGCATGCATGCTTCCTTACTGAAGCTCTGCTGAGCCCTGGGTGCTTGCAGACCAGCCCTACTGGGAAATACGCTGTTTGCAGCTTGGCTTTTGCAGGAAAGAAGCAGCAGAGCAGTACCAAGGGTCTGAAATAGAGTTCCACTCATTTTCTATGTGTAGTAATGTAGTAAGATGTCAAGCTGGAGGGAATTCAGAGCTGTTACAAGTGGAAGGGACCGCTGAACACAACTTCCTGCAAGTGAGTGTTTCAGGAGACAGCACTGGGGACCTTATTATATTCTTTTTGTGAAACTGCAGCATTTGCTCTTACTGTCGGTTGTTTTCTTGAATTTTTCCTACTGGATGTCATTTTAGACTCAACAATTGTGATTTGCTTATCTGACTGAATGATCCAGCTGTTTCCAAGGACAGTGTTGACTCCCTTGAAACTACTTTACATGAATAACAGTCTTGAGCTCAAGTATGTGAATAGTCTTGTATAGGCTGTATAAAACTCATGGCTTTATTCCTTGAGATAACAGCTGTAGAGTGGCATCCAAATGCTTCCCTGATGGGAGCAGTCACTCACTGACCAGAGCTGATCAGGGATGCTAACTGAAGATGTGACTGAAATGCTAATACTGTGTTGGTCCTCTGCCAGATAGGTACACCACCTACAGAAAAGTGGTCAGGGTTGGAAGCCACAACACACTCCTGCAGAGCTGCCCACAGCCTCTGTGCAGGGATTGTTTTTGCCTCCCTGCTGTGTTGTATCTGAGTACAAAAATGGGATGAGGCATTTATTGCTAAACAGCCATGAAAGTGGTATGCCTTCTCTATACACAAACCAACCAGTTTAGGATTGCTTTCTGATTGTAACCGACCATCTTCCCATTCTTCAGGCTCTTTTGTTACAATACCTACACAGAAGCGTTGGTTTTTTTAAAATTATTTTTAATGGGAAAGCCTGCAGAACTGATCAGTTGTCACGCTCATTTTTCTTCTGAAGCCACTTTGCAGCGTTTTCACGTGGAGGGTTTGTTTAGATTGAAGGAGGTGCTTTCAGCACTTTCCCTCCTCCCACTAGTCCAGAATGCCTTAAAGCAGAGCCCTGCTTATAGCTGAACCAGCTGCAGTGAGCCAGTGACCTGGGACACACGGCAGGCCCAGCATTGTGCCAGAGACCAGTCCAGCTGCCAGCCCCTGTGGAACTGCTCTGCGAGCTCGTTGTTGTTAGCGTGCATGAGCTACACGAACAGGTAGGAGAGAAAAGAGACTATCAGCTTTCTGAGTAATGCATGAGTTTTACAGCATCACTACTTGTTTTCATCCCCCGGGGGGGTTTAAAAAAGCAAAAGGTTTGCTAAGGGAATAAATGCCTCTCAGACACTGCTAGGGTCTATGGCAGTTGTTGCGCGGTACCCCCCTTTTACAGGTGTGGTGAGATCGATTCCTTGTGGTAGGATGTGCTTTGGCAGGCCATGCAATCTTATGATGGAGTTCAGTTATTGTTTAGACTGTATTTTTAGCAGCAGCCCTTTGTGACTGCATGGCAATGCAATTTATGAAGTAAGACACAACTCCTTAATTGTCTCTTATGTTGTAGAGCTGTACGCAGTGTTCACTGCAGCACTCTGCAAAGTAAACATTTCCTTCATTTATGGGGAAAGGGTTCTTGTCAACAAGACTTCCCAGCTTCTGGTCACATGCTTGAATTATCTCTGAGATGGCTTTTCTGGCAAACGCATAAGCAAATGTTTCTCAAGTTGATGCTGTTCATATGTAAATTCCTCATTAGCGTGGGTTTCTTCCCCTCCTTCTCTTCTTGGTCTTTGGCTTAAAATGTTAAGCATGAAGAGCAAGAATGCTGACCCGTTAAACAGAGATAACTCGTGCTTGCACCATCAACATGCCAAAGGGGAATGTCTGCCTGATCGTTCTCCTGGCACTTGGAAGTTAACAGAGAAAAACAGATTTCTGGAATTCTGAGGAACAAAATAAGAACTCACTCTTGGGACACTCTTACAAGAAGAGCTTGCCATGAGAAAACATAATTTAACCTCCCAACGATCCTTGGTCTTGCAGGATCGCAGGATCATGTGGTGTGAGTTAGTAATTCAGGAAAAGATGCTTAGGTTGCAGCTGGGCATCGTGAGAGGCACAGCAGCAACTCCTCTTGGTCAGTTTGTCTCTGTAGTTATCCTTCAGTGTTAGAAAATTGGACACTTCCCCAAGTCAGTTGTTTTGCTAAGATGTTTGACAACGTGAGTCTTCCATGTTTGCAAAGGTACTTAAGGTAAAGAAGTGATCGTTGTACATCTGAGTTGACATGCTGTTTTATTTCTCTGTAGTGAATATGAAGGTCGAATACTTGAGGTGAAACCATGATCATATTTAGTTGTAAGCAGTTTCCTTCCTCCTCCTCACCGTGTCGCCATCTAGCCTCAATCAAAAGTCATCTGTTGATACTGGCAGTACACTTTGGTAATGAAAACTGGACATTGTTTTCCTAAGAAGCATTTAGTTGTGTACACTTGAGTTCATTGCCTTGGTGACGGTTTACAAGGAGGTTTTGTTAACTCTGCCAGCTGAGCTGTGAGGGAGCCAGGATGCCCACAGCAGGCAGTCACGATGAAGTGAGTTGCATACGTAGTCTCTTCTGTCTTCTGACTTCAGTAGGGTGTTACTCCATAGGTTTTTATAGGCATTCTTGAAATTAGAACAAGATTATGAACTGAAGGAGGAAAAAAAAAAGCCCTTAAGTAACTACATTTTTCTTCTGTCATGGTGTGCTTGCCAGCTTTTTCATCTGTAACTTGCAGTTTGTATTTTCCCTTCTCACTGTTGGGAATGCCAGTAATAAATACAATGCTAGCATTCTAAAATACACTACTTGAAGATAAAGGGAATAAACATTAGAATTTTTTTTTAATTTTTAAAGATAGAAATGCAGTCAGCTGAGTTGCAGATGGAGGTGATGGGCAGCATTGCAGTGTGGCTGTTAAGAACTAATATTGGGGTGGTCCAAACTGGAGCCATAGGGCTGCATGTTTTCTCAGTGCTTCTATTTGTCTGCCAAGATTTTGGCCTTTTTTTTCCAACTTGAAGCTCTGCTTCTGTGCATCTCTAGTAACTAACTCTGGTGTAACATGTCCTGAAGACATCAGTTGGGTGTGACCTGTGTTGGAGGGCTCCCCTGGGTTTCACAGCAGTTGTTCTCTGTCAGCTTAGTGGTGCTGAATGGCTTTGGCGAGCAATCAAGTAAGATGCAGCATTGGCTGCCTAACTTGTATCTCAGCTGATGTAGTTACAGCATCATGTGTGCTTGCTTTTCATTTCAGTGCCTGGAGAACCCCACAGAGCACCAGAGGAAAGAGAGGTGAGGAGAGCATGTTTGTAGCAGTTCCCCTTCCTGGGAAATCCAGCAGCACCAGCTTGCAAATCTAGGCAGAACGTGCCTTGCTCCATGTAGAATCAAGTCAGATACGTCCAAGTGCACATCTTGAATGCTGTCAGCTGTATATTGCTGAGGAAAAAAAAAGGAAATTCACAAGTATTAAAAAGACCTCCTAATCCTGGAAGTCTGCGGCACGCTGTGTGTTTTGACTTACCCTGAGGTGTGAAGTGCTTTCTTAAGTAAACCAAGTGACAACAAACATCTTGGGTTCTACATTGGTTTTGGAAGTAATTGAAAAAAGGTGTGTGTGGGGGAAATTCTCAGTGATGTGATAATGTAATGGAGGAGCAATGTGCCTGTCTCACCTGTCCAGGAGCAATAGGATATGGCTGAGTCCTGCAACCGCCAGCACAAGCAGCCAGCTGGTTACCTTCTGAATGCAAAGTAGTGCCAGCGCTTCCAAATTAGCTAAGATATTGTCAGCAGCATGGAAAATACAGGAACAGGGTGCTCTGCCAGCATGAGAACTGGGCTCTTCGTGCGGGGCGGGCAGCTCATGGAAAAACTGAGCTCAGCTGCTGGGTGGAGACTGCACGAGGTCCCAGCCTTTGCTGGTGACCAGGAAAGTAAGAGGGTTTGGTTGCTGGTGACCAGGAAAAAAGAGAGCAGGGTTTGGTTGCTAAGGGAGGGCCCTGTTTTGCTTGTCTGCAGCCCCACACCGTGTGCCAGGAAGAGATGACTCGCAGCGCCTGCTATTGTTACTGCTGCAAAACCTCTTTGGGTAAAAGGAGCTGCCCAGGGTTTTCTTCGTGGCTTGGTGGTTTCTTCCCTTCCCTCACCTCTGCTTCTCAAGCAAAATCAGGAGGGCTGGATGTGGCTCTGGGCAGCCTGGTCTGGCGGTTGACAACCCTGCACACAGCAGGGGGGTTGAAACTCGATGATCACTGTGGTCCTTTGCAACCCAGGCCATTCTATGATCCTGTGCAGCTTACACCAGTGTCCCGAGCTCAGCTCTACCCAAGCCGATGCAGATAGAATTGCAACCAATTAGCGACAGTTGAGTGGTTTATTTCTGAGATGTGAAGGCTGATGGTGTGAATGTCCGTATGTAAGCATCTGCATGTAAGCATCTGTTCGTGTGCTTCCGGATGTTAATTCATTGCTCAGAGATGGAGCTCGGCTGTGCTGCCCAGAGGCCATAGGCTAAACGGGTGGTTGTGCTTGTTGCTGGTGTTTATTTCCCTCCAGCATATCAAGGAAGCTGTAAGCTCGGCAACCGTTCTCCCAATTGCTTTCTCTACATAAACTGCTTAAGGGAAGTACGCTATGTACATAAGCCTCTTCACCAAAAAGAAAAAAAAAAAAGAAAGCCAAACCAGCGTGAATAGCAATCAATAGAAACAGCAGCCAGCGTGCTGATAACCGCCAAGGAAGCACGAAGCTCGTGTAGCTGTGACATCGCTGCCGGCGGGTGCTGCTGACTCACAACGAGCACCGGCAGCCCGCGGGCACGGAGCAGCGCTCGGACTTCGGCTCCGGGAAGTGCCGGCAACGCGTTGTTCCCCGCGGGACGCCGTGCTGCTTTACCAGCAAGAACCTGCCGCTCTGCTCTGCGGAGCCGCGTGGGGCTTTTCGTTTCTTTCATGCGAAGATCCAACTGCAGCCATGCCGATGGAAGCGGACTGCCTGAGCCCAGAGGCTCAGAAACTGGTAGGGCGGTAGGAGAGGGTTGGGGGGTGCTGCGGCTCTTATGGTCCAAATCGCAGCCGGGCAGCACCTGTGCTCGTTTAACCCTTCGTGGGCTGCTCAGCCTTTAATCGGCTTTCACAATGCTTAATAAGCGGTGTCCCCTCTTGGGTGTGCTTGCCCTGAACGTGCCTGCCCCACTTTAAACCACAGTGGGTTTGGTTTTATTACCTCTTGCAGGACGATCTCTTTGCAGTCTGTGTTACAGCCCATGTCGCACAGCTGTGTGTGAAGCTTACCGTGTGCATTGAAGCTCTTGGCCACTTAGCGAGCTGCTGAGCAATGCTGTGCTCTTTAAGTTGCTTCTTACAGGTTTTCTGCTGCGCGTGCCTTTGACTGAATTCAAACGTAATAATCATAGATGCTTAGAGAAATTCTGCTGTTTTCTTGTGTGTGTGTTTGTAAGATTTGGAACAGTCTGTGAGAATTGTCTCATTTTGGACGTGCTGTGTAATTTACAGCACCTCTGCAGCAGTGGGTGCTAGTGGGGTGCCTATTGTTGGCACTGACTGGCACCCACAAGTAGCTAATTTTTCCCAATGCTTCGAGTTTTCTGAGCCCTTTTAAAAATTAAGTATAGAAATGTGAGTTATTTGCTTTTCAAATTGACATGGGAGCAGATACGCCAACTTAATTTCTTCTGTGCTTTGTAAGTGAAGTTTAAAAGCAGCTCTGTGTCTCCATGGAGCCATAATAGAGAAGTTACTGGGCTGCTGATGTGGGTTGCTGATTTTATGTCATTCTCTTGGTTCCTCCCTCATCATCATCACCCTGTGGAGCAGATGGAAGCTGTCAGATAATGTCCATAATGGTCCGCCCCGTGTCTGAAGGATGATGGTGGCTTGTGGTTATTAAAAAGGAATCCTTACCTTTATATTTAGAAGTCATTTGCATGTAAGAGAAAGGTGAAGAGCTGGGCAGGATGTGGGCTGACCAATCCCTGTGTGATTCATCGGCTGATCGTCACATGAGTAAGTGTTGCAAGGTGTGCTTAGGCTCCCAGCTCAGATGCAGAGAACATCAGGTGGATACACTGCTCTGACCTCCGAGCATCATCACCTACAGGCACCCTTGTTTCAATGCGAAGGAGCATGTGATTATTCACAGTGAGCCCAAGTGAAGGCAAGATGAAGAAAAACACTGCTATCACTTAGCAGAGGTTGAGCTGATAGGCACGTGTCTGCTCCCTTATGAGAATCTTGCAAATCAGGTGCTGCTTGTGCAAATAAACCTTACGCTCTTTAGGAGTACAGCAAACCTTGCCAGGTTTCTTTTGACTAGTGAAGCATGTGACTTATGTAGATGGAGTGAACACTTGTGTAACACTTGAAGAAAAAGCTTTTCCATGCAGGGTACTGGGCTGGAATGGCAGCACCGATGAGAAACTGTGCTCACAGCAAACAAATAGCTGGCTCTGTCTTAAGCATAAAGCAAGAAGCTTATGTTAGCCTGAGAATAGTTGTTATAGGAATATGTAATAGCTACTGTGTAGTTTGCAGGTGTATTTTTCTGGGTAATGAGATCAGAGAGCTTTCTGAGCTTGATTTTGTGCTTACAAACCAACTCCTGACTGTTAGTCTTCGAAGCGGATCGCTTTGAGTATGTTGGATTTAAGGAGTGCTTTGTATAGATTGCAAACTATTACATGTGTAGCTGTGTGGTAGGTCAACACAGTCATTTTCCAGTGCTCAGAAAAGCAGCATAATTTCCTGCCTTTGTTGGCTTGTTTCTTGGGGCTTCCAGTTTAACAATGACCCCTTGAACGTTTCAGAAAGAAAAAGCTCCAAGAATGCACACCTTCAGGATGTGTGTCATTAGCATCTATCTAACCAAGTCACACAAAGAATTCCCTCCTCAAGACAGTAATGAACAGACATCTTCTCCAGGCCGGGAAGCCCTCGTTTCGGTCCTCATTGCCTTTCAAGCATCAGTGCTGGATGCAGAGCAGTCCTCACTGGTTCCCTTCAGTGGCTGAAAAGGGTCAGGATGGCTTCAGCCATCACAGATTTCTAGTTCTCCCCACAGCCCGGTGCTGTGGGCTGGTTGACGTTGAAGTGCTGCTCACCCTACCCAGCTCTTACCCAATACCTGCCTTTTCTCATCGGTAGTGAATCAGGTTACTCAGTGTTAGCCTGCTCTGAGCTGAACGTACTGAACTCCTTAATGCACAACAAAGATCTGCACAGCACTGGATTTTTTCTTTGGAAACCAACCAGGGCTGAAGAGTGCAGAACAAGAGCAACAAAAGCAGGCAGCGTTTTGCAGTGCAGTGGGGTGTTTGCTTTGGGGCTCTGTGTCTATAAATCACCCCGGGCAATTGCAATAAAATGACAAAAATGCAGGATGTGTAGCTGGAGTGTTTGAGCAACTCCCTTGAATTAAGGCGATTATTCTTCAGCTGGTGTAGGTTTCCATGTTCTTCTGAGCACTGTGCTGTCTCTATTCTTGTTTTTCCCACAGGCTTTTACAGAAGCCCCTTAGGGTTTATTTTGGATGACATGCACAATGCAGCTGAAGCTGCCAGCGCTCCTTGTCAGATGCACAATAGTTCATAAAGGGAAGTTACAAAGGCTTTCTAATGAGTGCAATTAGGCTTTGTGTTTTTATTCGTGTGTGTTTGCCAGTGATCTGCCACTTCTGATTGAGGTATTGCTCATGGAGTCAGTAGTGAATTTTCGATGGGTTTAGGACTTGCTTCTTTCTATCTTAGTGATTTTCCATCTCGGATCCATTTAATAGCTATTTATTTTGGCAGCCTCGAGACTTCCATTTCAGCTCTTGCAGTCTGAGTTACAGAAGCCTGCATACATTCATGTGTGTAGTATGATGAGCACTGAGTCCTTTGCAGGATTTGGGCACCTGCCTCTGCCTTGGAGGTGACTTGAGTCTGGTGTTGGACAGGTGCTTGGGCTGGAGGAAGGCCAGATCCATTCAGACAGAGCCTGTTTTGGTGTAGACAGCATGGAGAAACGTGAAGTCAAAGCTGCCCCTTGCAGAAATCAGAGTATTTATAGCAGGACACTATTAATGCAAAAACAGAACCTAAGTGTGTGGTTTGATAAACGTAGACAAGTTGAGTCACACTCCTGCTTTTGAGGAAGAGGTCCATAAGAAATGTGACACTGTTATATGTTTCTCTGAAGTCAGTTTGGCTCATGTTAGGATCCTTTGCATGTCTGTGGCACGTGTCGTGTTGTTGGGATGGCTGCCACTGTCAGCAGGTGTGCTGTGCTTTCGCACAGGAGAATCTGTGATGGCTTCTGTTGGTCTTCATGCTTAGTGCAGGCTTTGTTCCATGCTCGGCTTGCTTCGAGTTGGAATTCTGTAAAACTGTTCTCATTGAGTGTGAGGCGTGGATTAGGACCCACCCAGTTTGATTTATTTACACTGATCTCATGCGTGTTACCTGTTTTGTCACCTGGCTACTTAGGGGATATCAGAAATGTTCATTCTGCTTCCATCATTTTATCAATTAAAGTGTGCCCAAATGGAATCCCACAGGGCAGCTGGACAAAGTAGAGCAGCGTGGTCTGAGTCGGATGCTGACCATGTTCAGAGGAGGAGGTTGGAACCTGAATGCCTCTGTACTGTGTTGATGTGATAGCAGGGAGTTGTGATATTGTCCTAGGGAGTGTTCTGGATGGAATAAGTTTCTGTTGACTTCTTGCAAATGTATCAGTAGGGTATGTGCTAATGGCAGGGTTTGATAAGCTTAAAAAAAGAAGTTCAAAAGCTATTTAAAAGGATTCAGAATATTTTGTTCTCTTGCTTGTCATGACAGATACTAACTGCTGAAGAACCATGTGGCCCTGGAAAGACAAAGTTCATAAAAAACATATGCTAGTTCCAGGATATAAGCCAAGCCAAAGATACTGAAGGAAAATGTATTTTTACTCTTGCGTGTCTTTAGGGTTCGAAAATTGGCTTTGTATGAGCAGGCAAGGACTTCAAAGCTAAAATACAATAAATTAGAGACTACCCATGGATTGGCACTTGAGACCAAAATGTATCATATATATGTATATGTAACGTCATCTAATGGGATGTTCCACAAAGAAGGAATTCATTTATTGCAGTCAGTATCCAGGGAACAGGCAAGCCTTGTTCCCGGGGAGGACGTAGAATAACTTACAAAGCATATTTTTCCCCTTGCATCTTAAAAGTTTCTTCATTTTCCAAGTTGTTTCATTTCATTGTGTGCTGGAGAGAGAATGTATGCTTCTACAATACAGCTAGCAAGCGTGTGAATCCCTTTGCCCTCGTAATATCGCTCAGAATCACAGAATTGAATGGGCTGGAAGGGACTTCCAGAGATCATCGAGTCCAACCCCCACACAGTAAGGCTCTGGAGGCAGAGAGGAGCTGATTGTGCTCCCAGGATGGTGAGAGCACACAGTCCCTCCAGCTCCCTGCCCAGCTCTCCTACCTTATGCAGGGGGAACGGCTCGCTGTCCCACTGCACAGAGCCTGAGCTGACTTTGCACATGAGGTTTCCTGTTTTTGCCTGGTATTAAAAGCAGATAATTAAAACTGTTACTTTGTAGCATGTTCTGGCACTTCCAAACCCGATGAAATGAGGAAGCTTAATAGATCTCATGGGAGGCCCGTGCTTGGCAGGCATCCACTCCGGAGAGGTTTGGATTTGAATGCCGCCGTCTGGATGCTCTAGTTGAACTGATGTATTTTTCTCAGGTTCCCTGTTTCCTTGCCTGGATCGTTCCAGCCTTGGCTGAGTGTAGTTGTGCTGAGCTGCTGCGCCTGCGTGTGCACAGTATCAACTCTTGGGGAAGATGGCACGTAACGTGTTTGCTGTTTGTCTAATTAATTCATCAATAAAAAAATAATGTGCACCGCAGGGAAGGGAAAAAAAAAAAACACAAAAAAACAAGCCAGACCTGCCTTTCTGAAATAGGTAAATAAACCTGACTGTTTTCTCCATTGCAGCACTTCCTCTCTATCTGCACAAATAGTAATTACAGAGACACAGGGCGCATCTCAAGACAGCTGCTCACTGGGGTTGGTGCCTACGCTCGGCTGTATTACCTGCTGGTGAAGCATAACGAGTTATGGAAGGCAGGGCCATTGCTAGCAGTAGGGAATTAACTCCTACAGGTGTGTTTACAGCCTTACAGAGCTTAGCCTCCGTATTTGGCACCCTGAGCGCGCGTGCCTCACGTTGAACCGTGTGCCTTTGGTCTCATTGCTGTGTTCCCATCCGCAGGCTGAAGCGAGGCTGGCGGCAAAGCGAGCAGCACGGGCAGAGGCACGGGAGATCCGGATGAAGGAACTCGAGCGGCAGCAGAAAGAGGTACGTCTGTGGGGTGGGGGGACAGGTGGCCCATCTGCTTTCTTATAGGTGATCTCGGGTCCTGGAGCAAAGGGTTAACCTGTGCTTTGCTGAAGCCTTTGTCTGTGCAGAGCTTGTGCTGCTCCGTTTGTGGATCACGGAAATGAAAATGACCGAAATTTGGGATTGTGACAACTACTTTGTTTCAGTGAAGCTGGTTTAATTATTCACAGAGAACGCTGGTGGTTAATTTGTAATTATTGTTTAATATTAAACTTGGAGATCCATGTTTGTATGTGTGCTGGAAATGGATTCCTGGCACTTTGTTAGAAATAGTGAGGAAGACTCTTGGCCCTCCTATAGCTCTCTGCTTGCAAACTGAGGTGAACATCGTGATTGCCCTGTTTAGAAAAATGATGGTCTGCTGTGAGCAGGAGGAAAACTTGGTAACCAAAGCAAGGGGACTGTATTTGGTAAAACACAGCCCTCTGCAGAGTCTTGGGAAGAAGTCATTTTTATGCAGTCAGTATGTGCAGAATCATGGGCCTCCGTTGTAAGAATCATCACAAATGACTGTGAAGACCCAAGCAGTTTGTTCTGCTTCTGTTGTCCTTGGCGTGCCAGAGCTGTACTCAGTGTTGTTAACTCTACTTCAGGAAACAGTAGTGGTTTATTTTGAAGCTGTTCAAGTCAAAGCAATCAGGATGGGGCTACAAGCAGAGATTCACACAGGCAGACCAGTGATGAGAACTAGCAGGGTTTAAAAATTTCATTAAATGCACACCAAGGAATGCAACAACAGAAGAGATGTAGCAAGGTCAACGACAATCAATATTTATTACTCAAATGAAGTAAGTTTTGATGGCAAAGGAGGATATAAAGAGTTTGGGAGGTATATGTGGGAAGATTAAAGGTAGATGTGTGCTTTGGGGTGCAGGGAAGGATTTGGTTTAGCTTTAAAATGGCGAATCAGGTTGCAGTAGCAGACCAGCATTGGTGCAGACTGTAGTAACCACCCTGGAGCAGAAGCAGGTGGGCAATTTGCCCATACTGAGCATTGTGCCAAAGTGCCTCATCTAGCTGAGGCATGTTTGGATGTTTCTTAACACCCCTCAGCTGCAGTGAGGTTTAGATATACCTGCAGACACACCAGAAGCCAGAGCTGCTGAGGAGCATTGCTGCAAGCATGGTGCTTGTGGAAGAGAGGAACCTGTTAGTGCGCCAGCTGCTGCTTTCCGAAGGATGTTTCTTGTAACCTGGATCACATTCAGAAGGCCCAGACTGTGGATAAGCGCTGGTACCATCAAGCATCGTGGTGTGCCTGTAGCCCAAGTGCTGGGATTGACTCAGCAGCCTTTGGAAGCTCCGTGGTAAACAAGCACAAGGTGTTTTGTTTGGGCAGCAAACTAAATACGGGTGTCGTGGCAGCTGACAGTGGTGTTACCATCTAATTTGCAGATAATACTAATGAGACTTGATGACCCCTTGAAGATTAAAAGCTGATGCTGCAAAGAGCATCCTTGTAAATTGAGATGTTGGTATGAAAGCTAAAGCTTGAAAAAATTCTGTGCGTGCTCCTGCAGATAACTGATCTGAAACTTGGTGGAAATTGCTTTATGTGGATGGAATTTGAATGGTACAGCATGTCATTCTGAAGTATGAAATTCAGTGCAAGCTCACTCAGATATTCCTTACAATCTGTTTTGTAATTCACTGGCATAGATCTCAAAACATGACTACACAATTGTTTAATATTTCGCAAGCTTTGGATATTCCCTGAATTTTTCACATAGCTTCATCTCAACCCCCAGATAGAAGGTAGAGCAAACGAGGATGTCTGCACGAAGCTGTTTGTTGCCACAGATCTATCACAAATAATGAGAGCACAGATAAAGAAGATTCCAAGTAGGAAGCAGCACAAGAGATTTGGCACTTTCCCCTTCGTCTTGGGAGAGAACAGACTGTGATACTGGTGTCTGTACAGCTTGTTGTCTGCCATCTTCCCCGTCCTTCTCAAACTTTTCAGGGCAATAAATAGCACATTCACACATGTCAAAGAAGAAGAACTTAAAGCACTCGCTCTACTGCTTCAGGAGGTTTTTAGTGCCAGTTATGGGAGTTAAAAAGCAGTAAGTACATTTATTGCATATGTGTGTATTTCATGCTTAAAGCAGCGTACTTGCTCTGACAGGCTTCTTGTGGAGCATGGATCTCTCAGGAATATAGGCATATATTGTTAGTCTAGGTTACAAGTTACCAGATGTTACTGTTACAAGCTATAAACAAAACAGTATAGCTGCCACTGGCGCTGCAGTAGGGTGTTGTAATGATTGGATGTGGACAGGAAACTGGCTTCCCTCGTGCTCACCATCTAATATTAATGATGTTTCTTAGTCTGTCCCTCATTTTTCTAGCCTTAAAATAATGGGATAACTTCTGCATCATGAGTGTAAGTATATTATTTAAGTTAATGTTTGCATTTCTGGCAAGAACAACACACCAGGTATCTGTTGTTCTTGTTCCCATAAATGTTTCTATATGTAGGAGCAACCATTTTATTAGGATGCTATTAAAAGGCCACGTTCTGTAGGCTAGCTTATATGTGAAGAATGCACCAAAGATTAGTCACAACTGCATAATAAAGCTCATCAGTAAATGGTGGGGATACGTGACACCATGCCCAGCTCCTCGTTTGGTAGGATTTAATGCAGCACACAGAACTGGCAGCAGAAGCTCCAGCATAGTTGGTTCTTCTGGAAATTAAAATTGTATTTATCAGGCAGCTTGGTTTTGCATAGTGGTAAGCGTGCTTGCTTGCAGGTATGGGTTGAGCCCCTGTTTAATGTCTATGCAGAAGGGTAGATTTAGTAAATTCAGGTTGAAATACAAGGGCACAGAGGGGCTTTTGAGAGAAAACTCCCTGCATTGCATTGTGAGATGTGGCAAAGCTCCAGGGAAGGGCTGCTGCAGGTCTCTGTGGTGGGGCAGGAATCCAGGTGTGTTTGGAGAGGTGGTTTTGTTTGATCATCTGATACCATCTTGGGACAGGCAGCAAGAAGGGCAGGCGTGCCAGGGTGCTCTCAGACAAAGGGAGCTGGGGGAGAGCATGCCTCCAACTTTCATAGAGATGTGAGCTGGGTAAATGAGGAGCCTGCTCTGAAAGAACACGAGCACCGGAGCTGTGATCTGATACGTACTGATCTGTGAAGATAGAGCTGGTGGTCAGTCTCACATCACATGCATTTGGCAGAGAAAGGGTTCCTCATCGTGAGGCTCTCGTAAAGGCACGGATCTGCTAAACACAGCTGCGGGAACTTGTTGTTCTGTGCTACTTGTTGTTCTCCACCAAAGATGTAAATGATTAATAGGGAGGTTGCTGTAGGTTTTCCTGGCATCTTTCAGCACGCAGTCTGTGCGGGAGAGGCAAATGCCAATGCACTTTCTCAGCTGTGTGGGTGGTTGCAATAGGTGGCACTTAATGCCCTGCCTGCTTCCAGGCTGCAGGTCCCACCCTGCTGGGCCCTGTGTTTTCCCCTGCCATGCTGCCATGGCCTTTAAACATTTGGTTTACAGTTGCTGAGTCAAAGGTCAGTCGATCTGGATCCTACTGTAGAGTTATGTTTGGTACCGAGTCAAATACTTGTGTGCATTCTGACATTTATTTTTAATTCACGCAGCAGAACAAGGCAGGAGTTGGCTCAGTAGCTCCCAGTAACAAACTGTAAATTCTACTGGGGTTACCAGGTTAAAGAGAAGATTTTTGTGTGTGTATTTTTCCCTTGCAATAATACTTACTGAAGTTTTCTTTTTCTTTTTTTTTTTTTTGAGAAACATTTAACTGTTGAGTATCAGGACACTTTAAAGCCTCAGCATTAATGGCTAATTGGGAAGAATGTTTTATGTAGGAGTACGTTCTGCGTTCTGCTGGCAAGACTCAGTTGTCTCTTTGAGCACTGACAGTAGGAGACCACTGCTTAAGCTGATATTAAAGCCTGAAGGGAAGAGAGAGAGATCTCCTCCCACTCTGTAATCTGCAGGATAAGGTTCCTGCATGGCAGTTCACGCAGCAGATGAGCCTCTGCTTTTAGTTCAGGGCAAGTGCTCTGTACGTGTCTCCTCGCTTCATTTTCAGCTTAGCACAACACTTGCCTTTGCAGTTTTGTACATTCTTTCTTTGCCAACAGACTTATTTGCACATACTTCCCTCTTTGAATTCATGTTTCGGTGAAGTAAAATATGTTACTGGTGCTTCGTTGTGGTTGTTTTTTTTTCCCCATGTCATTTGCAGCCTGTGAATGTAAACGTACTAAAGGCAAGCTAATGTGAGAACACCCTTGATCTGCTTTCAGGTCCTGCTGATCATGACTTAGGCCCTTTTTTTTCCTTTGCTAGGATTTAGTGGCTGCAAGCCTGAGCTGAGTCAGCAGGTCCTGTGTGACAGCTGGCATTTGGAAGTGTTTGGAGCCATTTCAGATCCTAGGCAGTGCAGGAAAAACTAGAGAAGAGAATTGGTGTTTGAATGGGAGGCGGGAGGCTGACCATGAAACTTGGTGCTGATGTATGTGGAGAAGAAACTAAGGAGCTCTTGAAGGTTATCTGTGTCTTTCTTGCACAAATAATGTGAAGATGCAGATGGCACTGTGCTGATTAGAGATGGGTTGCATTGGAGCAGAGCTGTTGTGACCGCGCTATGGGCTGACCAAAAAAACCCCAGGTTTCTGAAATGTTGAGGCAGTTCTGATGATGCACTTGGCTCTGTCCCTGTGCTGCTCTGCACTGCTTGCAGTGTCTGGCCTGAAACAAGGGCCTCGTTGTTGTCTTGGCTGTTGGCAGTCTGGGTCCTGGGCACACAGGGCTTTCTGCACACAGCAGGGACACCTGCTACGCTGAGCCTGAAGCACTGCATTTGAAAAATAAAGGATCTATGGTGTTGTCCCAAAGGCACAGAACAGCTATCAGAAAGCATCATCCACGTGCAAGTGGTGTCAGTGTGCCCCAAAGCCTGGCTGTACCTGTTAGCCAAGCCCTGGCAGGGTATGTTTAAAAGGAGCATACTGTGGGTGAAACAACAGCGTGGCAATGTTAACAGCCGCCTGCTAATTGCCACATGTAAAAATGCAGTGCTTGAATGGATGAAAAGCACCCTGCATATGCAGATTAGAGTTGCTGTGTGTTCCTGGGAACTGTGGGAGGCTTTAGTTCAGTTTCTTCTTACGGGCTTTCTTAGCGCAAGATAAAGTGAGGTGATTAGCTGTGTGGGAAAGCTAGCTTTAACTGTGGGTCTTGGTTTTCCCCTATGTATTCGTAGGAATAGGAATCAACGCTTTGAAGGTATTGAGTTGGCTTCTGCAGTTGTCCTTCACAGTCAAGAAAGTGAAGCTGAGCTGGTCCCAGAGGCAGTGATTGAAAGGAGCATGCTTTGCACCCAGCACTGGGATCTGGGTTCACCTGAGGTGGCCCAGGAGGGCCATGGATGGCAGAGATCCATGGGTATATATCCAGAAGCACGAGGATTGCCTGCCCTGCCTCCTTCTGACCAGCGGAAGGGATGGAGTCCAAGCATTGTCCCCTTCCCCCAGGTTCCATTCATATAGCAGAGGGCTGAAAGTCACATTCATTCGGAGTCAGTGCTCGTCTGACAGTAAGACAGCTGGCAGTTCTGAACAGCATTGTCATTTTCTGCTACAGATATGGAGCTCAAAAGGTGCTCAGCAGAAGAGTGCGGAGAATGAAGCTGCAATTTCCTTCTGAATTTGGGTACCAGCTAGGTAACTTTTGAACAAGGAGGGGGGTCTCTCAAAAAAAAACCTGCAGAGATCCTGCAGTTGTGGCAGTACATGTTAAAATGCTCTGAAAATCTCTTGCACAAGTTGATGCTGTCCTGTACACAGCTAAAAGATAGGTAGCATTGATGATATTTGTTTCATCAGCTAAGGAGAACTTTGTCCTTAACAGAAGCATGGATTGTCTGTAGTTAGTGCCTTGTTTTTTTTTTTTGTTTTTGTTTTTATTGTAATGGTAGATGCACAGCTGCCATCCCAGGTGAGTATTTGGGCAGTGGAAGTAGGAGTGATAGGAAAGCAGGAGGCCCTGCCCTCCAGCTCGATTGCTCTCTTGCCCAGCTGTCCATGGAGCAGATGTCCATGCACCTCCCAGAAACCAGCAGGTAGGCACATGGGAGTGTTGTATTTTAGCAAGCTGTGTTGAAGGAAGCCTGGAGTGTAACCTCTGCTTTCATCTTACCCGACGTAACAGGATTTGAATATGTGTTTCTTTGTATTCATGTTCTGCTGTATATTCTGCATAAATGAGTTTTTTTTCCTCCTCTAGGCTGGCTTGTTGTTGTGTTGCTGTTCATTCATTCACGCTAGCTTTTGTTTCCTTGTTTCTTTCCTCTCCCTTTTCCCCCTTAGATCTATCAAGTTCAGAAGGTAGGGCTTGCTTGTTCATTCTTGTTTGTGTGTGTGTGTTCTCTCACGAGTCCTGTCTGCACCTCAGAAAAACTTCTTAAGAATGGAAGATGCACGGCAGGCTTTGTTTCCATGCCTTCATGTTTCCTTTCCTCCCATAGCCTTGTGGAGTGGATAATAAAGGGGAGAGGAGCAAAGTTTAGCTAGGCACTGAGTATCATCTTTTCCACTGACTATTTGACAAGGAATAAGCAGTAAGGAGAAGAAGAGTTTTGCAAAGCAGCCATCCCATGAGTTTGGTGGCTCAGTGCATCACTAAGAGCCACGCAGTCACTTTGCTGTTGAAGGCCAAGTGCATCATTGCACATACTTCAGGCTGTGCAAGCACCTAATGGGTGCCAGCAGGAATGACTTTCGGATGACTTTGCATGCATAAGGTCACTGAAGTAAATCAGGGACACTGTGTTTGAGTTTGCAGTCGTTTGGTAAGCAAACTGTATGGCCTTTCTTTCAGTGTACCAAAAATTTTCAAAGGCTTCTATGTTGTTTAATACTCTGTCCACTCAATTTAAAGTCATGATCTCTTCCCAGTTCCCTTCTCACAGCTCTAAAAGGTGGCTTAGCTAATGATAATAAGAGCTGTAATGGAGGTCACCTGCTACATAACAAAAGTTTGGGATTTTCTTTTGCTGTTCTGTGAAATTGCACATGAATTGTGCAGTACAAAGAAAGAGAATAGCTCTAAAGAAATTTCACAGGGGGAGAGAAAGCATGGATTTCTTTAAGCCTGCTCATTTTCTGCTATACGGAATGATTTTTATCCTAGTTTTTTGAAATGCTTGCTGAGTGAGAAATGTATCCCAAAACCACAGCCTGCTTGTGTTGCTCTGGTCCTCCTGGGCCCTCACTGCATGTTTCCCTGGCTCGGATAGCAGTGTGTGTGCTTCTGGAAATGCTGCTCTCTTCTCCAAGTGCTTACGTGTATGAAAGCAGCTACTGAAATCATGCTCTCGTGCTTAATCCTGACTTGTTTAATTTGAAGACAAACCCATCTTACTCTTGTATTTATTTCTGGAGTTGCCCATGTACTGAGTGAATCAAATTAACGTCTTCCTGTGGATCAACAGGCTATCAATGTATCAATCTCCTGTATGGGAGCTAATTCAATCTGCTGGTACGTATGCAACCCCATGGGAGACAAAGAAGTTGTTTACTCTTGGTGTCCTGACATGGATGAGGAGATAAGTGGGTTAGCTTCATGGCATCCCATAGTGAGTTTGCAAGTCGAGCAGTTTCACTGGCACTTAGTGAACAAATCTGATCCGGAATCCTCTCTCAATGGTATTAATGTCATTAATTATTGAATCTTAATATCAGTTTTCAGGGGAGAAGAGAACTTGAGTCTGGAAGAGGTATCCAGCTAAATGATGAAGGCGTTTTTTCACTTTCCACTCCCAGCAGATCCCTTATGGCAGAACAGTCGACTTAAAGAAAGGATTGGGAAGCGTCTGGAGCAAAATAGCTGAAACTTCAGATGCTACTGGCTCAGTCCAGCGTGAGATGTGTTATTTAGATTCAAATAGAAGTGGTCTCAAGGCTATTGTTTTCATTAATGATTTTCTTTAGGGGATGTGAAACATGTAGCTATGTCACTTCATATGGGTGGAGAAAGACACAGCCATACAAGTCTTTCAAGGAGTGCTTCCTCATCTCTTCTGCAGAACTGAAATCAGAAGCCTGTGTCAGAAAGTAAGCAGAGCTGAGGGCAGGCAGTATGAAATATTAGTGTACTAATGGGGGTATGGTATTCCTCCTGTGTGTGAGGAAGGGTCCTCTGTCTTTATATTGAGTTTTTAGGATGCTTTCTTTCTCCTTGGATGTGTGTAGGCTTTTTGTTTTGTGTTTTTGTTTTAATTAAACCAATTTGTAGCGTCAGAAAATCTTGCCCATTTTTTTTCTTTGGGAAAGAGGGAGCCTCTAATAAGGCTTTACCTGATCTGATTCACCACAAAGCATAATCTGTAGGTTCTGCTCTCATACACAATCCTGGCCAGCTGGAATTCGTATAGCTTTAAGAACTGGGCTCACTTTCAGGATGTGATTTACATAAACCTTAATTTCACAACATGCTGTCATACGTATTTTACTTCTGCCTGGAAACAACTGGTCCAAGCACATACAAGGAAGTATGCAATGCTTGGAAAAACAGTAGTTATTATAATACTCTCTAATTCATGTAGTTTAAGGGAGAAGTTTCACTCAAATGCAGCTTGATTAGACATTGCAGTGAGATACTGGATGTATTTGTGCACACACTGAGATGCTTTGCAGGAACAAGAGGGGAAGGCATCCATGCCCTCATAGGGATGTGGTTAAGTATCTTAACTGTTGTCTCTTCTCCTTTTTCCAGACAGATGTGTGCATGCTGTTAAAACCTGCAGTGCAGTAGGTTTATTTCACATTTTTCAAATTTCTGGCCTCGATATATACTTTCTAGTATTTCTTTTCTGAAAAGTTTCAGCTTAAAACCGACAGCATTCAGAAGTCTTTGCACAGTTTGGGTTTTCCCTGATATCCTAATGCAGCAACCCTGTGCATATTTTACTTTGTAACAGGCTGTCTTCTCTTCGGAGCTGTTAAGTGAAAACAAAGGTGGCCTGAAGGTGAAAATAATTTTGTTGAAAGAAAACTGGTGCAGTATCAGAGAGCTCAGACGTTTCTTCTGGTTTGTTACTAAATAGAGAGTGGAGTTTTGCAAGTCAAGATACATTAATACCATCGAGTGGCTGCAAAATGCTGAGTTCTGAGGAACAAGATTACAACTTTTGCTCGTTAGTTAATGTTCTACCTGCTCATGCTCTGCTTCCTCAAGCCTCTGGAAAGCAGGCAAGCGTAGGCACTTTTTTCCCCCACAAATACACAAACCTCAAAATACATAACCTAAATTGTTCTGAAATACATCCAGTACTTCCTTGAGCAGGATTTCCATTTGCTCATTACTGTGCTTTAGCCTGGTGATTTTCCTCACACTGGAATGTTATGGTTGCCGTTATAAATGTGAGCTTCCTGAGATTAGATTCCAAATGTGTGTTTGGGAAGGATGGAAAATCCTGTTGAACTTGTTGATCTTCAGCAGTTTGCTGTCTGCTGGGAATGCAAGGTCAGTGGGAAGTGCCAAAAGTTATGCTAAGAGCATACGACCTGCAAATGAGTTCAGGTAGGACAGCCTGCTAGGGAAACATATGACGTGTTGCTAAAACACAGAGACCTTTCCAACCTTGCTGCTCTGGTGTAAAAGATCCTCAAGGCTCTGTTCTGCCATCAGTGCCAAGATGATCAAAATACAGGCGAAAATGAGATCCGTGGAGTTAAGAAAACAATAGGAATACACAGATTATTTGCATTTTATTCAACTTGTCTTCCCAGTTTGACAAATCTGTATAGTGAACACAGTTTGACAGCATTTTTCATCCTGGAAATGTTCTGTGTTCAGATCCCTTATAATGAGTCTTGACTTAAATGGGTCAGAAATTCAAGACTCATTATGCTCTTTGCTCCTTTCCCTGTAGTGCTGTTTGGTTTTCTTTTACACTGCTGAGCAATAAGGAGCTGTGTAGGGGTCAGACTGTCCTGGTGAATGCTCCTGTCCCTTTGCTGGGAAGTTTTTCTGGGCATCTGCTGCATCAGACATGGCACCCAATGGATCCTGTCACTGGCATGGCCATGAAATCCGCATGTGTGAATCCGTGTGCACTGGCAATGCATGACTAAGTGTTCAGTGTTTGCCTTTCTCATCTAAATTCCGTTTTTCCCTTTTCTGTCTGTAGAAATATTATGGTCTGGATACTAAATGGGGCGACATCGAGCAATGGATGGTAGGCCTTGATCGACATAGTTAATCAGTTTTTATGTGTTGAAGTTTTGTGCAGTTGGTAGAGTTTGAGACCCCACCAAGCAGTTATTTCCACACATTGGAAATACGCTCTTAGCACTCAGGTTCTTGCAATCCACATCAGCACCTGAAACGAAGATTTAATCTGGTATGGGTTTTGTTAGAGCCATCTCTTTTTGCAGACCTCTATCTTCATCCTATCACTTGAAGATTGGATGAGCATGTAGACCCAATAGAGCCACTAATGCAAGGAATATATATTTATATATATATACTCTCTTTATTTCTTGTGGATTTTGCTACAATTTGAACTTCTTCAAAGCTGTATTCAGGTAAATGCTGGGCAAGTTTTATCTGTGCTTCTGCTGTTAGCTTTGACCATTCCAGATGCAGTAGTAGTGGTACTGTGGCAGCGTTCACCTTTTCTGGTCTTGGATTTCATTAGTTGCTAAGCTGCTAGAGTTGGCTTAGCAACTTAGCCACAGATGTGGCCGTTAGCAGCATCAGTCTGTTTTAACAGCCATAACATGAGATGAAAGGACTGCTGAAGGGCTGGAAGACATTTCCTTCATGTGTCTGTCTGACATAAGTTCGTGACATCGCTTAGCGGTGATGCCGGATGAAAACTATTGTTCCTTGCCCTTCTGGCCTTTCTCTGCAATTCCAGTAGTGCGTGCTGTAAGAGGCACAGTAGAACAGCTGACTTCCAGTCTGGAAGATAACTTTTCCTTGATATTTAGCTAGCATAAATACTGGTTTGCTGCATCCCCGCTTAAAACCTGCTGTTCTAGGGAGCAGCCAGCTGCTCAAGATGCTCCAATCTTATAGATGAGCCATTTAGTCTCTCCACATAGAATCATAGAATGGCCTGGTTCAAAAGGACCACAATGCTCATCCAGTTCCAACCCCCTGCTATGTGCAGGGGTCGCCAACCAGCAGACCAGGCTGCCCAGAGCCACATCCAGCCTGGCCTTGAATGCCTGCAGGGATGGGGCATCCACAGCCTCCTTGGGCAACCTGTTCCAGTGCCTCACCACCCTCTGTGTGAAAAACTTCCTTCTAATATCTAACCTAAACATCCCCTGTCTCAGTGTAAGACCATTCCCCCTTGTGCTATCACTATCCATCCTCATAAACTGCTGTTCCCTTTCCTGTCTATATACTCCCTTCAAGTATTGGAAGGCCGTACGGTGAACTTAGCTCTATGTTACAAGTAATTCCCTTGCTTAGAAATCAGCTCACCTCTGAAAACCATCAATTCCAATGTTGAAACTACTTTTTTCCCCTGCTTTTTGCCACTTTTCCCAAATTCCATGTCAAAACAGTTGACTGAACTGTAACACGTGCTACAGTGTTTGCACAGCCTCTGTCCCACAAAAGGTGATGATGCTGTGTTTCGGGATGCAGATGCTTTTGTAACATGAAAGGGAAGTAAGCTGGGGTCAGAGTGAAGGGAAAGGGGTTTTCTGATTTGACAAGAAATCACCTCCCGTTATTTGGCTTAACCTTACTGACTCCAAAGTGCTCTGAAGTTTCCTTGTTTCTTTCTGAACGCGCTCTGGTGGTGGACCTGTTCTTTCAACGCTTCACTCTTTGTTTTTCTCTGCTGCCTCGCTAGGAAGACAGTGAGCGCTATTCACGTAGAGCCCGAAGAAATGCCTCGGTTAGTATGTTGTGCTTTTGCTTTTCCTTTGTAGCTAGGCATTGCTCCTTCATTAAATAGATGGGAGTAAAGCAGTTTCTTTTCAAAAAGAGAAGAAAAACCACAATGTTCCCCTCCCCCCCCCCCCCCCCAAGTGAATAAAGCCCCAAACCCACATCCTGGCTTCTCTATCCTCTCTCCAGTCATTCTGAAGAGCTCTTGCAAATGTGCTAAAATAAAGGGGTGGGGTGGAGGATGGGGAGATAACCTGCCTGGAGTGTGTAACGTTCGTATATTCAACTGTGGGCTGTGAACATAAAGCTGGGAGGAGCCGAGCAAGTTTGTAATTTGTCCTGTAGTAAAATGCTGACTGTCTCATGGGCAGGATACGACTTAATTTACTTTTTGCTTGGAGTTTAATGCAATTCTTTTTAATTCTCCAAGTTTTTTCCTTTCTTTCCTTCTGTCCCATCAAAGCTCACCTGCATTTACATCATTGCCTGTTATTTATGTTCATTTCATTGTTTTCTTGTCTTTATACTTTCTTTTGATAGGCTTCGGATGAAGATGAGCGCATGTCAGTGGGTAGCCGTGGAAGCCTGAGGGTTGGTAAATTGTACAATTTAAGTGTGCATGTGTGTGTACTGAAGCTGCTGTCCTCCCATATCACAGAATCACTGTTCTGCACCTTTTCTAAGTTCTCTGCAAACATTTTCCTTCCAAGGTCGTGCTGTTTTCTGTGCTCGAGACGTGTGTTTTTGCACTGCTACATTTAGGCCAATAATTCCTTCAACCCAAGGAACTGTCTGATTTCTTCTTGCTGTTGAGAAACGTGAGCAAAGCGAGTGATGCATACCCTTCTGGTTAATGCTGCTCATTGTCTTGTCACAGGAAGAACTTAGCCAAAGCTTCAACCTGTGCAGCTGTATGTGCCTTGTAAGCTCCCTTGCTTGATAGTCAACGTGGAGAATTTGGGGAATGAAGTGCCACACTGAGTTCTAGGGAGGGATTAGTAGGGCACCCGGTGCCACAGTGCACCACTGCTAATCTGTAGAAAAGCCTACAACGCTTTTTTTCCGACTATCAGTACAATGTTTGTCCATATAATACACGTGTACAAATCTTTACTTAGAGTAAACATAATCAGCTCTTGTAATTGTGGGGCTACTTAAGCAGTTTAGCTCTTAGCAGCTAATACTGCTGTCTCAGTGTGTGTTGATGGTCTTTCAAAGATGGTCAGAGCCCACTGCTTCTGGGATCTGTGCAAACTATTCGGCTGGCAACGCAACAGGAACAACAACATGGCACTGGAGGGAGCACCCAGCAGTTCTGAACGCAAATCAGCTGCTGCCAGTTTGTTATGGAGTCAGTTGTGCCTAAAACAGATATGTTTGAGAATAACTCCGTCTTCTGCTGGTGCTGTTCCCAATTTATCACTGGTACGAGTTAGATGATTTAGGCTGGACAGTCAGTTTTATTTTTATAGATGATGCAAGACCAGTATTATTCGCAGCAAGGTCTGTATTTCTTATCATTGTGTTCATTTGGAAGACTTGTTGTCTTCCTGGAAATGTGCTATTGATTCCTTCGATGCATTTTTATAATACACACCTGATTTGTTTTGATATACTTAAACAGGAGCCTTGCATTCTGTTCCCCACAGTCCCTGGAGAAGCTTTCCTGACACGTTCTCCTGGAGCAGTCCTTCACTGGGCTGTCTGATAACCACTGCTCTTCTGCCAAAGAGGGATCCCCCCTGCTGTAGGGGATGGCCCATAAATACCCAGTACTTCTGCAAAGAATGTCCTTTTCTGACAGGACGATCTGGTTGAAGCTTTACATCCTGCTATTTCCAGTGATGTTGCACAGACTCCCCACTGTCCCCATAAAGTAGCATTCTGTGAACATTCTTGTGCAAGACATCTGACAATTGGGGCACGCGCAGGAAGGGCTTTGACAGAGCCTGGTGTATCTGAAGGCTTCCTTTCTTCATCCAGTACCACTGGGATTGGAGGAGAAAGGAAGAAATAAACCTGCACGTTCATTTAACCTGGTTGGAGAGTTACCCTTATGCTTCATTTAGTTTTTTTTTTACTTGAAATGAAGTGATGAGAGTACTCACTGATTGTTTTCCTAATGTGGGTATGCAGCAACTTGTATGAAGTGTGACCACATCTGGTTGTGAAAGTTTGGCTCCTGCTGTGCCCGTGTAAAACAAAGAAATAACTGAGCAACTACCAATTGAAAATCACCTCTAGGGACATCTGAGCTACTTTAGCACGAGGAAAGCTCTGTCTGTGTCCATGCAGGGTTCATAAAACTCAACAGTGACTGCTCTTCATTTCTGGATATTTAAATACTCTTTCCTTACTATTTCCATTGTGATTGTCGTTCAAGACTTTCCCTTTCTGATAGCTGATCTTGTATTTTTGGCACTCTGGTCACTGTGGGGCCGGTTGCAGTAGGAATTACTCTTTGAAGCAGTGATTCTTTTCCAGCCCTCAACGTGGGCTGCACCAGAGGTGTTGGTTAGAGCACACTAGCCAAGTGCTTGAAGCTCTGCAGCTGGGCTGTGCTGTAGCCAGTAGCCTGAGTTATAATGCTATCCCTAGTGCATCTGTGCCTCCTGCAGGGAGATTGTCGGCTGCAGAGATTGGACATCTGAAGGCATCAATAATATCCTGCCTTTCTTGTTTCTTTCCCATGCAGTTTTTCTTAAGGAAGCTCAATAACATCAACAGTGTTTGAGACACTGCTTTCCTTCAGTCTTTACTGCAAGCGCCTTTGTTCCCCCACTTCTCAGCTGGCTGTCATCCGAGACTCCAGCATGTAAGGCTGCTGCCATTAGTCACTCAGGACACAATTTGGGCACGTTTCCTTGCTTTGTCTACTCAACAAAGTTCCCAGCTTCTGGCTTTGTGCATCGCCAGAATTATTTTTGTGGGATTTTCATCTTTTAGGGGATGAAGGAGGTTGATTGCCATCATTTACTTCACTGTTTTCTGTTGTTGTTCTGATTTCTGTTCTTTTCATGCTTTGACAGTCTCATGTGGAGTATGCCAGCGCCTATCCAGTGGTGAGAATAGCCTGAAAGTTACACTGTGTGTTTAAAAACTAACTGTGAAAAAGAAACTAACATCAAGTGTGATAGCTCATCTAAGGTGAGGGATGAGCAATAATACAACTCGACACAGGATGTTCATTGACTGCATTGAGGTAGATCTGCTTCTCAGGGGCACAGGAAGGACCTAGTAGAGGAAATGGATGCTGGGACTTCAAATTCAGTTTTTAAATCTCCTCATACTGTTAGCTGTGCTGTTTTGTGCCAGTACTGTGTCAAACGGGAGGTCTGTCTGTTGCTTCAGCAGAGAGCAGTTTTACAGACTCTAGCTTTTTTTTTTTTTTTTCACTCTTCTTCATTCCCTACCCTATTCCAGATTAGGAATGCAGTGAATCTATTTGAGTGACCTATATACAGAAATAGTCCAAACACATTTGGATTTTGCATGGATGTATTGATGTAGTAAGTATAGACAGCTGGTAGCTCAGTAAATTGACTTAATCCAGCAAGCATGAATAATTTTAACTGTAGCTACTAAATTTAACAATGCTATCATCACTTCTAACAATATTCTCTAATAACTGACCGTTTGACTTTGAGATCTGATTTTTTTTTTCATGTGTGCTTACTGAGCCATGTTCTATAGAGCTGGAGTGATGCTGAACTGATGGATTTGCTCGATGCTGTGCATGCCTGGCTCCGGTGTGTGCACATAAATTCACTGATCTTTTCACCCTGCATTCTTAATCTCACTGCAGGCTGGATTAGAGAATGAGAGGACCAAATGGAAGAACTACTCCAAAGCAGTATGTATCTTCACTGTCTGGCTGAGGCTTTTGCATACAAAAATGCTGTGATGAGACTAGAGAAGCAAGTATACTGGCTGTAAGGTCACCAGCCCAATGTCAAGGATACGGTGTAACTCTCAGGACTTGTGTCCACAGGAATGCCTAGAATTGCTTTATCTGCAAAATGTAGCATGATCCACAGGTCTATGTCAGTGTTGTACATAGCCTCCTGAAACACTCAAAATCGAGCTCAAACTTTAATATTACACTTGTAAAAAGGGTGAAGTTGATGGTAAGTATGTGTAGTAAAGACTGAATCTTTTCACCTAAAAGAAGTAGTATTTTTTTTCATGTATGAAAGTAGTAGCTTAGCAACTTCATTTACAACTTCATTTACAACTTCATTTGAGTACCTAACAATTGGGAAATGCTTCAAGAGCACAACATTTGCAAATTAGATGTATTAACTAGGGGTACTGAAGCTTTTGGTTAGAAATAATATTCAGGGGGCTGAGGGAGCTTGCTTCCATCCCACATTGATCACTGGTTGCACAACTCTTGGGTTATTTTCAGATAGGGATGTTAGTTATTCAGTACGACACATGGCACGTTGTGAATAGCAGTGCTTCCAGCCAGGTACTCAGCATGCTGAGCTGGTGAAACACCAGGAGAACTCAGTTGCCTGCGTTTTGGAAGGAAATTAATCTAATGACGTGCTTTCCTTTAATTCAGTGACATTTTGACATTTCTTTACTGTAACTTGGTAAACATTAGTGTTTTTCAGGAAACCTAAAGGCATTGACCTTGCCTGGAATTGCCCTACTAGGACTTGCACTGCAAAGCTAGATCTACATGGATGGTAAAGAGTAGCACTCAGGATGTCAGCTGAAATCTCATGGGGAGAGATTCAAGGAACTGAGAGAGAAAAGGATCAGTTCATAGTTCTCTCCAGTATGCCATCCTGTTTGTTTCAGTTTTCATAAAGGTTTTGATCAGATGCTTAGCATAAAAAAAAGGTCAGCAAGATCTGATGGAACTCATCTGGCAGAGCTTTGACTGGAGCGTTTGCCTTTGAAAATGTGAGCTGGAGAAGTCCCTGGAGAGGAGGGAACAGTGGTCATAAGTGGTCATAGTGGCAAAGGAAATGACCAGAACTGTAATGCTTCAGTTTGAAATCTAAAAGATAATAGGGCAAATTAAACTAACCGTATTGAGAAGTGCCTCATTAACAGCGATAGATAACCTGGATTTGTGAAAAATGAATCATGGCAATTCAACATGATTTCCCAAAGCAAGGTAATTATTAAAGAGCATAAAGGAGAAGCATTAGATGAAACTCTAATGTGACTCCAAGGATTTTGGTGTGCTTCTGCTTAACATTCTTGAGTGAAACCCTTGCCAAGTTCTTTTAAAAGAGATGCAGTTAGTTGAAAAATAGCTTTTGGAAAAATTAACAGGAAAGGATCTAATCTGGGCTCTTCCCATCTAAGACAGTACTATCTGCTTATCTATAGAAGTCTGTAGTGCCTGGTTATCTGCACATAGAGAGCAAGGAGGTATCCTGAAGGTTGGAATAATAGATTTGTTTAATGTTATTCTTTAACTGTATAGTATATGATATCTCTGGCTTAAAAATGAGTTCTGAATGGACTTAATGACTTGAACTGTCTCAATCTGAATCTCTCATTCACTCTGAGCGCATTTGTGTTTTCTCCTCTTAGAGAAAACTTACGTGCAGCAACAAGGCAGAGTGTTGAGCATGCAGAGGATAGCTGAACCAACTAAAACCCCTTGTAGTCTTTGTGTTGCCTTGCCAAGCGTTGGCAGGTGGTGGATGGTCGCTGTCTGGGGTTCATTTTGGAATAGCTGGAGAAAGCCAAAAAGAGATTTCATATATCATTCTTTGTCAGCTAAACAGAATTTCTTGAATATAAACTTAGGATTAAGTTCTTAGCTATAATCTGCTGCTTTTTAAGGTGTTCAGCTGCCAAGAATATAACTAACTACTGTGATATATTTATTATACTCTCCCATCCCTTGTGTTTCCTTTTCATCCTCTGTTCTCTTTACAAAGAGTTTGAAGAGTTACAGGTGTTACAGTGCTGTAATAATGGGGGAAGCAGAGGTTTTTCTTAACAAGAAGAAGAAAAGGGTCAAAAAGGCAGGCAGGAGTATCCTTGACATTTTTTTGGCTGGTTTGCAGATAGTGACGGACACAAAAGTGTTCACATCCTCATGTTTGAAACCCTGACCCACTTCTGCACTTCTGTTCCTGGTTTAGCTTTGAAAAGTTCTCTTTCTGCTTTTGCTTTTCATAAATGATGGCTGTCACACAAACTTGTCTGTTGGGTCTGCATCAGTTTCTCTCCTTTTCTTTCCTTTTCTCCCCTTTCTTTCCATAACAGACCAATGGTTATGAGGAAGACGTGTATGGATCGTCCCAGAGTAGAAAATCTAGCAGGGTTAGTATATTGTAGTATGATTTATATTGCTCTAAAATCTGTTGCTGTATTTAATGGGATTAAGTCTAATTAGTGAATTCTTTTGTGTGGTGAAGCAGGTTTTTCCTGCCTTGCATGTTGCGGGTTTTGCAGTTCCTCAGATGTAGAGGTGCAGCAATAAGCTTTTTAAAGAAAAAATAACAATAAAACTAGGCCATGAGTGAGAAAGGAAGTCTCTGCATTTGATACAAGTAGAACTTGGAAGCCGGAATTGCTTAACTTGTAATCAAAATCGGGTAAAAGTTGAACCGTAGCAAGAAATATCTTGATGGCAGGGAGGGTTTGCAGGCGCTGTCTGTGCAGGTGCTGCATATCAGAGCTTGTTTTGCAGCCTGTGCAATGCGCTCACATCGTGCTGTAAGGCTGAGACTCCCTAGCCTGGGAGTAGCCAGTGTGCATTTGCACGTGAGCAGTGCAATCGGCCTTTGGACTTTCCCAAAGCGTTTGCTGTTTATTTGAATTGTGCTTAACAAAGCACTTGTTTGTTTTATAAATTTATATAGAGAGGTTCTGGAAGTTCCCACAAAGGTGAACAGCCAGTGAAAGTGTTACTACTAAGCTGTGTGATATCACCATTGAGGTACTACGTTGCTAGGAATATTCATAGAAAAGCTTACTAGGAACTCCACTGTGTGTGTGCATATGGTTTTATGCATCTGGCCTATATATGTTGGTAACAGAAGATGAAATACTGTTGCTTAAGCCATTAAGAAACAGCACGTCCTGCTGCTGGCCCACTTGCTGAACTGTTGGGAGTTCGAGAAGCCTTATGTAGTGCTTCCAATGGTGTTCTTGTTCTTCCATGGTACATTCCAGGTGCAGGAAGAGCAAAATGTGTGTAAGAAAGTGATCCAAGGAAACACTGCTTGGTTTCCATTGAAATGATTGAAAATCCTCTCGGTCTGATAGAGATAGAAGACAGACCTTTCATTTAAGCATCTACCTCACAAATAGAAAGGACAAACCATTTTCACATGTCCTCCTACCTTGAATGCAGTTTCCTTAACGCAGTTACCTTCTTGTGTCTGTGATCACATGGACTTTTCAGTGTTCTTAAGTTCCAGTGTTCTTCCTAATTTACGTTTTATTTCCCACTTGAAGGAGTTTAAAGTCATGTTATTGAGTTCTCAAGGGCTTTTTGCAATTAATGCAGGCTTCATACTACCCTGATCTGGGTCTTCACAACAGTGGCTATGCTTCCACATCTCAACCTTCTTCCCAAAATGGAAACTGGGTCTGTTGTCCACTGGTTTTGCCTGGCCTGTGCTTCTCATTCTGACTTCATTTGGATAATGTGACCTCTTGTATAAGAAATTAATCTGCACCAGTTGTCAGGAGTTGTTGTAGCTCTTAGTGAAACTGCCACAACCAAAAAGAAAAATCCCAAACTAAAAAAATATGTTTGTTTTAAGATTGAGTAATGGCAAGCCATTTTCACGTGGGCAGAAATAGTTTTGCTTTGGTGCTCCTTCCTTTCCAGCGGTTTACTTTTCTTGCTTTTGGCCTAAACTGCTCTGCAAAAGTAAGGAAAATGTTAATTGACTCAAGTTTTCAGGCAATTCTGTTTGCCTGAAGTGATGCTAGAAGCAAAATTCCAAAGCTTTCCAGTACCCTGAGAGGTTGCATTGTCCTCTGCATGCGGATGGAGCTGGGCAGCAGCATGCTGGTGCTCAAGCAGTGTTCTGAGCAGGACAAGGCAGTGTCACTGTGCTCCTGACAGCTGGGGGGTGGCACGAGGCCTGTGAGCTGGAACTGCTGCTGGAGCATCACAGCAGTACATGTCTGCTGCCCTGAGGTGTGCAGGTGATTACTAACAGTGCTCTGACTCAAGCAGTCGTAACATCATCCTGAATAACCGGGGTTTCTCGGTGCTAAGTGGTAACACACAAGAGGTGGAACACTTACCATGTATAGCTTAAAATATTTGTCTTTGCACGTAGCTCTGTTTCTGGTTTTGGTTGAAGTGGGAGAAACACCCTTTCTGGCTGCTGCACACAAATGTGTTGAGAGATGATAACAATAACCTAAAATTAAATTATGCTCTTGTGCTTCTCTATACTTTGGTGTCCTCCCTTCCTGTAGGAAATGCATGTCTGCTTGGTATTCTGTCTTGAGAGATGAGATCTAATGTTTTTATGTATCAGACAACTAACATTCTTTATACTGGGTTTCCTTCTGTTGCAGTGTAATAATCCTAACCTTTTACCAGTTCTGCTATAGGCATCCTTTTTTTTTTTTTTGTTGGTTTCATTTTCTTTGCCAAAAAGTGTTGTGCTTGTCTTCCTCAGCCCTCCTTGCTGTACAGCGATGCTCTGCCAGCCAGAAGTTACAGGGTTTGTTGTACTAACACTCAAAGCACAAATACTGAAGCCACTCACTTCCAGCCATGCACATACTGTCTTTTACCTCTGTAGTTATCGTTGGCTCCATTTCTTTCACATTCTGGTTTCACCTGATCCATCTGAATGCACGTGTGTGATGCTGTTTGCACATCAGACTTGCTGATCCTTCCTCTTGCACCCATTGGAATTATACAGCTGCTGCTCGTGGAGTTGTGGAGCTTCTGTGGGCTTCCCTTGGGATGCAGGCATCTTTGTTTTGGTGTACCCTTGGGATGAACAGGAGCAGACTGGAGAGAGGCAACATCAATTCTTCCTTGCTAGCCAAATTCCGTGGTTCTTGGTGAAACCTAAACTCTGAGTGATGCTCATTTTAGTTCTCAACACTTAAAGGCAGAATTGCTTCTGCTTCCTGAACTGGACACTCACAGGGAGAACTGGAGCCCAATCTGCATCTTCCTCCTTTTTTATTATTTTGGGAAACATCACTGGGGTTCATGTGGCATAAGGTTTTCCCACTGTTTTGCAAGCACCAGAAATGAAAATCAAACAGACATAAGAAATTTAAGAATTGATGTAGCCAATTTTGGTCACGGGTAACATTAACAGTTGAATTGGTGATGGAAGAACTGCTAGAAATGCATGGCTATGTGATGGATATGGGGGAGTCATTCAGGTTTTGCACATATGTTGTGTGGTTTCCCAGCCTGCTGACTTCAGGTTGTGTTAATTTTTTACTTGCATGCTGCTTGTGATTGTTGGCAGGAGATGTTCTTCATTCCCCTGTGTCCTTGCACCGTGTGAATCTCCAATGCTATAGAGTGAAAGCAGAAACTTAGATCTGCCAGGATTGTTCTGACTCTGTCTTTTACTTGTAGGCATCTGTGTATGACGAGAGTGTTTACAGCGGGAGTCGTCGGTATAGTGCCTCTAGTTCTCGTGCTGTAAGATGTTTTCTGCATTTCCCCCTTGTTGTGTCTCTCTCCTTCAGTAACTGACTTTACCAGAATGCAGGCTTTTTGAAGCTGAGGAGTATTTAGGATGGACTGTGACAGACTCATAGCCTGCTGCTGTAGCAAAGTGCAAGTGCTGATTCTGTGAGCTTGCACCAAATCCTAAATTCTGACCTAGCTGGTATATTAATGCATCGCCTTGGTATGCTGCAGGTAGCAGAGCCCAGCAGCAGGCGGTGTCACTGCTGCAGCAAGGGGAGCTCAGCTCTGCCCCTGTGCTTAGCTTCAGCTCAGGTACCTTGGTGAGGCAGTGCAGAAAGTCCCTTTGCTCACTGAGACCTCATTTTTCTTCTGCAAACCGAGATTAATATAGATTAAAAAGGGATCTTGTTTCCCCAGCATTACTCTGTTAGCGTGCAGAGCGTGACGTGCACAAGCATAGCTGTTAATTTAATGTTTCAAAACTTGCAATGTGGTTGGCTTGAAGGAGGAAACAAACTTTCAAGAATGCCCACTGAGCCCTTGTTAGCCATTAAAGTGCCCTCCTGTTGCATAACGCTGCCTCATTAGGAGCGCTGTGCATCTTACTGCCACTGATCTTAAGCTTCAAATTACTTTTTGTTTCCCAATTATGCCTTGTTTGCATTTGGCTGTCTTGTGGAATGGTCTGCCTGCATTTCAGTGGATTTGTTGTTTGCACTGCACTAAGCTGGTTGCATCCTTTGTATGACAGGTCTTCCTTTGTAGGTAAACGTCTCAGAGCTCCAGATGACACAGTTCTGATTTTGGGAGAAATAATTCCCAGTGGACTGTGGGCCTGAGAGCTGTTTACAAGCCCCACTGCTTATGAGCTGAAGATGAAATCAACTCTGGTGCTTATTCCCCTTCATCTGTCCCCATCCAGCACCATGCCACAGATCCTGTGCATCATCACCTCTCTGGTTTCATAGAATCCTAGAATGGCCTGGGTTGAAAAGGACCACAGTGCTTATCTAGCTTCAACCCCCTGCTATGTGCAGGGTCACCAACCAGCAGACCAGGCTGCCCAGAGCCACATCCAGCCTGGTTTGTATTGCACAGTGGTCAAGAGTGAGAGCTGAAGCATGGAACTTCAGCCTCACGTGGCACGGCTTTGTCACAGCTGTGGTGTTTCCAGTGGGCATTTCGGCATCACAGAAGCCCATAGCACTGCTCTTCTGTCAGAGGGTAATGCAGTGTGGGTGGCTTTGTGGTCAGTAACTATGCCTGTGTTGGACTGTAGTCAGGGTTATTTCCAACTTACCCTGATATAATTTGTTAGTACTGTAAGTTTCACTTATACTGTGCATGATGGAAGACAACAAAACAGACCTCCAGTAGCGAAGGCCTGTGTGTATCAGTAGTAGTTTTAGGGGACTTCTGTAGTGTCCAGGTAAACTAATGGAGAAAAACCTCCAAATAAAATAAAAGTAGATGCATATCGAAAGTACGATAGTTCTTTAGATTTCATATCCCTGAACAGAGGACTGTGAAAGCAACTCTCAGAGGTCACACATCTCCTCAAGGTACTGGGGACTGAACTTGTGCTTGTTGCTGCCCTGAGCTGCCTGCTTCCTCTGCTCAGTGCCAGGCTTTGTGTAGGAGATCTGATGCACTGACGTGACCCTTTGGAAAGGTTACAGTGCCTAAGGGGGTGGTAACAGGAGAAACAATATGTCTAGCAGATACCCAGGGACTTGGTTCACTTGTGTCTGTTCTGGATGTGTCTCACCCTCTCACATGTGCTTATGTTCTATAAAACCTGTTTTAATACAAGATTGAGTACAAAGCTGCTGTTTTGAAATTGAAAAACACAGGGAATAGTTCTAAAATTAATATACAGGGTAAGTTCTAGGTCTGTTTCCCTGCTGCTTCAAACTTTCATTTCCATTCTGTACTCCCACTGCATTATAAGCTCTGAAAAGAAAGCAGGATACGTGCATTCTTGGCCCTTGTCAGCAGCAAGCCAGCCCTGGCTGCTCTGCATCACTGCTTTGGTATTTGCTTTTAGGAAGGGCTAAAATACTTCCTTTGGCAGGAGGTGAGGGCTGCAGGTGCTGGAAAATCTGCAGCTCTCAGTGCAGACTGAAGGTTCTTCAGTCTCTGAGATGGTCTTGATTTCTGCTTGAATCACAGTAGATCTGGCTGGTTAAAGCTTTGGCCTGTGGAACATGGATTCGTTTTATATGTGTGCAATGTTGGAAGAACAAGAAGGCTTTCTGGAGAGCCTCAGAGCTCTCAAAGACAAGTAGGACTGGGCCTTTTGTGTAGAAATTGAGGGCTTTTTGATTGTGAATGGCGTCCTAAGGTATTTAAATACAAGTTACTGTTCTTGTGCTACCATACTCTGAATTGAATCAAAACTCTTTCCTTGATAAACTTCAACTAGAACTACTGTTTGCCTCATTTTTTTACAAATTAACACCTGAAGTGTCTGTTCTCTGACTTTAACTGCTCTTCCTTTGTCCAGCTGCATGTAACCGTTTCTGTAACTATGCAATGCTTTTATTTCTCTCCTGCTTCCTTTCCCAGTCCTAATTCTTTTCTCTCCTCTCTGCTTGCTGCTCCTGGATTGCTCACGGCAGCCTTCAGAGTACAGCTGTTACCTCGGTTCGGGATCTCGGGCGTCCTCAAGAGCCAGCTCTGCTCGGGCCAGTCCAGTGGTGAGCTCCTCTATTTTCCTGTTCTATTTCTCTGTCCTTCACGCTCTTCTCTGCACAAAGAGGTCACTGTCCCTCATGAGACAGTTTTTGATTCTATTAATTGGGCCATCTAGGTGGTTCTAGAGACAAAGGAGGGATGAACCAGATGAAAAGTTACAAAAGCAACTGGAAAATAGAATTAGCATTCTTACAGGAACACAGAGGGTACTTCTATTGTAAAGGCACTAAATTGCATAGAAGTTTAAGCATACTGGCAAGGATAATGAGGAAAAGATTGCACTGTTGATGGATAGTGCTGCATCTCCTATGACTGTTACAATCAGGAAACCCTAGAATTTATTGCAGCGTTCCAGTTTCTTTCCATGAGCAGTATAGTGGCGTTGCTGCAGGGCTATTGAAATTGGAAATTAAACATACTTGTAGACTACCAGACACGGTAGAGTCTCTAGCATCATGAAGTGCTAGAGGTAATGTGTATACTTAGCTTGGACAGCATCATGAACTCCTGAGTGGTGATGGCTGGGCAAGGCATAAACACTAAAGGTTGTGCAAAACTCCTGTGACTGTAGTTGGCCAAGACATCTGCTTTTTCCCCTGCTTCTTACTGATAGAAAGTTGCTGTCTCCTATTTGCAGTGGCACGTCGCTGTTTTCTCTTGTTCCATCTACGTGTTCCCACCTCTGAATACTTTGTTCTTAGTTTCAGAGCAAGGCCTGATATTGTGGTGACAGCTTTCCTTTTACAGGAAATGTGCAGCTTATAGTAAACTCATCTGTAACCAGTTAGTCTTTTCACACTGAGTGTTTGGAAGTGTGCTGCTGCATTTTGGTGCTCCTCTTAGTGAAGCAGTAATGTGGTGATGCCGGACCTGTTACGGATTGCCTACCACATCCTCAAGATGCAGAGTGATCAGGATGGTGATATGAATTTACACACATAACATGCCTGTCTAGTCATAACATCTGTTATCTTGGTGGCTTTTAAATATCTGGATACTCAAGCTAGCACAGCAAGAAGTGAGGCAGGCTGTACCATGGAAATTTGGAGTGGCGTTCTTCACTAGCACAGACTGCCTGTAGTGATGAATGGCATCATATCTGGTGCCTTCCATCACACAGTTCCCCCCAGACACAGCCTGCAGTTTGGAAGTGCACTTTTGGCACTTTGTTCCACAGCTGGAACTGCACAGAGTGCCTGCAGCATAGCAGGGATGGGTGCCTGAGCTCTGCCCACATGTTTATGCTGCTTACCTTCAGCAGGGAGTGGGCAAGGCTTCGGGTCAACGAGCAAACCCTGTCTTTCCAACTGAGAAAGGTGCTGAATAAAGTGTGTGAATAAAGGCCTTAAAACTGAATTTTAATTTTCCACGAGGCAAAAAAATAATTAGTATAGCTAGGGCTGCCATTATGGCCCTTAAGGAATTAGTTACCCATCTGTTGACATTAGCTTCCATTATGTGTTTTTTTTTGCACACATTCTGAGTCGTTAGTGCAAGTTGCTCTTAGTAATAACAAAACACAGTTTGTCCCTCCTGGGACTTGTAGGGGATTTTTCTTATTTTAATTCTCTGCTCAGAGTTTGGACTGTTTGCATGCAAGTGGGTGGAGGTGGTTTGTTGTGTCAGCCCAGAAATTGGAGAGATGCCACGCCGAATTTGGTGTGCAAGGAGACAGGAAGCACTCAGGGCTGAACAGGCTGAGTTTCCAGCAAGCTTTTGTCACCTACCAGTTTGATAGTTCAATATCTGTGTGCTGTGATAAAAATCAGTGCCTAACACTGAAGGTAAATATGATTTTTCTTATGTTTGTGTGGCAGATGAATGGAATTGAATCATTCACTAGCTTGATTGACTCTCGTGAGGAATTGGATATTGAGAAGGGAAAACTTTTGAACGTAACTTTGTGAATTAAAGAGTAAGATATGCTGTCACTTAAATCCTCTTTGAGAATTCTGTTTCTCCCCCTATCACTGTTCATTAAGCAGCATGCCAAAAGCTACAGTAGTTTTGCCAGCTTGTGGCTGGAGATGTAGTGCCACTCAGCAAGGGCAGGCCTTGGGATGTGAATTAAAGCATGGCTGTGAACGGCGTCTGTCGTTTGAAGAAGCTTATCACATTCTTGCCAGCAATGAAATGAAAACAGCAACGGATTTATTTTGCATGGAAGCAGTTATCTGTGTGCTGAAGCTTTACCTTTTCCTTGCTCCAAAAGATTTACGTTGGGCGCTGGCAGGCCCTGCATCTGCTTAGACCTCTCCAAAGCTCACTCGTGTTTCCGACACTGATAAGTTTGTTTAAACAACGAGCTTTGGCATAACATGCATTCCTGAGTGAGGATAGTTGTGACAGATCCACTTGAGACCTGACAAAGTTCAGCAGTGTTTTTCAGTGCTGACTGCTGGAGTTAAGGTGGCTCTTCCTATCAGACAGACACTCAGGATCCCTGAGCCACCGGAGCCCCTGCCAGGCAGGCAGAGGTGTACGGTTGTGGCTGGATGGGTTGCTCTGCTGGCTCTTTGGTGCCAACCACTCTTTTCCTTTCAGGCCCTGCTGCACTGCTTCAAGAGCAGGAAACGATCTTAACTAGATCTGTCACAGCCAAGGCCTTGCTTTTAGGAGGAAGTGATCTAAGTGCAAGATCCAGGAAGACCTGATAGTGCCCTTTCAGTATGCAAAGAGAGGTATGAGAAGGAAGGGCATGGACTCCTTAGTGGGGCTACTGTGATAGGACAAGGGAAAATGGTTTCAAACCAGAAGAGGGGAGATTTAGACTGGCCATAAGGAAGAAGCTTTTTACAGTGTGGGCTATGAGGCACTGGCACAGGTTGCCCAGAGAGGTGGGGGATGCCCATTGACTTAAAAAAAATATGGGTAACTTTTCCTTTCCTCTCCTGTGTGCAGCTGGGATGTAATGCAGAACTGCCACCAGGCCTCAGGGCTGCACAGGAGGTGTTGGAGCACTTGTGTCAGACAACTGCAGTGCTGCTGCAGGCTCACGGTCTGTCCTGGGCAGTCACTGACAGAACAGCTTCAAGGGTTAGCCTGCCAGTCCTCTGTGCTGTGGAGAGGAATACTTTTTCAGACACTGTGCTAAAATGATTTTAGTGGCTATGAAAAATAGGCACTATATCCATATATAGGCTTGCAGGATGATTTTGCTCTTATGAAGTCTCCAGCTGCGGTAAGCTTCTGATATTGCTGACATTTTTGTAACGTGGCTCAGGATTTATTCTGATTTAACTTTCAGAAGAGGCTGAACTCTGATCCCACTACACTTCTTTTTACAAAGAGCAGCCAGTTGCTCTTGCCAAATCAAAGATGTGTGTGCTGGGGTTCCTCAGAAGATTGCCTCCTTTACCAACTTGTTTTGTGCACTAAGACACCAATTGCCCAACTTGTTGACAGTGAAGGAGATAACTGCTGAGAGACATACCTGTGCCTTTGTACAAATGGAAGATGACAGTGTTCCATAAATTCAAGGTCACGTATCATTAAGTGAATTCCTCTTAGTCTCTCTCTTAACAAGTATGCTGGGTGTAGCACAGTGAAACTGGAGCATTGTTTTCAGTCTAGCTGCTTACGATACTTGCACATATGGAAGGTAAATTTTTCAGACAAGAGTTTTGTGTGACTTCAAATTAAGAGATTTTCCTGAACATCCTTTGATTTCTTACTGAATCAGATGCCCGAGGGCTCCTTGGAGACTGGCTGAAGGCTGAACAGCTGGGGTTCCCCCTGCTGGCTGCCTGTGTTTGGAAAGCACTCCATCAGCGAGCTGAATGAGGACTGTGGGACACATTCATAGCAAACAGGCTTCTGTCATTCACAAGACACTCGTTATAGCTTTTGTGGTATCGCTGCCTTGTAAATATAACATTACATCTTTGTAATGAAGTTATATTGGGCTAAGGGAAATGGCTTTGCTCAAAACAGGTGAAATAATCAGCAGTGATTCTTAGTTTAAGGAGAAGATGCTGTGGCTGTTTCATTTGTGGCACCAGATAGACGTGCGTTGCAGAGCTGTGCAAAGTGAAATCTCTTGAAACCACACATATTTTAAAAGTTACTTAATAGCTCTGAATGATTACATCCTATCATAAATCTCAATTATTGAAGATTATTTTGCAAGGAATCTGCAGCAAACATCACAGTATGGGAATGAGAGCTGAGTAGAAACATGCACTGCATGCATATCTTTCAACACATTAGCTTTAATGTCTTCCCCTTTGTAAATGGAGGCTTTTATTTGACTCGTGTGATGCTTCACTTAAAGAAGAGAGTAAATCTTGATGTTTTTATCTTATTAAAAACATCTTTTCGTCCTTATTCTGTGAATCGTGGAAGGAAAGCAATATTTTCATTTGTGCCCTGAAGCCATAATGCGGGCTTTGCAAAAGGCAGTATATAAATCTGTGGATATAAAAAACTGTGTGTGTGTGTGTATGCATTAATCTGTGGTAACACGCCAGTATTTATACCTTCACAACTCTCTTGTTACACAGCAAAGCAGTGTTTGGCTGGACTGGAAAACTGCCAAATGAAACCTATGCTGTCCAGAAATGGAAGTACTGGGGTAATGTGGGTAAAGTGCAACATAACAAGTGGGGTCATCCACACATTGCTCTGTATAATATTCCAAGGAAAAGAACATGAGTGCTGTCTGATTGGAAAGAGATGGAAGTTTTGAGTTAGTTCTCTCCAATGAAATGTATTAGCTTAACCTCAGCTATGCCCTGCCTTCCTCTGAAGCAGATCTCTATTGCTTTCTCAGTCATTTCAAAATCGTTCTTCTCTTTAGCTCTCGTAGGCTCTTGATCTGGGTGAGCTGTTTGTTTTTGAGAAGTATCTTTTCAGGAAATCATCTCGATTGCTGTACTGAGCATTCCCAGAAGCTGACATCTGGGCTTCTTGCATCTGCCCAGGTTGTATGTGTTTCTGCTCTGCCTTCTGAGCATTGAACTGGTCTTGATTCCTGGTAATTTTCTTGCTCCTAAATGCTGCTTTGGCTCCAGTCTTTTTTCATCTGGGCTGCTTTTAGCATAAGTTTGGTCATCTGAACCAGTGAATTCCAAGGAAGTTCTGAAATCATAGAACAGCTGTTTGTTTAGACTTTGAGCTGGTCCCAGATATGTGGCTGCAGGGTCAGTTTTTGTCGTCTCAGCCTTACGTGCATTTTTGCTTGAAGTCAGACACCTTTTCTCACAGAAGGAGAACACTGAACTTATTGGAGGTTCTGAGCTTTACGTTTCTCTTTTACTTTTTTCCTCTTCTTTTTGGGACAGGTGCAGGTGCAATCCAGTCCTTCAAAACTAAGTTGGTGCCTTGCTTTTTAGAGTGAGGGCTGGAGGTGCTTCAATTTATTTAAAGTCCATAAAACTGTACCTTCAAGAAGCTCTCTTGATCTGGAAGTATGTTCACCTTTCATTTGAACAGTTTTGATCTCTCTACTTAAGTAAGTTGCTGTTTTAGGTTCATTAGAGAAATTGCTAATGAAAAGTATCTCAAAGGTTTAAGAATTACCCTTCTGACGTTGTATTGCCTTCTCTTATACTTCATAATCTAATGATTCCTTCTAAACCTTTGTTTTACAGATTGAGGAGCGACCAGAAAAAGATTTTGAGAAGGTAAGAAGGATCTTGTGAACTGCTCTGACAATAGCACAGCTATTTTTTTATCTGAACTTGTAGTGAGTTTGAATTAACAGAGCTTTCAATTACTGAAATCATATCATAGAATGTCCTGGGTTGCAAAGGACCACAATGCTCATCCAGTTCCAACCCCCTGTTATGTGCAGGGTCACCAACCAGCAGACCAGGCTGCACAGAGCCACATCCAGCCTGGTCTTGAATGCCTGCAGGGATGGGGCATCCACAGCCTCCTTGGGCAACCTGTTCCAGTGCATCATCACCCTACTTTTCTTGAAGACAGACTTGAAACCATCATGATCATTCACAGATTAATAGTTGACATTTAACAGCGCTGAAATTGCTTCAGGCTAAGCCATGTGAATATTGGTTTTATTAGTAGAGCTTAATGGTGGTATTGCATAAAAATAAATAAAATGAAGATCATACTGCAGCAGTGAGAAATTGGCCTTAGCCCCACTGCTCTAACACAGTGTTGCTACTGCTGCGGAGTAGGTAAATACAAATGAAAGCAGAAGAGTTTGAGGAGTAGTCAAAAGCATCTACAACATAATCCAAGTTCTGAAAGTGTCTGGCAAGATGGTGCTAGCCCCTAAGGATTTTGTCTCATTGAGAGTTAATACTTAGAAGTTAACTTGTGCACAAAGATAACAATATTTAGCTCTGGTCTCCTTTTTCTCATTACATCCTCTTGCTAAATCTTGATCTCAATTCTTCTTCCTGAGAGATGTTAATGGAACTTGCATGATGCAGAAATGCGTGGATTCTTCTTTCCTGATGTAAAAGCTGCCCTTGCTGAGGAACTGAGTAACAGCAGCTCCAATTCCCCTGGGTTTGGTTTTAGCACTCATTTCTAATGTTTCTTGCAGCATTAGAGACCAGTTAGGTGCCAAAGACACAGTTGCTGTTTTGTCATTTATCTTTATCAACAGATAAATAGTCCACATGATGTGTATTCAAAATAATATCTAGAAAAAAAATATTCACAACCCTATTTAACTGTTTGATTGCAGGGAGCACGTACTGTCTCAAGTCTATCAGCAGCTACCTTAGCTTCCTTGGGTGGGACTTCTTCACGAAGAGGCAGCGGGGATACGTCCATCTCAGCAGATACAGAGGCATCTATTAGAGAAATAAAGGTGAGATGTTCTTAAAGCCAACATAAACTGTATCGAACTATAGCTTTTTTTTATCTGAGTGTATGGGTAGTCCATAACTAAACTCTCTGTTTTTTTTTCTGAAGATTGTTTTAAGGCTGCATGCTTAAATCTATTTTTATATTGGAAATGTGCGTTCTGTTAACTTTCAGTCATTACAGCAAGTTAAAATATCTGGAATTTCCATTGGAGAGCTCAGATACAAGCAGTTCAGTCCAGTTTCAGCACCATAAGAACAGCTGAAATCAATTTTTTGGTGGTGACCAAGGACAAAGAGGAGAGGCATAGGCCTTACAGTTGCATTTAATGTGATGGATGGATTTTGTACAGTCTTTTCTTGGAGTGCTAGTACAGCCTGTATTTCAGACTTGCTTGGACAGCTTCAACAGAAGCTATCAGAATTCCCCAAAAAGGATAATAGTGAAAAAGGGTAGAGAAGGGTTCTGTCTGGGACATGTCCTTGTTGGAGACCTAGAAGTTGGAGCTGTGTCATGGCCTTATTGTTGAAGTCATCATTTTTCCAGTCAAGAAGAGAAGAATTAGGATAAACTTCTAACCCAGACATTTCACTCTCTAGCAAGGCTTTCAGATTACGATCAGACTGCTTAACTTGTGTTGTAGAAATACTTACATGAGAACTTTGGATACTTGCTCTTCCATATGCATTTGTACCCATTAGTTTCATTCACCTTTCTCACCATTTCTCTCAGGATATTTATGAGTTAAAGGAGCAGATTCAAGATGTAGAAGGCAAATACATGCAGGGACTGAAAGAAATGAAGGTACTGGTGTATTGCAGTGTGAAGTTTGCTAATTAACACCAGCTAAAAGTTCACAGAGCCAGGGTGAGATCTAGCACTGACCTTGCACACTTTTCTTCTGGGAGGGGTTGTAAACTGTGAAAAGCATTGCATTACCAGGAAAAGTGTCCCTTTTGGTGTTTGTTGATTGTGGTGAGCAATGCTTCCAAATACGAACTGAAAGACTGCTGATTGCTATTGCATGTCTTACTTGATGTTCTGAAAAGGTAATCATTTTGATTGCAAATGAAAGTTACTCATTTGTGGGGGTTTTTTAAATAGCTTTGTAATCCAGGAAGCCTCCCAAAATTGGAAGCTGGCACCAAGGAAGCACTTACAACTTCCACAAAGCTAGAAATGAGTTTTGATGCAACGACTAACACCCATCTCTGGTGATTTGTACCTAAGCCACAGCAGGTCTCAATAGCAGTGTTTAATTCTGGCTTTGCTTTGGTGTAAAGGTGTCCAAGTGCCCAACTGTGGTGGAACTTGATGCTAATAAAACCAAATGTAGCATGCTGAAGGAGTGCTGCAGCAACTCCCTTAACTTACTTACGTATACTTCCTTTCCAGCTAATTTCTGAGACTAATCTTTCTGCTGTTTCCAAATTCTGACTGTTTTCCTATGCTTAATATTTCTTACCTTTGGGCTGGAAAGTGTGCCAAAACACAACTTGTGTTTCAGGAGATAAATTTATACAGGCTCAAAGACAAATGCTCTTATTTGTCGATAGACTTATAAACTAAACTGGTTCAGTATTACTGTTGTGATCATCTCACTCTGTCATCCCCAGTTCTGTTTATTGAATGGAATGGGAAGTATATGGAAGTTGCCCGTGCTATAGGAGTAATTCCAATAGTGCTGAAGTTCCTAGAAAAGTTGCTTGATCTGGAAACTAAAATGATGTGTGTCTTTGCATATTTTCACTGGTTTGCCTACGTAAGACTTTTATCACTGTATTAAAATCAAGTACTGCGAGTTTGATTGCACAGCATGGAGAGTGGTCCTGATCTTTATTTTGCCATTGTCTGCTGTTACAAACATCTCAGTCTCTTATATTCAGGTCAAGTTGTTAAGATGGGTTTTCAGGACACTGGGATTTGTATCTTACAGAGTAAACTTGTTAAGATGGAAAGCAATTTAGGAAACAGAAATGATGCATCACAAAAGCTGCAGCTTTCACAGCAAATTCTAATTCCTGAGTTAGTGTATTTAGTGATATTAGTGTCTCCTACCTCACACTGAAATTTGCCTGAAGCAGTTGTTAAACTGCCTTATGTTAAAGCCTACCCCACTGAGATTGGATGACTTAAAATGATCTTAAATCAAGGTTAGTTTACCTTTAAAGAAAAAGAATTTGCAACTTGTCATATCTTCATCAGCTGCTTTGAGCTGCCAGCATTCAGGGGCAGGGGGAGGAGGGAGAAGGAAGAAAACCCTGAGAAAGCAGGAACTGAAGCAGCAGAGAACAGAAAGCATTTTAATCCATCCCAAGGTAAGGTTTCTTCCTCGTTAACAGAAGCCTTGTGGGAACACAGGGGAGGTTATCCTCACCTTGGGACAGCTGCTAAGTCTGTCCTGCAGATGATTAGCACTGGTTTCAGCAGGACTACTCAGGAGGCTTGTGGTTTTATACCTTCATTTTCTCACTTAAGGTCTTGGCTGGCAGAGTGATTTTTTGTAACCGACCTCTTACTGTGGTTGCTTATTCTTTGCAGGACTCTCTAGCTGAAGTCGAAGAGAAATACAAAAAGGCTATGGTGTCAAATGCTCAACTAGACAACGAGAAAACAAATTTCATGTACCAAGTAGATACCCTGAAGGATGCACTCTTAGAGTTAGAGGAACAGCTCGCAGAATCCAGGAGGCAATATGAAGAAAAGAGTAAAGTATGTATATAGCACTGGCGTGTTATTTAGCAGTGAAAGACTTCTGGGGGGCCGACATCTTTGAGAGGATCAAACCAAATTACTATTCCAGATTTTAAATAAGTTGTTTTTTATATAGCAGCATGCTATGTGCTTGCAGTCTTACAGTAGAATTTTTCCTTTAGTTTGTGTTTCAGAAAGCAATTTCTAAAGCGAAGAAATATTTAATATGGGAAGGATACACTGTAGTACTACTATAGTATCATACATCCTTTTGTACTGTATACTGGAAGTAAATTTAAAGATTTTGTTCATAGTAATTTCTGGAGTATTTTAATGCGTGAAACTCTCTTCCAAAGAGAGTTGTGCAGCTTATAGAGTTAAAGCAGCAACATGGTTGAGCATTGAATTGTTTTGCATGAATTCAGCATCTGAGAGCTAGTAAGCTGGTGTTAAATAATAAATCTGTGGCTTGGGTTAGCTTCTCAGAACTGTCCCTTTAGCCTGCAGGCATTTTACTATAGTGTGCTGCAAAACATACAGTTCCTGGAAGATTTGGTGGTTGGTTTGTTTAGTTTTGGTTGGTTCACTGGTTGTCTTTTGTTTTGTTTTGATTTGGGTTTGGCTTTTCGTTTGTTTGGGTTTTTTTAAGTCCTTAATGTCTAGTGAATTTTTTTCACTGTTCTTACATAGGAAGAACATAGGGTTAAATTCCCATCCATTCATCTGTGAAGTCAGTAGGAGTTGGGTGTAACAGCTATTCACTGGCATCTTGCTGCTCAGATTGTGACGCTGGCTAAATGATGTCTGTCACTCCTATGTTTGATGTAATAATAGTTCTTTGGGAAAAGGACAAATAAGACAATAATAAAACTGTACTCTTGTGGGATTGTGATTAGAAGCACATTGAAGAATTGCGTGGCAGTAAGCATTTTCTTGGTTGCTGGGCTTATTTCCTCCAGTTTTTCATGGGATGCTATTTTTGATCGATTACATCTCATGAATTTTTCATCATTCATAGGAATTTGAGAGAGAGAAGCACGCTCATAGCATATTGCAGTTTCAGTTTAAGGAAATCAAAGAGGCTTTGAAGCAAAGAGAAGAAATGCTTGCAGTAAGTAATTTCATTCTTTTTACTGGTTTATTTGATCGGTGTGTGCCCAGTTAGCAGTAGGTGTGTAGAAAGGAAGGAATTTTATTCCCTTCTCAAGTTTCTTACCTGAAGAAATATTAGTGTTCCAGGCCAAGCTAACTTACAGAAATAGTATTTTCCTAAGTATTATCCGAAGTTGCATTGTCCACGATGCGAAATAAGCTGTTTTCTCAACAGCTGCTTGTGGAGATGTAGAGAAAAGCAGTGGAACCATCTAACTTTATAAATCAGCTTGTGAATAGTAAGATTGCCTTAGGAAGCATAGATTTAGCTGATGTGTGAGAAGTTATCATGTTGTGCATGCAGATACCCTTTTACTTCACCTGACTTTTTTGTTCTTTGGCATCGCTGCAATCTCGACTGTCTTTGTTAACCTGTTCCCTACTTTCTGTCTTCTCATTTTGCTCCTGTCTCTCAGGAAATCCAACAGCTGCAACAGAAACAGCAGAGCTATGTCAGGGAAATTTCTGATCTTCAGGAGACAATAGAGTGGAAAGACAAAAAAATAGGGGTAGGACTGTCAACTCCTGAAGTGTGTTCAGAGTGGCATTGTCGTTCTTCAGCTGATCCTGCTTTTGCAAAACCTCATGAATAATATACTCCTGAGTGACTCTGCTTGGTGTGGCTGGCTTAGTATATTACCAGTGAACTAGCAAGTAGCACATTTTGTCTTTGTTCAACACTATAAAATCCAAGAAAAACTTAGCAGCTGTTCTGAATTCGAAACCTAGGGATTTTTATTTGCCATGGTGCTTCATTTGTGTGTTGTATTGAGAAGGGAAATGCTATTTATAGTGCTGGTTTTTGCTTGTTTGGATTCAATCTGCAGACTGAGCAGAAACTGGAGTGTGATCAAGAAGCAATAGAGCTCTTTGTGGCCTGTGGGGATGAAAGTCCCAAACTCTCCCTTGCTTCTCATGCCTTCCCCACCACCCCTTATCAAAGCCAAATGGAAACACGCTCTTAAAGAGAAGCATTGCTTTCTTTTCTAGCAATGAATACTGGAAGAATTTCTGAATATAGAAGGGGAAATAAATCATACTGCTGACGTCCAATAACTTCTTGCAGTTTGAAACTCAAGTGTCTGATTTTTGTTATTGTTGTATTTGTGCATTTATATAAGAAATATCAAGGGGGATCCATACTAAATTACACCTTTGCAACACAGTACATCCCAAAATCTGAAGATGACTTAATAGCAGTTTTCAAGTTAATTGAAATGTAATGCAGCCATTGTGGTAACCCGTGCAATTAATAGCCCTAAAACAGACCATTAAAATGTCAGGCCTGCTTTCATCCTCTTGTCTGAGTACGTGGTAATCACTTTATGTCTTCAACATACAGGTTGAAGTAATATGAATGAACTCATCTAGCAGATAAGAGGGAAAAGTAGATCCTCATTTGAAGGATTTCTAATGAAGGCTTGGGCTCCGAGTATCTTAAATAGAAATTCCTGGAGCTGAATATTACTGAATAAGCTGTGCATTTCTTGGATTTGAAGCTTGTCTGTGTGTCTGAAAACTTGGTCCTTTAATCTTTGAACTTTACTTTTTTCACATATCACTTCCATGAATCTTTGAATATCTTAAATCTGCTCATTCTTGTTTACACTTGCTTTTCATGATCTTTACTTTTCTCCTTTCCTCTCTTCACATCTCCTTCCTCTCTGTCTGTGTTGTGAACTCAGGCCTTAGAGAGGCAGAAAGATTTCTTTGATTCCATAAGGAGTGAGCGGGATGACCTTAGAGATGAAGTGATTATGCTGAAGGAGCAACTGAAGGTATGCAAGAGGAGTAAGAGAAGCTTACTGCTTACTGACTGCTAACCTTTCCTTCCTATGCATTTTTGTAGCTGAGTAGCAAGAACTCTTGTCGTGTTGCCTATAAGTTGCCATTTCAGGCATTTTCTGATAAAGTCCTTCCCCCTAATATTGATTGTGAGCTCTTAGTATAGACTGTAATGTTCAGCATTAAACTGTTGCTTTTGTAGGAGACTCATCTCTGAGGAGCACTTGACAAAGCAGAATTATATTTAAAGATTGAAGCCTTGCTGGTATCACATGCTTTCTGTGATGCTGGCTAAACAGAGAACTGTAATATTCTGTGCTATTTTCTGACTTCCAGCAATTTTTAATGGAGCAATTGAAGCAATTATTTGTTCAGAATGTCAAGGACAAGAACATCTGAACGATCCTACTCTTACTGAGCAGCAGGCTTTAAAGCATTGCTTTTGCTTCTCCATAGAAACATGGAATAATCCCAGATTCTGACATAGCCACCAACGGGGAGGCATCAGACGTTCTTGATAATGAAGGACACTTGGATTCTTCCAAAACTGTTCAAGGCACAACGCAGGCATTAAAGACGACAGGGGACGGGATGCTAGGTAAGTGCTGGCTCTCCTTTCGTATCTTTCTGTCTGTCTGTCCACTCATTCATCTTTGCTTGGAGTTTGGGCTTTTGTTAGTGGGACAATTAACACATCACGCAGCATGCCACCTGTTGAATCACTTGTGCTTCACATCACGTTATGCATTTTCCTGCTTGATATTTATTATCACTTCAAGTGTGTTGTGCAGTTTCCTGCAAAAGCAGACTTCATTCCCCTTTTTGAGGTGGCAAAGGACAAGAATACAAGTATTACATGTTACAGATAAGTAGCAGTCATTCGGATTACTATTTAAACTCTGAATTGTCCCAAATTCATGTCACTCAGCATTTTTCTGCACGTATCTTCAAGAATCAAAATAAAAGCATTTTAGTCTCATATAAAAAGCTTGTACGTTGGTTTGCTTGCATACCTGAGAACTGTCAGCATTTGCTGAACAGAAATGGTGGTCACCATTAAAACGCTCTGGTGCATGAATTCTTTATTCTTGGTATCTCATACTGTTGAGCAGTTCATATTACCACTTCAGCATTCCAACCTCTTACAATGGAATTAATGCCATTAAATTTAATGAATTTGACTCTGAGATGGATACTGTAAGGAAGGAGAAATCTGGTTGGCAAAAAGTTCCTCCTTGTCCAGTTGTGATGAGTGACCACTCAGAGAACTGTTACAATAGCAAAGAGGATTTTTGTTGTTATTGCTCTAAATCAGCATCATAGTAAATAGCAACAAGCAACCAACAGTTGCAAGTGCAATTTATCTTGCTGTTGGCTGCTTTTTCCTCACTCTGTTTTTGTATGGAAATAATATGGAGCACCAAAATCAAGGTAAGGGTATGCATTTAAATGTAATATGTTTTCTGTCTTTCCTTATTCTGTTTATTTGAAAACAGGTACAGCATAGACTCGAAAGCTAACTACTGAAGCCACAGTGTTGATTTAGTACCTGTTGCTTCTAAATAAAGTTGGAAGAAAACAACAACCAACCTACAGAAGTCCCCATCCCTTTGAGTGGATGGAGTGGCACTAAGTATCTGTGTTGGTAATGTTGAACAGCTGAAACATTTGCTTGCCAATCAGATTTATATATACGTAAACACTGATGATGCCTGTGATGAAACACTACTGAGTTACTCTTGCTTACTTCATTCTACTGGCATCAGACACACTCTTGCATGCACCGAGTGGTGTTAGGCTTGAAGTTGTAGAAAATACTGCCAAGAAAATGCAGTCTTTACAGTTACAGAGTTACATCTGCAGATGTTATTGTTACATTGCATTGCTTGAAACAAAGTTGTTTTCATCTCCAGAAGCTGCAATTCACATAGCCAAGAGCATAGATCTTTTACTTGACAAAAACACAGGCCAGCACTGAAGGCTTTTCTTGCTTTGAGAGGGTGGTGGTGGTGAATTTCACTGATCAAAAAACCCACACCCTTACTAATTCAATTGCTGCTTTGCCTCACATAATTGGCAAAAGCTGATCTTCCATTAACCTGTTCTTTGATTCATTCTCTTTCGGGTTTTAAGTGGGGAGGTGAGAGCTGTGGTGCGGTCCCTTCAACTTTCTCAATGGTCTTTTAGGCAAAGCCAATGAAGTGGACATGAAAAATGAGATTTTGGAGGATGTGGGGAAAAGAGAAATCTTGCAGAATTCTGAGCGTGAGGAACACAAAGAGGAGTCTGAGGAACAGGAAGTACAGACATTGCATGCTGATGAAAATACAAAGGCAGAAAAAATGATTGAAGAAACTGACGCTCTGTCAACAGTGATGTTACCAGATAGTAGGTTTACAGAACAAATTCAAAGCCTTACAGAACCCGTGTCAGGGAATGCTTCTTCAAATGATGATAGTGCTGCAGATGATTTGAGAAAGGAGACACAGTCAGCAGACACAGCAGCCCAGCAGCCTGTTAGCGAGGAGGTTGAACACAGTAAGTTAAACCCAAGGACAGCTGAGAACTCAGAAATGGGCTCACTGCAAGGTCAGGATTTTGAGTGTCCTCAGGAAATGCACGGTGACTTAGGTGCAGAGCATGAACTGGAAAAAGCTGCTCCACAACAGGAAGAAGGAGAGGATGTGGAAGCTAGCCATGCACTGAGTGCTAATGAGGTGGAGCAAGCAGCAGACAGTGCAGGTGACAGCAGTGAGATGGTTTCTGGCCAGTCAGGGCTACCAGAGCCTGTGCTAGGAGGCTCACATAGTGAAGAGGTAAAGGTGGAGGGCCATGCTGAAACACTCCAGTGCTCGGAAGAAAGTGCTGAAAACAAAGTTACAGAGGTCTTGGAGAAAGCTCTTGTTGAAAGCAAAGACTGCACTGATGGAACAGCTGATGAAACTGGAGGTAATAGAGCTAGAGAACAAAATGAGGTTGGGAGTGCAGTTCAGGATCAGAAAATGAAGAGAGATTCTACGGGCTTAGAAGGGGAGGAGTCATATGAAAGTGGTGACCCATCAGATACAAATGAAGAGGGAGGAGATCAGGCACACATCCAGCCAATTTCCTCAGAGGATGGTGAGTTAGCATTATTAGAGGAACAGAATACACAGGAGCAAACAGAACTTAAACCTGCTGAGAAAGATGGACAGGAGGAAGTATTGATTGGAAACTTGGAGGTGTGTTCAGATTCTGCAGAAAAGCAGGAGAAAGCATCTGGGGAGTCTGTGGGCTCTGCTAACAAGGTAGAAGGAAGTGCACTGCATAAGACAGAGCCAGACACAGATGCTGTGAAAGAAATGCCATCTCAGGAAACCAGTTTAGACCCAGGTTTTTCAGATGATGAAATTGAGGAAACAGAAATGCAAACAGGAGACGTGTCTGGGAAAGGAGAGGAAAATAGAACAGAATACTTAGAACATAATAGAACAGAAGACATAAAGCCAGAGGTAGAGCTTCAAACAGTTCAGTGTGCTAAAGAAACAACAGGTGATACAGAGGATGAGAAGAATATTTCTTTAGAAAGTGAAGCACAGAATGTAGTCAAGCAAGAGGAAGGTGAATCTAAAGAGGAATCCATTGTATGTCATAGTGTAACTAGTGAGAACCAAGTTGGTAAAGAAGCATTTAAAGAAAATAAAAAGCAGTCAGAGCTTGCAGACCACCAGGGTGATGAACTTGAACTTACTTCTGTGGAAGATGCAAATAATTCTCTTGCACAGAAAGCTGAGCTGGATGAAAATGTTAGTGAGCAACTTAGACCAGAGGGCCAAGTAGAGGAAGAACAAGAAGATGATGGTGATGCATTTGATTTTGATGAGGATTCAGAACAGGCACTGGAAACTGATGAAAAATGCGATGGAGAAGAAGTTGATGCACAGGGTGAAGAGGATGACAGAACAAACAGCGTGATCAGAAAAACTGCCCAAACAGGTGAAGCTGGAGAGAGAACTGGCAAAATAGAAACCATTGACACCTTGACTGAAGATGTCAGCTCACAGCATGAGAAAGGAAATGAGTCTGAAGAAACAGGACACTTGCAAGAGGAAGCATCAGCACTGAAAACTGACAAGAAGGCTGATGAGTTGGCAGATGAAAACAAAGCATCAGATTCTAATGAAGTGGAAAAGGCACCAGGTGAAAATGTTCTAGAACAGGAGTTGGAAAGTGCTGGCTGTAACAGGGCTGAAAGCAAAGAGGATTTACGAGGTGGTAGGAAGGGCAAGGGTAAATCTAAAGATGACTGTACGATGTCCTAAGTTCTGAATTTCAGACCATAGAAATTAGAAGCCATTTGATCAGGCTCTGTACCGAAGCATGCACTTTGCACGACAAATCAGCCCTTAGGAATATAGGAATACTCTTAAGGTGTTCATTTTTTCCTTGCAGGTAGATCTCTTAATACACTGTTTGGTCATGTAAGTGGTGATAATGCAAATATTAAATGATTCACTGACGTACCTAGCCACAAAAAATCATCCAGAGGTTTGGTTTTGCTGTGTCTCAGGTTAAACATGTGTCACCAAACAAAGCAAGCTTCACAAAGGAACTGATCAGGCTTTTGCAGTTAAAGTACTTCTAGTGTTGATAACTGCTGCTGAGGAGCTTTTATATGAAATTCCTACTTTCTAGCCTGGAATAAAAGTAGATTATCTGGATGTATGTGCAATAGGGCTACAGTATGTTAATGCTTTGTTATGAAGGAACTCAAAAGATCAGCAACACTTAGATCTAATGCTAACATTTGTTGCTGAGTGATTAAAGCCTAAGAGCCCTTTTCCATAGCAAGAAAAAGAAGGAAAAAAGATATCCTCATTCCACTTTTTGTATGTATGTTTATTAAATGGACGTATTCCAAACTATTGGTAGATCACTGTGAATTAAGTCTTAACTTTGGAGGAACAATATATGATTTGAAGGAAATGCAACGTATAGGTTGCTGAAAGGAGCAAGCACGTACGTGTTTACTTCATGTAGGCACTTTGCACAACAGGCCTTCTGCACCATGTCTCACATGGGTTCTGTATTTTTTGCCTAAGAAAGTGTCAATACACACTGTAACATGCTTACGTTTGCTATCCAATACTGTACCTATGAATATATAAATATATTTTTAAAACAAAAGAGTTTAATATTGCATTCCTTACTGCATTATATATATTTTTTGCAAAATATTATGAAAGAATGTTTTTCTTTGAAAAGTTCTTTCCTCCTCTTTTTCTGGAGAGAAAGTAACTCAGGATGTCTTAATCCTCATGGATGTCAGACCAAAGGCTGTTTTTGCAGATATGAGCCCCCGTGCCTTTTTTGGAAAGCTGGATTACCTTGTATTACTGGCATCAATGAGACACTTCAACCCATTGATGTATTTCTTCTTGCAATTTTATAGTGCTTGGCAGGAAGATCGGGTTTTGCATAATTAATAATTAGCTTGAGGTTGTATTAAGCGATGAACATGCAAAGGGATGCAAGTTGAGGAGCTGGGGGGCTACAGAAGATTCTATCTGTTGATGTTACAAAGTTGACAGAGTTCAAATAGACTGCAAAATTACAAGATGTATATCAAAGTGTACTGAGCTGTATATAATTAAAATAAACATATTTTATACTTCAAATTGTCTGTCCGGAGCACTCTTTATAAACTTGTATAAATATTTATTTAAATCCTTCTCACTTCCAAAACATTTTTCTATAGCTTTCTTTTTTAAATGTATTGCTTTGTGCTACATAGATGATAGAGCTGTCCTGTTAGGAACAGGCAGCCTTTGAGGACGTTCAGTGTTTGATGAGACCATGGCTCTACACTTGTGACAGGACTGTAAGCCTGTAACTCTTTTCATATGGCTTCTTTCCAGCTTAGAGCAGCTTCAGTATGGTTTCTGTAAGTATTAGCAGTTGTTCTTACTGTTACACTTAATTCTAAGCTAAAGAGTCATCGTTCTCTAAAGCATCATTTCTTATTATATAGCATTGTTTAAGTAAGATTGTTTTCTTTGCCACGCTCAGCTGTAACGTATGGTTTAATGTTGAAAGTATTCTAAATGTATGTTATGTATATTTAAATGTTAAATACGGTTATATATTTAACTAAATTCATGCCAGACATTGCCTAAACTTGTGGATGGGTCTATAAACAACTCTCATTTAAATGAGGCATTTGCCAACATTTCCTCTATTTTTCATGAGTTTGTTTTTAACAGGAGTGCTGCTTGATTGCTGAAGGGAAATTAACGGAGACCTATTTTTAACCATTTTTTCCACTTCAGAAAATACGGCATCCTTAGAGAAGTCCCTCTGTAGAGCTAAGTCATGGAAAGAAATGACACCTCGAGCCTTAACTGTCCTTGTGCGTGCTCTCATCCCACAGTACCTTGCCAGATCTCAATGAAACTAGGGCAGGAACAAGAACATGGGGCAGGTGATGAAGAACAGCTCATGTATCATAAATCTACCCATGAATGCTGCCTCTTGGAACCAATGTCGGCAGCTGGTCCTTGCCTTCTGGAGTCGGACAGGTACCAGGAAGAAGGAGGTGATCTTGGTGTTTCTAGCTCTTCGATTTTTACTGGAATCTTCTTTGTTGCTGCAGTGAGCGCTGGTCGCAATGTGTAGGACTTTCATCTCTCAAAATAACTTCAAACACTTGTTGGGTTCTGTGTTTGAGACCTAGGGGCACACGTAGCCTGGAGTGCCGGGTTTATGTGTTACTGTGACTTCACAGCTAGCATCAAATGCTTTGAAAAGCAGTAGCTGAAATAACTTTCATATTCAGCAAGTAACAGTGAAAGGCCTCAGTCAACAGTGCCTCTGAAAGAGTGGTCCTGCTGTCACCTTCAAAATCTGTGCTGTAAAGCCAGTGCCTTCTAACTCTCGTGCTTATCCTCATGCTTGCTCATGAACTTCCCTCTTCTGGGCAAGAGTGGAAAGCATTCTGTTCTATTATTATTCTTTTATTAAATGATGCAGTATAAATTGATGGCTCCAGAATAGTAGTATTGTCCAGCCTGTTGTTGGATCCCTGCAAGCTGATTGGAATAGCTGCTTGAAACTGCTGGTGTGTTTTCAGGGGTTGCATCCTTTGCTGCTTGCCTTCCCGTCCTCTAAGGACAGCTTACCCTTTTCAGCTGCGCTGCCATTAATTACTTGGTAGACCATGCAAATCACTGAAGTTATCAACAGCTGCATCCCACTGCACGCTGTCCTCAACGTAGGAAGAGGCATCAGGTATCTGTGGGTGATTAGGGGATATTAGCTCAGCTTTGCCACTGAAGCAGCACAGTGAGTCAGCTGCTTTACCAAAGCAATGACAATGGTTGTGTGGCTTCAATGAGCCTGTGCAACTGCAGAAAACACTGGTAACCACAGAGCTGCCACCATCCCACCTGTCCTGTTCTCTTCTCAAAAAGAATGGCACTGCTCCTTACCTGCTGTGACCAGCACCTGTCCTTCTGTTAGGCAGGAATATTTCACCCCACAGCAGCAGCTGTGCTAATGAGTTATTCAACTCTTTGGAGTCCCTCAAGTGGCTTAGTGATTTTCTTCTGCATCAGTCCTTGTTCTCTTTGTCTACCATTAGCAATTCCATTGCTTTATCTCTGAGCTCTGGCACCATCGCTTATCTGAGTATCTGTGACCTTCCTTTTACTGTTTGCTCTCCTTGCTTTCGTTACTGGACTTCGTTTTCCTTCCCTGTCATCTTTTTTACTGGATTTGTCTTCAGCCTCTTTCCATATAGGTAGATGAAACTGCTTTCTTATTTTACACTTGATATTTTTTTCTCGTTAGTTTACAAAAATGTAAATGTATTTTTTGTCTTGTGACAGTGCTCACGTGTGAGAGTGCTGCGTGTGTTACAGACAGCTGTGAAAAGGGATAGGACTTGAGGAGGTTCAAAATGAATGCACAGAGCTGCTGTACTGGGATGTTATGTTGATATCTGTATTTGGGTGTCGCATCAGAAGTCAAGGTAGAGGTTTGATTCCAAGCTCTGGAATCACTGCTGATACGGAGAACTTGTATATGCAGGAGGGGAGTGACTTACCGTGTGCAGTCCATGAGCTATTCGTTACATCTGTCAGCATGAGCTTCATTTGAAAACCTGAGCTTTCCCCACGACGTGATTGAATACAGACTGTTTATTCCCTTAATTCCTTGTGTTAACAAGAAAACAAAAAGGTCAGCAAGAAAACATTGGCCTGTTCAGGGTTTAACAATAAATGAGGACAACAGCATGTTGTGTCTTTAAAGCTTTTCAGAAGTACTTGTCTACCGCCATGAAAATCCAACCAATTCACCTGGTAAAAACCAACAGCCTTCAGTCTGTAACTGATGAATTGCTTTCCTTACCTTTACGAAAGTCTTTTTTTTTTTTTTCATGTATGACCTTTGAATTTTAATGATTGAACAGCTAACAGGCAGGTCCTTAGAGGTGGAGTTGAGCACACTCACTGCCTTGGTTCTGCACAGTTGACTGCCTGCTGGCAAGGGAGGGAAACTAAAGAAAACTGCAACAAACGTGTGTGTCAAATAACTGCAATAAACATACATGTGGAGTAAGACTTATCTGAGGTCAGTATATCCTCTTCTGATAATACTGGAAGATGATATTTGGTCTACTTTTGTTGAGATGACTGAACACGCTCAGGCTGTCAATTAATGAGGTAGAGTGACTTCAGTTATCACAAAAAATGTGAGTTATCATTTGCTGCATACAGTACCTGCTAAAATACTTTCACGTTTTGCATTTCTAGGAAAGAAGAAACAAGTGATTTGCTTACTCACTGCTGTTTTCCAGTTGTCTCATTCTGTACTGTGTTCTTTATTAAACAATGCCACACACATCTGTTTGCTGATCTGCTGTACTTCCAAGTTCAAGTCTAGCACAGCGAGTCTAGATTGCCTGTTGCCTTCTTGATGTTTGACTGGGATGACTGACTGTGAAGGGTTAAAGAGAAAAGAATGCTTTACCAGGCTCTTGAGTTTGAAATAAAAACAATTTCATGGATAAAAGTTTTATTTGTCATAGTACTGAAGATAACGTAATGTCATGTCATGCTGTTTAGTTTTCCTTTTGAAGTGAGGATTTTCAGCGCTGAGAATGTGCATAGCTATGATTAGAGGTGTTTGTGGTGTTTTCATTGTGCTAAACTGTAAAGATTTGTGAGATTTTGTGTTGCAGTTGTTGTGTTTGACCCTAGAGTTCTTGCATGCTAACCTAATGTAGAAGATTAGCCTCTTTGCATGCAGTGGGTGCCGTGACAAGCATGCTCTGTGAGAATGACATAACCTCCCCTGGCTGCAGCCCCTTCCCAGTCCCGTTGTGGCCTCATTTCCCGTGGTACGTGCATAACTTCCTTCATCATTACCTTCACTAACCTTAACGGGTCCCTCTTGTATCAGATGACTCTGAAACGCACGGCTCACTTAAATCAGCACTGAGCTTTCAGTTTTCTCTTTCAGAAAGGCTGAAAAAACTCATTGGTGAACGAGAGTCCTTACTAGACCAGGTGAGCACGTGAGAATGCTGTGTGTTCATTTAACGTACGATAAAAACAATACAACGTTCAGGAAACCAAAATGCCCCTAACACGGACTACAGAACATACATGCTGTTGTTTCAGAACGTGTGCTGCATTCTTATTGCCAAAGACTCGGCTGCTTCCCCCTGGAATTCTCCTGTGCATTAACACAGGGTGTGAAACAGATGACCCAGGGGCCTATTTCGTGTTGCTAACATTCAGTGCTCTGAGTATTCCAGGCTGCTGTCTGTAGCCACCTAAACCTCCTCCTCCGTGTCTGAAAAGTAACAGTTTGGACTGAGTGAGGCCAAGGGGGAAAAAGCAAATATGGCCCAGAAATTAGAAAAGCAAATCTGACCTCTGAGAGTAAGCCTTCCTGATTGCTGGTTCTGTGGGCAGTAGGCAGTTTGGAGAGAATGCTGGTGGGATTACAGCAGATTGGTAAATAACAATTAAAGTAATTATTGCTGATACCGTGATATAGTGGTTATGATCTTTATTCAGAACTCTTGAGCTGATCTGTTTCTCTGCGTCATGCTCTATTGCTTCCATTTACAGACAGTATCCTTGGCCTTGGGCTTTCATGCACAATCAATCACAGTTTGGGGTTACTAAGGATGTTTTACGTGACTGTGCCTACAGAACATTTCTGGCTTTTCTAATCATTCTTCTTCCTCGTATTATTCTTGGTCCCAAATTTATGCATAAGCACTGATACTTAAGCTATGGGGAGTCACTTGCCAAAAGAATTTCTGAGAAATATAAGAAAAGATACATATTTTTAATTTAATTTGGAGAAAAAAAAGGAAAAAAAAAGCCTCATAACACTCAAGGGAGTCTTGAAATGAGTGTCTTATTTTGATAATTATCTTGTGTATCTCAGGTTAAAAAATTAAAGGGACAACTGGAAGAAAAGCAGAAGAATGGCAAGTTGGAGAATGCACAGTCTGAAGTTGAAGTTCTGGAAAATGGGACAGATATGCACATGATTGACCTCCAAAGTAAGCTTGTTTTCATTTTAAGAGAACTTTTGTGTCATGAATGAAGGTGAGAGAATGTGCCTGTACAATGGACATGTGTCCTGAAGTAAGAGTGAGCCTTCAGTCCTAAGGGAATTTCAAAATGGGAGCCAGTCAGGAGGCACCTCTTCTAGAGGTGAGGGAACAATCCATCGAACAAGACTGGGATGGGAAATCTCTTTTATGTTCTGCAGGAGAGCTGAGGGTGAGTTCCATATCACACCTGGTTATGTCTGCTTTGAGTGATCACAGGGTTGGGGTTAGCTACTATCTGCTGGGCACTGAGTGGGTTTACCTGGCAGCTCTTAGTGCAGAAGGAAACCCAAGGCAGGAAGCTGTGCTATCACTGCCCCAGGTAGTTTCCTGGAATGTGGAACTGTTGTGACAGATTTGTTGAGCCTTATTCTGACGTCTCTTATAAATCTGCAATTCTTTTAGGAGATGCCAACAGACAGATCAGTGATCTCAAATTTAAACTAGCCAAGTCTGAGCAAGAGATAACAGCATTGGAGCAGAATGTAAGTTCCCGTTTTGTTCTGTTTGTTTACTCTTGATGAGAGTGCAGAGAGTGTGTTTTACTCCATGAAAAGTGCAATCTTAATTAATGTGACTTCCCTTAAAATAAAAAGCAGGATCATTGGAGCACCAAGGCTCTCGAAGTTAAGTCATGAGGACTAGAATACTTTTTTTCATCTCTAGGGGAAAGTCAATATATTATTCATGTCTACCAAATGAAAAGCTCTCAAACACAACTGTACTCAGAGCACTTTATGAGCTCCTCAGAATACTTTCATGTGTCTAGCTGCTGGCAGTTTTCAAATAGCTCCTGGCACATGAGATAGTATATGTGGGTTTTGTGCAGTGCTGTTCAAATGTAACTGTTTGCTCGTGATCAGAGTATAAATGGCTAGATTTGGTAAATGGGCTGTGATTTCTGTTGCTGGAAGCATATGAAATATGGATACATCTAAAGGGTCTGAAGGTAGATGCCATGGCTTCTTTGATATATTTTTCTCCAAACATGCCTTTCTTTGATTGAAATAAATCTACCAACTTTCACTGGGTATTGCTTAACTATTAGCAGAGGAGTGAAGCTTCAGAGTAATCTTTAATTCCAAACATTTGCATTTGCACTAGGTAATACGATTGGAAGGTCAGGTAGCCCGATACAAAACTGCTGCTGAAAATGCTGAAAGAGTAGAAGATGAACTGAAAGCAGAGAAGCGCAAACTACAGAGAGAGGTAACTTTAAATGTAACTGTCATAGGAAACTCCAGTGCTGCCTGTGCAGCCTTCAGATGCTCAGCTCTGCATGTTAATCTCAAGCTGTAAATGAATGTGAATTGCTCCTTTTAAACATGTTTTTCTTGCTCAGTTATCTGTTTGTGCCTCTTTCCTGCATTCCCATCCAGACTCTGCCCATATTTCTCTCTTAAAGCACACTTTTCAAGCTCTTCATAATTTCGACCTTATTTCTTTTACCAAACTTCATGTTATCTTTAAGCAACTGCTACAGCCAGCCTTAAACACGTTTGTCAGCTGCTTTCATGCCTGCCTCCTAAGGGGTTTTTCCATTATGGCTCTCTGCACCATAAAAACTAAATAGCTCTTCCTGCTATGCTGCCTGTAATAAGTGCTCTCTTGTGGAACTTACCCTTCTGTCTTGTTGTCTTGCTTATCAGATAAGATTCTTTCCCTTTAAGACACTGGCACTGGTGCTTATAAAGGCATTACAAGCCACCACAGCATAGAAATCACAAAGAAGCTCAGACCAAAGTTTATAAACATCAGATTTGCTTGAGAGAAGGATATTAATTTCTAGCTTTTTTTTTTTTTTTTTTTTTGAGGGAGGGTGAGGTGCTGGATTGTGATATCCAAAAATGGTTCAGATATTCTTGTTTAAGTGTTCTTTAAATTAGAGCTCAGGATTCGCGTTGTTATTTCCGGGGAAGTACTCTAGTACCTGTGCTAAAGGCAGCTTTCTCTTGGGTAATGAGCCTTGAAGTCTCTTCCACAAAGTGCTATGGCTTCAGTCAAAACTGTCACACCTGCAGCAGTTCTTAGTCTGTTGCTTAGGATGCTGTCCTGGAAGGCAGCAGGCTGCCTAAGGCCAGAGGGGTGCCAAATGCTGCAGTGCTCCCCTGGATGGCAGCTCTAGACTAGGGCATTTTTGCTCCATCTCTTCCTGTTCCTTCTGTCAGAAGGAGTGACACTTGTTTTTTTCTCAGAGCCAGTCTAACTACTAGCAAGTCCCAAATTGAGGGAAGCCCTAAAATCTGTTCTGTGTTGTCACTGGCACCCTTATCAGGGCAGGGTGTTTTGTAGCTGTTACTCTGTGCAGTCTGGTGCTTTCTCCCTTGGTGGATTTTATAGAAAAGGCACCAAAGTCAAGGCTGTTTCTGTAACTCTGGAAACCAGAAATGCAAAAGTCAGGCACTGTGAGAAAGGTGTATATTACCCAGCAGATATCTGAGCATCCATGCCTCTGAAGCCAAGGCCAACTGTGAGCCAGATGTTCAACATTCTGTAAATAGTTTGGGTTCTTGGCACTGTGCTTAGTAACTGTGTGTGTGGCCTTCAAAGCAGCAGTGCTGCATTCACCATTAACTCCGCTACCGGGAATTTTCAGCTGCTTTACCATGTAAGGAAGCTCCTGCAATATTGTCAGTTACTGTTGGTAACTACAAACTTTGCTTTATTGCTGGAAAGGGCAAACACTGCAAAAGTTATGGGTTTTTTTTCTTCTTCTTTCCTTCAGCTTCGTTCGGCACTGGATAAAACTGAAGAGCTCGAAGTCAGCAACGGTCACTTAGTAAAACGCCTGGAGAAGATGAAGGCCAACCGCAGTGCGTTACTGTCACAGCAATAACCACCAGCTCTCAGTGGAAACGACTACTGGACAGAATCCGAACGGTGTTACAGATGCTTCTGTGTCTTGCTGTCTGGGATGCTTTGCGTCATGCCTTCTGACAACAGACAACTGCAACATTTGCTAGGTGTCACCCAGCTGTGGTTCTCTTTACGCAGATTCAAATCTACTGCACTATATCCATAGGAGTAGCTGATCCAAATGGCTGTGCCTGCAGGGCCCTTCTACACACTGCTGTGGGTACACTCGGCGTACAATATCTGTATACCATATAAGAAGCACATCGGGGCGCCGCGTTAAGTTCTCCCAGAAGGCACGGCAGCTGTTTCTCGCCATTTAAAATGGCATTCAAAGAAAACACTTTAACTGGACTGGAATTTTGTGTCTTGCTGAGAATTTAAAAAAAAAAAACAACAAAACACTGTAAGTTTTAGACTTTCTCATGACTGTATCTGTAATTTAGTGACTACGGTAGAGTTATTCATAGTAGGCTTTTCATTTACAAATCACTGTGGAACCACAAGCCATTACAAAGCAAAACTCCTTCAGTGGAAACCGTGGAAGAAGATGGTCTTGGAAGCAAAAGTGACCTTAAATGACTTTGCCAATAAAACAGAGGTGTTTGGAGGGATTTTTGCACCAGTCGAATCATAAGACTATTTTATTTCAGGGTAAATAGGCAATAGCTTCATTGGATTTCAAATCTCATTTGTATTATTTAATCCCCGCTCTTGGAATTGAAGTAGAATACTTCTTAAGGATGTAAAGTTGTGTTAATAAACCAGCGTAAGGCCATGTTTGAAGAAGTGGTGGGTTTTGCACTTACATGACTTCAGTACGTTTGTCAAAGCAAGTGTCGTTTGCTTAAACAAAATACGTCATGGGTTTTTTACATCAGAAACTATCTATTGGTCCATGAACTGCTAGGAAAATACGCCGCTACAGAATGCAAGTCTAATCTTTAAAAAGTAACTAATAAGAAGCACTTTAGAAAATGTTACTGCATATGGGTGTTGTGTTCTTTACAAATACAGAGACAGCAAAATATTTCCTTTGCAAGTCACTGTAAAGGTTTTCCACTTTTCATGAAAACTACCATAACCAGTTAAATGATGCAGTTTACGCAACTAGCACAATAGCTCTGGTCTGTGGGAAAAAACTCTGAATGTACAACTCCAAGGAGAACAGCAGTTAGCTGAAGATGACATCTGTCCTTTCCCCTTCAGCCCTACCCCAGAAGTAATGCAGGTGAGCATTCCCTAAGGGATCTGCTCGTGTGATGGAGCCACATCTCCTGTTTGGCAGGAGCAGCCTTCTGTCAATACGGTTGTATTAAGCCAAATGCAAACTCAGAAGACCATGTTGTCCTAACTTGGTTTTGGATTTGCTGGTCCAGATCCTTCCCTAGCCTCTTCCTCATAGACTGGAGGTTAGAGGATAAATTGCTGCTATTTAGAACATCAGGGGATTGCTGGTATCTTAGAGCACCTTCACGAGGTCAGTAAACCAAAACCAGTATCTGAATGTGTTTCTCTGATTTGGCTAGGTTATAACACCTTCTTCTTTGTCCCTCTGAGTGCCCTGAACTTCAGGGATGAAATAATGAGGTGAATACTCCAGGAGGTGGAGGAGGTAGGCTTACTGTGCCCCTGAGGAAATAAGTATGTCCTTGTTGGTCAACTGGGGTAGAACATGGGAAATGGAGGAATCTTAAATAATTTAATTTACACTCCAGCTAGGGCTTCGGATTTTGTTTTCTTGAGAGGAACATTCAGGTGCAGATCCGTGTTTCTCATGGAATACCTCAAAATCGCTGTCGATACCTATTTACAACTTTATGTGACTTGTGTAATTTCTGGTGTACAAAGCCTCTGGGGCCTAAAAAAAAAAAAAATGAGTTAAGGGTTTTTCTGAATGCCAATAAACATGTTAAATGCTACATCTTGCTAACTGATGATGAAGTGTGTGATTACCATCAGTCATCTTATGTGTGGTACAGGTGAGAACTCCCCTGGCAATATTCAGGAGCAACAAATTAGAGTTGGTCCAAAAGGCTGAAAATAATGTTTTGCTCATCAAGAAGTGATGTGTTTTTTTTAAGCAGATTGCATCTTGCACCCCATAAGCATTAGCCTCATGACAGAAATCAGCTGTGTATTTCAACCTGGATATGCTCTTAGTAGGAATCGTTGTGTGTGATGAAATAGTTGGATGTTGAAGCCACGTTTTTCCCCATAACTTTCAGTATGACTTAGCTTTAGAATAAGGGAAGAGAAAGCAGCGTTGGGTTTAATGCAAACTGGTTTGTGTCTTCCTGTGAAGAATGTATAGCAGGGCTTTGGATGATGATAGCAGCATGTGCCCACATTGTTTCCATTGGGCTCCAGGCAGGGCTGCCTCCAATGGCCCCAAACCTGCCTTCTCCTACAATTTCTATTTAAAACTGCTACCCTTTGGGTTTATTTTCAAATGTTAAATAATTTTAATGTTTGCAGAATGGAATGTTACCCGAAACGTTTATTGGTTGCTGGTTGTTTGTTTGTTTGTTTTTTTCCTTTTTATATATAAATGTCAGGAGCGTGAAAAAGGAAACTCATCAGCAGAAGTTGCCAATAAAAACATCACTTGTCGGGTGGTTTTGGTGGTCTGTCCTCGTGCTGCTGCTGGGGAACGGCTCCGAGCAGCGCTGTGTGGGAACGCAGGGGCTGAGGGCGGGCGGGCGGGCGGGCTTTCTTCTGATGGCTGTTGTGCTTTGGGGGTGGATGCTTTCAGACTGCCGCTGCACTGTTTAGAAGCCTCAACGCGTTTTTACCGCATTTTAAGGACTCTGGGAGAGCAGACCTTGCACTTCAGGCCTCGCAGCAGCCAGGACCGAAAGCAATTTCGCAACAAAGCGCGTTTTGGAGAGCGGTAAGGCACAGAGCCAGAGCTGCGGCGCCTTCAGGCAAAATGGCGGCGCCTTCAGGCAAAATGGCGGCGCCTTCAGGCAAAATGGCGGCGGCTTCAGGCAAAATGGCGGCGGCAGCGCGAGGGCTCCCCCTCAGCCAATCAGACGCGGCGACCGTTGAGCGCGTGGCGGGCCGTTGGCGGGCGGGCTCCACTGTGAGGGCCGGGCCTGCAAACGCGGGCTGCGGTCGGTGATGAGGGGAAAGGGCGGTCTTGTACCGCACGAATACCTTGAAATTGGCTTGTTTTCATGAAGGAGGTGGCCGTGGCTGCCTGCAGGAGAAGCTGCGTCGATCGCTTCTGAGAAGGCCCCATCTGCGCCATGGAGCTGCAGGAGGACGATGCTAAAAGCAAGCAGCGCCTCATGCACGGCTCCCAGCTCTGCCCTCGTCCGCGGGAAGCCCAGCAGAGCACCAGCAGGGGCCTTGCAGCGTTAGCAGAGGAAAGCTTGCCTTACCTGAGTACGTCTTTAGATGCTGATATCGACGTGTATAACGCGAGAATGAGGACCTGCAGTGCGGAGGTAGATGACAGCCAGAAAGAAGCTGATGTGCTGAGCAGGGCGTGTGGTGGTGCTGCGCAGTGCAGCTGCGGGGTTTGTGGTGGTGGCGGTCCCGTCCAGGTGGGTGAAGATTCACAGCTGGAGTACATCAGTGCGAACGAAGAAGGCTTTGATGATGGGAATTGCTCGAGCGAGCTTTCTGAGCAAAGGGAAGGTGTAGGAATGGAAGCCCTAGTGGCGGTAGATCCAGTTCATGACGTTGCAGGTGGTGGAGCTGCAGAGGAACAAAATCTTGCTGACTGTACTTCTGAGCGCTGTACAGCTGTGCCAGAGCTTCCCCAGCTGCTCCAGGACTCTCAGCCTGTTGGCAGTGGCAGGGCTCGTGGTGGTAAGGAGGAGCAGGCAGCACCTCTCGGTGGTCTTGCTGGAAGTATGTGTGAAAGTCATGCATACGGGAGTAGAGAAAGGAGTTATCCAAATCTGCTTGCACGTGACCATGCAGAGGTGGAAGATGCTTCCTTACTTGATGGCATGCAGCTCAAACAGAACAACTGCAACTTAGTGGAGCAAGGAAGCCCTTTACTGTCAGCAAGGGAAAGGGCCCTAGCAACAGCCACACAGTTCTGCAAAAGTGCAGGGGACTCTGATTTTTACAGTTGTGAGGAACCCTTCTCGTGCATGTGTGGTGCCAGCTGTGCTTACTGCACTTCAAAGGGAGATGAGAAGCAGCGTGCAGTCCCTGCAGTGCTCACTAGCAAGGATCTCTGTTCTGTGGAGGAAGCTGCAGGGAAATCTTGCAGTGCAAATACCACTGCCTCCCTCAACTTGGAGTGTTGTGAAAGCTTGGTAAATGTGGTCAGTAATTGTAAAGTTAACCAGGCTGTTGATGCAAGTTCTGATTTTAGAGTTTGCTTTACAACCAGCAGAAGTACCAGTGCTCGAGTTCCTCTCTTATCCAAGGCAATTAATACAGAGATGACAATGATGAGCAAATTCAGACATGTGGGTTGGCTTGAGGAAACTTGTGCCAGTGTTGCTCGCAGTACAGACTGGCTGTCTGGAGCTGGCCCTACAGAGGAAGTGGGGTCACAGCTTGCTGATGTGCACCAGGATGGCAGTGCTGCTGCAGCAAATGAAAGAAGTTCACAAGTCAAGGTAACTTCAGAAATAACAATGTTGATGTGTTAGAGCTTTGTTAACCTAACACTGCTCAGAACTTGTCTATACAAATGTTAACCCGTAACTTCTTTGTAATCATCTTTATTTAGGAACAGTGGGAATCCAAAACTGAGTTGTGTAGCGACGGTTTAAAGATAAAGGCTGACAGGTGGGTCGTGAATTGTTCTCTCTTTGGAGTTCTAGATGCCGGGTAAGATTTCTGTGTTGGAGATGGAAAGGCTGTGTTCGTTGCAGGGGAGTTGGGCTGGGTGGTCTTTAAAGTTCTTTTAAGTTCTCTACAGAGAGTGGTGAGGTGCTGGAACAGCTGCCCAGAAAGGCTGTGGATGCCCTGTCCCTGGAGATGTTCGAGGCCAGGTTGGATGGGGCCCTGGGCAGCCTGGGCTGGTATTAAATGTGGAGATTGGTAGCCCTGCATGTGGCAGGGGGGTTGGAGATCCATGATCCTTGAGGTCCCTTCCAACCCTGCCCATTCTGCGATTCTGTAAAGGTCACTTCCAACTGTAAGGATTCTGATTCTATAATCCTGCAAACAGGAGGAACTGATTGCATTATCTTTTTCCTTAAATCACCTCAGACGTAGCTTCTGTAAAGCTGCTCATTAAACAATAAAACATAGCTAACTTGTAGTATTGACTCAAACGCTTCAAGATTGTATTTATTATTATTTTGAAGGCCAGCACACCTCAACAAAGAAACTGTGAAGGATTCTGTGTCTGTCTGTCAAAATCTACTGCAGAGAGCTATTGAAGCAGAATTGCAGGTTCTAAGCGCTCACTACCAGATGTGCTATCAACACTGCTTGAAGATCTACAAACTGGCTTTGGAGGAAAATGCATGTTTTAGCAGGCATGTATGTTAATGTCCTTCTGAGTGAAATGGATAGCTTGGCATTAATTGCTAAATATTCGCCCTGCAGCAAACCTGGATGGCCCCTGGATGCCTTCCTATGCTGCTGATGGGGAAAATTTTTCTTTCCTATTATGGGATGCAATATTTTTCACTCAGAGGATGGTGACACGCTGGAACAGGTTGCCCAAGGAAGTTGTGGATGCCCCATCCCTGGGGGCATTCAAGGCCAGGCTGGAAGTGGCTCCTGGCAGCCTGGTCTGTTGGTTGGTGGCCCTGCACGTGGCAGGGGGGTTGGAACTGGATGAGCATTGTGGTCCTTTGCAACCCAGGCTGTTCTATGATTCTATGATGATTCTATTTTAACAGATACCATGGAAATACCTCTCCTAATACTAAATTAGGTTCCTCTGTCACGTCAGTTTTGGAAGAGCTAAAAAAGAATTACAGCAGTATGAGAGCAAAAATACAAATGGGCACACCTTTGAGCGCACTCCCACCACTGTCAGTTGAGATAAAGTTATTGCCAATTGTTTCTTCTTATGTCCCATGCAAGGTATTTTTTTTAAATTTTCTGTTTGTTTGCTTTTGATGATTTCTTTCTTGAAATTTCAGTCCTGTTTTCTCTTTTGACAGTTATTCAGGGAGGAACTTTGCCGTGGGTAAGTAGTCCTTGTTTCTTGTTTTAAAGCTCCAAATAAATGGGAGCAGAGCTTAAAAGATGTTGAACTTGGGATTCCTATGTTTCAGGATGCATCTTGTTGCTCCAGACTGCATAGTACTTTGGGTGCAGTGGTTTCATTTCAAGGAAAGCTCTATTCTGTAGTGTTCTCAGATGGGAACTGTGCAGTGGTAATTAAGTTAAAACTTGCGGAGCTCTATTTTGTATTAAGTTCTTGGATCTTTTGCAGTTCTGTTTCAGGCATGAGAAAAGCAGGTTTTGAAGCTTCAACATTGCAGGAAATCAGAACTCCTGTCAACATGGTAGGTAGGGATTTGTCATTTGATAGACGTTTGTGCTGTGTGGAGCAGTGTCTCTTTTCAGCTATGCTCTGATACAGCCATGGGCTGTAAGGCTCAAGCTGGGATTCTCTGCCAGTAAAGCAAGAGCTGCTGAGTGACCAATGTGGGTTGTCCTTTGGAAGCAAAATAACGTAGGGGTTCTTGGTGACATCAGCAGGTTTTTAAAATGTACCTGTTTAATTGATTAATATTCTGAAGTTAAAAGTCTTATCAAGTGCAAGTTGTATGATATAACTGGAACGTGCTCGTAGGGGAGTGCACAGACCACAAGTTTAACTGATGGCCAGCAGCCCAGTGACTCTGCTTCTTCCAAGATGTCCCAAGAGCAGCTTAAAGAGCAGGGCGTGCAGCACGGTAAGCTCACTGCTCCTGGTGCAATACAGCGTGTCTGCTTATTGTTTGAGGGGTGAGGTGGGGGGAGTGGTGTAAAATACATATCAGTAAGCATTCCAACACAGGGCACAGTAGAATATCCCTGTCTATCAGCCATCTATTACACTTTGTATCCAGAAGAAAGTAGTAATAAACCTTTCCTACTTGAATCACAAGGGAGGTCTGGTATGTGTCACCTCTTCTTCAACTAGCAGCAAATACTGTAAGTAGCTGGGATCCTCTTAAGCATGTAGCAGTTTGATATTCATTCATCTGAGTTTGACACACTGAAATTTATTTGTTAAGGGTATGTGAGAAATAAAGAATGGAATGAATGGTGGTTTGATGCTAAGGAGGACTTCACAGGAACAGACTTTACAGTAGTATCTGAAGAAGTGGGGAAGCACCAAGAGAAACAAGACACGGTTGGTTTAAGAGGTGAGGTCACGTGCTTTAAGGTGATATACCTAAGTAATGGCATTGATTTATTGTTCACTCTTTGTTCCTTTCTGCATCCTTCCCTGTAGTGGCTTCTTGAGAATTACTTTAGGAATGTCAGTTTGAGCTGAAAAAATGGTAACAGTCTGATTTCTTCTGTTTGTTATCAGAAGCAAAGATAACGGAGGGTGCAAATGAGTGCTCCTTTGTTCGTGTTGGTGGCTTGAGTTCTTCGGTGTCAGAGGTACGCCTGCTTCCATTTCCATAGCAGTGATGTCTCACTGCTCGTGGGAACTTTTGTGCCAAATCCCTGCAAACAAACCGTGTGTTTTTGTAGGGTGATCTGAGATTGCATTTCCAGAAGTACCAGATCTCTGTCCTTCTGCTCTGTGCGGATTCTGATAACCACAGGTACGTTAATAAAGTTTTATTAAGTAATGTAGATACAGATTAGTTGGCAAAAACCTGTGATTCCAAGCAGCTTCTCACCTTATGAGAAACTAAGCAGCTTGGAATTTTCTCTTGTGACGTGGTTAATGTTCAAAAGACGAGAGTCACCATGTGTTCATACTCACAGTACCAAGATACTTACCAACACTGTGTAGTAATTGAAGATGTACTTCACTTAGTTTCCTATTTCACGTCTTAGATGCGCAGTTCTTGGCTTCAGAGACACCTCTGCAGCAAAGTTAGCAGTGGAAGAAATGAACAGGACAAAAATTAAAGGAAAACCAATAAGTGTGGGACTTGTCAATAATCCATCAGAAAACAGATCTTCGGCCTCCCGAATCCTTGGGAAGAAGCTTTGGTGTGAAGCTCTCTCTGTTGCTAGCAGTGCAAGCAGTGATCAGAATGAAACACTCCCATCAGCCTCTGGTTCTGTGGGAGCACCTGGCACCTCCTCTGCTTCTCAGAAGGTGCCTCTTCTGCCCAGGGCTTCTTCACCAACTCCTTGCTCTACGCAAGTGCCTTCAGAAGCAAAGTGCCCCAAATCCTCTGCTGAAGACTCTGTACGTTTTCTGTTTGCAGTTAATCAGAAGGTAATTAATGATTACAGCAGCTCCTTTATTGGCAGATTGGAGCCCTACGACTTCCTTCCTCTTACATCCTATTTATTATAATATCTATTCATATCTATTTATCTTCCTTCTATTTATTGCTTACTGAGCAGTGTTAGAGTATGAAAGCACAGAATGTGTCAGTTATAAATTGATGACATGCTGGAAAAGAGTGATATCACCATTTGTTTGCTCTCACATCAAGTTGTGATAGTTCTTATCCCCAAACCACGCATTAGCATGAGTTTTTATCTTGTTTTTCTTCTCTTTTCATTCTACTTGGCACATTTTCAATGTGAATTGAAAGGTGAGAAGGGCCCCATAATGTCTTTTGGTTTTGGTACAGGAAAGATTTGGGGATACCAGAGGAAAAACTATCAGGTTTTAAATGTAATTGCACAGTAGTATCATAAGTATCATTTCTTTATTCACTCAGGTTGGTTAAGGCAAGAATAGTAGTGGCTGATAAACTGTAGATAAGCCATCTGTATTTCACTTCTCCTTTTTCTGTAACACAAATACTTATTGGTAGTAAAGATGCTCCTAATGACTTGTGCAGCCCATTCACTGCTTGCTGCTTTTCATGTAATTTTAGGATACTGGAGAAAATTCCCTGCCAAAAGCACCTGCTGCTCCTCTCTCCACTAATTCATTAGAAGCCTTTATGTCTCCTAACGCATTGAACTTGAGCAGTTTTGCCAAATTAATGAAGAAACTTAAAGACATTCATCCAGAAGCTAGTAGGTGAGAGTGCTTGGATTGCACTTCTGCCCTGATTTGTAATGAATGCCATAGGCACGATAGCTTGAGTGCTAAATAATTGCACAAAAAGTGATGTCAGCAGTTATTTCTGTTGCTCCTATAGAGACAAAATTGTAGATGCTCTGCTGAAGGTGAGGAAGAACAATAATGGTGTCCTGAGTGGTTTGTCCATCAGTTCCATTATGCAAAGGACCTCTGAAATCCTAAGGAAACCAACGCCTGCTGGTACAGGGAAAGGCAGTGTCAATCAGTGAGTATTTAGCCTATAAAAACACAGATGTGAATTCTTCTAGCTGTGTAGCCTAAGAGAACTTCCTAGGAACCTCGTCCTGCATAAAAAGTAGGAGAATGAATCACCAAAACAACGATTTCTAAAGATGAACTGTTGTTGTAGAATGTTTGTAAACACAGGAGCTTGCTAGCTCTTCTCAAACTGGGCACATGGGGGTTTTATTATGCAGGTTTTATTGATGAACTTAGTGACTGAGTATGTGATCAATGTTCTGGGCAAAGGTGACATCTAATGGCCAGTTCCTGTGTAGCATTTCACAGACGAATTCCAGTATAGGCTCAATTCTGGCTTAAAACCTGATGATTTTTTCCTGTTGTGAGATATTTATTTCAGTGTAGATATTGAACAGAATAAGTTTGTACATCCTCTAGTTTTTGCATATTGAAGGATTTTGTAGATGGTTCCTTTCTTCTACTGGCTTGCCTGGAAATCTTGCATTGTTTTTTCCCTTTGGCAGAGTTAGCCCAGAGTTGGACATCTCAATGTCTGTACATCTATATATTTGTTAATTGTGGAGGAGTCTCTGCATTAGAAAAGATGGGAAGGGAAGTTAGGCCTAATGCTGAAAGCACCACCAGGAAACACGTGGAGCCTGTTCACTTCTAAATGCTTTTGAGAACTTTGAATTAACTCAGGTGATTCAAGCAATTGCCTCTGGATGTGATCTGTTCCACAAGGACCATTTTATTTTATCAGAATAACTTTTCTGTGCAGTTCTCAGGGCTAGGAAACCTCTTGTGTGCAAACTTCTGCCCTCCATAGCAAAAGCAGCACAGCCTCTTGTGGTGCTCTGGGATGCTGACATTGCTGATGCTTTGTTTTGCCTTCACGTGTTCAAGCAAAACTTAATCTGCTTTTACTTTTTTTTTCTTTCTGTGTAGATGATTTAATGAAGAACTGAACACTTCACATGAGAGATTTTTGCAGTCCAGCTCACTCCGGGATTGTTCTGTATTTCTTGTTGGTTTGATTTTTGGTAGAGTGTTGTGAAAACTCGCTTAGCACTGCTGTATGGTTTGCAGTTTTGTTTGACAGAACATTGCCTGAAGGTCTTCTGAGAGTGGCTTTGTGTACAGGCAGATGTTAAGTAATTCTTCCCAGTTTTGTCGTTCAGTGCATTTCTCTGAGGTTGAAGGCTCCCATTTCATCACGATGAGACTTCTGTCATAGCAGCAGCACTTCTCTCTGCTGAAGCACACAACCCCTGGCTCATGGTGCTCCGTGTCAGGCACAGTGATAGCTGCAATGCTAACAGACAGCCAGCATGCTTACATGATTTCCAGATAACGATTCCAAATATTGTGCAGAAATGTCAGGTATCCTTTTCATACAGGGCAGGGGAGGCTGCAAGGCCTGGCTTGGAGAACACACAGTGCTGGCGGTGTGGTTATATAAGCCCAGTGCTGCAGTGGCTGCTCGGAGCAGAGCCGTGCCCTGGAGAACTGGGCCTGTAAGCCTTTCTTTTGTATGCTATAGCACAGTACAGAGGAAAGCCTCTGTCACGCTCTCCCTGAGGTCTGCTTTGGGTTGATTTGGGAGCGTGTGGAGCTGCTGCTGGGGTTTTACACCCTCTTAGGCATGTGCCAGCCGTGGGAAGCCAGCACAGATGGCCACAGACAGGCGAGTGCTGTGGTACCACACATTACAGTGCACCTCCGTCCCTTGGCTGTGCTTTGCCCTAGCTCCTGGCTGCCCGTGCTGCTGAAAGCAGCCTTACCCTGAATAAAGGTTGAGATGCCTTCTTCACAGAGTTGTGCCGCTCTTTTGCTGTTTCCAAATCTCACCCATTTTGTTTCCCCTCAACAGAACCGTGGTGGCAAACACTTCCCAAGGCCCGGCGCTGCGCTGCCGGGCGCTGCTGCTGGTTTATCCTGAAGCTGCAGGTCAGGCCTCCGCTTTGCTTTCCTCCCCGTGTGCGCCCAGCCGAGCGCAGTGGCAGGCTTTGCCCTAGCACACTGCTAACGGCACACGCTGCCCTCCGTGCCTCCTCGTTGTGCAATTAGATGGGCGCGATGCTTTACAGAGGGCGGTGTGCTGCCGCGATGTGAGAGAGGGATGTCTTTAACACAGCGATTCCCGAGGAGCCGCGGCTGGGCTGCAGGTGGAGCTGTGCGAACTCGCTTCATTTCTGTTAGCACGAAACAAGCACGAAGGACGGCCACGATCGCGCGGCAGCTCCCGGCGAGGCGGCAGCCGGGTCCCTCGCTGCTGGCCATGGCCCTGCTGCCGCGCCGCTTCCTCTGCTTCGTGCTGGGTGAGTGCCGCGGGCTGCGCCGGCAGCCAGGGGGGAGCGGGGGCTCCGGGAGAGGCTCCTGAACGTGGGCTGTGTGGGCTCTGCCCGCGCTTTGCCGGCCGCGGGGGGAACGGGAAGGAACGTCCGTTCCCAAGTGCTAGAAACGATCGAAGTTGGGCTCCGCGTGCGCTGGTGGCGATGCTGTCCAACACGGTCCTTTGTGAGGTGCACTGAAGAGCGCTCATGCCAGAAGACATCCCCTGCCTTTTGCTTCTAACACAGAAATTAACGACGGGGAAACTGCTCTAGGAGGGGTTTTGCCATTTTCCCATTTCTGAGCTGGGCACGAGGAGAGGACGCAGCCAGAAGCGCTCCTTCTGGCCACCCTTCTGAGCTGGGGATGGATTTGCAGGTGGGAGACTGCCATTCACTTTGGGAACTCCTGCATCACCCTGCTTTCACAAGGCTTGATGTTGGTAGGGTTTCGTGTGCAACAGGTAGAGGATTGCCTTATAACCTGAGTATATCCAGTCAAAACCTTAGGATTGTGCTTTGGTACTTTTGTATAAGAAGCGTGTTTAAGATTCTTGGAAAAGAAACTGCCCTTGCATGAAACTGAAGTGCTCTTTGAAAAAACGTAGATTTGTTTTTCCCCCATTTGCACTCCAGTGCAGGTTTTCTCCTCGTAACCCCACTGAATAATGCATGGAGCTGTGCTGCCTAACAGGCTCATCCCACCACTGTCATTAACTGTAAGCTTTCCTGCTTCGGCCTCAGGACCTCTGCTCATTCTTTTGCTGCACCTTCCACCACGTGGGTTGGTTTTCAGGGACTTTGGAAATAAGAGAGTGGGAGCTGGTGGTACTCCAGGCTGCTCTTTCCCACTTCCAGTGCTCGCAGCAGGACGTCTGTCTCTGTAAGCCACTTAGCTGTGATAGATGGCAGCTAATCCTGGCACTGAGTTGGGGATGCATTTCTCTCACTGTGTCCTTTTGCAGGTTTTTTTTTGTTCTGCTATAGTTGGGAAAAAAAAAAGAAAAAAAAAGATTAAAAGAAAAAAAGCCTGTTTGTTCCTTTTGTTCCTTGCTGCTCTGTGGCCACAGACAGATGTGGCTACACTGGGGGTGACCACGGGAGTGGCGAATGTTGAGGTTGCTGGTGCTTCTGGTGAAGCAGCTGTGGGTTTTCTTTTTTAGAAAGAAAAGGTAAAACAAGCTGTGCTAATAGAAGTGCTGGCAGCTTGCTGTATGAGTGCTGAGGCAAACACACAGAGCTCAGCTTTGCTGAGCCCCGGCTGCCGTGCCAGTGCAGCTCCTCATGCTGAGCTGTGGTCTCATGGTGCAGCGCAATGGAGAAGTGCTCAGGGAGGCCAGCTGGTTCTGTTTTGGTGTTACTAAAGGAATACAGACTGCTTCAGATGCCTGGATGGCATCCAAAATAAAACTGGGAGAGCCGACGTAAGGCTGAGACCGCTTTGTTGCATCTCTGTTGAGTTGGTCACTTCTTTGTCAAATCAGCCCAGCCATTCCTGCTGGTTGGGAGCACCTTCCCTTCCTCTTCACCATCTTTCTGCCAGCCTCACCTGCTGAGCTTTCCTCTTAGCAAAAAAAATGCATTATTGGTGCTCTAAGCAGCTGGCTGCAGCCGGGGGATTGACCAAAATAACCCCAGCCCTGCTTGCCGCACTGGAGTGCCAGCTGTATCCCAAGGTACCTGCTGCCATTAGAGATGAAACAGTTGTGTCAGCTTGAGGCTGCTTGTTGTTGGTAGAAGCAGAGCGTCTGGTGGGTTCTGCTGCCTGATTTCCACATTTGTGGAGTTCTCTGTGGGCCAGGTTGCACGTGGAGCTTGGTGGAGCTGGTGCTGATGGATGAAGTGGGATCAAGGGCTCCCAGCCCAAGGCTGTCAGAAAACCACATTATTTCTGTTAAACCCAAGCAGATTTGCAGGGTTACTGCAACATTTGACTGCATTAGGTCCTGGAACAGGGGACTTGAAGCTTCCTATTCATGAGGAGAGATGTTAGCCTCCATATGCAAAAAGGCAATAGTGAGCCTGGGCTCAAACCTGCTTTGTGCTCTGCTGGGTCACCATGCCATCAGTGCCAGCATTGCCACGTCTTTTTAGGTAAGGCTTGGTGGGAAGCTGTCTGTGCTTTGTGTGGGTGAGCAGGAGAGAAGTGCGTTATTCAACTGGAAGGGAAAAATAGCCTGCATCAAGAAACCTGTCTTAAAAAGTGAAATAAATTGTTCTCTAGCTGGGAAAATGCATGTTGAAAGTATTTAGGCGAGCCGTAATTCTTTGCAGCCTGGGATGAATGCATCAGCAAGACACTGGAGCTGTTTATTTTGCTTTGCTCTGATGGATTTTTATATTTATTTATTTTGTTCTTTGTAGGCTGTGTGCTCAGCTGAGTGAGTAACGTGTGTCCGGGAGCCATTTTTTTAGATCTCAAAGGTAGTTCAATAAAGCAGCCTCTAGTTGTGCACAGCAGAACGCACCCAGCTTAACGCAGACAAATGCTTTGGGAAGCCAAGCAACGTGATCAGAGCACTGCTGTCCCCAAACCGACCTCCAGCATCTCTCCCTGTGGTGCTGACCCTCCTCCTGATGCGCACACACAGGCACAGGTTGCCTCAGCATCCTTCTGCTGGATCCACATGGCATCACCATGCTGCACCTCAGTGGCTCCTGTGTTTTTGGCATCCTTTTCTCTGCTTCCATTGTAGAAATAACCCCAAAGCCCAGCAGGGTGAGCATGCAGGTTCCTCTGTCCTCCTCCTTGCAACCCCACGGTCTTTGGGAGTATTGGGTAACGAAAACCCGTGCTTCTCTCCAATAATTTAACCAGGGCAGATAATTTTTAAAAAGCCCACGCTATTCATTAAGGATGTAATTATAGCTTAACTGCTCATGCCAGGTTTTGGTGTGTAGTCAGCCAGGAGTTGGTGTGCAGCGTGCCTGGCTTCTGATTCATAGTCCTGTCCCTCCCCTCTTCATCTGGTCTTTATTTTATCTATGTGCTAAATCAGTTCTGTTTTGTTTTGTTTTTGAAAAAGAGCATTTGCTGTTCTGTCCTGCATGGAGTTAAGTCCAGGGACATCCAAGAGAAGTCCACTTCCAGGAAATGTGCTTGACAGCCACAAGCACCTGACAAGAACATCGTGTCTCTCCTGCTGCTCCACGTGGGGAACTGAGGTCAGGGGAGGAACTGGAGCAGCCCAGGGATGCCTGTTGCCATTTATTTATTAGCTAACAGCATCTAGGAGTGCTGCTATCAGGCAAAAAGTCAGTCCTGTTTTAATTTTAATCCAATACTCTGGATTGGATTAAATCCTATCTCAGCTGCTCTGTGCAAACCTGAATCATCCCTTGCGTGGGGAGAAGTTGGCTGCAGGTACAGAAAACCACTGTAAGAGATGCTCCGTGAGATACTGACTGTGGAGAGGTGCCTGAGTGTGACAGAGCTTCAGCCCAGGGTTTCTTTTGAGGAGGAAGGCTGTCTGCAGGGCCTTATTGACACCACAAAGGAAAAGAAAGCCCTCAGCAATATCTCTGCACTAAGTTTTGGTGCCACCACAAGTTTGTGCCGTGGGTGGTTTGGGCACGCCAGGCAGACCACAGCCCATCTGCTTGCAAGTGGGGACAGCTGGAAGCTGTGGGCTTAGCTGCAGTGCTGGGAGCACTCACTGGTGCTGCTAAGTTTGAACCACAAAGCTCATTCTCAATGCAACAGAGCAAACCTGCAGACAAGAAGGGGAAAGCAGAGTGCTTTCAGCTTGGGCTTGTTCAGAAAGCAAATGATTTCACGTAGGGTTTTGTAGCGTTCGGGAGAAAATAGTGGGATTTTAGTTCTTGAAGCCCAGAGCTTTGCTGGCTTGTAGATACGTGTGCTTGTTCACTGCTAGCCCTGCTGCGATTGTCACTTAGCAGTGGTCTGCAGCCTTTGGGGGTTTAATTAGACCTCTGAGCTTTTAGCTGAATATCCAGCTGTTTTCTGCTCCCAGCTGTTGCAGCCCTGAGTGCTCTGCACCAGAAACACCTGCCAGTCCAACCAGAGCTGGGATGATTGCTAACGCATCCATGGGCAACGTGCTCCATGTGTTTCATCCAGCACCATCCAGGGGTGTCACAGGGGTATTCATTTCATGGCATTTCCTTAATAGCAGAGCAAACTGAGGGACCTGAACCGCTCCTCATACGCCTCGCCACTTCTTTCCCAGCTGCTCACAGCCATGCTCAGCACATCCATGCCTTTGAGTTGCTTTGATTGGCAAGTACTTAAAGCTCCCTGGGGTCGTGTTTTCACTTGGTTTGATTTCTTTGTGCCTTTCTCATTCTGGAGTTCATTTTTGTGCTGAATACGAGATAGCTGTAGCTTGCAGCTGCTCAGGTATGGTTTGTGGTTGCTTCTCATCTTTCCACCCAAGGTGGAGCTGCCAATTAGGGTGTTTTCCTCTAGGAAGTGGCCACGGTGTCTGTTATTCAGGAACAGATGTCAGGAAATGCTGGGGCTTCGCTAATAATAGTTGTTGTGCTGGTACAAGTGGATGACCTGTCTTCGGTCTCATCTGTGCTAATTGGCTTTGGGCAGCCAGGCTCAGATCTCTTAAATTCTGCTTCTCCTCATGTTGTATTGCTCTTGAATTTCTCAGGGCGGCTTTCTCTTCCCCAGTTCCTCTCTCTCCTTTGCGTGCCTTGCTTGCTTCTGCATGGCTCCGCTTCCTGCTTTGCTCCCAGTTCCCCTTGGCACCTCTCCTGCCTGCTTTTCAGCCCGTTCTCCAAGCCCCGCTTTCTCCCTTTGCACCCCATGCTCAGCATTGCTCCCATGGACAACTTTGGCCATCGCAGCCCGTTGCTCCCAAGGCCAACATTTCTGCAGCTAAACCACGCGCTAATTATTTCTTTTGTTAAGAAATGAAATAAAAAATACCCCCCTCCCCTCCAGCTTTTGCACTGAGCTATTCACATGTAGCAAAAAATAGAGTTGGAATGCGATGCTTGCCTGCAATGTGCTCCAGTAGCTGCAAAGGCACCGGCAGGCACTATGGGACCAAGAGCAAGGTATTATTTATAGCCAGCTGCAGTAAATCATTCCTACTAAGGTTTTTCTTTCAGCCTGATCCCTCTGTAACATTACTGCTGCTTTCCATAGAAAAAATTGCACAAATTCATCCAGTAACACAGCTCGTCTGGGAGCCCAGTCGCGCTGCTCACAGTCACTCCCTGCAGCCCTTTCTCCAATGCAGTCTTCATGCCCCAGATTCCACTGGTGGAGCCCACAAGAAGCATCTTTCTCCTTTGATCCCAAACCCCCCTGGGGCAGAGCTCAGACCAGCAGTGGCACAAATTTTGGTGCTGGTGCACACGATCCATGCAGAGATGGGTATTTGTTTGGAAGCACAGCGCCTTGCAGGTAATTTGTAAGGAGTTCTTCACACAGGACCCGTCTGTGCTGCTGGTTCTTAACAAAAGGCTGTGAATTTGAAGTCTGTGTGATCAGCAGAGGATAAGGCTGTGTCCTTTCTTATTCATGCCTTACCTGGGAGGACATGCTGTGAATAATTGATTCAGGCATCAGGCACTTGGACAAGTAACTGAAGATGATGGGAAAGGGAACCGATGATGACTGAGGAGAGGGGAAAATAACAAAAAGCACGGCATGCCTTTACTTCTTGCGGTGCTCTGGCAGATGGGTTTAGCTCCAAGCACCGGCTCAGGGCAGGGCTCAGATCTGGGTGCCATTCCCTGACTGGTCCTACGGTAAGTACGGGGAGGTGGTGACCCACAGCCTGACCCCTTGGCCTGTCTTTCAGCCCATCACTTCATCGCGGCGACGGCGTGCCATGAAGCGGAGTACGGCAGGCAGATCCGCGAGCGCTGCCTCCGACCTTTCAAGATCAGCATGGAGGGCATCGGGCAGCAGCTGTGGTGCGACTGGGATGAGACCATGGGGTAAGTGTGGGTCTTCCTCTCCAGAACACCTCATGAGCCCAAAAGAGAGCGGGGTCAGGGCTGGCGAGCCTACGGGGCAGCGTGGGTGGTACCACATCAGGGACCTCCTGCACCCATATTAGATTTAGGGATGGATTGAGTTTAGCAATGGGTTTTCTTCCGCAACAGACCAAATGTGCCATTTCACTCTGCTTTTTTGTTGTGCTGTGCCGTGACAGAGCCCTGGCACAGGTACCCAGACAGGCTGTGGGGTCTCCTCCTTGGTCCCACCTTCCAGACCCACCTTGATGTGGTGCTGGGCACCCTGCTCTGGGTATCTGTGCTGGAGCAGGGGCTGGGCCAGAGAGACCCAGAGATCCCACGCTCTCTTAGTTCGAGACACCCTCTGTATTTGAAGTCTCAGGTTGTCCTGCAGGTTTGCCCTTCGCATCCAGAAGTCGCATGTTGATTTTTTCCTGGCATCTTGAAGGAGAGGTTGGCATGCTATTTGTAGGGCATGGCAGCCTTCTGCTGAGCCTCCTGCTCGTAATCAGTGTCAGGGAATTAGCAGCGATCTGTGGCAGATGAGAAGCGGGGTCCTGGCTGCTCTCACCAGAGCTCACTTTGCGTGTTGCACTCTCATCCAACATTGTGCCATGGTCTTTCTCTTGAAAGACAGAAGAGTGTACAAAAGTAAGCTCCTGCAACGCAGCTGGGGGTTGAGGGCAGCTGGAAATGGAGAGCAGCTGGAAAGGGAGAGCAGATGCTGCCACGTGCCATGAGTGTGTTGCACAAACGTACAGTTTTCTGGTTAATTTCCTGCACGTTCCTCCTCTTCTGTGCCAAATTGATATCTTCCTCTCTGTGCATATATGTGTATGTAAACATATATGTAGCCTACAAAAATGACAGCTTGGGTTTTCCTTCCTCTTTATCAACGATAAAATGGACGAGAGAAAGAGGGGGAAGACTGCTTTGGAGATGTTCTGCTTCTGGGTAACCTCATCTGCCCCAAAATCTGACTCTCCTTCCTGAAAGAGGCAACGGCAAGACCAGCATTAGGCCTTATTCCATTCTTTTCTATAGCACTGTGTGCATTGGAAATCCCTTGTTTTCATGATGGCTGAGGCTGTTGCCACTGAGGAAGGGGCACCTCAGGAAGTGCACCCCCTGGTTCGGTGCCACCTGTGAGCTGGATGAGGTGCAATCCATCTCCAGATCTTCGGTGAGGCCACAGCACAGGAAGCAGAGTTGTATTAGGGAGCTGCTTCTTTATCTCTGACATCCTGATTTTCTTCTAAATAGCTTCTACTAAACTTGTTATCCTTGAGGCACTTGGAGGAAATGTTGATAAACTCAACAGTGTTTAATTTAATTGCACGAGTTCATTTGCTCCGTGGGAACATGAGCCTCAGGTCATTTAGGAGATGACGTTCTAGGCATAGAGCCTCATTGTTTGTTCTCCATATGTCCCCCCAAGCCAAGGAGTTTTGATGCTTGAAACCCTTCTGGAACAGAAGGTCCAACCATCCACCAACCCATGTCCATCCGTGCCACATTCACGTGTCTCAAACACCTCCAGCACTGCCCTGCACAGCCCCACAGCCTGTGCACCCTCTCCATGAAGAAATGGAGCTGGGGAAGCTGTGTGAGCTGCCACCTACTTTGGGAAGGCAGATTTGAATAAAAAATTACATGCACACTGCGTGGTGGGAACGGAGGAGGATGAACCACCCCACTGCCAGCATGGCAGCGCAGCTGCAGCCGTCACTCAGCTCTGGCTGCTGAGGGGCCGCCAGGCTGTCACCCTGCTAAGAATACACCCCAGGCATTTCTATTTCTCGCCAGCTTCCCAAGTGTCTGTGGGATGTGCTGTCTTGAACAGCAACCTTGCAGGGGAAAACATTGTTTTCTTTCCCTTTCCTTTAGAAAGTAAAAGTGAGCTTTTTGCCTTCTTTCGTTTTCCTCCCCCTTCCTTTAAAAAGTGGGCTCACTGGAAGGAGAAACCTTCCATTTCTGACCCTGGCTACCCAGTCTCAAGTATCTGTGTGCACATACAGACACTTCTACGACAGAAAGTATGATCTCTATGATAGAAAGTATGTTTTCTGACATACACACAACTGTATTTCTATTATGGAATATCGTATCCTATCCTGGTTGTTATATTTTACCTTCATTACACGCACAGTAACACTCAACATCACAAACCTTTCTGTTGGTATCCAGGGCTGGTTGGATCCATTTTAGTGGGGTCTGTGGGAAGCACCTGGCGATGGGAGGCTGGTGAGGACCCAAGTGCCCCCACTGTTGCCACCCCTGTTGCCCTGTCTGTCTTGCAGCACCTACGGGGAGCTGACGAACTGCACGGTTGCGGTGGCTGAGAACCTCACTTGCTACTGGCCCAACCGCTTGGTGGATGAGTTCTTCGTCGCCGTCCACAGCCACTACTTCAGGAACTGCTCCCCATCCGGCCGGGCGCTGCGTGATCCCCCCAACGGCATCCTCTGCCCCTTCATCCTGGTGCCCATCCTCGTCACCCTGCTGATGACCGCACTGGTGGTGTGGCGAAGCAAACGCAGCGAGGGCATCGTTTAGGGATGGTTTTTAGGGGAGAGCCTGGCCAAGGAGCATCCTGGGGTGCCGAGCCCCATGGGTGCCGCTGCATCATCCCCTGCTGGCCCCTTCCCAGGCGGTGGCTTCCAATTAAATCCATCGTTAACAACCTGGGGATGCTGGTGGCAGTGAGGATGCTGCTCGCTGGGTAATGGGAGAGTGCTGCAGCTCTGCTTAGACCTTCCCTGCTTCCCTCCCGGGAGCCTACAGCATCCAGTGGGGGGAAAAAAGGAAAAAATGGAAAAATCGGGGGAAAAAAACCAAGGCAGGGATCTGTGTCCTGCCTGTGGTGCCAGCACAGCGCTGGGACGTGCCGTAACCACAAGGACAATGGGTCAGGGCACAGACTGGGTGATAAAACCTTCACTTTTTATCCTTTTTTTTGTTGTTTTACCCTTTGTATCAGCAGGAAAAGCACCTTCTCCCCCTGCCCACCTGCAGACAGGCTCCGATTACAGGTGGAGAGATGGGTGATGGTCACTGCTTCATACTGGCAGGTGATACCAGTAGTGGCACTGATGGCCTTGGAGGTGCCCCAGGGTCAGTGAACAGTGGGAATTAAGTGCTTTTCCTAATTAAATAAATACATGCAGAAGTAAAGCAGGTGGCAGTCTTTGGTGCATCCCCTCCATGAAGCTGGGCTCCAGGTGGGTTGAGGATCCCCAAACCCCCACCCTGCTGCCCCGCTGGGCGTCCCTGTGGGTCTCCTTTGGGGGCTCAGGGTAGGACTTCACCTCCAAACCAAGCCCAGAGGAGGGAGGCATGGTGTGGGGGGGATCTTCAGGTGAGATGTGGAAGCTGAGGGGGGAAACAGAGCTAGGGGATTACACTCAGCCCATTGAATGAGGATTTCAGTGGGGAGGCTGCTGGAATGGGGCACGTGCCAAGTGTGGGTCAAGAGCAGCCCCAAAGCACCCCTGCAGGCCTGCTGTCCTCCACCACCTCATGGAGGGGTTCAGGTTCATCCCTGGCAATAGTGAAAACTAAATATTTCCACCCTGCTTGTGTGTGCTTTCCTCCCTACCCTCCCTGACATTACCGCTTTGGCAGTAAAGATCTGCCACAGTCACCTCCTGCTTCAAGGAACGTGCTGCTCCACATTTCATTCCAAATGCGTTATCACAAAGGCTGCATTATCTAAAGATAAGGCTCTCCTGCCAGGTGTCATCCACACATCTCATCTCCTCACTTTTCTGGGCCTCCAGTAACACCTGCAGGAGGGAAATGTAGCCAGCAAGGCTGCTGCAACCCGCTGCAGCTGCCCTGTGCACACAGAGGAGGAGGGGACTGAGAGACCTGGCCACTGCACAACACAACAAGTGCTCCGTATGAAACCACGCCAACATTTATTCCTGGGTTTATGTATGTATAAAAGCTGCTGTGCAATCCCCCCGAGGTCAGGGTGAGCAGTGGGAGCTGAGGGCATCAGCAGAGGATCAGAAAAGTGCCCACATACAGCATGGAGCTGAGTGATTGCTGAGGGTCGTGGTAACTGATCCCCCCCGACTGCACCCCCAGCTGAAGGCAAAGGCAGATTTCTTAAACAATCTCCCTTTCATTACTTTTTCACAGAAATATATATATATATATATATATAATATATATAGGATTTTACTAATACTACACAATCACTTAAGTTCCAGATTAGCCTTATGTTTCTTTTAACTACTTCACACGCACACAAAAAAACACCGTGGCCCAAACAGGAGCTGAAAACAGCACTGTAAAAATTCCAGACTTGTGACAAAAAGGGACTTACATCAAACAGCATGGGAATTTCAGTGCTGCAGCTCAGGACGTGTTCTGCAGAGCGCTCTGCCTCACTCCAGCAGCTCCTGGACAAAGCTCCTACGGTTCCTGCTCATCAAAAGCAACAGGATTGTGATTTGGTTCACAGGATACCATTTTATTGCCAACTTGAAGTGTTCCAAACCCACACCACCTGCTTGCTTTTGTCTTTTTTTTTTCCCCCAAATGAGGCAAAAGGTTTAAAAAAAAAAAAAAAAAAAAAAGTAATTACAATTCCAATAGTGATTTCTTTTAACTTCTCAAGCATATCTCATCAACAGGATATACAGTACAGTTCAGAAGAGTAAACATTTTAAAAGTAAGCAAACAACTTTTTTTTTTTTTTTTTCTTTTTTTTTTTTTTTTTCAACCAACAAACACAATTTCTTGCTGTATTTATGCTGAACTCTCCTTTTAACATGGACAAGTTATGAAGTTAGGTTTCTTCTTCGGTACAACATGGACACGGGACTGGTACAGTCCGGGCTGGTTTTCTTCTGGTTGGTGTTGTTGAAGTTAAAGACAGCTCTGCAGCATGGAAGCCGTGGTCCTGCCGGCCGTCGCCCTTCATCATCTCGCATAGCGTTTAATGTAATCTTCAACTTTATTCCTGAAGTCCTCCTGGGGAGAAGCAGAGGCAGAATTACCACCCGAAATGAACACCCATCACTGACGGCTCTTCTCAGCAGGCACAGACACCCCACGCACACAAAGTGTGCAAAGGAAGGGATGTAACACCAGCGCCAATCCTGTCGGCAGATAGGAAAGCTGTGCATCACATTGGAGTGTTTTTGAAGGAGCTGCTTCCAAACAACACGCTCCTGAGCCACTCCCCAGCCTCAGGCTGTCTCCAGGTACCTCGAGTCTGCTGAAATATCACACCACCAAAAATAAGTGACACCTTGAACTTGTGTTCAGCTCTGATAAGCTGTGGGCTGCTTTGCTTTGCTGCAAACTGGAACGATTACTCATAATGGCAAACCATGCTGGAAATCTTATTTACAGTCATGGTGGGCACCCTGGGTATTACAGGCTGATCCCTCACAGCAGCAAAGCGAGCACTCAGACTCTCCCTGGGCAATGACAGCATCGGAGCACGTCAGTCACAGCACTGCACCTGATACACTACAACTTGGGCTCACTGTATTAGTGAGGAATGGAGCTTGATTACAGAATAACCTGAGTTGGAAGGGTCCCGTAAGGACCATCGGGTCTGATTCCACACATCAGTGCAAGAAGACAACACCACCCATCTTTCAGGACAGTAACACAAATTAAGGCTCTTTCTAACACATTTTTTTTCTGGTTTTGCAACCATCTGGGGTTGCTGACACTCTTGTTTACAGCCCCAATTTGCTGGGAGCTGAATGGGTTAACACAGGGCTCCGTGATGCCTGCTGCCCTGTGTCACTAAAACAAGCTGGGAACATGGCCAAGAAATACCAGTGAACATGCAACAGAGCCAGCTGCATCTTTACTGTAACTACAGTACCTACAGGTGGCTCAGGACTGAGTCCCATGTTTTTAAATGGACAGAAAGGGCCTCTGAACTCAACTCACAGGAGCTGGACCTGGGCCAAGGGGTGCTCCAGGACTCCACGCCCTCACTTACATGTTATCAGCAGATGAAGGAACTGACAGCACTGGTGAGAATGTGTTACGGCTGTCCTTGCTGTGTGTGAAGGAGGTTCTCATTACGGAGCTGTAATATTCCATCTTCACATGCCATATGGCTCAACAGTCCCTGATTAACAGCGTGCACTTTCCTACGTGCACATCTGTTCGTGTGCAGCACTGAATAATCAGAAGCAAGGAATTAGTCAGAGCAGTCTGCATTCTGCATGACAAAGAGGAGCACAGGATCCTGCAGGAGCGGGGCTGGTGCAGGCAGTGCATGTAAGCACCCATCACCATGTCAGGTGAGAGCCCTGCTGCTCTCTGCCCCCTGCTTTTACCCTACAAAGGCTGATCCTAAGTCCTGCATCCCATGATCTGGATGCTGAGAGAGAGAAGAGTGGGTGACTGCTGCTGCCAGGGACCCATCCGCTGGGCTCCTGCCTCGTCCCTCCTGGGACAGCTGCGTGCCCTTCAGTGGGACTGTTAGGCCACTGTAAGGGGAGAGGGCTGATTGTTGCTGTGACATTTGACTACAGCAGCACGGATGCTGCAGCGCACGACACTCCGTCAGAAGCAACCCCAGCCAGCCATTAAGCCTTGAAAGGCCATCAGGGAGTGCTGGAAATACTTTTTAAAGCTTTTCAAAGGGGAAATCTAATTTTAATTTGCCTTTCATCAACTTCACGGCGCAGCGTTTCCTTCACAAGCTTCAAGATAGCTGACAGATGGAATAAGAGGCTGCCAGTGCTGCCCATGGGTCTCCCAGTGGGGTGGGGGTGGTGGGGAGAAGCAAGGCTGGGCTTTGCGCTTGGGAGCAGCACCTGCAGCCCCGTCTTGCTTGGGCTGGAAGGGCAGCAGAAGACAGCAACAGCCCAGGGATGAGCAAGAGCTGGTGGACACCCACGACGTGGCAGTGTCTGCTTCAGACCCATGCATGAGCAAAAAGCCATTTTGGAGCAGACCTAAAGCAGTTTTGCCCTGAGCTGCAGGGAGGTCAGAGCGGTACGTGAGCACAACGGGTCCATGGGGAAGTATGTACTGCATGAGTAATGCTGGCCAAATCCCTGCTTCATCTGCTGAGAATCATACTGGGGCATCAGTCAACTGAAGGGAAACGCAGAATTAATCAACAGATGAAGAGTGTGATATTTGAGCCACAACATATTTCACAATATCATTGTGCTGAAAACTGGGTTACAGCACAGACCGAAGTTCAGCACTCATTGAACTTCTGTTTGAACACAACAAGCTTGGAGCTTTCTGAAAAAGTTGTGGTCTCAGAGGTGATTTTTTTTTTAAGAATATGGACCCACGTAATAACACAAAATAGTAATTAAAACCTTCACTATTTTAACACAAAGTTATTTTAGTCCAAAGTTTATGAGCAGGGTTAAATCCCAAATGATTTCTGTTAGGACCTTCTTTTTGGCTCCACTGAAAGGCATGCTAGTGGAATACTGGGCTCTATCAGTCACCAGTAAGAAAGCCACAATCTGCTCATGTTGCTCAGCCCCACTCAGTGCTTTGGGAGGAGGACACAAGAATTGGGTAGGTTTGCCTATGAACCCCATAGAACACATTTAGAGCAACCTTTCTTTTCCATCTTGGAGGAAAAAATGAGTCTTCACACCCATCAGCCCCTGCACTCCCACTCTCTTTTAGAAAGGAGCTGAATGAAACACAAAGATCTCCAGTCCCAGGCCTTGTTCCAATCCATATTCCTACCTCGCTGTGATTTTCTTGGCACTGTTTTATTTACAGCTCAGCTTCTACATCATTTTACATATCTTCTGAGCCCTGTGATTACATTTCAGTTGCATGAAGGTGGACTTGGAGAGAAGGGAGGGTGAAAAACAGCACAGGTGTCCCCGCCACACTCACACCAAGTAGGTGCAGTCCTCACAGCATCAATTTTTGGACATTTTTTCCCCCCAAGCTGTTGCACTCACAGCCAGGTCACAGAATTGATGTGAGTGGTGGCACTGATGTACCTGCTGGGCTGCTGCTCAGGGAGGAGGCCAATGTGCACCGTGCAGAGTGAAGCAGTTCGAGGTGCTCAGTAGACAAAAAGGCGGTGGATTAGGAGGTGAAAGCTGCTGAGGTGGTCAGAGCCTACAGCTGAGTCCTGCAGAGGAAGGTCCAAGCACAGCCTCACCACCACCCTCACCTTCCAAAGAGGAGCCCTCACTCTGCTCCTGGGAGTCCTCTGGTCCTACAGCTGCAGAGCCAAGCGACTCAGGCTTTGCTCTGACTCTGATCTGCTTCGTAATGCTTACGCTTTAGCCAGGTTGCTGAAGACAAGAACAACCACCTGAGTCTGCTTTGAGTCATTTCCACGTGGCCCTGGGCAAACCTACGCTTCCACCGGCGAGCACAGAGCTGCTCTGCTCCTGGAAGCCTTGATACAGCTGTTGGAGCTGCCTGCAGGAAACAGCCCTGAAAAACAATCACCTCAATCATCCCAATTACACAGATGCACACTTCCACCTGTGAGGATGCCACTCACTCCCAAGAGAGGATATGTCTTCAGGATCTGAGATCTTAATGGCTAAATGACCACAGAGGAGGAAATCGGAGTTGTCTGGGTCTGGCAAGAGAGTTTTTGCAAGTCATCCCCTCCACAAGTCATGCCCTGGTCACACAGTGAGGCACAGGGAGGGGGAGCTCAGCACAGACTTCTCCCAAAGCCACACGTTTGTCTGCAGAACGTGAAACAGAAGCTTTCCTTCTAAGCCACCTACCTGCCTAACACACGTAAATCAAAAGGTTTCCAACATCTGCATTTCTTTTGCATTTCTGCCATCACCTCAGTCAGTCGAACCATCTGCAAAAGCTTCATCAACTTCAGGGGGGCAGAAAGAGGCTCCATCCGTAATCAAAGCGTTACGAAAGGTGGGTAATGGTTTCTAAAAATACCATTAGAATTAGAAGAGGAACTTTTTTGCTATTTACATCTGTTAGCACAATTAGCAGTTGTGTCGTTGCTCGTTTGCACACGCTGCTTAATGCACTTTATGCTCAGCAGGGGAAGGCTTCAAGGCTGCTGTATGGACGCAGCACAAAATGGGGAGGAAATCCAAGGAAAATGCACAAATGCTGGGGGAAAACAAAATGCAGATCCTTCATGTTTACTGCAATTTCAGCACAACCACCATCAAACAGGGAGGTTGGCCGGGCTAAGGAAGTGAAGGATTTACTGTAGTAAACAAGGAGATAAATAAATGCAATGACTCACAGGGTGCGCTCTTTTGCAAAGATTGGTTTGGACTGGGATGGTTCTGTTGTTCCTACTAAGACAGCTCAGCTGCAATCAAAGCAATGAAAAACAAACAACAAAAATTAAGCAGCTTCCAAAAAAACCCACTTCAATACCTCAGGAAGACTTTGTGGGTGCATCTAATTAGAGCAATTCTTCAGCGTTTCATAACCCCTCTTAGAAAATGTTGGGACAGGGATACTTGGCTCAGTATCCAGGAATAAATGCAAGCTGCTTTTTTTTTTTTTTACCTGAAGAAGGTTATAAAGCCCTCACTCTTCCATCACATCACAGTTTTGTTCCTGAAGAGAATGTTCAGAACCAGCTTCTTCCTATTAGCGAGAGAAATCTCAGCATGTCCAGGGGCAGCGTGGAGCTATCAGTTTAAACACGGGAATGAGGTTAAGTGGAAAACCTTATACCCAACAATGGACAAAGGCAGATCCCAGTCCAACAGAAGCTGAAACACGAGGATGTAAAACAGCACAGCAAGGACGAGGCTGCACTAATCTAAGCAACGCACTGACTCAAATATTCTGCAATGCAAACAACATTAAAATGAGGGCCTGACAATGCCAGCTTGAAGCAAACATAATGAGAGCGAGATGTGGGCATGCCTCCCCTTGTTAGCTGCAACAATACCCTGTCTTGACGAGCACAAGCAGCCTTTCTGTTGCCTGCTCTTCCTTGAGCTAAGAGCCAATTGCATCAATCGAGCCGTTGACAAAGTCCAGCTCTGAACAAGCTGAAGATAAAAACATACTAATTTGTGTCCTAAATTCTTAGATGCACAAATCAAAAGGCTGGAGAGTTCCTGGAGGCACGGATCTATTCTGGTCACTCTTTCTGAGTCTCTCTGGAAGAGCAGCAGAATAAAATGTACGTGGGACTGGTGAAGGGATGGAGACGGCCGTCCTGGCTCAACAAGTCAGCTGTGTTTGTGGGACGAAGGGCTGTGCTGAAAGGTTTGGCACTCCATGGAACCTGCAAGTCTGACAGAGATTGCAACTCAAACACACAAATCCGCTCCAGCAATTTCAGGGACCGCCAGCTGAGATTCCAGGTAAAACAGAGGCACTGAGACAAGAAAATAAAGCGAAAGAAGGGGCAAAGGTAGTAAGAAGGTCAAGCTGTAATCTACTGATGTCCATACGCACTTTTTGGGCAAAGATTAATGGGATCATCCTGTAGGAAGAACCATCTGGAGAGCTGTCCCGAAGTCTCCTGACATACCTCAGCCAGAGAGGAAGTATCAGTGAGGACCAAGAGATTCCTGAAGTGTTGTAACGATTAATCATAACGTTTGTCAAAACATTTCTTACAATAAGAAGTTTCAAATAGCAGTATCTCCTTACTGTTTCCGTGGGTATATATAGAACTGCTCCTACCATCTCAAACTCCTCTCTCCCATCGCCCCACAGCAAATTCGTGGGCACTTTCTTTTTCCTTGTCATTTCTTGATAAGAAATGAGCGACACTGCAAAGTCAGTACAGAATTCAACAGTGATTTGGGTTTTTGTTGGTTTTTTTTTTTTTAAACCATGGTACTGTTTCCTTGAGAATTAATAATACAAGATGAAGCAGCAGTCGTTTCAAAGCCTTGACTTCAGTTACCACCGTAGCAATCTGAATAGCACAAGTCTCTTTCGTCAGTGCAAGAGCTTGTGGTGCTGACAAAGAGCGTGTTGAGCAAAAATCCCCTAAAAATTACTGCATACCACTGTCTGATTGCTGATGAATTCAAATATGGCCAAACAAGGAAGAGGAAAAAAGACAGATGCATGCGAAAATATGCACATCTTGTGATCAGTATGAAGTAATGGGACTCCCCTTGGTGTCTGAATTGCTGGTGGGTAGTTACCTCTACCAGAATAAAGCCTCGTTTAGTCAGTGTGCTTATTGGCAACCCACACATTCTTACCCACACAGCTGTAGAATAGCCAGCAAAAATCAAGAAAGGGCTTTAAAACATACATTCAAGCAAGCAAAGACAACAAGATCTGCCTGCCTACAGACTTGCAAACTATCACTGCTACTCTCCTCACCCCACCACAATGCAGCTTCCATGATATTCCTCCTCTCTCCAGTTCCCTCATCCTTCTGGTCTCCTCCCCAGCAGTTGGATGAAAGTAAAATGCATGCTCCATGTGCCTTCATGGGCCAAGGGCATCTCACCTGGCATGCCAGTGCGGGCTCTCCAGCCTTGAAGACAACATCCCACTGGATGCTTCCCTGCTGAGTGACCTATCCTAGCTGACTTTAGAGCACAGGGGCTGGACCAGACCATCCAGGGGGTCGTGCCTCCCTTAGCAACTCCATTGCTTTGTGAAACGCCTCCTGAAAATGTCTCAGAACTGTTACAGAACAGACAGACCTCCTAATGTGATTCAGAATTGTTTACTTGGTTACACTGGATGTAAGCAAGGAAGAAGAAATACGTTTGTATCAAGACCTTTACCTTCAAGTTAAATTAAAACCACAAGCTTCTCGTGTAACCTTCCAGCTGCCTATCAATTTCCCAGCATCTCCTTACTCATTATCATCAGTATTCATCATTTTATATCTCTTCCAATTATTTTGCTGCTGCCGCAGGAATATTAGAGTGACAGTCTCCAAAACAATACTCAACTTTTATCAGAGAATTCAAGGGAAAACAGAAATCCTTCAGAAGCGATCGTGGCAGAGGTTGACACATCTACCTGTACTGTGATGCACCAAAGACAGGAATAATTTGTTACAAGTATAATTTTTAATATTGAAAAATGGAGGAGAAAATTGTTGGGCTTGTCAACTCAGTAATTCCTTTACTCTCAGCTCCACAGAAATGCTTTTGTTCTACATCTAATTACTATTATCTCATATTCCAGTAGGTGCAAGAGCAGATTGTTTAGCTTATGGATGAATCCTCCTTCCTCCCCCCACCCAGCTGCAATTTTACACTCTAGTAAATCTGAATACTTTAAACAACCTGAAGGGCCCTGCAATTCTGCATCTCTCCCCACTTACAATAATTGACACTAATCATGTAAATGGATTGCTCTAATGATCAAGACAAGAACTTACTTTTCTTTTTTCACCTTTCTTTTAGTAGCTGTGTGTGCTGCACTGCCCTGCTCAGGATGCCATCCCTCCTGATGGCAGCCTTTCTTTTTATTTTTATGATAACAGCCACTGACTTTAATCACACGCATGACAGAATTTTTCTCCAGCCAAGGAATTACAGCTGGGACTGCCTGAAGAATACAATACTTACACCAGCTAGAGAGACATGAGGGTGAGTTACTGTTAGGAACTCAGTCTTCATTGCCAACCATTCTCTGTTTATCACATCATGCACTGGACTGTGGGGTAATGCTGCTAAGAGGTTAGAAAGTAAAACATAAGCACAAGAGTCTCGGCTGTGCAGCACCATGATGATTTAAGCCAAAGTCCAATTTTAGTTCTGAAAAACAGCATCTTGTTGGGACTCACAGACCTACCATGTTCAGATTCCTCAGGTGGTTGCAAACTTCATCTTCTCTTACAATGGGTTGGGCGCTGCTCCCCCAGTTCCTACTTTCTAAAATACATCCAAGAGTGGTTTACTGACTCTTCCTCCTATTAAATGTAACTCCTATTTATTTTTCAAGAGGGATTTCAGCTCGTAGGTTCACATGCTCAATGATGTTAAAGAATCAGAAGCAGCTGTTGTTTTCTGCAACAAGCAACGTAATACTTTGGAAGTTATAAAGGACTTATTTTTAGTTGGGTGATAGGCAGTGTTAGAGCAGTGCCTTAGTGCTAGAGCAATGCAAGAAAACCAGTTACCTACAGCAGCTGCTAGCCTTCTCTGATGAGAAAATCCAGTAGGGTCCTTGGTTAATGGGTGCTGGATGGGCAGTTGATGTTAACTAGTAGTGACTTTGATGGTCACAACCAGCCATGTGACTGCAGAGCTACAAGAACAGGGGTTATGAACACACCATGCACTCAACACCACGCTGTAGGCTCACATGTGATAGCTGACTTGTAGGCTCTGCTGATTGATCCATCACACAGAAAGAAGTTTGCACGTTACGTGGTGAATGTCTACAGTATTGAAATAAAGCTCTTTCTAGTCTCCAGAAGGCAAAAATATCCTGGCTTTACAGATTTTGTTACTGAATATTCACACTGCTGACAACGTATTTGGCATGAGATGATATGCTTGAGTTTGCAGGTTGTGCCCAAGCCTGCCAACACAAGGCTGGATCCCACAGAGAACAGCCACCCTCTGACAACACCTCACTTGGCAGCTGTAACCCATCCACTGCCCTCCTTTTCCTCTCCTGACACAGTATTTCAGGTTGGTGCTGGCATAGTGCTGACAAGAGATGCCAGCAGAATTTTTGCATTGCTTATCTGCCACTTTTCTTATTCCACACATTGCAGATCAGCAAGTGAAATTTCAAACTATTTCGACAAATATTCAGTGTGCTTGACTGAACTGCACGCAAACTTGGGTTTGTAACTAAAGATACTGTCAGATATCCCTTCACAGTGCCAAAGTGAGCTGTCTGCTGCCCACCCAGAAATGCTGGCAGAGGCTCACGCTCAGGATGCAGCAAAGTGTGAGCAAGCAATCGCCACCTTTCATCGAGGAACATCCAGCAGCAGGGACTCTAAGCAACGTGGAAAATGCTGATTGACCCAATTTCTTCATGTGTCCCTACAGAATTTCTCCTACACTGCCTCTGCCTGACAGGTGTGCCTGCATCTGGAGCTCCAGTCATTTTGGAACAGGAAGCTACTCATTCGCTCTCAATCAATTACAAAATAAATTGCATGAAGGTTGATATTCAAGCAAGCTGCATAGAGCTGTCAGTCACAAATTTGACAAGCACTCAGCAGGAAACAGGCTGATAAGCTGATGTGCCAGATCTTGTAAGTCTTGCACAATTAGCGAAGTACCAGGACACTCCATCACCCACAGGGAGCTGGATTGGATGATCCTTCCATCTTGGGATATTCAGTGATTCTATCATCACCTTGGAGCTAGACACCTTGTTACATCCTTCCAGTAACAGCTAAGACACGTTTTGTTCTTATCTCCATTCACTGATGCAAGGTCACACCAGCGTGCATTAGCTCAACATGTCACTAAGAGCTTCCCATTCCCTTCCATACTTTGTTCTTACATACAGGAGACAGAGAAGAATGTCAGGTAGGCTGTATTCTGTCTGCATTACATCTCCGTGTCTTGTAAGAATAATTACTACAATGTCATGAGTCATGCTGAAACAGGAAGGACAGCTAGCTCACAGTGCTTTCTGAAACTGCTGCTATACGATCAACACAAAATTAAAAGACTCAACCTGGATTCTGAATGTTCTCAATGCTTTTAAAATTGAAAGAGAACTGGATGGCATCCAGCACTTTGCACATCTAGATGCACAGCATAACTTACTTGTTTTCCAAGCTAGAAGCAATATCAAACATTAATCTGATCCTTCTGCCCTGCTAATAAATTGATAAGGATGCTTTCCCAATATTCTAGAGGGAATGAAACCATGCTTTGGTCACCTACAGCCTCCACTCAGTTGGCTTGATGGATGAAATCTGGGTTTATTATAAAGACTTCTGCAGCTTTTTGTTTGCTATGCCCTTACACTAGCAGGCAGAATTTGGAGAACAGACTTGAAAAACAGTACAAGAATGTGCCCACTTTTTCACCTCCTGAACAGAACGCATCTAACAGCTGGGTATTTTCACTGTGGGGCTACAGGACAGATGCTGGCACTCAGCTATCTGGAAAGATGGATCCAACGTATTCTGACTTGCTACAGGCAAGCATGTAAAGCTTGCAGAGAGAGATCACAAAACTACACTGACCTTTTAAATCCCCACTTATACCCACAGGTAGGAAAAAGCCTGCACAGTACACTAACAGAAGCCATAACTTGTAACATTGTGCACTCAGAGCCCTCAATTTGCAAAAATGGATGCTGTGGTGCTGACTTCCAGGTTGGACATAAGGTCACTGCAATGCTTTCTTCTAACTCGGGCATCCAGTCCGATGTTCTCACCACACCTGGGGGCTTTGCTTCGGTCTGTGCATGCAGGAAATATCATTAAATGAAAAAGCAGAGAGCACAACCCAGAACAGAAGTGTTACCAAGAAACACAACTGTCTCGTTAGCAGGAGCCAAACCACAAACTAAAACATTTCAGTTTTAATCGAAAGCATTTCCACCCAACAGAACTGTCAAGCTTATTGTACAGACACGTAAATGATAATTTAGCAAGAAGGTCTTCAACAAGATCTGGTAGCAGGGACTGAAAAGCCTCCCACACCAAGCAGAAAGAGCAGCCCAAGTGTCTGGTCAGATCTGTCTCATCGTGGTAACTCTTCCCATTGCTGCCACAGGGAAGAGCACTGCCAGCTCTGGGAGAGCTCCAGCTCTGAGGAAGGAGCACCTCCTCTGCTCTCTGTGCACCCAAAGCCTCAGGGAAGCAGTAAGAGAAACCAGTCAAACAGAAACCAGTCACACTCCTGTATGCCTTCAGAAACAGGCAAAGCAAGGGCTTTTTCTCAGCACTGTGTCACTAAGGTGACAACACAAGTCACTAAGGCACGCTCCATCCCATCTCCCCACCACATCCATCTGCAGCCAGACGTGGAGCTGAGAATGGCTCCCTGCCTCATACAAACACCCAGCACAACCACCCCACATCTGCTTTCTCTTCCAGCACCTGCTCAAATACAACAAGGAATGTTTTAAAGAAAGCCCAAAATGAACTTCGAGGCAATGTTTTCAAATAATTTCTCTGTTCCAAGGCGTATTTTCCAGCTATTTGTCTTCAGCCATCACTAAGCCTAAGAAATGAAAATTAATTAATTACAACTTGACTGCCATTAACTGTAAAAATTACAATTCATGATCAGAATTTTTCAAATATCATCAGCACATCTTGCATACAACATGTCAAACGCTTGGGACACAGGAGAAGATCAACAAAGTGCATGGCTGTGATGGGCAACTGCTGGCAAGGGCAGCAAGTCTGGCACAGAGAACAGGGCATAGACAGCACTGCTCCTGGGTTCTGATTCCCATACCACATATTTCTGACATGAGCAACAGAGCAGGGAAGTGGGGATGATGCTGAGAACACCAGGTGAGGCAAAACCTGTCATCCTTCAGTTCCTCCCTTTGTCAGTGCAGCTCCTGAGCCTGAAATGATGGTTTTAAACTGCGTTCCCAAACTTTGGTGATGCTAGAAGTCATCCAATACTCAATGACATTCTAATCCCTTCTAATGCTTTTCAAGCACAGATTTCTGCATCCTCACTGTGTCTCCAGCAGGTTGGGCTTTCCATGCAAATCTCATCCAAAACCAGAAAAACACTGTTTGAGTTGTGGGAGAGATCCTGACAGGTTACTGTCAGTATGGAAACTCTGATCTCCAAAAAGTCATCACCATTTTAACAGCATAAATTGAGCACCCAGAGTCCGCATGGACAGATGCCTCACTCACAAAATGTCTCTGACATAAAAATGTACATTAAAAAAGAACAGCTGTGACAGAGACATAGAGAAGTTAAATGATGATTCTATGAATCAGCTAAGTGAATTAACTTGAACCAGAAGACACGAGGAAGAGCTGATGATTTTGTTTTCCAAGCTCTCGAGCTTTAATTTTTGTGTTACTGCTTGGCTGCTTAGTCTCCAAAGCAAGTACTGTAAAAGTCAACACTTACATCATGCTTTTCATTTGGATGCATCAGATAACATTTCTAATGGTCTAGTCTTCTGATACATCAAATTAGATGAATGGAAATAAACTGAAGTCTGAAAAGACTTTCACACAGAGGTGATGATGCACTGGAACAAGTTGCCCAAGGAGGCTGTGGATGCCCCATCCCTACAGGCATTCAAGGCCAGGCTGGATGTGGCTCTGGGCAGCCTGGTCTGCTGGTTGGTGACCCTGCACACAGCAGGGGGTTGGAACTGGATGAGCATTGTGGTCCTTTTCAACCCAGGCCATTCTGTGATTCCATGGTTCTATGAAGATCAATCACGAGATAAAGAACAATCCAAATTTGCAAACACTACTTTGTTGCAAATGCACTTCTTCAGCTACACAGAAAAATGGATTTTCAAGGTAGACTTAAATCCAAACGTAATTGTGTCCTTATTATGTATAGGCACAGAAATAAAAAAACTGAGAGGATGAAAGTACAGCTGGCACTGACACTGTTTAGAAAAAGTCTTTTGCAGGATAAATTGGAAATGATGCACAGGCTGCAAATTCGGGCTCTTTTTAACTCTCTGAAGGTATCATCAGTGTGAGGATAAAATGACTCCAGGTTTTAGCAGAGAAGCCTGACTTCAGATGTACTTAGCAGCATGTCTGCTAGGCAGGCAGCAATGCCCATCAGCACAGCAGGGAAAGGAAAGCACAGGGCTCCTGGCTGGTGGGACAGATGGCAAAAACTTGGTAAAAACGGGGGTTAGACTTTCAATATGTGCAAATGTGGGGGTGAAATTCAGTTTGCTATATTTCCAAAGGGATGCCTAGAGATATCCTAGGATCTACCTTTGTTTTCTTACCTTTAAATCACCATTATTTTCAGGCAGGCCCCTTGCTGTCTACTTTCTCTTTTGATGACTTTCCTATTCTCAGGATATACAGCCATGTCCCCTCAGGGACATCTCAGGTGCTCCTGGTTCTCACCCATTAGCCCAAGGAAGACTTTGAGACATTACGACTGTTCTATAAATGTGCTGAACTGTTTGCTACTTAAGAATTCAAAAAACTGCATACAGTTACGAAGTTAAAAAAGCTCTCCAGTGAGATTTGTAATCTATTGCTGTTTTAATTATTAATGCTATTTCTAATGGAATTACATTGGCGTGCTCAGCTGTGAGGATGAGACTTTCCTCAAGCAATTCAAGGAAAACATTCATCTCAGAAGACTCATTAAAACAGCCTCCAAAGACAGCACACAACTGGGAGGAGGACATTTTTTTAGCTTAGTTTCCTGAAGACTGAGGTTATGTAGGGCAATTAAGAGGAAACCTAATGGGCAGCTTTGGATTCCATGAAAACACGACCACTATGAATCCATCTCCACAGAAACAATCCTAAAATAAAACTTTTTATTACCAAGAGTAGCCTTTAATTAAAACAAAATGCAAAAGCAAAATAGTATTTTCTTGTGGGGGGTGGGGGAGGAAAGGGAAAAAAAACCTGATATTAACTGATAGTAAAAACCTGCCCCAACAGTCTGCATCCCCAACAGCTCCTGCTGCCTAGCACTGTCTGTGTGATTTATGTCTATTTATTCATGAAAACATACCGTTACCCCAGGTGACATGAGGCTGGCAATCCTGTCCCTGGTGTCTTTTGGAGGATTTTTGCCAGTGTGCTAGCATTACTGTTATGAAGAATCAGAAAAATGTGATTTGGACAGGAATAGGAACTGCTACTGTCAGGATGATCTATTAAAGACAGCCTCAGGATGTCATGAACCATCCAGAGTTCCATGGCATTCCAACTCCCTTGAATTTTCTCATTAATATTCTTACAAATGCACAGCACCCGTGCAGTTACAACATAACCCACGAACACAGTCATCCCAGCATATAAAGTTGCCTAAGAACAGATGGGTTAGAAATAGCCAGTGACAACAGAACTGCCAAAATTCTGCAGCTCCAGTGAAAACCCAAGATTCTTAAAACCTGGACTAGAACCAAAATCCCCTGCACAAACAGATGCAAAATATTTCATCGTTAAATACCAAAGCAACAGCACAAGCCTCAAAACCAATGTAGTCATGGAAAAGGCAGGGAAACAATTAAGTCTCCCTTCACTGACAGTAGCAGAATATGATTGGGGGAAAAAAAAAAAGACAGAAAAGACAAAAAGACCACTTTTCTGTATGGGTATTCAGCTGCATGTTCTTTAAAGCTTGACAGGCTCCCAGGAAATAAAACAAGGCAGGTAGGGATCAGACTGGAGTGCCTGCTGGAAGCAGCATGCTGGCCTCTTCACATCCTGGATGTTACCAGCAATAATTACATCGAGTCTGACAGCAGCCTTCCTCCAGTGACAAGTGTGATCCTTCTGCCTGGGGCAAGCAAAGGGAGGGCCACGATGTGTGGCATTAATGATGTCCTCCTGACGCAATTGCTGGCTGCCTGCAGGCTGCACTCCTACCTGTCGGTGTGTTTCTGAGCTCCGTGATGGGAAACATATTGACATTGCTTCTCAAGGAAGAGTCAAACAAAGTCCTTCAAGGGTGTCTGACTTCTTGGCTCCCATGGGACGCACTGAGTTAACATGGATTGTCTAGGGCTGCATCTACAAAGGCTGCTCCAGAAGTAATGCATCCTATTTATTTCCATGGAAACTACAACTGATACAAAGAGCAAAACAACACCATTTGACAGAGCTAAATCACAGCTACAAAACACTCTTTCAACATCATCACAAGTATTAGCTGTGCATTTTTGCATGGAGCTTGCATGCCGTGGCTCATCAAAATCTGCACTAGCAGAGGTGTCTGCTATCACTGCTGCCACTGCTGAAAGGCACCACCTACAGCCTCACTGTGCTCACATCTGCACTAACACAACACAGGGTGGTAATATTATGCAGCTTCTCCCTTAAAACTACTCAAAGCCAACACACGGGAGAAAAACCAAATGAGTGTTTGTTAGTTTGCAAGATGACAACTGAAACTATACCAAATTCAGCAGGAAGTAGGACACAGCATTAGCACTCAGGGTATGGGAGTTGAAGAAAGCTAAACAGAATTCAGAAGAAATACTAAATACTCTAAGCCACGTGAAGAGTGTAATGAATTTTCTTGCTGGGTAGCACACATATGGCTTTCAAATGGTTTTGGCAAATGCTGACACTATGAGGAAATATAAGGCAGGAAACTTTTGAGGAACCCAGTGAATGCAATGGCTTGAGACTGGATCTGCAAACAATCATGAGAGGTACACGTGGAAAGCATTTTCTAGATTTCAACTAACAAACTGCAGGCAGTGCCCACAGCACCTCCAGCTAAGGAATACATGAGTCCTGAACTGCTAAGCTCATTCAACAAGGTGCACCTTTATTCTTTTACTATTCAGCTTGTTTGGTTATGAAAGAAAGTGAATCAATACAGCTCTGTTTGTTCACACACAAAACAGCAAATCCTCAAAACATGAACACTTCCTCACTGTTTAGGAATCCCTGGAGCTGATTCTACCAGCAATCAATGGCTCTGGCATCCACATCCATCATGGACCGACTACTCTGCTAAATTCAAAGCAGCTTGTTAGCCAGTAAGTTGTTCTTCAAAATCCACAAGAAATCTCATACTACCAAACTGATGAGATTTTATTGGCACGAGAAGATTAAATGCTGGGAAAAACATTGCTTAGTTTATATAATGACATCAATCATCTTTTAATTCTGATTTACTGAGCTCTAAAACAAAAGGGGATGATTATCTTCCAGTGATCATGACCTAACTGCAGTGTAATGTGGAAACCACAAATGTTCCAAAAAGCAGCTCCACAAAAAAATGAACAACGCAAACTTTGCCCAAGCTGGAAACAATTAGGAGTTAAACAAAGGCGGAGGGGAAAAAGAAGAGCGATGGGGAACTACAAATTCTACTGAATGCTTTATGAAATAAAGAAATGCCACAGTCAGTGTTTGCGAGAAGACCCAAGTTTGAAAACAGTGGTTGCGTGTGGAAGTTTGATCTGGTCTACAGAAATACAGTCACTGAAGTGGATGCAGTCAACGTGCTGCTGGGGACAAATTCAGCCTCCAGAGGGAGGTTTGTGGGCTGCAGGAGGGGCTGAGAGCAACCCCACGAGGCTCAGCATGGCCAAAGGCAAGGCTCTGCCTGTGGGACATGCTCTGCCTCTGGCTGGGGACACCTCTGCTGGGAAGGGCTTGGGTCCAAGGGGTGGCTGAGGGAACAGGACTTACTGGGAAGGAGAAGGCTTTGGAGGGAACCAGTAGAATCATTGAATTCTTAGAGTTGGAAGGGACCTTTAAAGGTCATATAGTCCAACTCCTCTGCAATGAATACGTACAGCTGAATCAGGTTGCTCAGGGCTTGATCCAGCCTCATCTTGAAAGTCTCCAGGGACGGGGCATCAACCACATCACTAGGCAACCTATTCCAGTAGCAGTCCTTCAACACCAACGAGGTTACTTAGCAAGACAGCATTCACAGATGTGAACTGCGAGAGAATAGGGAACTGTGCTCACAAGCTGAAAGGAGGGGGAATGGGGGGAAAAAAAAAAAAAAGCAACCATGTGGGTGATTAAGCTTTGGGAGCACCCAGCATCACTTGATGATGAGCCATAAGACAAACTTATAGCCAGCAAAATGGAAGCCTTATCAAATCGGCTGCAGTGGCAATGAAACCACCTGAAAGGAGACGAGTAATGGGGTCCTGTCTCAGAAATAATTACTTAGCTCAGACAAGATGGCAGAGAGCATCCTCTAGCAATGAAAAGGTCTGTCAGTGTAAGCAATCACTTGTAAAACAGGACTCCAAATCACTTCTGCAGCTGAAAAGTAGAGGGCTGAATACTGAGGTTAGCTCAGTGTACCATTTAGGAAAATGGATACTGATGACTGGCCAGGTTTGTTGTACAACTTCCAAAAAGTTACTGAGATCTTACAAAATGTGCAAGGAAGTGTAGAATTACCAAAGCTGCATGAACAATTGCATGCATTTTAAAGAATTAACTTAAAAGTGACCTGATCAGAGGCTGAAAGAATCAGCAGGGAAGTGGCTGAGTAGGAGCTGACAGCTCCTTCCTCAAGCTGACAGATACCCTGAAGACTGGAAGATGAAGGTGTATGAACACAGGTGTCAAATATGACAGGATTTTTCACAGCAATTAGTTGAAGAACTCGAGCTCTGAATTTTGCATCATTTTTTAGAGCAAGACTGCCTTCCCAACAGCTACAGCTATATACTCCAGTATAAGCCATGGACCTAATGCAAAAAGTTAAGAAGTTCCTTATGCAGGGAGAGATCCTAAGTGTCCTTTGAAGCCTGATCCATAATGCAAACATTCACAGTATGGCTGTTCTCTGAGAATCAGTAATAGAGATCTGATTATCTGTGATGTGACTACGAATACAGCTTTGAGAATCTGCAGGAAGAGAAGCATTTTTGATAACTTAATACCAGCCTAGAGAACTGAACGAACTCCAGCTCCACGTTTTAAATAACCAGAGGCAGGCTTCAGATTAGCTGTTAACTTCCCAAGCAGCCACACTAAGCCTCAATGTCTGTGAAAGGATCTCAGGATTTGCAATCTGAAATGACATCAGTGAAACAGTCATCTCCCCCAGGAGAACCACAAAAGACCACTCAATGTACATTTGTTTTGGCTTCTACAAGCCATGTACTCCCACACTGCCAAATGACCACAGGCATTTCCTTATGATATCTGCTATACACAGATCTTTGTAGACAGAACTATTTGTATATGGTTGTATTTGCATAGCTATGTGTATATACAGCATGCATGCATATCACATATACGTTATCTGTATGATTGTATTATGCACATAAAAATGACTTAGGGAAAATTCAGTAAAATTCCCATATTAATCATATTGTGCAATGCAATATTTTCTTAAGAGAAGGACAGAACCACAGCAGTTTCACTCTACAATGAAGTGCTCAGACACTACATGGCATCTATTCCCTAGGGAGACAAAAATGCACGCTGCAATCACATCCTTTTGAGGCTAACTGTAAAAGCAGTCATTTCTCCCCCTTGCAGTCCCTAGGCAGGCATTATTGGTTTTGTTTTCATGATGCTTGAAAGACATACAATGGATAATCCAACACTTCCTGTCAAAAACTCAGCAATGAATATGTCAAACTCAGCAAAGACCAAATCTACATAAAGCACCAAAGAAGTTAACACGGTAGAACATGAATTTCACAGAACTGGATAACTGTGATGAGTCTACTCCACAGTTTAGTAAGTTAAAAAAAAAAACCACCAACAATGGTCTGTGCAAAAGCATTCTTTAGCTTTAAAGACTGATGAAAAACCTCAATTTCCCTTTAACTTTTTTCTCAATAACTGCTATCTGAAAAAGCTTCCATGTTCTTAGGGCAGGAGGACACATTTTGAACACTCAACACTCCTTTTCTGAGGGAGCTGGGTTTTTAAAAGCAGGTAGCATTCTTCCCTTGTTAGGGTTCCCTTGGTTTCCAGTTTCTGAATGAGGCTGGGAGATGCACGATAGTGATTTCTTCATTTTGCCATTCTTTAGCTGGTTTGATGTCTTGCAGCACTGCTAAGCCTCAGAAGACCTGATAGAAGACTGTGCTCATGCTATGGGAGCATCACTCCTTACAAAACCTATCTATACTCCACCACTGCTCCCCTCTGCCAGTTAGAAGAAACAAGTGCTGATTTTGACATGCAGCAGCAGGCATGTAGCCTCCTCACCATTCCCAAAGAGCACACATAGACACCTTCCTGGCAAGATGTTAGAGAATAATTCAGTCTAGCAGTGCAAACGAAGAAAATGCTTTGACCTGCCACCTCACCACACTGCTTTTGTTCCTCGGGCTGTCTGTAACTACTTGGTGTTTTATGGCTTGGAAGGTTTCCTGGCACAATTTGCCATGACGATGTAACAAAACTAGAATGAAAACCACTTCCAGATCAGTTTTCTACCAATTTTCACTGACCTTAGGCTGTCTCATCCCAGCCCTGCAAATACTGATGAATACCAGACTAGCTACAAGGTTTTACTGAAACAAATAATAGCTGGGAAGATGAACGTGCAACCTAAATTAGATATACTGCCCAAATCTGCATCTTCAACAAACTCCTCAAACCAACATTCACCTGGAAATTTTGTTTAGTACTGAAGGTTAACTTTGCCAAAAGTATCAGAAGAGTTTAATTAAAATAAGCAATCCTGAATATGCCAAGTCAATATTTGATACATTTAAGGTATGCATCCATATAATGGAAGGTGATACAACTTTGGACATCCAGGTAAGGGGGAAGTTATTACTTTTGCTCTTATCTGTTACCACACTCAGCTGAGAGGTGCACATTCACAGCTTGTCATCAGGCCAGTAATCAGTAAATCATAAAGAGTATTTTAAACAAAGTTTCCACTCCTGGGTTTTGAATGTGCTCCATTTTCTTATAATATAAATAATAAAAGCATGCAACATGTAAGGCTTGTGAACAAAAAAGCAGCATTTTGAAAGAGATAGAGAGGGATGGGATCTTTTTGCTGGCCTTTAAGTGAAAGGCTGCTCATGTAGCTGTGCCAGAAAAAATCGCTATCGTTTGCTCCACAGAACATATGCAGCTTCAGGGAAAATCTCAGAAACAAGAAGCCAAAGACCATCTATTCTGGGGATGTGATTACATTATGGTCAACAATTTGAGCATATGGTGCATACCACTACTGTGCTGAGTTTACTTTCCCAGATCAAGCTTATTTTTGTTTGAATATTTGGTTGCTGATAGACTGAGTCACTCTACTGCCTTAAGTACCAGCTCAAATGCTATAAAAGGACTGACTGGGAATCACAGAGTACAGTGTGTGTTAAGGAACAAAATGCTTTAAATAAACCACTGACTCACCTTGTCACGCAAATGATGTTCTGCAGCCTCAATATTCAAAGGATCGTCAAAATTCAAAAGATCCTGGAAAAGAACCAGAGAACATTACAGGGTTTCCTCCAAACTTTCCCCAGCACTAATAAACAAGAAAAAGAAGCAAAGCAAACAAGACTAGCAGGGGAGGTTTAGGTCAGATATTAGGAGGAAGTTTTTCACCCAGAGGTGATGAGGCACTGGAACAGGTTGCCCAAGGAGGCTGTGGATGCCCCATCCCTACAGGCATTCAAGGCCAGGCTGGATGTGGCTCTGGGCAGCCTGGGCTGCTGGTTGGTGACCCTGCACATAGCAGGGGGTTGGAACTGGATGAGCACTGTGGTCCTTTGCAAACCAGGCCATTCTGTGATTCTATGATCTCACATCCTCTGTACAGATCCCTGCCAAAGGTAAACGAAGTTGGGCAGTTGAAACTGAATCAAACATCAGTTAAAGGACAACAGCAGCAAGACACTCGAGCTCATCTGACTGCATACAGCCCCTATGACACACTCCTCAGGCAGTGATGCATTTCTGTTTGAAAAGAGAGATAGTTTTAAAACAAGCTTTGAAGGAACATTCGGAGTTTCCGGAGGCGCAGTTGTTGATGATTTTCATTAATTAGGGTTTATTTTACTGTGAATCATAATTAAGTTTAGAGCTGCGCACAGCCTGGTGATAAAGCAGGGAGAATTTCCCTGATGTCATCTATAAGAGCAACACAATTTCATTCCCTCTAAATTGGAGCAACAGACAGAAATGCTTAATGCAATGGGAAACACATGACCCAGAAGGAAAGGGAGTGCAAAGACCCCATGAGATAATGGCACAAGAGGGCGAGGAGCAGAAAGAGTCAAAAATAGATCTGAGTTCCATCAGTTTAATCTCAATGAATAACTCTGAAAGGTGAAAGTGTCCAGAGTTAAGAGCAAAGAAAGCCAAGCTATGGGTAACACGTGAATCATCACACAAATAATGCTGTATCACAGAAAAACCCTCCTCTGCCTGCAGACTGCACCACTTTCCTCAGCTGAAGGCTGGCCTCTGAGAGCAGTGACACGCCATCAGTGTGAAAGGCTTATGCTGTTCTCAGATTGATCTTCACTCACTTTCTTCAAGAAAACCCCATTAGAATCTGCATGGACCACAGAAACACATTTCCCTCCAGAAACAAAACTTCCCTCTAAAAAGGCCAGCTATACAAAGGCTGATTTGTAGAAGCAGTGTGGGTGGGAAATCCAAGAGCAAGCTGCAAAGCATGGCTCTTCCAGGACACAACAAATCCCTGTGGTCTCTGATGCATGACCATCAAGTGCTGCTGTCTGCCCAACAGATTATTTTTATGTGCAGTTGTGTAAGGGACTTCTTTGTACCTCCATTGGATTGCACTTCCTTCTGGTTACTTAACATGCAGTGGGAGACTAACCGAAACACAATTACTCTTTGCTCTCCAATCTTGTAAATCAGTCGACTGAAACAGCCATCTAAACAAATGAAGCCTTCAGCAGCAGTGGAAGTGAGGTGACTGCAGCCAGTCCCAAGCTCTGTCTGCATGGGAGGTTCTAGGAACGCACCGTGACTCCTGCAGATGGTGTGGAACACACTCACTGCTCTGCCATCCCAGGATACTGTCAGTCTTCTAGGCTGCAAATGGACACTGCTGGCTCATACCCAGCTTTTCGTCCATCAGGACCCCCAAGTCCTTCTCTGCAAGGCTGCTCTCAATGAGCTCTTCTCCTAGTCAGTTCACGTGTCTGGCACTGCTGTGACCCAAGTGCAACAGCCTGGCCTCGTTGAACATCATTCAGCTCGCAAGGATCCACTTTTCAAGCTGGTTCAGGTCCCCGTGGGTGGCATTCCTTCCTTTTATTGCGTTAACTGCATCACTCAGCTTGGTGTAGTCCGCAAACTTGCTGAGGGTACACTCAATCTCACTATCTACATAACTGATAAAGATGCCAATGAGCACCAGTCCCAAGACAGACCCCTCAAAGTCAACACTCTTTACCAGCCTACACCTGGACATAAAGCCATTGACAACAACCCTCTGGCTGCAATAATCCAACTGGTTGTTTATCTACCAAATAGAACAGCTTTCAAATCCACATTTCTCCAATTTAGAGATATACCAAAGCCCTCGCACGAGTCCAGCAAGATCACATCAGTAGCCCTTCCTTGTCCACCAATGCCATCAGTCTATCATAGAAGGCCACCAGATTGGTCACCACTTGCCCTTGGTGAAGCTGTGCTGACCATCTCAGAGCACTTCCTCATCTTGCATACGTGCTAATGTGGCTTCCAGAAGGATCTACTCCATGATATTTCCAGGCACAGAGGTGAGGCTCACTGACCTGTGTAGTTCCCTGGATCTTCCTTTCTCTCTTCAGAATAAGAGTGATGTTTCCCTTTTTCCAGTCACCAGGGACTTCACATGACAACTTTTCAAATGTGCTGGAGAATGTCTTGGCAACACCATCAGTCAGTTCCTTCAGAATCCCAGCATGCACGTTGTCTAGCCCCTAGACTTGTAAACATTCAGCCTCATGAAGCAGTCTTGGACTTCCTCTCCTCTTACAGTGGGAGGAATTCTGCTCCTCCCAAAACCCCACCTAGAGGTTCAGGGAAATGAGAGGAGTGGGAAGCCTGACCAGCAGTGAAGATCAAGGTAAAGAATTCATCGAGTACCTCAGTCTTTTCAATGCCTATTCATTCCAGTTCTCCTTATTTATCAGAGAGGGTACATTCTCCTTTGCCTTTTTCTTCTGACCAACATATCTTCTTGCTATTTTTCATATTGCTCACAAAGTTAAATTCCAGCTGCGCCTTGGCTTTCCTGATCCCATCTCTGCACATCTGGATGGCATTCCTATCTCCTTCCCAGGGCACCCATCCCCACTTCCACTGTCTATGCTTTCCCTTCTTATCTTTCAATTTGACCAGCAGGTCCCTTAGATAATATAACTCATTATCAAAGTATCCCATAATAGATTGCAACCAAAAGGAAAAACAATCTACAGAAACACAGTCATTAGAGATCATTTGTACGTGTCCTGCAGTTAACAAAAGCACAAACTGATTTTAGATTTGTACAACGCCTACTGAGGCCAAAGGGATAAAGACCTCAAGAGGCAACATTAGGTGAGGCTGAAACCACACAAGGCAGACAGAAAGAACGTGGATATGCAAAGGATTCATTTACTTACAGTAAATAAAGAGTTTAATCCCCAGACAACATCCTGCAAGGGAAAAGCAGAGTAAGTTAGGTATGCATTTCAGGTGCTCCAAACAAGCTGACAAGCTTTCTTTTTCTACTAGCCCATTAGCTTACTGGAAATCAAATCGAGATTACGAGTTAAGCTTTACTAATTTAAATCAAAATAGTGGAAAATCTTCCACATCTCATGGATGCCTGAAATGTCAAAGTTTCCAAACCCCAAAACACTGAATATTCAAATACAAGTTCAGATTTTCCTTTTTCCTGATGCTTCTCTGCCCAAGGAGAGGAACAGCAACTTAAATGCCACCACAGCTTAGTTCAGATGGTGGGCATACAACTTAATTTAGCGATCTGTTCTTAAAAATAAAAGAATTAATATAATGACAGACAAATATTTGAATCAGTGTCATGACAACACCGAGATTTAGGTGTACTATGATTACAGAGATACCATCCTTACTTATAAGTATCTATTTAAAAAGAAGTGAATAGAGAGAATTTGCAACTGCTGCAAATAAGAAGATTAAGAGTAAACTGACTCTAAATGTTCCCTTATTTGGTGCCATCAAGCACAGCCTGTTTTGAGGGTATGCATCTCCAGAAGGGTCCGTGACATAAGAGCCCCATATCCTCAGTTACAAGCCTCAAAGACTAAGGAAACAAACAAGATGCAATTACTACAGAAGCAGCCTCAAAGGGATCACCCACCACCAGTTTGAAGGCAGAATCCAGAGAAAGGATTCTGAAATCACATAACCAAGCTACCCTACTGCAAACTCTTGGGGAAATCTGCATTCCCTCAAAGTGACATCCAGTTATGTCCTAAGTAAAAGACACAATGCCAGCATTATGACAACAGCCTCCTACGAATCCCTTCTCCTTTGATCTTGATCTTTGAATAACCTGCTCAGCACATCTTTTAATGACATAACGCTGCCTAGTAAAGCTGAAACGATCAGAGCATTGCCAGTTACTGCATCTTCTCCTAATGGCACCTCATCTGGTGTGGCAGAGACCGACTCTTTCAAATGTACTTCCCATCTTCAATGGCAGCACAAACTACAAAAAAGGGGCACACCTGGGTTACCCCATCGAATCCAACTACTCCAGTTATGAGCTGCACCTCATACAAGTCTTGCAAGTCAAGACAGAAATGTAACATATCAAATTATTCCCCATGTCATTCAATAAACGCCATATTTTTAAGTTTACCTAAATTGCTTCCTAATTCTCAGTTGCTGAAACACAGTTTTAAGACTCTGGAATCCTGGACTTATTATTTAATTCAAGCTGACTTTGCAGAGAATTCTATCCAAAAACTCCCAACAAAATAAGAAAAAACCTCTGTATGGCTGTAGCTTTTCAGAGTGCTTTGCATTTTTATGGTCATTCTAGCGACCAAAAAGTGTACAAAGATTATTATTATTACTGAACAAATGGTGTGAAAATCTTAATATTACTTCTGACCTGTTTCTACCTATGCAAGTTTTATGATGTGCTGGATTCATTTTATACCCTTGCGTGGTTCCATAAAGAATAATGCTAAATTACTACTAGAGGACAATGCTATTTGTAATGAGCTTGAGGCTAGCCCCTAGATTTAAATCCAGGATATTAAGACAGGGAAGTGGGACGAAACAGCTGAGAGGCAGTGAAGCAAGTATTTAATATTTGAGGAACTTGACACTGTTGTACTGCAAAAATAATCACTTTGCTCTACTGACTTCAGCAGAGCTGCTTGCTGCATGCAGATGAGCGACGTGCCTGAATGCTCAATGTTCCCCTGACTATCTGAAAGCATTTGCAAGCTACCAAACAATAGATACTGACAGATTTAAACGTTAAAAAAGCTAAGCTTCTGTTTTCTCTTAACGTAACAAAGCATTATCCTTGGCTGCAAACATTACTGAACTTCCAGCTTGAATACTCCGACAGCAGAAAGTTAACCCTATATAGAGAATTTTAATGATCATCACACAGCAGGAGGGTTGGAACTAGATGACCTTTGAGGTCCCTTCCAACCCAAGGCATTCTATGATCCAGGTAGGGCAGATTGCCTTTAAAATGTTAAGGATCTAATAGCTTTACGTTGCTCCACTTCTGTAACACATTTCTCACTCCCCGGACTTTGCTGCTATGGAAAAAGTACCTTTAAAAGGAGAACTGAGCATAGGAATCTGCATGCTCACATTGAGAATATCTGGGCTAGACCATTTCCTTTACAATGCTTTTTTTTTTTTTTTTGGTCTGTTTTCTTCCATGTGCTTAATGTGGTTATGGGGTGGTGGGTTTTAAATGCTCCATTACTAGGTTAATTGGGAAGATTCAACTATCATATTCAAATCAAAGAGCAAGGGTTAACCTCCCCAGCAGAGCAGTGCGTGGTTAAATCCAGTGTAAAAGTGGGAGAAGGTATAACGAAGGAAATACACTCTCACAGCACGATGATGTCAATGTAAGAAACTCAGCAGATCAGACTTAGAAATAACACTTTACAATTGCCCCTTTTCGTTCTTGGGCATTTTTGTGCTGCCTTTGAGTGAAAAGTTGCTTGAAATCCCTTCCCCCAGGTTTATTCACAGCATACCAAATGAGGGAATTGTAAATCTACCCTGCAGCAACATTGAAAGGTCAAGAGCAAAGAGGCAAAACGCTAAGTACGGCCTTTGGAATTGCCTCTCCCCAGCCCAGGGACTCTCAAAGCCTTGTGTTTGTAGGAGGTCCTAATTCAGTTAGTCACCAAATATGCACAAGTGGCAGTTCTCACAAGCTCTTTACAAAAGCGATGCCATTGAAACCATGTCAGAGACAAGTGTTTAGCTGTTCTTTCGGATGTCTGAAAAAAAAACCAACAAAAAACCACAAAAAAACCCAACCACACAGCAGTTCTTTTGAAGAGAGAGTCAACATGTAAATTGTAAATGAAGGTTTTCCCCCAGCAGGCAAAGTATATTTACTACACTAATTTAAGCAGGGAACAAGCCAGACAAAAGCAGCTAATGAACTTCCAATCAAAAGCAACTTCCTCAGAAATTCAAAGAGTATTTCTGATCTAATAGACTAATTAAATTAAAGCTCGTTGCTAAACGATTCTTATGTGCAAATACTTTAATCTGTTCAGATCAATGAAAACAGCAGCGATCATCCATACAAGCAGATGTCTGACGGGAGGTTTTAAAAAATTGAGTAATAAGTGCAATGCAACACCATAGCAAGCTTTGGACACTGCCATTTAGGATGGGGCACACCTGCAAACAGTGTGCTGAAATCTGGGGGTTGCTCCCTCCTGCCTGCAGACCTGCCCAAGATGGTCTTCCAGCTCCATTCCCTTGCTTCTCTCAGTTCTAACCAAGCACAGCATCCTTCTCTCTTCACTGCAGGCTAGAGAACCAAGTATGCTAGCTCATCTTCCTTAGGGTTCTATAAACCTTCTGCCCCTTCAGTGTGCCTCCACAACCATTCTGGATTCTTCCCAGTGAATCACTGCTCTTTTACTGGCTGCAGAAGTCTTACTGCCAGTCTACAAGGTTAGAAAAACATGGCATGCTCTAATTCCAGAGACAGCAGACACTTCTTCGTGGATTCAGCATCCCTAGAGGTGTTCAATAAAGGGTGGCAATGAGGGACACAGCGGGCATGGTGAGGATGGGCTGACAGTTGGACTAGGTGATCTTAGAGATATTTTCTATCTATGTTTCTATGATTCTATAAACTGCATATTTGGCAAAAAACTGCTTAGGGAAGAAGTAGGTTTTTTAAGTGAGGAATCACAGAACAGAATCACAGAATCATTAAGGTTGGAAAAGACCATCTAGTCCAACCCCAACCCATCCCCACTAAACCACATCTCTCATTGCCACATCTCTTCTTGAGCATCTCCAGGGACGGTGAATCCACCACCTCCCTGGGCAGCCTATCACAGTAACTCTCCACTCTTTCAGAGAAGGAATGTTTCCTAATACCCAACCTGAAGCTTTGCTTGGCACAACTTAGGGCCCTTCCCTCTTGTCCTATCACAGTTACCTGGGAGAAAAGGCCAACTTCCATCTTGCCACAACCTCCTTTCAGGGAGCTGTAGAGTGTGATAATGTCACCCCTGAGCCTCTTCTTGCTTAACGTTGCCTCTCCCTGTCCAGCTCTTCTATAACCTTGCATGTAACACTGCTGAATAGCTTGCTAAATTCCTGCATCAGCTAAAACACCACTTTCACCCACAATAAGGTGGTATTCTTCAGCCCATCCCAAGGGCCACCTTAGTTTTCACGTGCCTGCAGTCCCAGCTCATTCTTCCCACCCAAACATAACAACAGCAGCTCACTTAGAGGGCTCTGGTAATTTAAATGGCATGAGCTGCTCCAGTTAGCAAACACACAAAAAACAAACAAAGAAAGAAAAAACACAGAAGGAAGCTGGAAAACGATTTCTTCTGTGTTCAAATATACTGGAGGGAAGAAAATAGGAACAATTATGGTTTGTTCCTCTCCTAGACGAAGACGGCTGTGAATTGCCAAGCACGCAGGAGCACTTCACTGAAATCCCCCACTTTTGCTCCTGACTCCTTGACATCTGTCCTCAGCCTTACCTTGGAGCAAGCAGATAATGGTTTGTAAATCGTTCCCAGGGGAACTCTGCAATAGTTCTTAATGAACTACGCTACAGTGATTACGAACACTGGAGCGATCGCCCTCCGGAGACCAGTCTACTCAACTGATTAAAGTCAACACAAATTGCATATTCAGAAATCAACAATTTGGGGAAAACAAGCATGGTTTAATTAGACTTACAATGTACTACACTGTTCTACGAAATCACTCACAAAACATGCCAGGGATAACAGCAACTGTGTTTAAAGCAGAGATTTAGCTTTGCCACAGCCATTTAATGCAGAGAAAGAAAATTGCTGCAAATCCTTTATGAAGCAAAGGTTATCAGAGGACACCAAGTTGTGTTTTGTCACTGTTTTTGGCATGCACAGAGAGAAAATAAACCCTGACAAGCAGATTTATAAAATCAAAATACAATACAATGCACCCCTTGCAGAAGAACTTCCTAAAGATTATTATGGGAAAACTGTAATAATGTCAGATCTACACTGAGATCACATTCAGTGGCTCGTGAAGTTTTTGTCTGCAGCTTATTCGAGTTTTAGAGCTGGAGAAGAAAGAGGAAAAAGCAAGTGCGGCAACAATGGACATTTTAAGCACTTTAGGGAACAAAGGTACTGAAAATCCAGCAGTTCACACTGCTCTTTTCTTTAGCTGACTTCCTTCAGAGAGGGAGACAAGAAGCACTGAAAGGCACCTTGTGGCAAGTCGTGCCTTTTTGCAATAGCGACAGCTACCTACCTCAATTGTGATCATCCAGGATGCTCAGAAAACACTCTAAGAGCAAAATCTCCCTCGCAATTTGGCTTTCAGTGACCATGTGCCAAGCTTTCCCAGTCCCAGGTGCTAATCAGCCCCACAGCATTCCCGCAGAGCTGCCAGGAACAGCTCGGTCTTGCACAGCAAGGGCAAACCAGAAACGTCCTCAGCAGAGCAGCATGGGGTCTGAGCTGTGTGGCACTGACGGACCTGGTGGTGGTCAGTTCAAACTGAATTATGGAGCAGAATCCCAGGTCCTTCTTTCAGTGCGCTGATTGAGGTCGCAGAGCAGTCCTGGTGCAAGGGAAATCAGCTACTGGCTGTGCTAGAGTGGGGGATAAACACATTCCATCTAGGAATGCAGCCTCTACAAGCATGTGCTTGGAGATTTTTGCACACAGCTGGCAGACACATTACGAGGTGGGATTTGAATAAATCAATAGTGGAACTCAAATCAGGAGTGATTCTACTGCCATTACAGCAAACAGCATTACCATAATGCTGGCTGAGAAAGAGGTACCATCAGCAGCAAGAATTAAATTAGAATGGCACAGAACATACAGGCTTACTCTTCTTCCCTTCATCTTGAAGACACTGACAGTTATTGTCTGCTGAAAATACTCCTCTACACTAATTACATAAAATCCTGACAGCAGACCACCCATTTTCATTAAGACAATGAATGAAAGTTTTGTGCTCACACCAAAGCTTTTAAGAGCTACACAGCTTCGTGCTTAAAGGGTGGTAAATGGAAATATTAAGTGAAGTTCCTCTCATTTATTTCTCCACGAGATTATAGGTTGTCATTTGCATGACTTCAAACAAAGTGTCTTTACTGCCCGTGGACAAAAGCAAAACCAATACAACAAATAGGAGATATTTTCCCATTTACTCATAAACGCTAATTAAATAAGTAAACCTCTTATGAATAAACTTCAATTAATGACAGTTTATTGTAAATGATTCTTGAAGCCTTTAAGACCTTCTAGATTAGATTATTTAATAACAAAAGCAGCTATCTGAAGATATGAGAAATGAATTCCTGGAAAACATACCATTTTCCTACAGGTTGCTGTAAGAAACTGTTTGCACATAGTTTGAGGGAACCTTGAGAATTCCCCCTCCTGTTCCTGTCTACTGACAGAAATAAAACATGACAAAAACAACACTTTAAAGCATGGTAAGAACTGAAAAGTATAAAAATTTGAGCAGTAAACAAGAAAATCCTACTGAAAATAGTCCTCCAGTTATCCGAAACTCACTGTAGCTCCATCTGAACAGGGAACCCACCCAAATTCTCCTTGTGGACGTTCATCAGACATTTTAAAATACTGTTTTTAACACTATCATGCTCTGCCCTGCAGAGTCAGAGTTACACAGCAGTGCCTTGATTATTTTTATGGTTCATAAATCAGTCACTGACCAATTTCCAGTTATAGTTTGTTGGAGATAATTGCAGAAGAAACAGCTTGACTTTTAGAACCAATTAGGCAATCACAATACGTAGATTTTTTTTTTTCAGCTCAATCACCCGAGATAATTTTACAGCAAAGTCAAAACAAGCATTTCAGACAAAGCTGATGAGCACTAGGGAGGCCTGGCTTAACCAGGCAGCTGGGTCGTGGTGAGCCAGGCACAAGGAGGTGTGTGATGAGGAGCAGCAGGAGCTGCTGCAGCATTCTGGGTTCAGAACTGAAACTCCTGAGGGTGGAAAAAGCAAGATATGAAAGCAATAACACTGTTATTTCATAACAGGCATTTAAAAACTGCTACCTTTAGTGAAATGAAAATCTGAGAGCAGAATGAATTAAAACAACGCATTTGATTTCCACCTGGAAAGCTCCAGCTTTGACTGTCAGACCTAGAAACTGAAGAAAAGGAAGCTACTTGGAGAGACTCAACCTGAAGTAACTTCTGCAGCCCTCAACTTCATAGATACTCTGTTTTAGAGAGGAAAGTATGCAGTAAAACCATGCAAAAACCTCACAGCATGGAGACAGAAAGGTAAGCAAGCGCCTGCAGCTAACTCATAAAGTAATGAATGATTGCACTGAAATATCAGTCTGGAAGTACTGCATCTCTTTGTATACTCCACAGTCTGTGGAGTAAGCTTCCAGATTTTTTTTTTTTTTTAAGAATTTAGAATTCAGGAATGTTTCTATGGATAAAGAAAATATTTGCAACTCCATCAGTAGTGATAAAAAAAAAATATAGAGAGAGATTCTTTTAAAACATTACCCATAACCTTTTTCAGGGTTAAAACTTAACTTGCTCCATCTAACACAGGAATTTAGGAAGACCACACACGTCAGTGCCCTCACTAGCACACAGGCTGCAGTTCCCAGTGGTCCATGGAAACACATCCCATAACAGGAAGAACTGGAAGACAGCACCATGCTCAACACCTGGTAACTCCGACAGAATTCTGTTGTGAACGAGCTGGGACCAAGTGAAGCAAAATGCCAGGATACAAAACTCACAGAGCCTTTTATTCCCCCCTCCCCCTTATGAATTATGTATGATGCCAGAACACATTTTATCAGGTAATTTTTACAGGTTTTTTTGGCTTGTTTTCAGAAAGTCAAAAGGTGCAATCTGCATGCCTCTTCAAGTTGCTCCCAATTTGATACTGTAAGTATTAAAAAGGTCACAGTAACGTATTTTGAAGTATTTTTCATGTAAGAGCTCTGCTGCCACCACTAGGATATGGAAGATGAGACAATCTAAAACTTCCAAAGCCTCCTGAAAGGTTAAGAGTATATCATACAGATGGATGCAGCAGAAACCTAAGGCAAAGCTGGCTTGGTTTGTGGCTTTTCAAGTTGAGTAGGTTTTTTTTTTTGTTGTTATCTATTTAAATGGCTTTATTAATGCATGCAGAATGGCTGCACTGGTGACACCTGACAGTATTTGTCATCAAAATCCAATACATCTCTTGCATTCTCCAACAGAACACTGTGGCAGCATTTTAGAGTATTTGACAAAGTTGGGCACTGCTCCTTCCTAGAAAACCACATCACTCCACATCATGTTCTGGTCTATAGTGAACACATACCTACCACTGAATGATTCATGTCTATGGAAAAGTGACTCGTTTGGAGATAAACCTGCACAATTCTGTATGTTCCATCCGAGGACTGTAACTGGTCTGGAATCTGAGCACTTGGAGACTAATCAAACCAATAGCACTGTTTTGGAAACGGGGCTTGCAGCTTCCCAGCATCCCTAAATGGCTATTTCTGCTTGACTTTCCTGAAGCTACTTCATGCAATCACCACATTTCTACAGAGGCAAAACATGGAAGTCAGGTACTTCCTGTGGTGGCATTGCAAAACCACACGAAGCCATCGCAGAACAAGTGAGGGAACGCTGACTGAAACTGCATGCTTAACATGGGCCCTCTGAAAACAAAACCTGAAGTCAGACAAACTTCACAAGTTTTAAGCTATGAAATCTGTGGTGCTTCAGTGCCCATGGGGAGTAATGAAACCCAGAGGGGATGCTAGGTTTTAATTTACAGAGGGTAAAAACACCCTAAATTGCTTCATAAAGCTCATTAATTTGACTCTTCTGGCAACTGAGATATTAGGATGTTTCCTCTATGAAATTAATCACATGCAATTAGTAAACTGATGCAAGAACAGAGCGGAAAAGAAAATTAATACATATCTCCCTAACCTTACTGAGGATAGGAAGTTAAATACAGTGTCACTAATTATTCCTACCCACAGCCTTAACACGAAACACTATTTTAATCCTCCTAAGATACCATAAATAAAGCTAAGAGAAGAGATAAGAATGTATGTGCATTCTTGTCAAGTTGTAATACTGGCATAGGAATTTTCTAATTGTCTTAAGCTTAAACATTTGTAGTCCAAAAACTTTCCCTGGGAATGAAATAGAGAAACAAGAACAGAAGCAGTGTATTGAATTACCTGATGTTTCAATTTTAGTTAATTTGCAAACAGAAATGTAAGAAAGAAGATAGAAAAATAAGCAAAGAGTATTTAAAAAACACAAAACAACACACGCTGGTTCCACTTTGCAGGAAATCAGACAGCTCATAAGGAGATTTTAGAGATTAAAAGGAGGAAGACACAGATCTCGTTCATAGTTAGAAAAAGCAAAGCAAGTATTAGACAAAAATTCTAAATCTGGCTTTTGAAAAGAAACAACCAGCTGACATGCTCACCCATTATCGACCTCGCTAATGCTCTTTAGGAACAAATTCTAGCAGGTTTCCTAGTAAAAGCTGGAGAGATTTTTACTCAGTGCTCTGCAAGACTCTTCTGACAGCGAGGTCATGGAGCAGCAAACGGACAACGGAGTGCTTTCTGTATCGAGACGAGAGCACTCATTGCACTGAGGCACTCCTGGGGAGACTGTCACAAAGGATGTGTACTTCAGCCAGGAACTACGGCTCTGAATTTTTTAACACTGCCCAGCTGTTGCGGGACTGACCTCAGATGCCATTCTCTGCAATCATGATGGCAAAACTGCCATCAGCTTCATAAGGGGCAAATTCTACTTACATTGTGGTGACTTGGGTAACGTGACTTCGAGGCAAGCTTACAGGGCAGAGGCAGTTATTTCCCTGCTGGAATTACTAGAACAGGCAGGAGCAGCCTGCTTATGCAGTACTGAAGTGTGGATGTGTTTCTCACCAGTTCCAATACTGGGGATGAATCATGATTCAAGGCAAAGCAGTAACTACAGTTTAATTCTATGTTCCACATGGCGTTTCTCCCAAATGCATTGTGCCCTTTAGTCTTTCAAGGAAAAAATGTTCTTAAGACAGCCTGTTGGCTTGTCAGAACTGTCAACACAATGGAAATTGGAAGGGTTATGGATTACTGTTAGTCCTGCTCACAGCATGCTCTTCTATTTGTTGCCTGGGTAGAAAGACCACCAAAAAATCAGACCACCCTTACTGAAAATGGTTTCTCAGGGTCACTGTAATCATATCATCCCACAAAACTTGTTATCACTCAAAGCAGCCACATTTCTATATTTGGTTAGCACAGTAATTGTTTCAGTATTGCCACCAGCTTGTTGAAAGACAAAAAACACAACAGTTTTTCCTAGAGTAAACTGCATTTATCTGACTCCTTGCAAGTCCATAAAAGTATTTTAGAAGATTATGTAGTTTGCTGTATGTATCTAAAAGGAAACAGTACCTTTAACGTTCTAGTTGGAGCCCAGCCAGTGCCATCAATTGAATGTTCTCTCAATAAACTGAAAAAAAGACAAACATATTATACAGTGTAACTTCTAGTTAGACAAACTTTGTCAGAAGTCTTCTCAGAAAGCTTTAACAACTTTGGAAGAAATTACCATGTTAGTGTTACATCCCTATTGCACTCCATCTAGCATCAGGACTTTTTAAAGCACAAAAATCGGTATGTTGTTCAAGAATTACATTCTTCACACAGCTCAGCTTGGTCAAAAATCAAATTATTTTAAGTATATGAAGTGTGACAGCAGTCCTTATGGCAGTCCCAACACCAAGCCTTTATTTACCCCTGAAAGCATGACTCACACATGTGCTCCATTTCAAAACATGCTCATCTGTGGTGAGCAGGCAGTTCCTGTAGCATGTCCTGCCTCCTGCCACATCTGGCACATCTCAATCCCTCTAAGAGGATATTTTTTGAAGAGATATCTATTTATCAGAGAGGATTATTACGATCCTCCCTTCTGTACAAGGACTGCAGCTTCTTAAAATCAGGGATAGGAAAATGAAATAGCTCTGGTCTTTCCTACGTGCACGTGTATGGATTTTACCTGACCTGCACACTGTGCTATGTAATAAAGCCACTGAAACTGTTGACCCATTTATAAGACGAAAGAGTTGAGGTGTATTCAATCAGTTCCACCCTTCTGGAGCTCTTAGGTAAAAACATCATCAGACACGAGGAGTAAAAGTATTGGAGACTGGAGCATAACTAAGAAACACCACAAGTGCTGAAAAACTGAGAAAAGCAGAAGTCCCACTCATGTGCATGAAAGCAAAGTTAATAATCTGAGAAACTCCTGTAAGCATCATTTCAGAATTGACTTCCTCTGTTAAGAAGCAATCTAAAACTGAAAACTCACACAGCAAAGTAACATGGCACAAGAATTTGTAGCAATAGCTTCTACTGCCAGCATGATAGGGTTAAAGTGAAATACTCTAAAGTTATTCATTTTGCAGGGGGGTTTTTTGCAGTACTTCATATTCCCTTTAAGAGTCTAGAAAGAAGATGAATGAACCAAGTATCCCATCTTAACCACGTTGCTAATCCCATTTCAGTGCCTTTGAAAAGATAAAACGTGCCTCTACCACTAATACTACCCAAAACTAATTTCAAAAACATTTAAAAAAAAACATTTGGGCTTTTATTTTTGTTTGTGTTATTAAAGAACAAGCAAAAATGATGCTGAACAAAGAAGAGCCAAGGTTTTCAGGTTTTGAGGAAATAATGGACCTTATAAGCTTTTTTTTTCTCCTTGAAGTTTTGCTGCAGTACTTCCCTTTATTTTACCATACAGCCCACAGTGAGCTTAAGAGCTAAGAATAAGTGAGCACACACAAAAAAAGCATGCAAGTATCAACTGAGTCCCAAGCACCTGAGAACACCAGCCAAACCTCATGAACACCCCTGCAGCTCCCAAAGCCTCTCTCTCTATGCAAATCTCCAGCTGGGGATGCTCAGCAGCCAGGATTGAAGAGAAGACACTCATTCCTCATGGAGCTTTGGCAGGAAAGCAATGCAGACACATAAGTGCAGCTCTGCCTCGTATTTCTGATTTGCTGATATAACCCATTCTAAGAGCAGCACTCCCTTTTCTCCTATGGATCACAAACAATCATTTTGCCCCTAACCAAAGCCCTTCCCCAGCACAGGGTGCCAAAAGAAACCACATTTTGTGTTCTCACCACAGACAGAAGCACAGCTACAAAGCAGCACAACTTCAGAGTGGTGAAGCTTTTCCAAAAGCTTATGTGGTCAAGGAGAAAAAAAAAAAAGCCAAAGAGAGGGAAGTCACATCAACAGAGGTAAAATAAAATCAGGGATACGTATTAGAAGTTTTATTATTAGGAAAATGATGAACTGGTGTATGTAGTAAGCATGTTCTTTCTAGATATCTTGGTGTTTCCAAGCAACATTCACAAGTATGGTCCAGATCTAATTTGAGTGACTGCAAGAATGCTTTTTGTGCCCCAATCTATTACACTTGACTCAAGTTTAATCATTTACTGTGTTTTAATTAGGAATGATTACACACTGTGGTGTAAGGTATGCTCAAAAGAAAACAGCTGGAAAAATACTGATAAGGAATTACTTCTGCTTTAATAAGTACCCAAAGACATTTCTATATGAAGACTCTGATAGAAGCTGATTGCAGGTACTATATATAGATTGCATTCTCCATTATAGCAGGCATAGAGCAGTGTGGGTTATTTTAGATTTCCCATCTAAATGGTAAGACATTTCAAAGGTTTGATGTGCTTAAGTATCTGACAATCAAATAAAGCTGACATTTCAGTGCAGACGCCAAAGAAATGACTTCACTTCATTAACCAGAATTAGGATGTTCCAACACTACATTTGTCTGACATAATTAAAATCATTTGAAGAACAGACACACTGAAACATCCTCAAGAGTGCGAGGAGGCTTTGTTTAATCTCAAAAGATACAGCACTATAGTCAAAGCTTAAACTTTTACCTATCTGTTGGTGGCCAGTATTCCCTGTTCACTGGTTCTAAACACTTCATCTATTCCTGGCCTTTACTTCAGCTTTTGGCTAACAGCATCCAGGTTCTCTCCATTGACCAAGTTTCCATCACCACCCTCCAATGGCACAAGCTTCTCAGAAGCATGGAGCACACCACTAAGGCTAAAAGCACTGATATCAGCTCTCCAGCTGCTACCAACCAATGAGCCAGAGCTGCCCACCAAGAGAGAAAGGCTTCCCTGTGAAAGCTTTGTTTGCACGAGGACCCTGTATTTCAAATCTAAAATATAAAACACACGAAATACATCTTTTTAAGCACTGCTTTGCTACATCTAGTGGCAACTGTTTTGGATTTTCAGAACAGCTTTCAATCTTACTTATTTCCATCGCTTATGCTTCATTTAGTATTTCTTTCATATCCCATTAACTTGAGAAATGACAGTCCTGCTTCTCACTTCTGTTTATGTTCAGCTTCTAGCCAATTTCACCATTGGGTACACAAGATGAAACACAGAAATCACAAAGTTTCTGGAACTGATTTTGAAGAGGAAACATTTACTATCAGGAAAAACCTGCCAGCTCATATAGGCATTAACAGAGCAAAGCCTTCAGCCTTCTCAGGGCCTGAAAATTATTCACCTATGAAAAGAGGAAAAAGGAGGAAAGGAGGAAGGGGGGCAAGAGGGAAAGGGGGAAAGGGAAGAAGTTGTGTCCAGATTGGATGTTACACTTTTATCCTAAACAAAACTTAAAGTTAAGTCTGAAATTGAAGAGCCAGGTTCTACCCAGCACCTATTGCACAGCAAGAACAACACTTTCCGTAGTTTTCTATGTTCTTAAGGGTCACATAGTGGTCTGATTTCTAGAAACCACTGACAAAAGTAATAGCGACTTGAAAATTACATACAACATTTCATCACACAGAAAGACCATCAGGATAAAAAAAAAAGAATGCTGTTGCTACCTTAAGCAGATTTCTCCTGTCTCTGTGATGTTTGGATGCCAGATTCTTGTCAAGCATTTTACTTTCGGAGGCTGCCAGGACAGAAAACAAATTAGAGTGTTATTCTTCAAAATAAAGCCAAATCACGGTTACAAATCACAGAACTGAAAAGGGAAATATATTAGCTGCTCACAGCATAAGTTAAAGATCCTGACAATGTAACTGCAGGAGGTACATACAACCAGCTTTCTCTGTCCTTTTAGCTTCCTTCTACTCTTTACTAATGATGGGGTTTTTCCTCGGAAAAACTGATTTTAAAGAAAGACACGAAAATTCATTCTCCTCTCTCGTCTCCTTCAGGGATAACAAAACAAAACCAGGTTAGTCTCTTAAGCACTGCTTCAGCATGTCAGCTCCTGTTCAGAGCTGGATAGGAGTATAAAGAAGGGCAGTCGTATCCAAACTGAAGATGCTAATGTGAAAAGCTACCCGACTTATTTTTAGGTAAGGTCACCGGAATGTTGAATTAGACGGCGAGTTCTGAGACACGGATTCTTAAAATACAGCTCTAGTTTTGTGAAGTAAATAAAGAGCAGGTCATAAAAATGCCGGTAGCTTAGCAACAGCACCTTATTCCATCCCTGTTCTCCAAATTACGATTTGCAGCTTTCAATCAGGCAGATAATTTCTTACAGTAGCTGTACTGTAAGACCAACACAGACCAGTACCTTTCAGAACTTCAATTAAATCCGCTATTATAAATGTGGAGCTATTTCCACCTACTGCTTCCCAAGAAGTCTTCATAGAGACTTCTCAAGACAGAAAACAGCTCTAATAGCTGTATCTGCATAGCAGCATGCTGTGTTTTGTCTCACCGCTTTGTTCTCAATTCTCCAGCATCATCTTAGGAATGCATTTAGATGTTATGCACTCAGCCCAGCTCCTTGGAGAAAAGGTAAGAGTGCACACGTGATACCAACCTACTGAGAATACGCCTGCCCAGCACTTAAAGAAATCATCACCAAAGCGCATCTACAGTTCGTAGCACAGACATCAGCTTTTCTCCATAAACATTCACGTGTGTCCAACTGCTGCTCAACACTCAGCCCTCAGGAGGCACCTGTGGCAGTGCCGGATCGCAGCAATACTGAATAATGAGTGGCATGCAGAAAAGTCTGACTTTTTACCTTCCAAATCCACAAACGTTCACCTTAGAAGTTCTCTGACAGCGCAACCCTTCGTCAGCTACGCCCTTGTATTGTTTTGAAAGATTACGCCTAGTTCTCAAAAAAAATAAAGACAGGAAAGCAGCAGTACTTATTCCACCTGGTGACTCCAGATAAAAGAGCAGATTTTTCCATACGTGCCTTCCAACAGAGAATGTACTGATGAATAGAAGAAGTAAGTTTAATACAAACTAAACCTTTACAAGAAACTCCCAAATCTACAGTCATTCAGAGTGAAATAATTGGCACCTTGGTTTTCTGTAATGTGGAAAAAGCAACAAATCTTTTATCCTTTCACCACAAACCAAAGTGCTTCTTATCTCTAAGAATAAGAGAAACCCACTGCTGACAGTAAGATAAAGGTTTTCCTTCTCTCCCCTTCTTCTCCTTTTACAGACAGACAAGGACAACAGCAGCACTACCATAAAAATTAGCTTCAGCCAAATTCTCCTTTGAGTTTTTGCTTCAAGCTATCTTTGAATCTTCCTTACATCAACAAACCCACACAAGCTTTCCTTGAGATGCTTCACTCGAATGCCTCAAACCATCTCCAGGTCACGGATGTGACAGCAAAGCTTAGAAAATCCATTTATTTCACTGCTCGTAAGTTCATCCTTCTTTTCAGACTCCACAAGACATAACGTGCAGATCCACTCTCACCACAGGGCACAGCAGCAATCTGAGTTATTTTCTTCTCCAGTTCTCAGCAGCCACTTATGTTTTCGGATCCCTTGTGAGTTTTTATCATGGAACCATCCTTGCTTCCATTACTGCTCTCAACTGACTTCACCGTAGTTTAATTTTATAGAACAAGCTTTTATCAAGTTTGTCCCTTTTCTTTAAGGATATTGCTAACAATCTCTCCCATGTTATTCTCACTGAATCAGAGGTTGGATATAAAGCGCCAACCAGGACGTGAACTTGGTTTCAGACCCTGATTGGTTTGGCAAGCCAAATCACACTGATGTGACAAGTGTGCTAACATGGGAATGCTGTGTCTAACCAATCCTATGCAGCAAGGCCCCCAAAGAGAATTAATGTCATGACATAATGTCATGCCTATCATCCAGTTCTTCACGATTCCAACCCCTTCCAGCTGCTGTTTCACAGCTGAGATACTCGCAAGGAAAAGGTCTAAGAAGAGCAGCTCTGCTGTTAAATTCCCAGCTTCCGATCTCTGCCTAAGGTCATAAAAACCTTGGAAAACTGATTTTGTGTTGCTACCTTTACTATTAACTAGGCTTGAGTCCTTAAAGCCTCAGGTCCCCAGTCCTGCAGCAATCAGCTGCACCTCAAGGAAGAAAAGAGTTGCTGTGTTTTTTTTCTTTGCTGCTGTTGTTTTAAATCAAGACATCCCCCGGTCAATAGATTACTATTATTTAAAAAAAACAACCAGCAGCAACAATTGCTCCCCTCTCTCACTGACTCGTTTCTGGGCAGCTGATCAACTAAAAAAAGCAGCGCTTGGGGAACAGATGCTGCAGAGACAGAGGTCAGCACTTGGCACCGGAGGCTTTGCTGCATACTCCATTATTTGCTTGCCACTTCACAGCTTCCTCTGATGTCTGTGACAACAACATTCCCGGAGGTTTTTGTAGGCACAAACGCTGGCAAGCTTCTGTTTGCTGCACGCAATGATTGTGAACGTACAGCTTATTTCCTAAAAGGCATTTTTTTTTAATGCCTTTTAAATGCCAAGTGACAGTATTACCAAACAGATTTCAGAGTTTCTAACAGCATCACGGTTTGAGGAGACACTAAGAATTAACTTATGCTGCTCTCCTGACACTACTGCAACACCTGCATCATATCCAGTTGCTTTCTCCTCCTACACAACATCCCAGCAGCTCAAAGAATAGCTAATATTAAGTGTGAACCTTCTAAAGACTTCCAGTGCCATTGAAAAACCCTTTATAGCTAATATCAATACCATTAATTGCATTGGCACAGTATCTTTTCAGAGTTGCTTCAACTTTAGAGGGGGGAAAGGTCTCCCAGGATTAATTTTTCCTTTCTTTTTGTATTCAGAACATTGGCATTATTTATGGGAAAAGCTGCACAGAGTCTGAAAGACATCGAGAGCTCAAGTTTGTGTGTGATGCCCACAAAACAGTGCTATAGAATTGAGAAAATCTTGGCTGTGAAGGGAAATCAGAGTGATTACAAGAGTTTGGATCCAAGCAGTGGATTCTGAAGATGCAGGGTTTTCTTATTGCTCCAAAAATCAGCCAGCCCAAATCAGATACTTATAGGAGGAACAGATCTGACATGCACAAATCCTTTTTGGAGATAGTTTTGGGTCACGTATGGGATGAATTCTTCCTTTCAGGATGCTTTTCACCCCAACAGTCCCTGGAAAGCAGATGTGTTAGTTGAGGACCATGTGCATGCTCTGGTGTCCTTGTGACCAGCTCTGCTTCCTTCCTTAGGGCTGCATGAAGCATCACCTCCGACCGTCTGCTCAGAAGCCTCAGGAAAAGGATGACCAGAACTACCCACACAGGCCCCATTTCCAACATGGGAGTTTAAAGACACTTCTAATGTTAAGATTGTTCTGCAGTAGTGCTAACATTACTAGCAGTACTAACTCAGTAACAGTGAAGACAATCACTGAGACGATCCAACAGGAAAATGCACAACTGCAGTGCCTAAAAGAGTTCCTATCTTTGGGAAACACACTGCTTTAAAAGAAGTCCTTGGTAAAACAAGCCCTTGATGAGATCTCTTCCCTCTCTTTAGCCTGCCTGCAAAGCGCAGTGAAATGCATCCTGTCAGCCTGCAGAAGCAGTGTGACACAAATTACCTCTCGCAATGCAGCACAGATCTATCTGAACAATCCCTCTTGCACACCCAGTAACTGATTAGAAATGAAAACCTTTTCCTGTTCTCGAGCTCAGATGCTTCTAAAATTATCCATCTCTTCAAAAGCTTAAGTAGTTTTAATTACGGATATAGCGGAAGAGCCCTTATAATATTTTACTGCCTTACAGATAATCACCACAAACATTTCCAGTACCACATACAGCAGTTCAGTGATGCAGGAGTGCCTGATCAACCAGCTGCGTGCTCTGGGCACAAGCAAGAGGCAGCACTTCATAGCAGAGCTCGTCCCAAAGCATCCTTCCCTCATGTCAAGCTCTTGAATCTTTGCCCTGAGGGACTGCACAGCCTAGGTGACACAAGTCAGTGCCTTATGCTCACTATTACCTCCAGTGCTTTGCTTCCCTGACAGAACAGAACGCATCAATTTCTGTTCACAACACAAAGCTTACCAAGTTTTTCCTCTTCAGTTACAATTTTAGCAATTTAACATAACTAAATTAACATCCTGTGTTCTCGTTACCATGAAGCAAGTCCTTTCCTGCAAGCTTTGTTTACATGAATGCCTTAAACATGATAATAGAAGAAATTTAAATGAGTATGTATTGTGTATTTCTCCCTGTACACAGCAATGCCACAGTGGTTAAACTGCTTTATTGATGATGACTAAAAAGTCAGAGGGATGAGAACATGAGAGGGTTCCCCCTTCTGCTGTGAATGCCATGTTCCTTCAGGTATTTTTGATGGCACAGTTCATTCACATTAAAAGGAGAATGCAATTACTTCGTGACCATTTTTGTACTTGCAGTATGTTCATAGCGTGTATGAAAGTGTCACCATGAGAAGTTCTCTGGTGAGGTTAGATAGGGAACTTATAAAAAAAAGCAACTGCAAACATTAGATGTACTAAAAGAACCTACGTAGAAGGACACGCAGGATCCAGGGTTTGGTTATATAATAAAATAAAAGGAATAAAACACTAAACGGCAATAGAGTTCAAGATTTCCATAGAAAAATACTTTATTCTTATCAATAATTCCCAGGAAAACAGTCAAGGAGATAAAAAGCTGTGAACAAAGATCAAAACCCATTCCCTGAAGCTGTGCAGGACCTGAGATTGCTACCACTTAACTCAGATACCTGGATAGCTAAAATACTGCTAAGGGTTGTTCATCTCTAGACCAGTGACAATGGAAAATTGAGCTGATTCAGAAATAACTATGGTCCTCCACAAGCAATAACTTGTAAAAATACAGTGCATGCCCCCTTGATTATAAGCACCAGGAATATTAGGGAACTTATGAAGGCATGTTCTGGAATGCCAGCCCAGTTCCCCCACTCCCAGAGACAGATCTTTTTTATCCCACTGGAGCTCCTCAAGCTCAGTCTGAGAATTCAGGCCATCCCATTTCAGACTGCTGCTCCTCCTTTGTGTGTATATGTATACTGCAAAAAAACAGTGCTGTGACTGCAGCCACTGCGCATATATGATGCTGAATTTAGCCTTGGTGCATTTGAACCCAAGTCAAATGTCTTCTCGGACACATTTCTCTGCTATCCTCTCCTACTCATTCTTCAGCTTCTCTGAAAGAAGACCTCTCAAATAATAACATCAAATGTCAGATGTAAGAAAACATGTAAGATGTAAGAAAAAAAGTTATGAATGCAAGCAAAATCAGAAATGTTCAAACTAAAAGTGAGGCTTCCTTCCTTCCGCAATTCATACCTCTGCATGCAATTATTGCAATTTAAATGCTCAAATGAATATAATTTCCCTCATCAGAATACAGAAGACCAAGAGTAATTCATGAGAACCAGACATATGCCCCACCTGTTTTCCATTTTTGGAGTTTCCATTTTTGGAGTCTGCTTCCTACACACTGCTAAACTCTGAAAACAATGTCTGAAGTTATTTTTATTGTAATTGTACCTCCTCCTCTCTTGCCACAGTCTGTAATTTTAGTAGAGTAAAACAAAGCAATAATGTTTCTCATATTCAAAAAGAGCAAGTTCCTTGAGGCATTCTGTTTGTCTGTAGTAAGAAACTGTGATCACGTGGATGTCCTCTGAAAAGCTGCTTGTTTAATTACCATTGAAATAAGGTTTTTTTTTTTTTTTATAGATAGCTAAGCAGTTTGGGAGACAACCAGCAGAATTGGTGGAGTGCACCAAAGGCTGCTTGCCACCATCTCTGCACTTTCCATGTCCTCCACTGCACCCTCTAAAAGGGAATTAAGCACTGTAGTCCAATGGCAGAAATACAAGCACAAGTTGAAGGCCCCATAAAAATAAAAAGCAAAGACTTCTCCTTTCTGTTCAGTTGTATAATTCTCTCTTCTAGACACTATTTTTTTTGGTGAGAATAATCTAGCTAAGGTCTCAAAAATAATTACCAGGGGAGAACAGATGAGAGTGGAACCTCAGTCAAACAGTCTGACTCCCCCTATGCACTTCCAAGCATCCTCTGCCAGAGCTTTTTTTTCTTTAAGGAATAATGTTGGTTTCAGATGCTGCACTACCAAAGTTCCAGTAACCAGACTGTCCTGTATTTTGATGGTATTTTAGCAAGAGAGGGAAGACCCTCTCTTAGACTCATTGCCAACTTCCCTCTGAAGTCCTAATATACAGAAAGGGAATGTAACTACCTGTAGACCAATGATAAGATACTTACCACCATATTGTAGGCATCAGGAACTTCAATTTCAAACTGAAATTTTCCACCTTGGTAATAGCCCTCATCTAGTAAAGAAGAAGAAGCACAAATATTAAAATAGTTAACTTAGAGAAAATAACCAATCCTATGTTATACAAATTATCTGTCATTAGTGAGATTCAAATAACACCCTCAGGTCATCACCAAATACCCAAACACCAAAGCACTAGCTGCCTCCAACTCCAGAAACAAAGAGCTGGATACACACCTTGCTGCTAATGCATGCTAAATCCTTTTTAACCACAGCACCCTCAGATTTGCACCAGCAATTACTGTCACAGTAGGAATAATGGTGTGCCAAGAGCAGTGTTCTACAATAAAAAAGCAACTCAGGTCTTTTGACTGACAATTATCTCACAATGGGTGATGCACCAGTTAGGAAAATCTGCCTGCTTCTCCGTCAACCTGAGATCCAATACTGAATTATGAAAAGTGCTAAATTGTAAAATATGAATTCTGAACATATCTAGTTGCATGTAACCAGAGACAATAGATAACAGGCTGTAATTCCTGAGATGGCTATGCTTGGATGCTGAAATGCTTGCAAGCAATCTGATACGTGTCTGTCTAGCATTGCAACTACAGAGTTTTTGTCATTATTCTTGTTCTCTGCATCACATTGTGCAGCCATAGCAAAGAACTGATAGTCAGGAGAGGTTGGTTATCCTCATACAACTGTGTAACATGCAATTTTTAAAAACAACGTTGCAAAGGAAAACTTGGCAAAGCAATCCATCATTCAGAGAAAGATTAAAAAGAGACATTTCTTATTATCTTATTATCTGTATAGCTTCCAAAATGCTTCTAGCTCTTGTACTATAAATCACCAAAATCCAACTGGGATGACATGGTGCCTTCTGGACCTGTCCCCTTCCCACATCTAGTGCTACCAGAGCATGGAAACAGAGCATGGCTGATCTTTCCCATCCCAAACAGGTTTATGGCTGCCTCCATTCTAGAACTGCTAGCTCCCAGCACCCAGCCCACCCAAACCTTTGGTCATCCCATAGACATCTGCATGGAACTGCCAGCCCTACCCAGTGCAAATCTCACATTAATAACCTGAGAGTACACATTTTTCAAATACATCCTTCATTTCCAATTCAATTTTGAAGTGCGTTTAATTTATTAAGCAGACCTCTCAGGCATGATGCTGTGCTTTATCAGCACATAACTGCACATGCATTGGTTTTGATGGGATAAAAAATACAAAAGTCAAAGCATTTATATTTTGCATTCAAATGTACTGGAGATAAAAATCAGTAAAGCAAAACGTTTCTGAAGAATCAAACATATAAAGGTGAATAACACTAAGTATCCTTTTGATGAAACTGCTCCCTGTCAGATTTGCCAGACGCTCAAAGCAAGATATTGTTTTAAGAAAGAACCATTATAGAAATGATTCAATGCTCCACCTGGAGCTCAAACAGCACAGTCACCACTGAGCAACCCTGCAGGATGCAGCTGACTGCACTTCATTCACCACTCAGCACACTGTAAAATCTATTTAACCAAGTTGCAGGAATCCTCACTGTTTCCAAGCGTGATGCCACTCCTTGTAAAAATCACAGCTGGAAGAAATAAATGCACAGGTCTTTCACCGAGCAGAGACAAAACAAACAATACCAATCTCTTCAGTGCCTGCTACAGTCCTAACCATGCAGATCAGTCTTCCATCAGTGTTCTTTGGTTCACAAGCACTCAAGCTATCACTTCTCAACATCACTTTATTGATCTGGACGAGGGGATTGATGCATTCTCAGTAAGTTTGCAAATGTCACCAAGTCGTATGAAAGCGTTGATCAGTCTGAGGATAGGAATGTCCTGCAGAGGGATCTGGGTAGGCTGAGGCCAATGAGATGAGGTTCAACAAGATCAAATGCTAGGCTTTGGTCACAACAACCCCATGCAATGCTATAGGCTTGGGACAGAGAGGCTGGAAAGCTGCAAAGAGGAAAACAACCTGGGGGTGATGATCTATATGATCTTAGAAGTCTTTTCCAGCCTTAACCATACTGTGCTTCCATAAGAAGCTACCACATGCAATGTGATGTCTGCACAGGGAGAAATAAGGCTGCTGCAAGGCAAAGGAGAAACAGCACCTCTGTGAAGGCTGCTTACGAAGCCCAGCACAAGAAAGTTATTTTTCATTGGCTTAATTTCAATAGTTCCTGGATTCCATGGCCTTGGAGTGTAGCACACAGCAGCCCTTCATGTTCTACCCCTGCTAATGCAAAATAGGTATGTCTACATGTGTCTTATGTCAAAGAAAATTCTCAGATTTAATCAATCTTCACTGTAATCCAATTGTTCAAAAACAAAAATACCCAAGAACAGCTCCAGGGAAGAACAGCTTGCCAGAAGGTTGTCAAAGTGCTGCCAGCTGAACAGCAAGAGAAAAGCCACACTCTGCATCTCTGCACAGCCTCCATCTGCAGGAACATGTAAGCTGGTACTCATTTAAAAGCACGGGCAGCAAGACTGCTGATGACATCACTCAGAAACTGCACAGGGATAGGGAAAAAAAAAAGGGTGAAGAGTTGTTCTTCACTTTCTCCACCTCTTCACCATCAGGCAGACACAGCTCAGGGCAGCTCCACACTCACCCAGCCCAGGCAGGAACTCCCAGCAACCATGTGCAGGTGGAAATCAGACAAAGCTGCATGAAATCATCATGGCAAAAAGACTGCAGTGCGTCCCACTGGATTAGTGAGACAAACTGCTGTACAAATGGGTGAAACGAAAACTGGAATTAGTGCAAGAGGTACAGCAGGACCAGACAATGAAAGAATATTCCTTTTCCTTGACAAAAAAAACTTGTTTTAGATTAGCTCAAACACTTTTTAACCACATATTAGCAGTTCCATAGGCCACAAGAAATTCTTATTGTATTACTTTTGTTTTCTGAGAAATCTCTGCAAGACCTACAGCACTCCAAACGTGGCATTTAACAGTGCAGGTTAGAAGGCCCATGAGAACTGATTGACATTCAAACACCACTTCTTCCAAGCTCAATATCAGTATAAACCTAGGAGTAAGAAATCAGGCAAGAGTGGCAGGAGACCTGTATGGATGAGCACAGGATTCATGGCAGACCTCAAATGGAAGAAATTCTATGAAATGTAGAAAAGGGGTCTGACTACTTGAGAGAAACACAGTAATGCTGCCAGAGGGGATGAAATGAGGAAGGCTAAGGCTGAGGCCCACTGGAAAGGGAGATCAAGAACAACAAGAAACACTTATTTAAATATGTCAGTAGCAAAAGGAAGGCTGGAGAAAAATGTAAGCCTGATGGTGAACAAGGTGGGTGCCTGGTAATGAGGACACTGAGAAGGAAGAGTTGCTGAATGCTTTCTTTGCTTCAGACTTTACTAAGAACTGACCCTCAGGAATCCCACAGCAAGGGTTTTGACACTGTCTCCTACAACATTCTCATAAGTAAGCTTCAGAACTGTGGGACAGACAAGTTGACAGTGAGGTGGATTGAAAACTGGCTGACTGGCAGAGCACAGAAGGCTGCAGTCAATGGTGCAGTCTAGTTGGAGGCCTGTAATTAGCAGCAGAGCACTGGAACAAGCTGCCCGAGGAGGCTGTGGAGGTTCCTTTCTCTGGAAATATTCAAGACCTGGATGCTTTCCTACTGTAACCTACTCTAGGGAACCTGCTTTAGCAGGGGGTTGGATGAGACGATAGTCCAAGGTCCCTTCCAACACCTGCAGTTTTATTCCCTTCCCTGCCCCCATACAGACTCAAAATCCCTCGATCTTTCAGCCATGTAACAGTGCTGGAAAGAACTAAAGTTCTGGCAAAGCTAATAGTAAGCAAAGCAATGTAAATGAAAGAGCTAATTAAAATAGTTTTAGCTCATAACTTGTCCATTTACAGGAGATTTTTTCCAAGAATTGAATATGTCTGAGCTTCAGTTTGTGTCTCCTGCTTAAATTTATGTCTTCAAGCTACATTAACGTTCCTCCTACTGCAGTCTCAAGTTTCTTTACTAACAGCCTAATACTAATCTGTGTTTGTGAGATGTACTGATGGTTAAATGCACAGTGAAGATACAAAATTATTTTACATTTAAAAGAAAATGTAAGATAATTAGGACAGGCCGCAAAGGATGTGCATTTGATAGCAGCTCCTTGAATCATAAGCATTGAAATGCTCAGCCATGCTCATTGACATTTGTCATTTTATGGTATGCAAAGCAGAAAATGGGCATTTTATTAATTCCCTGAAGAATGTGACTAAAATAATCAAGTTAACCCTAACCTATACAACTGCATGGGAAACAACATTAATTAACTCTACGCATTCCTCCAGTCTTCGTCATGTATAAGCCACCTAAACTCACCTTTCCCCTCTGCCCAGGTCATTACTATGTTTCACTTTCAGCTTCAAATTCCGTGCTTCAAATACCAGTGCAGAGGCAGGACTCCGTGTTGCAAATATCCATCTCCTTATTTTCCCTAGCATTTGATCCAATAAGGTACAGATACCAAAATAGGAACAGAGGCAAGTGGTGCCACGAGCACATTTTTCAATGACAGAAAAAATTGGTTGATATGACACAAGGAAAAAGCAGTTCCAGCAGCAGCATCTGTCTGAGTAGCAAGCAGTTTATCCATTGTGGCTGTAAAATCTGTTTTACTCTTTTTCTAATGCGTGCTACTATACATTCTCTCATTGTGCACTGCCATCGTGCTGCTATACATTCTCTCATTGTGCACTGTCATATCATAAAGGAATCAGAACTTCTTAAGCACAGGTCAAAATAACAATTTTTATACGATGAGGATTTCTAGAAATAATTTGGTTGTGCAGTGCTAGAAACACTTCCAGGCAGGATGAGGAAGAACAGCCCTTCTCCCCGTCCACATTCATGCAATGCTGTTTGGGCACTACAAAAAATGGTTGTTTCCAATCTAGAATTTTACCCATTTGAGCCAGAAACATTCTGAGACAACAACTTTGCTGCCTCTCTGTTACCTCAGAGAAAACTGAGATTTAGCATATTCCAAAGGTAATCAGAAAACTGCAGTGATTTCCTTGGTATGTGTTGTGTTCTGCACCGAGAGAGCTGTGCCAAGCTGTCGCTGATCACAAGATTCTGTACCTGAATTATGCACAGCTGAAAATAGATGTTTACTTTGGGCAGGCTACAACTGCAGCCACTTCAGCTGTGCAGCTATATTTGGAGCAACAAAATGTTCATTAAGATCATCTCATTCCCGAGATCGTTTAACAAAGCTAGCACAAAAACCATGCACTGCATTCAGCAATTGTTTTCCAACTGCAACAGCTTGCACAGCAGTTAATAGACCAAAAAACCTTATGTATTTAGATGCCTTAAAATTAGTACGAAGAAGCTGTCTATCACTTTTGCATCGAAGACGTTCCTGACTTGCACTGTGATGATCTTGTGAAATCATCTCATTTCCAAAACATAACAAGCAAGTATCATTTAAACTGAAGGACAATGAGTTGTTACAAACAGGCTACACTCACTAATTAAATGCAAATACATCTCCTGCATAGAATGAGACGTTAGAAAGCTCAGTAATAGCACTTCTATTTATTTTATTTTATTTTATTTAGCATAGTGACAAGGAAAATCACTCATTTTTCTGTACCCAAAAGACGTCACACGAATGAACTCATTAGCAAAGACCACCCAAGATTCCTACTGCCAAGGAAGTGCCGGTCGGTTCGGGCTAGTGAAAAAGCAACACCGACATCTAGCGGTCATTTCCTATCAAGACACTGCCAAAAATATTCCTCTAACCCTACAAACTGTAAAGCGTTATTTGCATAGGTATAGACGTCTCAAAGACTGTCATACGGCATGCAAATCCTTGTCGATAAATATCTACAGGAAATCTACACCGATGAGAACTTGCTGGCAGAAGAGAGCTCGGTTGCAATGCTTCTAACTCAAAAGTTTCAGTACACTGCTTGTATCAGTGTCCTCATTTGAACTGCTGCACAAAGATGATTTGCACTAAAAGCATGCCTGACATTTAAATAGATGATCTTCCATGCAAATCCATCCACAACAGACATCGTTTTCTAATCCAAAATATGAGCAAACTCCATAATTTTTGATTACTATTAAGAATCTCACATGGAAAAGATGAATGCTCAAATTAATTTCGTGACTGTTTTTGCTGACCAACATGCCAGCAGTGTACTTAAGTCATATTAAAAGGTTTAACTTCCACATGAATTTTTAAAGACCAAGAGACTCCCACTTGTTAAGCATCTTCAGATATGCACAGATTTGAAGTTTTCCAGCAGTGTTACATCACCTGCCTTTTAAATACTACAGAATCGAGAAATCTGTATATATAAACAGGAATAAATCTGGAGTTCAACAGAGCTGTAATACAATAGTTTCTCTAGACTGAGTCCAAGCTTCTTTTTTTTTTTTTTTTTAAATATATGACTTGAAATAGGCTCAGTAAAATGTTTTCAATCAAAATGAGCCAACAAGACTTGAATACTTGCTAAACTTGCTATATTTTGATAGCAATCTTATTGCAACGTAGTTCTCAAAACCCAGCCCAATTTCAACACTGCCCCTATGAAACTATCATTGCATTATAGTTGTCTTCGACTAGAAAGTTTACCATATTTTGTAGTCCTTGAATTGTGTTTCCACCACAGCAACACATACAGAAGCAAAAGCTATAGGTTTAGAAAATTACCTGGGATTACAGTTAGCTGAAAGTAATGAAGCTTGTTTGGGTCAGGAAAATTCACTTTACATGTACCTGTTAAGCAAAAGAACAATTTGCATCAGATAACTGTTTGTCCACTGTTGAGAAAACAAATATATCATCTTTCACATCACCTGAATTAGCACCCTGATTAATGCCTATGTTCCAGTTAAGCGATTTCGCACACTTTCTCTCTAAGTGTCTTTTCTCCATACAGTTATAGGTTACCTGCAGTAACTCAACTTCTTTGAGCTGGGAGGAGAAGTTGATTTCCTTTCACTAAACCATGCTGTCTCATACTCTAAAATGACAAAGGAATAGGTCTTCTATATGGATGCTAGCTATAAGCTGAGAAGAACAGCATACAGAATCAGCATCCTTTCCTTAGAGATTCCCTAACAGGAACACATATACCTTTAACACTTGATCATACAAGCAGTTTCCAGGAAGTCTTGCCACCACAGCTCTATGCTAAAAAGGATTTATACCTGCAAGATGCAATTAAAAGCATGTTTTACTGACAGCCTCACCCAAAAGAAAAGTGAAGCTGCTGTTCAGCTGTCACACTGAACAAAGCTGTTTCTCAGCCTAGCTGAGTGCTACAACCAGCCTATTTTATTCCATCCAAAAGCAAGTTTCAAACCCATAACAGGCTGCCACAGCCTTGCCCTAGCCCTTCAAAAATGAGCTCATGGAAAGTAAATTACTTTTTCAGGTTTTTGCACAGAAGAGGGGGAGAAGGAAGAATCTACATTTCATTAGTGCTCCTTATAGTGAACTGTATTACAGAAATTTTACATTAAAAAGCCAATTGAAAAACTAACACTGTATTGGCAACGTGCACTTTTTAACTTGTGAGGCAAGTATTTCTCCCTACCTAAGGCTTCACAATCAAGATTGCTTCAATGTGGAGAACTGACCACTCCAGACAATGCAATTGCAGCTGCTACATCATTCATAATTCAGCAGATGACTAGAAATCTAGCAGATACTGCAGCCATATGCAACATTAAAGATTGCCTCAAAACGTGTGTGTGCAACTACTACACATCTCTGTCCTGTTTGAGTTCTAAGTCAGCAGTTACACCTATTAAGAGTGAAGCAGCATCAAAAAGCAAACGTGATGATTTTATTCTCAAACTAGATGAAATTAAGGACAATAATGAGAACGAAGAACAAGAGTAAAAAGAAGAGGAAACATCCATCTGTGAAGTTGTGCAGGGGCTGTTATGAAAGTAGTCAGCAGCAGTTCAACAGATGCAAATTCACAGCATAACAGCCCTTTGTTTGCCTCTGATGACACAAACTAAGTTGCCTTCTCATGTACAAAGCTGGTCTTTTTTGATTATGGCAGAGAAAAGCTGTCAAGCTGGCACTGGAAGCTATGTACAACCATGCATACATTATTATCCATATAATGCAGCCTTTAGCTTCGGAATCCATCCAAGCTGGCTGTACTTTTCTCCCTTGACTAAGAAGCTACACAGCATCAAAAATACATAGATCCCATTTGCCCATAAAAATACCTACAGCTGCACACACACTCCAGTAATGCATTCACACTGTAAAAGCCACAAACCCTGATAGGCATTTCTCAACATTATCCTATTTTAATCCATTTCTCATTCGTTATCTTATAGAAGAGACTAAGCAAGAAGTTGAACAAAACCAAAAACTACTGTGAAAAAATCTCTATAATTGTCTTCTAGAAAGAGAAGCATACAGAAAGAAAATGATAATGCTTCACATTATCCCTTTTAGCTGCTTCTATTCTGTTTTTTTTCCCCCCAGTTCCTCCCATCAGGCAGCCTGCATGCTGAGAAACCTGATTTTTGAGATCTGACAGCTGATCTGGATTTACAGGCATTAGCAAACAGAGGAGGCTCAGGAGAAGCAGCAGAGGTCTAACCTAGAGGGAAAAAAACAACCAAAGCTTCCCTCAGATGGAGAAGACCAGACACATTACGGGTTATCTGCCAGCATAATCAAAGAGAATATTCACCACTTTTCTCTGAAAGATAAGCATAAGAACAAGGCACGTTCACCCTTATGTGAATGCACAGCCTGGCACGAGCCTGCATGCATGCTTTCTGACTGCAGCAAGCAGCTCACACCTCTTTCCCTGCAGGGGAAGTGTCTTAGATTACTCTGAAATATGAACACCGATGGCTGGAAGTTACGTAGAGAAAGTGACAAGCTCTGGAACTGCCTTCAAGCAGGCTGTGTGGTAACTTTGAAGCATAGATGGCAGAGTGCTACTGTTCTGGTCAAAATTTGAGAGGAAAGAGCTCAGCTTTGCCACCAACACTCACCCTTAGCAACAAACAAAGAACTGCAGGAGCCCTTTATAGAAGGACTTTGTGTTTTGTTATCTGTTACAGAACTAACTCTGAAGCTAAGGATCAGAAAACATGTATTTGATTTTTAACTATCTATTCTCAGCTTATAGAAGCAATAAGCCATTTACCCTGTGCTCTTCAAAACCTATCTTAAAGCATCCATGAACCATTTTAGCATAACATTTGATGATACTGAGCTGGGTGGATACTGGCTGACATACCAGAAGGCTGTGCTGCCTTCAACAAGACCTGAACAGACTGGAGAACTGGGCAGAGAGGAATCTAATGAGGTTCAGCAACAGCAAGTGTAGAGTCTCACAGCTGAGGAGGAATAAATTGATACAGATTAGGAGCAGACCTGCTAGAGAGGAGTTTTGCAGAAAAGGCCCTGGGAGTCCAAGTTGGTCACGAGCCATCAGTGTGCTCTTGTGGCCAAGATGGCCAACAGTGTCCCATGCTGCATTAAAAAGAATGTGGCCAGCAGGCTGAGGGAGGTTCTCCTTTCCCCTTACTCTGCCCTGTTGAGGCCACATCTGGAGCACTAGGCCCAGTTCTGGGCTCCCCAGTTCAAAACAGATAGGGATCTCCTAGAAAGGGCCCAATGCTGCTTCCAAAGGACACTGGCAAGGATCAACATGTCTGCAACACCTTAAGAGAGGGCAGAGTAAGCCTGCTCAAACCTAGGCCAGCAGAGTTTGGCACAGCTTGCCCCACAGTTAACACATCATTTGCATTCATACTTTGGTCAAAATAATCACATCAACAGCCCTATTCCCCTTAAAATGTATGCCATTGAATGCTGTACTTACAAGGTAAATTAGCTTCAAGTTCCGCAACCTCTGTTGAAAGAAAAAAAATATACCATTACTTATGCAAGCATAAAGCATTGAAGTCCAAATTGGCAAATCTAATTTAAACCATGCTGTAAATCAAATTTCACTTAAAATATAATTAAGTCTCACGGAAGATTTACCTTGAAATTTCTCTTTAAGCCACACAATTCATTACTGAAAAGCCTCATCTGCCCTGCAGACAAAGCTGCCCTACTGCAATGAGAGGGCTCAGCTCTGCCAAGAGAGAAGCACCAGGCTTCTGAGACACAGAGCACTACCACTGCAAAGGGTGGCATCATCCTAACCTCCAAACTCATAAGGCTCTAAAATACAGAAGGCCAAAACACAGGAGCAGACCAACCTCAGGAAGCAGCCACCTCAATGGAGAAAACCAGCACAAGAGGCTCACAGTCTGTTGGAGCTGCAGCACTCTACAGCACCTACCTGCTCATGTTCTTTACCACCTTCAGCTACAGATATCCTCAGGTTATACACTGGCTTCTTTGGGGAAGCCTCCAAGCACAACACTACTGCCTGCACACTTGGGAACAGCTATTGAGACTCTACTCAAGAGCACTGTCATACAAGACATCCTCCTGCCTGAATAAACTAGCATTAAGAAAGTCAAAACCCAGAAACCTTAATTGAAGCACTTGGCACAGCAATCAGGACAGAAACAGCAGCTCCCATTGCACAACTCCCCCCGAAACCTCAGCACTGTTGAATACTCTCAAAGCAGTCAGACTTTTTGCTTCAATGCCTGTTAGAAATTTCCCCTGGAGTACTGTTTGCTATGGATATGCACTCCAATTGAAAAATAAATTCAAGTTTCTTTTCATTCACTTTTATGTCCCACGCATAGAAATTCAAGGTCATTCATTTGGAAAAAAAAGAAAACACTATTCAGTTGTGTAGCACTTAGAAAAGCTTATTCCTAACTCCCTCTCTGTCACGCTACCCTCTCTGGAAGGCCCACTGTTTTCTCCCTGTCTCCTGTACCATACTGAAGCCTTACTTTCAGCTACTTGTATCTTTCACAAGAGTATGAATAAGATGCAGGAAGGCACCCCCTCCTTTTACAGTTCTAGGAAATCTAATTAAGTGTATATTTGCATTTCCTGCAGGCTTTTTTTTTTTTCCCTCCACCTGATTTCTCACTTCACTTTCTCTTCTGCACAGAAACCAATGATTCATTTAGGCTAACAACATCTAAGAGATCTGAACACCAACTCTCAGAAATATACATCCAAAGAAAATTACAATTGAGCTTAAGATACAGGAAAAGAGTTTTTTGACACAGAATTCAAACAGATCTCACAATTAAAAGCTCACCAGCTCCACAGAGCTCTTCCTGCATCCATGCTTACCAAACCTCTGCAGCAAGCACAATGCTTCATGTATTTCTTCAAGCATCCAGAAAGCAGGATAGAGGAATGATGAACATTTGGAGTAGTGCTTGCTACTGCTGATCCAGTGCTGTGGAAACCAGCTTCTGCCAACCAGAAGCAAACCCAGGAGCAGCACAGGGCTCTTACCACGCTGGTAAGTTATCCCAGGGAAGTCTGAAAGGCAGAGAGGTGCCAGAGCTCCTCAGGAGAACACGCATGGTGCAGGCAGCCCAGACTCTAACTAGCTCCCCATCAGCCAGTCTGATGTCCATGAAACCTTAATCAATCAGGTGCAAGAGCACACCTAAATCAAGTGTACTTGCAGCATCCTGCTCTCAACTCAGCAAGCACTTACAAAAGCAATACACACAGCTGGACCTGAACTGGCTCTCATCCCTGACACAGACAAGTTGAAGCTTCAGCAGTGAAAGAATCTCACTGAAGAAAGAATCTCAACGAAGGATCTCACCGCACAGGCATACATCACTCCAACACCAGTGGAGTGGTTTAGTTTAGTGGTTCCAGATGCTACACCGAAAGGGTGAAAAGGCAGGGACTGAACTTAAACCTACCACAGGCTTTGGACAAACTGAATGCAAACTGGTGACATCTCTCAGCAACAGCTCTCAGAACTTTATGAAAGCTAAGCTACACACGAGTAACCAGAGCTATTTATAAACGATTTCACAAACAGTAATTCTCCCTAGTCATGACAATTCTCAGGACAGAAATAGGAACACATTCCTGACAAGCGTATAGGCATATGGTTTATGATAGACCACGTGAATGTTATATTCAGTAACACAAACCATAATCGAGATGTTCTGCTCTCTCCCATTCCCCCAGCTCGACAAGGCAGGATATAAGATGGTTTGTTTACTACCCTCACCACGGTGTCAAGCCATGTGCTTCCCACTGCAGCACAAGTGCACAGAATGAAAGGGGTATTTCCTCAACTGAAACGAACGTCCTCACTCACAGCAATACATACTTCTCCCTGCTTTTGGCCCCAAAGCCCCTCTTCTGCTTCTGTTCCCTGTTTAATGTAAAAAAAAAAAAAATAAAAAATGTGAAGACATGAATGCAGCATTTTCAAAACAACGTCTCTTAGAATTTCAAGAGTGCTTAGAATGTCTTCTTTTAATTCTATTCTCCATCTCTCAATTTTCTCACCTACCGCTATGACAAGGGATATTACAGTACCTAAAGGTTTGAAAAAAGCCAACGTACAGATTCTCCTGATTTTTATTTACAGAGCACATTCACCTCACTTCTGCGATCAGTTTCTCACTCCCTTCCCTTCAGGATTGTACAAATACACACTTGAAACACTTTCAAGCTAACTAAATGTGGTTGTAAATTCAGACACGTTGAAGATGACTGAGGAATAAACAACACTAACTCAGTGTCTCAGGAGTTAAGTTAATTACAACCTGACATTTGCAATCAAGTAGACAGTACCAGTAAGATAAAACTGGATGATATTTAGATGTGGTTGCTCAAACTGCTTTTTTTGCAGTGCATTTGTGATCAATACACGAACACATGGCTACAATTGACATCCTGGCAGAACTGCTGTTTTTAATTCAATTTCGTAGTCATGCTCATTAGATAACACTAATCTTACATAATACTTTGGCTCACACATTATTTCAGAAAGGATCTGCCATTAAGCTCAGCACTGCAAAGCTTTGAGCATCCTGCAGGAGCAGGCATATGGCCACTACTCTTAACTTGATGAAGCCATCTCTTAGAGATGAATTTAAAGTTCTTTTAACACACAAAAAAATTGTGTGTCCACACTATCAATCTCAAGGCACAGCACATCTTGACACATCACTCACTACTTGGTCTCTTCCCAGCCCAGACCTTCTCATACATTGCAAGCAGCTAAAAATCATACCTACATTATCACTTCTTCCCTATTTCAAGGCTGCACCAGTTAGGCTGTTGGTCTACATTTACTTTTCAGAAGTTTGTAAGCACTGTCTACACTTACCAATGGCTGTGGTCAAACCATCCAGCCCACAGACAAAATGCCACTCATCTATATCCCAGTCTGTGCACACAAAACATGGAAGACAGCAGGGTTATCACTGTGACAAATGCATCCTTCAAGGAGATCCTATAAAACGTTCCTGGACTGGACTCCCTATCATCACAAGTAAGGCTGTCTTCACTCCCAGATAAAAACACAAAACAAAACCAAAAAAAAACCACAATAAAACAACGCTGTCTGGGTGATGCCTGTAATCAAACCGGCCAAGACATTTGCCTGCAGAATCTGTCAGACCATTGCCAGCTTTCCATGGATTGGGAATAGGACAGCATCACTCCAGCACACCATCATCCTTGAGCAGGCAAACAGCTTCCACACCTCGGTTTATACATTATCACCAGCTTCCAGAGCTAGGTGGGATTTAGGATATCCTGCCAAAATCATCCTCACCTAATCTTCCAATACAGCTCAGCATATGTATTTACTGCCCTGAAAGCCAATGCACAGACCAGCTGTCTGCTGTTCTGCTGTCTCACAAGTTAATGCCTAATTTGAGGCCAAAAAGGATACAGGTATGTTATGGAAACTAACACTATTAAGAGGTACAACTGAACCTGTTCAGATCTCAGCACAACTGCTGAGGTAAACAAGGACAGCATATGCTGGGCCTTTTCTTGCCTCCCCCTCCACCAGAATTTATTTTCCTTTATGTGGGAGAGTACTTTTCAATCCACAGTTGCCAGGAGATCAAGTTTAGCCTTTCACCTGTATTGCAATCTGTGTTTGATACCTCCAGCCTATAATGAAAATTGGTAACAAGTTCTCCTTACCACTGCTCTTACAGGCTCCCAATCCTGCACAGCCCTGTAAAGTTGCACACCCAAAGGGCTGTTTCAGTTCCATACCATAAAGCAGCAAAAGGCACCTGCACTGGTCTAGATGCAAGCACCAACCATGCACACACACCTTCAGCAGGCAATCCTTTGCTTCCAAACTCCTCCTGCAGACCTAGACTACGTGTCCTGAAAATACCAGCATCATCACAACACACCAGTCAGGCTTCCAACACCGCAGATGCTGCTTTGGCTGACAGACCTTTAGTGGCTGGAGCAAGTTTTAGAAACTTTTTGCACTCATAGCAGTACTCATCCAGCCTAAAGTGAACCATAAAAGATGATATTCCCCCAAAGGCTTTGCTAGTCTAGCTACTAAGATATTCCACTCACTCCCAGCACAGTTACACTGAACTGATCTAATTCTGCCACCAGTTCTCATTTCAATCCAGCAACCATTCAAACCAGACTGACAGCTGCTCCTACAACTCTTTTGGAGGGCCACGTGATATACACAATCAGACCATGATGTAACACTCACGCTCGTCAGAGGATGCTGCCAGTGACCTGCTCTTAATATCTGTCAGTTTGGCACTCAGCTCATTCAATATTTAGCCTGTGCTAGTTTTAGAATGGTAATAGCAATTACAGTTTCTGTAATGATTTCCTATAGCTTACACTCCTTGCTTTCCCTGCAAAAGAAGAAAGATGCACAGGGTTTTAGTCATAAAAGTGAAAAATGCAAATGCTCTAAGGGTACAGTAGAATTTTTTATGTCACTTCAACTACTATTTCTGGTATAGCATGAAGAGTATTCACATTATACTGCTATTTTCTCTGAGGTCTGCACTTGTAAGCTAATGAAAATCTCAGAAGATACACATTTAGCATTTTAGTTTTGTAGTTTATTCTGGTTGAAGAGCCTACTTCACTTGTCTGATGCCCTTCCCCCTTCAGAATTGAAGCTAAGTGCAGACTTCCAAATTAGAAGTCACAAGCAAGCTTTTTTTTTTGCATCAGAGTTTAAAGTGAATTGAAACTCTCTGTCCTTACAGAACTATAACTGACAGAAAATTGGGAACATAATGTCTACCTGATGCACTTCCCAATGCACTGAAGCCTTAGCAACTGCAGGGAAACCATGCTCCAGTGTACAGCCCTCCATCAGAATCTACCCTAATTAGAAAAAGCCACATATAAAGCAATAGCTCAGTAATACCACCCAACCAAATAGTTCAGAGCAACTTCAGGGCACTGATACAAACCCAGAAAACATGAATATTTTGTTTGACTCATACAAATCCTAACCTTAACAGCTTACACATCAACAGCAATATACTCACGTTGGCTCATTTTTAACAGAAACATCAATCTAAACAGTATATTCCTGTCTACTAGATCAAGCTGTACAGCTTAAGCATTGAAGCACTCAACTAGTAGCAGAGGGAGTAAATCAGGCTTTAGGCCCACTGTAATTGCAAAGCACCAGCACTTAAGGATGTTTATTAAAGGGATCATCTGAGCTACAGAAAGGAGCTGTCCTCAATTTCAGTGTAAAATAGTATAATTATACAGCCTCACAAACTACCCCATTTGCCCTGAATTGCCACAAAGCAAGAGGTTTTTTACTCACCAATGCAGACACAGATATAACAACCTAAACTAGCCTCCCTGAGACAGTGCTACAAAAACAAGGGGTCTATTTTCCCATTCTCTACTTCTAATTCAACAGCCAGTGATTCTAGGTAGAAGAAAAAATTTACAATACATATTTTGTTTGTTTTTAAAACTTTTAAGTTTATTGGTTTTATCTTTACCATTAATAACACGAACACTGATGTTACTTTTAGAATTTACTTTCTTTTCACAAGCAGCTACAGTTTTTCCTCCATTTTCTCTATTTGACATATGGCAATACTTCTCTCCCCAAACTGTAAATATAAGGATTTGATGGGTAGACTGTTTGATGGACAAGGAACCGGTTGTGAGATTGTACCCAGAGAGAAGTGGTCAATGGCTCAGTGTCCAGATGGAGATGACTGACAAGCTGTGTCCCTCCAAGACCAGTACAGGGTCCATTGCTCTTTAACATCTTCATCAATGACATCAGCAGTGGGATTGGGTGCACCCTCAGCAAGTTTGCAGATGACACCAAGCTGTCTGTTGTGATTGACATACCCAGGGGATGGGATGCCGCCCAGAGAGACCTTGACAGGCTGAGTGCTGTGCTAAAGTGAATCTCATGAAGTTCAATAAATCTAAGAGCAAGGTCTTGCACCTGGGTCATGGCAACACCCACTATCAGCACAAGCTGGGGGATGTAAGAATAGGGCAGCTGAAAAGGACCTGGGGGTGCTGGTGGATAGCAGCTAGACACAAGCCAGCATTGTGCCTTCAGAGTCCAAAGCCAACCATACCCTGGGCTGCATCAAAAGCAGTGTGGAGGGAGGGGATCTGCCTCTGTGCTGTGAGACCTCACCTGGAGCACTGCGTCCAGATGGGGAGTCCTCAGTACAGGAGGAACGTGGACCTGTTAGAGCACGTCCAGACAAGGGCCACAAAAACAATCCAAAGAATGGAACACCTCCCTACAGGGAGAGGCTGAGAGAGCTGAGGCTGTTCAGCATGGAAAAGAGAAGGCTCTGGGGAGACTTGAGAGCAGCGTTTCAGTATCTAAAAGGGAGTTGCATGAAGGAAGGGGACAGACTCTTCAGCAGAGTCAGATGTGACAGGACAAGGGGAAATGGTTTCAGACTAGAAGTGGGGAGATTTAGACTGAATATAAGGAAGAAGTTATTGTGCTTTTTGGTTTTGGTTTTTAATATTTTTACAGAAAGGGTGGTGAGGCACTGGAACAGTTTTGCCCAGAGAGATGGTGGAAGCCTCGTCCCTGAAGACATACAGCATCAGGCTAGACGGGGCTCTGAGCATCATTTGGAGCTGTAGGTGTCCCTGTTCATTATAGGGGGGTTGGACGAGATGAATCCCTTCCAATTCAAAAGCTCCTACAGTTCTATGATAATATAGTGCACGTATAAGTCACAAGCAATTTCAAACATGCTTCTGGAAACCATTTTATAAACATTTAGTATTGCATCACTGCCAACATATCTAAAAAGTACAAACCACAAAATTTAAATGTAAGTTCCTTTCACCTTTAACAAGCAATTTATCTCGTACAGACACCCTCCGAGTGGAATCAGAAGCTGGATTGGATGCACGGGGTCCTCTGACACCATCATCCCGCTTCAACTTGCTTGCCAGAGTGAGCATTACTGCTGTCTTCAGTCTAGAACACAAACATAAGAATAAAGTCAATTACCAATACTCAAAGCACTAGGGAAGGGGAAGTACAAAAATAGTTAGACCCACATTATACAGCTCTGGCCATATTCTTAGCAGTCAAAGAAAACAGACCACTTGACTGCAGTTAAAGACATGGACAAACTATAGTGTTTGAAGAACAAGAGTTTGTTTCAGACCAAAACACTGACAGAGCTGCAGCCTGTCAGGCGAGGAGGAAGTTCAGTTTTTGCTGGCAAAAGGTCAGACTTTCATCACTGTTTACAACCTTGTTTCACTGGACCATCTACCACAGTATATCGCTGCCTGACATCACTCCTCTAAAAGAATCACAGCGAGAATCCCACTGCCACAGCTGGAAAACCTGTTCCTATCATCCTCATCTGTATCTCCCATAACAGCATTCAGAACTGCTTTTTGAATCCAAAGAAGAGAGGAAAGGGAGGGGAGTGTTTCCTGGAACTGCTCTGCAGCACTGGGAAGTGAGCGTTGAGTCAGATAGCAGCACACAGCGAAGGGAACAGATTTAAACTGCCCAACAGTGACACAGTGCACTCTTCACAGCACAGCCATAAAGTTACACGTGGACATTTGGTAACTGAAACAGAAATTTTTGCTATGTCAGTCCTCCACATCAGAAGAGGACTATGATGATCAATCACAGCAGGAGTTGGACAGAATGTCAAATTCTTAAAAGCAAAGTGCTCTGCCTGAACATTTTGATGCTACTCCTACTTTAAGGCAGCTCATTCTTATAAGAAGTTTCATTCTTATTAGAAGTGTGGCCAAAACCAAAGTCCAGCTGACAAGATCAATACCCTTTAGGCCTCACCACCACTAGAACAGTAATGTTTACCTTTTAACCATACGGTCTTTACATGAGCTAGTGTGAACATAAGACTGGACAGGTATGGTGCAGCAGTTTCCAAGACACGAAATAGGTATTCATGCAACGTCAGTCGAGATGCTCACAATGCAAATGGTCAAGTGAAGGAACTACTGAAATGAAGCTGAGCATAACATAATATGACAAGACTAGAAACAAGATTTTTATGTCAGCTCCAGCTCTACACCTCTCATTGCTTCTTTCTTTCTAAGCATGCCTTGAAATCAGCAAGTCAACAGCAACAGCAGTTGCTTTGCTGATTGTGTTTGTTCCAGCAGTAAAGAAATCAGGTGGGAGAAAAAGCTTCCCTGGCCTGTCAGTCTGCTTGGCATATCTGCAGAAACAGCCTGGCTGCTCTTCAGGTTTGTGAGAAAACTGAGGGATTTATAACAAACCACATCAGCACCAAAGTACCAGCATGGGGAAGAGGAGAAATCAAACAACTGCTGTGACACTTGGGTATTCAAGGTAGAGGACTGGAATTAGATAAGCTTTAAGATCCCTTCCAGCCTTCTGTGTTGAGGAGAACATAACAGATAAATGAGTAATGAGGTTTAAAAGAGAGAAAAAACAGGTGTTTTACAACAGTACCCCACAGCACAACTCCCTAATAAGATACACAAGAAGGTCAAATTCTCTGAGGCTGACAGGTACATGTCTTACATTTCAGATCCAGACTGAAAACAGTAAAATCTGGAGCAAACATAAACCCAGGTTGCCCAGCTGAAATGGACTCAGTTGTGTTTTTTCCCCCCTCTCACACTGTCCCGGAGAAATAAAATAAGCCAACAAAATGGTCTGCTTTTCCATGAAGAAAGGCAACAGCTGGTTTTAACGAAAGGAGGAAAAAAAAAAAAGAAAAGGGAAGAGACAGGAAAACGGTGACACAGGCTCCTAAAAACAAAACAACAATAACAAAAACAGAAAAGAAAAACCTGCGAACTGCAGACAGCCCCCTAAAGGTGCCACGTCCAAACGAAACCAGTGTCAGCGGGCATTAAGCACCTCGCTACCTGCGTCCTAGAAAGCTGCGGCAACCAGAAGGCGAGCACCAAGGGGCCGAGCCCCAGCGCTGCCCTCCCTTCTGCTGACGGAGCCCAACGGAGGGGGAGTTTCGCAGCACGCAGGGGCTGCACGAGCTCCCTGCAGGCCCGCAACGCCGGCCCTCTCGCCCCTCAGGCTGGGACAGGCGGACCCAACCGGAGCCCCGAGGCCTAGCAGGCCGGTATACATGGGGAGACGCGGGTGAGTGTGAATCCAGATCTAGAAGCGTAAGGGGCGGCTCGCACCTACCTGAGCGCGGCGTCAGGGCCCGGCTCCCGCGGCCAACACCATCCCGGGGCTGGCCCGGGGCAGGGGCGGCGGCGCGACTCCTCCTCCTCCCTCAGCCGCCCGCCCGCCGCACCGGAAGTGGGCGGGGATGTGGGCGGGACTTATATGCGCCCCCTCCCCTTCACCGGTTACAAGGGCTCTGCCTGCTCCCGCCGTCGTCTCGCGAGAGTTGGGGTTGGAATCCGCCGGCGCCATTTTGGGCGCTGTGCCCGTACTCTTTTAACCCATTCCTGCGCCAAATTAGTGGGAGCTGAAATCTGTGTGAAGTCATGAGCTTACATTTAGTAAATGACTGGGATATGCCACTTCAAACACCGACGCCATCATATATAACTATATGATATATAACTATATGATATATAACATATATACATAGGAGTTTTTCCATCCCATAGCATGCAATGAAAAGGGGAACCAAAACTGAGCAATTAGTGAGGCATTCAAGTTACAAGGTTTTATAAAGCAAACGTGCAGACCAGACACAAGGTTCGGCAGGTAGCAACTAAAATACCGGCTCCTAAACATTCACAGGAACACAATTGCTTCCTTTCTGAAAAATAAATAAGCACCGGGATTTCGCTTAATTAAATCTATTTAATCCAACATAGAACTGCATCTCTGAGACATCAAGTTGCTCTAGCTCTTTCATGAGCTTATTGTACAAGATTGGATTGGCTGAAAAGCAGTTTTAATTCCTGCTTATTGTGTCCTTAGATGAAAAGACTGTAACTGAAAGATGAAGGAAGAAAGCAGGTGCTTGGGAAAACCTCCTCTTTGCTGTCTGGCTTCAGGGCAGAAGTCTAAAGAATAAAAAAGCTTCCTTGTGTGTGTACATATGCTAACGATGGCAAGACACAATGAGCGTCCAAACTGCATCGAGATCACATTTCTGTGATCCCATAACACCTGCTGGAGCATATGGGGCAAACAAAGGTTGCAAAGTCAGCTACAGTGCTGGCAGCTCCTTGCTTATATGTGTTTGCCTCATAACGTCAACATCCTGGAAAGAGAAATTTGAATGCTCAAGATACTGATGTCTATCAGCTGCTTTTGCTGATTTTTCTCTCCTGAGAAGCACAACCCATTTACAGAATCTATTGAGATTTTACAAGGTCCAAGTGCAAGGTGAAGCATGTGGGTTGAGGCAATCTCAGATATGACTACAGACTGGGAAAAGAACTGCTTGAGAACAGCCCTGTGCAGAAGGATTTTGTGGGTCCTGATGGATGATAAGCTAGACATAAGCCAGCAGTGTGCTCTTGCAGCTTGGAAGGCCAACAGTATCCTGGGCTGCATCAACAGAGGGTTGACAGCAGGGCAAGGAAGGGGACTGTCCCCCTCTACTCTGCCCCATCTGGAGAACTGTGTCCAGCTTTTCACCCCAGCATACTTTTGAGCGTGTACTGGTCTCTCTGGGTGGCATCCCTTCCTTCAATTCTGTCAAGTGCACCACTCAGCTTAGTTTCGTCAGTAACTTGCTGAGGATATACTCAATCCCACTGAGTCATTGATAAAGATGATAAAGATCACAGGATGAATGAACCCTTGAAGGACACCACTCATGATGGGCCTCCAGCTGGACACAGAGCCATTAACAACAGCCTATCCAACCGATTCCTTACCCATCTAATAGCCCAGCCTTCAAATCCATATTTGTCCAATTTAGAGATAAAGATGTGGTGCGAGATCATGTCAAAGGCCTTGCACAAGTCCAGGTAAAATGACATCAGTTTTCCTTCTTTTGTCCATCAATGCCACAGGGAGGGTGGCTTTCTATTTTTATCTCTATTTTATCAGTAGCTATCCTCCTCTTTTCTACTGTACAGCAGTTCACTTAATGTCTGGTGGCTGTGACCTGTGCTAGGATTAATAAAATAGTTTTGTGAGCCAACTCATAAAGGTGCTGTCAACAAACTGCTGCCTCCACTAACAACTAATTAAAGGCAAGACAGTACTGTCCAGCGCAGACTGTAATGGTGACAGGTCTCCTTGCACTTTCTGCCTATTCCTCTTATTTGTGAAGAGCAAAACTCAGCATCAAAACCTTCCCAGTGAGTACCCCACATCAGATGCTATACTGCATATTTCAGCAATCAAAACTAGCTATTTTCAGAGGTGCTGTAGAGGTGAGAGTTGCAAATTGCTAAGCAGCTAAGGAAATAATTGCAGTTTATTAAGCAATTTCATGACATTAGAGCTATATTTATATATTTGTATCAAGTATTACTTCAAAATGCTAATGACTAGCTGAAAACAGTTAACAGAACACATTGATGCACATTTCATATTTCCATCACAGTTTCTTTAACCTGGAAAGTATTTCATGTTCCACACAGCAAAAATTTGAGCAGTTCCAGACATCATCTCATGTGTCAAATAAAATCAAGACTTAGTCTCTTTTGTATTTCAGATAATTACCCAACTGTTTGCCATTGCCCAGCAGTGACTGTTCCCGAAGCTGAAGAGATGAAACAAACATCTTACGTTTAAACTATCCCACTATGTAAAACTATGGTTTCTTATGTCCTTTTTGGTCTGTTTTTAAGCTTTTATTTAATACATACTTTTCTGCTTTCTTCCAGCAGAGAAGTCTGTTTTTTATTAAAAGTATCAGTCCCTTCCTTAATGGGCAATTGTGTGGGTTCTTGTATGAAGTAGGAACAAATAAGACTAGCCATTATCCTAAAACTCCATTGTGACTCTATTAAAGGGAGATTTTTTGTTGCTCTTACACTAGCTCTATATCCAAACACATTCCATCAATTGGAAAGTGAAGTCACAGTCCCTGCTGCAGGTACACATCAGAGATCAGTCATCAGTCCTGGAGCAGCAGCAGGTTCAGGCAGAGCTCAGGACATGATCTGTGTTTTATTGGCATTTTCTCAGCATTGGCAATACTCAGTGTATTAGCCAATGCTAACAAAACTGAAACCAAGCTATTTCAGGGAGCAAAAATCAGACTTGTAGTTCTTAAGGGTTTTATCTTCAAAATTATATTTTAGCATGACTGGAGCATGGTTGCTTCTTGACATAAAACTGATTTTATCTACTTTATCACTATTTGCCTTCCTGTTTGTCTGCAGCTTCCAAGACATCCCCATTAACTGTGGAACTTCAATTCTTTCCCCATCCACACAACAGACAGAGTACAGGTAGTTAGAAAAGCAAGTTTGTTTTGATGTCAGACAACAGATGAAAAGGAACAGGAGAACACAGTGCCTTGGTGGTTTAACTTTTTGAGTTTTCAGCTCACTCACCCACCAATGTTGGCCTTCTGGTATTCCTGATAACAGCCTTCAGGAGTCAGCTTGTTTTCTAAAGAGGAACATGGCCTCTCTGGATCTTTAGGATCCCCTTAGGAGCCTTGTACACACAATTGCAATAAAGCAAAATCAGTTCTGCTCAAAAGACAAAGGCAGCTAAACCAGGTAAACCAAAATTACCTTTTGAGAAGGAAAAAAAGAGGCGAAGAAGGAAGCATGACTGATTCTACTGAATATTCTGGTGAAAGAGCCAGCTCAGGGGATTTGTGATCCTTGAGGTACATGGGTTGTAAACAGGCAAAAACAAACAAACAAACAAAAAAACTGCCTTGCAAATAACGTGATACTCAAGCTCTTGCTATTGCTGCCCTCTGAATGAACCTTTGCAAAATAGCGTCTGTTGATTCGGACAACAAAATGTTGCTGTACTCCTTCAGCTCAGTGACATGAAGTCAGAAAGGAGATAGGGCTTACACTACCCTCTCACTTAATGGGCAGATGTCTTTTACTAGTTGCACAGAAACTCGAAGCAAATAAGCAAAAAAAGGAGAAGCAAGAAAGAGAAGCAAGGATCTTCACTCACTACTTGGCAAAGCGTAAACTGGCTTTCCTGAAAGAGAAGCAAAATCCACTCTCTTTTCCAACACTTGGTGGCGTTTGCTTAGGGAAAAGGGAAGGTAACAGGAAACAGCGGCAGGTAAGGAGACAACAATGTCTCATGTATAATTAAGAAGTTTGGCCCCAGTCTGTGCAGTGGTCGTCTCAACAGGCAGAGCGCTCCTGTACATGGCTCATCTCACACTGGCCATCTGCTGCTCAGCTGCTCATGGACTTGTTGGGCCAATCCTCCTAGTGCATCTGCTTGAATCTGGTCCAAGAAGACAAGGTCCCAGCAAGAAGGACACATAATTCCTCACAAGTTACTGTTAATAATGAACTAGCATCGGTCACATCGCTAAAATACTTCCAAGAAAGTACATCGGCTGCCATCCATCTCAAACTTGAGGCAAAATCAAGACTCAACCACAGAGAATTTTACTACAATTTAATGGGTCTTTCTCAGAAGTAGAAAATGAAGTTCCTTTTTGCAAGACCAGGGAACTTTCCAGGGTCAGAAGAGCTTTGATTCAGCATATTTCGACCTCCATGCACCAAACCCTGTCTGAGAAATTGGGTATGAGAACAGGAGACAGTTTAGTAGGAAGCTTGCACTGAAAACAAATAGCTCCTCTTTTTCTTTTCCATTTCTTTGTTAGAAAACTAAGGTAAACGCATTCAACTTACACTTTTAGTTCCCTAAAAAGTTTTCAATCTCCTGAGGGATGCTGATTCTGCATTTGTACTCAGAAGGGCTCAGCAAGCCAGGAGAACTGAGATCACACATTTTCCCCACAGAAGATAAGGAAATTAAACCTTGTCAGGCTGCACATTTTTAGGCCTTTATACAGAGGCAGGTTGAGGATATATCTTGTTTGTTCAACTCTTTTTAGCTAAGACGTCTGGTTTAAAGTATGAAGTTAAAAAGAACGTGATATTACACAATCTGCAGTGTTTAAAGAGTGAAGGAAACCGTTGAACATGCAGGATCGATATCTTCTGGTGGGGCAGGAAATGTACTCATTGCCAGTCTTTGCTTTCCACCACTTTGTTTGCTTCTTTGGGTTTAACCCCTGCTGCCTTTTTCACCACCCTTTCTCAGTCAAGAGTTGCACTTCTATACTGAAATCATTACTGACTGAGCTCTCACACCTGAAAATGGCTTTGGAGCCTCAGAAAGGAGATGACATTATGTGACAGTAACCATAGCAATGGTGCTTGTGCCATTGTAGTTGCTAATTCAGGGCCATGTAACTGAGAAAAAGTAAATCTCTCTGATCTGTAACGCAAGATACACGAGGTCATTGCCATGTGCAATGCTTTGCCTCCTGCACACTTCAACTTGAATCTGCTGTGAACCATTTGGAAAAAAGCAGACCGCTATAATTTGATTGTGGTGGTTATGATGGCAATTTCAGACCATTTTTCCACGTGCAGCTTTAGTGAGGTCCTCTTAAAAGGAAATTTTATGAATACTTGCAATACTGACTAATAGGTAGCCAGTTGTTATGGGTACATCACTGCAGATGGTTTTTTAGCAGACCACTCTGGGAAAACCATGCCAAGCAATAAGGAAAACAGCACTGTGAGTTATGTCTCATGCACCTGAGATTTGATGTATATTTTATAACAAACAGCAATGCAAACTTCTGATTAAGATCAATGTACGTGTTTGCCTGTTACTGCCAATCAGTGACCTGGAGTTTTGCTGCTGCTTCATCTGGGCACTGCTACTACCAGAGAACCAAACAGCAAAGCGATGCTCTGAATCACATTGCAAAGCAGACATTGCCTGCAGGTCAAGTAAAAAATGAGAATTGAAAAATTTACGCTGTTTTTTGTTTCAGAGGTTTGAGATTCTTGCCTTGATCAGCCCTAATCTTGACCTTTTTAGCATTGTCTTTTATCTATCTATATATACATATATAAAGAGAGCAATCTTCTCTTTCCATCTCCTGAAACATAGTCCAACTTCAGGACTTCATGTCCTTGGGACAATGGTGGTCACGGCCCCCAGTGGTAACCTGGACTTTGGAGCCAAGATTAAACTGTATAGAAGCCAATGTAAGACTGTGACAGGGTGTTCAGTTTTCAGCTTTTGGCTTTCACAATGATTAACCCAGAACCTTTTTTCCTCCTGGTTTGTTATTGGCAGGATTTGGCTGCCTGTAGAATTGGCTGGACTTCTCCAGGGGCAGAGAAATGGGGTTGGGTTGTGACTACAGAGGTAAGACTTCTGGAGTGCAAAGGAAACAAAAAGGAAATCATCACTAATTCACATGGCAGCCTGGAGTCCCAAGAGCCTTCAGCAGCTATCTGTCCTTCAGCCTGTCCTTCTAGTCCAAAAAAGTTGAGGCTTTGCATGAGAATGTGTAGCCCACCACCAACTCACACATGTGCAGAAGTCACCTGCAGATAAAAGTGAAGGTTATTTTTCAAAAAAACTCTCTTTATCAAAGCAAATTAAAAGCAATCTGAACTCACTGAACACCATCTCCTCTGAGAGCAAGACAGTAACATCATAAAATGATTCCTGATGGTTCCATGTATAATATATACAGGAATTAGTGTGAATTATGAACAGCGATGAATGGGGGAGAAATTACAATATCAAGAGCACTGGCACATTAGAAAACAGGGATTTAGTAGTGATGAAAATTAAAAACAAAACCAAAAACCAACAGTGGTTTGAGCTTCCATTATAAACTCATGCTGATATTTGATGTCAAGGACTAAAGAAGGAATTTTCCATCACTTTTAGGAACAAAAAGAACTGAAATAAAAGTCACATCCAGTGAGAACGGAAGGAGGTACAAAAAGCTGTGCCATTTGTCCGCTGACTTTTAAGTCAGTCACCTTAACAAATCAGGACCAGAAAGAAGAGAAATGTCCACGCTGTACGTCAGTAAGATAAGGGCAGCCGGAGCATTTTGCTTCAGAGCAAGGATGGAGAACTGGAGGCTTCAAAACCTTTCCTATTAGTCACAGAGTGTCCTTGATGTAAGTGGGCATTGGGCCCCTGACCCTAAGCATTCCAGGATTTTACAGAGGGCTGGGAAAGCGTTGTCCCTATCACAGCCCCTGTTTGTCATCCTCTGCCCTCTCCAGCATGTTCCATCACTCTGCAATTGGCTCTGGCACAGAGCTGCTTCACAAAATCACCCAACAGAAAGCCTTGCCCATATTGTGAAATCTCTCTTCCTGGAACCATCCAGGACTCACCTGGGTGTGTCCCTGCACAGCTTGCCCTGACTCTGGAGTTTGGCTGGATGCTTCTTCTGACTTGGGTTTCTTCTGACTTGAAGGCCTTATGTCCTCGGGAAGGAAAAAAAAAAAAAAAAAAAAAATTCATTTTGGTTATTCTCCATGAAAAATACCCTAAAAATCAGTACAGCCCTACACATTACTATTATTTTGTTTTAATTTCAATAGAAACCCACCTTCTGGCAGAACCTCTTCTGTCACAGCGGCCTTTTAATCACCCTTTCTTGTAACAGTATCAGATGAATCAGCAGATTGCTTACAGTTGTGCATAATTCTCTAGGGTATGTCAAGCCCTGGCAGTCAGCAACTGTGAGGTCTCTCTGCTTGGTGCAGTGCTGCAAATCAGTTCTCAAGCTGGAGATTACTGAAGGAAGTATTGCCTTTGCACCACCAACAGTTCACAGTCTGTGGGTAACGTGAACCTGGGTTCTGATGGGAGATTTGGGGGCAGAAGTTTATAAGGTGATCCAGTGATGAAGCTCAACTGTTGACTTTCTTAAGTTGCAAAAAATCTCATATGCGTGCTTTGGATCCTCTTGCTGTGGTTGGGGAGACTTCTTGCCCCTGGTGACACGATGTGTGACCTTCACAGCTTCACCAGCTCCCCTCCCCTGGTGATCAGTCTCCAAAAAAGCATCTGGGGCCAAAGGAATACAAACTGAATGATGTTCAGCACTGCTCTTCCATCCTTTTTCTCCTCTCCCTGCAGAGTGCCTTCCTTCCCCAGCACTCCTCATTTGTCCTATCCTTGTGGTTGATAATTAAATCATACAGGGATCTTCTGAGAGCTTCTGGGATGGCCAAGCCTGGAGCCTTTCCCACTCAGGACTGCTTTAGGCTTCAGACTTTCCATATTCAGTGCTACCCATCCTGGACCAGCAGGCAAAGACATTCCCAGCCACCGCAGCATCCATTCATCCCAAAAGTGAGCCCCAGGAAAGGTGTCAGGATGCACCTTCAGATGGCATCAGCACAGGGATGAGGTTCTGCTAACTTCAAATGCCCAACATCCATATTGATATCCTCCCCAAACGATTCTGAAGGGATGATACTATAGCAAGACATCATGTGGAAACGTGATGATAGCTTGTCAGTTTAAGGTATTTATTTTCTTTTTCATGTTAAATAGCATGTAAAAATAAATTATAAATTATCTATACAAGTAAATATATGTAACAGTGTGTAATAAATAGTGAATATAGAAAATAGATCTCCTTAAGAACAGTGTTTTGAAAACCAGCAAAACAAAGATATACAATAAATATGCTCATCCTCATTGAGCAGTACCTTTCAAGAAGCGCATTTCTTTACATCTTCCTTAAATATTTATAAATACGTGGTACAAAAAACCCCCCCAAAACCCACAATAACTTTAAAAACTCTTACAAAATTGCTCCCTGAGCTCACATCAATAAGACAAATGCTTAAATAGGAAAATACAGCCAAGCTTCCATAAAGCAGTGTGAGAGCACCCGCTGCTCCCGGGCAGATGCAGGGTGGTGAGGCTAAGTGCAATCCTCGCGCTGGGCTGCGCACCGCAGGTCGTTCAGTATTTGAAAGATGTGGAGGATGGCCGAGGCCTCCAGGCAGCCAGGGGTCTCCTGAAATGGGAGAAGGGGAGGTGAGCACGGGGGATGGAGCACGAACAGGACCTGGGGGTATAGTGGGTCCTTGGCCTCTCCCTGCTGAGCATTGCAGGTTGCAAGAGCTTCCCTGCATTGCTTGGGAAGTCAAGTTGCTTTATATGAGTGGTCAAAACTCTATCCATGATTGGAGGTGCTGAGGAATGCCTTTTTGGCTGCTTCTTAATGGAGGGATGCAAAAAAGGCTCTAGCTTGCCCTTGATTTGCATACTCTGAAGTGGAATTTAGAGCTTTTGAATACAAAGCGATGAGCTGTCTGCTAAAGAGGCCCTGGAACCACACCAGCCTTCCTGCCCAGCATCCCAACTTACCTTCTTCTTGGCTGTCTCCAGCTTCTGCAGCCAGTGCCTCAGTTTCCCAGAGGGCTGATGTGAAGGCACCTCGAGGGCCAACTGCAAGGAGAGTGATTGTAAGCACCAGCGATGCCCACGGTGCTAACACCGATGCCACAGAACTGGGGCTGGAGGGTTGGGGGGACACTCACGCAGTCTCGCAGATCCTCCCGGACTTGGTTAAGGAAGACCAGGGGCTGTTGGCACGTCTCAGCCATCCTCTGGGTTGTGGGGTTTGTGAGCATGGTGATGGTAAGGTCCAGCTCAGCCTCCACCAGGGTGATCCGGTCAGGTACCTGCAGGCGAGAGCATCGTTGTTACAGATCAGAACCTGCCTCAGGGTGCAGAAGAAGGGGGTCCTGCCTGGAGGAGGGGTTCCCCTTCCATAGTATCATCCTTACCGACAGCTCGGCCGTGTTCCACTTCCGATGGAAGAGTCTGGTGTTGCATTTTCGGTTTGTTAGCAGCATGATCTCTTCCTGGAGGCGAAACATGGGAGAATGGGGACAGACTGAAAAGCTGCTCTTGGATTTTGGGCTTTGTTGCACAACCTGCTTCACCCTCAAGAAATGTGAAACCAGCACACAATTCATCATAGCCATACCCTATTGGTATGGGTAGGATGCAAGCATCATCCAAGGGCAGATAAGTGCTGCTGCTCACTGTGCTGGGGACTGCTGTCCCCAAACTGCCTGGAACACATCCAGCTTGCCCCCGAACACCTCAGAAAACACCCATCTTGTCCAAAAACACCCCAGAAAATATCCATTTTGCTGCTCAGGGCCTGAAATTCAGCTGCCTCTCTGCCTCGCTCCCCGCCAGCCGATGCCCCCCAGCCCAGGGCTCGCTGCCCTAGATACTCACAAACTGCTCCTTCATCCTCCGCACTGCCTTCAACTCCGAAGGTGCAGGGAACTGGTACTTGGAGAGGCTGCAGCTCTTCTTTGGGGTGACCCGGGGGAAAGCATCCACCATGAGTGCCCCCAGGATCCCCACCAATATCACTGTGACCCCGTAGCGTACCATCTTTGAAGCAAAATTAAATAAGTATAAGAAGAAATAGAATCAGGTGAGATGGAGCTTCTCAAGTCACTTCTGCAGCTCTGCCCCATCTCTCTGGCTTTTAAGCAGCGGGCAGGATTGCACTTTCAGCTTGACAGGAAAATCCACGGCAAGGCAGCACTGCGACAGGAAAGCGAAAGCAGTGGAGAGGAAACCCCGAGGCCACAGGTGTGGCCACAGGTGAGGGCGCTGTGGGGATATGACAACCAGGATGGGGCATGGGACATGGCGGGACCCCACAGCACTGTGCATGGCTTTTCCTCCCTGTTCAGCAGCATTCATGGAAAATGCAAATACAGCATCTTCACAGGGCTGCCTTGGCAGCTGTAAAAACACACCCGCGCTGCAAGAAACCTGCCCTTTCCCTAAGGTAACCTGAGCCATGGAACTATAACTGCGCTTTGAATGTCATGCACTAATCAATCATGAAGTATAGCAAAATATACCCATGTGTGTAAAGAGCCACTGTGCAGTAGTGTAGCACTGAATAAGGCAGCCACAGCGCTGTGCATCCAAAATCTGCTACTTCCTCGAGGTAACCTGAGCTGTGAAACTACATCTGCATTTTGTTTTGTGCATTAATCGATCATTAAATATAGAAAAATATAATCCTGCGTGTATAAAAAGCAGGTGCAGCTGGAGCAGGTTATCATAGAAACGTTTGAGTTGGAAGGGACTTTAAAGGCCATCAGGTTCAACTCCCCTGCGATGAACAGGGACATAAACAGCTGAGCAGGTGCTCAGTGCATTGTCCTTGAGTGTCTCCAGGAATGGGCATCCATCACCTCTCTGGGCAGTCTCTTCCACTGCTTCACTGCCCTAAGCAGGCACTCCTCAGGACCGTGTCTTGTTTTGCCTATCACCAAGGGTGGAAACCCCACAAACTGAGCAGCCTGTGCCAACACATGACTGTCCCCTCAGTAAGGCTTTGCTGTGCTCAGATGTGCTTTGACTTGTGTTCATTGCCTCCCATCCCATCACCAGGCACCACAGCCAGGACGAGGAGTGGTGCAGCTAGGCCAGCAGCACTGCTCACTTTGCTCAGACCAGATGGAGTTAGAGCTTGGAGCAGAGCCAGGACAGCCAGATGCAGATGTAAGGCCTGAAAGCACTCGAGACATGGGATTCCTGCTCATGGCAAGTCGTGGACAGCAATGCAGGACCAGGATCCCACCAGCACTGGGCTATGTGACTCATTAATACAGCTAAGGTCAATAATTAAAAGCCTGAGCCTCAGCCAAGGCTTGGTTCTTCATTACCTTGTGTGCCCCAAGATTGAAAAACTCCTCTTTCCTTTCTGTCCACTTAAAGAAACAAACAGATTGAGAAAAATGCATTTTATTCAATGCAACTTGTTCATACTTGGTACAACGATGACATACAAGCCAAAAGCAGTGAAAGTAACTCCACAGAAGTTATCCAAGCAAGGCATAGAACATCCATAACAGAAAAATCCCATGAGGTGTTAAAGCTGGGCACAACGTCCTCAATGCAGCTGGAGCAGCATGTCCTCCTGGGTGAGAAGCTGACAACAATGCCAGCTCTTGCAGTCCCATTTACACCATAATCCAGGAGATTTACCCCAAAACTTGCACCCATCGCTGCTGGCTGCGCTCAGAACAGCCATAGAGATACTCTGGGGTGGCCCATTGGGTGTCATAGTAGCATCACATTGCTGTGGGACTTGGCTCCTTTAGCTCGTCTCCTCTGTCACTACAGCATTTATTTCCCCAGGCATCATTTCTGGTTGGCAAAGCGTAATGAGACGTCATTACTTTACACAGGCAAGCAGGAAATCCCAGGGTACCAAAGGTAAAGTGAAAGCAGAGCAGGGAAGCCAGAGCTGTAAGCACAGCACTGGAGCATGACACACTGCATGGCTCCATCGTGAGCACGGAGAGCAGCTGGCAGGAAAACCCAGAGTCCTGCACAAGGAGCTGCAAGAGATGCTTTCACACCAATAGGTTGTACCTCAACCCAGTCTGGCTGCATTTGGCACAGCTCCTTTGAACCACGCTTCTGCTGGCTCTGCCACTACAGCACCTGTCACCCACCACGGCAGATCCCCTAAAGCCACCACAGGCTGGGGACACCATGGCCAGCCCAGCAGGGAGGCATAGGCAGTGATGATTTCTGCCCACAAGAAAATGAGAAGCCATCTGGCCTCACTACATTAAGAAATTGTTAATTACATTCCACCTCTATTGACTGTGCTCTTAATACACTGAGCGACACAAACAATTACAGGTCCCCCAATGCTACAAAGTGGAAGAAAAGCACTGGGGAGGTTCATTCTGCTTTTCCAGAGCAAGAAATCCCCAACTGCAGGAGATTCCCAGGTGTGGAAAGGAAAGCAAAACAGGCATGGCTGTGCCAAGCAGTCACCAGTGCCAGGTGAGGTCATCGCCCTGTGACTCACCAGGAGGCTGGCACAGGCAGCATTGGCCACCAGCCATGCTGTGCAGTAAGGAAGTACAGAGGGGCCAGGAGTTCACCCTCTTAGAGCTGGTTGACAAAATAATGCCCCAAATCTAACAGGTGGCCACTGCTCAGCAGCTGTCACTGCAGCCATTCCGCCTGCTGGTGCCACTACCAGCATCCAGCTGCAGTGATGCAATTCATGTTGTTACATCACCCCTGCTCACTTGCATCATCCCTCAGAGGCTGACATGAGGAGAGCTGTTCTAATAAGCTGCTGTGAATATAAACCCGCCTTTTTTTGAAAGCTCTTGTGCCTGTGCTGTAGGGACACAGCATCTCCAACCCTTTTAGGTTTAACACGGAGGATAGCCTGGGGATGTTGCCTCACCTGCAGTACCCCACAGGGATGGGCTGGCCAGATCCTCCCTGCAGTGCTTCCATGGGACTGATAGCACAAAATCCCTTTTTGTGGGAAAGGGGACTCCTATCCCTTACAGACCACAGCTTTAGAGCATCTTTCCTGCCTGGGAAACTGGAAATATCCCCATGGAACCTCAATGCCTCCAGAAAGCAAACAGGAGGCGACCAGCACCTGCTGAGACCCAGCTTTGAATCTCTTCGCCTCTGCATTTCAGGGAGTGGCACACAATTATCTTCAGTGCACAGAGCAGACAAAAAACTGAGGCTGGATCCAAGGGGTACGCAAACAACTCTCTGCAGAAACAAGCCCAGGGAGGCTCAAGCTGCAAGAGCTCTGTGCCAAGAAATTCCTCAGGGACCAGAGCAGCCAGGCCAACCAAGCCTCTATTAGAAAAGCCAAAGACAATTCCACTTTGCAACTTTTTTCTTTTTATTGTTAAAGAAATTCAGCTGTTACAGGATTGGATGTGGGACAAGAATCACAACCACCCTGGTCCCTCCAACAGGAGGTTGCTGGGCAGACTGGGAGCATGGCACAGACATGGCCCTGCATTAAGCCCGTGTCTGCTTACTAAGATTAAGGCTTCGATCACTGAAATCACCACCAATCTCCCCAAGGAAGAGCAGGGTGCTTGGAGTCCTGCTTCTCTCAGCACGAGGTCAGGAGGAGGCTTGCCTCATGCTTCCTTGTGCCCCAGGATGCAGACATACCTCACCCAGAACTCCAGCGGGGTGTCGCGTGAGGGTGCTCCCATCGTCTCCAGCAGCCTGCAAGAAGCAGAGGAAGGGTCCTCCACCCCCATCCAGCCAAGTAGCACCAGGTGCGGGGAGATGACCACAACCAGGGATGAGATTCTTCCTCTAAAGCACTTCAAAGCTTGGATTACCAATTGGCAGGAACCCTTTCACAAAGCAGCACACCCCTCTTTCCCCTCAACCCCACTCCTGATTCACCCTATAAGAGGACATTCTCCGTGCCCTATTCATTTTCATAAAAGCCTTTTTTTTCTTTTATTACCTCTTTTCCATCCCTGGGAGGAGGGTTTTTGCAGCCTCAGGATCACTCTTCATGAAGACTTGGTATGGAGAGGCAGATTCTAAGTAACCAACCACCCCAGCAACAGTCATGGGAATTTTATCGTAGATATTGGTGATTCTAGAAAGGCAATGGGGAAGAAAGGAGCACTGGCACATTAAACACAGGCAATGGAACAAGGGCGACTGCAGAGTGATGTAGTGATGAATAAAACTCGTGACTTCATCCAAGGTCCAAGAGAGAAAAGCATCTCATTATGGCAGCTGATGGGTCAGGAGCAGTGTTCTCACTCACGGTCACGCACCAAGGAGCTCCCGCTCACCTCTTCTTGTCTGGAAATGGCAAAGCCTCAAAGATCTCCTTGTAGTCTTCCAGGACGTGTTTTACTCTACTATGCGAGTATTTTAAGAGCTGGTCCCAGGCCTGTAATGACAGCAGATAAACACAACCACGTTGAGCTCTTCATTTCCACAGAGCTTGGTCCTAGGCCTGAGGCATATACACTTCTACGACACTCTCCCCACAGCAGCCCATCCTGTAGCCCCTCAGCTCCTCACCCCATCGCCCACCCACATTTCCCTCTGCCCCAGGGGGGAAGGTTCGGTGCCCTCCCTCACCTCCCGGAAGATTTGGGTCAGCTTTTCGGAGCAGTCCCCATAATGCAGGCTCATGTCAGTGGTGTAGGTGCTGATGGCCACGCAGCCGCCCGGCCGCAGCACGCGCTTCGCCTCATTCATGAACTTCCCAATATCAAACCAGTGCGCGGCTGTGAACGAGGCCAGGAGATCAACCGAGGCATCCTCAAAGGGCAGCTCTTCTGCTGGGCACACCCTGCGGACGGGGGGAAAAAAAAATAACAGCATATAATGCTGGAAATAGCGGAGTGAGGCACGAAGCTAAAGGGCACGCAAGGAGCTGGGGTTTGCCCGCAGCACTCACAGATAGGAGATGTTGGGAGGGGAGGAGGCAGCCTTGGCCTCCTGGATCTGTGCGTGGCTGATGTCGGTGCCCACCACCTTTGCGAAGCGCTCCGCCAGGAAGGCCGTGCCTTGCCCCGACCCGCAGCCCACATCCACAGCCAGCTGTGTGCAGCTGGGAGCCTGCAGGGACAAGGGGGCACATCACAGCAGCAGCACCCCGACTCCTAGCCCTGCTCACAGCTGGGCGCAGGCTCCAGCTGAGCCCCGGTAGTTATCCTACTCCAAGCGAAGGGGTAAGGATATAAGCAGAGCGCAGCTGTGCCCCACTCACCTTCTCCTGCAGGTAGGTGAGGATGGCGTCCTTCAGCTCCTTGCCGGGGGCAAAGCGATACTTCAGGTAGACGGCCGCGTGCTGCGTGCCCTCAAACATCTGTGCGGCCATGCTGGGAGCTCAGGGCTGTCCTGTCGGGACAGCGGTGCTCAGCCTGCACCCAGCACCAGGACTTTGCCCAGGCCCCTCCCTCAGCGTCCCCCATCATGTGGCCGTGCTCAGAAGCCGGAAGCCTCAGCAGCCATGACCCGTTTGTGGCAGGCACCGCGCAAGAGACGGACCTAGGGAGCGTGACGGGGACGTGCAGCTCCCACGAGGGCAGCAATTGCGTGCAAAGAGCTCAGTAGAACAGCACAGCCTGTACTGTTTGGGCACGCCAGGCAGGGAAGGGTTACAGCTTGCAATGCAGGAAGAGCCGCCGCTCTCTGTTCCGGCTGCTTTCAGCAGGGAGCATCAAACCCGGCTGCTCACGCTGGAATGCTTCCATCTGCTCCCTGCCGCTGCCCCAGCTCCCCCAGCTACTCACGCTACCAGCAGCACCCTGCTCACCGCTCCCAAGCCCTCCTGCAGCATCAGGACGAAGGGACAAGGCCACTCACCCTACAGCCAGCAGGGACAGGCTAGCTTTGGGGCAGAATGGGGCCCTGCAAGGCTCATTGCATGCAAACGTCACGGGTGGGGCCACGCTTTCCAGGAAAACATTCCCAGCCCTCCTTACGTAGCTGGGGTGAAAGAGCAGCAGCAGGCCTGGCAGCACTGCAGGGCCGACTGCTCCCTCTAGAGCTGCAGCGCCGTGCAGCTGAGCTGCAAGTACAGCATCTTAAGACTTCTGTTGTGAGGTCCCTACATCTTTAATGCAGCATGCTGGAGCCCGAGAGCTGGGCTTCCCCTTGGTATGGGGACTGTAGTAATTAAGCACAGAATACACACAAATGAGGGGATGATCAGCAGCCTCAACAACTCAAGCAGCAGATACCAAAGGAGAGCGAAAACCAAACCCTGTAGGAACCCCAACCCGTACTTACAGCCTGCCTGTACTGAAGTCCTCCCCTTGTACCCTGCAAAAGAAGAAAGGCACGCAGAGTGCTTTTATAACCCTACTTCCAGCGTTAGGAGCAAAGCCCCACACCTGTGCCAAGGCAGCCTGTTGCCATTATGCATGCATTCAGGGCAGTAATGCTTATTGCACACAGCTGAGCCCCCTGCTTCTATCTCTGTTAGTGAAGGGACCACAGGGAATAGCCTGGAGTCCCATCTGTGCCAGGGGTATTTGCAGCACTGTGCAGAAGCTGGTAATACTGCACTTACTTTTTAGAAGCAGTAATTTGCTTTCAAGACCCCAGAGAGGCTTTGGCTCTTGGGAGACTTTCCTTTGTTTATGTCACAGAATTATTCAGGTTAAAAAAGACAGCTAAGATCCCCAATCTAACCTCAGCTCACCCCACTGTGCCCACAGCCCTCAGTGCCACATCCTCGCAGTTATGGAACACCTGCAGAGATGGTGACCCCAGCACTCCCTGGGCAGCTGTGCCAGTGCTCCGATGGAAAGGGAACAACATTTATCATCACAGCAAGGAATAAAGGGATGTGAAAACGCTCAGGGTTTCTGCAAGGCTCCTTCTGAACCCACAGGGCTCATGGGCTGAATGACTATTTGCTGCAGCGGTGTGTAGAATGAAGGCTCCAGGCAGGGAAGGGAGAAGGCCACAGGTGAGCTGGTGGAAGCTGCTCGCATCCTGGACTGCGTGCTGCTTGTGATCCCCCAGAATGCTGCCAGTGTGTAAACAAGGCAGCATTCCAGCAGATCCGAGGGGAGGGCCGTTGCTTGCTGCTGATTTCTGAGTGCTCATAATTGTACAGGATGGGGGAAATCACCTCAACTGAGGCTGAGTGGGATGGTGGAGACGTGCGCAGTAGCAGCACAAAGCCATCGGTCCCTGAGCACGACAAGCTCCCAGCGCTGGAAACCAGACTCTGGATAATCCCTTCTGTCCCCGATCCCCGTGGGAAATAGCCATGGGGCCCCCCAGGGCTGGGCACGGGCCCCCAACCCGAACATGTCCCAACAGGGGTATGGCACTGCTGCTGTGCCGTGCAGACGCACAGCTTCGCTCTCGAGCATCCGAGTGGCCATAATTCCCCGGAAGGGGATGGTAATGAATCAGCGTCGCCCCGGAACGAAGAAGAGGGGGAGAAATATGAGCGTGCCCTGCCTTCCTCTGCCCGTGCCCTGCGTGCTCGCGCTGTGCGGGGCCCCGGAGGGCGAGCGTGATGCCCTGCGGCGGCTGAAGGCACGGGGGATCCAGGGGGGAGCCAGGGAGGGGCACGGGGACGGGCAGAGCCCAGCGCTGCTGCGCCCATGGGGCTGGGGGCCTGGCTGCGCTCGCTTGGCGGCTGCTGCGGCTGCTGCAGCAGGGAGGCAGCAGCCCCTGAGAAGGAGCCGCTGCTCAGGTGAGTGCCCCCATCCCATCCCTGCTCCGGGTGATCCCATCTCCATCCCCTCCCCGATCTGCTCGCATTGGAGCAATGCTCCAAGCGTGGCCCCGCTTTGCCCGCATCCCTCTCCCACCTTATGCTTTGCCCTTTTTCCCAGCTGTCATCCCGCAGCTGCTGCTCGGTGATTCTGAGCTCTCAGAGGGATTTTCTCCCAGCTCGCTTTCTGCCTTGTTTGGGTCTCACTCCCCATGGCACAATGCATGCCGGAGCGCTGCTCTCAATTTTCCGACAACCAAATGAAGTTTCGGAGAGCAAAACATGTCTTTCACCATAGAAACCACCCGGCTTTTGTCTTTCCACTGCAAGGGTTCGGGGCTTTCATCGGGGAGGCTGGAGCAAGAAGCAGTGGATGGGGTCCCACTGGGGCTGCTGGTGATGCCCAGGAAGGGGAGCTGGAGGTCTGCAGCACGGGGCACTGCATTGAGCCTTTGTCCGAATGCAGCATGAGGTTGAAAGATGACAGATCTCTAAGGCAGCCTGCATGGGGGGGGGGGGTCTGCAGCAGCACCCAAACCCTCCCACAGCACTGCAACATTCCTGAGACATGTGGTGACCTATTTAGTTAGCGGGGACCGGCGGCAGGGATTGAAGCACCCTGATTTGGTGCCGTTAAAAGCAGCTCCCTAAATAATAACCAGATAATCCTGAGCATGGGGCTGGCGGGCCAGGAAATTCGCATTAACCTCCTGAGAGCCCCACACACGGGCAGAGAGGTGCAGGTGCTGCCGGGCACCTTTCTTTAGCAACGTGCCTCTGTGCACCGATCCAATTAATGCCATAAGCAGGAAAGCAGAGGCACCTGCTGTTGTGCAAGTGTGGCAGCATAGTTAATCTGATGACCTAATTGCTGGCTTGTCCCCGGATGGGAGGTTTTTTGTGGTTTTATATTGCAAAGTGGGGGTCTTGCAGCAGCCTTGTTTAAAAGGAACGATGCAAATAAGCTGAGAATTTGGGCTCTGAGTCTTGGGATTTATTAAACTGGGCTAAAAGCAGCCCAGAGCAGAAATCTGTTGATGAAGTGTTGATGCTTCTGGATAAAGAGCAAATTGAAGCTGGTCCAAGATCCCTCTGGTCTCATGGAAACTGCTGCAAGTGACATGAGATGGGCAGGTGGCCCTTCCTGTGCTGCTTTTTCCCCATATTCCCTCATTTTAGTGATGCTCAGCCCTCCTGTCAGCTCTGGGCTGACACGCTTCCCACTGTCGCTCCCCATGTTTGTTGGGGTTTGCTGTGCCCCTTCCTTGGGAATCACCTTGCAAAACACAAGGGAGTGGCTCGCAAAGCCAAGGTGTGTTAGTGTTACTGCCAGAAGATCTTACAGTGAGCAGGGTGGGTCAGTGAGTGGGAGGAAGCAGGAGGATGGTGATGAGCTCACATGGAACAACTCCCCATAGGCTGTGCAAGGTGAGAACCCCACAGAGAACCCCTCAGTATGGGGGTCTCTGGTGTCCCAGGAATTCCCCACTTGCTCGGGACACCTGGAGATGTGATGGGAGAGCTGAGCAGTGTCATCTGCGCCCTGCAACCTGCCTGTTCCCTTGGCTTTAATGAGAGATTGGGAGAGATTATCTTCCCCTCGTTACCTGTCACTCAGGTTTTTGGGTTGCTGGAAGTCTAATTAGGGAGCTGCTTTTAGGGGTTTATCCACATGCTGGAGCTCCCCTTAGCACCCTTTGTAATGTCATGACATCGGGGATAAAGCACTGCAGTGTGACCAAAGTTGGATGGATGAATTCCTAGAGGAAGGAATGGGGTTTGGATAGCAAATGGAATCAGCAGGGGTTGTTCTAGCAAAGTGAGCAGGAAGGGAGGTTGGACTCGATCTCTAGAGGTCCCTTCCAGCCCCTACAAATCTGTGGTTCTGTGAAATCCCAAGGACAGCTGCTCGTACCACTGTGTGAGGTGTAAAATTTTTCCCCATTTGTGGTGTTTTTCTTCAACGTCTTGGTTAGAAACGTGGGGGCCTGATGGAAGTACTCTGCCAGAAGTTCTCCCTGCAGGAGGAAACAACCCCATAAAAGCTTTGCACTTCCCACTCGCAGCACCCAGCCATAAGCACAGGGCACAGAAGAGCTCCTCACCACCACAGGAGGGGATGATGCTCAGGAGGTGATGCTTTGCCTGCTCCCCATTCATAGAATCATAGAATCATTTGAGTTGGAAGGGACCCTTAGAGGCCATCTAGTCCAACTCCCCTGCACTGAACAGGAACACCTACAGCTCCATCAGGTGCTCAGAGCCCCATCCAGCCTGACCTTGGGTGTCTCCAGGATGGGGCATCCACCACCTCTCTGGGCAACCTGTGCCAGTGCCTCACCACCCATATTGTAAAAAACTTCTTCCTCATATCCAACCTAAATCTCTCCTCCTTTACTTTGAAACCATTTCCCCTTGTTCTATCACAGCAGACCCTGCTAAAGAGTCTGTGTCCTTCTTTCTTATAGTCCCCCTTTAGATGCTGAAGCCCCTCTTTAGATACTGAGAGGACAAACCCAGGCTTTCCTTAAGGCCTCCAAGTGTTCCCATCCAGGTGTTCCCATCTGATGCAGCCCCTGCCCAGGTCAGACCAGGAGCAGGGTGCCCAGGACAGGTCCCATTGGATTTTGAGCACCTCCATGGTTGGAGACCCCACAACCTCTCTGAGTAACCCATGACAACGTTCAACCACCCTTTCTGTAGCACACTTCTTTCTTAGATTGTTTCTTGCATTTCATTTTCCATCCCATCATGGGGCAGCACTGGGGAGGGGCTGGCTCCGTCTGCTCCCTCGCACACCAGATGGATGGGGCCAGCTATTTGGGTCCATCACATGGCTGTGATTGTTCCCAGCCACCCCATTTCCAGGCTTACCCATCCCCAGCATCACTGTGTGCTTTATCTGCTTTATCCCATGGCCATGCCAGATTTCAGCTGGCAGAAAGGGTCTTTTGGGAAGGCCAAGGTGACACTGGGTGTTAACACAGCCTCATGTCCCCTGTCTGCAGCAACAACAACCCATATGCTTCCTTTGGGGCCACGCTGGCACGGGATGAGGAGCAGAACCTGTGGAGCACCCCACACGACGTGACCCACACAGAGGCAGACGACGACCGGGTGCTGTACAACATGATTGTGGGCCGGAGCCAGCTGGACAAGGACTCCGAGGTGAGGAGATCAGGATGTGCTCTAAGATCACCAGTTCCATTTATTTCTCAGTTTGGGACGGTATTTGGGGGTTTCTGTGATGGGGATGCCCACTGCATCCTGAGTACTGCAGCTCCAGCGCAGCATTAAGTGCTCCCCTAATGGGTCGTATGGTGATTATTGAGGAACTGGCACAGATGAGAAGAAAAATCATCCCTGTTACATAAGCACTGTTTTGCAGCCCTGATTTCTTTCTCCAAACTGCTCTGTGCATAGAAGACTTCAGCAGCCTGATTAGGACCGCTTCATTCATGCTCAGCCCCACTGCTGTTACAGCTGGGGAACTGGAGGCACTCATGCTGCTCTGGGGTGCTCCCAGCTCTCCTGTGTCCCACCAGACCCCGTTATTTGTGCAGAGAGAATTGCTGAGGGCACACAAGCTGCTGCAGCCTCCAGCTGTGCCCTTTCTGGGTGGCAGGAGGAGGAATTTGGCCTGGAGAGCCAACATTCCTGCCCTCCGCCCCAAATCTCTCTGTCCTCCAGTGAGCATTGGAAAACTAGGCCAGCTTGCATTGCCCGCTGCCCCTAATGAGGGAGGGAGAAAAGTCTAATTGAAGAACAGTGCCAAGGGGATAATCTGCTTTGGGAGCTGCTGCTGCTTCTGGAAGAGGGCCGATGCCACAGGGCAGGGAATGGTCAGCAGCAAACACAACACAAACATAGCACCTTTTTTTGTAAATCTCAGTTAAAATAGGAGCAAAAAAGAGAGCTGACCCCCGCATGTCTGTGTGCTCACTGCATCCTTCCCCACCTTCACCATGGGGATTTAGGATGCTGGAAGGACTCAAAGCGCTCTCACCCCACGTCTCCATGTGGCACCACCATGGCCATTAAACCAGCATCTCATTTTCCCTGACCTAACCCATTTCTGCTTCTATTTTCTGAATCGTGAGCCTTTCTGACAGTGGTGCCAATAGCGTAAAATTATGGGCACCAAGGAATCAATACGTTTTCCTCCTTTATACTGGTAAGGGGCTGGTAACACTAACATTACCTTTGAGATCAAAGCTGCCATCCAAGCTTATCAACACTTGGGTCAACATTGCAAAGATGGAGCAAGTTTCTTTTCCTGCAGGATGGCTCCTGCCCTGCAGCATCATCAAACTTGTTGTGGTGTAACATAAAACCCCGCAGCACAGTGAGGTGACAAAAGGAGATGGGCAACGTGCTGCTCCCACACTGGTTGTCCACCCCTGTAAAGCATCATTTTCTGCATTGAGGCTGTTCCTTCACACACCCCCCGAATTCTTCCTGGACAGCACAATGTTAGAGGTCCTCTGGGACTGGATTCGGCTCCATGGAGCAACAACTCAGTAAGCAGGATGGATGAGAAAGCTGTAACCTAGATTTCCTCAAAACAAAAATAGATGGGAAATCACACTGCTCTTAATCCAGAGAGCAGCAGGAGCAGCTTCCCTGCGTGCTGGCCACTCGGATTAGTGACTTTCAGGGAGGGCAGGACCAGGCCTCTCCCACCCAGCACGTGCCTTCCTGCTCCTGCCTCCTCCATTTCCTTAGCCAAGGGCTGAAATCGTGTTCAGCCTCCTTTTGCTGGCACTCTTAGCCTATCTCTATGGGTATTCATCAGCATCACGAACCCAGGGAGCAGGATCCCAGGGGGGAGGCACAGATGAGCACCCGTTCATTCTGCAGGAGTACATCTGTGTCGCCTGCTGCTCAGCAATGGGATTAATCGAGGCTGTTAGTGAGAGGAAATGATCTGAGTGATGCTACAACCTGCTGTGCGGATGCTTCTGTCGATGCATCCTTCTTGGCGTGTACGTGTGTTAAATTGATGTAGTAGAAATACTCCTGGTTGTGTTCCAGTGCAGAAATGTCTTTTTCTACAAACAAGCATCTCTAATGGCACTGATACAACTGTAATAATAACCTCGAGCCCTTCCCCTTCATTGCAGCATCCCATTATGCAGATACAGAGGTTGAGGTCAAGTCTGTGGATTTGAGCTATATTACGTTAAAGCATTAATTTCATGACCTGGCAGTTACTAAGGATAGTGATTATTTCAAATGGTTCCAGTTTGGCCATCTAGCATCCACGTGCACCCCTCTTCCTCGCCGTGTACTGAGGGATGTGGTCTAGTGGGGAAATACTGGTGGTAGGTGGACGGTTGGACTGGATGATCTTGGAGGTCTTTTCCAACCTTGGTGAGTCTGTGATTTAGAAAATGCCACCCCAACCTCTAAAATAGTCTAGTTTTATTGTTCCCAAGTGCTTTTGAAGACCTACAGCAGCAACTTTTACCTTTCTATAGGCTATGATCACCTATTAGAAAAGGTGCAATGCCAGTTTAACCACAAGGCTATGCAAATAAGGTGTTGCCATAATCCATGGAATGTATTTATGAGCTCTGGCTCCGTTTATAGATGTTGAAATGCCCAGAAAAGCAATATAGGCCTCCTCATGTGCAAATAACTATGATACCCCTTTGCTTTGCAGGAATGGCAGAAGCTCAACTATGATATTTATACCTTACGGCAAACACGGAAAGAAGTGAGAAGCAGGTGGAAGCACATTTTGGAGGATTTAGGTAAGATGAAGGACAAAACAATGTCTTTTCTATGGTGCTGAATGAGAAGAAGCCCAGGAGCCACCAGCAACAGGAGGGCTGGTGGTGAGGGTCCAGGAGAGCCCTTCAAACCCACAGCAACTTGGGCACACAGTCTTCCATCTGGGGTTTCCTTTTGCAAGAATACCTCACCCTGTGTTTTTACAAACAAGATAAGCATGGAGAAATGAATATTCCTCCCAGATGAGAAGACAGACACACCTAGTTTTCCTCCCCTGCTCCTATCATCTGATTGGAGCCAAATCACCCACTCTGTTTGCTCCAAAGCGTATTCGAAATGTTCTTTCAGCAAATAAAATTGCTCAACAGCAGCCCTCCTACTCCAGGTGGCTGGTGGTTAATGAGAGGAGGGCTTGGAGCTGCTCCAGAGCATTGTCACTGGGAGCAAAAGAGGTGAGGAACTCAGCCACTCCTGCCCTACCTGCTGTTCTGGCACCTGGATGGGAGGAACGCTGGGAATTCATCCATTCATTCAGCTTGTGCATCACTGCCAGCTCCCTAGTGATAAGTGCAGAGTCAGTGGTGGCAATTACATTTAAAGATCTCCTGATCACCACACTAATTCATTTTCTTCCCCCTTTCTTTCCCTTGGCACCCCTTGCTGTAAGAGATGGTGACTGCTATATCAACACTCGCAATGCATTTATTGCTGCAAAGGGACACACTGCTCTCTGCATGTTTGGCTCCTCTCTCTAACACATCTTCTCCCCAGGTTTCCAGAAGGAAGCCGACTCCCTCTTATCAGTGACCAAACTCAGCATTGTCAGCGACTCTCAGAACATGAGCAAAGCCCGGGACATCCTGCTAAAGCTCTCTGAAGAGACAAACATCTTCCCAACCAGCTGGGAGCTGTCTGAGCGCTACCTCTTTGTGGTGGTGAGTAGCTCCTAGTGTGCATCCCTCCTTCTTGCTCTGACTCTGCAAGTGAGCTCAAACTCAGGGAGCAAGGAGGCGACCTGCACCAGAGGATGCTCAAAGATGTGATGGCAGTGATTGTACAATCCCATTGCTTTGGCAGGACCGGCTGATCGCTCTGGATGCTGCGGATGAGTTCTTCAAGCTGGCCAGCGTGGTCTACCCAAAAAGAGCCAGTATGGAAAGAGTGGATGAGAAGCACACCCCTGCCACGACACCCTGAGGAGCATGGGGACAGTGGGTTTAACTTCCCTAGGGACCAGGCTCCTGAGCCAAGGGGCTGCAGCATGGGTAGTGCTGTTCCCCGTTTCCCTGCCCAGGAGTGGGCTGGCGATGCCCCACAGGGAAGGTATGGGAATTCAGTCCATCACAGTGTAGGGTATGTTGTGTAGGGTATGCAAATAGGCACAGGGGAACCCTGCACCAGTAGCTGCAAACGATGTCCCTAATGACAGCACTGCGAGGACGTCCACCTTGTCACCTCCCATGGGACCTTCGCCTCCCTCAGCCCTCGCAGCCAGGAAGGAAAAATACCTCGCTCACCTGCAACCTTGTGGCATTTCTCTGTGCAGCAGTCCCATTCTTTGTCCCCAGTGGGTTGGCCCAGCAGCTCAGGACAGGACTGACATCAGCATCCTGGCTTTGTTGGGTGCCGGGTCCCCAGCGATGGGCATCTGGAGGAACTCATGTCAAGGGATGCTCAGCTCAGCACTGTGAACAAAGGTGCATTTCAGCAAGGCTCCGTGGTTGGACCTGCTGAGAAATATTCCTCCTGTAATGCCCTCAGATTGATCACACCAACGTCTTCCTTCATTTCCAAACGTCCAAGTCTTAACTGCAATAATAAAAAGCACCACAAAGTTGGTGGTCTGTGTATATGGTCAGTGCTGTTAATGAAGATTTTTAATGAACACCCTTTGTATCTTTCTGTGTGTGTGTGTGTGTGTATGTGTCTGATAGCGAGCAATAATTTTAAAACACTGGATTTGCTCATTTGACAACAAGTGGAAGTTCATCACTGGTTAACACGTTTGCTGCTAATGGATCAGTTGAAAATGCTGGTTACAAAGGACCTCCCAAAAGAGCAAAATAGAGCTTTTATCTGTTTATATCTACAGAGTTTGATATCTATATATATATATTTATGAAATGTTTCTGTTTGTCTTCCTGGGAAATACTTTTTGTCAGCTCTGGACATCAATGAAACCTGAATTTAATAAACAAAACCTAGCTCGAAACCAAGGCTTCTTACTCTCTCTGACCCCACTGGGGCAACTACATTTATTTCAGCTGCTGATAGCAAAAGGGCTGAGCTATTTCCAGATCATGGGCTTCTGCAACCTGTTCTCCATACCTTTACACAGCTTGCTGGTTGACTTGCAGGTAAAGGTCATTTTCCAGCCTAAGATCAAAGCCTTCATACAAGGTGATGGGGACTGAATTGAATTTCAACAGGATTTGGAATTTGGCACCCATTTCCCATTGACTTTTTTTTTTTTTTAGCTGCAGTTCAGCTGCACTTTGGAAAGGCTGCCATGCTTTTAGAGAAAATAAATAAACCTTAGTGTGAGGCAACTCGTGTACTCGAGGGTTTGGTTTGAACAAGCTGTTGCAGAACAGGGAGATCCGGCGGTCCCAGGGACACAGTGCCAAAGCACACACAGCCCCACAAAAGCCAGCCCTTGGGATATCATCACCTTACAGTTCACGTTATGCAAGGCTGCCTGATGGGTTCCTAAATCGATGGGTTCCTAAATCACTTCTGTGGGGCAGGAAGGAGTAACCAGGCTGAGGGCTCGTGCTTCTAATAATGTATTGATTGCAACACAAGCCTGCCTGAGGTGTTCAAGGGCATATTTAGGCTTTCATTTAGGTTTTAACAGAGGCTTTGAGGTGGACAAGCTGCTTCACAAAGTGGTCCAGGACACGTTGTTAAGCAGCAAATCCCTCTCCATCAAGAAAGATGGAGCAAAGCCACCAGATCCTCCTGTCCATGCCAGTGAGCATCCAGATGGAAGTGCAGCTGTAAGGCAGCTCGGTGAGCACCAGAGGCCACTCTTCCCTTAGCCATGCTGTGAGGAATCATCTTCAGAAGGCAGTGAAACATTGCCAGCCCTTTCATGCGTGCACATCATCTCTAGTCTCCCAGCTCTCTGAGAACCAACCAGTTTGTATGATAACAAGAAACAAACAGCCAGCGGGGACAAATCAGGGCAGCTTCTTGGAAGTGAGATCCTGACTTAATGATAAGAAATAATTAAGCATAAGCTTTGAATCCTTCCCCTTGCTTATTTCAGACGCTGCCTGCATCAATCAAGCCATCAAGCAAACCCGGGCGAGTGCTTGTGGCTAATTGTTGGCCAGTGTTGGCTTCACAGTGGCTGAGCAAAGTATTTTAGCTCTGTGGCTCACAAGGAGCAGCACCGTAGGGTTCCCATCCTTTACACCAAAGCTAGGAATTACATACAGCACAGTCACCAGCCCTAAGAGAGAGCAGCTATAAACAAACTCAACGGATGGACCATTGTGACTGTGCTCAGTGTTTCTTCTTTGCACTCTGAACTTTCCTGTTCATTTCTGAACATGGGACGCGCACCATGAGTTCGGCAGGCTAAGAAGCAAGCTGGAAATTGGGCTGTGAGCTGCAATCCAGGCAGAAGGTGGCAGTGCAGGTGTTTGGTAAAGGCTGAGCAGCAGCGAGCGAAGGAGATGGAAGGGAGTGGTGTAAATCACACCGTGAGCTCTGATAAGTAATGGCAATGGACATGAGAGAGAAAACCGTCATCTACTAAATTCCAGCTGTAGGAAAAATCACCGTTTCAAACCATTCTGTTTCAATCATTTCTAACGTTAGAAATAGCAGCACTTACAAACCTTTCCTGGAGGGAAAAGCTGTATTTTTCTAATCTAATGAGGATCAGTAACGATGATTGACTCGCCACAAAACAGCTCTCCAGTAGTGTTCCTTTGGAGACAAGCAACCACTTTTGCACGGGGAGCCCTTGTTATGCAAGTTAAGGCTTACTGAAAGCATTTCCTTGTCCTACAGACTGCAAATGTCATGGTAGTGCCTTTGCACAAGGAATCCACGGAAAAATCTAACCCCTGGGCTCTGCTTAATGCTCCGGGCAAAGCCTTCCATGGCCAAAAGCTTACTGGTTTTACTATCAGTTGACTCATGAAAAGTACTACCTCTCCCTATAAGCTTTATCCTCATCCTGTAAGGAGAAAAGTCATCTTCTCAAAGTGGTGATACATTCAGGTGACTATTTTATCTTATTTGGATATTTATCTTCTTTTATCTTATTTGGAGGGAGACATCACGGAGGCTGACACGGTAGGATCCCAGCTGCCATAAAATAAACAGATAAAGGCAGCCATATCAAAGCAAGGCAACAAACGGAGGCACAAAGGCACAGCCCAAGGAAAGGCATTTTGGCAGGTGGAGAAGGCTGTGTGCAATGGGTACAGCAATGGTGCCAAAATATGCAGTGGTGGTGCAGCGCAGCGTTAGCTGGGCAATGCCAGCAGGATGAGATGTGTTTGTGTATGCCTGAATTATCAACATGAAAAGAAAAGCTGTTTGGTGCGAGTTCTCGCCGGCAGATCAGAAAGAAGAAACGTTTGGGAAAGGATGTGCTACCAAAAGATCACCCCTTTGAGAGTGGCAGCTTTATATCTGTTGAGCTGCTGAGATTCTTCCTGTTGGCTTAGCAGGGCTTGAGTCAGACTGCAGAGACATAAACACAGGCAAGCCCAGACGCTTCCCAAGTCAAAAACAAACCTCCTGCCAATTGCCCATCCATGGCTCTTCTGCATCAAAGTCTCAGAAATAACAGCCAGGGCTCCTGAAGAGATTTCCATGAGTGGGGAGAGGCTCTGTGTGTGCCTGCGGGAAGAAAACAAAGCCCAAAGTATTCCTCATGCCGCAGGGATCACAGGTTGGAGGGACCTGAGGAGGTTATCTTGCTCAACGTCCCTCTGTAAAGCAATATCTGCCCTTTTGAGAATGCTGTGAACAGTTTGTATGGAGAACGTGAATGGAAGGGAAGGAAGGAAACAGCATTATTTGGTGATGGGGAAATGGCCAGGGGTTTGGAAACTCGGTTTCCATTCCCAGAGCTGCCCATGTCCATCTGCCCATCCAGGTTTGGGATGGGGAGGTGGGGCCTCCAGGGGCTGATGGCAAAGAGATCTTGCTATTCCCGCATCTGTCTTCAAGCAAAACTTTGTACATCAAAACCGTTCACAAGCCTATTATCCAAAACACTCTGCTATAATAATTTCAAGATGTTTTCCTTCCATTTTGACTTTTTCTGTAATGCTCTCCAGCTTTTTGGTACAAGCCGGATAAAGCATTGTTTCTACCCAGAAACTAAAACTTCAGATTTAGGTCACAGCAGTGCCAAAACATTTTCTTTTTAATCTGGGGGCAGTGCGGATAGTTTCAGTTCTGATAAATCAGCTTTGCCAGACAGAATTGATAAGTTCAGCTTTGTTCAGGGCTTTAACCCTTGGTTGTGAGCCCTACAGACAAAGCGTGCTGCATGGCAGCTAGTCGTGTTCTGATTATTTATCCAGTGAAAACATTCCAAACAGAAGAGAAGGGCACCTTTTAACCCCTCAGCTCTCAGCCCTGCACAAGACGTGTGCTGGCATGCTGAGAAATCTGGTTTGATGACTAGGTACATCTGTCCCCGTCAAAGGCAGCCCCGTGCTTCCATCATCTTTTGTGAACTGGTGGATCTGCTCAACATTTAACGTAGCCACCAGTCCTGAGCTAATCAGACTCAATTCGATGGTGTTATTTGGCTTTTGCTTGCCCAATTGCACGGAAAGTGTTTTCACTTTTCCTTTTTACCTCCTTGGATGCACCACAGAAATGACCAAGTTTGGGTAATCACACAGTTGGTATCAGAAGAGAAGTGCACTGGCTTATGCCCCAGTTCTGCTTTCCAGAAGGGATGGAACTTCCCAAGGGACGTACAAACACACTGGGAGCAATGAGCATTGCAGGAAGCCCAACAAATACACAGTTCTGCCCCTTGCTCAGCTGGCTGAGGTTGCATGGGATCTGCTCACCACCATTCCCAAGCTGGGTGGCTTCCTGACAAATATGCCAGCTGCACAGAGTGCAACCTGGTCTCCACCAGGGTATCACTGATGAAACAAACACGCCTACATACCTGTGATATTGCAAACCAGGAGAAAGCAAGACTCATGCCACCTCTGCTCCGGCCACTGGATCTCCCATGAGCATCATCCAGCCTGGACACACATTAAAGATCAAATATGGTCACAAATGCAGCACCCTCCCACTATTTGCCACTCCTCATGCAGGAGTGACACCACAAAAGCCAGTATGAAAGGCTACGGGGCAATAGGACCAACAGCACACATCCAGCCCCTTGCTTGTAAGCCAGCACAAATCCTGCAGACAGACAGACAGCCAACCAGCAGGGTTTTGCTGCTCAGGGTGGTTTCTGCTTCTATATCCACAAATACCACTTTCTAACATTAATTTCTCTTTAAATCCTTCACTATTTTTTCCCTTGCTAAGCTGCAGCTAGGAGAACCAGCCCCACAGGCTCATCTCCTGCAGACACAGCGACACAGAATCACAGAATGCCTTGGGTTGGAAGGATCATCGAGTTCCAAGCATCCAATCATCCGAGTCCTTTCCATCATCCCCATCCCCACCACATGCCCTCCATCCTCTCCATCCCCACCGCCTCCACCATGTCCTCTCCTGCATCCCTACCACACCCCTCCATCATCCCATCCATCACCCCATCCATGACATATCACATCCAGTTGCCTTACAACCTTCCATAGGAAGGGGGTTTTACACGCAGGCGACAGCGAGCTGTGGGTAAAGCAGAGGTCAGCACAGCTGGCTGTGACTGAGCTGTAAACACACACCTGGCTGCAGCAGTTTATCTCTTCCTTTCAGCACGCCCAGCGCTGTTTTGCACTCAGATTCCTTTCTGAGCCATAAAGGATGATGGTTCAGCACCTGGGATGCAGCCCCTGGGCAGACCCAGCATCCTCAGCCCCCCATGCAGTGGACTTTCCAGGATCGCATCCCATTGGACTCCTTTCCTCTTCGGTGAGATCAAGAAGGAGTTTTAGACAACACTGTTGGATGGAGGAGCTGAAGGAAACTGAGAACTACACCTCCACGTAGGTCTCTGGGAAGGAGAAAGCACACAGCTGCTACCCTTACAGGCACATTCCTCTCCCGAGATTATTTTATTCTCCTTGAAAGACCCTACAAAAGATTGAATTCAGGCGATCTTTCCCTATTTGTATTCCTCCCGCGTGTTTCTTTGAAACATGTTTTAATTCTCTCCGTTCCCCAACCTCATTTCAGTTGGTGGTGCTGGAAGGTATTTAAAGTTACAGCCATATTCCCATGGGTTTCCATGAAAGAAATTAGGGAAGAAGAAAAAAAAAAAGACAAAAAAAAACAACCAACACAGAAAGAAAGCCCCTGCCTGTCTGATGCACAGCAATGCTTATGTTTCAATTACAGAGAGCGAGGGGCCAGACTCAACAGAGAGTCTGAGACAGGGGAAAGGAAGAATTATGTTGGAAAACCAGACTGCAGCCATAAAGAGGCGGCTGCCAGAGAGGGGTAGTCCTGTTAGCAAGGCAGCCAGGTGGCTAGCAGGCTTCCTATCCCCATTGTGAGCGTGCTGCTCTCCAGGACAGGGATGCCCCACCAGCCTCTGGGTGATGGCATTAAATAAAACACACACCAAGAGATAACTACGCAGCCCTGCCTCTTTATCACAGCCGGGTGAATTAGGGCTTTGCTGCTCCCCAGCACCAGGGCTCCCTCTGCAAACACAAAGATGGTGTGGGATTTTATGAATGGGGCCGGGCAGAGCTCTGGGCAGTGATGTGACACGGTGCAGCTGCCTCCCTGGGGAGGCAGGGGACGAGATAAACAGCTGCCTGGCTCCTCGAGGCCGCTTCTCCCATTACTCAGTGTTTTCCTGACCCTGTCTCATAAATCCCTTTGCTGTTTGGCTCCCGTATGCTGGTGGAGGGTGAAGGCAGTGTACCCTGTTCCCGGGCTAACAAGGGACTGTTTGAAAGCAGCTCTGAGCAGGATGACGTCAAGCAAGAAACCTCCAAGAGGATGTTGCAAGCTGGGCTTTGAAGGCAGGGTTTGTTTGGGAACATCAGGCTTCAGCTGGATCCGCTGATATTGGGCATGCCAATGAGACATCCCAATTACCAGGCAGAACTGAGTAAGAGGCTTTCAGGCTGCGGGTACCTTGAGATGAGCAGCACGTAAACATCCTGCCCGCCTCAGCAGGGAGAAACCACCACCCCACATGCTCTGTCTGAACCGAGGGCACAGGCACCCAGAGCTCCTCCCTGCAGGGCAGCAGAGGCTCAAAATAGATGGGATGGGGGGAAGAAGGACAGCTATTGCACGCACCTCATCCTCAGGCACTGCTGAGGTTTCTGGGGTTTGGGACCTAGCATAACATATCATCGAGAACGGAGCGGGATTAATATTTGAAAGGTGAAAAGAGGCAACGTTGCACTCATTTTTAGAAGGGTAGACAGGGAACTACTGACCTGTCAGCCTCACCTCAGTGCCGAGGAAGATATGTAGGTGATCCTCCTAAAGCACATGGAAGAGAAGGAGGCGATATGGTATAACCAACATGGCTTCACCAAGGACAAGCTCTGCCTGACCAACCTAGTGGCCTCTGTGATGGCGTAACTGCATCAATGGACAAGGGAAGACCACTGATGTCATTTATCTGGATTCCCATAACATCCCTCTCCCCAAATTGGAAAGATATGGGTTCGATGGGTGGATTGTTCAATGGATGAGGAACTGGTTGTGAGATTGTATGCAGAGAGTGGTGGTCAATGGCTCAGTGCCCAGATGGAGAACAGAGCGGTCTCCCCCCAGATGAGGAGTCCTCGGTAGTGTTTTATTTCCATGATCTCTCAATTACTAGCCATAACACAGAGCAAAAGAACAGATACATTTTGTTTGCTCAAAGCCTGGTTTTAAATTCCTGGCTCTTTTTCAACCATTCACAATAGGGTTTATTTTCCAGCCTGCACCTTGAGAAGTCAACAAGCAGAGCTGGAAGATGTCTATGCCAACCTGCATGCCACGAGTCGAGACCACGACCTCCAATTGCCGAATTTCCTTTACACATCAGTGAATCACCAACCTGTAAAAGGGAGAACGAAGAGCTCCTTCACCCCGCTCACTGAGCGGTTTCATTTCATGCCACATCTACCCATCTGCAGCTGTATTCCTGTAATTGACCCTTTGGGAGCTTGCTGACCTTATGAAGGATGATTTGGTTTTGCTTAAGGAAACAAACCTGGCTGGTTGCAAGATGCTTTGATCCCGAACAGTGTTTGGGGCTGGGTGAAGCTGTGAAATGATGTGCTGGTGAGTCACGACACCGCTTTGTCAAGCTGCATGCCTGATTTTCTTGCTCCCTGTCAAATATTTGCTGTCTGTCTGAGTATAGAAAGGATATTTCACGGCAGAAACAAACGCCTGCCTTTACAGCAGTGCATCCCTCCACTGCAGGCTCCCCTCTCTCACACATACACAGTTTTGCAGAGGAGACATGCATAAAGCCAACGTTAAATCAAAGTTGCACACAAAGCAAGAGAGTCGACCAACAAACGCCAGCAGCTTCCAGGAAACAAGAAGCTTTCAGAGTCCAAATCACCCTTGGTGAGAGCAAGCCCAGCTCCATTAAATTCAACAGTCGCTGTTACACTTCACTGAAGTAGGTCTTTTAGGGTTTATTTGAGGTTAACTGCCCAAATCCCTGGCTTACAGACCTCTTTATGTCCAAGATAACAAATGGGAAGGTAAATAAGAACTAAGGGAGAAGCCATGCTCGCGGCTGGTTCCCTGCCCTCTGGCTCACTGCGTGCTGACAGTGCAGCTATGCAAAGCATTCAGCTCAGCACACCGTGTGGTCATCACCACTTTGATTCCAGCCATTCCCAATGCTCTCCTCTAGTTGCTCTTCGGGGAATTCACGTAGCTACCAGGTAAAGATGTCCAACACAAAGAAAATACAGCCTATCTGCACTTTGCCTGACCTAAACGACATCTGGGCTTTGTCCACACCAGGAGGATGCTGCAGCAAGAAGAGCCCAGTGCTGGGATGAGGAAAATGGCTCTGGTGGAATACAAAACCCCAAGTGCTCTAACTTCTGTCCCTGAAGCTCCTGGGCCTGTAAAGTTTCAGTCCCTTGTGTTGCTGGTCTTGCTGAAGCCAGACTCTTAGCAGGAATCCATCAAGTTTGGGCTGAAGTGCTTGTGAGACAAATTTTAGATCATTAAGACGAGAGATCACTGAAAGATCAAACAAAAAAATACGTAGATTTTAATGCAGACACATCTCAAAGCTTGGTGGACTAGTAAAATTGGAAGGAGAAAGAAAGAAAGAAAATGCCACTGAAGACCAGGACAAAACAATGCCAGTTTTTTTTTGCCGTGCTCCTGAAATAAAACAGATCTGGATTTCAAAAGATGATCCACACTGGGTGCAAGCTCTTATTAAGCAGAAATTGTGTTAATAAAAAAAGGATAGAATCACAGAATGATGAAAGTTGGAAAAGACCTCTAAGATCATCCAGTCCAACCATCTACCTACCACCAGTATTTAGGACCACATCTACACGTTTCTTGGAGGCTCCCAGGGATGGTGACTCCACTGTCTCCCTGGACAGCCCATTCCAGCACCCAACCACTCTTCTGGAGAAATTTTTCCTAATATTTAACCTGAGCCTCCTGTGGTGCAACTTAAAGCCATTACCTCCAGTCCTATCGCTATTACCTGTGAAAAGAGGCCAAATCCCACCTCACCACAACCTCCTTCCAGGTTGAGCAACAAGGGCTCCCATAAGAACAAGGGCAACCACAGACCCTCCATTTTGCCAGGCAGATTGACAAACACAGACTGCCATTCAATCACAAAGCTGGGAAGGCTGTTGCTGGAAAGTAGCAACTGGTCCTGGGTGCAGAGCTCTCAAAGATGTGAACTAACTGGAGAAAGTCCAAAAGGGAACATTAAGAAGGGCCAGAAGACATAATTTATGAGGAAAGAGCAAAAGAATGAAGGTTGTTTAGTCTAGAAGATGGATGATTCTGACCTTCAGCTTACATACAGGACAAAAAAGAATGGATTAATCCTTTCTCAGCCGACAGTCGGAGTTGCAATGGGCTTAAAATGCATCAGGGATTATTTTGGTTACACATTAAGCAACGCTTTCCTATGTCTGCTCTTCAAGTTTGCCTACGGATTCTTCATCCCTGGGTCTTTATTTGTGTATTTTTTTATTTTAAGACGTGACACAAAAAATAAATTTATGTTGATTTGCATCTTGTGGGGGGTCAATGGTCTCATTTTTATAATTTTTTTTGATAGAACTAGTGCAGCTCTCACTCACTAACTATCCTGCTCTGTACAACGCTCACGCCCACAGTAATTAAAGGAAACCACTTATTTCCCAGCTCTGTTTCATCACGCACAGCATCCTTTGCTGTCACAGGCCATGGGTTGAGGCACGCTCCAGCAGCTGTTTAATTTGGGATAAAAGGAGCTCGGTGAGAATGTCCCATCTCCACCTATCTCACAGCTCACGGAATGAAGCTAATTAGCAGCTGTAATTCAACCCAGCATTGGCACGTGCTTGCAGCAAATTGTTCCAGCTGCCATCGTGTGCCTTAGGTTTACCAGCAGGTTAAATCAACCACCAGTGCCTCATTGATGTCTTTGGTATCTATCATTGCATCTACAAACAGGTTGTAATGCTCTGGAATGCAACACTAGCATTACCTAGAAACCAGAAGAGCCTGCTGCTCCTTCTTCCTCCTCTCCCAGCAGGCAGGGCTCAGTGTCGTGGTTTAAGATTGTTTTTCTTTTTTTTTGCAAAGAAGCTTTTCCCCTTTGTTTTCCACTCCTCTCACTTTTGACACTGGTCACAACAGTTCAGGAATACAAATCTTGCCCTGGACCTGAGAAAGCTGAGACTATAAAAATAGCTCCTGATGCAGCACGCTGGGAGGAGAAAGCTTTCACAGGGTGAGCTCATGGGATGCTGTGTAAGTGCATAACTGAGGATCTGAATGACCATTCTCCCCCAGCATCCCCTGGAGAGTCTGCTTGGAGCCCTGAAGCACATTAGCAGCTAAAACCCATTATCCTCACAGCATCTTAAGGCCAGTTTAGGGACACCTCACTCTCTCCGAGACTGAAACAGTGGAAATATTCAAAAATGGACCAACTCAAAGCATCAGCTCTACGAATTACCTTCTGGTTTCTTCAATGCAGATAATTTTGGTTTTTGGAGCCCCAGACACGTAGAAGAGCAACCAGTGATCCAAGGTGGTGGGATGGGATATTATGGGATATTATGGGATGCGGTATTTTTCACACAGAGGGTGGTGAGGCAGTGGAACAGGTTGCCCAAGGATGCTGTGGATGCCCCATCCCTGCAGGCATTCAAGGCCAGGCTGGATGTGGCTCTGGGCAGCCTGGTCTGCTGGTTGGTGACTTTGCACATAGCAGGGGGTTGGAACTGGATGAGCATTGTGGTCCTTTTCAACCCAGGCCATTCTATGATTCTGTGATACCTCAGGACAGATGGTGTGGTAGGGATGGAGGAGGTCCCCAGGGATGCTCGGGTTGAGGGAAGGCTGCCTGGGAGCTGGTGGGAAGAGAAGGAGGCCACGGAGGGGAAGGCAGAACAATAGTTAATTATTTTGATTTAAAAAACCCCAAATTTCTAGTTTGTTTATTCTGCGTTTTAGAGAGAGAACACAGATTCCCAGAAAAAGTGTCTGGGAAAAAGAGGCTCCCACGTCCTTCAGCCCATCAAAGAACAGGACCACAGTGTTTATTTGAATAAAACAAAAAATAACACATCCCCACAACAGCCTCTGCACAAGCACAGCCACACGCGGGCACTGCTGCATCTCTGGACATCACTTCTGTCACTCACACGTTCAGTTTTCAGGATGGCTCACCCTGACCCCAAGGCTGATAGTTGGACTGTGCACCTGAAGGATGCACAACAGGACCTGCTGTTTTACTGAACGCCATCTGCACAGCACGACAAGTACTCACAGAGCAAGCTTGGAGAAGCAAGACAAGTGTCTTAACTATTGGCAACATTTGGGTTCCTTTCATCTCAGCTTGTCAGAGGGTAGGGAGATACTTCCAGGCTTTGAATCTACAACTGCAATAGCTAACGTTTTATTAGATTTTCTTCAGTTTTGACTCAAGCACAATATAACACAAGATCTGCAAGAGCTGGAGATGCTGCCAAAGGGAAAATTTTGCATTCTGCTCTTGTAACTGCAAAGGGACGTGCACTCAAAGAAGCAAAGCACCTGCTATTCTTTTGTAAGAAAACTCTTGCTTCTGCTTGTAGCAGAGATGAAGCCACTCTGCAAGAGTGGGCCTACAGCAGACTTCAGTAGTGCAGAGAAAGTCCTAGAAAGCACAGCCATGCCAAAAAGGGCCTGATTCCCAGGATGGCAGAGAAGGGAAAGAAGGAGAAAATCTATTAAAGGAAAAAAAAAAAAAAAAAAAAGTAACTCAAGTAACAAGGAATGGGAGAAGTGGGAGAAGAGACACACAGGAGGCCAAGTCTGGCACTAGAGAGTCTTGGCGTGGAAAATATACCAAGGAAGAATCTTGATGGAAACCTTCTCCCAGCTTTGCTCCTTTCACCGTTTCCAATATATTTGCAGGAATCACTGGGGTTCAGGAGTGCCTGTTGGCATTAGAGCCCTGTTCCCAGTTCCCATTTGTGAGAGAATTTGCTGATATTGTGCTTTTCATTAGAAGGCGGGTAATCACAAAGAAGTGAGGAGTTGGTTTTATTCTACCTGGGTTTATATTCACATGTGTTTCACGAGCTGAATCTCAGCTGGTATGTTGTTGGAAGAGCAAGGAACAACTCAGTTCTGCCTGGAAATACCTGGATTCAAAGCCATGAGCAATCTGGCCTTTAAGATCTGTAATAAAACAACTATGCATTTCATACCAGTAACTTCTGGAGAAAATAAAGGGACAACGAATTCATCTCAGTGTTATTAATGTCTAAATATATATTTAGCCTTACGCACGGGGACTGCTGAAAGAATTTCCTGTATGCAAAATTCTGTAAAGTAAAAGAGGAATACACTTGAGTGTATCTGGCAGCCATCTCAGAATAGACAAGAGAGCAAACCAACCTAACTATGCAGACACAGCCTTTGGGAGCCATTGGTTCCCAGTCTGGACTGGCAGATGCTGGGTGTGCAATGCACGGACGTTCCACCATTCTGCATTCTTCCCTTCCACAACCTACATGAGCCACTTGTGAGGAAGGATGCTCGGAAAGATGAAGATCTGCTTTGCCCCAATTGAGATGTCCGTACAATTAGTAAATTCAAACGGTTAGGCTGCGCTAAAATTCACTTGTTCTGCAGTTCCGTGCACCTTTCAAAATCTCCTACTCCAAGCTGTCCTTGAGACTAACCATGAGCATTTCCCAGCCCATGGAAGTGCAGCAGGAAGCAAAACTTAACCCTATGAACTTCCCTATCTTCCATCCTTCTCCTGCCAACAAACCTACGCTCTTGTGACTACCTACATCAGAAGACCACTGTGGAAATAGAATCTCTGGGCTTCTCCTTTGGGAAAAGCAAGGGGTTGTTTTCTTTGTTGATGCTGAACCTCTTTTGTATAACACAGATTTCGCATCCTGTTGACTGGACCCTTCTTGCATCACTTCAAGCCAAAGAGACATTGCTGACCACGTCTGAATGATGACAGCATGCGTTCAAGCCTGCACACAAGTTTTCCCCCCTCTCAAAGTTTCCATTCAGTCTGATTGATCAAACATTTGCTTTTCCTCAGAGCAGATAACACGTGTGAACTTACAAACTTCCCGCATGTAGTACCCATGAACTCTTATCCCCTTGTTCTATTTATCTTGAGGGTTACAAAGGGCGATTGATTTCTCCCATTCCAACCAGACCCAGGCTCTCAGTTTTCCTCCCTGCTGCAATCCTTGTTTTTCAGTCTTTGTTTTGGACTCGCTTGATTTAGAGAACAAAGGAGAACACAAGTGAGACGAGGGTCAGTCAGGACCAAAAATGAGCATTATACACAGCCGGCCAAGCATCTGTGTAAAATGAAATGATCCATCCCAAACACTGGTCTCTCTCTATGGCAAAGGATCAACATAAACTACAGCCCTTCAAGGCAGTCCTGCCACTGTCTGGCACTCCACACGGAGGCTGGCACTTGTAAGAGGCAATTCCACCTCCTAGCCTAGCTGAGAAACTATGAACTCAGCTTCCAGTGGGAAAAGCCTTCAATCAAGGCATGAATGCCATCTTGTCAGGTGCTCCGAAATCCCTGAGATATCATATAAAGTCTCTCAGAATTAAATTCTGGAGCCTGACTTATGAGGTCAAGCCTCCAAAGCCTCCGTCTTCAGCAGCACGATGCGAGTATGCAAGCTCCAAAGCACAGCTGGAGATGCTGGCAATGATGAGAAAAGCACAGCTCGGCACAGGGACAAGCAATCCCTGCTTCTTGCTCTTCCTAACAGTTTTCAGATGCAGGCCCACCAGGCCAGGGAGGCCACTGGAGGAGCGATAGCACAAGGATCTGCACCCTTAGGATGACCTCAAGACATGGAATTGCTTCAGGAAACAGTGCTATGAGAAAGATCAGCTAAAAAAAAAAAAAAAAGGAAAAAAATGCATCACTTGGCTTAATTTTAGTTTTGAAAGTAGGGGAAAAGTCTTAAGTTTCTCACTCCTGCAATTTGGTTTTTTTTAGTCTTTGCCACAGGAGGAGGATCAGCACTCCTTGCTGAGCTACCTAGAAGGACACCTCTGTTCAGTTTGAAGGCAGGTTAATGGTAACCTCTTCTCCCCTTTACATTTTTCAATATTGCTCTTGGGCATGGACACTGAACAGAAAGGGGACACCAAATCTCCTTTCCATGGCTCTCCTTTTCCTCCTTACCTCTCTGCCTGTTCCACGTGCTTTGGAGAAGATTCCCTGAACACAGAAGCTCACATCACATCTCTTTTTTTTTCTTTTTTTTTTTGCTGAGGATGAGGATATCCAACTGATGTGCCTAGGTGGCTTAATGGGGAGATGATTTTAGCTTCTGAGCAACCACCGATGAGTCCTGTACTCCTAGAATCACCAAGATTGGAAAAGACCTACGAGATCACCCAGTCCAACCTTCCACCTATCACCAACAGTTCTCACTAAACCACGTCCCTCAACACAACGTCTAAAATGATGCTCTTCAGCCAGTTTTCCCACTGCATCCCTTCCTAGTATCAACAACAGCACAGCCTAATCATCTTTGGAATAACATTAAGAGTTCGTATTGTTGAAAGCCAGTTTCAACCTTGATGACCGTGAAGGAATTTGACCCAAAAGCTCACTAAGGGGGAGATGTACGATTTCCTACTAAGCTGACTAATTTTTTCCTTGTATTCTCATTTAATCTGAAATAACGTCATCTGCAGAGCATAGATAGAGAAGAAAAATATAAAGCAAGAATTACACGCTGGAAACAGAACAGGAGAATTGGCCAAGAGCAACAATAACGTTTCTCACTTTGAGCATCTTGCCCAAATGTATGAAAAGCATGGCTCATATTGTTTCCCTCCCACCAACATCCTTAGCTTCACAAAGAACACGTAGAAGCTTGGCTGTAGGTAGACGTGTCCCATAGAAAGCTCCCAGTATTCTCAAGACTGAAACCCACCAATGTGAGTTTTTGTGACTCAAAACACACGCTGCCAGCCACCCTTATCCCAAGGGGTCCGTGGGTGTGCTGGCAAGGCATGGGTTGTTACACCATTTCTTCCAGAAGAATAGATGTTCTTCCAGCTTGCCCCCTTCAGGCATGCCCTTGAACATCTCACAGGGCTAAATGACATCATTAGATGCAGAGAACATGATTCAGAGCCTGTCCTCTGACTTTTTTTTTTTTGTATGCTTTTCCCCCTCCATACTATTGGAAAGGATGCTGTAACATGGTGATTCTCAATGAACTGGAGGTGTTTCTCAACGTTTTCTCATTGATATTCAGGACATTCATTTTCTTCAAAGAAACTGAAAGAAAAAGAAGGGGGCAGTGAGATATAGTAGAAGCAGGCACAGCTCTATTGAAATTGCTGTAGATAAATCAAGATGCAGAAAGCAAGAGTCAGGAGAAATGATGTTAATTTTCATTTCCATCAGCACAGAACGGGCTCCTCAAAGTTTAAGGATTGCTTATCTTAGTTTCAAGGATCCTAATGCATTACGGAATCCCACTCATTTTATCACCACGCAATAACAGATCCGGAATTTAGATTGTTTGTTTGTACATGAACTCAATTGCAAAGACAGATGAAGTGGGAACTGCCCACATCTCTTGCATATGGAAATTTGTGTATAGAAACAAGAACACCCAGGCAGCTATTTGTCAAGAGATGAGTTCCTTGCTGTTTCTTGGTTGCACTCACAACGGAAACGCTGTTCTGCAATACTTCAAGCCTGACCTCCTGTGATTTACATGGTACCTTCATTTGCATTTCCCGTCTCACTGAAGCCTTATAAGTCAATATTAAATGGATATTAACAAGCTTATTGATTCACATTATAATCCTTGATGACACTCCTGATTGGTTCCACTCTATCAGGATTGGAATAAGGTCCTTTTATGGACCTGCCACTGCACGCAGCAGCTGATGGCCATTGCAGGCACTCACACAGCCTGTCATTCCCAGTAGCATCTACTGGCACAGACCCTAACAGCCTCTGAAGCAGTACAAAGCTTTTATTACTCTCTATATTTTGTAGGGGAAGGATAATTGAGCAGGTTAATTCTTCTGCCACGAAGCAAAATTCAACATGATAGCCCCACTTTCTGCTGCTCCTAAACCAATGGTCATGCCTAGAAATGCTGCAGAGGGGCCAGGTACCTAGAAAGGAGTTTACAGTCAAATAAATCATTAACAAGGGTTTCATAAGCTGTTTCTTCATCTGATTTTACACGTTGCAGTAGCACATGAGGAAATGCAAAGCCTTACCTATCAACTTCTGCAGGCTGAATTGCAAAGCCTTTCGTCTCCAGTGCCTCTGCATGTACAGGGAAGGCAGCAGTGAGCACAGCCAGCATCTCCAGAGCAGCTGTAGCCTGGGCTTAGCGTGCACGCTTGGACAAGGGTCACTTAAAAGTGGGCTCTCTAAGAGGACGTTATTAGGAACAGCTGTGGGATCAGCCCAGTGGTTGCTCACGTGCCTCCAGCTGTGCTGGGCTAAAAGCAGAGCTCTGTGCAGCTCCAGGGATGCACGGCGTTGCTCACGAAGGTGGGCCGAGGCCATAAAGTTTGGCAGCTGGACATGGTGGGATCATCCCATCCCTCCCCAACCACACACAGAGCCAGCTCAGCAGAACGTCCTCACCCAAAGCCAAGCCCTTGCCCACGGCCACGTTTTTCCCCAAGAGGAAGAGGAGGATCATAACAGCATTCCTACTTGTCGACAGTCCTTCATGCTCAGCCATCCCTAGAGAGCAGTGAAATGCTGCTTCAGGAAGCAAACTGCATTTTTTCCAGAATGATGAATGGGAGAGGTTCTTCCCAGGCAAACACTGGACCGACCCCCAGCCCCGTAATCACGCACAGCCTGGGAGGACTGCAGCTGGCTGGATTAGTGCTGCCCACCTAGGACAGCAGCAAAAAGTGCTGAATGCTACCTGGGATGCTCCAAGAGACTCCTCACGTTCTGTAGGTGCTACTGGGAGGTCGGGTTAGATACGAGGATAACATCCTAAACTGGGCAGCAGACCCCAGTGCCATGCAGGGACCACCTCAGTGCTTGGCCAAGACTCCCATTGCTGTGTTAATACTCACAGCTGGTCTGTGGCCCGAGGCTGGATTCTGCAGAGCAAAAAAGGAGTGATGGAGAGGAGGAAAGGACAGCACAGAAAGGCCACTGCTATCTGCTATGCAGCTCCCAGGAACTTCTGCATTCAAGGGCTCATAACCAGAGGTCGACTTCACACTGACTGCTGGCAACGTGCACACCTCTTGTGGAGGACAGCTGGGTCACAGCCTCTATTAGAGAGGCTCAGGCCCTCTGCCAAGAGACCTGTGAGACAGCAGCAGGAACAAACCCAAACACACAGCTCTTTGACTCCTTCAGATACTCCTCCATCCCACACACAGAGGAGAGTTAGCAGCCTTTGGAGCTCGGGGGCTGTGAAATTCTGCAATGCTTTCAGTGCTGTGAGCCTTCTGGCTAGCTTTATCCCACGCTCAGGTAGCGAAGCTGGCGTTAATAATCCACACGGTGGGTTTAAAGCCAGGAGGAGGATGCAGAAATATCAGCAGCACTCGCTAAGCCCCTGGGAGCTCTGAGTCAAAGGAGTCAGAAGCAGCTCAACAGAGCAGAGGCGTCTTTTTGTTGTGCAAACCGTGACAGTTGCCAGCTCTCCCTTACCTGCTAAACCCATCTCAAGCATGTGGAAAAGCATTTGGGAATGACATCAGCTGATGCTGTGTAATCCTCTTGCCTAAAGGGCAAGCTGAAGTCAGCTCTCTCTGGAGGCAGCAAGGAGGATGGGCTGATAGGCACTGATCAGCAAGGCTTGTATTGATAGCACTGGCCGAGCCCCAAGCCCCATGGCTTGCACAAGCACAAGCTGCACTTCTCTCCCGGAGCTCCCTGCAGTCCCATGGAGGATCACATAAATCACCCTCAGTGACAACCAGTCATGCCTTGCTTCTTTCTGCACATCAGTTCTCAGATCATATTTAAAAAAAAAAAAAAAAAAACCAACAAACCAACAAATCCAAACCAAAAAAAGATCCATGGGTGTCTGTGCAAGCAAAGAGCTCGGTTCAGCCATATGTCAGTGTGGGGCACTCACCACGTTTATCAAGCATCAAGAGAAAGCATCAAAAGAACTGTGGATGTAAAAGGGCCAAAGGAAATGTGCAAGGAGTAGAATGGAAGAGGGATTTTGCTATTCCCAGCGTTTGTCTGACATGCAGCACAGCTGGGTGTAACAAGCACTGTTTGGTAACAAGCTCAGCTCATCACCCAGGCTGTACTTGGTCATGCAGTGAGGGGGGAAAAATAATAATCCCACAAATGCACACATCATTAAGCACAACAATCTGATAAGGGGCCATGAGGGTCTGGGACAGACTAAAGGAGCCAAGTAGGTGGCTTGAAGCAAGGCTCCAGATGGGAGCCAGGTACCCCCCTCCTCACTGCCCACTCTCTCCTTCACTGCCCTACATACAACCCACACACAGCAAAGCAGCTCTCTGCAGTCCTACACAGCCAACCACACCACATGGCTGTGTATGGACCAGAGGTGTGCTCAGGACCCAAAGGTGGGTGCCTAGCTCAAGGCACAGAACGTGGCATCTCATACACCAGAAGTACCTCCAGTCGAAGAGCAGGGTCTATTCAATTTGGGGACAGATGTGGGATGTTGTAGCAACCTGAAATACTCACAGACTTTTCAGATTAAACCACCCACAGCTCCATCAGTGAGATCTTCTCAGTAATCAAGTGGACAGGCCATTTATTTCGCCATCAGCTACAACAAAGCGACTGTCTTAAGGTTTAGGGCATAAACTCAGCCTATCCTGAGATCACAGCATGGCTTATGGTGAATAGAGCAGGCAGGGATCCAGCCTTCAAGAAAAACAAGGCACCCTTTTGTGAAGCCAGCCCTTGGGGCTTCTCTTTGTCATACAAGAGTAATTATTTTGCATTTCTCACCCCTGTAGAAACTTGATGGTTGTGTTCCATTGCATCCATTTGTACATCCCATTATCAAGAGACCTGTAACACAAATGCACGACTAGAAAGAAACGTGGTAGGTAAAACAGAGATGGCACAGCCCTGTAACTATGCACAAGCAGTAATTAGTTCATGTCAAAAGCAATTAACGACTCACTTCAAGGACGAGGCAAAAATGGTCTGTTTATATCTTAAAAACGATGTTACTGCTGCTGAGAAAACAAAAACAAAACAGCAATTGAAGATCAAACAGCTCCTGGACTCGTTTCCAGGAAATCCTGTGCTCCTCTCCCAAGGCGCAGTGATTCATAGTCCTTCATTCTTGCTAAACAGACTGAAGTTGGGTGCTTTCATTTGCTCCACATTGACAAGTTTTCACTTTTTTGTCCAAATTTGCAGGTGCCCAGAGCCAAAATAAGCTGCGGAGTGTCAGACAATAATAAAAATTTGAGATTTATTATGAGTTTTGTATTATTTTAGCACTTTGGAGGCCTGGTGGGGAGCCAAGACGCCCTTCTCTTTCCTTTTGCCAAGCATTGTATGAAGCAGAACAAAACAAAATGGTGCCTGTCCTCAACACTTGCATCCAAGCATGAGGGGACAGATGCTTGAGGGGGGCACACAGAAATAGGGACAGCCCCAGGGGCTGTGATGGCAGCACATCAAGCAGTCCTATGTGCCCCGGTGCACCCAAGTTTGGGAGCAAGAGACAGTCATCATGCAGCCTTATTGCTTTTCTTCTCAAAGAAAGGTCAGGCTCTAAAGGCACAAGTCTGTATAGCAATCTGAAGCTGTCAGCGTAAATACTGGATGCTATGAGTTATGGGCAGGAACAATATATCATTAAAAAGTCTGAAGAGTGCATGGTAAAATTAGAAAGGGAAGTGTTACTGTGGCTTCTTTAGTTTTAATTTTTTTAAGCAAAGCCCAGCGTTAATAATATTACATATTTAAGGGTCCCTAGCCACTAATCCACCCCATTGCTTACCAGCAGAAATGTTTGAGGCCACTGAGTCGCACTGGGAATTCCTGCCTGCTGAGGGGCTTGCTATTTTGGAAACAGCAGTCAGAGCCTGGAATAGACAATGAAGCCTGGACTAAAAAAGATGATGGATAGGAGGAAACGCAACTTGGTTCTGACATTCTTGCCTACCCCGAGCAAATGATGTTTCAAGGATGCAACACCAAAACAAACCAACAAGCTTTCAAAGTGGAAAACTCTCAGAGGTCTTGACTTGTCAACCTTAGAACTGGTTAGCCTTTGCCTTACAAACACATCCCAAGTAAAAACATGAGTCATACAATGGCTTGGGTTGGAAGGGACCTCAAGGATTGTGAAGCTCCAACCCCCCTGCTGCATGCAGGGCCACCAACCTCTATATCTAATACTAGACTAATACTGCCCAGAGCCCCATCCAACCTGGCCTTGAACACCTCCAGGGATGGGACATCACGAGTTCAATAGGAAAAAGAAAATAATAGTATTGTTTAGGAAATGTAAAACCATATGTTTTAAGTTGCATTGTTAAGCTTTGAAATTAAAGTCTGCAACATCCACAGTTCTCCACCTAACTCTTTTTGCAGTTGCCTTCCAGGAGTAATTTGGGAAATAGCAGCCAGGTCTGCATTGCATATGGATAGATGTGTGCAAGACAACCGTGCATGGTCAGCTATAGATATTTTAACATTTTTTCCAGCCTTGCTGGCATGCTTTTCTGTAATCTTCCATCTGTTCCCAATAGTATCAGTGGAGACAAAACGCTGCCTTCAACAAGCTGTATTCTTTGGGATGCAGTATGAGTGGATGAGGAAGGAGGGGGCGGGGGGGGTAGAATTGGAAAAGTGCTGTCAGAGGCAAAAATGCCAGGGGCAGAGGGTGGGAAGGAAAGGGGCTGCCAAGAAGGCTGCACTTTCCAGAGAGCAGAGCGTGAGTCAGCAGAGTGGGTTTTATATATATACATATATATATTACAGAGTACAGCAATGCCCTGAAGACTCCAACAGAAGAAACCTCTTTACTCCAACCCTGTGTGTGTTTTATCAATCAGGCAGCAAGGTCTCATTACTTCCTGACATAGGAACTCCCTGCAAAAAGCAGCTGTGATGCTTTTTTTTTCCTATTCCTAAATATACTTCATGTTATTTATTTAATTTTTTTTTAAAGAGAGCTCAGGCAACCTACATGCTCTTGAAGGGCTTGCCACTCCAAGCAACTTTTTCCATCTCCTTAATCTGATTCATCACCTCAGTATCTGTGAGCTCGTTTCTCTCTCCTACCAGGCTTACAGCTTCATATGATCTAGGAGTTCTCGAGGGCTCCTTTTATTTGCTCTTAAATCCTGCTGAAAACTTCCTCTTCCAGAAGATATTCCCCTCTCCTACTGGCTGGTTATTGCTAACACCCCCCCACACACACTTTTTGCTGGGGTCTTTTTCTACCTTATTGGCACTGACACACCTTTGCATGAAGAACATGGGAAAGCTGGGTCACACGAAGTCACACACCGAGCTCCTCTCATTGTACAGACCCAAAGTGACAAAAACAGAAGAAAGAAAAAATACAGAAGCAAATATATCTGTACACCCCAGGATTCCACAGCTGAAACCTTCATGGGATCAGACCAGAGATACCCAGGTGCTCCAAGACCCTTCAGTATCTCCCTCTGTGCCCTCGTGCAACCTACCAGAAATAGATATATAAATATATTGTGCATTACTATGCATTAACTTCCATCACACAACCCCCTGAGCATCCTCCTTACACCACCCAGCTGCCTGATGAAGGTATTTACCACTGTGTTACCAACAGCTCCCCATCAGCCCAAAGAGCAGCAGGCAACCCCCTGCAAGAAGGGCAGCACAAAAGCAGGAACGATACCTGCACAGCAGCTACTGAGCCCCAGCACAAGGAAAACAACTGTAAAATGATAAATATCTGTTACAAATTGCAGCTCCTACGGTACCTCTGTAATGATTAATGGCCGTATTGCTGGCGACAGTGATTTCCTCATTCTGTTCCTGGGAACAGGCAGCATCCGAATCTAGAGACCTGCTCTCCTCCCCAAACGAGCTGTTTAATTGGTGGTGGAGGAGTGTGGGGCAGAGTAAGACTTAACACAGCTGCATCAACTGCAATTTAGCCATCAGGACAGGTGTTGTCAGCCCAAACTGTGCCTCAGGGGCACTGCTTTGGAACCATCTGCCTCTCCAGGAATGCCACAGTCCCCACTTGCTGTTGGGGTGGCCCAGGGCAGTCACAAGCTTGCTGCCTGCAGACAGGCCCTTTTTGGGCAGCCTGACTCATACGTGGGTCAGAGTGACCCTGAGCTCCCTACGTGCTGCTGGCAGCCTTCTTCTCTTTGCTGGGAGGGATAATTACAGCTCCTTGCATGCAACCAGGCTTTCACCACAGCGACTCCAAGTTGTGACACTCCTGATAACACGGATGTTGCCCCGTTTGGTTGCTTGTTTCCCTGGAGCAACAGCAGAAGCTGCCTGCCTCGTGCCAAGAGCATCTCTGAGCTGGCTTCTCTCCAGCGCTAGGAAGGAGCTCAGTGCTCCTCGGGGCCACAGATCCTGCTGCCCAGGCTAGGCAAGAGTGTTCCCACACTCTGGACTTGCTAATGCAGAGAAGCAGCTTGTTTCTTCTATGCCAAGCATGTGGATTTTGGGGAGAGCTGGGCTTTTATTCTGAAGTGAGAGCTGCAGCAGCTCAGCTCAGCCGGCCTTAGGCAGGCCTTACTCCTTGCAGAGCAGTGTCTGGGAAGCATCAGACACTCTCATTCGAGCACATGTGGGCTCCTGCCCAGCTCATCCTCTCCTCCCCCTTGCCTCCGAGCAGGGCCAAATGCTTTCCTCCTCTCTTTCCCCCGACTGAAATGTGCTTTGAGCTCACTGCTTTCAGACCTGTGAGCCCGAACGTGTGACCTCATCACTTGTGTGTAGGACAGCAGACTGGGATGTCAGACCGAGGGGATATCAATGGCAGAAGGCTGTCTCAAACGAGCTGTGCTGCTGCAATTAGTCACCAAGTCGTTCCAAATCAGGAGTGTAGCAGGGAAAGTCAAGGTCAATTTGCAAACAGATGGAACAGGAGGAAGTCTGATGCATAAATAATCTGTCACGAACTCTTCACCCATTGCTATCCCCATTACATCCTCAATAAGCTAACAGGCAGCACTGTTACTCGATGGCTGACAGCGTATGTGCTTTCCATGGGGTGATGTGATCGTTCCTAATTGATTCTGACCACTGACTTGCAGTACGTGGTGGATATCTGGGAACAGCAGTAATTCAACGTGCAGCCATCCTGGGCAGGGATCGAGACCAGCTATTTTCCAGCAATCACTGGATCCCTTCCTCCATGCAACATCAGCACCCAGGCTTAGCTCATAATTTGGGTGTCCTTCCATTGCAGCCCTCCAGCACCTGACTTCTGGGACACATCTGAGTTGTTCTGAACACTGGTGTAGGTGATGCAGTGCAAAAGTAGCTTGAATCCTCTGGATAGCAGAAAGATAGCCCCCTCCTCTGGTACTGCATTACGTTTCTATTTCTCTTCCTATCTCTCCCCCGTGATCAAATATTCTTTTCTCTCTCACATCCCTTCAAGGTGCTTATTCCTTTATGTGTTTTCCTCCTCCATGTCTTCCTTTTTACTGCATCCTTCACGAGGAAAGATGAATGAGTGGGTCTGCACATAAAACCCCTACGGCAGGGATTTACAATCAGAATGTTTTCTGTGCTGTTTGCTTGCAGTAAGTCCTGCCTTTTGCTCTCTATTGAGTACTAAGCCGGTGTTTGCACAAGTCAGATCCAACCAACTTCCCAGAGCAGTGATAACTGTGTGTGTTTGTGGCTGGGCTGCTTTCTCCTTTGTGCTTCACTCCGCATTTGATAAAATCAAATATCTTCTGCTGTCATCTTAAGTATCCCCCGAGTGCCAGGAGATCCTCCTGCATCTCTTTGCAACTTGGCTTTAGGTTCCAAATAATGATGTATTTTTAGCAAGCATTATCACTTTCCTTGCTATACACCCAGGGCCTGCTCTGTAAAAGCTGAACATTTAGTCCTGAGCTTTGTTGGTTATTATCACAAGTTTGTAATTGATGAAAAATCCTTCCCTCCCCTCTATATAGGTCCCAGGAAACGTTTTCAGAACTGGGGGCACGTTTACCACACTCCAAATGTTAGGCACGGAGACTGCTGTAAGCGGGAGACCTTACACCACAGCAAGTGATGCCATAGTTTTCTAGCTGAGCAGTGTTAGAGCTCCTGGGAGAACAGCATCTCATTCGAGCAATTTATTGCCCTTCGTTCTCTCAGCATGGTCTGATCAAGTTATCGTGGCTTTATGAGCCATCACCCACCAGGCATGCTGGCTGCTTTCATGTCCCATTACAAAGACATGGATTTGAAGCTATCACGTTTTACTCTGCCGTAGGATTGGATGAAGAAGATGCATTTATGCCAGCTTTTCAGGCAGGCAGTAATTAATTAGCCAGGACAACTCCACTGCTTGCAGTCGTGAACCTCTGCCCCACCACTCCTCTTAGCCCAAATGATGCTCAAGGTCAGAAGGGCTGGGAACCCCCTCATAAGACCCACTGGTTCTTGCAGGCTGAGGTCATGATGGGGATGGGATGCGGGTGATTTCTGAGGATGGAGAGCTTTGTGCAAACCTTCACCTTTGCTGCTGAGCCTGCATTTCAGGCTCACATCCCTGGCCACGCCAAGAGAGCCATGCTGTGGTTGGATAAGCCGGGACCGATGCTGCAGGGGTGAGAGGTTAAACAACTTGCAAGCTACACGCTAGCTGAGAATACATGAGAACTGTTGCCTGGTTAACTCCTAGAAAAATCAACCTCAGCCCAAAAGGGCAGATAATGAATATGTATATAAGTTAAACCAAGTGCTGACGCAACCTTCGCTGCAAAGCACTCCCAGCGCCGCTGTAATACAGGGCCAGGATGAAATTCCGCTCTGATTGACACTCTGCCATCACATCATTTGTTACCGATCCCATTTTTCCTCCCTTCCTCTGTTTTTCACTTCAAGGGACAGGACCTGCAGCAGCACAGCCTTCAGAGCCCTCCTTCGATCTGTTTTCCATTTGAGTGCCCTCCTCTGAGGATTGACTCATGCTTCTTGACATAAAGCACCGCCTCTTTGGGCTCTTATAAGGAAATAGCATGAGAGAATCGTCTAATTCAGACTTTTTGGCAGACTTCAGACACTATGCATTATAGTGTGCATTTCTAGCCAAAGTCTTTGCCCTTTTGTGGTCATTGCAGAACAAACTGAGCTTCCTCCCTCTTCATTTTTGGGTACTTCTGCTAACTTGCAATGCCTCAGACCAAATAGAAAGAGTGCGAGGTTTGGAGTAAATCAAATCTTGGAGGAATTATTTTAACATATGAACCATAAACACTCCTGCCGTGCTACTAATTCACATCCCAGGGACTCCAAGATTTTGCTACAGGGAAATACGTCTCAGATACAACAAATGAGAGGCACGACGATCATCACGACCATTGCTGTGTTTATGGGAGCCCTGTATCTGTCCCGTGCTCAGGTCTTTAAAACCAGAGCTGTGAAAAAAATGCCTGGAGTGAAACATGAAACCGAATGAGACGGACCTGGGCTGGGATTTGGTTTTGTATGGGAAAGTCAGGCTGAGTTCACCTAGAGAGTTGTGAAGGTTCATGAACCTTGTGAGGGAGCAAAGGTCCAGCTCGGAGCAAACCTAGCCAAACTTCTTCCAGCAATTTTAAATGAGTGTATATTTGGGAACAGAGAGATCCCGTAAAGTAAATAGTTTTGATAGGAAATCTATTGCAGAGAGACCTGGTGGTTTCAGCAGCATTAAAGTGTTGAATGAAGTAAAAGGCTCAGCTTGCACAGAGCCTGAGAAGCGTTAAATGACTCGGCCTGAACCACGAGCCCCTTGCTGCTGGGGCTTTAGCTGCAAACGTGTCATTTGCAGCTCTGGAGGCAAGGAGAGGTGACTTTAAGGGCTGAAACAGTGATGTCTCAAGCTGCCTGAACCCCTCCTGAATTAAAATAGCATTTTTTTTCTTCTGAAAATCGTGAATCTTTCCATGGCACAGATCCTTAAAGATAGGTCCTCTGATTATCAGTATTACGATGTCCTACAAGAAAACCTGGGAAATCACCAGTGTAACAGTTTCCCTGAAGCAAAGGAACATGCCATCAACTTGTCAGGGGCGGGGGATTTCATTTTAGGTCATGACTCTGGGTTTTTCCTCAAGATTTGGCCAGAGGAAACAGGAAAAGGTTTGCAGTACAGCTGGTATCTAATCTTTAAATTAGAAAGGAACTGAAGCCAGGGCTTCAGACTTTCATTACCACTACCAGCTGGGGGGAGGGGGAGATACGATATTGCTTTTAAATGCCAGATTGCTAATCTGCAGCCTGATTAACAAGCTCCCATGTGGCAGGCAAGCTGGTCTCAAAGGCAACCTTTTGTCCCTTCCTCTGTGTGGGTCTGGACGGCAGCAGTGATGACTGTCAGCTTGAGGAAAGAGAGAGGAAAAACTTCACAGCCAGATTTCTTTTTTCAACAGTAGGCATAGAACTTAGCCTTGCTTTCCCCTAAAAAAGCATCCCGAGCATATTGTGATGGGCAAAGGATTAGAAATTTGGAGAGAACTTGTGCTTGAATTTTACACACCTGGAGCAAGCTGTGACTCAAAGAACAGCAACAGAAACCCTAATTATAACTCCCATAACCCAGAGAAGCCATCATGGGACGCTCTGAATCTTTTCCAGTGTCATAAGACAATGGCAAGACCACCTTTGATTACTATGGGAGCAGGTTTTTGCTCTTTCCAATCCATTTAAATACTTATTTCTCCAGGGCCATGCCTTAGGGGCAATTTTATGTACGTTACTGACAAAGCCTTACTCATCTGAGAGCAAGAATGAAGTAGGTAAGCAGCTGGATTGTTGTGTATGTGGGACTACCATGCAGCAACAAGACCCATCACACCAGGGTACACATCTAGCATGCCAAACCCTGTGGCAGTGGGTTACAGAGCATCACACCAGCTAGCAAGGGCCTCTTTGAATACGCAGCCTGCTAAAGCTCTGGGACAGCCAGCCTGTGGGGTTCTGTGGGTCTTAGTTTAGAAACCACAGGGCTACATCATAGAAATAACATGGCAACGTTACTTAGGCTGGAAAAGAAAAGAAGTTAATTTAAATTAAACATCATGGAATAAATATAATTACAATATTGCCAGCTGTGTCTCCACTTACACCGCCTTGCCAGTTACTGGAAATAGCGATTAACTGAAAAATCCAAACTACTCTTGGTATAGGATACACTAGGCAATCTTTCTTCCTATCTTCATGATGAATCTCTGGGTGGTTGAACAAGAAATGAGTGCTGGGCATTGTACACATGCTGTAGGTACGAATTACTGATGGTCAAAAGAAAATGATGGCAAGTGATGGAGATGATCATAAGGTTTGGTTCCAGGCACCCTGATGGACTTGCTAATAGCTTATTAAAGTTGCACTGTTAACTGGTTTCTTAGAGCCAGAATAGGCACCAGCATTTCATATTTGCAGCAGTTAAGCACTACAAGTACATAGTTTGATTTCTGCCATCAAAGCACTCTGTGAACAATAGGAGATGACATCAAAATAGCTGCATGTTCCCTCCTCAGATGGAGGGAAGATGTGGATGGCTGTGGGAGAGACTGAAAGGAGGGGAGCTCCAGGCTCCTGCAGACTTGCTTTTGTGTAAATCTGTGCAGCACCCTTTGTGCAACTGAAGGCAAATTGCAAACAACCTTCCGAGCTACAGACAATATCACAAGCCATGAAGGGAATACTTCTAGGTCAAAAAACTACACAGGTTTGGTCTGCCCTGGGAATAGTTGCAGTGGAGTTATAAGCTAGAGGAAAATCATGCTGTCTTAAAAGATCTCAGCTTCTATATCCCCCAGATGAGATATGACATGTAATCGACCCTTGCAACAGTATCGTGGGCTTTTTGGTGTTTTACTTGAAGCTTCACCTCAAACCATGCATTTCCAATCGGGCTACAGGTATGATGAAGGAAAAATGTGTATTCATCAAGTGCAATGCTAAAACCTACAAGCGTGTCCTGTTTGTGGAGACAGCTTGAGAGAGTCTTCACTGAGGATGTGTGGAAAGCAGAGTGGGGCTCAGTGGAACGTTTTGTATCTATTTCATGCTGCTAAGCACCTCCTGTGCTCCTGGCTGGAGATGCTCCCCATAGGACATTACCTGTCTTAGGTCCTGTGCACAAGGAGGTAAGGAAGGAATAGCTTCCACTCTTGATCCAGTTTTGGTGATATGTGTTTCCCATCCCAATTGGCACCAGCCCTTGGGAACTCAGGGGAAACAGGCCAAGCCCAACACCTTGTCATCCCATGGAGCTCTGCTGTGATGATGCTGTTCTGCTTCATCATCCTTTTAGGCCTGACTGCAGCCAACCTGACCAACCCAGGAAGAGATGTGAGCCATCTCTGTGAATATTATAGGGCCAGTGGATTCTGGAGCAGAAGGTGTTTCTTTGCAAGCCTTGGGAAGAAAAACAGAGGTAGTAATGGTTACTCCCCTTCTCCCTAGCATCCACCTACTCAAGTCTCCGAAAAAATAATGTTGTTGCTACAAGGACCTTGCTCACCATAAATCCTTTTTCACACATCCTTTTAATGCTAGCGCCCTCAGGCAATGCTGAGTGGAAAGAGTAAGGTTTCAGGCTCTGGAGCAAGGAATTCCTCTTTTCAAAAGGCCAGACACAACAGCTGGGAAATTTTGGGTTACTGCTGCTTTGTGTCAGCTCTTCCCCACTCCTGGAGGGGGCTGTAATTTCTGAAGCTTAGCAGCATTTGAACCAGGCTGAGAAATCTTTGAGTTATGTTTTGGCTGACATTTCATAGAGGCAGGTGTGTGTACTAACACATATCTGTGCGTGCATTTGATATCTGTATGTATACACACACACCTTGGGAGAAGGAAGGCGAGTAACTCAGCACGTCTAGCCTTCAGAATGCTGATTTAAGAGACTGGAAGTTGTCTCTAGGTTGCTGTTTTACCAGTCCCTGCCTAGTTTTCAGCCAAAATGAGTTCAGGGGTGCTTGAGATATCAGCTTAGGGTGAGGGTCCAGCCTGAAAAGCAGCAGCTGTCAGCAGCACTGCTGGGCTGTAATGATTAACAATTGTTTTAGTGGTATTCATGCACCCAGGAGCATTTAGCTCCTGGAGGACAGGGCAGGACTGGAGATCCAAAGCTCCAAACCAGACTGAGCAGCATGGAGCCACTTCAATCTTCTCAACAAAGACTTTATACCCCAAACACTTTGCTTTCACAAGTCCTCCGAGCCTGAGGAGGAGCATCACCTCCTCCCCCTGCCCACTTGAAATGCAGGCTGTGGGGACATCTCTTGAGGGGAGCCCTGGGAAAGGGCTGTTGGAGGAGCTCTGCAGCACATCACCATCTCTGCCTGCCTCTGTCGGTCTGTCTGCCTCCCTCGTGGGGGATCAGGACCCTGCTGAGAAAAAGCAGATAGGGTTTCACACAATCCAAAGCACATGTACAGTCACTAACGCTGCGTAAGCACTTTTCTTTCCTATGGAAATGTTCCAACGTTGATTTCAAAGGAATGTGAGAAAATTCCCCCTCCTTTTTTTTTTCCTGCTGCCTCGTGGGGATGATTCCCTCGGACACACTTCTTGGAGAGAGATTTAAGGCTTGGGAAGGGGATGACTATGCTGAGAATTCATGCTGTGAGTTCAGGACAAGCCTTAGGAAAAGCCTTACCAGTTGTGGAAATCACCTATAGTTAATTATAGCTTATTGCTGTGAGAAAACATCCTCAAGTACTCAAGTCCAGTGAAAATGGATGCGTTTGGGTGTTTTCCCTACTGTTAAAGCACTGTCAGATGTTTGCATCCAACACAGGCAGTTGAGCTTTTGGGGCATCATTCCTCCTGCAGGAATATCCATGAAAAAGGAAGTTTCTCCACAGGGAGCAGTTTGTCTAAAAGTCTTTTTTTATTGGGGCAAGGGGAAAAAAAAGCTCAGCTCAGCCCTGCGTGGGGTGCAGGGCTGCAGGCTGGGAGCAAGGAGCAGCAGAGCCATCCCTTGAGAAATGGCTGAGAAATGCATTCACGTCCTCATCCCTGCTCTCAGATCCCCACTGCAGAGCTGAGTCATTCGAGATGGACCAGGGGAGATGAGTTCCCCTTTAGTCTGCCTGGTTATAATTATTCTTCTTTTTAAAGTTAAAAAAAAAAAAAAAAAAAAAGGAAAAGAAAATGGAAAAAAGCTCTCCTCCTCCAAACACTGTATACACAGTCATGGAGAAGGAATGATAAACTTGCAGTGTTTCTGGTGGGTCACCACACTAATATGCAGACTCTGCTAATGCTGCTGAAGGTCTGCACACGGTTCTGTTGTGGGCGTTTTATTTCCTATCTAGATTTAAGCAGTAAACCTGCAGATCAGTTTCCACATTAGCCTTGAAACCTGTAGGTTTTGCAGGGGATTAAGTTCCCCAAACGTCTGCTTGTCTCGGTCTGTACAAGCGTGTCTGTGTTCCAAAGGCAGACGGTGGAGGTGAAGAGAAGAAATAAACGTTTGGGCCCCATTCCCAATGTGTGTCAGTCAGCATAACTGCATTGTGTGTTTGTGTCTATTTATACCCACAGAGGGTCTAAAATTACAGCTTGAAGCAGGAAGCTTAACCAGGAGTTTTTAACGAGTTGAATTTAATGCTGAAATTTAAAGGGGGGGATCCTTCTGGTACTGTGTGGGGAGGGCTGGGCTTGACAAAGTGTAATAGGAGACAATTTTCACCTTGTTACCCACCTTATGAAAATCTACCCTTTAAATATGCCTCAGAATAGAAGCCACAAAGTGTTATTAAGGTTGAATAGGATTTCCTGTGCTCTGCTTTACAGCTAGCTTGGTCTCTTGGAGGGTCTGCAATGCAAAGTGAGGAGTGAGAAACAGGCACAAAAGAATAAAGCCTGAAATACTTATTACATGGGGGAAACTGAGGCAAACAGCTGGGAAATGGCTTCTTACAGCCACACACAAAGCCAGGAGCAGAACTGGGGATGAAAGCTGTGTCTGCTGGGTCCCGAGCCCAGAAGCATCCTAGAGATGTGGTTAGACCTGTAGGAAGTAGCATAGCATCATTTTCATAGCAATGTTTTCAGCTGGAATCAGTCTAATACATTGAAGGGAGAATATAAATAGGAGGGGGAATGGCTGTTTACAAGGAAAGATAGTGATAGAACAAGGGGGAATGGTTTTAAAGTGAGACAGGGCAGGTTTAGGTTGGATATTAGGAGGAAGTTTTTCACCCAGAGGTGGTGAGGCACTGGAACAGGTTGCTCAAGGAGGTTGTGATGCCCCATCCCTGGAGGCATTCAAGGCCAGGCTGGATGTGGCTCTGGGCAGCCTGGTCTGCTGGTTGGTGACCCTGCACATAGCAGGGGGTTGAAAATAGATGAGCATTGTGGTCCTTTTCAACCTAGGCTGTTCTATGATTCTACGATTCCCTCCACTGCAGCTCTGTCCCTGCAAGCTTGGGAGTGAGGTTTGTCTGAACCTGAACTCAGAGCACCAAAAAAAAAAAAAGGGGGAAATAAAGCTTTTTTTCAATAGCTCACATCCATATTTCAGTTTCAGTTTAATTATTATCCCCAACTGCTCTGCCTGGAAATGACTGCAAGCCCAAGCAGTGAGTCCCAGAGACTTTGGGGATGACCACAGGAGCAACTTTCCAGGACGACATTTCTGTCCGTCCACATCTGGCCCCTTTTAATTGCCTTTTCAGCAAACGAGTGCACTTTCCAGTGCAACCCCAGTCGTAATCAGTACTTTCCCGGGCACAGAGGTGACTTTCATTTGCTGGAAACACGATTCCCCATTTAAATCTGGAAGTGGAACAAGGGCGAGGCGAGGAGCGGGGATTCCGGTCGGTGCCCGGAGGTGAACGTGGTGCCAAGGGCTGCTTGGGGCTGCCCTGTTTTGCAGAGCTCTCTGCTTTCTGTGGGTCATGCTGTCTGCTTTCAGACGGGGCGGAGGAAAGGTTGATTTGCACAGACATCTGATGAGGTTTACTCACAAGCGTTACTCACCAGCTGCTTGCTTGCGGGGAAGGAGAAGTCCAAGCCCTGTTCTTCACTCAGACCCCAAAAAGCAGCCACAAATTACCTTAAAGCTGGGTTTGATTCCAGCCCATCTACCCTGTGGTTTGTATTAAAAAAGCAACATCAGTTGGAAGGAATTTCTCTCAGTTGAAAGTCAGGAAAAACATATCTGAGGAGCGGCGGAGGCTCTCTGGCTTTATTCAGCCCAGAGAAGAGGAGGCTGAGGGGAGGCAGCCCCTCATAGAGGGGCAAAAACGCCTGGATTTACATACAGCTCAAAGCCTTGGCTGTATGAGAAGTGCACATCTGCAAGCACGAGGCTGATGGCCGACATTCATCAAAAAGAGCATTTTTCTGGGCCTCAAGTCCCAGCTCTGCCTAGAGAATCATAGAATCATAGCATGGCCTGGGTTGAAAACGACCACGATGCTCATCTAGTTGCAATCCCCTGCTATGTGCAGGGTCACCAACCAGCAGACCAGGCTGCCCAGAGCCACATCCAGCCTGGCCTTGAATGCCTGCAGGGATGGGGCATCCACAGCCTCCTTGGGCAACCTGTTCCAGTATGTAGGGCACAGCAGGTTGCTCTTGTTCACTATCACACATCACCCCGCAGGCTTTCCCTTGCATCTAGCAGCACGGAGCCTTCAGCGCATTAAAAACATTCTCGAAAGCATTCATTTAAAAATAAAAGGATATTTTAAATATTCCTCCAGTGCTTCATAGGCTGTTTCCTATTAAAGGCGACTGTGTGCAGTATTTCTATTAAGATTCTGCTTCCTGTTGTGTAACACGGAATGTCAAAAATCCTGCCATCGCTTAAGAAGTTATTGCAGGCTCCAGAGAGCTCTCCATTCCCAAGAAATCTCTCCCAGTGGGAAGCTGGAAAAGTTCCCGTTGAATTTACAGTAAATGCCTCAGACCCTATGTAATATTTATGGTGTCCCTCTCATCTTATCCAGGCGGGTTTGCTGCCGTGAAAGAAAAGCCTGTTTGAACAGTTAAGGGCTGTGATGTTCGCTCTGAAGGATATTGAAGCGGATACGACAGCCACAGGAAATGTTCCCGTCTCACTGAGGTACCTCGCGGATGTGTTGGGTTAAATGAGAATTCACTGAGCTGATTCCCAGGACAAGGCTGCAGTAACCTGATGAAGAAAGAAATGTGACAGATGTATATTTATGGCTCGCCACGTCTGGATTCTGTGAAAGCCAAAGGAAAAATTCTCATTCGCTTTCACGGGAATAGGATTTTGACCCCGAAGAGCTTCCGTTCAAACAGAACGATGCTTAATTTTTAAACACCGCAAGAATTCGGCGGAGTCCATTTGCATTAAAAAGAAGTGACGGTGTGATACAACATGGATGTATATTTACAAGGCCACAGGCTACAGCTACTATCATCTCTATTGGCTGATCTTCGGAAATCTATGTGGTCGGGGCAGGAAAGGCAGGGGCAGAGATGCCACCTCCTACGTACATGTTCACTGTCACTCCACAAATACAAGTGCTCGGGCTGTAACAACAGCAGAATAGATGTCTTCTCTGAACTGGTTTGAAGAGCAGGCTTTGGAAACACCATGGGCTCACAAACAAGAAGAGATGGGAAACCGTAAGGCTCAAAGAGAGGAAACTCCCTCTTAAGGAACACTGTCCTCAAAGGAACATCTAGGAAAGAGAAATCTCAACTGGGCTCGTTGACTTTAAATAGTGACCCTAATTGGATATACACCTGGATATAGCACACAGCCAGTGCCCAGCACACTTAAATGCTTCATCCCATAGCATCAGCTGATGCTCTGAAAACATACTGTCAGCAGATCCACATAAATATCAGAGCAGTGGTTCTCTGAGGCTCCTTCCAACCCAAGCATGATTCTATGGGTAGGTGGCCCAGAGAGATGTGGCACTGAGTGGTGTCCTGAGGCCAGCAGCAGGCTGATCCATGCGAGGGCACTCAATAGCTTATCCAAATCCTTAGGGAAGATGATGGATACACAAATAATTCTTTAAATACAGGCGTTTTCCGTGAAGCCTGTGCCCTGGGACAGCTTGTTCCAGAGGTGCTGAAGGCATCTGACAAATTCAAAGGTGAGAAAACAGGATGTGGCACCTGGATGAAGGGTTTGAAGTGACCAAACAGGAGGCCAGGAGCCAAACATGAAGCCTAGCTGTGAGATCTGCTACGTGGTTGCAGTGACTCTCAAGGGGAACAGCCTGAGCTTGAGTCATCTCAAGGTGGTCCGAGCAAAGTCCTGGAAAATATTGCTGAGATCAACCTGCCGTGTTCCCATGGATGGGGATGTAACCCAGCAGGACAGCCCATGTCTCCTGCTGTCTCCATAAACAGAGAGGAGGTTATGTGGGAAGGAGGAACCTCATGAGCTGTGTCACAAGGGCAAATTATAGTTCAGGAGACAAACAGTACTATGAGCAAGAAGCAGCGGGGGTGTTGAGCCTATAGGTTCATTTTTAGAGTTTGCTTATTCACACTTACTTAGCAGGACGACTCATCCCACCGAATCGATGGCAGCCCTGCCTTCAACACGGACAAACAGCCTCAGATGAAGGAGAGGGAACACTACAAGGAAGGGAATCAGCCTTTCTGCATCGTGTCCACGAGGCATTTAGAGTGGAGAAGATGTGGAAGCCTTCATCCAGGCAGCAAACTGATTGAAGAACCATAGGACGAGAAGAAATAGTAGCTGTTCCACACTGAAAAGCTGAGATGCTGGTGGGAGCGGTAGACAGATTAAAGTTGGTGTCTGGTTTTGTTTAACATCCTCATTAATTCCTCGAGAATAAAAAAGAGTGAGTGAGCACATTCATGTCTGAAAGGACTTTGAAACACGCAGCCAATATCTGTGTTGCACTGAGCACTTGGAAATTTGAGGAGGAAGCAATGAAACGAGACGTATCACGTAGGATAGCGAGTGCCGGAGAGGGAGAGTGATCCAAAATGCAGATATTCGGTGGAAGGTATACAGTTTGAAAGCAGGGATTGGGAGGAGGGTATTGACCGAGACACAGATTTATAAAGGAGAAAGGGAAAGAGACTGTCACCAACTTGCACTACCTGTGGCTTCTCAGAAATCCAGTTAGAGGCGTAGGATGGAGGATCAACAAAGCCCTCAGAGAACAAAGGTTTGATGCAGGAAGCAAGTGTGTGCAGAAGAAGTCAAAGGCAGGCCTGGTTCCCATCACCAGCAAATCCTGCACCCCAGGGATCCTACATTTCACCAAGGCCCTCCGTGGAAGCAGGAGCTGGGGCAGCAGACAGCACGTGGTGGAGACAACGTGGTGTAAGGGAACCTGTCTGTCATGCACGGTGTTTGGGAATTTCTTGTGGGATTAATGGCTTGATAGTCAGCCAGCAAAGTGATGAATTCCAAAGGAATTTCTCTCATCACCTCATTACCTCCCAGCCATCCCTTGCCTGTCTGCACGCTTCACTGTTGCTCTGTAGGACTGGGGATGCTTGTTAGGAGCTTGGTATGATAAACATGGCACCCATGCGCTTTCCCAACAGGAGGCATGTGATGAGCTGGATCTTAATGAATGCAAACTGCTGCTCAAGTTATTCAGATTTATTCAGTTGCTTTCTGTACTCCTCAGCATATTCTATGGGCTGATCTCATGACGTTCTCCTTCCTGCCAGATTTTGTCTATCCCAATTTTCTTTTTCCACTAGGAGCCTCCAAGCATGGCTCCTCTCCGACACTTTGCACATATTATATCACTGCTCCAGTGGCATGGTTCAAATTATAATTTTCCAGCTGAGATATATAGACTAATACATTCAAGAGCACTTCTTTTCTTTTCTTTTCTTTTCTTTTCTTTTCTTTTCTTTTCTTTTCTTTTCTTTTCTTTTCTTTTCTTTTCTTTTCTTTTCTTTTCTTTTCTTTTCTTTTCTTTTCTTTTCTTTTCTTTTCTTTTCTTTTCTTTTCTTCTTTCCTCTCCTCTCCTCTCCTCTCCTCTCCTCTCCTCTCCTCTCCTCTCCTCTCCTCTCCTCTCCTCTCCTCTCCTCTCCTCTCCTCTCCTCTCCTCTCCTCTCCTCTCCTCTCCTCTCCTCTCCTCTCCTCTCCTCTCCTCTCCTCTCCTCTCCTCTCCTCTCCTCTCCTCTCCTTTTCCTTTTCCTTTTCCTTTTCCTTTTCCTTTTCCTATGTGTGACGGTGTGGATTTCTCTGTGGCCCTGGAGGAGATAAAATGTGCACAAGCTATGGGAAAACTGAAGTTCTAAGAGCGAGCATTTAGAGAAGAAACAAGTTGTGCTCTGCAAGCAGAGTGGAGTGGTGTGATTTCAGGTGCATCCTATGAGCTCTTTTGGGGATGAACTGATTGTCATCTTGGGATGGTTGGAGAGTCTGTAAGATATTAGACACTGAGGAGGGATAATGAATGACATTTATAAATCTGAGCTGAATTTCTCTGCTGATACTCACTGAATGAAACCCAGGGCAGTAGTCAACACCAAGAAGCTGGCTGCTAATGTTTGTGGCTAACCAGTGTGACTGCTCTCAAGACAGCTCCAGCAATGATGATCGCTGCTACTTTGGGGAGTTTCATGCTTCCTTTGCCTTGAAGACTGACCCATCTCTGCCCCTGGCCATTGCTTGGGACCTGGGGTGACATGCATGTCCCACCTTCAGATATCTGTCCTGCAGGGAGTGTGCAGAGGTGGCCCAGGCTTCCACTTAGGGCTGGATTATTTAGAAGACCGAAGCAGCAGCCCTCCAGGGCTGGCCACTCCTCTGGGAAAGGCTGGAGATCTTTGTTCCGGTGTTTGTGCCAGAGCTGATCTCACCTCTAGCTTGCAGCAAGCCAGGCTTAGGTACTTCTGAGCTTTCCTGGGAAGACAGGATGGATGGAGAGGCCCAGGACTGATGACGTGCCAGGAGGCTTCTGGATGCAGCACAGTGCATCGTCATCTGCACATCAGCTGGAGTGCATCACTCCAGAGACTGTTTCATGGCCACCATCCCAGAGAAGGAGTTTGGGGAGACCAAGTTGCACCGACAGATGCCTAACATTAAATGCAATGGATGCGGGTATTAACAACAACCCACTGGAGTGAATATTGGGTGTTTTGGGAGGTTGATAAGTGTTTTTAGTCAAAGCAAAGGGCAGATATGACGATGAAAATCATAGTTTACCCTGGTCAATGTATCAAGGACCTCAGGGAAAAGAGAAAAAGCAAGAAAAGAAGGAGTCAGTTTGCAAAATACGACTGTTTCTGAACTGTTTGCCTAGCAACAGACCAACAAATGCTCCAGTGATGGCTTTATTTCGTATTCTCACAGCAATATCACATGGTGTTTCAACACGAGCTAGCTCTCGCTCTGCAATCCACCCCATTGACCTCAGCTGCCCTGCTCTTATGCTTGGGTACCTTGCAGCTCCTACCACACCCTTCCCAAACCTCAAGTCGTGGTGAAGCAAAGTGCATCTGTTTCCGCTTCTCTACGCTGCAATAAGATATTCCTCCAATTACTCTCGGCTGGCATGGAGGAAGAAAGCAATGTGATGTGCCAATTTCCTTTGCTGCTGGTTTGCACTGGTGCAGCCCACCTCTGTGCCAGCTGAAGACATCCTCATCCCAGGCATAGCCTCTCCATCCTAAAATTAAGCACCTGCTGTCTTTTGCTAATGCTGCTCTGGATATTCAATCACTGGCAGATAGGTGAGGCAAACAGCCAGGTGCCAATAGTTTTTTATACAGGCCCGCTTTTGAGGCAAGAAGATGCATTAATTTCAACCCTTTTCATTATAGTTTAATCATATATTTTAATATTTTAATGAACTTAATTGTCAGTTTGCCATTTAGGTGGGCACACATAGGCAGTTGGCAGGTTCCTACTAAGCCTCATCAGCTCTGCAATATTGGGTAATGCACCTGAGTGCTTGTTAGGGCCAGGGATCTTTTGCCAGTGTAAATTCTGCCCTCAGCAGGAGGGCGGGTGAGTGCAATTAGCCCAGGTAACCTTTAAAGCACAGATGGAGCCAAGCCCAAAGGCCACCGGCAAGCTTTTGCTGCCTTAGGCAGTGTGGAAGCCGGTGGCTCAGCAGCTGTCCTTGAGTGGCAACGGCCCTTTTTATGAGCCTGCATGCATGGATGGGGATGGCAGGTGGTGACCTCTGTTCTGTGGCTCCAGGTCCTGCAGACCTCAGGTCCGTGGTAATTGGAACCAGATCTATGTACCCACGTGCAATGCCATGCCATGGACATAATCCTCATCCTGCCTGCTCATTAATCACTCTTCTGACAGATTATCAGAGTACATGAGCTGGAATTTAGGTTGGCACAAAATCAGAAACCAGACAGCACCTGTACACGGTATCACATTTGCCAATGCCACATTTTTCTGAAGGTTTTTGAGGTGGCAAAGAGACTTTCTGCGGATCGTCTGATTTTGCATCGTGCAGCCATCATATCCTCATCTAGTGCTGGGACCCTACGGCACGATTTACCGCACCGCTGAGCCACTGCCTCCAGGTCTGATGGTGAATCAGAGGCAGAGGGGTCAATGGCTAATTAGTTGCTGAATGCAGAGTGCCCTGAAGCCCACAGAGAAAAGCACAGCGTTGATTGACAAGCTTTACTTATTACTCTCACAGTTAATAGCCCTTTGCTCTGCTGTGTGCCTCTGACCCCAGCTATTGTACTCTCCCTACCTCCCACCCCACTCCAAACCACAGAGGGTTACAATTGCTGAATACATCTGTTTCCTGTTTCAGAAATCGTACTTACACATTTCCAGCAGGCACTCTCGTCTCAGACTTAGAGGCAGGCAATTTGATTTACAAGTACTATGTGCTCCTGAACCTATCTGGCTCCTTTGTAAGGTACTGCCTGCTGAAAAAGGAAAGGTGGCCAAATATCATGCAAACCGCTTTCTCGTTATTTGGAGAAGTTTGCATCGTCCCCTTTTTCTCTAAGTGCTATTGAAAGTAAATGCGTGTCTGTGATGCCCTGATATATTTATCAGAAATAATTTAACCAAAGCAGACAGAAAACACATCTTCAAATCTGCAATGATGACTTCAACTCGTCATAAAAAGTCCTTAATAAGTTGTTATTAACATTGTTCTTGTTTGTCATAAGGACTTGTGGCCAAGTGAGTGTACGTGCTGGCTTCACTGCTTTGCTGAAGTGAGGCCAGTGGGTGAGATCCTGGCCAAGAGAAATTAATGGTTAGAAGGCCCTGGTGACTTGGCTACAAGCTGCATCACACATTTCTGCAGAAATCTCTCACAGGCATCATTTTTCACCTATCCAGAACCAAAATGAAACTTAAAAATGAGCACTCTCTATATATGCTGTTGGACATTATGTCTTTGGGATGAGACGTTGCCACCCATGCTTGCTCGCATCCGCACTGCTGAGTGCACTGTTCATGGAATCATGGCATCACTAAAGCTGGAAAAGACCTCTGAGATCACTAAGTCCAACCCCAACCCATCCTCACCATGCTCACAAACCAGATCCCTCAGTGCCACATCTCTGTGCTTCTCCAACCTTCAGAGATGGGGACTCCCTCAGTTTTGACACATCAGAGCTCCTTCTCCTGCTATGACGGTAAGCAGTGAGGCTGAGAGAGCTGCATACATTTCACAACTCCTCTACCTCTTCCTTTCCTACCCTCTGGTGCTGTTTCACCAAGGACTCCCTCCGAAACAAGCACACCAGTGTTTCAAGTCCGAAGCATCTTGAAACACATGGGCCTGGCCATGTGCTTAGGGATAAACGTTCGAGTAAATATTTTCAGATGTAGATCCCTAATCTAGAGAACAGCACTGATCCCTGAGAGCATGTTGTTTATTAGTGTCAATCCTGGGGCATTACCAAAAACCCAGAGGGAAAGTCTGTGCTTTAAGATGCTTACAGGACCGAGCTAACCCCAGATTGCTCAGCCTTTGCTCGCCAGAACACAGCATCACACACCACAGGCCTATGATAGACACACAGCTTGAAGATGGAAATATGCAGGACAAGAAGTTGCAGATGCTTTGGCCAGTTCTAAGGCTACTCCAGGGAAAAGCTTGTGCGCCCTATCTGCGTAAGGAACGAGGAGAGAGAAAGCAAGAACAAGCACTCATTGTGCACCAGCCCTGCACCAAATAACAGCTCCAGCACCTTCTAATCATAGAATCATGGAATTGTAAAGGTGAGAAAAGTCCTCTAAGATCATCAAGTCCAACCGTAGCATGGAAAAGAGCAGCCCAAGCACCTGATGGACCTGTGGGTGTCCCTGTTCATTGCAGGGGAGTTGGAAAGATGGCCTTTCAGGGTCCCTTCCAACTCAAACCATTCCATGATTGTATGACACTGTGATGCCCTCTTGCAAGGTGCCAGCTTGTGAAGTAACTTTTGGACAAGACCTCTGCTAGATACGTAGCTGTGAGAGTGATTTTACAGCAGTCAGAGGGCTCTTTTTCTTGGATCGATACTTGATGTGGTAATGATTTTGCAAGAGAATAATATTTTTATTTACCTCATTTTTATTTTCCTAAACATAACAGACTTTCTGGTTATTATTTCTTCTTTTTTTAGCTCACATTTCCTCTCAAAGGAAGCTTTGATTCCCCTGTATCCACAGCTACGCTTGCTGGGAGATAATGGAGGCTTCTGCTTTTATAGGCTCTCTAGATTTCCAGCTGTATCTCAGTAGATTTGGGGGAAGGAAAAAGAAAACTTTGTGTCAGATCAGCATTAATTTCAAGAGAAGAAAGGAGGGAATCCTTTCATTTTTGTCACCCACAACCAGGAAACGCAGCAGACACATCTCAGCATCATCTGCTGTCCTTATTCGTTCCCCTAGGCTGAGGCCCTCCGGAGAGAAAGGATTTTGCAACCCCAGCAGAAACGTTTGTGAAATGTTTATCTGATCAGCTCAGGGCTTTGAAGACTTGCTTTGGGAAAGAGTTCTAACACTTCATAATTCAGATGCAACTGAGAGCTTTGGTGTCTCCATCTTTTGCAAGGCAGGCTGTGTTTAGGGCAGCAAGTCGGTGTTCTGTACCAAGAGCAAGAGTTAGGATGAAGTCAGGATGTCAAAGTTCACCGGAAAAATATGTCTCTATGTATGCATATTTCAGGCCAAAGCTAGAAATGGGGTAACATGCTGTTCTTTACACGCTGTTCTCTTTCAAGTAGCGTTTCACGTTATCAGACGCACTGAGTAAGCAGTCCCTCAAGGAAAACAAACCCACAACCCAAAAGCCACATTTTGATGCTCACTGCGGTGATCATCTGCGAACGCACGTTGAGATGTAATCTCCCTCTGAAAGAAAACCTGATATTCCCCCTTATTGTCCTTTCTAAGCTTAGTTGAGGAGACACCAGAATCGTGAAAAAGCACGGTGTGCATCTCTTGGTGCAAACAGTGAAAGTGGAGGCTTTTTGATATGGAAAAAATGCACACGAGCAACTTGAGAAGAATCAGTCCTTCCCTGAGCTGCTGCAAAGCTTGCTGAAAAGTGGGCAGCAAGGCTCTGCTTCCTGCTGGCCTGCATGAGATAAGAGGAAGGCTTACAAAGAGCAACCCATTACCATCCATCATCATGGACATCCTGACTGGAATGGTCAGGCTCTATGGAAAGGTGAGCAGTCTCCAAATTGGAGCGCTATGGCCCATGTCAAGCTGAACTGTACAGCTCTCATAATGGCATGCTATGCACTCAGTGCCCAATCTTCTTCTCTACCTGCTGTACACCAACATTCTGTAATGTGCCTACTCCTTCTAACCACCTGGGGAAATACCATTTTGTCATAACACAGCCACTCACTGTGCAATGTCTGAGCTGCAGCATAGAATCCTAGAATGTCCTGGATGGAAAAGGACCACAATGCTCATCCAGTTCCAACCCCCTGCTATGTGCAGGGTCGCCAACCAGCAGACCAGGCTGCCCAGAGCCACATCCAGCCTGGCATTGAATGCTTCCAGAGATGGAGCATCCACAGCCTCCTGCATCAAGTTCACTTTGACAGCTCGCTACCCTTCAGCCAACCGTGGTCCAGGAAACTTACTCCGTTTGAAGCTCAGCATTGCAGCGGTGGGGCTGATACTACAGATATCAGTTTGAAGCTAGCTCCTTTAAAATCTGCTCATGGATATACTTGGGCTGTGGTGGAGACGCCGTGTAGGCTGAGTCCAACATGGTGACGCCCAAACTGTCAGCGGGGAAATGTAAACCAAGCATACCATGGTGGGAAAGTCTCCCAAGAATGAGTGATGATCCCTGCAACTCCCAATAGCAATAGCTTGCTTAAACGCAATTAATTCCTACAAATCCCTTGATGATACCAGTTATCTCCTACTGATAACACCATAATCTCCTGTAATCTCTGAATGCAGAAAGAATTCTTTCTTTATAACTTTCATTTTCTCTATGGAGAATGTGATAATTCTGCTTTCTCCATTTTAAGGGTCACAGAGTTGCCCTGGATGTTCCCCACTTCCCTTTTCCTTCACATTGTGGGTCTTTTTCTTGATGTTTTGGTGCGTTATTATTTTTTTTTTTTTTCCAGGAACGAGCTGTAATTGGATTGTATTGTTCCTGGTATTTCTTCATCTATGCAACTTTCATTGCTGAAGCAAATGGGCTTGAAGCTTGAGCAATGTGAGTTAAGAACAACAAATGAGATATCCGAGGCAGGAATGAGACAATATGATGCACCGCTCTTGCGTAAGTGCAATATAAATTGCTGAGGTTGTAAACAAGAGTTTCCTGGCGGACCAACAGCACAACATTACAGCTGCAGCAAAAGATGGTTTCAACATTTTCAGAGCTGTGGCACTAAGGATGAATTAGCACTTTTCGCCACAATTTAAATTTTTTCACATTGCCACAAGGCAATGAGCAACAAGCACGGCATATTTTAATCTTTCCAGTTCCTCAAAGATATAGAAATATTTGAAACTTGCCACACTCCGTGGGATGCTGGGAGATATTCCTCCAAAAGGAAATTAAATTTGGATTATCAGTTTTGAAAGTTCTACCAGCCACAAGGAAAACTTTGTTATTATTATTATTGTACTGATCATTAAAAATGTTTCTAGTAAAAACTGCTGTTTATTTACAAATTTGATCATCACTACATCAGCTGACTAGACATTAATGAGAAAAGCTTGGTGCAATACTATTGAGTATGAAGTACATTTATACCCAAAAGGAAAAAAAAATAACTATAAGGAGGCAAATATAAGGAGGCCTGGAGGAGAATAAAATCAGGCTGCCCCGAGAGGCTGGGTAGTCTCTTTCTCTGAATATACTCAGGACCCATCTGGATGCCTATCTATGCAACCTGCTGTAGGGAACCTGCTTTAGAAAAGGGTTGGACTTGATTTATAGAGGTCTCCTCCAACCCTTGCAATTCTGTGAAAATATAAATGGGCAGATTAGGAAAAGTGTAGCTTAGACGATGATGTAGGCACTGAGAGACAGAAGGACCTACCCACTGCTGCCTACAGAAGTCACACAGACCCAGATGATCCTACATTTCCTCATCCTATGCCAACACTTTCATATCAGCATCATCTCTCAAACTGATAAAATTTGATGCATGCCCGAGGTGACAATGGTAGACACCTCATGGAGAAGAATTCACTCCTTAGTGCTGTAAAAAAGACACTTTTTGTCCTTTTTTTTTTTTCTTTTTTCTTTTTGTGGTGTAGGGTCCATGGAAGACCTGAGCTGCCCTCCACTCATTATTAACCACTCAGCCAAACTAACTACTTGCTTCTGTGATATTACATCTGACACCATACCTGCTGATACCTTCTCTTTTCTGATGCTAACCCATTAAAAGTGAATGGAGTCTACATTTCTTTGGTTATGCCCATGATGGGGTTAACTGGGACAACTGTATTGGTTTTCATGGGGAAGTTGTTTTCTTTTGTCATTGTCCCTTGAGCCTTTCACAAGGAATTGGGCTCCCACCTGGAAGGAGCTCATGTCTGTCTCAAGAAGCAGAGAACGGCACTGGGTTCACTAGGTTAATTACCTGAAAGCAGCAGTATCCTACTTTTATCTGAGAGCTCTGGATTGAAGTATGAGTCCCATTATCCCATGCATACAATTCCACAGAGGATTCCCCATAGAGGAATAGTGTGGGCTAAGTGAACTGCTCACAACTTGCCTGCAAACAGAATAGATACTCAAACTCCCATGTCCAGCAGCTAATCACCACTGATCTACACATCAGCCCTTGCCTCATTTTTCCCATGCTGTGGATGGTTAGTCCTTGCCATTGAAGGACACGAGTCTGGCAGCTCAGCAGGAACATAAAGAAGTTACAGATGACAACCATATCCAGAGTCACCAAAATCAATAAAAGCACTTTGGAATGTTGAAACACGTATTTTAGGTTGAAACTGATTACTGCAGGCTGAAACACTCTTCTGAAACAAAATAGCCTGATAAGTGGTTCATGAAGGGCTTTGCTTTCCTCTGAAGCACCGCATCATGTCTACTCTTGTTAACAAGGAATCAGCTCCATGAACTGCTGGTTTAATCCTGGCTTGAGACACTTGGTTCTTAAAGGTTTCATGTGGGTATGGATATGTGCATATACATGTATGCATGTGTATGTAGTCCAGCATAGAAAATGAAGGGTAGATGCTTCTTAAGACTTGAAGGCAATGGGGATATCATTGCCAGAGCTCTACTCAAGCTTAGCAGCTACCATTCTCAGTTTTATTTGGATTTTACTGTAATCCTGAAGTATACCTTCCTGGAAAATATAATACGAAAGGATCCTTTTGAAGCACCCACTGTCCTTGCCAACGAGTTGCAAAGGAGGGAAAAGACATTTGGAAATTTGTGTTCAGAGACTGGGCAAGAGGACTGGAAACTTTGCAGAGATGCTGTTCTGTTGTCCTGTCCTGTTTATCTTCTTTTCCTCTTCTTGTTCTGCTGGCCAGTGGTTGAAAAGAAGTGTTTAGACTCTTGTGAGTCATACTTACCAGAAACATTTTGCTTTGGGCATATCCTTGTGGTTGCCATGATCCTGGTTCCCTTTCTTTCTGCCTTTCCCATTTGAGTGGAAAGACACCAACTACTTTGTGGAAATATTACATGTTTCTCATATGAAGAGCACTTCATTGGTCATGTCCAAATTTTTCCATTACAGCAGCCCAGGAACAAATGCAAACAACATTTGTGTCGAGCCCATATGATGAACCATTGCTATCTGAGAGGTTCCTGAAAGCGGCTTAAACAGCTCCCAGTTCATGGGAAGGAGATGGTTACAAAGTGGGAAGAAAAAACAAAAAAAAAAAACCAAAGTTTGGCTGCATTCCAGACTCTTATCTGTGCTGGAAGCATGGAAGACAAAATAACGGTTTTCTACAAACACCACATGGGAAAACAACCATTGTTTCCTCCAATCTCAGTTGTTATCCTATGGGGTGGTGTAGTTAGCTCACGAGAGGAACTCTTACCAGAGACAAGCAGCTTCTCCAGGGGGTTCTGAGAGAGCAGAAAGATTGCACTTTGAGTGAAGTGTGACAGAGAGGGAAGCAAATGGTTCCATGGAACGACTCATTGAGCATGGTGAACTCTGCCTTCAACTTTGGGTGCTGAAATCGGCGGAAAGTCCCTCAGGATTTCAAGATACAGTGAGTCACAGCCCCTTTTCCTTCTTGAAACACAAAGAAAAGAGCCACGCTATGAGGGAGCATCCCAGTCCCTTCTGCTGAGAGCCATGGGAGAAGCTCCAGCTGCTGGCAGCCCTTCTCTTGGATACGTGATGGAAAGTGTGGCATCCCCCCAGACAGACAGGCTGGGCTTTCAGGTTTGGTTTTGGTTGTAGGCAAGGTTTTCTTGTTTCTATTATTAAATGCTACGAATTGCATTATAGTCAACAGAGATCCACCAAACAGCCATAGTGAGAATGGTCCCTAGTTATTTCCGATCCACCGATACAAACATTTTGTGGGATATCCTAGTTATCTCAGAAGTTCTGAAATTCAGAGCTCAGAAATGGGTGAATGCCACGACTTTCTGTCTCCTAGATTTCTAGATAGTTCTTCGTCTCAATTCTCCACACCGTGTCATTTAACCAAGGGCAAGCACACCCTTCTTGGTATCTGCTGGTTGCCAGCTCTAGCTGAATGGTTCCCAAACGTCTCTGAGTAAAGAACCTCTCCCAGTCCTCAGCATTGCTCATTTTTCAACAGATCTGCAAGTGAAGGATGGTGACTTGAAGGTCACTCTACAGGGCCTAGCAAGCAGCCAGCAATCTTCAAAGATCTGGAACCACTGTGTAAGTGGAAAATATGAATAAGCACATGTGGCAAAGCCACAAAACTCCACCCAAAAGCTCGGTGGGGTTACTCTTTCACCAACAGCCTACCTCAGCCTCCAAGCTACTGTAACTGCTGGAAAGAGCTGGAGGCCTGGGTCATAACCGCTGCCTTTTGCAGGGCATGCTATAATAATACTTTACCAAAACAACCCTTTCCATGTCTTCTGATTCTGTTCACAACTTGCCTTGCATTCTGACAGGCAAACCCATTGTGCTGTCCGTGCCAGGTTGCTTCATGTAATTCTTAACCTTCCTGGCCCTAAGAGGCTTCTCTTGGTCCTTAGAGTCCAACAGAGGATGTCTGCACCAGAAATCTTCCTCATTCAGCTTAACAATCTTGAGCTGAATGTTCATCATCCTACCTCCTGAAATCAGTGAAGGCATTCCTGAGTTATCCCTTTCTTATCTTTAATTAGTTGATCCAAGCCATGAGGATCTGTTTTCAGCCTTGTTTTGATTTGTTTGGACTGGAACATGATATTCAGACCTCTATTCAGCCTTAACTCTGCTATATTTAATTTCCTACCTGATGTAACCCTCAGATTTTCCAGAAGAGCCCCAGCTGAGATTTTCAGCTCTGCACCACTCACAACCAAGCCCAGCGGACAAACTCACACCCCTCTAAGCACTGAGACATGCAACAACATTTCCAAGACAAATTCAGCATCCTGTACTTGGACTTCCAGGCTGAAAACAGCTTTGCCTCAGTGACAATAATTCTCACCCAGGAGGGCTGGGTGTTCCCTCTTAGGATAGGAAAAAACTGGTTGTGACACTCAGTGGCCTCACACCTGGCTGGGGTACACACGTCTGGTTTAAGTCCTGGAGTCAGTCCCTGGCCATCTTTGGTACCAGTTCAAACCAAAGCTCATGCTGCTCTCACTTACACTAAGAGTCAGGATGAATGCCAAACCAACTCAGGATGCAGTAGAATCAACAAGTGACTGGGAGTCGTACTCCCTTCCTTTGTTCTCATAAGGATGAATCCATTCTGATCTGAGCTACAAAATGAATCCTTTAGAAAGCCAGCAGAAAGTGAAATCATCTTATGATGCTCCTGAATCCAGTTTGTGCTTTCAACCACGTACCTGCTGCACTATGGAGCAGAAATCTCTGAACTTGACTCCTGCTAAAACAAAAATCATTGCTCCCTGGAAAACTTCAGTGCAGAACCTCTGGTTGGGTCAATGACCAGCATTTCCCAGTAGCTTCTATGGGCTGAGTGCCTCAGAATCACAGAATCGTAGGTGTTGGAAGGGACCTCCAGAGATCACTGAATCCAACCCTCTGCTAAAAGAGGTTCCCTACAATAGATGGCAGAGGTATGAAATTATTTCAGCTGTCATCAAAAGACCCCCAGCAGCAGATGCAAACAGATGTTCCATCACAGCCAAGCAAATGGTGTTCTGGGGAGGCGCATGGCACACTGTAAAGCACAAAAGAAGGCAGAGGGGATGAGTTGCTGGCCTGTGGGCTGTTTATCAGCCCTGCTCTCACTTTTCTCATGCAGCTCTGTGGGAGGCATTTCTGTGGGACGTGGTAATAAGAGTTGAGAAGTTTTTCCACCCTTTTTTTTTTTTTTTTTTTTTCAATGCTTTGCTCTTGCTGTAGATCCCAGAGACCAGATGTCTCATATTAAAGAAAGAATAACTCATTTAACTTCTCTTTGGGGACCTACTGGGGAAGGAAGGGAGAAAGAGCTCGTTCTTTTTGAAATGAGAATTCAATTGAGGCATAGTGGATAAATAGTAGGCAGAAGCCAGGCACGAAGTTGATAGAAAAGAGTATAACTGTACAGTGAGGTTGGTCACCACAGGAGTTGAAGGTGTTTTCTGAAAATAACTTTCACTGGGACAAGCTCTGTAGTACCTGCATTGGAATCTCTCCCCAGGCCACTCCTACTCAGCATCCACCAGTAAAATCCACCAGCTTACCTAGCCAATTCCAGGGATTTTTATATCTTTTCAGTTTCCTCCAAGTGCACCGAATTAAAACACATCCCATATGCTGTGGATTGAAAAGAGCTGCAGAGCAGCACTCCCTTGTCCCTGCCTATGCGAGCAGATGCCATGCAGATGGAACTGTGCCCTGCGATGCTCCTGAGGCCATCCTATGCCTAGAAGAGACCCAAGTGCTTGGTTTTCCCAAGGACCTTTGTCACAGAAAGCATCCTTCGCACCTCCTGCATTTCCAGACCCCTCTCTGGAGCAGCCTTGCATGGAGCAGGGCATGACATCATGAGGGATGATGTAACTTCATCCATGCAGCTGCCTTGGCTCTGACAGCAGCAAATCATGGCAATGCGCTGCGGTGCCTGCTGATTACAGACACGTTAGTCATCCTGCTGTTATTTGGGCTTCTGTGTCTGGCTGGCTTCATCTGCTGGTCCTTGTAACTCACTGACAACATAAGCCATCGTCTCGCACACAGCAAAGCCCCGTGGTTAGCAAAGTGAGACCCCAAACCCACCCAAATTTGAGTTTCTCACTCTTACTTCATGCAGATGCCATTATTCATGGAAGAGGCTGTGCACAGACATTCATCCCCTTCACAGTGCTTGGAGGATGGGATGTGGATATCACCGACTCCCAGCTGGGGCACTGAGATCACTCCCCACAAATCCCAGAGGTGCTTAGCCCAGCTAGAACCCACAGGACATCCATTCCACACTCACCACAGCCATGAGACAGACTTAACAAAACAAGGCTGAGAGCAGAAAAGACAAAACCCTCAAAAACTTCACTGTGTTATGGGAAGGGAGCGAGACCTCAGGCATTTTGGTGTCCTAGTGGACAGCTGGTATGTCCTGAAGACTACAGCTCATGCTGCAGAAAAAAGAAACAAGGGCAATGATCCATACCAGTCTGACACAGCAAATTGTTCCCTGGGCTTCTGTGCTGGTGATGGGCTTAAACATAAGCAGCGAGGGATCAAACCAAGCAGTTTCCCACTTGGAATCCATTAGGTATGGAAACAACAGGTGAGTGGCACAGGAAAACCCTGTAGATAGCAAAAATCACAGAAACACAGCATCATCTAGGTTGGAAAAGAGCTTCAAGGTCATCAACCTGACCTACCGAACCCATCACTAACCCTTGTCCCTTAGTGCCACACTCCTGCAGAGCATAATGCACATCACAGATAGGATAAGATGAGGTTTTCAGAGGTTTTCCATGAAACAATCGTAAGAAAAATGAATTTCAGAAACAAATATTAACAGCAGAGAGAGGAAGACTTTCTGTGCTTCCATGGTAAGCAAATGACAAGAGTAATGATGGAAGCAGAGCACCCAGCCTTCCAACACCAACACGCTGGTGGGACTCCATGCAATTGCCTGGATCGAGGTAATGGGATGGACAGGTTATTTCAATGCCAAAATCAGCCATGGTCAAAAAAGATATGCAGTGAGTCGGGTAATTGTATGGTAAGTTGGCTGTGCATTGTCCACCTACAAACACAGTAGAGCTCCCCAGAAACGTTGGCTTTGAAGAGCTGCCCATGCAGCTGATGTGAACACCTAGAAGATATACCAGCAAATACTTCAATTTCTTATTCCAATAGGAATCCTAATTTCCAATTAGCTGTTCTGGACAAACACACCAGCTCTTCTTTGTGTTTCCTCATGTCTACAGCTGATGTCTACAGAAGCTCTGCTACCAGAAAGGACATCTGCCAATACCAAAGCAAGGGCATTTCAGTGTCTGGTGGCACTGACGCATGGTAAAGCAGAGATTGCTGCAGCTACAGAAGGGTAGAACAGCTGAAGAATCACCACATGTTCCATGCAGGGCTTCTTTTAGTCTTCTATCTATGGTGTCCTCAACCAGGGAGCTTCTTTCCTTCATCTCTTCTGGAGACATGAAGTGTCATCCACTCCATTAGGATTTATTAGCCCCCACTGGGAGAGAGGAACAGAGATCCACGTGAGTCATTAATTTTCAATCCTGCCAGCAGGATGGCCATGAAAAATTATACTGAAGAAGGGTTTTCATTGGCACTGCTGACCCGTTAAATGCTGATAGTGTAATTGTTAATGGGAAAATGGCTGTTTTTAAGAAAGGCAAAACACCAAAACACACCAAACACAAAATTACTCCACAGAACGCTGATAAACTCCAGATATTTCTGCAAATTATTTATGGTGGAATTGGCTTTTCTGCTAATACTTGTCGCAGGGATCAGGTACTCTGTATCCTCAAAAGAAAGATTATACCAGAAGCTTGTTTTTAATTCAAGGGTGAGCAAAAAAACCCTGCCTGCTGTCTGCTGCAGAAGGTCATTAGCATAACATAGACATGGTCAGAACTTTTTCTTGGAATATCCCATGTGGCATGAAATGACAAACTCAATGGATGCTTGGGTTAACTTGCTTTTTAATTTCATTCGACCCTAGGAAACCTGAAGTTTCTAGCCAAAAATCACTTGGCTAAAAAAGCAATAAAGCATTTGTGCAATCTGTGAATGATTTTTATTATTATTATTATTATTTTAATTTTATTTTATTTATTTATTTTTTTTACATTCTGGTATTTTGATTGGACCTAATGAGAACATATCTTAACTGAAAATGATTCTTAACATTAACTCTACCCATGAGCTCCTTAAATCTTTCCTTCTCTTTCCTTGCCAGAATTTAGGGCCAGACAACAGTCCTGTTTGATTTACTGAAATAGAAATAGAAGGACTGTGGCTGGCAGGCTCTTTGTGTAGGCTGATGTGGGAAATTCACAGCGTGTGTATGGCACAGTCATGCTCCACGAAGCACAGGAGGTTGGTGTGCAGCTCTGGGCTCCAAACCACAGGTGTTATTCCCTTACGTATCTGTTCTGGGGTGCTACTGCTGCACATCCCTCTGCTGCACAGGTGCAGATGAAGAATCCCAAGTGGGTTTGAGACTGGTCTAGACACAACCCATTGGTCATATAGAGTAATTACAGAGAGAATATCGACCCCGTTACACAAACCCTAAAGGAACTGGTTTGAGCACCTGAACCCACTGTACAGCTAAGGCCACACAAGCACTGCTTTGTAACATATAGAGAAGTATGGGTTCCTTGGTGTTTGTCTCAGCCAGAACCATCAGCTCCTGATGGCCACCTAAGTGATGCTACCAGGGCAGCAGGAGAAATTCGTCATATTCAGAAAACATGCTATAATTAGAAATGGGTTAAAAACAGCTGGATGGACCTCATTACTTGTTTTTTGTTTGCTTTTACAAAACCAATACCAAGAATGGTTTGGCTTCTGGCCTCATTTCTGAGCTCATAATATTCATGGGTGGATCTGGGACTGGAGAAATGGTTTCTGTTAAGAGCTGTCGGCAGAAAAATAGCAAACTATTACCCGTTTCAGCATGCTTTCACATTTGTATAGCTGAACCCTCTCTGACCATCATCACGTGTCACTACTGGTTTGGAAATTAAATGACTAAATCAGTCTGTGCTGGATTATCCCTTCTCCATTCAGACTGCGACTCTGCAGAAGATGCACCTGCTCCTCATCCCAGCATCATCAGCTCTGTAAAGTATTTGCAGAGTGGCCTGGGGCCAACAAATATGGTTTACAGGAAACTCAGGTTCAGGTGTGAATACGGGGCTTTGATCATGCAGGATAAAGTCACCTCCCTACTCAGCTGGGAAATATTGGTGATAGATGGATGGTTGGACTGAATGATCTTAGAGGTATTTTCCATCCTTGATGATTCTATGATTCCAAGATGACAGAAAGAGGACTTAACAGCTGTGGTAATTCCTGTCTCCTTTCCTCCCTCCTACTCACATCTATACGTGTCTTCCTGTAGATGAGCGTCTGACCAAAGCACTGCCAAGTTTTACCAAAAGATAACACTACTTAGATCAATGGTGTTGTTCGAGCCACATCTACATGACCTGACATTCATACTTTAGGAGCCCTATAAGTCTCTAGTTAATATGGAGTAAGACAGTTTTAAGCACTGTTACTGCTGCAGAATTTATTAAGGGTCCTGCAATCTCAAATTAATCCAAGAAATGACTTAATCACAAATTTATCTTCCACACCACTCACATCCATTGGTCTACATCTGCATCAGCACAAAGCTTCATAAAGAATTAACCAATAGAAAGCCCAGTGCTTTTCAGTGCATTAGCTTTTATGGAAAATGACTCCCAGCTGTTTGCCATTTCGCCATTGTAGCATCAAGTGATGGAACATTACTATTCAGCTTTTCCTCGGGTCTTATCACTCTCACAGTCAGACACCTTTTTAATGGGTTCTTTGTATGGAAACATTGAAGCCTTACTGCAAGCGTGGTCTTGTTTTCAGTCATTTGCTGTTCTTCCCAAGCATTGGTTCTTCAGCTACAAGATCTGCTTCTCCCTAAAACACATGCACAGGCTGATCTACAAAGAAATAATCTACCAGCACAGCTACTGCTACAGAGAAGCACAAACCCAGGCACATTTCAGTCATCAGCAAGGCTGAACCCAGATTTATGGGGATCATGCCAGGGTGTAAAAAGGTATTTCAGCCTGCAAGCCAGTCATTCCTATGTGATCCCTCCAGCCAGGGTGTGAATTCTTGTCAAATGAAGTGATTTCCAGTCCTACATCCTGTCCACGGTGTTGCAGCAAACCAACTTTCTTTGCACAGATACACAAACAAGCTGTTGCAAGATCTCTGGCTTAACTAGAGATGGAGATTCAATCAACTTCTGTGTGCATGAAGCACTTCATGTATTTCAATTCCATCAGGAAACAGAGTTGAAACTCATTCAGGCAGTGACTGTTAGCAATATGCTGCATGCTTTGTCGCATTGTCTTTAACTTATTTCTTATTGCATTTTACTTGGATTCTGGGGCATCAGCTCTTCTCTCCTCCTATTTAATCAGCAAGTTGTGCTATCAGTGGTGTTAGACCAAGTGTTTGCAGTTGCAACTCAGCCAGAGCTATGCCTATTTTGACTAAGGATCTAATAGCTCCATATTCCTTTGCTTGCTCAAGCAAAGCTACAAAGCCTTAGCTGTGATTCTGCCAGCTTACATTGGTCAAGACTGGACTCTTCCTGGATGAGAGCTTTCCAAGAAAAACGCAGTGAGGAGCCAGCCCTCAGCACAGTTATGGGCACGGTGTTGTCTGAGGAGCCACGTTTCTGATGTGGTCATACCTAGGCATGGCTTCAGGATTGACTCAAAGGGAAGAATACCATCCCCTGAATCACCAACAGAGCTTCCTGCAAACCCTGAGGTTTCCTGGCTGTGCATCAGAAGAGATGGATGTTCCTTTTGATATTTGTGTTTATCCTGGGTAGTTTTCCACTACACCAGACTCTGGATTTTTCTCACTGGAGCAAGACAGATGGTGACCCACCTATCTGTGTGGATTTACGATGTGCCAAAGGCCTGGTGTCCCTCCTCTGCACACTCAGGCGAGGAATATGGTAATGGATCACCTGCTCTAGCTGACCCTGCCTAAGAGGGAAGGTAGGACTTCATGATCTTCAGAGGTCCCTTCCAACCCTATCAGTCTGAGTTTCTAAATTCAGAATGAGAGAATCTGCCTTCATTCATTACACTGCCCTAAATGATCTTTTCCATTCAGTGGTAGGTTGCAAGAACCTCTAAGTCCTTGAAGGTCCTCAGGAGATAAAGGAGCTTCTTTTGTTATCTCCTTTACCTGAAACTGATGATTTCCCTGACTGCAGAGCTGGAATACAGTTTCCAGCCTTCTCTCCAGCTGCTTCTAGAAGCCTGGATACTTCATTAAGCCTGTGTGGATTTGTCCACCCAGAGGCCAGATGCAGAGGCTTTGTGAGCCTGATGAATGCTGGGTGGTCATGACTCAATGCTGCCTTGTTGCTACCTCTGATGGTGCAAGAGCAGTGACACAGCTACACTGTCCTATCTGTCCTCTTGCTGCAAGAATCTGGGATGGAGAAAGCTAAGAAAGGGATGGCTTCTAGAGAAGCACAAAGAAAGCAATTTTTATGTGTCCAGACTTCAGGGAGGAAGCTTAGAGAGATGAAAATCAGAAATTGTGTCTGGTCTGCACAGTGCCTGAGAGAGAATATGAATAGGCTACTGGCCCTACGAGATGGGCAGTGTGTAGGTCATAAAGCAGGAAAATGTTTAGAAAGAGAAAAGCAGAAATTACATGGGAAAGCACCTTAGTAGGAAAGCTCTGATAAGGACTCAAGGGACAAACAGATGTAAAGTTTGCAAATGTTTGCTTCTCCCAGGTGCTTGTTGTTAGAAAGCATTGTTCCAGTAAAGGAAAAGTAACAGGGCAAATAGAGGCAAGGGAATGACAAAAGGTGGTGGAAGTCTTGTAAGTCTTAGAGCTAGCAAAGAAGGTGTGTTTTGTATTGTGAAAATCTAGGCTTCCTGAGATAATTCCACAGCAATATCTGGTAAGGGAAACAGCAAATCTGGTCTGCTGACCAGCTGAACTGATCCTGTGCTGGAGAGATCTGCAAACCCAGATCGTATCTAATCCTTAAACCAATTTCCTTTGGTTTCCATCCTGCAAAAGACACTGCGGCCAACTTTCATGTGCTTCAGTTCTTCTTCAGTTCAGCAGGGACTCTGTTCCACTTCATAGAATCATAGAATAACCTGAGCTGGAAGAGACCCAAAAGGATCATCGAGTCCAGCTTTGCCCACTTTAGAGGAAAATGGCACGTTCATATGTTTTGCTAAGGCCAGAGGGGGCTCCTTTACTCCTACACCTTACCTTGTCCATCACCAACAAGCTTCTGTGGGTGGGAAATACCCTTCCTTTCCACCTAAGCCACCATTAACAAGACCAACACCCTGGGACTGACATGTTTTTCAAGATCACATTCTTGGATAAAGAGAGGAACGTGAACCCTGATGGAAACGGTTATACTTAAACACGCATTTCCTCTGCAGCCTTTCTGCTCCATCTCTTTGTTTTCAAAGCAACACAACGTGACCTTGCGAATATTTCCAATAAAACAGATTCAGTGTCCTGAGCCATGCAAAATTCACAGATCATTCAGCTACAGAGTGGTTTTGGCCATGCCAAGGTCCCATTCTTGTGCCAAGCCCATGACGGGACTGGGGCTGGGCAGTGGTTCCAATGGAAAACACTTGCCTGGGCTGCGGTGCTGTCTGGGCATCTCTCAGGCTGTGTTAATTTCCCACCTGTGAGGTGGGAAAACACTGCTGTCTGTACTTTCTGAACAGGAGAAATCAGTCGGAGAAAGGTCACTGAAGAGCTTTGCGTGTCCCAGTCCAGCCATTTACGCAGAAGGGCTTCCTTCCTCTTTTCTTTGCACTGCTTAGAGCTGACCTGGGGGAAAAGGTCACTGCTCCAGACAGTCTGACAGCACCCCAAACATCACAGCTGGGTGCATCTTCGGCTCTGCTGTTTATTAATAGGTCAAAATAGTCCTATTGAGCATTATCCTCATGCCCTGGCTCATCATCATCGAAAAAGGAGCTGAAATGCTCACATGTGGCTATGTCTCCCTGCTCCAGCTCCCCTTTCAGGGCCTCCCATTCCTTTTGCAGAGCCTTGAAGGGCTGTTAGGATTCTACCCGGAGGCTTTGCAGAGCACAACAGGTCTGGTGCAGGCATTAGTAACCCTAGAGCCTCTGCATCCTACTGCAGGCAGGTACCGAAAGGAGGCAAAGAAGCATTGCTACATGTCAGAGCTCCTGCTTGTGTACTACATATTGTGTTCTCCAGCATCTCTATCCAACAAGGGTGTATAAAACTGCGTTTTCACACATCTCTGCTACATCCTCTCATGCACTCAGCATTTCCAAGCTTTATGTGCCATGGGAACACAGCAAGACTCGGGGCTGGAAACTTCTTCTAAAAACAAAGCCTGAAAGCACAGCTGATTTTGTATTTGTACCACTTCAGAGGTGCCAGAGCACAAAAATGAGCTCGGAGGATCAGACCAACTACTGAGCATTCCAACTTCCCCAGTTCATTCCAGTAGGTAGTTCTGCACAGTTCCAACCTATAATCAGCCACGTCCGTAGGCTACGAAGAAATAAATGCTGCATTTCTTTTTCCCTAAGAACAAAACACCAAAACTGCCCCTTCTTTTTCTTTCACCAGCTTCTGCATCCGTTAAACAAAGTATTTTACGGAGATGCAAAAACAGAAATTCATCACTTGGGTGTAACTAGCTGCTACTTAAGGAATTATATAATAACTTGCAGTGAAAGAGAGCCTCCCAGAAAACGAAAGTTTTTGCAAAGCCCTTTTGTTCAGTGGAAACTCGTTTAAAACTTGATTTATGGCACGCTGGAATGTAAAGCTTGGGATGAGATTAATGGTCTGTTTTCTGGTTACGTCACCTTCATGGATTGTCAAGACAAGCCTACACTGAAATCACAAAGGAAATCGTGGTTATGGTCCCCTGTTAAAACACTGCTCTGACTGCTGTTTCTAAGTAACTCAACTGGATAACATAACAGATAGGCTTCATGAGAAATGCACTTGGAATTTCCACTGTATTAGTAGAGCGAGCTGCAGCAATGTTTTACATTACAGGTACAGGAACAGGCCATATATTTTTAAATACATCAAACGTTGACTCATTCCTCAGTTCATGCTCGGATTGGCTGAGAGAACATTTTTTCCCCATTTTGGACTGTATTTCTTTGTGGACTTGAGTACTATAGCAACCATTTTTAGTATGCTTAGGTTGCAAGTAAATCAGACAGCACTCAGCACCACAACATGTTGTTGTGAGATTCCTTAAGGCTAGACAGGGAACTCCATCAGCCGTCATTATGACACTACACAGAGAGCAGAGGTTGCCCCATCCCTGGAGGTGCCCAAGGCCAGGTTGCATAGGGCCATGGGCAGCCTGAGCTGGTGGGAGCAACCAGCCCATGGCAGGGGGTTGGAACTAGATGATCTGCATGGTCCCTTCCAACCCAAACCATCCTGTGATTCTATGATTACATGCAAGTATGGAAGAGTAGAATCCAACCAAGACACTCTTTAGTACTGCAAAGACCATGAGAAGCTCCCAAGGGCTCCAGCGTGCACCAGAGCAGATGGAATTCCATGCTCCCAGGAAGGTGGCCCCAAGCCAGCAGATAAATAGCTGAGTAAACACAAGGTGCAGGGAACAACAGCGTTCGTTCAGGTGCAGCCAACCAACGCAGATCGCCGAGCAATTGGATTTGGCTCTGTTTCCACACAATTTCAGTCCCTGGGGGTGTCTAGTTTAGAAAGCAAATTTCTTTACAATGAAACGTATTTGGCAGCCTGGCTGAAAATCAAGTTCATCTTCAGGGCAAAGGAAAGAAAACACCTCCAAACCTTGCTAAGTAGTTGCTGGGTAATTTATGTCAAATTATTGGTCACTAGGAGGAATAGATCCAGATTTGCCCACGTTTACTACAGAAAAAGGATCTTTCCTTCAGCCCAGCAGAGCTCCTATTCATTCTGCCAAGTGTCTGATAAACGACCTTTGGGGGTCTTTGTCCTTAGGGGTTTTGTTTCTTTAACAACCTTGTTTAAACCAAGGAGAAGAATAATAGCCAACTAAGGCTGAGCCATTTGTGGAGCTCTTGGATGTCCAATAAAACCAGAGTATTTAAGGCCATAAACATCTCAGATTTTTAAATCTCCAGAGGGGAAGGTGTGAGAAAGCCCAATAAAACCAGAAAAGTTGATCTTTCTTGAAGATACAAACCACCAAGAAGAAAAGGAAAGGAAAACAAACTTTAAACTATCTGGCACCCTAAATAAAAAATAATTTAAAAAAAGTTTTAAGACTACTTTTAGGTTTTATGGTGAACTAGCACTACTTCCTATTCTACTACAGAGAGTCGACATCCAACCAGGAAGCAGGAGTAATCAAGAGTTAGTAGCACTGCACAAACTTCTATAGAAGCATTCACACTTTGCTGCATCTCAGATTTGCTCTGAAGGAATTTCAGGATCCTCCTGAATAAATGGAAGCCTACTATAAATACAAGCCCGTCTCTACAGGAATGGCAAATGGATGCATTTTTCCAACAGTCCAGCTCTCCAAAAGGATGGAGCTTTGTACCACGAGAGCTACTACAATATCTAGCACTGATGTATTTTCTTTGCATGGGTTGAAAGTACGCAGTAAAGCAGCACGAAGGTAATTAAGGCTCTAACTGAAAACCAGCACATTTATGGGCCCTAGTAGATGTTTTTCAGTAGTTCACAGGGCTTATCATGAAATTGTTTGCTTAACCGAGACCATTCACTGGATGGGGTTTTTATTCTGCTTTTATAGACCATTTTTCTAATGTCAGAAGTTATAATTAATGTAAAACCACTGTGCTGCAGTGCAGGATCCCGCATCTCTGCTTGGGCAGAAGTGCTGGGATGTGGAATGAAGCTCAGAGAACATCCACACACTCTGCTAGTATGGAAACCCCTCATTTTGAGGCCTTCTGGAACATCAAACCAGTACGGTAGGAGCTGAGGAACTCCAAGGGTTCTGTGCTTACAGCAAGCTGGAAGCTGCCGAAGCGTAAAAGGTCACCTTGTTTCCAACACAAGGAGACAGAGCCACTGCATCCCACCGAGCAGGAGGAAGTTTGCCTTTGGATAACCATTAACAGCAGCTCAATGTTAACCAAACAAGCCCTCTCTCCACCCACTCCTCCAAACCCCACGCTAAGGCAAACCCCAGCAATGAGTAGAGTTATGAGTAGATTTAGTGGGATATATGCCTGATGAGCCTTTGGTACTCTTCCCTGTTGCCTCCACTTTGCTTGGGATACAGCCCTGTGTGGTACAGCACTCCGTGGATCTGATGCCCTGTGATGGACAGGAGCCTTTACTGAGCATAAGGCCATAATAAAGACTATGCACACGTGTTAGCTTTGTGTTATGCATCACTGTGATATCTGGAAACCTTTGAAGACTTCAGTAGGCGTATCCCATTGCACTGATCACAAACCTGAAAAATAAATGCAATTTTTTTAAGCTTGTTTTCATTCCAACTTCGATTTCCTAGCTCCCACCTAGAGATAAATCTTACAGCACGCTGCCTTGGGTGGCAAATCACTAAGAGCTAGTGGAAGACAGATGGATATGCATGGAGGACTACCAGGAAAAGCTGCAGGGCTACGTGCTATAGCACACAGCAAGCAATACACCTGGATTCAGGAAGTCACATCAGCTCCTCTTACAGATCTGAGAACTGTTTCCTACCAAATAACACAGGGTACAAATATAACATCCAAGATATACGTGCTGATCTATAAGGTTGTATGCAGATGGGTGAAGCTTTGGAATTTTTGATTGCTCTTACTTTGGTCAAGAAAAACATGGCTACAGTGCCTTTAAACCAAAATCACTGCTGAAAAGAATGGAGTTATGCTGCTCTGGCAGAATGTGTGCTCTTAGATATTGCTCATAAGCCTGCTCTAGTAGCTGTATTTTCAAAGAAACCAAGCACTTCCATAGCACTGTAAACCGCACCTCAGTGAAATGCATTTTCAAAGTCCCACTGAGAAATAATTGCTTTTCTATTCTACGTAGAGACTTCTCTTCAACAAGATGTCACTGTGAATCACAGGCACTCCTTCTCCTGCAACCTGTAAATCTGTATCCTTGCAATTACTGCAAGTTTGCTGCCATAGATTAAGCAGGATTAAGAAAGCCTCTCAGTGTAGTTTGTCCACCTGTGCCTTGATAACCATCTCAGCACACACACGACCAGTTATGTCATACATGTATACTGTTTGCAACGCACTTCACAGTAACCAAGTGAACACTGGGAGATGAATCACCCACACCAGGTTTTGTACAGGTCAGCAAAGGGAGAGGAGGTAAAACCCAACCTGACAGCACAGGTAGTCAGTCTCCAGCTGTTGTTATATGGGTGTCCCAAAGTATAAACAACAGCTGGAGATCAACTACCTATTACAAGTCCCTCCAAGCTGCTTGGTACATCATCTCTTCCCCAAATTTCCTTAGAGACAGGGACGAAACAGTCCTGTTCAGATCCTCTCCCTTCCAATCTCATCGTTTCTGAAGAGATGCCATACTTTGGGTAAAATGTCCCCAAATCAGCAATGGGAGACACAAGACATGGCCTTTGTCTTTGAAAGACAAGATAAAAAGATTCATCTGAAAGATGCATAGTTCTTGAACTTGTGGGTCCTTTTGGAAATGCCAACTAAATTAACTCCTCTGCAGCTTGATTCTGTTCCGAAAACAAAGGAAAGATACCACAGTCCATGTAAAGAAATTCAGTTAAAAGCAAAAGATCTGCAGATGCACTTACGATAAACGTTCCTTTTGTTAGATATATCTGGTATATCTTGGGTTAGATTTGGCCAGGGATTTATTTGCAGTTATCTCAAATTGATTTGGTGCCTAATTTCTACACTACCTTTATCTCTTTACACGTCTTTCTTTATGATTTCAATGGAATCCCCTGATTTTTATTCTTTTTTCATCATTAATAAAATGTAGAAGATTCCCAGCCTCTACATCCCTGCTGCTCAGCTCCGGATGTTGCTGCTGGATGCTTCACACGTTAACGTACAGCTGGCTTCATTCACAAGCCTCAATGCGTTCTGTAACGTAACAGGGCCAGATTCAGATCTGGTGCAAACAGCTGAGCCTCCATTCACACTACATGGAGCTCAGCCTTCTCGTGAGTTTGTCTTTCTATGGAAAGCCTTCAAGATCTACAGCAGATGGAAAAAAAAAACGAGAAGTTCCCTCCTACTCCTTCCAACTTCAACAGGTTGCGTTTTTTTTTTTCATTCATAAGCAGCGGAGCTATTAATAAAATTTGCTGAATGAGAATGGTTAACCCCAAAAAGTGACACATACCTTACGTCCTGCCAGCCAACATGACAACAGTCAAAACAGAAATCGGCCTTTCGGTACATCAGCACGTAACGCTGTCTGCAGTTTCAAGAAAAAATATCAGACGACGTCCTATCAGCTGCAGACAGATGAGTCATTGGCAAGCTGGAGGCGAGCAGACCTAAAGTCACCTCCAGCCTGCAAAACACTTCCCGTCTTCAGTAAGAAGTGCCGGAGGATTCCGTCAATGAAGCGAAATGCCTGGCAAGCAGATGTGCGGTGTGAGCACACTGGGTTCCTGTCCTCTCCCAGGGCACTGGGGGTGGGGTGGTGAGGAGCAGGGGTCAAAGGGAAGGTGGGTTTCTCCTGCAAGATTTGCCCCTGAGCACAAGAATGAATAACCAGCCCCACCAAAGGAAGACACTGGATGATACACAAATGATTGGGGCTGGAAAGTGAGAAAGACTTGGTCTGGTTGGGTTTCTTTCTCTGATTTCATCAAGCAACTTGGAGCACAAGTCTTATAAGGAGAAACTGAGGGAACTGGGATTTTCAGTCTGGAGAAGAGGAGGCTCAGGAGAGACCTTATGGCTCTACAGCTTCCCAAAAGGAGGTTGCAATGAGGTGGGGGTCAGCCCCTCCTCCAATGTAAAAAAAAAAAAAAAAAAGAGGGAAATTACTCCCTTTGCTACATTCCCCCTCTCTTATAGGCATTAAAGCAAAAAGGATGGCACACCCTCAGGTTGCTCCTTACTGTTGGACACCAGTTGCACCCCATTGCTACCCAGGTCTCAGCCCACCAGCATCCCGGCCCCACAGCAGTCATCTAGCTGCGGTGTTTTCAGGGTGGAGCAGGTAGGGCATAGCTCCCAGCTCCTGGAAAAACATCTCTGAAGGTTTGGCTGGCTGGTCAGCTTTCCAGCAGATCCACACCCAGATGCGGATGGGCAGAGCTTCAGGACAAACCAGTGCCCAGCCTAAGGACGGGGGGGGGGGAGAAGGGCTGGAAGCTGGGCACACTGCTGGGCAAGAAATGAAACCTGCCATCTGCACCACAGCCAGGTGAGCTGAGGGCTGATGTAGGTGTCAACGTGCTGCTCACATGGCAAGCTTGCAGCTGTTGGCATAAGCCTGAATTTCTGTTGGGCTTTTGACGTGAAAGTTATTTCCTTTGGACAGCTTGCTGTGCTCAGAAGATACATCTGCCCAGGCAGGCGAGGAGGGGCCAGCAGTGATGTGAGGGCATTACCCTCTCCAAAGGCTGGCAAGAGGGAGTAGGGCTGAGCAGCTCCACAGCCTACAGGGGAGGGAGAGGGAGAGGTTACGTATCAAAAGAGGAATGTGTGCTACCCTTCATTTAAAGCTTGAGACACAGGGAGGTATTTTTCTCACCCAGGGATGATTCCAAGTTCAAAAAAGCCAGATGCAATCCCTGGGTTTAAAACATGAATCAAATCTGAGTACTGGTGTTAGTGCAAAGGACCTCTTTTGGTAATCACATCCCAGATGGTGGTTCAGCTCTGCTTCGACCCTCTGGGAGTCACTAATTACCTCACATCCAAAGAACCTTCCTTATCACCTGGAGATGAGGGGACAAGGAGAACAGAATGAAAATGATCAAAATCAATTTCCTTTCCTGTTTTTCTGGTTTCAGAAGCTTTTGGTGGCTTTTTGCCATCGTGCAAGCGAAGCTGGGGAGGCTCACCATCCCCAACAAACCTTTTCCTTGCCATCTTCCAGCTTCTCGGGCTCTCGGTGAACCTAAAGCCATTCAAAGAGCCCTACAGACCGGAGTTATGCTTCTCAGCATGTGGATTTGTTATCATTCCCCTCTTGGCTGAAGGGATTTCCCCACAAGGCTCAGGTGCCAAATGGATGAGTAAGGAGCAGGGTACTGGTTTCTCTGTTCCTGTTGTGGGGTTGTCTGGCCACACTGCCTCACGGGGGACACCTCTGGCCACAGGGTTGCAGAAGATGGGGTAAAAAAAAAAGTAACCACAGAGCATCTTTCGCATGCACCGCTGGCCCCCCACAGCCACACCGTGCCCTTTGCCAACGGAAAGGAAAAAAAAAGTTTTCTCCCTGTGAAAAGCATCATCTCATACAAAATTGTCTTTAGCCAAACTACAATTTCTTGACCAAAAGAAAGCAAATATTGAGCTGGGTTTTTTCTTGTCCCTCAGCCAGGTGAGAAAGGGAGATTCCCTGTCTTAACTCAGCCCCTAGCATGGTGAGGGACTTGCCCTAAAGCTTTAAAGGTGGTTCACACACACTGCCCAACGTTTCTACTTTCTAATAACACAAATACCTTGAGAGATGTAATGGTCATCTCTGTGTAGTGTTAACAACACCCAAAGAAGAATTCTGTATAGGAAGAGAGGCAGGGAATGCTAGTGATGTAAAGCTTTAAGCAAGGATAGAAGTACTTTATTAAATACCACGTGCCAAATGCTGTAGTGCCAGTGGACCTTCGCCAAGCAGGAATTGGCTCTGTGCGCTCCTTTGTCCATTTCTAAAGTTTCTTTAAGCCTTATTCAGGCCTTGTCTCAGGATATTCCAAGGAGATCTAAGATAGCAACACTTCTATTAAATATTTACGAAGACCATTAGAGTGTCAAGAAATTAATGTGCTTGTCCCAGTCCAGCAAAATACTTCTGGAGAACTTTTAAATAAAAAGGTATTTTGGTAAAGCATATTTAAAAATCATTACTTCCTTTGTCCACAGCCTATTATTTTCATTAGCAGCTTATTCCCTTTCTACAGCTCCATCAAACGACAGAATCTCCCCACTCAACTAGATGAGCTCCCAGCAAGGGATATGCATTTAAAGCACCTTCAAATACCTTACAGTTAGCAAGACCCAAGCCAAGCTACTCCATTGCCTTCCTTGCTAATGTGATGGCAAAGCAGACCAGAGACTTCATGCCCCTGCTCCAGTTAGAACCAGAAAATAGAGCAGACATATTTTGGATGCCATATATAACAAGTTATCAAAGTTAAGGATTGGAGCCAAACCTATCAAGTCACTCGTGTCTCTTAATGTTTTTAACACTGCGGTCCTCTCATTTTAACTCCTAGCCTATTAGTAAAGTCACCACTGTTTGCTGCAAGCCAGGTGTGAATCTCAATGTGGTTTTCAGCAGCATATTTCAAGCAGCCATAAAGACATACCAAGATCAGACAGACCTCTCTGGAGCAGGAGGATTGATCCCACAAGGGGCAGTGGCCTTGAGCACAGCTGAAGGTTGGCCATCTCTGTAGTTAATAGCATAAGCATACAATCACTGCTCACTCACCTGGAGCACAGGTACACCTACTTAGTTTGACTGAGCGTTCAGGTGGACACACAGACCTCTGTCTAGACATACATCCAAATAGGGCAGGTGGAGGCAACACACGTACAAGAAGAACGTGGGTGGCAGCAGGAGACAGCGAAGGGAGCAGTGTTCAACAGCACAGCAGATGGCTGGGCTTTCCGTTGTCTGACTGATGCCAGACAGCCTCAGGGGGATTTTACTTGGCAGACAGTCCTTCTTCTTGGTCTTGCTTGAGGCCACATCCTGTCACAAGCCTGCGTACCATTTGCTATCCGCTATCATGCTTAGAAATGCAGCAACGCAGGGAATGCAGGGTACCAAGGAATCCATTTTAGCAGAGACCTGGCTGTAACGGATAACATAGGGATAAATGCATCACACCCCTAACTGTGCCCTTTCCTCACAGGAAAATCTATGGATGCTTAACTAACTGGAGCCTCATCTCCTTGTTGAGGATTCAAGAGGAGAAATAGCACAGACACAGCCAGACAGGGCACAGCAGGTCAGACGGTCAGCTACATCCATCAGTACTAGATTTCCCAACGGAATTCACACCAGCTCAAGTTATTTGAGGCTTTATGATCACAGAGAGAAAGGAGTTAGCAGTTGGAGGCTGCGACAAAAGAGAATCTTTCATTCTTGTCCCACATTCAAGCAGGACAGATGGTCTCACACAACACTGAAAGCTCAGGCTGGGCAGATCTCAAACCATTGCTTAGCTGAGGATTTACCCATCAAGATACAACTTTACAGCAAACACTTCCTGGATCATTCCAGCAAAGCATCCATCCATCCAGATGGACATCTGCCTAGCCCACAGAGCTGTTCAAACAGCACTGCCGGAGAAGTGAGCATCCCAGAAGTCTCCAGTCAACTTTTTTTAAAACTTATTGTTAAGTCCTGAGTCTCCCAAATGCTTTATTTATAAAAAAAAAAAAAAAAATGACTCTGCAAACAGGCAATGCTGTGTCAGTGACCAAAGGAAATGGCAGGTCTCTTGCTAGTTAAAGTAATTACACAGCTTGTTTGTGAAAAAGTTCCCCTGCCAAAGGAAACAATTTTTAATAAATTTTCTTTAAGAGGCCACTTTTTAATAATCACTTTATAAAACAAGCTGGGAATATAGGCCCACTAAAATCAGATATAGAACTCAATATTGAAGTAAAAACAAACAGTGAGCAGAACGTGGTAAACCTTCCCCTTCTGTGTTCCCAGACCCCACAGAGCCGTCAAGCTGTGCGGTGCCTTGCTATGCTTTCAGGAGTTCCCATCCCCACTAAAACCTAGCTGCAGACTTACCTAAGAGCTGAACAAGCCAAGCTGTCCAATGTTAGCAAGCCCTGTGGCTTCTTGCCAGATTAGCCGGGCCTTTAGCTCCCATCTCATTTCCCTTATTTTCTCCCAGCCTTTGCGTGTCTCGTTTTATTCTGAAAGAAACAAAATGTGAAACGGTCCTTACGCACAAACTCAAGGCACCATCTATCACAGCGTGGCAAAAACACACACATACAAAACCCCAACTCATTGTTTCATGCTCATCGAGCAAATCTCCAAGAGTGCTGAGATACACCTGAGGACTTGTCACCAAATAGAAGCTCGGATGTCTACACAATAGTGAAAAGATTTCCACTTGCCCCACAGGCAGTGCTCTCCTGGGATGGCCTATGCAGGTATATATGCAATGCAACCTCAGCCTTGCTTCAGCACCTTGTATGGCTGTGTTGTGATTTCAATGGGGATAACTAGAGTAAGACAAACTCTAGAGCAGCAAAGGAGTTTATTTACGGAGAAAAATAGTAGTGTGACTCTCCCCATTCTTTTCCCTCCCCTTTTATTAAGCCTCCCAGTGCTTCATGCTACCACATTCACCAGGTCATCTATCAACAGACGCTAGGGCAAAGCCACCCCACTGGAGTCAGCCTCAAGTACTCCCCATGAAAAAGTGCCAACGCACTGCATTTGCTTTAAACTCAAGCAGAGGGAAATTTTAAGTATAGACATATTCTTCTTCCATCCATCGCCCTACTTGTGTTTCAACAATACATGCTCATCCCATGAACACTGACGTTGAGATTTTTTCCTGAACCCACATATTTCAGTTAATCTATCCATGCACGCATCTGTATGCTGATGTAGGATAACCCTAGTTTCCCACTTTGAAAAATGTGAGCTGAGATGCTTTAGCACTCATCAAGAAAGCAAGCTGGGGGACCTGCACTTCCATAGATGCAGAGCTCATGGCAGGAGCTGATGCCCTCTACATGCACCTGAGACTCCAGGAGGAGCCATGCCTCCTTTGAAGTAGGCTTACAGCTGTGCAAATAATTACATTTTCGTTTGCTGGCCGAACATGAAAACACGATATTTTGTTTCAGATCCATCCAAAATGCATTAAATTTGAGTACACCAAAAAACAGGATTCATCCACTCCCTGTCTGGGGTCAAACAAAACATTGCATTCAGCCCAAAAAGATAAAATACTATTTTCAATGTACAGTTTTAGCCAGCAACACTAAAATATACGTGACAGAAGCAAAACAGCTTCATCTGAAGGGCTTGCAAATCAGCATGCAAGTGCATAGCACCTTTCAGAATGCATCAGAGTGAAAATGTTAGCTTCAGTGCCTTCTGTAACGTAAGAGCTAGGATGAGGTGAGAACACACTTTTCACCTTCTCTTCGTGTGGGATTACTCTCTCCTGCTGCTAGAAGCACTCCATCCACAGACAGAGTCCCTAATTGCAGTGACAGCATCTTTCTGAGCTCCGTTTGGCCAAGGAGAGTACAGAAGCCAGCGGGATCCCAAGTAAGTGAGAACCTGGGGAAGGATCAGGGCTAGATGGGACAGGTGAAAGATGAGAGAATGAGAAAAAGCACTTTGTTTATATTGCCTCACACTGCAAAAATCATTTCTCTTCCCTGGGCACTGCCATTATCCCAAGTAACGGGCTGCATATAAGTCTCCTTAAAATAGACTGTCTATAAAGTGCAACTGGCATGCTTTGGCAAAGCAAAGCTGTACCTAACAGAGGACTGGTTGAAAAACGCTTGGCTGTTGCCAAGAATATTTCACCAAATCAGACCGGGCGCTTGGCCAAGCTCTTGCTGTTCCAGATGTGTTAATGTTCAATTTCATTTGGGAGTGACTCAATGCAGAGCCACGCTCCAGGCTCAGCTCAGGGGGTGGAGGATGCAAGCTGGTCCAACAGTGACATGCAGTCAGCAGGAGTCTATGTATTGTACTGAATGGCCTCAGACCCAGACCTGGCTGTGTTTGTACTCCCAGCACACGCTTCTTTTCCTCACTGATATTCTAGTGCTGCTTACGAAGCCAAGGAGACCTTCCCCAAACCTTCCTCTATGATCTCCTATATTTAGCTTGGAGATCTGAAATCAGATCTCTGCCACCTGAGTTCTTTTCTGTTTCATAGCATGGTGTTGTCCCCAAAATTAAATCCAGTATTTTTCAGTCTCCGCAGACCTAAGTCAAAAAGTGAGAATGAGATTATTTAATTGCTTATCTTTCATTCAAATCAATTTTTTAATTCATATTGGAAATCACTTCTCTTTACTGTTGTTATATTTATAATTATCAATTGATCTGTTATCTGCCTTACATGCTCAACAGAATGAAGAAGGGACATCATGGAAGCCCATACCTCAGGGGCATGGCTGTTTAGAAATTGGTGATCTAAGGTCTAACTCTGCCATCCAGCTGCTGATGGTAGTTGAGGACTGGAGAGAAATAGTCTTGTACTCAACAGGGCCCAAGGCAAACGTGATGTATTAGAGAAGCAGAAGGAACAAATGGAAGATAAGGCTCAACTGAAAGAGGTCAGGAAAGAAGCCATGACTCCAGACAGCAGCTCAATCGTCCTTTGGGCAGCAGTTACCCTAGTTTATGATGCCAGCAGGAGCTCTAAGCCCAAATTTTGTGCTGCTGAAGGGATGTGAGGCTGAGTTTGCATTCAGATTTTCACTTTGTCCAGATACAACAGGCTGATCTTGCCATCATGATGCATACTGGAGTGTGCTTCACTCCTTTAACTGAAAGTCCAATCAAGTCTAACAGCAACAAACACCATAGAAGTAAATGTGCCTGTGGTTCTTGGAAACCTAGCAGAGTTAAACTTCCCAACAGCATAACACAAGCAACTAGGAGATTATTCAACGTGTTGTGGTGTTTATTAATATTAGATCACCCATACTCACTGGCTGCTTTTTTCTTCTGAGCAGCCAGAAATTTACTTCCTTCCAGATGATTTCTCCCTTTGTTAGTCAGAAGAGACCTACATGAAAGTCACCTTCTGGAAAAATACAGTAAAAGGAAAAAACCCAATCCTTAAATTGCTCCTTTTCAGCAGTCTGAGTTAATCGCTTTTAAGAGAGAAGCAGAATAGCCCAACAGACAAGGCTTCCTTTCTGTCACAGAAGAGGCAAGACAAACTTAAAACTGCATTTGCATCCTCTTCTAGACAGAAGGTTGCTTTTCTTCTCCAACCAAGATGTATACCTAGCCTGCCTTCAGGGACCCAGTGGTGATACTGTCATACTTCAGCCTTCTGAAAAAAAATCCACATTGCTTTTCCTAGCATATCAAGGCAGACTACATCCTCAAGTCAACCACTTGAGTCATTGCTTAGCCTTTGAAAACCCAGGAGGAGCTGCAGATGACAACACCTGACCACAGCATGCCAGCACCATTACTTCTGATGGTTTGCAATGTCTTCGGCAGTGGAACTGCTGATCAGTTTTTCTGCTAAACAGGGTGGAAGTCCTATACTGCCCATTTACAGCTTCCTCCATAAACCCTGCTTCTGTCAGGGCTCGAGAGGAGGGCTTTCCATCGACATCAGCACGAGTTGGATCAGGCCTGAAGCAGCTACAAATGTAAGCTTTCTTTACTTCTAACAGGACTTGGGAGCTTCTGTGCATGGAATTTTGCACTTCTGGATCCAAGCTCATCAGCCTCGCGCTCCATTTCTGGAAGCTTTCAGAAATGTTCCAGGGAGTTTCTATGCAGCCTTTCTAGGGCTTGCATTCATGTAAGTTATCTTTACATCCAGATGCTAAAGAAATAAGCACCATAAATAAATAGATCTGCAAATTTTATTTCGCTTCAGCATGTTATTCACTTTTAAGTGGCTCAGACAGCAGAAGGCTGTAATCACAATTATGATATACTCCCCTCAACTGATAGATCACAGCTCTCATTTTTATTAGGTTGACTAACCCATTTGCAGGGGATTTCACTTTATTAAGGCAGGAAATCTGCCAGCACACGTCTGGGTTCACAGTGAAAGCAGCATGTCCATGTCATAGGACATATTTACATAGGGCCTGTGAGCCTGGTGAAGCTTGGAAAGGAGTCTTTCCAAGGACTCCATGGATTCTGAGCTCAGCTTTAAGCACATGAGAAAACTACTGCCATTCATGTTGTTCTTGGAACATCTCTTTTCCATACTATCAATCACAGAGAAACAGTTATTTGGCCCATCCGCAGCACTGTAGCTGAAGGTTCATCACCACCTTCCTGACTGTTTCCTTCTACATCAGAGGCAATTAAATATAACTAGAACATCATAATCCTCGGAAGTATAATTACTGCCTTTCACAAAGCAAGAGTTCCATCACAGCCCTCAGATCAAGGGGGTTCATTTCACACACCCAAGAAAGTTGAGGCTGCCATCCAAAAAGGTGATCCATGCACAGTAGTGCATTTCCATTAATGCCTAACACGATGAAGTTATGGCTAATAGTGTTTCCATAAGGACTCCATATAACCATTCTCCATAAACACAAAGATGAATCACTCTGCAAAATGAGACACTGCAGTGTAAACACAGTAAAGTTTATGTGAAGATGTACAGGAAGGTCAGACACAGCTGATAATTAGTGTGTGTTAATCAGAGATGCACTTACTTCTCACAAATAGCCTATTTCACCTTACTGTAATGTGAGTGGGCATGTCTATTCATGTGAATATTGGCAGAACATGATCCTAAATGTATTATTTACAGTAAGTGGATACTTCAAAGAGTGATTTTTCTCCATTTCAAATTGTCATTAAAAAATCCCATCATAAACTAACAATGCTGATAACTCCCCAAATACTAAAAGTGGGATTCTCACCTCCATTTAAATGGGATTTCTGTGTGTAAGCAAATAGAAAGACAGGAGAGGAGTTTTGTTCCTTGATCTGTTGGTCAGACAGCAAAAAGCAAAACAATGCATCAGTTCAGATTAAGGCTGGAATCTGCATTGCAGAACGCAGGAAAGCATGTGCAGAATGGAGAAGGGAACAGAAGACACCAGGCTGAAGGTCTGCTGCACAGCCAAAGCTATCTACAGATTTCTCAAAGGGCTGCTACAAGTAGAGCTCAAGCAAGACATCAGATGTCTCCATTAAATCTTAAAGCACGAGAGCGCTGACGTAGTCAAACTATTTGTAAGGTAGCAGAAGCTCCTGGTCTCATTGGATCAGTGGATCATGGTGTCATCTTGATGTGTTTGGAGAACGTTTATTGTGAAAATTTAAATAGAGAAGGTTGATGTCATTTTGTCCTCATAAGGACCTCCAGGGTCAATCCTTCCCACATTTTATAACAGAAGGGGTCTGGATTTGCAGTTAATTCCCATCAGTCCAAGAAGCAATTTACAGAACTCAAGATATGTAGGATCTCAATACATGCAGTCAAGCTATAAGCTGCTTATAGCAGAAGCATGCTCTACTGCACACACCGTCTGTTAATCAGGACACTCCAAATGATATGTTACCTTGATGATTAATAAAAGGCACTTAACCTTTCTTTGATTCACAGACCTGCAGAAACACTACATCCTCAATTCCATAAAAGACATAGCCTGACATGCAACACCTTCAGGATATCTCGATAGGCAAGAGGGAATATTTTTGGGCAGGAATCATAATTCTTCTCTGACTGCTAACATCTGTTTGCTAAAGCCTACAGAACTTCCCTGGAGTTTTGAGGTTTAAAAACATTGCTTGAAGATGACATACTAAATATTATGAAAATGTGCTTTATGATCCACACCCAAAACCCCCCAAAGAACATTTCATATTTTCAGACTTCGGTCAACAAAACTTTTTTGGACTGTTTTTAGTTCCTTAAATGATGGGTGTTAAATTAAAAATGAGCCCATGTACCAGAGTTGAGAGGGACCTAGACGGCCATAAACCCACAAGGCCAACTTTGAACTAGATTATGATGGGAAAACAGTGGTTACATCCAACACTACCACCCTATTGGGAACTGGAATCACTTGTAAACACACTTGGAGTCACCACGTATAGGTAAACAAACATTAGGAGGATATTTCCCATCTCAGACACCCTCGAAAGGTCTACAGTGGCATGGTATACTTCAGTAAGCTGTCATCATTCAGATGAGTGCTTAATTCAATTTTCAGTCTAATGAGTTGATAGCACATTGCTGACTTCCTGCAGCCATCACTTCTCCTAGATTGGGATTTACTGACACTGACCTTCCATACTGTTTTTCAGCACCAAATTTGCTACGTTTTCTCATTCTCCTCCTTCCCCCAAACTCAATCCTCTCCACACCTGTGACATGGTAGCTTCCCCCACAACCCCTCCATCCCTCATTTGCTTTTCCTCACTGAATGTCTTGCTCAGATTAGGTGAATCAGCCATTCCAAAGCTCCCAAGTAGGAACTTGCATGCCTACAAATCCAGGATTGTGCAAGTCCTAGTGAAGAAGGAGGCCTTTGCCTGTGCTAGAGAAGTAGCCAGAGAAAGGTACTCCCTCTTGTCAATAAAACAGGGCATGGAAGAAATAGGCATGCACATCTATTTAGATGCAGGTAATTCCTTCTTTGGAAAGATGCATAAGGATACACACTCCTATGCATATTAAGGAGAAAAAGAGATGCCCAAATATCTTTTGAAATCTAGCCCTCATCTTCTGAAAAACAAAGCCCAGGATGCAGAGGCTAAAAATATAAATGGCTCATAATCTTCTCATCCCAGGCTAATCCCACAGAACTGCAGCTGGCATTCCAGCCTTAGCCTATTGAAAGGGAAAGTTTTGCCTGTCTTGGAGGACTAGCTTAATCATAGGTCAGAACACAAAGACCATCCAAGCCCAGCAATCTCTCTCCAAGAGCCAGCTACATAAGCAAGCACATGAGGACAGGCATTTAGCACCACCTCCCACTATTCTCTAAGTTTTTTGGCTCAGAATTCCTGAGCCTTTGTTTTTAGCAAACTCCCAAGAAACCTTCTTTCCAGCAATTTCTAACACCTTCTTTGGATTTCAGTAGTTGTCTGGCAATGACTTTCACACTTGACTCATGTGTTATGACAAGATATCTCCTCTCACTCATTGAGAGGAATTTAACTAATAATTTGATGTCTCTACTGTTGGAACCATAAGCAAACAAGCCTTTCTTACTGACCTTCTCACTGCAGGTCATGCAGCTAAAGAGAGTTTCTTCTTGTTCATCTCTCCCACAGTGAAAGTAGTAACACTTCTACCTCTTGCACAAAAGGCATTCCAGAACACGTGCCTATTTTGTCTCTGTATATTATTTTACTTTGGGGTCTCCAGTTTTGTATGCAGTCCTGAAGCAAAGGATATACTGAGGACCTACACATTGCCACAGACTCATTTTATTTTTTTCCTTATCCAAGTAATTCCTCAATGTAATTTAACTTTTTCTTCCCCCAGCTGACTTTATTTGCACACGATCACCTACCCTGGGCAGGACTTTTAGGGACATGGTTAAAGGGCAGTATCAGTGGTAGGTGGATAGTTGGACTAAGTGATCTTAGAGGTCTTCTCCAACCTTAATGATTCCATGATCTATTTTGCCTAAGAAAATGGCTTTCAAAACATTCCCACTCATTAGAAGCAAGACTTGCACGTGTGATGAAATAAAAGGTCACAGAGGGAAAACGCCCATATTAACAAGGCAGTATGGTACTCTAAAGTGATGGTTCCTCTCCAAGCTCAGGATTTAACAGAACAAGCCTAATTTATTATCTCAAGACCTAGATGTGAAAATAGTCAGAGCAGTCAGACACCATCCAAAGGACAGAGCACTACTTCAACCCTTTAAGCAGGCAATGAGCAAACATCAGCTTGGCTGTAATGTATGTTTATGTATGTATAATATATGTGTTTATATATACGCAGACTTTTTTTTCCTTCTGAAGTTGATTTGAACTTTATTTTTAGGGCAGCAGACAGCCACAGATGAGAAGGCCTGTTCTTTGGCTGGAATCCAGCTGTGCACATTTTCAGAATCTGAAATGCTGATGAGCCTAGCTCTATTACAGAGAACTCCATACCACTCTGCTGTGCCAGCTCCCTGAAACAGCAGCCAAAGAGCACTTAACGTAACACTGTTCATAAAAGATGAAAGGAGAGTTAAAATACCTTCTAAAGCATCTCTCCAAAATCACTTTCAGGATCCACTACGCTAGAAACTAACGTATCCGAGCTTGGCAGCAGGGAGGTATTAACATTTGTAGGTGGTAAAGAGAGATCAGAACCAGACCCTTAATGAAGTCAGCTCACGCTGGTACAGCTCAGCATCATCTCTAGTGCTCTGCAGGGTTTCTCACATAATGATGTCTCAGTAATCTTCATACCAGACCTAAGTACTATGGTCTACCTAGACAGAGCAGCTAGTTAAGTACTGGGCTGAGGTCCTTGCTTAGCTCTCAGCTCTGCTGTAGGCATGCCCTTTGGGCACTGATCTCCGCAGGTATTTTGCACACCTTTGTCTTTTCACGTTTGAGGCAGACTCTACAAGTGTGGATCTTAGATTTGCCTGGAGTTTCCATGCTGTAAAATGGACCCAATTTCTCTTATTGTCCTCCAATTCTCTCTTAACCTTGCCTGTTTGGAGCAAAACTTTTCAAGTGGAAAGTACACTCAAGTCTTAAACTCAGACTTCCATATCAGCTCAGCTACCAAGAAATCATCAATATGTTCAGAATGCAGTAATTGCTTTAACAATAGGCAGCAATATAAAGCAATAACTTAATCTAGCACAGATAGTCAAAATAAAACATGGTGTTCTAAGTAAACAAACCATTCTTGCTCCTGTTTTGAAACCTCTGAAATCCACTGTTATTAAGCCCGTTTGTTACTGTTTCTTATTGCCAGTTATTTTCCTAAGCATTCATTTGGTGAATGCCAAAACCCATCACTCCTTCCTATTCAGCACTAAAGTCTAAGCACAATGCTTGAGTAATTTCAGTCTGTTTTGATTCTTTACGTTCTGCTCAACTGATAAACGGACACTACAGCAAGTTAAAAATTCAGAACAAGAACAGTTTATTAAAAAAAAGACTCCACAATGTGAATTTTAAAGGAAAATTCATTACCATTTTGACTAGATTCCATCAAAGAAAGGAAAACAAGCACCCCACAGAAGTGGGCTCCCTTTTGCCAACAACAGAAAAGTTCTGATAGCATGCCAGTGACCATCTTCCACTCCCAGTCAGTACCTATTTCCCATATCCTTTTCCCTATCAGAATAAACTGGACCAGTTCGATGTTGGTGCCTTCAGTTCTGTCAGCCCACGTATAAGTGACTGAACCAACACCAAATGGATGCCTTTAAACACTGCTGAGCACACAGCCAGCTCAGTGGTTCTTCATCCTCACTCCTAAACCCCAGCAAATAACAAATCCTGCTGTAACCAGAACAGATAGAAGGGGAAAAATAAATCCTTCGGCTTCCCTGGGTATGCTGCATATAAGTAGACAACTTCCCCATTATCTGACATTGGAAAGCCTGGGTACCAGGTCACTGCTGGCCTTCACAGCTCTAAAAAGCTGCACAGCACCTAAGTTATAGAAATCTTCCAGGTACCAATTAATGTACTTTCTCTATTCATCTGTTACCTTTGAACAGTCTTGCTTTCAATTCTGATTTGTCAGGACCTCAAGTGATGCAATGCTTGTTGTCTGTAAGTAAGACAGCTAAATTTTCCCCAAGGGGATCAGCCTTCCCCCAAAAATGTCTGATTTGAAAAGTGAGCAAGCAAATCTTTTTCAGCTAAGTGTTGAGCATCGTCCTCTTAACTCAGTGCTTTTGAATACGTTGGCTTCCCTAGCTGCCCTCACAGTTTTCATCCATGAGACTAAGCACCACAAAGCATGCTTGGTTCAGCCGTACAGACTGCTTCATCTCCAGCTCATCTTCAGTCTTTTAAGGTAAGACTGCCTGAGTTCCCTGCAAGGCACAGGGATGGAGAAGGGAGGCAGCTTCCATCAGCCGTACTCCTGAAACAGGAGGGACCAACATCCTACAAACCAACTGCAGACACTCAGCTTCAGGTTAGCTCTTCCACAGCTCACATACAATACACTGAATGCATTCACTGTAATTGAACACTGCTGCTTCAGCTTAGCATGTAATTACATACCTAAGAGGCCACAGAAAAGGAGGGGGTTACCCTCTTGCACCCACAGGGAGAAGAGCCCATTTCTTTCACTAAGTTACAGCAGCAGGTTTGGCTGTTTTACTAATAATATCTTCCCAAACTCCATTTCCAGTCCTATTGACAGGAATTCCTGAAACTTCACCCCAGTACCAAGACAGCCATCAAGCACAATAAATATTAACTTTAATAAAATCTAAAAACTGGGTCTGTCTAGACAGGAAAGGATGAGTAATCAAGCTCTCCAATCAATCCAGCTGCACAGGTTTGTGAGGGTATTTGTTTTAGCCAGCATCCCACTTCTTACTGGCAAGTCCTACCTTATTGCTGATGCTTCTATTATTCAGCTTAATTTTCTAACTTCAGGCTTATAAGACCCCTTATGAGAGGTCTTGTCACTTCCAACTGGCAACCCTTTCCAGCTTTGCACAGCTCCCATTTCTCCTGGGCCAGAGAACAGAGAAAACCTTTACAAATAGTTAAACTCCAATCTGATGACCTGTCTAAACATATACCTTGTGCAAAAGTAATCCTATTGAAGTCCATAGGGCCTTCACATGAATAAGCCCATGCATTTAAACACTTTGTGTAATTACAAATCTAAGATAGCCACGAATGATACTTAAAAAAAACAACAACAAGCAGTGATCTTTAACTGCCACCTATCAGTGCTGGGGAGAGCTGGGTAGTAGTAGAAGTCACTAATGAGTTTTGTAAGATCAGTAAATTGATGAGACTTGGCAAGTTGGGCTCTGCTTTGAATCACTGGTGGCCAGAGGCCCCAGGCTACTGAAGGAAGGGTTTTCAGCTGACAGCAATGCGTTATCAAGGTCTTTTCAGTTTTACAAGTCTGCTCATGTTGAACACTAATTGGTATATATATGCATTGCATGCATTATAACCTAAAAGCCATATTCTAAATGGACAAGGCAAAGGAAAATTACTGTTGTCAGAGGTAGCCACGTCAGAGGAAGGTCATGCAGCATGGCTGTGCTCTTCCTCACTAATTCAGATTTTAAGTCGTTAGGGCTCTCAGCGTGACAGCCATTAAGATGCAACCAAAACAGACTGAGCAAAAACAAGGAGCCAAATGAGTGTAAGGCATGAATTGCTCTTTGTACGGAAAATGAGAATTTTAAGTAGTTACTGAATTCCTTGGACTAAGTTTACCACTGCAGTCAGGAACCCTGTGCCACGCTTCGGTCTGTGGGAGCTGTTTCTACACATAAGATTTCATATATGAGATTAGCTAGATCACCCAAAGTCATTAACTGCCCTTCTCTTGGAAGCAGTGTGCTCTAATACTTCAAAACTCAGCAAAACATAATAACATCCTCTAAGGGCAAAGGGAGCCTCAGCTTGAAAACACTCAAGCAAAAACTCAGTATTTAAGTAACTTAAGAACTAGTCTCAGGGCACACGGCACATAAGATTTTAATCTGCTGGACACTGTTTCCAAATTTCACCTAAGTCACCCCATTTGTGGCCATCTTTGTTGGCTCCCTCCAGCTACAGACAGAAAACATTGGTCTGAAAGAAGTAGGCAATGCTTCCAGGACTGCTAAAACACCTCCCCAGATCAAAAGGCTCAGCAGCTTCCAACAGCTTTGGTTCCCAGAAAGGGACTGTCTCAGAGTGGGTGGCCATTTGGTAGAAATGCTCAGAGAGTGAAACCATTGCAATTCTCTTCACAGAAACATATCTATATGTTTACACTACATCATACAGGAACTCTTATGTAAGATGATGATCTTTCAAGGGTCTTTTCCAACTTAAATGATCGTATGATTCTACGAGTTCCAACACTTTTCCCCTATTATTTGTGGAAATCAGACTACTCAGTATCTGCAGATATTTGGCCAGCATCCCAGTTCCCCAGACTTTCAGTACAACGAAGCCATTGTCTGAGAATTCATTACCAAGTTGATTATTAATTGTACATCACACTCTCACGCAGCAGTGCCAGTCACTCAGCTGAGGTGTAGAACAGTAACCAAGGGCAGAGGTGATTAATTGCAGCTCCCTTCCCTCTCTCACATCCAGGCTGTCTGACAAGCATGAAAAACCCACAAGCAAATTCATATTTGCCCACCTATCTACATAGTGGGCTTCAGCACACTGTGGGATAATTTTGCACTTGCCAACTACCAGTTTGGCTGGTTGCTTTCTTCACAGTATTCCACATTCTCCTTTTAGCTCCTATGGAGGAGTTCATTTTGCTCTCTGGAAAGGATTTTGGCTCTGATAAACAGAGGAAAGAGTGATAAAGCTCATCTCTGTCTTTATCTGAGGCTTACGTGTCTCAGTCTGCGGTAGGTTTGAAGCCAGTGAATTGTTTTGTATAGCAAAGGTGTTGGGTTTTTTTTTTAGCCATGGCAGTTTTAGGCTCTACTTGAGTGGGATTCAAGATGAGAATAGCTAGCAGAAATGAATGGTCAGATAAAAAGCTTTCTCTGGAGCCTTTCCAATACTGCCACCTATGCAGACTGAACCCTGGCACAAAATCTGGAAAAATAGCTGGCTTGGATTTCTCATATGTTTCCTTAGCACTGTGGGAAGCCTATAACTATAGCAAGTACTATTATCATTTCTGCTTTAAATATAGCATCCAGCCCAGTTTAGTTTTGTCTATAGTGATAACCAACAGCTCAAAATTTATGCTTATACACCAGCTTCAGCAAGGAGAATACCTGTTAGATGTAAAGGATGTCACACCACAGGTGTGAAAGCCAGCACCAACATTCAGCTGACATCTTCATTAGTCAGTGGCTCCCACAAAAGCTAACAAACCTACAGCATACGTTACCCTACAGACTGCCCACTATACTTCTGATGTCTTCCCAGACAAATGGCATTGTAACCATTGAGCCAGATGCTCCAGTTGTGGCACTTTAAGAATTGTTGCTACTGTTTCTGCATCTTCTTCCCCCATGCAAATATACATCACGTAGCTTCCTTTAGGGAGATCTTCAAAAAAAAATGTGGTCAATGCAAGGAGCAGCTTATTCTTCACCACTCAGAGGAAGAGGCTTGATAAAAAAATCAGTTCATTTATGGTTTCATTTTATTCCAGTGGCTTTTCATGACATGTCCCTAGATAACACTACAGTAAGGGCTGCATGGTCTCATGCCTACTATATCAAATAGATGAGATTGACACCTCTGCTGCTTCCAACATCTGATCTGTGGTATCCTGTGTCTTCAAGGATCAACAGCCACAGTGATGCAAGAGAAATTTTCAAGGTAACTAAAGAGAATTAAAAGGGCCCATGTGGGGAACGGGACACATTGGCTTCACTGAGTGCACCTAGCTTTATGGAGCAGAAATACACATGTGGAAGCAGTAATATACACTGAAATACTGAGAAAGTGGACCTGGAGTGATGCCTACATGACAGCATGGATGAAGTGGTATCTTATTAAGGGCACTGAGGTATCCACATGTAGCATTAGGGCAATAGGGCCACGTGGCCAGTGCTGGACCATTGCCGTGGTCTAAAGGTGAGCTGGGGAGGCAAGTACACAAAGTCAACTACATCTTGACTTTCTAAATATAAGCACAATCAATATTTTAATCAGAGACTAGACTAGGAAGCAAGGGAAATGAAAGATACATTGCACAGAGGCACAATTTCCATCACTAAAACCACACATTTCAAAGCAAGCGTTAAAAATAGGCAGTTCAGACCCACACAAATCTAGCTCCAGAGTTGGATGAGTAAAACTGGAACTAGGTTTCCAGTTCAGTCCACTAAGGTTACACATCTAAACGGATTGAGGCTTGTGCAAAAGCAAGGCAGTATTTATACAAAGAGTTTGGGTTCAAACTTCTTGAGTTTAAAGGTGAAAAGCTGGCTGCTGGGTTAGACTCACAGCTCTTTACATCGTATAGGTAGCATAAGAGGGATCTGTCCAATGACCCTCCCTAGAAGCATGCAGAAAGAAATGATACATCATGAAACCTCAAGAAGGTCTCCAGTTTCAACACGTGCATTATATTGATATATTGAGACATCTACCAATTATTTCAGCTTTCCCCAAAAAGGCACCATGAAAGTGATAATAGCTGACAAGATCTCTCCATCATCTTTTCAACAGAACAGTCACAGCTGATTTTTTGTCTACACTTAACATGCAGAGCAAGGCTCACTGGTAGGTTCTGGTGGCCTTGCACTGCTCTGGCACTGTACAAGTGTTAATAGCACTGCTGTAACACCTCTTTGCTAATGGAGAGAAAACAGCCAAAATACACTACTAAGATTATATTGCACAAAAAAAGGAATGGAAACTTGCTGGATAATGAAAAAAGTTCATGATTAATAGGAAAAAGCAGTAAAAAAAAAAGTCAATATTAGATAACCAAATCAACTCAGAACTGAAATATCAAGTTATCAGCACCGCAAGTTTATCTGTGATAGAAAAGAATAATTGCTGGAAGTTATTGGCTGAGCAGCTGCCGATGAAGTTAGGCACCTGTAGGCACCTAATGTGTTTAGAAATTGTGGAACAAAGGACCAAGTTAAGAGCTTTAGAATGGCTCGGGTTGGAAAGGACCTTAAGGATCATTGAGCTCCTAGTCTTATCACGATCAGACTGCGTAAAAAGTCAACTCTCCTCCTTGGAAGCTCCCTTCAAGTACTGGAAGGCCACTCTGAGGTCTCCCCTAAGCCTCCTCTTCTCCAAGAGCTACTCCAGGTCCATAAAGCAACACTTTTTTTTTTGTTTCAGGGCTATTTCTCTGGAAAATACATGCAACTTTTAAAGGCTCTCCATGACTTAGGCTAGTTGATTCTTAACACATCTGCAGTTTTAGTTTTGCTGTGTTGTATGAATACTTGGAGAAAACTTACTTCACTTTGCTCATCAGCACTTTAGAACCTTCTCCCAAAGAACACAGTTACTTTGGAGTTCTGTGTCTAATCTAGTTTAAAGGTCAGTGAATGTTAGGCATATCACAGCTAAAAATAAATTCTAAGCATGGCCCAGCTCAAAAACCATAACAACTCCACCTAAAAACAGAGTCCTATCACAACTTAGCATACTTGCACTTAAAATCCCTAGAAACAAGCTAGGGGAAAGAATTAGCCCTCCATGAAGAAAACTGGCTGTACACAGAGACATGGTGAGATGCTACAAAGATTAGAGCTGGAAAGCCTACAGTATATCCTCTTCCCCACCAGCAATACAGAAATACCCATATACTTCCATGTGTGCAGCTGCATGAATTCTTATGCAAAGAGAAACAGGAAAAAACTGATCAACTCTCAAATAAGCAGGCCTCGCAGCTGCTCACAACCATACTTTACAGCACCATCAGTGCATTATAGCAGATGCAGGCAATAAGCAGAAATAGGCAATAAGCAGAAATAACATCCAGAATGCCTACAAGCAAAAGAAACCACAACCATTTCCATTTACTGACCTCTGGCTATTCAGCACATCTGAAATATTGCTGGTCATCAGGATTCACAGTTGTTTTACAGCTCCTTAATTTATAAAGAGCTCAGCAAGATGTGAAAGCGGTCAAGGATTTATCAGACTTATACAGTAATCTTTCATCACTAGCCTCTCAACAGCTGGTTTTATATACCTTCATAGATCTTCCCTTTGTCCCACGGAAGTCATTGAACACTGTCTTTGTGTTAACTAACAGTTGGTCTTTAATTAGTCTGAAGTGACTCCACGCTTATGTGCTACCAGATGGATGTGGAATTGACAACTCCTAGCCCACCTCAACACCTTCAGCAGGTTTCACCATAGCACCTGGCTTTCAGAACCCCATTCCCCACACGTGCCCATCCACCATGCCCAGCATGGAAAAGGGGAAGGTCCAAGCAGCTGGCTGCCCTGCAGCAGCAGTCAGACAGGGAGTGGCAGCAGAATCTCCCCCAGCATTCACATCCCTGTCTGCAGCACAGGGAGGAAATGGCTGGAGCCTCTGGGCTGACACACCAACCTTTCTGCCTGGGCCACAGCAGTGCTTTCACAGGAGTCCATTCTTCAGCCTGTGTATTTAAAGTCTCAGTAAATAACTACTCAGTGGATGTTTTTTTTTTTTTCAAACATACTAATGATATTTTCGAAGACCACTTTTACAGAAATAGATGAAGGAGGAAAAAAAAAAAATGTTTACTCAGAGTGTTTCATGGAAGCTCTATTAGCTGGCCTTTCACAGTAACGATAACAGTGTCCTGGAGACAAACATCTGGTGGGGCAGGTCTATTCCTGTTCAACTAGCACAGGTGCAGGAGCTTATGCTCTGTGTAGACCTTGCTTCAGAATAGCTCACTGGGCAGGAATTCTGGGTGGTTTCTTATGCATTTGGAGAATTTTCCTCTAGCTCTGCAGTCGGTATGCTGTCATTAGGTCTGCCTGCAAGGAAAAGCAGCAGGAAAGGAGGGATCCAGTCAGGCAGCACTCAGTGTTCATACCAGGATCTTGCTCATGGTTTCTAAAAGCCTCTCTGAAAGAGGAACCCCAGAAAGTCAGATGCCTGTTGTGTTCATTGGCACTAATGCCTCGTGCCCCACTCATGTTGGATTAAGGATGCAAGCTTGCTTTCTACCTTCATCACTCCAAGGATGCTTTGCTTCAGTGCAATTCAGTTTAAGAGGGACACCACTAAAAAGCTCCCTGGAAGAAGCCACAGAAGTTCCACCAAGAAGGAACATTGCTTCAAGTCCAGTAGCATGGGCTCAGCTTCACAGGTTGGCTCTTCGGACATGGCTAAGTGCTCCCAGCTTTGTAAATTAGAAGTGACATTTACAATAGAGACCCACAAATGTTTGTATCACACATATATTGTGAATTAAAGCTACAAGCATGACAAGGCTTCTCTGCGTTGCAAGCAGCTCCCACACCACCAGGCAAGCCTCTGTCACCTTTAAAGAGGTCTTACATTGACCATTAAAAAAAAAAGGATATTTTTCCAACACACCACTTCCATACCCTGAAATCACTTGCATTAATGTATTAAGTATCAGACAAAGACAAGCCTGTGAACTCTACAGTTGACCCTGCCTCCTTACATGATATGATCCTTGTAATAGATTTGCAAGTATACAACAGCTAAGCTGAAGTAAACGACTGCACAATGAGCACCTGCTTGCTTCTTTGTGTGCCCTCTCAATACCTAAGCAGGAAGCCCTCTGACCTCTCAATTTGTTGCTGTGAAATACTTTGTTTTATGTACTTAAAAGTCGGGGGGGGTAAAGAGGCACATTCAAGCTCAAGCAGTAGCCAACAGGTTTCTTGTAGCTGGGTGAAGTCAGGAATGCTATTTGCTGGTTCATGCCCTATAAAACCCATCAAGGCAATTAGGCATGAGAGGTAGCCTTCAATCACATATGCACTTTGCCATGTGGTTCTTGTATTAATCAAGCAAGTTCTTCAATACATCAAGTGGAGTTGTCTCCTTCTGGGAAACAATGAGAATCTGCTCAAGAAAGCATTTCTGAGAAACAAGGGGCCAAAGCATCTCTGCTGGCCCCACTCCACTGCAGCCAGAGCCCAGAAGATACTGCAGCCATACATTCCTAGAGCATGACTGCTCAGAAGTCTCTCCCAGAGGGGAACAAGAGAAACATTCTGATTAACAACTAATTAGAAAGGGTTATCTGGTCAGAAAACAACATTCAGCCACCTAGTTCTCATATATATAGAGTGATCTTTCCCAAATCATCAGCACTTCAATCTCAGAAACCTCTGAACTTTAGAGGAACTGGGAAAGAGCAAAAGAAGCAGAAAAGGATGGGAGGTGCTCTTAAGTGGGAAAGTTTGTTTTCCTCAAAGCTAATATCTTTTAATGAGAACAAAGTTATCATTGTTTCATTCAGTTTAAGCACCAGATAAAAGGATTTTTAACAGTGATGTTCCATTAAGAAATTGCTAAAACAACCAAATTGGCATGACCAGTTAATTGCAAGAAACAAAATGCTTTAAAATTAGCGCTGCCAATTAGCACACAATACCCTCTTAGTCAAAGTGCAACAACTGACCATGTCAGTCCTGCTGGTCCCTGGTAGGAAATGAAATGGCATGAGCTGAATTGGCTCCAGCAGAATGGTGTCATTTCCAGACAGAGCAGGACATTCCCAGTACTGACAATTATTTCCAATGCCTGGCTCATACCTTAACTACAATGTTGTGTTAACAACACTTCTGCAATTAAACTGCATGGTATTCAGGTGAAATCCCCCCACCTCTGAACTATTCAAGTCTCATTCTAGTCCCCAGGAGGGACAAACATTCATAGCATCTAAAAGCCAACTTGCCAAGTGAGAACCAAGAAGTGTTCCAGCAAAGAAGATATGTGCGGGCTGATATATTCTGAGATCTCAGTTCAAGTGCAGAACGGATTCAGGCTGTAGCCATCCACAGCCCTGTAGCCTCAAGGATTCAGGAAAGACCCATGGATTATGACACCTCGTTCCTCAAATCTGTGTCTTTCAAAAGAAAGAGGCTCTAGACAAAGATGTAACTGGAAGTAGAATGTCACTATAAAATGAATAACTTCTACTTTTGAAGAAGTTTAGTAGCATTTTTCAAGATATACTTGGGATTTAAGAAGGGCAACCAATCTGCTGGAATTGTGAACAAAAATAGTTCTCCGTATTTGAGATGAGGGAAGATAAACCAAGCATTAAGATTTACTGCTAAATATGTTTGTCCTCATTCTGGTGGACAAACCAAGTTTCCTTCTTCCAGGGAGCAGTGAATTTCCAGCACTACAAAGTTGAATTCATGCTAAGACATCACTTCCCAAAGCTGCTTTTGCTTCACATCAGCCCAGATATCAAGTCTCTCAGCCTACAATACCTGCCTTTGCAATGCATCTAATCTCATCTTCACCACCTCAAAACTGGGAAACAGCCATAGTTGGACAGAGGCTAAACAACATGAGATTCATTTCTCGGTTCTGATGAAGTTATATATTTGGCCAGATTCAAGACAATTCCTGTATCCTCAACCAAGATGGGTAGATTGCTTTCATCTGCTATCCCACATTGTAGCTCTGGGCAGCCTGGTCTGGTGGTTGGTGACCCTGCACATAGCAGAGGGTTGAAACTAGATGAGCATTGTGGTCCTTACCTACCCAGGCCATTCTAGGATTCTATGACTCTCATAGAGCTGCCCTCATTGTAAGAGTTTATTCACTCCCTGTTTTCCTAGACAAATGAATTTTCTCTTTATATTTAGAAGTCTCCTACAAATTGAAACAATTACAGAGCTTTCCTGCAGAGCCATTTCACCAAGTTTCACCTCACTCAAGTCTGCTCTGCAATCCAAAGACACCAAAACCTCCCATACAAACCTCATTTCCCAGCCTAGCTAAGCAACATTTCAGCAGCTCTTCTGCTCACTCCCCAGATTAGAAATTCAGCTTAAGGACTGAAAAGTAATGGAGGCTGAAATAGAGGCTTATCTTTAATCTGATACTGCATTTCATTGGGTATGCCATTTGACCACACTAAAAACCATCAAGCTAAACTCTGACCTCCCAGCCACTGAAATCAAACTCAGTTAAGCTGATGCCAATCTGCCACAACAAAACTGAAGTGGTTTCAGATTTGAGGCTCCAGCATTGTATCATCAAATGACTTATTCGTAACTTCCCATTGATTGCTTTGTTTCTCACATGCAAAGCCTGATCACACCTCAAGATATCATGCAGGTTTTTCTTAATAATCCTCATTAAAAGGTTTTGCAAGCCAATAGGTTAGAGAGAAATGACAGCATCCTAAATCACCTGTGAGCTCTTATCCTCCCAGACCAATTAGGAGACAGCTGAGAGATAATACCCTTTAGATTCCAAATGTACTCATAGTATACAAGTGTACTACCACAGTAGTTCTTCTCAAAAATGTGGGGATCTGGAAAGTTTATGCTGCTCTTGCACATGGACCATTGATATCCTGATGGAAGAGGACACGGTGAGGAGAGACACTGCCCTGCAAGAGGGATGTTACAGCTGGATGGCACCCTGGGAATCCAAACATTTTGAAGCTGTGGCAGACAGCTTAATCCACCATAGTCAGAAAAAAGTCATTTGCCAGTGCATTCAGAAACTCCCATCGCCCAGCTGTCTGAATGGTACAGCAGTCTCTGCCATGCTCACCTTTTTTTCATCAAGATCTGATGCAGCTTGCTGTAGAACCATGCTGGCACAGAACACTGCCCTGCAGCAAACTGAGCAGCACAGCTCCTTTTTCACAGTCCAGGCAGCAGAAAACTGGAGGGATGGAAGAGCCATACACAGCTATTTAGCCCACCTGCTGCCAGAGTTTTCTTTGGAAGTAGTATATCTAGGCAGCAACTCTGACAGCACTTACTGAAAGAACATGCTATTTTCCTTCTTAATTAAGAGCTGAGCATCAAACAGGGATTTATCATTACAGAGCTGCTATAAATAAAGGCTACATGCTTGGAATGTGGCAAGAGCACAATTCATCTACCAGAAGTGCTACAAGAAAGGCCTGTCTGCCGTGAAAACACAAAACAAATGAGTGCAGAAGGCTAGCACAGCAGAGCTGTGTTACTGCATCTAGCCCATGGAAGTAACCCACCATGTAACCAGGCATTCTGCACCATCCTTCATGCAGCCTAATCCTGAGTCCTTCCCTGATTATTTCATGGAATGATTGGAGGGGACTGTAAAGATCACCCAGCTCCAGCCCCCTTGTCATGGGCAGGGTTTGCAGACTACAAGATCATGCTTTCTAGGGCCCCATCCAACCTGGCCTTGAACATCTCCAGGGATGGAGCACCCACAGCTTCTCCAGGTAACTTGTTCTAGTGTCATTATTTATTATTTAGGTGGACACTAGTTTGGACTCACCCATACCAGTGATCACAGCACAGAACTGATCTTTGAAATTGAAACAAGAGTTTGAGAGCATTCAGAAAACAGTGAAGACAGATACATATGCAGTACAATCAATTTTACCTACTGTCCCCACATAAGCATGGGAGCATCCTCATGCTAATTATTAGCTTTAGAATCTAAAAGGGAAAGTGCAAGCTTCAAGTACAGCTTTTACTCAGCTTAGACCACTTGCAGGGAGTTCTTGGTGGGAACTCCCAGATATTCTGAGTAAGATGTTATAGTTACAGCTCATTTCCTCCATGTATATTGAATAATAGTCAGAGCTCTGAAATAATAGCACATACCAAGTATGTTAATTATACAGGATTTTAGAGCTGAGATTCTTTAGTCATTAAGGATCTGATGAAAAACAGTGTACTTTAGGTTAAAGAGGAAGAACATTTGGAGACTGGGGAAGAAAAGCAAGAAACTTTGAAATAGGACAAGGAGTTTCTAGAGCAAATGAAAGGACAAGAGATGCACTGGCTGGAAGAGAGCAAGAAGTGACCAGAAGAGATTAAACTTGGATTTATCATCTCCCAACAGCACTCCTGGAAATTCACTGTTTATCCATAGGAACAAGGGATTACTTGACCACAGCTGAGTATAAATTAAAATCTTAAAGGAGCACATTACAAAAAAAGCAAGTTGTAAAAAAGCAAGACAACTCAGGTTTTCCTACTTGTCTCCTTAAATAAATTTGCCTTCTAAAGAATGGACCCTCTAGACTACTTATTGAAAGCATAGATTATTCCTTGAAACATTCAGAGCCATAGAAAGACTCCGAACTCAGTATTTAATGACCAATTTGAGAACAAATACCAATATGTAACAGAGGAGAGCAGCATTCAGGGGATAGGCAGCTACAATGCAAGGTCTTAGGCAAGGGTGACTCAAAGGCTTGTCAAGCAGGACAGAAGGAATTAAAGGATTAAAGCAACACTGATGGTCACCCAGAGCAAAAGAACTTCTGTGCAAAGCATGAATTCTCATCTGTAGAAGTCAGATGCTCTTCCAGTCACACAAATCCAGATACCCACCTTTTCCCTCTGTATTAAACTATTGCCCCAAAGTAGAGGGCACAAGAAGGGTTGATAACCGTACAGTTATTCTTGCTGTTCCTTAGGGTATGTTGTGTTTATACAACAGAAGATTCAGGGGGTTATTTTGGAAATAGTACTTCAAAAGGGGTGAAGGGTTCTTTTCCTGCAGGAAATTCACCATATCCAGCTGGAGTTTGAGATGAACCATTTCTTGAGCATATCTGAGAAACTCAAATTCTTCATTTTAATCAATGTAAAACAGTACTGAAGACCTAAACAAAATCCCAGTGAAACAAAATCCCTAGTTTGCAATGTACATTGTCAGAAATACACGTGTCCATCATGGGATACATGGGGAAAGAACACTGTGGTTATATATTATTCTGCATGTGTGTATTTGCTATATTTAGAAGAAACTTCATGTTCTCCATCATATCATCCCCACATTTAGGGTCGCTGTGCAATGACCCTCTCCCCAGTGAGGATCTCTCTGAGCTGAAGACATTAAATATAAATGGGCCTCCCTCTTCATTTCATTATGTTTGATTTACAACTGTTCCACAACTCCTGTATATTAGCATTCCTAAATTGTCAATCGCACATCTATACATATTCAATAAGCTTCTGAGGTAATTCATATCTGCTGCTGTTTGGATGTGTTGAGGAGGAGATTGTGCCATATCTAACAGAATCCACCATCTGGCCACAGCCAACAGCAAGTCTGGAGGCACAGAGGGTAGTTGGGCTGAAGGAGAATCCCACTGCACCCTCCAGTCTTTGGTGGTCATAAACACTTCACTTCTTGTTATGTGAACATATACTGAAGTATTGCATATATTTTGGTGTCAGAAATACTCAAAAAGAAACTGTCTTTCCTTTTCCAAGCATCCTATTAGTAAGACTTGAACATACAGGCTCTGTCTCCAGAGGGAGATTCCTTCTTCCTCCTGAGGATATCTGGGCATTGTGCAGCATCATACTCATCCCAACCCAATGCATGACACCCTGTTTGCAAGACATGCTGACATCCACACATGTATACTTGGTCTTTCATCCGAGTTCACTTTTACTAAAGTAACATTTTCCCTTTTATGCAATTCTCTTGAGAGCTCCAGTTTCCAAGGCTATTTGTAAGTCTTTAATTAAAAAAGAATTTCAAAACACCAGAACTTCCCCAATGAGAAGAACTCACTACTGCCCACTGAAGTCTAACACTGTAGTGCACACATCCCAGATAAAAGTCACCTTGAAGGTAACAAGGCATTCCCTGAGCCTTCAGGGCTGCCTCTTGCAAAACTGCAGCCTGAAGTGTAACTACAGACACTGGGGTGGATGACTGCATTGTGCATTCCAGATAAAAACAATTTTTGCTCATGTTTACTTATGACATTCATAAGAACTGCACTGTTGATACAACACTTACCACGGGGAGAGTATCTAAGATCAAGTGGAAAAAGTAGGATAGTCTCATGAATGAGAGCTGATTTAAAGCTGCTCAGTTCTCCAGTCATTCTATTTTGAGGCACATGTTAAGCACGACTATGCACACCCCATTTATCATTGCCTTAAAGTGCATTGCTTTAATTTCTCTCCTGTCCAAAAAAAACCTTACCTACAATTACTTGGTGAAATATCTAAGCATAGCACAGAGGAAGAATTGAGACAGGCTTCTATTTAGTTTGACATGCAGTGCTGCTTTCTGCTTAATAGTTTGCCTGATGGCATTTAGTTTGCTTTGCTGTTTGTATGTTTCTCTCTTAGCAACAAGGGGAAAAAAATAGTGCTTTTTAACTATAGGCAACTGTACAAAACCAGAGCAGAGAGCAGAATATCTGAAACTACTTCTAACAAATCATTTACACTGAGCTACAAACTGAAGGCATACCTTTACCTTTGAAGGAATGTAGTTGTGTGAACACAAACAAGCGTTCAGAATTGTGATTTCTACAGAAACTTTTTTCTTAAAAGAGCTAAAGAGCTTCACATATGGAGCAGATTCAAATCCCAAGAAACTCCTGGGGATTGTTGTTCATAGGAGTATTCCCAACTCAGTGAGATTATTCATTTATTTTAAATTAGTCACTAGTTTACTTGTAGAAGTGAGCCTGAATTAAAAATTTTTCTTATATACTGCTGAAATAAAGGCAAGATAAAATCTGGCAGCTCTATTCCATTGGAAGAAAAGAAATAAAGCCATCGCCTTTGAGTAAGAGTTCAAGGAATGGGCAAAGGCAGCATGTATAAGACAAAGTTAAAGCATGACCAGGCCTGGAGCTTACATCACTGGTTTGAGGACCCCAGCACCTCTTGCAGATAAGGCATCACGCAGTGAAGCTCAGAGAGCTAGAAGGGATCATTACAATATTTCATAGCCTGGAGGCTACAGAAGTGATGCTGAATAAAGTGGAAGGGGCAAGTTTTTACTAAAGATGAGGTATTACCTTACAGCTGGAGGAAAAAAAACCTCAATCTTATCCCACAAAGGTGAGTCTGATTTATGGCCTGTCAAATGCATTTCATGCAGCCTCCAGGTCTTCTGAGCACCTCACAACAGACTGGTGCAGTGAGCTGTCACCAACTGCTCAAAGCCAATGAGCAGCCCTGATCTCAAATATTCCAAACATACTCATTAATGGTGAAGAATTAAGAAAATATGATCAACTTTACTTTTTTCAGCACAATTGGGAAGTCGAAGACTTGTGAGCTAGCAGCACGCCTTCATTGGTTTGGAGTGACTTCAGTGGACTCATAGCAAGGTAGAAAACAGGAATTAAACAAGAGGCTTCTCAGAGCACTGAGCTCTTCAAATTCCTTCTCCTTAATCTCCATTACTGTATAACTAGCTACTGTTTGAGTTTTCTGTGGGAGGGGGAAGCTGGCTCTTATCAGATGGGGCAAGTCAAGGGTCAGAGCAAGAACTCAGCGCTGCTTAAGCCTCCCTCCAGTTTTCTTCCCTCCACCATCTGTATGCTAATCATAGCCTGAATATTGCCCAGAGGTAAGAGTCAAGCTCCCCTGCAGCTCTAGGAACAAAAAGGCACAAGATTATGATCTTAAAACAAGATAAGGGATGCAGATGTTATTTACTGCAACACTTTGGAAGGTCAGCAAGGCTCTAGCAAGACCAGCCATACGCTAAGTGATTCTGCTGAGAGTCAGGATAGCCCTTCCTGTTTTTGTATAACATTGGGTATCAATGGCTGCCCACCTCCACCTGGCTCTTTGAACACCACAGCATCACCACTGTGCGCTGACATCAATCAAAGCCTGGAGCTGCAAGCTAGTTGTGTGTACTTTGCATTGAGCTGCATGAGACCAGTTTGCTGGTGTTTTAAGATCTGCCTTCCCAAAGCCCTGCTGAGACAAGCAGGTGCCTCTGTGCTGTCCCAGGCTTAGCACTCAGGTGTTTAAATATTTATGCACTGTGCCACACACTGGCTGCATCCATGTGGCTAACACTCAATGGACAACTCTGAGAATCTGACCCAGAGATTCTGAGAGCTCAATGGGCTCAAGCACACAATAGAACTATGTGGATTTAAACCGTACACGCTTATGGGAAGTGGCAGGCTCTGAATGGCTGGCATCTCTTTGAGCTTACAAAATAATCACATTCTCTTTGGGTCTTGTCACATCCAGGTGACTTTGAAACCAAGCCTCACTAGTTCATACCACCTCTAGTAGTTCTGGACTATGTTGTCCAGAACTATGGTGAGCCCAGCATCAGTGCCACCTATTAAGAATAAGGGGACACTACCACACAGAACAGCCTATCCAGAATGCTGAAGCATACATTTACTGGAAGAATGTAAAGAAATTAAAGTTGAAGTTGGGTTAATGTAAAGATAAGATCCCTCCAAACATACCACTCCCCATGTTACACTCCCTCAAAGCAGTTGCAACAGCTGGGTATGGTCAGTCTGGTAAGCAGCTATACCTCATCCCCTCTTAATGCATCCTGGAAGTGATCTGGTCAGGGAAGAATTTGAGACAGTGAGGCAAAGAACAGGCAGCACAAGAACAGGCTCTGCAGACTACAGCCAGTCTTTGAGTTCATTCGGGGGGCTTTGGTGATGGAAGGGACCTCAAAAACCATCTGGTTCCAGCACCCTGCTGTGGGGCAGGATTGGCAGCCACTGAATCAGGCAGCACAGGGCCCCATCCAACTTGGCCTTAAATACCTGGAGGGACAAGGCACCCACAGCTCTCCGGGCAGTTGTGCTAGCACCTGATGCCCAATCCAGTATGTAGATGCTCTGTGAAAGAATCATCTTTGGCTGCCATGGAAAGGCATAAAAGGAGCCTCATATGGGCAAGGCTCCTTCCAATTAAGGCTTTGCCTGCCGTAGGACTGAATGTACAAGTCTTGGTGTCAACAGGAATATAGCTAAGTCAATCCTTAAGTTAGTTACATAGTCTGAGGTCCTTACATAGCAAAGCCAAAAGCAGTTTAAGAGAAAGTTCAACAGAAAGTATTATGTTTGGACAGACAGAAAACACAATATATATAACTCCTCTGGTGCCAATTAAGCCTCTTCATCACAAAATGTGAGCTGTTAGTATGTGTAGGAGCAGCCTTTTAAGCAAAGAACATGAAGCTTTAAAAATAAACTGTTTGCATATCTCAATTAGATAGCTGAAAGAACCAGCCAGATGAATCAGAAGTTGTTTGAAAAATGCTTCCAGGACTTACCATTGACAAGGCTGACAACATTTCGGTTTCTTTAAATGATCGCACAGAGATTTGAAGGAAAGAGAGCCCTATAAAAAGAATTCACAGAGAAAAGTAAGCACTCCACCCTAATAGGAAGTCTCTCATCCCTTCAAATTAGACATTTTGTTATGGTTTCAAGCTTGAATATCAAATCCAGCATCAGAATATGTCCAGGTCTAACATCTACCAGACAAAATCTGGGCACCATGGAACAGGGTACTTGATTCTAAGCAGTGTCCTCACCAAAGAAAGGAGTGCTCTGGTTTTCATTTCCAGAAGCTCCTAGTAAGCTTTTCATATTCATCCTATTGAACATTTTCCCCTCTGGGGGAACTCTTAACCCCTTTGGGGCACTCCTGCCTGTTGATGTACCTACATTTCCACTGTTGAGCCCACTGTGGGTTACACAGCTCACTGCACGTTCAAGGTGATGATTAATTTACAGCTGTAACAATAAATGTTTCCCCCAGAAGTAGTAAGATAAGTCACTTTAGATTGCATAGGGCAGTGACAATAAGAACACATTTGTACCAGTCAGATAAATACTCTGTACCAGTCATCTAAACTCTTAGATAAGCTTCTTTGCCTCAGATACCAACAATTTCTAGAACAGAATGAGTCAAACTTTTTAGAGGTTCAGAAACACTGGAATTGAACATCCCTCCCATTTCCTCATTTGGAATGGGGCAAGACTAGTTTTAGCTTGAAGACTCTGAGAGTCTCTAACACTTTCCAAGAAAAAGAAATAGGAGCAAAAAAAAATCACCTTCATTAAAAAAATTCTATTTCCAGAACACGATAACATTGCATAGAGGCTGCCAAAGCCAGATCCTCATTAGTTCTTATACAAACAGAACCAACCTGCCTTCTGAAATGAGTACATTTACAATCATGAGGCCAATTGTCTTTTGCCCAAAGAGTTACTTCACACTTTCAGTAACTGGCTTCACATACGCTTGAGAAAACAGTCTTAAGTTTCAAAGACTTGAAGTAGGAAGAAGTGGCTTGTCAGATGAGTAGACCAGCATGCGTTGCATGAATGTTAAGATAACAAACCACCATTACACCACTTAGGAATAATATTTGTCTACTGAAGTTCTGTCTGCTGCAAAGTCACCCATTTTGAACAGCTTGAAAAGGTACTAAATTAGAGTCAAAATGCTTAAATACACATCTTCATCTACAAGGAATTTGCATGAGGGTTTTGCTCTTAGCAAGAGCTGATGAATGAGGCATTAGGCTGGCATGGAGTGGACTGTGGGTGATGTGACCATTTAAGGCTTGATCTAAACAGGTTTTGGCCATTTATGACTCCATTCAGTACACTCAGACACTTGCATTCACTCTTGCAAGACCAGTCCCTATAAATCTTGGTGCTGTTTCTTTTGGAGGTCTGAACCCATACAGAGCCAGGCAAGCACCAGTCCCTTGAACATGGGAAAGTGGTTAAGTAGCAAAGGACTGGCATCATTTGTTATCCCACCCTCAGAGTTACCACACTGTACTCAATTCGGGACAAAAATGGGTAAAGGATGCTATGCTTCTATAGAAGTATCATTAGGGGTATTGGTTATTAGAGGGCACTCTAGTCTTATTTTTGTAACACAGAGTTCCACAGCAGACACAGGACACTGGCTTGTAAAGCGAGATTTCAAGTCTAGCTCTGGGTTTGCAACTCACATTGTTACGCAAAAAAAAAAAAAAGACTTTTCTCCCTCTGCTTCAATATCTCTTATCTATTTCAAGCTCCTTTGGAAAAGCCAGGGACAGGGGAGGGAGGATACAGCTCATGGTTTATTCATATGACCCAGAGGTAGAGGATTTACCCCCGCACACTGACCAACAAGACACCAGCGAGATGCATTAGAGTTGTCTTCCAGTTGTTTGAAAAGCCTGGCATCAGCAAGAAAGCAGGTGATGAATATTGCTTTAGGTGATGAACTTCCCTGGGTAAGAAATCCTCCTCAACATGCTGTTCCCAGTGCAGAGCTGTGATCTTAGCTTTCTGGGGACTGCAGGGAAAAAACAAGACCAGCCTCAAACTGCTCCAATTTGTGCTAATAACCAGGCTACCTCATGCAATACTGCCTCAAACACAAGGAGGGACACAGAAAGATTTCTTCTGCTTTATTTTTTCCCAATCCATTCACATTTTTGTCACTATTAACTGTTTCTTGTCTGTGGGTACTCAAAAGATGCAGCCTTCTGTGAAAGCATCCTAAATAGGCTTAATTCCCTCAAACTGTAGTGTCATTTGGGAGCCAGCAAAGGCATTTACTTTATCAAACTCTACATGCAACTCTTAGAGAAAGCTGTCTAAGGGGGAAGAAACCTTTTTCCACTAATGCCAAGCAGAAAATAACACGTTTCTTGGCCAAAGAAATTCTGTAGGGTGTATACAGATATTTTAAGCCAATGAAGGAATCACTTCTTCAGCAGTGACTCAAAACAGCTGTATGACAGCAGGAGCATTTTGCAAAGTCAGGATCCTGTCTCCTCCATACTTACCAGAAGTGTCAGCACTCAAGATTTTCCAGTCAACACAGCTGAAATGTTTGTTTGCTCTTCCCTTATTGCGATGCCTTGGAACAAAGGCAGCTGCTCTGGGATGAGGTGACAGCCAGAGCCTTTGTCCTACAGCCAGGTAGGATTCCAAGATTAAAACTGGATGTCACCTCATCAGATAACTCCTGGAGAAGACTTCCAAAGGGAGTAATCTACAGCTTCTCTTCTGTCACCAATTTCTAATGAGGTCCTGTGAACTTCCCCAAGCATTATGACCTATGGTCATCAGCCACGCAGAAATGCATTTATGAAAGTCATTCCTGGAGGAATATTTGGAACAAGATTTGCCATTTCCCTCATCCTGTCATTTCAAGTTGCCTTGTATGTGTTGGACAGACAGAATTCACAGTTGAAGACATACAAATGGACACTTGAACATTACTGAAAGCCTCCAAGTCAGTTCTCATCCCAAATTAGGAAGTTTTGTTTCAACAATTAAGTTATCCTCTCCAAGTTATTGGAGTAAAAAAATTCTATTTCAATAAAAGAGAAGGCTTTTCAAACAGTGTTTTGAAATACACACGTACAATACTATACCTAAAAATGTTTCCAGTGAAGGCATTCTTCTGAAAGAAAACCCTTTGTATCCAGTTGCTTATAGTGACAAAGCTGCAGCAATGTCAGCATTTTGCCAAGAAAGTTTGAGTTTAAAGCATTCTCTTTCTGTGGAATCTTTGTCAGCAGACTTTCCTACCCCATCTGCTCTCAAGACCCAGTTGTCATTGCAAGCCTGTGTTGAGGAGGAGTCTGATTACAACCATTACTACTAGCAGTGAGCATCTCAGCATTACTAAGAGGGCATTGTTTTCATCAGCAGGTTTTCAGCTTTATATCCCTTGAATGTCACCCCAGCTTCTCTTCCTTGCCTTTCACTTCAACCCCATTTTTGGGCAGCTACCCCACCATGTTTTCTCATGCACAGGTGAAGGAAAGCTTACATCTGTAATACATCACTTCTAAAGGCTCCAATCCCAGTTTCTACCAGTCATACTCTGGGATGGTAATTATTTGGCTAACACCTGCACTGAAGCCACAAGCATTTCCCATAGGTGTTTCAGCCAGGTAAAAAGAAACAATCTACGAGAAGTAGAAAATCCATGCCCCTGGGAGAAGGCTCTGAAGTAATTTTTGGAGAAATTATGAATAGCTAAACAAATTGTCGGCCTTAATATACATGACAGAATTCCTCATCTTTCCTACCATGTCCTACACTGTGTTCTAATGAGAAGGAAGGTATTTACAGGACAATGCTTTGCTTTCCTCCATTGCAAAGTCACAGGTGGGCTTTCCTTATTTATATACATGCACCCCACACTTCCTGATTTCATATCATGCTCTTACAACTTTCCATCTGCACAATTTCTGTACATCTCCAATGCAACGGGATGATGCTCTAGCCAGCTACCATCTACACTGAAGAACCTCTACACAGTCTCTCAAACCAGGCCAAGCTCTCGGCTAGTTAAGAGTTACTAATATCTCATCCTATCAAGCCACAGTCTCCCTAAATTGTTGGCCAAGTGGTTGTTTGGATAGCATAAACCTGATAATCCTCCACCACCATCCTGGCAGCTTGTCAGAAGGTTCCTTTCAGCACAGCAGAGAACAGCAGGCTGAAGCCCTAAGGCACTCGTAGTCACAGTTGACTTAAAGGCAAGCATTTGGATTTGCATGTAATAAAAGTAACAGCCCTTGATATTTCAGCTTAAATAGGTGAAACCCAGCAGGGCCATTTGTTTCATGCATCACTGCTTGAGCTCTTACCCTTAAAGAATGGCTCCGACAATTGAGCAAGAAATCATTTGCTGCTGATGCATCAGCAGAAGGCTAAGGAAGTTACCAACAAAACCTGCAAAGAAGGTGGTTGACATATCCAGGAGTCCCCAGCATTAAAGCAGTACCTGGCTTTTAGGAACTAGCATACGGGAAAGAACACACTTTGTAATGGACACAACCAAGAGCACCAGAAAGCCTTCCCACTTTGGTTGGTTACAGAACTACAAAATAATGAGGTGAAATTTTAAGGTCTTTGGGGGGGGCAGAAATTAGCAGTACCAGCATCACCCACATTTTGAAGAAATTCTCCAGGAGTACGGTTTTCCCAAGCCATTATCTATTTCAGTTTAGCACACACTGTTCCCAAAACAGACTCTTGCTAACAATAACAGAAATAAGAAGTGGTGTTTCAGAAGGATACCTTCCCCTGCCTGTCCCCTAGGGATAAGAAATGTAAGAAGGTGGGTCTGTGGGGGGAAGAGAGCAGCTAGGAAAGGATTTCACTAACACTTAACTGCTTGCAGCTGCTATCTGAACTGTATTCCATAAACAAGCCAGGCTTTGTCTTTGTCTCTGGCTGCATTGCTGTGCAACATCCAGCAAGAAGGGAAGCATCACTGTCTAGACCCCCTTACAAAAGGACCTTCAGTATTTTCTGCAGGAATATTTGCACTTCTCTAAGTAAGAAAACAAGTCATACCATTTTTTCCCCCCATGTAAGAATGAAGAAACTGTTTTAAAAGTGCACTGAAATTAAGGTAACTGAGAGAATAAACCACTTATTCACTGCCTACATGTTTTCTTAACCGAAATTTGCTTCCTTGTCCTTAGAGTTGCAAAACTGAAAGAAAGTCTTTTTTTTAGGACAAGGTAGATTTTTTCCTTTGTTTCTAACAGGAAGTTCTTCAACATTGTATACCTGTCTAAAGAGCACAGGAAGATGCACTATAACAGCCATGCAAAAAGAGGAAAACAACAACTGGTGAAGGAGCTCTATGACCATGCAGCACTCCTTCTCAAGAAGCCCCAGCTCCAAGAGATGCTCTCCGTTCCACGGCTGGCCCTTAAATGATCTCATGGTGTTTTCTCCCTGAGTCTACCCCTTCTGGCCAGCTGGGGAGCACAGGTACAAACACTTTGCCTGTGCCCCCTGGGCCAGACACAACTCTCCACCAGGTGCTCCACCGGCATTTCAAGCCCTGACCTAACAGCTCTCCTAAACCTGCTTTGGAACAGAGTGACATAAAGCATAAAAATCACAATTCTCAGTATTGGACTGCTCTGCCAGAAATAGCTGATTTTCCTTTTGATGACTGCATAGCTTGCAAACATCTTGAAAGGGTGTTCCATGATGAGCCGGCGATGTCACATTAAATCAGCACATAGATTTAGGCTGAGGAGTTGTAGGATCAGACTGACAGATCAAAATGTGTAGGAGGGGACTCATCTGGTGCAGCCTGTCCCCTCTTCTGACACCAGACAGCTTTGCTCAGGCTGTTCACAGCCTTGTCTGGGCAAGTTATGAATGTATCCAAAGCCTCTTGTGTTATTCCAAGAAATACAAAGGGACCTCCAAGTTGAGGTCAGCAGAATAAATTGGTTGACGGGAAGGCATAGGGAAATGAAGCATATATATGAAGGCAAATCTTATTCTATCATTCCTACCCTGCGTAATGGTCATGAAATTGTTTTCTGACAGTTCATAGATTTGTGGAGTTCATGTGGCACGTCAGCTCCGGGCCTCCATACTTTTATAATATGAGAATCTCCAAAGATCTCTACTGGGCCATCAACACTTTTAATTTTACCATTCATCTCAATGCATTTGGCACTTTTCTTAACAGCTCAGCTTCTAGAGACACAGAGCTGTAAGACAGTGTCGACTTTTACAGTAAAAAAACCCTGCTAGACTGTAGAGAAAAGCAGAACAGAGACCCTTACAAATTCAAAGGCCACGAGTCAAGAGCACTCCCCATTAATTTTACCCGTTCAACATGCAGTGAAAGCTGCTTTGCTACTGAGCCACATCGGATGTGTGGATTCTCAATCATTTCCCCATTAGCAAAGCTTTCATAACATCTCTCCTGGGCACATTCAGACCCACTCACGCCTGAACTCACACTTCAATCTTTCCTTTCAGTCACAAGATCTCTCTCTCCTACTCAACGACTTATTGCCAAGATGCTTACAGGAACATAATTATCTCTGACATTTCTTCCCTGCTGGTGAAGTTGGTTGGCATTAGTCAGTGGGTTCAGAAGTTGAGGCGAGAGGAGTGTGGTCATGTAAGGGAACAAATTTTAGGCAATGCAGTTAAAACGACCTTACCATTTGTAAACCATGCTCATTGGTCTCAGAGACCTGACTTCTCTCTAAGTGTCTGTCCTCGTGAGGTAGCAAAGCTAAAACTGTGAGCAGAGTTTATCACACACAGTGTCAAACGTGAAACGTATTACAGTTTAACATTATGGCCTGTGTATACAGGGAGATAATGTCAAGTTCTGTGCTAGGAAGTGGGATGCACAGAAAGCAGCTGCTGAGAGCATGACTACTTATTTAATATATTAAGTACAGACATGCCGTAAAAGCAGACATTTCCACGTACTACTGAATTAAAACATAAATATTATGGTGATTTATCCATTGGTTTCCTGTTGCTGAAGAGATTCTTGTCCCCAGCTTTCCAAGGAAGTAGCGTTTTGTAAGCAGCTATGTAAGTCTAGCTGCTGTGTCATGTTTTAAAACAAGACTTTTTTCAGCTCCACTGGGCTCACCACCTATTTGTCTCTGCAAAAACGCTCTCCTTTTCTCTCTGCTGCTACTGCCCTTTGTGTCTGAATGATGTCTCACTATGGGGAGTGACATAGCCTGTCCTTCCTCTGTTCACCTTATTCTTCTTTGAATAAGACCCTACTTGCTTCTGTTGAGCACCAGCTAATTAGCTCTCTGTTTAATCTCCCGTGCTTGGAAAGTAAGGTATTGTTACCTGGGATTGGCTCTTGATTATTTTTTTTCCTTCCAGCAATTCTATCCATCTTTACCAACTGAAAGTGGCTAGCATTTGTCCTTACCTTGACCCTGCCTTGTAACAGACAAATTCTCAAATCCCTGCTTTCAGAAACTCGTGACAATCCCAAATCCATGAACAGAGCGATCCCATGCTGCAAGAAATGGGAGTAAATCTCTCTTATTTTCAGACACATCGACTGGTTTTATACTCTTAAATATTCATCCAGCATTTAATCCAACTAAGAGTCCCTCCCTGGATTTTAGGGTTCTCTAGAGTGTTCATCTCATCCTACTGCTCTGATCTCATACTAACTTAGTCCCCCAGAGACTCATCTGGTTACTGTCATTTGTACTTCTGCTCTCCCTCATTCGTGCCCTCGGAGGATTGCTATTCCATTGGTGTGGGTACATCTCTTCTGGATGATGTCCACTGTTATTGAATCACTTCCTTTGTAAGAAACTCTTTTTTAAATTAGTCTTTGTAAGAAGTGATGCTAAAACATTTTACAATACGCGATTAAGAAGACCCACAGGAGGAAAAAAAAATAAGATTTTGTGACCATTTCTGAATGAGCTTGTGCTATTCTGCAAAGGCAACACTTAGAAATCATGTTAATGAAAATACTCAACTTCATAAAGCCAGTTTTTAAGACTTGGTGTTCAAGTGTAAATGAATGGATTCCAGCCTTAGAATAGCAAGTAGGCTGTGTAAATAGCTTCTGACCTGCTAAATTACATGGCATTGTTTTTACTGAATGATTAAAACACTCCAACACCCACAAAAAACTTCCAAAACAGCCAAGTCAATGCTTTCAGAGAGTGCCACACTTTTTCCTTTCTATATTTGACACCTGCTCGTTTTCATGAATATATTTTAAAAAATATGGCCAGACAGATGTTTGCAGAAAACAAAGAAAAAGGGTCATAAAACCCATTGAAACAAAATCAGCCCTGCTTTGAGCTGGAGAAGTGGTTCATGATTTCCTTTAGAGAATAAAACAGATTCATCTATCTTTATCAAAGAGTTACAAGCAGTATTTATTGCACGCTGTCTTTTGAGCAGAGTGAAGGCCAGCATAGCTGTGCAACACCAAACTGACACGGAGGGAAGGGAAAGTACAGAAAAAAGAAAGGCCAGAAAGCTTGCTAAAAGCAAAGGGCATCATTAATGGGAAAACAAAGCAAAACAAAACAAAAAACCATTCTATTAAAAAGCCATTCTCTAATATCTGAGGCAGCAGTGATCACTTTGGTCTTATCGTAGCATCACAAGGCTTGAAATGGTCAACAAGAACTGTAATGCAGAGTAATTTGTAACAAGCCATAAGAAAGTCCTTGCTTTGAAGTATTTATTGCTTCAGCATGGAAGGTAAGAGGCACAGAAGCACCAAAGAGTTGTTGCAAAAGGTAAGGGTGCAACAGCTCCCCGGTCTCTTATTTTCTAGGTGTATAACATCTCTGTGTCACTGAAGAACTGTTGGTAATTCTGAAGTCTTAAGGGCTGTTTTGTAAACCCATCAGCCCAGTATTCTTGCTGGTGCTACCTTCTTTTCAATAAGGCAGCAGGAAGGAGGTAAGGAGAGGATATCCCCATACACAGGAGTGGCCTGATCTACTTGCATTCCTGTGCTTAAAGGGATTAAAGTCATACAACACAATCGAGTCCAAGAATAACAACAAAATAAAGGGCTACAGAGTAGAGTGAGGACATTTTGGAAAAAAATAAATCAAACTTCAGGTTGCTCCAGGGCACCATACGTGCTCCAGCATAGGATACACAAATGGTCCTCTGCCCACAACACCAACCAGAGGTTAAAAATAATCAGCGGCCGCAGCACTGCATCATACTGTTGTGTTGGGCAATCAGACACCTCTGTAAAAGGAACCTTTCAAAGCTATGATGCTAATTTGCACCAGTCCAGTCTGAGGGGTGAACAAAGATCACTTCAGAGAAGAGATGTCCCAGCTGAAAACAGGGAAAATGAATTCATTCCATGGCCATCATCTCCATCAAGTCCAACGTGTGCACACTGGAACAGCTCTGTGCAAGCAAACTCACACCAGCTGAACACCTTAACACTAACTACCTGACTTCAATGAAAAAAGATTGAAGGGAGCTTTGGTATTCATATGTCTAGCACGAAAGAAATCCTTCTTTGTACCTATACACAGCAACAATCCTCCAGTATAACAACTATGGCCAACCCAGGGTTGTGTCAACAAATGACTCAGATGAGGAGGAGGAGAGGATGGAAAAACAGGCCAAAGAAAGGCAAAACTGCTGGAAGAAAAGCAAACGAAAAACAGCAGTAAAAGCAGCTGTGTTCTGGGGGGAGAGTGCACAATTTGGAAATAAGTGAAATTAAGGAGAAATTCACCTTTCATACTTCCTAATATTTAAAACAAGCCAGTGTCACATTCTCAAAGGGGGCAGGGGAATGAAAGACATACTTTGGGATAATTAAGCAAGCATGGGATGATTAAGAAGTTAAAGTTTTTCTCCTTCCAATCCAAACCAACATTACCACCCCCCCAGCTCAGAGCACATTCCATCCTTATTTTTCAAATCAGCCCACTCCTGACCTGCCGGCTGCTTCCCGGAGCAGGGAATACAGCAGGTTTAGCAAGTAACCTGGCCAGGCGTCTGACCACGCACAAAATGCAACAGGAGCTGATAGACCCCACGCAGGTATTTACAATGAGAAGTTTTGAGGGAAGCAGCCCTATGCTGCATGTTAAAATTCGTATTTAATACAGCGTGGAATCACAGACAACCAAAGACCCTGAAAAAAAAAATAGGGGATAGGTGTTTGTTGTCATCTGGTGTTCTCCCCGGAGACATAGAAGAAGCAACTAACAGGCATCAGGGATATAGTTGTGCAGAGAGGTGATGTTAGAGGCTTAGTACAGACCTGTGCTTGAGCTAATAGACCTGCAATCCATCTTTCATATCAGTATCTGAAAAGAGAAACAAACAGATTCTTAAAAGGCATCCAAGCCATTGCACAGTGCTTCTGATGACTGTCACCTCATGACTGTTACATAGAACGAAATTCATTGATGACGTAGTGTGTGCTGATGGAAAGGAATTCCATTCCTTCTCGCAGGAGGCATCATTCCAAACTTTGACTGTATCACACCATTAAAAACCCCATCACACTTGCCACAAGAGTAGGAGTGATAGCCCACAGCTCTGGCTCAGATTCAAATGGGATTTCGCCTACTTATAATTGCACTTGTGGTTTCAACCAGGAAAGTTGCTGTTTCCTTTTGTTCTCATAAGTGCAGTGTGTATGGATGTTGTGCAGATATGCTGCTTCACTCCTCCTGAGTAATTATTTCCCTTGAATAAAAGTATTTCCACTGACTAATTATCCTTATGAACAATTCAAAGCCCTCCAGCATCTCATAGGACAGAGATGTCTGATCAAAATCCTGATAATCTGTTCCTCCAAACACTGGATTTAGTAAAGAAAAGCTTAATAAAGGAGAGAAAAAAAAAAACAACAAAACTGTAAAGGACAATACGTGAAATCCACTGAATTCCTGGGGGTTTAATTTTGCATCATTCTGCTTGCTGTGACTCCTCCACTGACACCTCTGCACAGCTCAAAATGCTGTCTGTCACCTTAAGCTTTTGCAAATCCTTCAATCAACTGCAGGAGTGAGACATGCCCTCTTTGTCCTTCACAGCCCAGTATAACCTCTGGTATGTCCTCCAAAACTGAAAGTTAGGATACACAATTCAAAGGGAGCAGGGAATGATGCTATAGGCTCTAGAGTGTAGCTTTAGAGACTGGACAAAGCATGATCTCATGGCCAGAGGTGGCTGGGGTGAGTCAGATGATGGAGGATTTATCCCCACAGGCATTCTGGTACAAAAGAACCCCACAGGGTTCCTGGAGTCCAATTCTGGAATTCTGGTCTCTACAGTGGAGAACACTGGTAGAAGTTTATAGAATCACAGAATCATTCAGGCAGTAAAAAACCACTAAGATCACCAAGTCCAACCGTCCCCACCACACCCACTAACCATGTCAATACAATGTCTGCCCTTTTCCTGAACACTTCCAAGGATGCTGATTCCACCACCACCTTGGACATCCTGTTCCAATACCTCACCACTCTTTTGGAGAAGAAACCTTTCCTAATATCCAACCTGAATGTTCTTGCAAGTGAAAGCTGTCACCCCATGGAGGATCTGCCAACCAGTCCCTCACTCTTCATGGCTTCAATACGAAGAACGGCCAAACCAGCAGCGCTTCTGATCTACGTTTTAAAGTCTGTTGATGGAAGAACAACATCAGCCCTCAATGTACTGACAGGAATACAGAAACAGACACAACAGTTTAGGAACATAGAGTGAATGAAAAAAAAAAACTGATTTACACAAGTGAGAAAACAATTGCCTTCTCTACCTGCCTGCCGGCAATGGATTTTTCCATGAGGCTGTGGTTCTAGGGGCTGCCAAAATGTGTCTGTGAAGCTCTTCCAACATGATTCACTGCAGCTTGTTTTCAAAACACATATACACAAGCACATGTACACAAGGCACTTAAAGGGCGGCTTGCATTACAAGCAGAATTGCTGCTTTTGTACAAAACTCCAGCAAGAAAGGAATTCTTGTTGGATGTTGTTCCATCTGTTACTCTGTATGCAAACTTTGCATATTTATTGGGATGTTACATCCACACTAATCAGAATGTATGGAAATAAAGCAACACTCGTCACGTAATCTGGTTTCCACTTCTCTTCTGCCACTGCACATTATCAGCACGTCCAATGTGAATGCCCTGGTTCATTTACAAAGACTGTAAACAAATCACTTCTCTGATCTCTTTCGAAATCCAAGAGAAGGAATAGATAAGGTAGGATAAGGATTGTTTTAAATAAGAGTACGTTCAGAATTTCTTCAGTCCTGAATGTTCCTCTTTCAGGGACTGACTTTAGACTGAATATTCAAATTATTCCAATTAAAACATGGTTTTCGAGTATAGATGTCAAGAATAAGATGAACCTAATTAAAAAATGTTTCTGGCCAAAAGTCACAAAAACTTCCAAGAATTTCAAGGGTGGAGTCAGAATCTACAGTGACTTTGACGTTAGATCTGAAATCTGATAGAGACAAGTAGTGGTTGCCCTAGGATAAAGGGAGCCTGTGTGGTTTGGCAGCAACAACTCTAGCAAAGAACTAAGGGGTAATGGAAATTTCAGATTAAAAACAATCAACTGCTGTTGGAGAAAAAAAAAGTCTCATTTTAAGCTACATTAGTGGGGAAACACTTATTATATAGTAGGCAACACTCGGAGGACAAGTTCCATGCTCTGCTTGATCACTGTGATGCCACTACTGCTATGGTGCTCCAGTGTTTCAACAAGTTGGCAAGAGGCTGGGAAGAGTCTCAAAGGGAGCAGTAAGAAAGCTTTAAAAGGTGATCAGGTATGAAAAATGAAGAGACTGAAGAATCTGGGTTTTATCTAAAAGGAAGAAGAAGAAATAAAAAAGAAAGAGGAAAGAAAGAAAGAAGAAAGAAGAAAGGAAGAAGAAAGGGGTGGGGGAGAGGAGAGGAGAGGAGAGGAGAGGAGAGGAGAGGAGAGGAGAGGAGAGGAGAGGAGAGGAGAGGAGAGGAGAGGAGAGGAGAGGAGAGGAGAGGAGAGGAGAGGAGAGGAGAGGAGAGGAGAGGAGAGGAGAGGAGGGGAGAGGAGGGGAGAGGAGGGGAGAGGAGGGGAGAGGAGGGGAGAGGAGGGGAGAGGAGGGGAGAGAGAGGAGAGGAGAGGAGAGGAGAGGAGAGGAGAGGAGAGGAGAGGAGAGGAGAGGAGAGGAGAGGAGAGGAGAGGAGAGGAGAGGAGAGGAGAGGAGAGGAGAGGAGAGGAGAGGAGAGGAGAGGAGAGGAGAGGAGGGGAGAGAGAGGAGAGGAGGGGAGAGGAGGGGAGGGAAGGGGAAGGGAGGGGAGGGGAGGGGAGGGGAGGGGAGGGGAGGGGAGGGGAGGGGAGGGGAGGGGAGGGGAGGGGAGGGGAGGGGAGGGGAGGGGAGGGGAGGGGAGGGGAGGGGAGGAGGGGAGAGGAGAGGAGAGGAGGGGAGAGGAGGGGAGAGGAGAGGAGAGGAGAGGAGAGGAGAGGAGAGGAGAGGAGAGGAGAGGAGAGGAGAGGAGAGGAGAGGAGAGGAGAGGAGAGGAGAGGAGAGGAGAGGAGAGGAGAGGAGAGGAGAGGAGAGGAGAGGAGAGGAGAGGAGAGGAGAGGAGAGGAGAGGAGAGGAGAGGAGAGGAGAGGAGGAAAAAGAGAAAAAAAAAAAAGAAAAAGAGAGATGTACCATGTTGCAGCACCAAAGTAGGTACAAAAACACGCTTAGGAAAACGAAGATCTTCTCCAAGACCAACATCAACACAAAATTCAGCATAGATTTTAGTTGTGGTGGATTAAGAGAAGCTTTCTGAGGTAAGAAGGTGCAGCCCTGAAAAGAGTTATTGAAGCCATCTCCTTCACAGGAGGGCTGGAATAGCCTCCACCTCTGGTATGCAAGTTTTTTATGAATCTAAATACACTGGAGACACTGAATGCTCTTTATCTTCTGTACAGTAATCTCTTAAAAACAAACTAGCAAGTGTTTGCATTCTGACACATTAGCAGACTAAGTGGCTGACTTAAAGATCTGCAGAGCTGACATCTCCTCCATCTTTTCTTTCACTTATTGTACCTTATGTCATTCCCACTTACAACATCCAAAACAGTTCTGATGGTTCCTTAATAGACTTTGCAGGAAATTATCTTTGCATTAACAGATTTCCTTCTCTAGTTCTCTTAATACTGTTTTTCAAGTCAGTAACAGGATAATAGAAACCTTTGTGGATATCACACTGATTTACGATCTGTGCCTTCCAGAGAAGCAGTTAAGGGCGATGCTCTGCCTGAGGTTCCTGCAAATGCACTTTTTCCTCCAGCTTGATCTTATGTCCTAATATGTTGCAAACAATCATAGGTTTCAAAGCCCTCCTTGACTTAATATCCAAAAATGCCTTGCTGTGGAAGTGTGTTTCCAAATTGCTTATATTTGTCCTTTTAATTCCTCAGATCATCTTGACAGCCTATAATATTTTTCAGATGCCATAGGTACCTGTACATAGGTAAGTACACTCTCTGTTAGAAGAAATCAGACTTGTTCTCAGGAAAAGTTTTCCCAAGATCTAGTTGTCTACAAATATTAGATGCAAGCTTGATTAGAAACTGCCCACCAGAGCAGCATGGAGCAATAATACATCTGTTAGCAGACAAAAACAAACACCTTCTTTCTGTATTTTGCAGTCATAAAATCCACTGCTTCCCGCTCAGGGTCCACTACAGCAAAAGGGAGCATTTGCTAAAAATGTCACAGCCTTAATTCTAAGTTTTGCAATCCAATATAGCAGCAATTTTATTTGGAGAGGCATCTGGATTTTATTACATTCATACACAGTTGGTAGGAGTTTGGAAGAGGAGAGAGATAAAAAATGCTCTCTTTGGAATATTTCAAACCAGAAGCATTCGTCATGCTCAGCATACCCTTATAATATAACAAGGGGGCTTAGGGTGACTCTGCAGTTCACTGCAAAGCTATTGCTACCACAGTGAGTTATTGTATTTATATTTTCATTGCCTGTGGAAACTTGCAAATGGTGACAGGTGAAAAGCTTCCTTTCTTCTTCGTGGGATCGTGTATTTGCTTGAAGCCTCGCTCAGATTCCCTCTCAGCAGGAGAGACTGAAGACTGCTTTCTAGTCATCATCAGAAACTGCACATTTCTAGTGCAGTTATGGAGTTTTTTCCTTATAAAAATCTTTCTTTTGGGAAACTTTCACTCTCGTGCTTGTGAAGCTATCACTCTTGTTGGCTTTTCCAGCACTTTAACAAGGTCGTGTCTTCTATAAGCCAGCGTCTGAAGTCATCTGTGGTATCTGAATGTCAAAAAGCATTACCTCTCCCAGAGATGAATCTTTTCTTTAAACATGTACCCAGTGACAGTCATAGTGACAGTGTTTGCACTGGTGAGAATTTTGGCCACATAGGGGGAGAGTTAGAGGCAGATCAGCTGTGATCACACAGCGGTGCTCAGTAGGATGTGAAGGTGTCATCTTAACAGGGAAAGACCGTTGATGCAGTCTACCTAGACTTCAGCAAAGCCTTTGCCACTGTCTCCCACATTATTCTCTTTGAGAAGCTGGCATCTCACGGCTTGGACAGGTACACTCTTTGCTGGGTAAAGAACTGGCTGATGGCCAGGCCCAGAGAATGGTGGTGAATGGAGTTACATCCTGCTGGCAACCAGTCATGAATGATGCTCCCCAGAGGTCGGTATTGATGCCTATCCTGTTCAATATCCTTACTGATGATTTGGATGACGGTATTGAGTTCACCCTCAGTAAGTATGGGACATTCATTTTATCTTTGTATACTTTCTGGTTTCAAATGTTATGATTTGGGAACTTTATCGAGTGCACGCAAGATTAGAGAGGCGTCGTGAATGCACTGGCATGTCCTTCCATCCCTAAAAAATGCAGTAATGCACACAGCACTAATAAATAAACAGATTCCTGGAAAAACTCAGTAGTATTGAAACCTGCCGTGTGGCACTCAAGGAAAACAGCAAATTTAATCACTTAAGATCATATTGAAGATGATTAAGCTCAGGCCATTCCCTTCACCAGTTTGGATACACGCAGCAGTGTTGGAAGACACATTTTTGGTACTCAAGGACCGGAATCTAAAAAGCCATTTAGTAACACTTGTAAAAACCAGCTCTTAGCATAAATACACAAATATTAACTCATGATGTCTCACTGATTCTTGGTATAAACCCACGCAGACAACTGTAGCTCTCCAGGGAGAGGACTTTGAACAACATGTTTAAATCATGGGAGTGATATCCACAGCTGCCACAGGCTTTAAGACCATTTTCATCATTAATCAGGCATAACAGAAGGATCCACAGTGTCCTTGAAAATTGTTCTCCTGGTGTTGGTTTCAATATGAAATCATCGGATGGGCTGCATCCTCCAGTGGCTCCATAACTGTTCCTGTCTTTCAAAAGGCTTCACTGCCTCCAAGGACAGCAAAAACTCTTACTAATGGGAGAGAGTTTAATCAGTATATTCATAACAAACACAGCATTGTGGCTTTCACTTCTTGTTTTTTGTTGATTTTTAATTAATTTTGACATTTATATATAAAATAGTTGGTTTTCAAAAGGCCACTTGGAAACCCTCTTGTGGATTACCTCATCTAAGCACATATTTTTTGTGTGCATATTTGTAATTGTTTGAAGGCTTTCCAAACATGTCCTAAAGTCTCGCTACAGTTTTAAAACACAGTTTGAAGAGATTTTGGTTATGAAATTTAAAAGAGAAAAAAAGAATTTTGCGCAATAATGCTGCTTGGCACTTTGTGATGGACACAAGAGATTGAAAAAATACTTAGGCCTGCATTCCATGAAAGGTCACACAGATTTAAGGATAGAAATGCACTTCTTTAGAGACACGCGTGTACAGTATACATGTTTTTGGGGGATTGATGTGATCTCCTTAAAAGCTGATTGCCTTTTATAGTTTCGAATTTGACTTTCCATAAGGAAAGCGGAATTTCTAATGGTTTTAAAGCATCAATCCTTCCCTGAGAGGTTAGACAAAAAGAAAGCCTGCTCACAAAGAAACCAAGGTCAGAAATGGTCTCATTTCAACGGAACAGAATCTAGCAGTAAAATTTCTACTTTCCTCTTAAATATTACTCTTCCTTTCCTTCTCATGTGTCTACCATAGCTCTCGTCTCCCCAGAAGCTGTGATCTGCTGCCAAGATTTGTTCTGCTCTCTGTGTTATTTATGACCCTGTCGTGCAGCTTATTCATCCACACTTTCCCAGTGGCCAGGCTGAGGATACTGACGTACTGAAGTGCTGCTCACAGAGTGCAGGGAGCGGGCTCTGGAGGGACAAAGCACAGCCCTAGCTCTATTCAGGTGACAGCTAAGGTTAATCAAATGGTGGAATTATGGCAGCGAGTAAAGCAAGATGCTTTAATTAATCTTTGAAAGATCGGGATTAGAATTTCTTTGTCTTAAATATCTCTTTGCCGTGCACAGATGTTCCATCTTCTGAAAAAATATCCTATCAAAGTTATGTTCCCCTCTTTACCTTCTCGTTTCTCCTTCAGGTCTTTCCATATGAGAAATGTCTCAGGCAGTTATATTTGCCAGAGGAAAAAAGAGTAATTTTTAGAAGCTACGTTCCAGAAGAGACTGTCCAAAACATTATCCAAGGACAGCAGATGTATGTACATCCTTTACAGTCTCACATTTCCACATCCCTAAACACCTATGAAACAACATGAAAAGAGTGAAGAGTCAGTCAGGAGAGAAATGCTCTGTGTAGGATTTACTTTCAGTGTTCCACGTGACATTTCTGATTATAAACTAATTGAAGAGACATTCTGTCAAAAACTTGCCCTTTATTTAATGTGGATATGATCTGCATTTTATACTAACGCACTGTATGGAAAATATGAATGCTGTTCCTGGAAAGTAAGTTATGATCTCTCTCCAAATTGTGAGTAAATTTAGAGAGTATAATCAAATGCAGAAGTAATGTGTAACTCCAGACTCTGAAGATTCTACCTGCTTCTACAAATCTTTCAGTTCACCTACAGACAGCAAGTGGGTTTAAACTAATTTAGCCACATTAATATCCCAATTAGACGAAGCGTATTTAGGTGATGTTTGTTTTAATTTCTGCATGATCTGGCTAAGGAAGAATGTGTCTTCAATAAATATGGCTGGTTTGGGACATATTCAGTGAGAACAAATGCCAGATGCATCATCAAGAGCTTTGGGATATTTGTTTTTAGCATATGACCACAAGATGTGATGCATCTTAGCAAAACTTCCTACTTCACTCAACAATTATGCTCAGCTCTTCTGGTGTTGAAAGAAGCCATTCTGGACAGCATAATGGGAAACTTTCCTCCCTAGATTTGTGTCAAGCTACTTCAGGTTTTCTTTCCTTTGAAACCCCCTTTTTGCTTCTGTTTCTGTTAATATTTATCCCACTCGGAATCATGGAATCACAGAATCATAGAATCCTAGAATGTCCTGGGTTGAAAAGGACCACGATGCTCATCTAGTTCCAACCCTCTGCTATGTGCAGGGTCACCAACCAGCAGACCAAGCTGCCCAGAGCCACATCCAGCCTGGCCTTGAATGCCTCCAGGGATGGGGCATCCACAGCCTCCTTGGGCAAAAATCATCCTTAGATCAACATGCTAACAAGCCCAGATGCTGCTCCCTTTACCTGCCTAAGTGTCTATCCAGTGACTGCTCCTGTGCCTGTCCAGGAGATGTGGAGGCAGGAATGTGTGGGTTAAATTATGAGACAATCCCATCCCAACTCACCAGTCAGAGGTGCTTGCTGGCCTTAGGAAGAAACTTCTGTAAGACAAGGGATATGTCAGAATTGCTGGCTTTCTGAGCTGTGATGGACAATTTGGAAAACATACTGAAGCTTTGAAGTGGTACTTAAGCACTTGGAGGAGATGAGAGGAGTTTCCAAAGCACTGAATGTCACTCCTTATTCTGGGCAAAGCAATTCATTCTCATTTGTGACATCCTAGCAGTCCTCTTATAACATACCTGCTAAACCAGCTGTATGCATAACAGTGGCTAAATGCTATCTGCAACAAAACTTTTGCTTGCATATACAAACACCTGTGGCTTGGCAGTATGAGCTCAATGTAGATGGCAGAAATATTATATAAAATGGCTCATGAAACCATTATCTACTTATTGTTACTGCAATAATTCATCATTTCAAGAATGAGGAACACTTTAAATTCCACACATAGTGTTAGAAAGGTAAAAGAAGTAAGTGATGACTGTTGGAAAGCATCAGCTCCAAATCTGAATGACTTCATGGATATATTGTTCAGTACAGGTTAAAAATATGAATTCCAAGGCAGTCCAAAAGGCAAAGCAACCACAAAACCAGAACAAGGACTATAATCAAAAAACATATGTAGACAATTAACAGTTTTGAATGCCAGCAAAAATAAAAAATAAAATAAAAAAGTCCAGCTCACTATAATCATTTGAAAGAAAGGAGTTACTCAGAGGATTAATGACAGAGCAGAAATTGTGTGAGTCAGTACAGAAAGTCCTATACATGAGATCCAGCATTCAAGCAGAGAAAATGGAGAAACAAACTGGATTCAGTACCATAAAACACCGTGCCTGTTCAAGAAAGCCAGAGAAGTAGCTTGACTTGGAGACTTGCTTTGCAAAGCCTCTGAGACAAGGTAGGCTAAGCTTAGGTTAGCATGCCTCTAACAGAACATATAGATTAACAAGGCAAAAGTCACAACAGATTGGGCAGGAATAACCTTCTGACTCCCTTACTTTATGTCCAAGCATATCAGCAGTTGTAAAATGAAAAATCTAGGCACACTTAGGTTTTAAGACAGAGCCGCACCAGAAACAGCTAAGCAGTGACTCCTCGGCTCTGAGTGAGCTCTGAATTCCTTGCACTGACCTGAAATTAGCCACACATCAATACATTGTGAGTGAATGGAATTGACTGACATAGAATGACACTCCAGTCCTGCTTCACTAACACTGCTTGCTAGAAGCAAGATAATGCAGCTTTGTCTTCCAGAAAGGGTTTGAGTAAGTCAGAAACAGCCCTTCTTCCTTATTCTGGGCCTCTCTCTGGGCTGGATTCCCACCCACAGAAGAGAAATAGTTGGGAAGTCCCATAGGAGAAGTGACACTATTGCTGGGCCACGGGAAACAATCAAGTTAAAACAAATAAACCAGAACCAGGGAGCATCTTGCTGTCCAGGAGACCTGGAATTAGCAGAAGGGAGAGGGTGGAAGAGTAGGGAAAAAGAAAATGACAATGAAGGCAGGGAGCAGACCCAAGTTCTTCCCCAGAAGCTGGAAAGTAGAAAAAGCAGCCAACAAGAACTCCTGGTTAGCACTGAAAAAAAAGTGAAAGTGAGAGCTTTTCTCATCCTAGACTGCAGCCAAAAAACCAGGTTACCAAAAGTAAAAGAAGAAATTAAAAAAAAAAAAAACACAAAACCCTTCAAAATTGGCAGCAGAGAGCTATCTACGCTCCTTGGCTCCATGTAAGGCTGGGTGGAAGGGGTAAGAAGGAAACAGGGGACAAAGTGCAGCTTGGAGCCAAAATATTTTCCTTCTGAATGCTGCTAGCTCAGTGCCTCTGTGACTCTCAAATTCAACCCGTTACGCACTCCCCCATATAATCATCATAATAAATAGCTGTTTGCTTGCTCAGTGTATTCAACTTCCTTGCATAAGGCCAAGCTCAACCCAGCACTAAGCAATTCTTTCTGGGTTTTGACCAGGCTTGCCTAAAACCAAACAAGCGTTGGTGTGATTTGCCATATTTGTTGGGAAAGAATAAAAGCAAATGCACTCAAACCCCAGGGTTTGTGGCTAAGTTCACCTCATGCTGTTGGTGGTGATATCACCATTACTTAACTTTTTTTAGGACTTTTAAGATTGCTGTGGAAAAAGGAGGGGGTTCAGTTCTTCTGCTGGGCTTTAAGGGAGACACAAGGTATTCCAATAACATTGTCCTTCCATTAAAAGAGAAAATCCTCTGTTATTCAAAAGTGAAATTGTTGTTAGAGTTCTGTAATGGCAAAATAAAGGCAGCCACCGTAAGTAGGAGCCTTCCCCCATTGCCAAAAACAGTGGGATTTTGGCCAGAACACAAAAATTACAAAGAAAATAACAGCCATAAGAAACTATGCTTTTCCAGCTGTCGTAACTTCTTTCCCTCCTTCATCCATTCCTTGCAAAGATCAGGGTCTCTCAGCAATCCTTTCTTTGGTGCATTTTGTCCCAGTAGCCCCACTTCTGAGCCTTTTCAAGTTCTCTCATCTTTGCTTTGGGGAAAAGCTGCAAGATCCCATTTCCTTCCGTGTGAGGAGCATGACAGGTTGGAGGAAGATAGGAGTGTCACTCATTCTCTACAGCAGTCTTTGGGGACATCTTACCTTCTAAAAGCAGGAAAATAAGTGACACAAGCAGCCAGTTAGAGGAGGATTTCCTTCAAGTGGAGTAGACATCAGCTGGAGAGATGGAACATCCTTCATTAAAACAAGACAGTTCCAATGCTGCCTAAAATAACACCTCTTTCAAGAGCTGGCAACACCACACTTGTTGTCTCAAGCCACATTCAGCAGTACTCATGGCTCATCCTGAAAGTGCAATCATATTTCCTGAGGTGCTCTGAGAAGTTCCCCAGAAGTGCTACAGAAAATCCCCAGCAGGGCATGACATGGGATTTTCAAAGATTTGGGCAACTTGAATAGGATTTGAGTATCTCTCAATGTCTTCTTAGCATATGAAAGTGTTATCAAGAACCTCACCTGGAGTACTGTGTCTACATGTGGAGTCCTTAGGAGAGACATGGACCTGTTAGATACTGTCCAGAGGAGGGCCAATAAGATGATCCAAGGGGTGATACACCTTCCCTACGAGGGCAGGCTGAAAGCTGGAGTTGTTCAGCATGGAGAAGACAAGGCTCCGTGGGGACCTGAGAGCAGCCTTTCAGTATCTAAAGGGAGGCTACAAGAAGAAAGGGAACAGACTCTTCAGCAGGGTCTGATGTGACAGAACAAGGGGAAATGGTTTCAGACAAAAAGAGGGGAGATTTAAACTGGATACAAGGAAGAAGTTTTTTATGGGAAGAGCACTGGCACAGGTTGCCCAGGGAGGTGGTAGATACCTCCTCCCTGGAGAGACACTTGAGGTCAGGCTGAACGGGGCTCTGAGCACCTGATGGAGCTCCCTGCTCATTGCAGGGGAGTTGGACTAGATGGCCCTTCAGGGTCCTTCCAACTCAAATGATTCTGTAGAGAAGAAAAGGCTCAGGAGAGCCTTTTCAGAAAGAGTGTTAATGCATTGGCACAGGATGCCCAGGGCAGTGGTAGAGTCATCACCCCTGGAGGTGTTCAGGAAACATGGACATGTGACACTAAGATTTAGGGGGTATGGTGGCTATGGGTTGGCAGTTGGGCTAGATGATCTTAGACATCTTTTCCAACCTTGATGATTCTGTTATTCTACAATAAGTTTTCAGCTCTTCTAAAGCTGGTATTGTTCTTCCATAAGCTTGCTCTGTGGATGAGGGTCTGTCATGCGCTGCTCGTCTGCCACATGGTCACAGGCCTCACAGAAGTTCTCATTTTCCTTGCAGTTCTGGCATCAGGAAGCACATCAGACTCTCAGCTGCCATTCTTGCATTGCTTCATCTGTGATGTAAATCCTCCTTGCAGAATCAGAAAAACAAACTGAAACTTCAAAAGAAGCCTTGTACCTGGATGAGAATGAAAATCTTGAATCCTGTCCCCAGGCTCCTCACCTGATTTTCCAGGGACAGATCCATGAACAGTTAAATGCCTGGAGCTGACTGTTCTGCAGAGCCAAATGCAAAAGCCGCAGCTATGAACTTCTCACCACTGGTAAACTACAGTAGTTCAGGTGACCAAGCAGAGTAACATAATCCACAGACAGCTACAGAAAGGAAACGCGTTTTTTGTGTTGATGACACCGAACGTTTAGTTATGAAAGACTGGGGAGGAGGGAGAAAAGCAGGGAATTTCCATCAAGAGTGCCAAGATGTAATGAATGCCATGTTAGGCACCATTTATACAGGATGAAATTCATTCCTATGCTGAGAGCTGGCATAAAGTTACATACCGCTCAATTTGCTGGTAAGAAGCAGAAGGAATGAATTTCATTTGAGGAGTGATGTTCCAGATTCCTGGATGAGACTCTCAGGACGGCTGCACTCAGGAGTGAATGAAGCACTGTGCAGCAGAACCTCAGCAACGTTTGAAATGAATTCTGCTCTGATCTAACTCAAACCACAGGCTTGAAATTTCTGATGATTCAGAAATTTTCATTTGCAAGAACTCGCACCAGGAGTTCTTGAAAAATATTTGGAAACTGCAGGAAGTGTTTAATGGTCTCTCTATGTGAAGGAAAGGAATCCTCACCTGTTGTCTTTATGATTCCTGTTCTTATGAGTGATAATTCTAGAAGGAGATAATTAAGCCCATGTGGCCATTATTCTAAGGTTGCTAAAAGAATAACAAGTGACCTGGCTTGGTGCTTTCTCTGCTATCAGGACTTGCAGGAGAATGCTTTCAGGGCCAGACCATCCTCCCAGGCATATCCACAGCCCCCAAGCCTTGTGTGCAGTAGAGGAAATTAAGCCAACCCACTGGAGAGGTTTATCTGCAGAGCAGTACAGGGAACAAGAGAAGTCAGGAGGACCTTATAAGGACATGTGCCTTTTCTGGCCAAGAGTGAAAAGTTAGGATTTCAAAAAAGACCAAGAACATGAATCAGAATTGAATCAGAATATCCATGGCTAAAGCAGAGGTTTAGAACATCCTTACTCCTTATTGGCATGCAAAAAACCATGGAAAGGTTGTCATAAATTCAGAGTGATCTCATCCTAAGAAAGACTTCAGGTGAATCTTTCTTTCATTGCTGTTAGCTCAAGGGATAAACGAACAGAAGGACAGACAAAGGAGTCACATCCATTTCCCAAAATAACTTAAGAGACATCTCAGAAAGTCTAACAGCATGCAATATAATGACTACTGCATGTTTGTGTCATAATTACTGTCAGAGATTCCTTTAGAAGTGAAACCAGACTGTTTCAAATTTTGTTGAAATACGACTCCTTAGATTATTTCTGGCTGCTAATAAATGATGGCTGTGCAAGAAACTAATTTGAGAATCACTGAAAATTATTACTTTGTTTTGTGTGCTTCCAGTAATGTTTTCTTAAATAAGATTCTTACATTTGTTCCCCTATTTGTGTAAGCAGTGCTGTGGTAAGCATTAGACACAGTCACACACTTGTTAACACTATTTCTCACTCAGTCTTCAGACTAAATAGCGTTTTCATTTTTGTGTAAGCACTCACATTGTCCTGGAAGACTTAGGTGCAATGCAGGATGACAAAAGACATAAATGAGGTCAACGGTTGACCATGCAGAGTATATCCAGTATATACACATTATGAATGCCATTATAAAAATAGTCTCTAAAAGCAGCAGGCTGGAAATTGGGTCACTAAAAGCAGCATGCTGGAAATGGATCTAGAAGTCGCATCTCTCTGCAACAGCTTCCTTATGCTTGAGGAGGGCTGGTAGGTGGCACATACCCAGACCTTCAGAGGTTAGAAACACCCTGAAGTGCCCTTTGGTTATGTTTGTACAGCACCTAGCACCAAGGGGGAGTCTTTCTCCACAAGGAAGACAGCTGGTTGCACCCACATGTTTGTTTGTTCCACCACAGCCAGTTCATTCTGGGTTACCTTCCACTTTAAGCATATCTCCTGGAGTGATTTTTCTTTACCATAATCCTCCTGGGCTTGAAGGCTCCTCATCACCTTTTCCTTCATCACATCAGTTGCGCTTAATTAGCAGCTCTCAGCAGTGGGACTTGCTCACACACCCTGTCCATAAGAAGCACATCCCAGTTAGAAACGATCATAGCTTCTCACAGTGTTCTCCTCAGGCTGGTTTCATCAAGAATTCCAGAGTTGCTTTAAGTTGTCATTACAGGACAACACTTCCTATCTCCAGTCTCAAAAAAGCATGAAAAATCTCTGAAAGCAGGTTCTCATTACGATGATGCGTTCCATTTCTAAAGCTGTCCCTTGCTATGGTGACACCGGTTGTGTGATTATTTTGAGGGGCAATATGTCTCCAGCGGCTAAAAAAATGCAGCGCACTAGATTTAAAAATAAAAATTAGACAAGATGGAAATTGGCTCACCACAGCTCACCTCCATTGCCAGGTCAGGTTTCAATTTCCAGTAAGCTTTCAGCAGGGAAGCTCGTGTTAATGGACCTGTGGACGTTTGTCAGGGAGAGGAATAGAAATTTCTTTGAGAACACATACCTGCCATTCCAACTGAGGGCTTTCTGAGAACAAAGCATGTGCTGGGGATGTGCTGCCTATTGAATGTCTTCATCCCAAACAGATTATGGCTTGCTTTTCATTGCAGATCGTCCAATCAGCATGCTTTAAGAGGAATTAGAGCTTGGTGCCCATTCTGATGAAGAACTTTCATGGAGATTCAGGAATGTTGAGTGCAAGACAGTACTTCATGTCCACGTTTGTCAGAATTGTTTCAATTGGTTGGGAACCAGAGGAATGTTCAGTGCAAGAGAGCTGTTTCATTAGTTTGGGAATCAGAGTGGACTATTAGATCAATAACCCCTTTGCAAAGACAGAGGGTATCACAAAAACAATCAGCAGCACAATCTTTCTATATGATCTGAGCTTGAGCTCTGGTCCAAGCAGTGCACCAGGACAGGGTGTGCTGCAGTAGCGCATGCAGTGGTCTCCCCACCAGCAGCTTCCTGCTTTGGGGCCACAGCTGCACACTCCGCTTTGGGACTTCCCTTCGAAGCAGGGAAAAGAGACACTCCACAACGCAGGAGATATGGCTGTGGGAAAGAGACGGGCAGAAGAGCGTGACAAAGTTTGTATGCAACTTGCTCAAGTTAGATTGTAATGGTGAAAACCCCGCGTAGTTCAAAGGGGTGCAAAACCTGGCTCTAACGAAAGAAAAGCTCTCAAAAAGAGGGGGGGAAAGCCATTTTGTCAGGGCAAACGCCCCACAAAACGGCACGACCGCTCCCCCTCTCCGCACCCCGACTCTTTGTGGCTGCCGGCGGGGCAGCGCCGCGTTCTGCTCGGCGGGGCGGTGGCGGCCCCCGTCCGTCCCCCGGCGGCTGCGAGGGCCAATGGGCTCCGGGGCGGCGGCGGCTGCTCCCCCCCGCGCCGCCCGCGCTATATAGCGCCCGGGCGGCGGCGCTGCCCCGACCGTCGGGCTGCCTGCGAGCGGTCCCGTTCCGCGCTCTGATCCCGGCGCCGATCCCCGCGCCGTTCTCCGAACCGTGCCGAGGATGCCGGGCCGCGGCGGTTTGCGGCTGGCGCTGCTCGCCCTCTGCCTGGGGGCGGCGGCGGCTGCGGGAGGGGGAGAAGGGCAGCGGCGCGGAGGGAAGAACCGGCGGCAGGCGCAGACCGCCTCGGTGCCGCAAGCCACCCCCGCGCAGGGCAAGCGTGAGTACCGGCACGGGCTGCGGGGCTGGAGCGGGGGCTGGCCGCCTCCGTGTCCCCGAAGCGGGTGGGGGTCCGCGGTGCTGCTTGGGCTGGTCGTGCCCTGCCCGCGCCCTCGGTGAGATGAAACTTTGCTTTCTTTCCCCCCCCCCCCCCTCCCCTCCGCAGAGACCTGCTTTGACAATGGACGCTACTACCAGATAAACCAGCAGTGGGAGCGCATTTACCTGGGGAACACGTTGGTCTGTACTTGCTACGGTGGAAGCAGAGGGTTTAACTGCGAAAGCAAGCCCGAACGTAAGTTGGTGTTTTAGCTGCAGAGTGGCTTTTGGTGCAGATTAAGCTAGTGAGTTACAGCGAGCAGTCTGGGTTTTTAGCTGGAGTTTGGTCCTTAGGGTCAGCTAACGGATCTACTCTCAATTACACTGAAGATCTGGCTTGGGATTTTAAGACATGCTTTTCATTAGAGATGGGCCTGCCACCAGAACCCCAAGCCAAACATCACTCATCTCTCTGGAGGATTGGATCTAAACATTAACTTTGGAGCCAACCTCTTCTTTATAATGAACTGAACCGACTCCGCTCGCATGGGGAAGCTCAAATCTGGAGTCACTTTGCAGCTCTGGCTCCATGCAGTTTGATCGCTTCACCCCAACTTCTCATAGCTGTACGGTGTCGTCAGCCTGTTTAAAAATATTTCAGCTTACATTACTTTCCACAGCCCCCCAGCCTGTGCTGTGAGTGTTCCATCATTGAGTGTAAAATGAGATTGTTTAGTCTTCTGCAGTAAAAGTTTAGGTAACAGAAAAAACTTTAAACGCGACGTCCGCTGGAAGATGTGTCTCTCTGGAATACAGCGTGGTTTAGGTAATCAGATGCACGCTATCTGCCTTTGGTCTCGAGCCATTGGTTTGCTGTAATTCCTTTATCTCGCTCTGGAGATGCAAGAGAGAAACTGGTTACCTGGCTGATAACGTCCACGTAAGACAGATGGGAGCATCTCAGAGATCTGTTAGGGAAGACTTGAGTAAAGTCCTGCTAGGGTATTTTAAGGAGTACTCAGTCCCCTTACTCCTCCATAAAAAAAAGGGTTTATTCTACATTTTCTTCCTCCCTGTGTATTCCCAAGTTTTACACTCCCAAAGTCCAATAGCAGCTATTATGGCACACTTAGCTTCATTTGTCTGGTAGTGAGGTCCTCAACATTGTTCTGTTGGAGACCTCAAGTTGTGTGACAGCACTGGTACAACCCTTCGGTAATCACATAGGCTTGGGCAAGTGTGAACAGGTCACAGGTGGGCCCCTTTGACTTCAGTAGGGCTGCTGCAGTATTCAGGATTAATGCACTCAAAAGAAGTGGATTAGCATGTCAAAACCCACAGCTTCTGGGGAATATTTGCTCCCCTCTGAGTTCTGTACTGTTGCACTTCAAACAGTTGGGGTTGATCCTTTAGGGCGTGCTAGCTCAGGTGCCATGCTCAACCCCTGGCTTAGTGTGGGAGGGAAGCTGTGGTTATTCAGCAGCATGGAGACCCTGAGGGGGTTAATTTTGCCCCAGTTCCTTTCTGTTGTTCCACTAGAGAAGAAAGAAGAGGCTGATCTTCCCCTAGAAAAAAAGAGCATCCATGTGAGGAGGTGAAGAACATGCATTTTTGTTGGCCATACATGTTACTAGAGTGGTTTCATGAAGTTCATTTTTCTTCTTTTATAGCTGAAGAGACTTGCTTTGACAAATACACCGGGTCCACTTACCGAGTAGGGGAGACTTATGAGCGCCCCAAGGACTCCATGATCTGGGACTGTACTTGCATTGGAGCTGGACGTGGGAGAATCAGCTGCACCATTGCCAGTATGTAACCAAGAGCCTGTAACTAGAGCTCATTCCTTCTTGTCACATTTTCCAGAGCCATTTTCACAATTCTTCCAGTGCCTAATAGCTAGAGTTAGGGGGATTTGATCCAAAGCGCATTAAAATCTTGTAAGTGAAAGTCCTTGTCCCATGTATGTACACTTTAAAAACCAAACTCCTCCTCTGTTTAAAAGGGAAAGTCCAATGTATAAAAAGATAGGCCAGGATGACTGCTAGTGTCCAGCCATACATGTTAGTACATTTAATATATACAGGAATGTTTTGCATCTTCGCAGACACATTTTTCCAGTCAAAATATACTTGCATAAACATCAGGGTCTAATCTGCTATTGAGTCAGAGTTACCCTGTAAACATTAATAGGGATATTCTAAATATTGAGCACTTGGAAGCCATTCCCTTTAGCCTCTAAAAATGTCATGTCAACCCTGGTCTCAAAGGGAACAAGGGTTTGATATCCATTGAGCCAGCTCTGTGCTTCTGCAATTCCGTTTTTACCTGTCTGCCCCATACTTGTTTCTTTCTGCACAGCTTTCCCTTTCACATCTGTCTCTGTCTGGAAATCCTTTCCGTATTGAGTCACTGAATTGTTCACAATTTCCCTTCAGTTCATAATTAGACTTTCTCTGAGCGCAGATGAAGTTCACTGTGTGTCAGGTCTTTTAGTCTGAGATTTCAAAGTCCCTTAGGCACCTTTGGAAAAGTCTTTCTTACAGCTATTCAGTTTCTTGTTTAAGACACACAGTGCTGAGCCCAACAGCATTGCCACAAAGGGCTCGAAAGTCAGCCATCATTATAGCGTGGAAAGAAATGCATCAAATATAGCAAGTAGAGCTGGAGCCCTTCAGAATGTAATGGCATTTTATTGAGCAGGGATGATAAGTGTTGTAAGAAAAGAAAGAGTCAGTAAGGAAATTACAAACATAAGAGCAGTCTCATTTCTTCATCATCAGCCTGGTTTAGGGCTCACTGGAGAGTCTCATTGACTGCGACTGGATTTGAATCAATCTTTATAACTCTTAGATTGCCTGCTTTCATAAATGAGCCAATGAAACATTTTAGTGGCTCCTAATAAATGACCAGACGTGTGCTTCTTTCCTTGGAAGAGGATCTTGTTTGCTAACTGCTGTTCACTGCATTTCCCTTCCTGAGCCTGAGCTGAGCAGTGGGGCCAGAACACCTCAGGCCCACGAGGTGCAAGTAGACTGGGAATTGGCCTTTTTGGGGCAGGATTTTTAAATCCAGGAGGAGCAGTGTCACCAGGGCATCACCTTTTCCTCCACACGTTGGCCTGGCTGCCACATGCCTCAGCTGTGTGGGGATAGCCGTCAGTGTGCGTCTCCCTGTCAGCACAAGATGGAAGCAAACCCTCATGAGGATGAAACAGCATCTCCTCAGGCCCTGCCAGCCCCGTTTCAGCAGTCAGTCTTGTCTGTGGTTTGAAACCTGGCAGTGCTTAGCTGAGGAGAGAGGACAGGGCTTGGGTGGGCTGAGGTGGCGCCAAGGGAAAGATGGCGCCCTGTGAGGAAAACGGTGGCCGCCATTTTGCAGCATGAAAGAGGCAGCCATGATCGGCCCTTCTCCTCACCTTCTTCCTCCTTCCTTCACTTCCATCATGACAAAACCTTTTCCTACTCGCTGCTGTCCCCGTGAAGACCCCACATCCCTGTGGTGCTGGCTGTGGTGGTGCTCCTCACCTCAGCTCCCCTCTCTCCCACCCTCAGATCGCTGCCATGAGGGCGGCAAGTCCTACAAGATCGGCGATACCTGGCGTCGGCCTCATGAGACGGGCGGCTATTTGCTGGAGTGCGTGTGCCTGGGCAACGGGAAGGGCGAGTGGACCTGCAAGCCCTTGGGTATGTGATGGCTTTGTCCTCCCTCAGCTTGGCTGGGGAGCAGTCTCACTGGGATGTCTCCGGTTCCATATGGGGAACAAACACTGATCCTTTTTTCTCCCTCAGCCGAGAGGTGCTATGACAACACGGCTGGGACATCCTACGTGGTGGGCGAGACCTGGGAGAAGCCTTACCAGGGCTGGATGATGGTGGACTGCACCTGCCTGGGGGAGGGCAGTGGCCGCATCACCTGTACCTCCAGAAGTAAGATGAACCACGTTACTGTAAATATTCTGTTGTTTTAGCACTTGCGAAGCAGACTGGGCTTGTAAAATCCAAAATCTCACTGCTTTGTCTGGCTTCTGCTTGAATTTTGCCAGGAACAGGCTCTGTTGTGGCTCTGTGTATCATTTTACAGCAGTCTCCTCAAGAAAAGTTGAACTCTGTACCTTCCACCTCTGTTGGGCAAGTTTTGAGGAGCTCTTTAAATTGCCTCCCATTCAGTTGCCTTGGGACACACAGATAATAGCTTTCTGCTGATGTAAACAGCAGACCTGTAAGGAACTAAAACTCTGAGGAGGGCTGGGATTAAAACTGAGTATCTGGAGAGCCTTGGTTGAGAAACAAGCCATAAAAACCAAACCAGCCTTCACAATATCAAGTCTGTTAGAACACATGGGGAAATATCATTAACTGTCAAACAGGAATGAATAAAACAGAATGTGTTGTTTGTGAATTTGAGGAGACATTATTACTAACAAAAATGATTTGGCAGTATCTTTCCCCCCATAACTCAGGTCTGCATTGCTGTATTGTAGGGAAATTGTAATATAATGACCTGTTCATTTTTCATTTTATTTCTCGAATGTAATTAAATATATAAATTTGAATCTGTATATGTTAGATGATAGCTGTTGCCCAGAAAGTGTCATTATGCTTTTAGATAGCTTTTACGGCCAGAGTTTTTTAGAATCACTGCTGAAATCTGGGGGGACATTTCAGCTTTTCATTGTCTAATTGGAAAATCTGGATGTCCGAAAGACAGGTTGCATCCCCAACCCCTTCCCCACACACAGATTTGCTAAATTACTTTCTGAATACTTGACACCAATTTTGTGATAAATTACTCCGTTTTTGGTCATTTTAAGCAGTGTGAATTAGTAACGTGTTCTCCACATTGATATTTTATGCTGAGTGCTCTTTTAGTGTCAGGCTGGGATGATACATAAGTCCTTCCGCAGTTCTTCATAAATCCATGTGCATTGATCCGTGATTATATTTGAGCCACTGTATCAAGTTCTCCTTGAATGAGAGCATAAAACACTGTAATGGAAGAACTAGTTGATCCATGCGTATCTGGCATCCAGACAAAAGTAGTTTGTTACATTGTCCTTTGAACCAGTTTATTCAATTCAGTGAGGGCTGTGAGTTAATAAAGACAACGGGGAGATTTAGGAAGTCTGATATTCCTGGTATTAACTTTACTGACAGCTTTCCAAACACTTCTTTTGGAAAAAGTGGTATTTAACATGTTACCCTCGAATAGGTTCTAGTTTTATTCCTGCTGAGCAAGGCATTAAAACAAGTTGATTTATTTTTACCATCAGGATTTTTGTGATCTCTCAGCCTATGCAGTTTAACACGGGTTTGAGAGTATATAGGGCCTTGTAATAGTGGGCTGCAAGAAAGGCTGGCTCTCAATAAAGGCTTTAAATTATCGGCACGTTCGATGGTGTTGATGTTTCAGTACTATAAATGGCACAGTGAAGCCATCCAATGCAGAAATATCTAATAATCGTGTTCCTTGTACAGATAGGTGCAATGACCAAGACACCAAGACTTCCTACAGAATTGGAGACACTTGGAGCAAGAAGGATAACCGAGGAAACTTGCTTCAGTGCATCTGTACTGGTAACGGCAGAGGTGAATGGAAATGCGAAAGGCACACATCCCTGCATACAACTAGTACTGGTAAGTGGGACATGGCACAAAGTAGGGGCAGGAGTAATGAATTGCATGCTTGAAGTGGCTAGGAGATGGTGCTGAATTGCACCATCCTGCCTTTGGCATGTAGTAAACTTCTCAGAGAAAGACCAGCAGCACAGAGGGTTAGAATTCAGGAGATGCTCCTTGTTTGTGCTTGTGTAGATAAAATTAATTACACTTGGCTTCCTTGCACAGCTGGGGCTTGTACATACAGATGTGATTGCCTGCACAATCACTGTGCAGTAAATCACATGTAGAACCGTGCACCTACAGGAAATATCTACTAGCTTTGTTTTAAAAACACGGCATTTTGAGTTAGTGTTTGAACTTCATGTATTTGCCTCAGGGCAACTGCCTTGAAATGCCCTTAATTTAAACTCCACTGAGACCATCTGGTTTCTTTGACAAGATAAATGCATCTACTAATGGTTAGGCTTTAAAAAACAGAAATGCCAAAGTATGTATACAATGCAGTTTAGTGCACATAGATAGTTTGTAATTTTGGTATGAAATATTACCTAGTTTATAGATAATCTATTTCCTGCCCAAGGCTTAACAAAGTCTTTACCTTCTCAGTTCTTTTTGCCATTTTCTTTTGGTGTATGCAGTAAAACTTCTGTTTTTCTACAGAAACTACACTGAAACTTTCTTGATTAATGTCTTTTAACTCGTTAGCACCAGCAGGTTAGCTTCAAACTCTCAGAAAGCATGAACTTCAAAAGGCGTATCACTTCAATGGTGTCAGTGTTCTGTTTGCTGCACCTCAGCAGACCTGAATTCGTGAAGACTGCTGTGGGAATCTTTAGCAAAAACATCCATAATATAGGCAGACAGCCAGTGTTATTTTTCTTCAGTGAAAAAATCAAAATGAATCCTACCCTTGTTTGTTTTTTTTTGTGTTCTCTCTCTACTTTATCAGTACTTCTTTGTTGTCTGAGCAGTTGGTGATCTTACTCCTTTCTAAAGCAACTCAACGGTGGTAGAAACCAGAGGCAATCATTAGCAGGAGAGAGGGTTGTTCTTTTAATTTTGAAGTTTACCAAATGGAATAATTAAAATGTGTCTAGGGAGGTTAAGAGTGATGTCTTCAATCTGATGTAGTGCTTAAGTGTTCGTCTCAGCATTTCATTGAAGCATTCTGTTCTTCAGCTCTGCATGTGACATCTCAGTTCTCTCCCATGTCCTACTGCAGGATCTGGCTCTCCCAGCTTCACAAATGTACAGACAGCATTGTACCAGCCTCAGCCTCAACAGCCCCAACCTCAGCCACATGGCCACTGTGTAACTGATAACGGAGTGGTGTATTCTGTGGGTATGCAGTGGCTGAAGACACAGGGCAGCCAACAGATGCTTTGTACTTGTCTGGGCAATGGAGTCAGCTGCCAGGAAATAGGTATGAGTTTTTGTTCAGTGCCTGTTCTGTCCAGTGAGATCTGTGGTTTTATTTTGATGGGCAGTCCCTTTGTATGTGTATCATATGTCTGCTAAAGAAGACATTCTGGAAAAAGATGCGAGAGGTGAAGAAATGAATAGTTGCTTTGGTTACTTGCAGCTTGATTCTGTAGGGCAGAAATATTTCCCAGTGAGTTATATATATAACATTGCTGAGGCCCATGGGGAACAACATTCATAATTTTATTCAAACCAAGCTGCAGTAATATATGTTTAGAAAAGAATGTAAAAGAATGACACAGCTGTGGGACTAAGTCTTCTCTTGGTGTGTATTGGCCCAGGTCCATGGCAGTCACTGTGGGTTCATAGCAGCCAGTGATTTGACCCAGAGGGGCTGTTGCTGTTTTAGAGCCCTAAGATTTGGGGATTGCTTTAAGCTGGAGTCTAATGCTGTACTTTGTTTATTTCAAAGCTGTGACCCAAACATATGGTGGCAATTCTGATGGAGAACCCTGTGTTCTGCCTTTCACCTACAACGGGAGGACTTTCTACTCCTGCACCACTGAAGGCCGCACAGATGGGCACCTCTGGTGCAGCACCACTTCCAACTTTGAGCAGGACAGGAGATACTCCTTCTGTACTGAGCAGAATGGTGAGTGCTTCTCAGATGGCCTTCGAGGAGGAAAGAACAAAAGCATGTAGCTGTCTGAACAGTCCTGGCAATTTGGAGGGCCTCAAGGCATGACCTAGTAGCAAGGCAGTTACATGAATGGAGGGCTGTCTGGAGTCAGGCCATTTTTACACTCTTGGCATCTTTGGAGGGTGCTCATGTGTAGCTTTTGAGTCATGTTCTTTGTTCTTCAGGCTGACCATAGAGCATGAATACTTAGTCAAGGCAGAGCTTTGGCTCAAAGGATATGTGGACTTTGTCTGTGCTTGGCTGAATTGCTACAGCATTGCCCATATTAGGTTGCAAAGAAGAGGATATCCATAGAGTACAACTTGTGCAGTTCTTTGTCACTGCCTCGCTCCTGCCTATCTAGCCAGGTTGCCATATATAGCAGTAATCTTAATGTGATTTGTGATTACTGTGATCAAAAGCTGGTGTATGACTAATGCAGCAGCATTCCTGCTTGTCTGTGGATGGTCAGCGTTCCCTTCACAGCACAAATCTACCTGTGTGGTTGTACTTCCTGGAAAGCCCATCGGGCATCTGTGGAGCAGTATCCAGACAGGCTTCTCTGCAGTCTGACCTTAGAGAGAATTTTTCACATTCCAACACAAAATTACTGCTTCTTACACTGTACAGACTTAACCGCTCTCCTACCTCGTATTTTTTTTTATGATAAGCCTTTCTGCACAGCACATACAATACTCTTCCTTTTTAAAAAATGAAACATCCCAACAAATAGAAAGCTAAAAAACCTGGTCTCTTGTCCACATATGGATGTGCACACACATTCTTGCTTTAGCGAGGCTTCGTGTGGTGTTCTGTGGGGATTAAGAAATATTGATATAGCTGAAAACCTCAGCAAATACCTCCTTGTTCTCTATTTGTAAACCAGAGTTGTACAAGAGGTGAATAGTTTATGTAGATTAGAGCCCTCTTTCCACTGGTGCTTGCAAAACACGAAGCTTTCAACCTGCACAGAGTTTCTGACTTGTCCTGTTGTTCATAAATGAATTGTAACCCTTTCCTGACATCCAAGGTTTTTCTTTAAGCCAAAGGGCACGATTGAGTAATAGTCTCAGTGAGATAATACAGATATGCTGAGAACTGTGGGGTTATTTGATTCTCTAGACTTCAGTACAAAGGGTCTGCAAAGCCACTTCCCAAACATAGTGAGCTTTAGTTTTCCATATTCCCCAGGAAATCCCATGGCTGGGTCCAGCAACTCTTTCCAAAGCAATGTTTGAACTGAACTGACCTTGTGCAAGGCTTATATTTCCAGATCTGAATTAATTAAATCCAATAAAAGAGGCTAGTGAATAATAGCATACAGAGTACACATGGGAAAAATAGTGCTAGCGGTTTGTTTTTAAAGCTGTTCTCTGCATGCTATGGGAGAGCGTAGGTTTGATTTGCATCTGTTTCCTTTTTATCTCCAGTTTTGGTCCAGACACGTGGTGGCAATTCCAATGGTGCTCTGTGCCACTTCCCCTTCCTGTACAACAACCGCAACTATACCGACTGTACTTCTGAGGGACGGAGAGACAACATGAAGTGGTGTGGAACCACTGAGAACTATGATGCTGACCAGAAATTTGGCTTCTGCCCTATGGCTGGTAAGAATGAGAACTGTAAAGGGATTATAATTGCTTGCACGTAGCTCTTTGAGCTGGAAAGTAAGGATCTGTCTGTCACTGGTCAGTTATTGATGACTTCCAGCTTGCATCCAGGCCCAAAAACCTTGAAGGAATTTCTGAAGCTTTTTGTCCTGTTTTCCTCCCAGCTAATCACTTCTAGTGAGGACTCAGGCAGTGTCAGGAGAAGGCTGTTTTTGTTCCTCATTTGCTGCAAGCTAGGCATGTTTTTCAGCTGGTGCAAACTGTTGTAGGTCCATTAAGAAGCATTGAACTATGTTGCTTGATAGCAAGTGATTTTTTTTATCTTGCATCTGCCAAAGCTTCTCCTTCATGGCTCATCACTTCCTCTTACCTAATGTGTGATTAGGAATATGTCCGCACTGTGTTGTGGTCTATTTCTCCAGTCCATGCACATCTCTGATCTCCAACACATGGGAGTTCTTAAATGAAAGGTGTTGTGATGAACGGCAGTGCAGTGTCTGAGCCCTTAAGCAGCTTGATGAACACTCAGCTCTTCCAATGGCTATGTTCATATAACAGCAGACATGTAATGAGAGCTGATTGTTTCACACAGCATGCTTTGAATGCCATACAGAATCTCTGTTAGCTTTCAAGTGCACATTAAATGAATGAACCCCTGCAAGGGAATCTACACTCATCCTCCTGCAAAAATGATACTTGAAATTTCATAGGTGCATACGACACTCTTGTTAAGATGCAGAAACCAATACATGGCATGAAGAGGGGCACTGCAAATGACATAAGCCCTCAGTGCCTTGTTAACTATGACCTGATGAAGTGTTTTCTTACTTTCTTCCCAACCAGCCCATGAGGAAATCTGCACCACCAATGATGGCATCATGTACCGCGTTGGGGACCAGTGGGATAAACAACACGACATGGGCCACATGATGAGATGTACCTGTGTAGGAAATGGCCGTGGAGAGTGGACTTGCATTGCATACTCCCAACTCAGAGGTACTGCTTTTCATGTTGATGTCACTGCTTTGGTCTGAGTGTTGGGGATACAGAAGAAACTGGTTTTCTTTCCCGTAATGGGGAATTCAAGCCCAGACTCATTTTTGTATTACTGATCTTTTCTGTGGAATCCAAAGGGAATCAGAGGGGATTTATAAAGCTCTTGCTGTGGAAGTACCGTTTCAGCCTTTGCAGGCCAGCAAGCCAGGGAAAACGTTGACTAGCTTGATCAGTATCTAGCTCTACCTATCCTTGTCTATTGTTAGCAGTCAGTACCACTGAGACTTTAAAGGGATCTCAGCAGAAACCTCTCAAAAACAGACACAACCCCAGATTCGTCTGAAGTTTGAATGCAGAACCATCCTGTATTAGTGTTCCACAGTGAAATGTTCAGTTCCTCTGCTGGATGAATCCCTTTGTGAGCTAATCTATATGAAAAGTTGGCAGGACAGCACTGACATTACTCTTATTTACTTATATAAATAAGTGGCCCAAGTGGAGAAGTGCTGAAGCAATACCAAAAAAAGACTTAAAAGCACAGATATTTGATCATCCTACAGCTAGCTCACAGCATTGGCTTGGTGTCTGGAAAAGGCAGGGGGGTTGCTGACAAGCAGCCAAGAAATAACTCTTAATACCACTGCTGAAATGGGATGTAATTTATAGGGAAAGGTCCATTCAAGGGCTTTAGGAGGGTTTTTTATGTGTCTCCTTCAGAACGATGAGAAATGTGCTGCTAGAAGTTTTTCTGGTCTGTGAAACTCCTTTCTCTAGAAGCACAACTAGTTCTGTGCTGTTTGCTTCTCAAGTTTAAGGGGTCTTTCTTGATGATGATGACATGGATATTGTTTTTTTCAAAAGGCAAAGGTTATCTAAGTGGAACTTTTAAAACATAGCAACTGGAGGAGGTCCTTAGCTCCCATTGGTGGATATGACCAGTGTTTGGTTTATCCTGACGCCATGCTTGTGTTGTGGGAAAGTATGATGGGGAAAGAAGGCCTGGGATTAACTGAGTCACTTCCCCAAGGACAGATGGTCTGTGACTGAGTCCAGAACTGAACTTGGGTCTCTTGGGTCCTGGTTAACAAAACAACATGCTTCTGGGGTGGTTTTATCATTTGTTTTGTCTTTGTGCTCCTTGCTGTGATTAGACTGGCTTTAGGAATTCTGGGCCATGTCACAGGTTGACATGTCTCCATTAAACCTAATAGACCGTACTTTAGCATGGAGTCTGGTTACTGTGCTTTGAGGGAGTAGTAGATTAGTAGGCACCATTAGCATCTTGGATGTATAATAGGTCTGCTCCAGTCTTCAGCTTACTATGAGGTGTAGCAGAGAGATGCTTATGATGTTTTCTTGTTGCATATTTGTACCTCAGCTTGACATTTTTATGAATTTGGAGTAGCACTTTCCTTCTTGTGCAATTCTAATGATTTCAGACAGCATTTGACAAAGTTTTCCAATCTAGACTTTGCTAAGAGATAGTAGTGAAGGAGTGTGATGCTTTACATTCTTTCACGTGTGGAATCTGTTGTAAGACAGTTTCATAGTGAGTAATGGATTCTGCTTTGGACTGAATCCTATGGACCTTTTTTCTGCAAGTGGTGCTTTTTTGCATGCTGCTGATAAATGAACTCAAAGGAGCAGTGATGTGTATGCAGCACTAATCTGCCATGATATCAGATACCAGAAGGGCTCCGTTTTGCATGGATGGAGCTTGTCAGGGTTACTCTCTGTAAGCTGATCAAGAGGAGGGAAATATGTGCCAAGCAGAAGGATTTTGTCTTAATGCTTAAAGCTATTGCTGACAAAACATCTCTGCTCTTTCTCAAACAGATCAGTGCATCGTGGATGGTATCACCTATGATGTGAACCAGACGTTCCACAAGCGTCACGATGAGGGGCACATGCTGAACTGCACGTGCTTTGGCCAAGGCCGTGGGAGATGGAAGTGCGATCCCGTTGGTAAGTCACAGCTGTCCCCACTTGCACAGCCTGTGTTTGACAAGGACTGATTACGGTATGGTGAAACTGGTGTGTGAATGTGGACTCGGTCTTTGCCAACTTTCTGCCTTCTATTGCACAACTGTGACAGTAGAAGTAACGCTGTATTTGTTGGAGGCATGCGAGATGGCATTCATGGTTTTTGGGAAGTAAGCTTTGGGTTATCAGACATGTCCTAGAAGGATTCCATCATACAGCATATCTTTTAAAATATAACACTCTTCAAGCTGAGGTAACAGGGTGTACGAACCCCAGATTGGGCTGAATTGGCTGAAGTCTGGTACCTTGTGCTGTTAGCAGGCAGGGTGCTCAGATTGAGTACTGATAAATCGATGTGCAAGCAGCTGGTATTGCTAGGTGCAGTTTTTCTTTCCTTTCTCTATCCTGAAATCTTAGGTCTCCTTATTGAACTGAGAGAAGAGCATGACCAGCATATATTCACTTACCTCAGACTAAATTGATTTTTTTTGGATGCCCTTTGTTCTGGCAAAGAAAGCAAGCTCAGGATGAGAACATGTGTTAATAGCACTCTGGAGGTTAGCTGAAACCATCATGACTCTGTGCGGGAATGAAGAGATTTCGTCTTTTCTGCCTCCCCTCTTCTCTAGTGAATCAGGATTGGAAGATAAGACATGACTGTTTGACTTGCAATTACTAAATCTAGAGAACCTGGGGCTATTGCCAGGAAAATCTATTAGCAAGTAGCAGTGGTTAAATTCTGCTTTATTTACAGTAATATCTATACAGTTTTACTGGAGGAATTTGGATTGTAAAGCCCCTGAAAATCAGTACTTTGAAAGAAGGGGAGATGATTTCAGTTCTCTGTAAAGGTGGAATTGGTTTAATTTTGTTGGCTTTCTCTAAACAAGACTCCTGTTAACTAAAGAAGCATAATGTTAGTTCTCACTAAAAAATTGCATAGAGCCAGAGACACGGGCAGAGGTCAGACTAGAAAGTGTACTGAAGCATTGGTACAACATTGTATTCCCACTAGCTTAAGCAGATTTCAGATTTGTTTTGTCCTTCTTCAGTTTATAAAATGATAAATCTAGAATGACTTCTGAATATTAGTGGATCACTTCAGACCTACATATGACTGAATTGTGCTTAAGCTAGTGGGAATTTTGCCACTGATTTCCTGGAGAGCAGCGTGGTTTAGCTTTGGATTAAAGATGAACTCAGTTGACTGAAGCCGCCTGATATTTGTCTTAAAGCATGCAGATATGTATCAGGAACCTTGATTCAGGATTCAATTTGTTGCCATTTGCTCTTCATGCAGCAATATTTGTAAATAAATGTGGTTGCGTTTTCTGTGAAAAGATATATTCTGATTTACTCTTCTGTTTGATGTAGGTTTTTCACAATAGTTTTGATATCACACAGTGGTTACCTGTCTATTTTATGCCTTTAGATCAGTGCCAGGATTCTGAAACCCGTACCTTCTACCAAATTGGAGATTCCTGGGAGAAGTACGTCCATGGTGTCAGATACCAGTGCTATTGTTATGGTCGTGGTATTGGAGAGTGGCACTGCCAGCCTCTGCAAGCCTATGCTGGTAAGAAACCCAACAGATGACTCTTCTGCTAAGACATAAAGAAAGCAATCTCTCTTTCCCTTACCTGTTCAGGTTCCTGTACATGATTGTCCATTGTTGTCAAGTCCTATTAAGTGGAAGTGATATTCACTGTATATCAAAAAAACCAAAAAATTTTGTTTCTGTAGTTTTCAAGACCTGCTTATGGTTTATAATCTGCAGGTACTTCCAACCTTTGGGAGGTATCCCTTAACTGCTCAAGAGATCCTTTTGGCTTCCTTATTAAACAGAACGTTTTCCCCCCACCTTCTTGGCAGACACAAATAGGTGTTATGATTATAAAGAGGGTGCCAGATTGTTAACAGCTTTTCCTGAGGCCAGGCTTAGCTTAAAGCATGACTATCACACAACAGCTTTGCTTTTCATCACCTCTTAGTGCTTAGCAGTGTCACATCTGTAACCTTCAAATTCTGCTGCTTAAAACTTGCATCAATAGCCTTTCCTTTTACACTCACTACAGTAGCAAAATCCACCGAAGAATGGAGCATTTTCCCTGATCAGCGACCTGAAGAAATCAAATACTTGAACTTAGTTTGCCTAGTCAGTTCCAGGAAGTCTTCATATAGATGGGCAATGCCTCTGTCAGTTGGGCTGTTCTTTTTCAGTTCTCTGAAACAAGGGGAACCTCTTTACCTGCCTGTTTCAAGTTGCAGCTGTTGTTGTCTTCGTCTGAAAAAGATGGAATATTAATGTTGCATTGCTCCTACTCTGTTGGGAGGAAGCTATGCTCATGTCATGGGTTCCCTAACCCTTTTCTAAGCTTATGTGTGGAGGAACTGCATAAGAATTGGATGTACCAGCTTCAGTGCGAGCTGATTCTCTGTTCTTTTGCCATGATAGATTTAGAAGTATCTGTCCACTCAGTAACTGCCATGTATTTATCCCATAAGTGCCCCATAGTAGCAGAAAGGGAATTTGAACCTGAAGGCAAGGGGACTACCCCTTTTCCTATTGCCTTCTTTCTGGCTTACTAGCTGTATGGCAGTAAGACACCTGGCAGGCAGACCTAGGAGCTGCTTTTCTTTGGGGCAGTGAAGTAAGAATGGCACGAATAGGAAGCAGGCTTCTTCTGCTCTTATTTTTTTTTTTTTCCCCTCAATTCTTATTCAGGATTGCTGAGCTTCATTGACTCTTGTCAGACTGCTTAAACAAACATTTCCTTGAGCTATGTGAAATATGCATGCCTCCAGACTGGAGACCAGGGATTTAGGCTTTCTATAGACACAAGAGTGACTGCAAATGTGTAAATAAACCAAATCTAATGTTTCTGAATGTAGGTTTGGGGTTAGGGGAGCTTTGAAATTGTGTGTGGGCACAGGTTTATTTGCCTGGAAGTCCTGTTAAATATGTAGCAGGTATATATGTCACACAGTTGTCCAAATAAATTATAAATAGAAATGCTGGGAGCGAGGGAAGGCTGTAGGTATTTAATGGCTAAAACAACACAGTTTTTTGCAGATTCCATGCTGCTCTGTGATGGGAATTTCTGAGAACTAACACAAGTGCAGTGTTGCTGAGTGTTCAGTGAAACCTCCCCAGCAGGGCAGGGAGGTACTGAAAAGAGAACCACCAAATCCTAAAACCTTTTCTTCTCAGTTAGAGAGCTTTGTGAAGAGGTTTTGATGTATTAATGAGAAGTTGGTAGTCTTACAAATCATAAGAACTTGTATTTTCATGAGCTTATGGACTTGATTTGTCACACCAATCCTTCTTTTTCTATATTGGGTAGTTCCAATTTGCTACTTCATGACACAGGAAATTAACCCAAACAGCACATGCTAACTTCTCCACAGAATGTATTCTAATTCATCCATTTTCTAGCTGAAACCATTAAAGAGAGAAATACAGTCTGACTAGTTTTCCATGTATTTAGTATGCAAACCATGCCTTTTTAATGACTCAGCAACAAAGGTGGAAGAAAACCATCTCCATTATGTTAAGAATGGAAACTTTTGCATTTCAGGAACAACTGGACCTGTTCAGGTGATCATTACAGAGAGTACAAATCAGCCAAACTCCCACCCCATCCAGTGGAATGCTCCCAAAACATCTCACATCAGCAAGTACATTCTGCGCTGGAGACCGGTGAGTGCTCCATTCAGCTGGACCTGTAGATACACTCAGAGCTCCAGGAATCCACCGCTCCAGGCTTTTACCTGGAGAGTGCTCTTACTGTAGAGTGCTAATTCAGTGTCCTTGTCCTGCTGAGGTCAACTGTTAACAACCTGTGCTGTATAAACACTTGATGTTTTCATGCCCAAGTATTACTACTGGTCACCGTGCTTGTGTAGTATCATATTAACAAGAGCAGTACCACAGTAGACAACTTTATATCCTTCCTCACTTTAAGCAATGTAAACCCTTGCAAAAGCTTTCTCAGTGTGTTAGTGCTGAGTGCATATCCAGAGATGAGAACTACAATACGTTATATGCAATTAATGAGCAGGTAATGAGTAGGATACAAAGATAATAACAGCTAGCAGAGAATTAAATAATTAGTCATCTCCCATCTTCTGCAGTGTCTAAGCAAAGCTGGTTAACCACTGCTTATACCTCAGGAGTAATTCGTTCTAATGAATGATACAGTTAATATTACAGTTCCCCAGAGTATAGCTTCACAAAAAACCACTTAATGATTAAGTACACTGGTACTTCAGTGCTGCCTGTGATTAAGAGAACAATAAAGGCCTTGATCCAAAGCCATTAAAAGCACTCAAGTATTTTACTAACTTCAGTGTATCTTGGATCAAGGCCTGAAAGAAATGGACTTTAATGCACTGGAATACAAACCTCAGAGGATGAAGCATTATTGTAGGGCTTCCCATAGAGATCAAGCATAGGATAGAAGGGACAAACTTTTTGGTATATTCTTTTCAGATGATGGCTTGGAGTTCTGTTGTGAACAAACTTCAGATAAGAATTTCTGAGCCATTCCTTCATGCCTTACTGTCTTTTTGATAGAAAAATAATTTTAGTTTATAAGTTACAAAGAATGTTCATTTTAAAGGAAAAAGTTCAAAGTTAGATTACTTTTTGATTTACCCCAGTCAAATTTATAATCACACAAGAAGTTATTATCTCTGGCACACCTTTCTGCTTTCTCTTTGTTTATTAGGCATTCAAGTCATAAAGACCTTGGGTCGCTAGATAGGCCTGCTTGCAGGCCATGGAGTCTCTCACTATATACCAACAAGTATCCTTGTTCTTGCAGAAAAATTCTGGAAGGCACTGGAAGGAAGCTACGATCCCTGGTCACCTGAACTCCTACACCATCTCAGGCCTGAAGCCTGGTGTGGTGTATGAAGGACAGCTTATCAGTGTTCAGCAGCATGGACCCAAAGAAGTCACACGCTTTGATTTTACCACAACTAGCACTACAGCAGTGACAAGTGAGTTGAACAGTGGGGCTGGACTGGCATCCAGAGAAATCTGCTGTCCTTCTGCGAGAACGGTCTGTAGGCTATTTCCTACATCCCAGTTAACACAGTGACAATGATTAACTAGACCTCTTTCTTCTCTTTTCAGGCAACACTGTTTCAGGAGAGACAACTCTTCTTCCTCCCATGGTTGCTACTTCAGAGTCAGTCACTGAAATCACAGCCAGCAGCTTTGTTGTCTCTTGGGTTTCTGCTTCCGACACAGTTTCTGGATTCCGTGTTGAGTATGAACTGAGCGAGGAGGGTGATGAGCCACAATATCTTGGTGAGACAGTATTTGAGTCTATTAGATCCAAGCATCTCTAACAACATCACTGTTTTCTGTAACAGTCAACAGAACTGGTGTAAATAGTGAGGTGGTGTAAATAGTGAGTGCTGTCCTTTAGTATGATTGATTCAGTTAAGGTGTGACAGTGGAGGACTCGCACGGGTTACAAACTCGCCTAGTTGACTGTCCTTTCTCCATCAATGGCCTTAAGGTCAAGTCCAGAATACTCTTGCGGGATCCTGCAGAGGAAAACTCACTGAACCAGAGGTGGTAGATTTGTAAAAGCTATGTGTAGATGTATTCTTTTCAGCATTTTTGTTTTTATGTATTAATTTATTCTAAACTTACCTAAACTTATTATCTTCCACAGTGTAGTGAAGGCAGATGAGGAGAGAGCCAAATCCTTTTGAGCTTACCACCCGGCTAACTTCCTTGTTGTTTTTTTTGTCCCTGCGTCAAAACTGAAAACAATCTTTCCCCAATCCCCTCTTGGCTACTCATGATCTCATGGATGTCTGTCCCAGACCACTCTGTTGTTTAGTTTGGATCAGATCTTACTAGGCTTTGATAATATGATAACTTAGCTAAGCGAGGAAGCTTGTTAAAAGCACTGGACTTAGACCTGGGAAGTGGATTCACTTTTACTACATCTGATAGGAAGCCTCTCTTACCATACGTAACTTCATTTTAATCTTTTTTTCCTAATTTCCTGTCTTAACAATCATAATAGCAGTATCTCACAAGGATTTGATGTTACTGTAGCTGTTAGGACATGTGCATGTGATGGAAGAACAGCATGAGAAAAAAGAGGAGTACTTCTCTGACCTAGTAATTCTCCCTTGCCTGCTGCCATTTGAACTCAAAGGCTTGGACACATGAGCTTACACTAGGGCTGCCAGTGCCATCAGCACCTTGCTTGTCTGTACACTCCAGCTGCCCAGACAGCTGAGCTATGTTACGAAGCAGTTCCAGCATATCTGTCTACAGATAGAGGCCTTCAGGCAAATGAAAGCACTTCCCAGTTTCCCATCAGATGTTTTCTACATAACTTCCCTGTTGTGAACTGAGACCACAGTGCAGAGCAATTTTTTTACTGCAGGAAAACTGATTCAGCCCAGATTAGAACAGAATTCTCTATGTCATTTGGTAAGAAAGCAACAAGGCAAAATTTCTAAGGCAGTTTTTATTTGCTACCTCTTTTAGATCTTCCAAGCACAGCCACTTCTGTCAACATCCCTGACTTGCTTCCTGGTCGCAAGTATATTGTTAATGTCTATCAGATCTCTGAAGAAGGCGAGCAGAATCTGATCCTGTCTACTTCACAGACAACAGGTATGTGTGGGTGGATGTAGCTGCACTTTGGAAGGAGGTTTTGTTTGCTCTGGTCAGTCGGTATGTTGCATCCTTACACTTGTTGCCCTCCTGTGTTGTTCTTTTAAACAGCTCCTGATGCACCTCCTGAGCACAACGTGGAAAGCGTTGATGACACATCGATTGTCATTAGCTGGAGCAGACCACAGGCTCCCATCACAGGTATGTCTAATTGGAGCGTGCCTATTTCACAATGCTGATAGAATTTGAAATCTGAGTAGAAAGGAAAATGAACTCCAAAATGGGTTAGTGCCTTCTGCCCGGGCTCAGAGGCCAGCTGGAAGGCACGCAGAAAATTTAGCTTTTGTATTCAAGCAATTAAGGGATGTAAAATCATTCGTCCTGCATTTGTGTTGGGGGAAAGAAAAATCAAGCCCTGTGACCTTCTCTGTACCTGTCATCCAGACCATGCCGTAACAAACATGAACAATATGAACTCTAAATCCACATGTCAGGAGTTAAAAATTTTGATACAGGTCAGATGATGCGGTGTAATTCATTATGAATCCATGACCTGTAGGTGGGACTCAGCAAAAGCAAGCCACAGGTGCTAAAGAAGTTCAGGACTGGCTTTGTGAAACCTCTGTAAAGACATTTGTTTAGTTCTCTTTTCTATCATTTCTTGTGCTGGCTTACCGATTGCACCTGACAATTGTATATATGCTTCTTTTTATTCTTTTTATAGGCTACAGAATTGTCTACACACCCTCTGTGGAAGGCAGCAGCACAGAGCTCAACCTGCCTGATACTGCTACCTCTGTAACACTCAGTGACCTGATGCCAGGTGTTCAGTACAACATCAGCATCTATGCAGTGGAGGAACATCAGGAGAGTACTCCTGTCTTCATCCAGCAGGAAACCACAGGCGTCCCACGCACAGGTAGTGACCAGAAGACCATTCAGTACCCTAACCCAAATGACAGTGCAAGCTCTCATTACTCTAACTGAATGAGTGTTGCCACTCAGTCCTTACATGGACTTCTAATTTTGCTTTTGTTGCTGTGTTGGTTTTTTAATTACAAATGTCAGACACTGAAGTTCAGTGGTAAAGTCATACTTAGGAATTGACACAGTCAAACCACTACTCTGCATTAATACTGCTAGAGTTCTTCAAGATCAAGCTGTGGGCAGGTCAAAAGGTTAGTTGTGCATTGTGTCTATGGAAAAGAGAGATCAGTTTTTCCTAAGTTGTCTTATGGGGATTCTGCTGAGAGATCTTATGAGTCTGGTAAATCATTTTGCCTCAGCACTTGGCCTACAGATGTTTAAGGTTATGTACTCAGACACAACAACACAAATCTAAAAAGTTCACCTGACTTCTCCATCTCCTTTCCAGTCCTAATTGTTATTTTCCATCGCAGCCTGTGGAGATTGCTCAGCATTGGTTGATGTGCCAAAATAACACCATACAATCTAAAATTGAGGGAGCCACATTAAAAAATAAGACAGTGGTTTCAGAGTTCTTAACTGTCAATTGGGTTGAATAGCCAAACCAAAAGAAAAGACAGAGAAAAAATTAGGATCTGATGTGGTAACAGTGGAATGTAATGGTCCTGCAAGTTGCAAGCATATGTGTTGGCAAATGGGAGCCTACCAGGAAGGAACTCAGCTCACTGGCTATGGTTTGGCATCTGAGTCTTCTCAGAATGTGTGTTGGTTAACCTTAGGGCAATATCACTCCTAATCTAAAGAAGCTTAATTTGAATGTAGGAATTCATGGGTGCAGTACTGTTGGCCAACGCAGAGGGAACTGGATTTTGTCTTGACTACAGTAGAGCCAGATCAGCCCCTGTACTAGTTTAATTATAAAAGATAGATTTATAAGTTAATTGTAGATATTCAGAACATGCTGTGGATTTTCTAAACTCTCTCCTAATTTTAAAAGCAGGGTCTTGTGTCCAAACTCTGAAGTTGTTCTGTTGTTGTTGCTCTTGTTAGTTTTTTGTTTTTCAAGGTTCTGATTCTGCATATATTTGACATTTTAGCACATTATATTTGGTTTTTAGTTCTTTTGATGACAGCAAGATACTTTCTGCAACTGAAGACATTAAGTAGTTAAAGCTATGAGGTGACATTCTGAATTGTGGTCTGCTTGAATGTTGTCTGGGAACGTGTGTGTATGTGTTCAAAACAAGGTTACCATGACATCTTTTTGTTTGGTAAATATTCTTGGGCTATCCATTGTTCAGTCAAAATTCACTTCTTTTCTCATGTGACCCCCATAGGTTTTTTCTACCACTTGCTAAGGATCACTTCTAACACCATTCTGCCTCTTTCTTTTCAGATGAAGTTCCTTCTCCCAGAGATCTGCAGTTTGTGGAGGTTACTGACGTCAAGGTCACCATCATGTGGACCCCACCCCAGAGCCAAGTGTCTGGCTATCGGGTGGAAGCAATCCCTGTCAATCGCCCTGGCCAGCATGGCCAGAGATTGCCTATTACTAGAAGCTCTTTTGCTGAAGTTGTTGACCTGCTCCCAGGAACGACTTATCTCTTTAAGATCTTTGCCGTGAGCCAGGGCAGGGAGAGCAAACCTTTGACTGGAGAGCAAACCACCAGTAAGTTCCTTTCTTTCTTACTTTTCTCAACCTTTTGAGATGCTTATATCTCTGTCGCTTAGAGAAATAATATAAACAGAGCATTTAAATTGCAACAGTTGTAGCCCAGGAGGTATACCATAACTAGGATGACAGGGCAGGGAATTCATTCAGTCAAACAATGATCTCTTCAGCAGATTTATCTTCCTCCAGGGCTTTCCAGTGGGAGTTTAACTCTCGTGGCACTTTAAAACAATTTCGAATGGCTGGAATTCAACTTTTTTATTACTGGCTGAGAATTGATGGGCCCTGCAGTTCTTTTACTGTGCAGATCACAGCCTGTGAGGTTTTTTTTGGAGAATACCTTAGGGCAGATTTCAGCATGACATAGGAGCCTTGCTGAGACTGCTCTGAAAAATCCCTCTCTCCTTTCTGACAGCTGCGTGCCTATTCGGCTCCACTGTCTTTGGAAGGAATTCTTCATACACATGTGAGGGTAGGTCAAGTAATTAAAAGAACTGCATCTTAGCTTCGCCAGGTCAGGTCTGGCTTTCCATAGCCTGTCTCAGCACCCCAGAAATTTCACTGTCATCCCAGTGAAACCTAGTGAACTGGCTTAGAAGGATCTCAGCAGGCAGCTCAGATAGAACCCGGGACCTGCTTTTTTGGAAAAAATCCTGTTTACTGGGCAGAGTAAGGGGTAACCTGGTGATTGTGCTGTTCTGCAGCTGGGTCACATTATTCCAAGGGCCAGAATTCAGCTATGCACATTGGCTGCTCTTCTGACACTTTTTGGTAATGAGAGCAGCTTTTGAGAATCCAGCCCAACTCCTGTGAAGAAGTAAGGAAAGGAAATGAAGTTATCTGAATATAGTCATACTTTGGGGGAAATATTATTTACTTACATTCATGAAGTTAGGAACCATGAATAGTGCCTCTCCCTTCTACCATCTCCCTTGGCTATGCAGGGAGAATAGAATCCTTATGTTTGTCCTTTGATGTAGATATGTGATTGTAGTGTCACACAGATGGTGGAAACAGCCTCTCTCCTCTTTAAAACAAGTCTTTCAAAAGCAAGGATACAACTTAGGAGTCCGAGCTGTCTTGTAAGCGTATAGAATCATAGAATCACCAAGATTGGAAAAGACCTCCAAGATCTTCGAGTCCAACTGTCCATCTACCACCAATATTTCCCACTAACCCTCAGTACAACATCTAAACATTGTAGAACAAGAAGAGCTCAGTTCCCATTTAGATCTGTGAACTTTTTGTCGTTGCTCTCAGGAGCCTTGGCTAGGTGTAGAGCCTCTGTACATCAGAGCATAGACATGAGATTCAAACAGCACAGGGCTAGTAAAACGTCTGGAATCCTTTTCCATAGGCCATGATCATCCACTTAACTGTTTTGCCTAAACCACATTTCAGAAAGTATTCATGTAAATTGCATCCTGTAATCACAAGTCCTGGGAAACAGAAATCATTGGGAGTTCCCAAGGAAAACCCTGCAGCAAAAGTCTCTTCCCACAGTGTAAACGTGATTCTTTTCTTGGCCTTCTTGGCAAAGAGCAGCCTACAAACAAACTCAAGTGTGTGTGTGTGGCATTTTATCTTCCCTTTTTACTTTAATATGGGGAGAGGAAATGATAGAAGCCTAACAGAGCCGGCAAATTAAACTGTGCAGGAAGAAATTGAGTGTAGATGACAATGGATAAAGATACAATCCCTTTCAGATGGCACAGAACACAGGTCTAGATACCAAGAAGAGATAAGGCTGAATCTTCACCTGTTGGTTGGAGATGGGTCTAGAGAGAGCCACACTCATTCTTTCTCCATTTGAAATATTTTCCCCATCTTTGGAAGGAGGGAGTCCTGGCTTCCTTTTCCCTCCCTCTTCAAGAAAAAGAAAAAAAAAGAAAAAAAGCACGTAGAGAAACAAAAATGCAAAAACTGCTTTTCACTGGATCAACAGGAAGGTGGGGAAAACATTAATTTTATCACAAAAATGTTGTTTACTTGAGGACCAGTGGGGGTGGGGAGCTTCTGCCATCAAAAAAAGAGCGCTGATGGAACCTCTCTTTACTGGTCTCAGTTTCAACCTGGGACTAGGAAAAGTGTGGAAGCTTGCTGCATAGCTCTCCATAACTCTTAGCCACATTGCCTGCTGTGTGTGAGTGAATTGCTTAAGTATGATTCCTCCCCTGAGTCTCATTCTGTCCCAAGAGCTGCTCAACCCAAGGTAGGGACATCTTTGCCACTCACTGGGGACTTTCATGCAGTGCTTAAGAAGCTGTGGCACTTCGAGCTTGTTTATGTAGTTCTCTGGGTTAGCAGTCTCAGCAGCTTCCCAGACGTAATGATAAAATAGTGGAGGAAGCCTGATAAGAGCTATTGCACAAGCCCCATGGGAGTGATGAGCATGCTTAGAATTGTTGTGTGGTCAGTTCCACAGCCTGATTAGTTTTAAGGAGAGCTAGGAACTGGTTTTCTCCAGAAAGTTGCTGACTTGATTATTTTATCATTAAAATGACAAGGCAGGGGTGCTGCTTAGTTTTGGGAAGGGCTTTTGAGCAGGGCAGGGAATGGGACTGGGCAAAGATTTGAAAACATAAATCTTTTTGAACCAAAGAAAGAGCTGAAGTTAGGTTTCTGTGCTAATGCTGGTGTTTCTAAATTGGACTGATTTTTTAAAAAATGCTCAGCATTCATGAGAAACTATTGAAATTCCTGAGAGTTGCTGGGTTCATCTATCTCGCCTCAGCAGTGAGCCTGACTTCCCCCGTGGGATGGCATGAATGGCAGCAGCCCAAATCAGGGCAGCCAGGAGCAGAATAGGTGCAGATTACTGGATGGCATCGAGGCATGGGTATAGTTGTTGGTTCCACTTCCAGCTCCCTCCTTCTTTCTTCCTTGCTGCTAACACATGCCCTAAGTGAGAATTACAGGCTCAACAGCTTCACTTTCCACCCATGCTTTAACGCAAGGTGATGAATGTGCTTTGGGATGAAATAGGGGTTAAGCTGGAAAACTGATGCATGTTGTTCTTTTTCCTCCCCAGAGCTCGATGCCCCCACCAACCTGAGGTTCATCAATACCACAGAGCATTCTGTGCTGGTGTTGTGGACTCGGCCCCGTGCTATCATCTCTGGATACCGACTGACAGCAGGTCCCACGAGGGGAGGTCAGCCACGGACATACAATGTGGGCCCTTCTGCCACCAAGTACCTCCTCAGGAACTTGCAGCCTGGCACTGAGTACACAGTGTACCTCGTGGCAGTTAAAGAAGACTTGCAGAGTGCTAGAGAGACCGGAGTCTTCACAACGTGTAAGTATAAAGGGCACATATTCCTCTTCACTAATGCCTTGGCCCTTCTTCAAAACTGAAGCCTTGTGCTGGAAGTGGCTGTTGTGAATTGGTTTACAGAGGAACTTTTTTGAAGTAGCATTCCAGCAGAACTGCTTGGGAAGTATTCCCTGTTCTTCTCACTGAACTATTTGGCAGTAAGAGTTATTGGCATCAAAAAGCTTCCAGTAAAACATATTCCAGCACAAGTAAAAACTTACTATTGGTACCTCAGTTAACCGAATGACAAAGGAGCGTAATTTTAGCTGCTCCTTCCAGTTGTTTGGTTTTAGCATGGCTAATCAAGGAAAGCAAAGAGCTCCCTTAAATTGAGTAAGGAATAATTAATCCGTGATTTGTATGAAGCTGAAGGCAGTCATTTCTCAAGACCAACAATACTGTCTAAGGCAGCTCAAGAGCAGTTACGTAACTAACATAACATAAAGATAACATAAAGACTGCACACTATTGATATATAGTTATTTCATTGCAGCCTCTTACACTTGTGCTGCTTGCATGGAAGAAATACTCAGCAAATGTTGGATGTTGAGGCAGTTCTATAGGAACCCACATGTGCTTCTCGAATGAACAAGTAGATTTACTTTTAAATAATGAAAAAGTAGTCATACAAACTAACAAAATTCAGTCATCCAAGCCCAGAACCACATCCTCTTTTCAAAAGGGAGTGTGGTTTCTTTATAACAATGTGAAGTTAAAACAAGGGTTTAAACTTATCACCACAGCAACACTATTGACCTTGGCAGCATGTTTTTTGCTGACAGACAGTTTTATCTATAAATATTTCTCAATTACATTGTCCATCTTAGATGAACACTGCCTTTGAGTCCTAGCTGATGTGAATGAAACCATTCCAGTTTCAGACCATAGATGAATAAACCAAGTCTCTTCGTTATTAATGAGGTCAATTCAGATTAAACTCGGTGGAGTTATTTAGACTGACTCTGAGATGGGTGAAACTTTGGCTTCTGTGTGATGCTTCTGACAGATATCAGTGAGACCACAGAGTCCTCTAATTGGCTTTCTGCTTCCTATTACTCCACTGACTTGAAATGGACTGAAGATGTTGGTGAGGATGAGAAGGTCCTTGCTGAGGTCCTTGGAGAAGCTGGATGACAGACAAGGGTGTAGTGTTGTGCTGATTGAACGACGTATGGTGGCTAAAGGAAAAAAACCTGCTTTCTGAAGAACACTTCAGATATCATGCCAAAACCAGTATTCACTAAATTGGGGTTGGATGGACAGAAGGACTTAGGAGAGGTCATCTCTCAGATCCCTCCCAAACCACTGGCTTTTCCAAATAATGCAGTTCAGCATCTTATTACATAGACTTAGCTATTTGGACTGCCATAGGTCAGGTTTTCTAACTATTCATCACTGCAGCAGCTAGATTTCGTCTCTTAATTCTCTTCACAGATCAGCCTGTTGGCTCTGTTCCTCCTTTTAACGCAGAAGTGACTTCGACTTCAATCGTCATCACCTGGACACCTGCCCCAAGGATTGGTTTCAAGGTAGGAGAAACCAAGTGCCATGCTCCTTTTCCTCTTTCTTCATTATGATTGGGAGGACCAATTATAGCTTAGGGTGCAAAGCAACTCAGCTTGAGCTCTAGGTATCTAAAACAAGTTACAGGATTAATGGTTTGTGTGGAGCATGCAGACCCATGTTACTCATGTTGGGTGACAAGACAAAATGATGATAATTCCATGGGATAGGAGTACTTAAGACTGAAAAGAAAACTTTGCTGCTCCTCTGCAGCTTGGTGTGCGCCCAAGCCAAGGTGGAGAGGCTCCCCGTGAGGTCATCTCTGATTCTGGCAGCATTGTGATATCTGGCCTGACCCCTGGTATGGAGTATATCTACAGCCTCACAGTCCTGATGGACGGCCAGGAGAGAGAGACCCCAATCGTCAGGAGAGTGACCACACGTAAGACACGTTTGCTTTTCTGCAGCTATTTCTTCTTCCACTTGCTTCTTCTGTACTCCTCAGGTGAATGTCTGCCTTTTGGAAGTCTCTTGTGGGTTTTTTGATGCATAGGGGACTATAGTGCTAACGTACAGGGTCGCAACTTCAGAAATCTTGGCTAGTTCTGAAGAATGACAATAGAATCTGGGAAGAGGGGATGCTGATGGTGCTAGCATATTCTCAAAGCCAGAAATGACTCATTTATCTGAATGCTTACAGCACTGTCTCCACCAACCAACCTGCACCTGGAGCCCAATCCTGATACTGGAATCCTGATAGTCTCCTGGGATAGAAGCACAACTCCAGGTAACTGTATGACCTCATGCTGCCCTTGAAACCTTTGTTGTACCAGGATGGTAACACTTATTTCATAGTGCCTTGCAGTTCACTAAGGAGATGTTGATGGGAGGCTTGGTACCAAGACATTTTTGGGGAAAAAAAATCTGGTTATATTCAAAGATATAATTCACAGTTAAGTATAGGTTGCTATAGGACTGTTCATGACTTGTGTTCTATATAAAATGGTATTTTGGAGTATAAAAACATTTAAATATTTCAGCTGTTTTAGGGATTTGAAGGATTTGGTCAAATATGTTGACTGGTGTGAAAACAGGAAAGCAAACTAGACCTAAAAAAATACTTCTGACAGTGAAGAATGAGCTCATGTCACTGAGAATATGCATGGGGTTTCTGAAAGCGTTCAAGATGAATTCTTTTCCCACAGAAGCTGATGGGAGCTATGCAGTTGTTTTCCATAAAACAAGGGTTGAAAGGCTTTTGAAAACTCCGCTCTCAGATGTATCTCTTCTTGATGTGTCATGGGATTTTCAGCTTGGGAAGGTCTTGGAGGGAGCTGAAATAATGCTGGATATCTGTATTTCAGGCATCAGTGGCTACCGAGTGACCACTGCTCCTACAGATGGGCAGCAGGGCTCTACCTTGGAGGAGGTAGTAGGTGCAGATCAGACCTCCTGCACCTTTGAGAACCTAAGCCCTGGTGTGGAGTACAATGTCAGCGTTTACGCAGTCAAAGATGACCAGGAGAGCATCCCCATCTCCAAAACCATCACGCAAGGTAATGAAAGCATTTTTAGCCACTCAGAGTTGAGCCAGAGAGGTCTACGCTGTAGGACTCCCAGCTAGTATCATGGCATAGGGCAGTAGAAGAAGTTTCATGCCCATCTCTGTAGGTGGTTTCATTTCATTTTTGTTTGTGAGGGCTCTGTTTGTGTGTTTTTGTTTCTGTTCAGCCCTGCAGTGATGCCAGCTACTGTGTTTGCTTGCTCTTATAACGCTGCTTTAAGATGTCTGTTCTTCACTGAAGTACTGTTTGCAATCTGGAAGTGAACTAATACTGCATAATGAAAGCAGTGATGGCTTTAGCCCTTTGCCATCTTCTGGTGCAAGAAGGAGCTAAGAATGTATGTCTGTGGCTTTCAGCACTCTTTAAAGGTGATATGGTACATGTATTCAGTGCAGATTAACGATGATTTTACAGAAAATTGGCTTTTTTTGGCATCTATCCTGTAAAATAAGTTGGTTTTTTTGTTTTTTTCCCCAGCAGAACACTAAAATAGAATGTAACCACTGTTATGGCATAGGCCAATGTAGTCCCTTCAGATGGGTTGATGTTTTTATGATCCCAATGATAAAAGTCAGAGTTAACATTAGAACGAGGCAAAAAATCTATATCAATCACTAATATTTCAGAGGAACTTGTTTTGTTTATATTTTAATAGACTTTATTATCTTGTTTTTACCTGGGGAAAAAAAAAAGGGGTATGTTTTATGTTTCAATTTTCTTCAGAAAAGGATGGTTCCTTGTCTCTTCATTCAAAATAAACTCATTGCAAGTTAAGTGCCCAGCCTGTTCCAGGCCTTTTTGGAGATAGTATGTCTGAAATGCATTGCTCTGGTGGATCTGGGTCCAGGTTTCAGCTTCTCTCTACTCAGAGAGGCAGCTGAAGACTGCATAGAAGGGTACAATATAAAAAGCAAAAAATCCCCTATCCCCAGAATTCTACTTCTCCAGCCAAACCCCAAGAGAGATTTTTCATATCACCACAATTGCTTCTACATTTCTGTCGATGTTAATTGTGATGAACACTGCTTTTTTCTCCCTTGTCTTTCTTTTGCCTCTGTGTGTCTTTGCCCTTCCTGTTTGCTCTTTAACTCATTAGAGGTGCCCCAACTCACTGACCTAAGCTTTGTTGACATAACTGACTCGAGCATCGGCCTGAGGTGGACCCCGTTAAATGCCTCCACCATTATTGGGTACCGCATCACAGTAGTTGCGGCAGGAGAAAGTGTCCCTATTTTTGAAGATTTTGTGGACTCCTCAGTAGGATACTACACAGTGACAGGCCTGGAGCCGGGCATTGATTACGACATCAGTGTAATCACACTCATTAATGGCGGAGAGAGCGCCCCTACCACTCTGACACAGCAAACGGGTGAATGTTGATCATTTCTGTGTTTTGAGACACGGACGGTGTTTCATGCTGTCACTAGCTGTTGGGACCGTGGGGCTTTGTCCAAAGAGGAATCGAGCCGCACGCTGAGGGAAAGGCGAAAGGCAAGCAGACCCAGCTCACTCCTTTTTCTAAACAGCTGCTGGGATGGATATGCACTGATCAGCTTTCTGATTTGAATGGCTGCAGACTCAGTCACGTCCTGCTATCCAGATTTCTGGCATCCGGTTGGAACTGAGAGATATATATTCACCGGACTTCTAAGCTGCGCTTCCCCAAAATAAAAGTGCCAAAGTGTGGAGCAGTTCAGCAGCCACCCTCCAGTTTATCCCTAGCCTTGGTAGCTATTGGAGCTTCAGCAGTCTGTTTCAGTGGCGGCCCCACTCTTTCCACAATGCCCTAAAAGGATGCAGGTGAAACACCACTCCCTGAGTACACGCCATTGACAGCCATGTCACACCGTCGAGGGTCTCTGTAGTGCATGGGCAGAAGGCGAGCTGGAACCTGGTTCTTGCATGAAATCCTATTGTGTTGGAAAATCCTGAGGCTGTAAATCCTTCAACACAAGTAGAAGTAGAGTTGTAAGAAATTAGTGGTATACCCTTTTCTCTCCTATGTGTGCATGTATGAATTCTAGATGAGATGACTTTTCCATCTGTAAGCTGCTGTATGGCAACTTTAAACCTTTCTTGGCTCTACATCTGTAATATGAAATCCAGCTGCAAGAAGCACATTACTGAAACTTGCTATCTTGTTTTCAAATTAGTCCCACGAGGTGTATTGAAAGTACTGGGAAATGCCAGGAAGCTAAAGGAGCCTGACAGCAGTAAAGGCGTTCTTTTCTCTTAACTGTAGTGGAACCAACTGTAGTTTAGAAGTCCGTTTGCATGGGTCTGACACAGTAGTTTGTTATGCATGAGATACTTTCTCTGGTTTCCTTGTCTTGATCAGCTTTCACGTGTTGTAGAAGACTAAGATCTGTTTGTTCTTTCCTGTGTAGCTGTGCCTCCTCCCACTGATCTCCGCTTCACTAATGTGGGGCCTGATACCATGAGGGTGACATGGACTGCACCAACTTCCATCGTGCTGAGCAGTTTCTTGGTGCGCTACTCACCTGTGAAGAAGGAGGAGGACGTTGCAGAGCTGACAATTTCACCCTCAGACAACGTGGTGGTCTTAACAAGTAAGAGGGTTACATTCAGAATACAAATATAGGAGACCCCTTACATATGTAGAAATGGCATAAGGGAAGGCAAAAGGAACTGTTCCAAGTAGAACTGGCTGGATTCTCAGCTCATTTAAACAGATGTCAGAGTAGCCTCATGCAAACTTGCAGCAAGTGAATTTTGGCCACTAGCTTTAACCAGGTTAAAACCAAACCACAGGAGCGTTTTCCCATCAGTCCAAGGACAGTCATGAATCAGAGTATGGGGTAATTGCTTTGATTTACAGCCTGGTTAGGTATTAAGAGTAAATACCTATTGCTCTCCTAGTTTGCCAAAGATATCAGGGGCTTGTAGTGCAGGAGGCCCAGGGGGATGATCAGAATGTGCAAAAGGTCATTGCTCCTTGGGCTCTGTGTGTCAGAAAATAAATACTGTTTGGGACTTTACAGAACACGGCAAAAAATCCTGGCCAGTTTTCAAAAAGTGGACATTGTTTTTTGTTTGGGGTTTTTTTTCCTGATGCAGAAGCTGGGTTTTATTTGAAGTTTTTCCCCATCCTGCAAGCAGGTTTGTTGAGTGAAAGACGGTACCTGCTTTCAGAATATGGGACCAGGTGGGAAGCTCGTGTGAGTTAAAATAGCTGTGTTAGAAATCCTTGACCCTATCCCAGTTTGTATCAGATAGAACTTTGCTGTGGCACATGACTAGATAGCTAGAAAGGACCCCAATGAAAACTCACTGCTTCAAGTCAGCCCCCACAAAAATATAACATTTCTAGTAACTGTAATGCCACAAAAAAAGCTGATTTAAGTTTATCCTGGAGGCTCAGATCTTCCACCAGGTAAAACTTGAATACCTCCCTTAAGAAACACTGTTTAAAATAACACCAGTTTGTTAAGTGGCTTCTACCCTTAGTAAAGAAGTTTGTCTAAATCCCTTTACTTAAACTCCACAGATCTGCTTCCTGGTACTGAGTATCTGGTGAGAGTCTACAGTGTTTCTGAGCAACATGAGAGTGCGCCTTTGTCTGGAATCCAGAAAACAGGTACTAGACAAAACCTGAGATACACGTGTAGTTAGTGTTGTCCATCGAGTGTCCGTTCACTTTATCTTGCTGCTCTTGTTTGTCTATGCTCATCTTATTAACAAATCATCAGCTATATATTAAAGAGCAATGCAGATCTATATCCTGGGAAACACTAGAAAATCTAACATTCAATGTCTGAGAGCCAGATCTGCTGGTTATAAGTAAAGCTTTGTAGGCCCTGGTGTGAATGTACCAATCGTGTGGATGACAGTGAGCTTAAGCAGAGCCTATTGCATCTGTCACTGAGTCTCTCTTGTTTTCTAAGTGTAACAGAGCTTGCTGGTCATGTGTGTTGCCTGTGTAAGAGCAAATATTAAGACATATCTCAACACATCTCTTTGAAACACCTAGGGCTCGATTCCCCCACTGGCCTTGACTTCTCGGATATAACCGCTAACTCCTTCACCGTCCACTGGATCGCTCCTCGTGCCACCATTACGGGCTATAAGATTCGGCATCACCCAGAGCACGGCGTTGGCAGACCCAAGGAAGACCGTGTGCCCCCATCACGGAACTCCATCACCCTCACCAACTTGCTCCCAGGGACAGAGTACGTGGTCAGCATCATCGCCATCAACGGCAGGGAGGAGAGCGTGCCCTTGGTTGGCCAGCAAACAACCGGTAAGCCTTGAGGGATGGGTCAGCTGACTAAAAATTATGAGGATTCTGGTGTCCTCTAATGGATAATAAACCAGATCTTCTCTTCCAGCTGGTGAAACTGTGCTCATGAGTAAAGGCTCTGTGGTACTGAGGTAAAGCATTATCTGAATCTAAACTCTCATCTCTGTTTTTCTAGTGTCGGATGTTCCAAGGGACCTGGAAGTCAACCCCACCAGCCCAACCAGCCTCGAGATCTCCTGGGATGCTCCTGCAGTGACAGTCAGATACTACCGGATCACTTATGGTGAAACAGGTGAGGGCAGGTGGCCGTGGCAGTTGCAGACCAGCAGCTGTAGTTTGAGGCCATTGGAAAGCTACAACAAATAGCAAAGGCAGGTTTGACTGCAGCAGACAAAAAATTCCATTCTTATCTCTGAGATCCTTTCATCATGTCTAGAGAATATTGTCAAATATAGGGTTTATTTTTACAGGGTAGTAAATGACCTTTATCTCCCTCTGAAAAAAAAAAAGCATCTAGAGCACTGCAGTCATTTTAAAGGTGGTGATCTATGCATATTTCATGTTTTTTCCTTGGGTTGGACTGAAAAAGAATTTGACTCCTAACTCCCCAAAATCAACAATATTCTCTCTTCCCTTGGATGCTTATACAATTGTCCTGTATTTTTGTAATTATGTATGTTTGAAGAGATCCATTTCTCTTTCCACCCCACTCTCTTCAGGTGGAAGTAGCCCTGTGCAGGAGTTTACAGTGCCTGGCACCATGTCTCGTGCTACCATCACTGGCCTCAAACCTGGTGTGGACTACACCATCACTGTGTATGCTGTAACTGGTCGTGGAGACAGCCCTGCCAGCAGCAAGCCAGTTACTGTCACCTACAAAACAGGTGAGATCTCTTTATACAACAAAAAAGCACACACCAAAAAGCCCCACAACTTTAATTTGACTAACCCTCATAAAATTGCATTAATAAACCCCAATTTCTTTTCAAAGTCATGGGCTGTGTTCTAAGCTCATCATTTTCAGCAGAACTGCACGTTGTGATGGCCCAGCATGATAATGACATGATGCAGAAGGGCAACGTGGACTTGGACTTTTGGAGGAGGGAGACCAAATAGAGTCCAGATGGGGATGCAAGCAGTATGTAACTGCTTGCTGTGGAGTTGGGCTCTCATATCAAGAGTGCCTGTTGGCTTAGCTCTGGTGCTTCTGGTGCCCTGTGATTCCAGTAAGCCCTGTGATTCCAGTAAGCCCTGGATTTCTTACTCCAGAACTCTCTCCTCACTCTTGATCTGGACCTAGCCTACTGCTACTGCTAGATAAAGGCATCTAGTAAGCTTTGAAACCACAGAAAAGCTCAAGTAACCTTCATGAGTTTACTCACCACCCACACAGCATGGATAAGACCTTTTTCTCTGTGCTGGCATGAGGGATAAATAAGTAGCTGTGTTTTCTGCTTTAAGAAACACAGCATAGAAAAGGAAAAGCAGAACACAATTCAGCAAGGAAATAACCACGGATGGAGGGTTTCTTTTAGCAGTGTACTCAAAACCTATTTTTCTTGCTCAGAGATAGACACACCATCCCAGATGCAAGTTACTGATGTCCAGGACAACAGCATCAGCATCAGATGGCTCCCTTCATCATCCCCAGTCACAGGGTATCGGGTGACAGCTGTCCCCAAGAAAGGACATGGACCCACAAAAACCAAGAATGTTCCTCCAGGTAAGAGTACACAAAATCTCTTTCAACGTATCTATAAGGAACGCAAGACTTGGGGACTACTACCAGGCACTGGACATAAACTCTAAACCAGACTTATCCTGTTTGAACCTTTGTTGCTTTCCTGCTGGCTTCAATTGGGTCTCATAAAGGGAAAACTAGGATACATTTTTGCCCTGAAAGCTTTACACTTCTGTGATGCTGCTCTGCTGCAAAAGTTTCTTCTTGGGAACCTCTGTATCCCTGAGAAGTACCTGGATTTCAAGGGAATGCTACTGAATTTTCTAGCATCCAGCAAAACATCATCCAAAGTCCTGCTCAGGGTCATATTATGGGGTCCTTACTTATAGTGTGTGAGTGAGTCCATGTTTCAAGCTTGACCTCATGTAAAGAGAGCCAGGCAGCTCTCAGGTTCTCTCAGGAAAACAGGCAATGGGTTTGATGGGATTGACAGAGATTAGCTCTCAGGAATGCTTATGATGCATTTGGTCAGTCCTACCTCAGAAAACAGTGAAAACAAACAGCTCTGCTCTTGCTTTTTCTACTGTGTTAATCTTTTAGTTGTGGGGCTTTGGACAGGAGCAAATTGCAGGTGCCTCGTCCTGAACTGCTGGAGATCCATACTGCAAAAACTTACCTCATTTTAGTGATGTTCAATCATGAAATGGCCAATATAGATCCTTCATTTGCAAGCTTAGAGGGAAATGCTCTGCAGCTTTGTGTGGGTACAAAAGTTCTAACAGTGTTCTTTCCTGCCAGATCAAACACAAGTCACTATTGAAGGCCTGCAGCCCACAGTTGAGTATATGGTCAGTGTCTACGCTCAGAATCAGAACGGAGAGAGCCTCCCCTTGGTCGAGACAGCTGTCACCAGTATGTATTTCACTTGGGGGTAACACAACAAATGTTATCTTTTGATTGAATTCACTGAGCAGTGTCACATCCCCGGTGAAACCAAGTGACAGGTCCCCAGTTCCCAGGAGGATGCAAGGTGGCCTGTCCTGTGTTCAGTATCACGCATCTAATAGCAGATGCTGGCAGAAATGCAGTCCTTCTTCCTACCCCCACAAAATGCTGCGCTTCTGATTTTCTTTCACTAAAGCTGCAGTCTTTTTGGGTTTTGTTTGCCTTCAGCCAATCGGTGGGAAAAATGTGCAAAGATTTCTTGCATTGAGCTAGGTGGCAAAGGTGATTGCTGTTAAAGGACTGGGCTGGGTTTGGAAGCATTTGCCTCTAATGTAAATCCCTATGCCTCGGGGGTAGGGATTTCCACGTCCATTATTCCTTTGCTCAGGCTTATATTCAAAACCACAGCTCAACCCCAAATAGTTACAGAACTGTCCTAAAGACAGCAGACACTTCTCTGAAACTTTTCAGAGGTGGGAAAAGAGCTCACATCAATTTCAAGCTCAAAAGTTCTTGGAAAACGCATCATCTTTACCAGCTAGAAAATAGAGAAAATTCAGAACTAATGTAACACACCAAATGGAAAAATTGGAATCTTGTAGGAAAGCGTGATTTAGATCTGATGTAAAAAAAAAAGATTTCCTAAATCCTCCCATTATGTGTAACGAATGGGTATAGCTCTGCAGTAGACTTCTGTGGAGCATGGCTCTCCTACTTTGCAGTCTAGCACTGAGCTCTGATCTTACTAGGAAAATCCAATGAACTGGTCTTGCTGGGAAGCGTGAGTATCATGCAGTTGCACCTGTGGACATTCCCTGTGCACGCAATGCAAAGCTGAGAAGTTTGTTTTTTTGTTTTTAATTGATTTTAAAATATAATTTACTGGGTAATTTGCTTTCTTGATTGTGTGTTAATTGGATATTAATTTATGAAAGAAAAGAGTTGGACTGATTCTCCTCGGTCTGGTGCTTTGCACAGCAGCTTAAAATAGTGAAAAGCAAATGCAGCATGAATCCCAGCTTTCCAGGCTGAGTGGGTTGTCTGCCTGCCTCGAGCATGAGGTACTGCTTGCTGGCTCTGGTAGAAACAGGGTCTAATGGCCATACATTTTTTTTCTCTTCTTGATCACTTTCAGCTAGCTGAATGCTGCTAAAGTTGTCTAAAAGGGTAAATTCAGGTACAGAGTGTGTCCTGCCTGATTTGGAGCTGGTGATGCAAGTTCTTGTGGGTTCAACAAGGCTGAGATGCCATTGTGCTGTCTGGCACTAGCAAACTATCAGCCTTGCTCTGCACAGCTGTAAGCACACGTGCAAGGTGCAGCACAGAGGAGAATCAAGTGCCCTCTGCCCCGTGCAAAACCAAAAACTGCTTTGCATGTAATAGAGATGCTTTTTATTTTCCTCACCCACGACCTGCTTTTTATCACTTAACCTCTTACCATTAATTTGCCTAACAGACATTGACCGCCCTAAAGGACTAACATTCACTGAGGTGGATGTTGATTCCATCAAAATTGCTTGGGAAAGCCCGCAGGGGCAAGTCACCAGGTACAGGGTGACCTACTCAAGCCCTGAGGATGGAATCCATGAGCTATTGCCGGCCCCAGGTGGCGAAGAAGACACTGCTGAGCTGCATGGCCTCAGGCCAGGTTCTGAGTACACTATCAATATCGTTGCCATATACGATGACATGGAGAGCCTGCCCCTCACTGGGACCCAGTCCACAGGTACACCTTTAACTACACTGCCCAGCGGGCCACGGCAGCAGCAGCTTCTGCCCTGCTGGGTAAAGCAGCTGGTGCTCTGCGCTGGGGAAGCAGCCAACGGGATGTGATTGCCCCCGAGAGGTGGCTTGGTTGGTGCTGGAGAGCTGGCTGCCTGCACAGTCAGCCTGTGTGTGCCCTAGGGAAGGCAGAGAGGCTCCTCCGCTCCAAAGTCTCACAGAGCCTCTGGGTCATTCATTGGCACTGCCCTAAAGCCCACGGCCCACATGGATGCCCACACCGTACAGCCACATCACCTCTGCAAGAAAAGGGCTTGCATTCCCTTATATGCCAGTCTGGTTTAACTCTATGTAGAATACGTTTTAAAAATGAAAAGGAAACTATTCCTTGAGATAAAGTGACATCCAGCAATAAGGAATTCATTTTAAAGCTGGCAGCACTGCCTGACGTGTCTTGGTAGCACCTTTGTAATAAAGGTGTCCCATTCATTTGTGGGTGAAAAGTTGGCACAAATAATTTCAGAGGTGTAATGAAGACAGTGTTACCTAGTGTACAAATTGCTGTACTAAACTGAAGGAGTGTGCTGTAAGGATTGAAACAGCTGGCTGACTACCTGCCAGAAATGCAAATAGGGTCATTTTTAAAGCCCACTCTGTGGTTTAAGTTTTGTGGGCTGTTCAGAAGCATATATGAAGTCATTAAAGACTTTCCATTGGCTCTTATGGCCTTGAGATTGAGATCTGTTTCAGCAAAGCAGCAAGGGAGAATCATCTTTTATTTCCAGTCCATAAAACTAGGGAAAACTTCACAGCAACATGCTAATAGCAGGCACTATTGTAAGGTCTATTTTTACCTGTTTACAGCCTGAGGATTACAAACAGTAAGGCAAGAAAATGTTTCAGTGGATGCTGCTTGTATTATGCGAGCATTTGTTTTTAAAGGTAACAGATACATTAGCTCACAAACTGCCTCTGGCGTGATGAGCCTTATGGCCACCACAGCTCTGCTTTTCCATTGCCTTGCTCTCTGTGTAGTAATTTACATTTGTGTAAGTGGCTGTGAAATGCTTCCCCTCTGCATTTGGCAGTATTTTTTGTCCTCTTTGCAATCCCTGAGCCTGCTTCCTACCTACTTGTGAAAATCATCAGTCACATTGTAGAAATGGACAGAGATGGGCAAGTGAAGCAGGGCTAAACCATTAGCTGTGTGATGAAAAGCAGAGATGGGCAGAAGAATGAAAACAAATGGGCCTACTACAGATGTAAGCACCTCCCAAAGCGTTCACCTGATACCACAGCCGGTGCTGTTGCTCACCTAACTTCAGGGTTGAAGCAACGAGATCTCCTTATTTTTCCAGAAAAGAAACACCTACACACCTAACCCCTTCCACAGTGCTCTGCGCCCGTGCTTGCAAAAGGCACGCTGCTTTCCCACTGGCATATTTCAGGCCTAAAACAGCCTTGTGTTCAGGAGAGAATGCTATTTTGTTTGAGGCTGCCACCTTCTTCAAGCTAACCACGTGCCAATCCTGATTTCTGCAGCAATTCCACCTCCGACCAACCTCAAGTTCACTCAGGTAACTCCTACCAGTCTTACCGTCAACTGGAACGCGCCGAATGTTCGTCTCACTGGCTACAGGGTCAGAGTGAACCCCAAAGAGAAGACTGGTCCAATGAAGGAGATCAACCTTTCTCCAGACAGCACATCTGCTGTCGTGTCGGGATTAATGGTAACTCTTTGCTTTGAGTGATGCAGACTGTTGTAGGAAGGAGACGTTAGAAACCGAAGCGATGTAAAATTCCTGGGTTCCTCATTACAGCTCCTAAGGGTCTGACTCTGTTTGAAGTCTGACCAGCCATCAGCTATAACTGCTCGTTAGCATAGTTCTTAAAATGCAAGGAATTGGCCCGCAGGATCTGCATTCTTTCCCCTGCCTCATTTTGCACAGAGGGTGGATGCTTTAATCAAATGCAGATAATCAGGTTCGCAATCAAACAGTGACCCAGTAAGATGCCTTTACTCATCTTTCACAAAAGCAGTCAGATAAAAGTGACCTAATGCAGTGATTTTCAAGCTGCGATATGGGAGCTCTGGCAGTCCTTTCTAAGACATCTGCAAAATGTAAGTAAGAAATGAGAGTCTTTTATGGGTATGCTTAAATTTGCTATATAGCCATCTTCTCCACGGGGAAATATTTCAGTAGTTTGTGTACTGGAAAGAGCTTGAAAATCACCGCTTCTGTGGTTCCTGCTATCTTAAAAAGCTACTCGTCTGTTTTCAGGGAGTTTTATGAATCATTTTGAAAAGTGAGCCTTGAAATACATCCTAATTTAAGTGGTCTCCTGATCAGGTGCAGCTGAGGACTAAAGACCATGCTTAAAACTATAACTTCCACCATTCTCCTTTCTTTACAGCAAGAGAGTTATCATAGCAAATGGCATCCATTAACTCCAGGAAAATGAGGATATGAATTCTCTTTTCCTGAAGAGGGAGTTTTGAAGCCCAGAGATCCCAAAATGGGGGATGACAAACTTCTTCTAGGACTTTCTCAGCTCCTGGCTGCATGCGCACTGCCCATACTCTCAGTAGCAATGTTAGCAGGGTCCACGTCTCTCATTACAGGTGGAAATCATTAGAATCATCCCACCAATCCTCACTGATTTATTTTAAGGTTTCATACTTTAATTAGTCACCAAGAAATGCAGCTCCACGGAACAGAGACGTTTCTCAATGTCATTGCCATAACATAGTGTAACTGTGTCTCTTCCAGGTGGCAACCAAGTATGAAGTGAGTGTGTATGCCCTGAAGGACTCTCTGACCAGCCGACCTGCCCAGGGGGTGGTGACCACTCTTGAAAGTAAGTGGTGATCCTCCCCAAGTGACCATTTCATTCTGTGATGGGTAAAGAGACCCAGAGACAGAGATTTTGACTGTCAGAAGCTCTATGCTAAGCTCCAGCAAAATCTTTCACAAATACTTGGTTGGTAAATTCACAATCCCCATGGTACTGATGGTGACCCTTTCCTTCTGGTGCAGATATCAGTCCGCCTCGCAGAGCCCGTGTGACAGATGCCACAGAGACGACCATTACCATTACTTGGAGAACCAAGACTGAGACAATCACTGGCTTCCAAATTGATGCCATCCCAGCAGCAAGTGGCCAGAACCCCATCCAGAGGACCATCAGCCCCGACGTTAGAGCTTACACTATCACTGGTAAGTGAGATGCTTCAGCAGACAGGGACTTCCAGGGTTGTCGGTGAGTATGCTGACATTTTGTTCTTATTTTGTAGTAGAACTGCCATGATAAGAGTAATAAAGGGGAAAAAAAAAAAAGATGAGAAAAAAAATATTTGAGTCATGGCATCAGGTCTCCAAAAAGTTGTTGGAAGGAACTCTTGTGCCTGTTTTAGATGGCTTCCTCAGATAAATGTTACAACAAATAAAATCATGGAATCGTAGAATGGCCCAGGTTGAAAAGGACCACAGTGCTCACCCAGTTCCAACCCCCTGCTATGTGCAGGGTCACCAACCAGCAGACCAGGCTGCCCAGAGCCACATCCAGCCTGGCCTTGAATGCCTCCAGGGATGGGGCATCCACAACCTCCTTGGGCAACCTGTTCCAGTTTGGAGAACCCCCACCTTTACCAGTGTGGAGAACCTTCAGGACTAACCAGAGCAGCCCTTGGTGCATTGCAGTGTACTTTCTGTTTCTGCAGGGAAGGCTGACCCTTTGTTTCAACTCCATTCTAGGCTTGCAACCTGGCAATGACTACAAGATCTACCTTTACACCCTGAATGAGAATGCCCGCAGCTCTCCAGTAGTGATTGATGCCTCCACAGGTGATGATGCTATCTGATTCTCTGCACATGCTAACACACAGCAATTACCTCGGGTCAGGCAGAAGTTGTGTATATCTGACCTCATGTAATTCTGTGACTCACAGCAACGTGTTTTACTCCTGAGCGTGTAAAAGAACTCAGAATATACAACTTGCATAAAGATATTTGCCTTTTACTGCGTCTGACTCTTTTCCTTTGTTTCCACCTAGCCATTGATGCTCCTTCCAACCTGCGCTTCCTTACAACCACGAGCAACTCCCTCCTGGCTACCTGGCAGCCTCCACGAGCCAAGATCACGGGCTACATCATCAGATATGAGAAACCTGGCTCACCAGCCAAGGAGCTTCAGCCTCGCCCTCGACCCGGCACCACCGAGGCTACTATTACTGGTTTGTGTCTCTGCTTTCTTTGGGAGTTCCTCATTTTAAATGCTTAAGATTTGCCTTCCTTTTGTGACTGGTTGGGATCTAAGGTGCAACGAGAGGTAGGTTTGGCTGTAGTGTGGGTAGGTGTGTTTTGGTTTAAGTGCTGGGGGGAGCAGACTGAGCACAACTTGTATTTCTCCCCCCATGTAGGATAGGCAGATAGCTGGGAGCTGTTTGGCTCCATCCTCTGCAGATGTAAATAGACTAGCTCATGCAGCTGGATGACCACAGTGAAGGACAGCATTACTGCACGAGAGGAACCAAGGAATTACTCCCTGCCCACAGCAGAAAGATCTCATCTTTGTTCCTGCTTGGTTTTTGGGGGCAGTACAAAGAGTCCAAGCTCCGGCTCCTCAGAATGAGTTGAAATGTGACCATGTCAGCTGGGACTGCAGACACAAAACTTGAGTGTTCAGAATGCATGACTGATGAGGTGCTGGAGCCTTGGGCTTTTTTTGCTCGAGTGGAGAACAGCTGTGGCACCAGGGGAAAGAAATGTTTGTGGGTTGTTCAGATCTGATTAGAGAATGGTATTGTATTTGTAGGACAGATGTGTTCTTACAAAACACTATCTTGCATTAGAAACTACAGTAAAAGAGCAAAGAATTGTAGTAAATATCCCAAGTTGGAAGAGACCAAGGATTGAGCGTAAGGATCGAGTCCAGCTCATCACTCCACGCAGGACTACCCAAAAATCAGACCATATGACTGCTCTTTTTCTTAGCTGATCACTATCACATTTTATCATTAGGCTGTCAAACATAAGATTGTTTTTATGTCTTTTCCTTAGGCTTAGAACCAGGAACTGAATACATCATCTACATCATTGCTGTGAAGAACAATCAAAAGAGTGAACCACTGGTTGGCCGAAAAAGGACAGGTAAAACAAAGCTGTGGATTGTTGAGTGCTAACAGGACATGTTTTCCTCTTGGGGAATACCCTCTTAAGACTGAAATAATGATAGTTTGTAAAATATCCTGCTCACACCTTTCAGCCATTCTTTTTGAGTCAAATAGGCTTTGTAAGGAGGCTTTTCTTCCTAGGATGCAAGAGGTAGGATTCCTGAGTTACCTGAATGACACTTAACTGTGTTTGAATGCTAAGAATGGAACAACATGCTTGGTGTGGGATTCTTGCCTGGGTACCTGATTGATAATTAAGGTTAATGCTCATATTTCCTTCTAGTTTATCCTGCCATCAAAAGCAGAATCAATTAATTGGTTGCCTGTCTCATTTCTCTTACTCCAACTCCTCCATCATGTCAGATGGAGATCTGCAGCAAAGCAAAATATTAGCTGGACATCCAAATGTGATCTCAGGCCTAGTTTCTCACTGCATCTGAGTGGTTATCTTAACATGATCACAGAATCCCTCTTTTAATTACATCTTCTCAATTTGATCATTGATAGCTTCCGTGGGATGCGGTGTTCAAAACTGTTGCTCAGCTGAATGAAAAATTCATATCAACACACTTCTTATGCCTATGTATGAAATAAATTTATTTATACAACATAAAAATATATACAGATAAGATCAATTCCTAGTAGTCAGAATGAGATCATAAGAAGTGTGTTGCATCTTGGGACAATTGCTAATCTTTGCCTGGATCAGCATACAACATCCACTCTAGCTGTTGAATTTGCTACTGTTAATTTGCCACGCTTTGCTTTATGGCTTCTAACCTTTCTTTGGCTAGATGATCTGCCCACGTTGATTACTGGACCTCACCCCAATCAGCCCGACATTCTCGACGTACCGTCTGTTGATGAGGGGACCCCTTACCTCACAAACAATAGGTATGACAATGGAAACGGTATCCAAATTCCAGGCACTTCAGGGCACCCACAGACAATAGGACACCAAGGTCAGCAACTCTTCTTCGAGGAACATGGCTACAGGCGGCCTGTACCCACCACAGCAACTCCCCTTAGACCTGGGTCAAGACGGCAGCCACCAAATGTAGATGAAGCAATTGAAATCCCAGGGTACCAAGTGCCAATCATAGTCGAACCTTCATACCCCCACTCCCGTGGGCCCAGGCGCAACGACACCACTGGCCAAGAAGCTCTTTCCCAGACAACCATCTCCTGGAGGCCTTTGCTGGAGAGCACTGAGTACATCATCTCATGCCAACCAGTCAGCCAGGATGAAGATACTTTGCAGGTAACTGAACTGTCTTCCCTTGGGTCTCCAGCTTTTTGCTGTGTTAAGGAGGTGGCAGTCTGAGTTGGCTCAGTCTTATTAATGTGTAGCAGAGAGCAGGAAGGATAAACACCTCTCTTGTAATTCACACAGAAAAGTGAATTACAAGCTACAGGAGAATAGTGCCAAAACAGAAAGCCATTGAAAGGCTTAGTTAGCAGCATCAACTTTTTGCCAGGGAAGGGAGTAGGCAGGGAGACAACTGGGAGTTTGCTCCAGAGTTACAAAGACATTAGTGCTGCTACTCCATGACATAGACTTCCTTAGCCCATCTCAGTTCTTTCTTGGTTTGTCTCCCTGAAATGACAATAACAATATATCCATTGTACAGTCCATAGCAGTTAAGTTTAACTTGGTGTCTGACGGGAGCAAGCTGGCTGCATCGCAGCACAGAGCACAGAAGTCAATCTAGGCACCATGTCTTTCCTGTGAGTGGGTTGACACCTAAAAAGTGATCACTTTTCCCTTTCTGGTGACGTGGCATTGCCTGTTCTTGCAGTTCAGGGTTCCTGGCACTTCCTCCAGCGCTACGCTCACTGGCCTCACCAGAGGGGCCACCTACAACATCATAGTGGAAGCCCTGAAGGATCACCGGAGACAAAAGGTGCTGGAAGAGGTGGTCACAGTTGGCAATACTGGTAAGTGAAGGCTTTATGGAGTTTAGGTGAACCTTTGCTGTACCTGCCTTGCTTTCTTTACTCCAGCTTGGGCACCATGTGGGTTGCGCTGAGAATAGTTCTGAAAGGAAACTTGTGCAGACATGGAGAGTTTGTAGCAGGATAGTGGGACAAATGATTTGCGAGTCCCGTTGGTTTTGGATAACCAGCTCACACTGACTGGGTGACTTAGAGCTGTTCTGATCTGTTGTCTAATCATGAAGAATGTGCCTTGAGGCTCCAGACCCTCCTCTAAGATCTGTGCTGGAGAGTAAACAAGAGATCTGGTATTTGCTGCTGTCACAGGAAAACAGGAATCATGCTGGTGTTGCAGATTCCTGCCCACCAAGGAAGGCTTGCTATCACAAGGACAAGGCATGCTTAAGGGAAGATGCTGGAAGATAACTGCTCTAATAGTCATTTGCTACTGCTTCTGTGCTGGTTATCCAGCAGCACCAGCAGACGGTTCTGAAGGTCTGGCAGTGGGGCAGACTGCCTGCAGAGATGCTGATTAAGCACAGACAGGCAGCACTTAGAAGCCTTGTGACCAACCACAAGTACGTGTGGGCAGATGGAGCCCTTGCCACAGCTGGGAAGCCTGGAGCCCACACACACCCTGTGGGACCCAGGCTTTGCTTTTAGCCACATAGGGATCTGGTCGACAATCCTCCCTCCTTTGTTCTCATTCTGTGGGTACTTTAAGGTCAAAAAGAAGAGGGTAAGATGGGGAAAAAAAGGAAATTAAGGATTTACGTTGCTCACCCCATAAACTTCTCCATGCATCTCCCTGCTGTCCCCATTTCCTTGGGAAATAAGGCTGTTTTTCCCCTTCCAGCAGCCCAGCTGCTTTCCGTCTGTCACTGACTGAATCTTGCCTCTGATCTTGACTCTTGTCTCTGTACCAATGGTTGTAAAACACCTTTTTGATCAAGGCACGCACGCAGAGTGGAAATCTGTCTATCCAGCAGCATGGCTGTAAGTCTCTTCCCACCCTCCCACCGTGAGCTATAGCCTGAAACACCTCCAGAAAGCACCCATGCAGCCACCAACCTCCTGCCTTTTTCCCCCAGCCTCTCACAGCACACTTCTCATAAGCAGACTTAAGTCAGGTTGCTGCTCTTCACCAGCCGACACAAAATCTCACATTTGCTTGAAACTTGGCAGATCAAAATGAAAATAGCCTTCACGTCAGCTTTTTTTTTTTTAATCATTCCACTGCTCTGACACATGCAAATGGAAAATAAATCGCAGGGAGTCTGAACTGCTGACAGAGCCATCAAGTGTATGCCCATGGGGTAGTTCCATTACTAGCAGGACATTCAAAGGAAAAAAAACAAAACCACGTGTATTCGGTGAAAATCATTGTGCCTTTCAGTGGCTCCGATTGCTGTGTGTGATGCCTGTTTCTTCTCTTTTTGTTCCAGTGTCTGAAGGACTAAACCAGCCAGCTGACGACACCTGCTACGATACTTACACTGGCTCCTTCTATTCCATTGGCGAGGAGTGGGAGCGATTATCTGAAACGGGCTTTAAACTCTGGTGCCAGTGCTTGGGCTTTGGCAGTGGTCACTTCAGATGCGATTCCTCTAGTGAGTAGCTTGCTTCTCACACCACCCCCTTCCCCATCCCGAGCGCTAACGGCATGTTTGACAGCACCCACCTGATCCAAACACGATGCAAACAGAACAAAAGCGTGATGGAGTGCTTCAACGCAGCACATACTGAATTCATTTCAACTGTGCTCTCACACTGCAGAGTAAGCTGGGCAAACAGGGCATTTCTGCGACGTGCATAGATGCAGAAGAGCGACTGTGGAAGAGATGTTTGTTTTATAGGAGTAATATTTATATTTAATTACCTGATACACGTGGTTCACCCATTGAATTTCTGTCATAGTTCTACTGGGTATTTGCTCAAAAAAACCAACCCAAAGTGCATTTAAAACATTTTTCTCTCTCACTCTTTACCCTGTATCTGTTAAATTCCCTTTCATTTCTTCTCCATTTCTATTGCCTTCACATCCTACCTACAGTAGGACATCTCCCCCTTGGGACTTAGATGAGCTGAAGAGATGTTCTCCTGCCCCTCCTGAGCCAACATCAAGCTGTTCTCCCACTCTGTCACTGCACCTGTGGGATAATTCCTGCCTCTGTTGTTCCCTCTGCCTTCTCCAGAGTGGTGCCATGATAATGGTGTGAACTACAAGATTGGGGAGAAGTGGGACCGGCAGGGGGAGAACGGCCAGATGATGAGCTGCACCTGCCTTGGGAATGGAAAAGGAGAATTCAAGTGTGAACCTCGTAAGTCTCTTCTTGATTTGAGAAGTCTTAACATCCATCTCAGGGCTCTTCCATTCGCTCTTGGCACTGCTGTGGTGACATGCAGAGTATCAGTATGTCTGATTTGGGTTTTGGAGGTATTCCACCTGCATGATGACTGATTGAATCTACTCTCACAGGAACTGAAAGCAGGGCCTCACAGTCTCATGCTTGAAAAAATAATTCTCTTTTGTTAGGTGCTGTGTGCAGTAACCTGAACTGTCCTCAGCCCTGCAGCCTGCAAGAGGTCTGTCACCACCCTAAGTGGTGTAGGTTACTCACAGGATGTTTCTGCAGGGCTTGGCACCTGAAGATCCTTTAGACAAGGCAGCATACATTAACTGCATTGCTTTTGTCAGGCAAATACTCTTACGGTCTAGTTGACAGTGTCTGGAGAGCTATTGAAATGATGGATTTTCCCTGTGAGCCCCTGGTCAAACAAACAAGGGGAGTGCACTGGCTGGAGGCTCCTGCTCTGATCGCCATACCGAGCTCAGGCCATGCAGCTGAGCTCTGCCTGTTTCTCCACAGATGAGACCACGTGCTACGACGATGGGAAAATGTACCAAGTTGGAGAGCAGTGGCAGAAGGAGTACTTCGGGGCCATCTGCTCCTGCACTTGTTATGGAGGACAGCAGGTAGGCAGGAGGGTCTTGGCACCCTGGGAATGAGGAAAGGGGAGGCTGTGCTGCGGTGCAGTCTTAGGAGTGTTGGGTTTGGGGTCGATTGGTGGCTTAATGCCCAGGGCGAAACAGGCCTGTGTAAGAAGGAAACTCGTCAGCAGGGGTGTTTAAGGGACTTGGACTCGTATGAATGCTGGCAGCTCCATCTGTATCGCTGTCACCTCAACCACGCGTGCTCTCCCCACAGGGCTGGCGTTGTGACAACTGCCGCAGGCCCAGCGTGGAGGTGGCCCCCGAAGGCTCAGCTGGCCACACCTACCCCCAGTTCACACAGAGATACCACCAGGCCACGAACACCGTGAGTACACCTTCCTTCCCACCTCCCTTCCTGCAGGTCTGGGCTGGGGCGCTGGCAGATGGGCTCTGGGCAGGGCGTGAGGGGTGAGAGTAGCACACAGCTTTGTGCCTGATGGAGAGCCGTGGCACAGCTGCCATCAGCAAAGCACCACTCTGCGCAGTGCAGGATGCACGCTTGAGCTCACACTTTTTCACACTGGTGGGATTCACTCAGTGGCACTGGGAGGTGCCTGCATGCTCTGGCTGAGGCGTAGTGCACGTAGTGTTCCTAGTTGTCACCTAATGCTGAAAGCCAGCTTTGTGCTGGGAACACCTCCCAGCCCAAACCACAACAGTGTCTGCCCTGACGGGACGAGGCTAACTGCTTTCCTTCCCTCCCGACAGAACGTCAACTGCCCCATTGAGTGTTTCATGCCCCTAGATGTACAGGCAGACACACAACATCCACGGGGAAAGTAACATCCAGCAAGACTTCTTGCGGCAATGGCAACAGACAAACCAAAGCATAAATACCTATCTGCCACGATTACCATCCAAACTGGAGTGATGCTAGCAAAACTGCATCTTTGAGAATGGCCCTTTGCTTCGGAGCCATTTTCCAAGCTTAAGCTCAACTCACAGCTTCTCCAAGCGCCACTCTTGGAGTGTTTCAGACTTTTCTCACGATTGGTAGCAATGGTCTTGTTCTTGCTCAAAGTGTTGAATGCCAGTCAGTATTTACAAATTTAAAGGGGTAAAAAAAAAAGGGAGGGTGGTGGGGGGAGATACTAAATCACAAACTGGTGGGGGATCAGAACGTCAAGGGGGAGGGAGAGAGTTAGAAGTGAAAGGTTCCCATACTATGCAAACAACATTTGAGTCCAACATTCCCAACCTTTAGAGATAGGAAAGTCCACCAAACACTTCTGCTTTCACATAAGCGTGCAGCCAGCAATAAGATAGGAACAGCAAATCCAATCACTGTGATATTTAAAATATGCACAGTCCTGATTCTTTCTCCATGATCCTAGTATTTTTCTAGCTGTATCTTTGTATCTCATACTGTTATTTATCAGTTTTGTTCCCCTGACCTTCAAGTGTTTTTATATGGGAATAAAATGGATTGAAGACACTTAGTAGGCAGTTGACAAAGAGGAATTTGGTGTAATTATGATCAGTGATTATTTTTATACTGTAAGTGCCAAAGCTTTACTACTGTGGAAAAGAAAAAAACAACTCTTTTAATAAAAAGATTTACAAACCAGGCATGCAGTTGAAGCGCTTCTCTTTGCTGCCGTGGAATCTAGGAAGAAGACCAATATTCTGATCTGGAGTAACATTGCCTTGAAACAAGATGGAGCAAACACCTCAAAGAAATGTAATGTATACCTCGAGAGAATACTTGTAGAGCAGCTTAAAGGCTTCCAGCTGCACCCCTGCCCCATAGGGTGAGAGCCCCGCTCACTATGCATGCCATGCTGCAGGATGCAGCGGCCAGCTTTGTGGGAACAGGTGGAGGAGAGAGAAAGCTGGGGAGGAAAGGAAATTAAGTGCTGCTTTGGGCATGAAGGGAGGCAAAAGAGAGGGTCCTCGCTCCAGCCAGACGCTTTCAAGACCTAAAATCAAAATAGCTGAAATCAAGTATGGTCTCAGTATTTGAGGTGCCAAAATGGGTGAGGCCATCCACATCTGTGAAGTTTGTTCTTGGCCACATCACTGCCCCTGGTGCACTTCTTCCCCTAGAGATGGGGAAAGACCACAGCTTCCTGCTCTCTGCAATGGAGGATGACTTACCTGTGACTGTCTAAAGGGCTTCTCTGGGGGCTGTCACATTGTTCTTTCACATCGCAGCTATTCCACTGTGTGTGCAATGTGGTAAATAACAAAACTCCGTACCAGTTTACATAGCAGTGAGCGTGCTCTCAGGCACTGCTGTAAAGAAAGTCATAGAAATCCTTTTGTTACCTCTGAAGAAAGTCTCAAAGCCAGACAGCACCTCGCTCTGTGCGGATCTCAAGTCTACCATGCTTAAAGCTTGGGGTGAGGGCTATATAAAACTCCTTTTAAAGCACTTTATAAAAAACAAACAACAACCAAACAAAGCTGATCTTGATTACAATGAACAAAATGAGCACTAAGTCGCTTCAGCTTTTGCTGCCATCCCTGCAAAAACTTTGTACAGCCATTGCAATGCAGAACATTAAAGGCTCTTGCCATGATTCCTCGGCCACGTTCCTCACTTGGCTCCAGCAGCGCTGTATTGCTCAAGTCATGCATTTCTCTGGATTCAATAAAGCATAGCATGGAAATAGAATCTGGCTTCTTGACACGAGAAACACACATGGCAGTTGTTTTCACAGATTGCTATCTATAGAGCAACCAAAACAATTGCAAATAGGAAGATGAACGCAGGAGAAATCAGTTCTATCCCAGCAATCAATTTTCAAGAGTTAAATGATTATCTAAAACACATGCAAAGTAGAAATGGCATAGACAGATGCAGAAGAACACTTCTATGTTAAACCAGACTTCTTTCAATTTGTCCTTCTCACGGGAGAGCTATATATTTTGGACCAGAGATGAGTTGCCAAATTCCCTGCTCACTGTGCCATGAAGAAATGCATTCCAGAGGCACACAGGAGCCACGCTGAAGTTGTAGCCCATTTGATTTCCTCACTGTAATGGCAAAACAGCACAAAGAGAGTAAATATTACAAGATAAAATGCTTTAAAAAATGCATTTGCCCAACCGCTCTATAGAGGTTTGTACTTTGAAAAAGATGAGGGTTCACATTGCTAGTAGAATTTAACATTGGATAGCCACCAGCACAGCACGGAGACAGCAGAAACTTGTGAGACCCCAAACATCAGCCCTGCTTTCTTTATTCTCCAAAGGATCAGCCACAGAACAAACTGCAGATTTTGAAGGTTCTCATGCTTCAGCCAAGTCGTAGTGCATCAAGTGACTGGAGCACCCTGCACCTGCAAGGAGCCCCAGCAGGCAGGCTGAAGGGAAAGGTTGAGCCCCTGCTGATTCCTCAGCTGAGAATGCTTCCTCCCTGCCCTCTGTTTGCTTCAATGCTTCTAGGAGCTGCTCTGGCTGCCAGCACGGACCTGCCAAGGGCAAGGTGCCATATGGCAGTGGTGTGAAGCAGAGCTGTCAGCAGCCTGCTCTTCAAACATCAAGTGCAGGGACCAGACCCATCTCCCGTGAGAACAGACGTGCTCTCTGCTGTGGGAAATGGATGCTAAGCAGGGCTGGGGAGGTAGCTTAGAATCACTACAGGTATCCATTCAACTAGCAGATGAGCACAGCTCATAAGGAATACATCAGAAGGGGAGCTGGCTAGATGCTTATTATCAGCCTCTATACTTTAGAAGATCAGGATAAAGAACAGGCTAATGGATTCTGAGGGACACTCGTGGCATGGTATGCACCGGCTGCAATCCAAACAGTGACAGAAAAGGCACATTAGAAGTGGAAGAGAAGCCTCAAACTCAACTTTTTAGAAGCATATACTAATAAAAACCACAAGGACTCCAACCACTGCTATTCCACAGGAAGCAATGGCATAGCAAGCAGTCACACTGGCTAGAGCTGGGGTTAGCACAGCCAGAAAGGGAGCTTTAGAACATCGAGTAATGCACTGTTCTCATTCTGGGCTACTGTCTTAATCTGGTACTCTCAAGCTTCTCAGCTTTGCTCAGTTCTGGATAAGAGAGGCAAGACTGCAGCTCAAGGAACTGTCACACACTTTGAAGGCATCTCAGTAAACTCCAAAGGGTTTTTCTCTGCTAACCTTCACATTTCAGCCAAGACTTGCGTGTTGCTGTGATGGTGTATAGAGAAAACAAGGTAAAGGCAAGGCAAGGCAGAGAAGACAAGGTAAGGCACACACATACAGGTGTGCACATGCATGCAAATGCTTGACAAAGGTGGTCTTCCCCCATGGCAAAGGACAGCAATGAGAAGCCTTTGTCAAACAGTGCTTGTTCCTTGCATTGGAGCAGCACAGCCTGAGAATGAAACCTCAGGTCCTGTGTCTGACCACCCCACAGGCAGCTCTTACTGTCACAGAGTCACGTTAAGTAAATCAAAATCCATGCCCACAGCTATGGCAAAGCAGCAGCAGAACCAAGAGCAGCAAGACCTGACCTTCCACTCTCCCAGGTCCCTCTTACCTTTGTGCCCCTATGTTGGCTTTAGCAAAGAGAACACATGTGGACATTCCCCCCCATACCACTGGAGATCAAAGCCATGACAGATTGGTTTATTGCAACACTGTGGGTTGCTCCTTGCCAAAACTGAACAGATTTTATAAAATGGAACCAAAATATCCCTTTGAAACGGTCACTGATTGCCAGCAAAAACGTGCCTGAACTGTTACTTCACTCATCTTAACTGTGCTCCAGATTTTCACTGTTTTTCTAATCAGAGTTCAAATCTGTTTAATACAAACTGTGCAGAGTAGAGAATCGAAGCAGCTTCAGGCAAGTTGCTTCCCACATGCCTGTGTCTGAACCCTGAACTGAGCTGTGTGCCTGGGAACGAGCATGAGAAACTTGCAGGAATGAGCTTCGCCACCTTTAAGGCACCAACCTGATGCTGCCTCCAGCCAAAAGCTCATCTAGGGCATAAAGGATCCACAATGGATCAAATGCACCTGGAAAAAAGTATGTGCTAATTCCGAAGTAGTGGCTCAGACCAATTTACAACCCAGACTTTTATCCATTTATTTAATAAGCTGGCCATTAGCCAAACTGACACCATTCCAATGGCCTTCTAATGAACTGGTGAAGTCAGTGCACAGTGTATGCCATAAGATTTACTTCAAAAAATAAACCTCAGGACACAGTAGTTGGATGACATAAGACAATCTTCATATAGCTGAGAACCATATGTTTATTTGTAAGAGACATGTAGAAATGTAGGAAAGACTCTTCTACGTTAGAGGTCAACCACCTGCACTATTATCCTCTGCTAGTGCAGGGAAAGGTCTTGTTTGCAGATCTTACAAATGCTTGCTAAATAAAATACAGATTGCAGTTGCCTCCCAATCAAGCTGGTGATACTCCGGGTCACTGCTGCTGGTGAGACTGTGACCAAACGGGGGCCACAACAGCCCACAGTAAGCTCAGTGATGGAACAGCCGAAGGTTGGTGTGGATAAGAGTTATTCCCAACTCATTGCAAGCTTCAATCACAACCTCGTCGGCAGCAGAGCCAGATGGGGCAGCAACGAACTGAACTCCACTCTGAACAAAGACAGAAATAAGCAGAGGGATTAGAGGACTGAAACTGCCCTGAAAAGGAGCTGGCAGCCTCACTTCTTCATTAGCATCTCACTCCAAGCACTGAAAAAACAACAGCCTCCACTGCCCAAAGCAATTCAAAGAGGAGTTTCTCATGTGAGTGCTCAGCTCTTTCTGTAGCCCAGGAGTAAAATGGCTCCTCTGGAAGTAATAGGCTTTGTCTTGATCTTAAGCTTTTTTTTTTCTTTTTAAATAAAACTTAATACTCTTTTCATCTTAAACCAACAACCCAACCAATGGCAAGATAATCACCATCCACATGAGGCCAGTAACCACACCACCACCCTGCCCAGGACACACAACTGCAGCCAGCACCCTCATTACAGAACAGAGGCATTCCCCAGAGCTGTGCACTGCACTCAAGCAGGAAGCCCAGCCATGATAAGACCTTACCCGTTTGGCTCTGTCAACATTATCCCTAAAAGGGAAGAACGCATCGGAGCTGAGGGAGACAGCAGTCAGCTTGGCAATCCACTGCTTCTTCTCAGCTTCTGTTAGCTGTGCGGGCACCTCTTCAAACATGGCCTGCCACTTCACCAGGTCCTCATCCTGGAGGAATGAGAAGTGCCAGCTCAGCCCCAAGGCACCAACTGCTGGCAGTACCCAGCAGAGGCACATCGGGATGAGTGATGGCATCCTTCTGACCCAGTGCAGCTGTGCTTTCTGCTCCCACATCTCTGCTGCTGACAACCTCACACCACAAATTTTACAGTCCCGAGTGATGGTGGGAATGCGCTGCCAATGTCAGCTCTTCCCGCATCCTTTAAACACCTCCTCCTCTGCACCCCAAAACTCAAGGATCTCCTTCAAGATGCTCTGTTCGGCCTGCCTGCAGAGTGCTGCTCTGTGTCAGTGCCAGCACACACCACCTGAGTGCGGGGGATGACTTCACGAATGGCAAACAGCAGCTTGGTTTGTGATTCACCTTCTGAACAGCACTGAAGTTCTTATCCCCTTAAACCAGCAGCCACTCCAAGATGATTCATTCAGTCCCCAGTCCAGCTCTTGGCTTTCGATACTTAAAATGGGCATGCTATTTTCTTGTCTCACTTTGTACTGAGAAGGTCAAAACGATTCCGGGAATCCAAAATGCCATAGAAGCAAACAGCAAAGCGCCAGAAGGAACAGCCAGCAGGCACGATGGGACAGGGAGAACTTAAAAACTAGGGATTTAATCATGACCTCAACACCAGGGGCAAATATCCAAGGACACCAAGCTGCACACCAACGTGCAGAGCAGGCTTCAGGACCTCAGGACCTCGAGGATCATCAGGGAACCCTCTTACCTCTCCAATGGTGCCAGTGACGTACTGATCGATGGCGTTGGAGATCTCTGCTCTCTTCACTCCTGCTTTGAACTTCATGGAGAGCACTCGCGGATGGTGTCGCAGCCACCAGCTGTTGGCCTTGTCACCAGCCAGGCGTGTGCAGTGGATGCGGGACTGCTGGCCTGCCCCGATGCCAATGACCTGAAGAGTGCACACAAAGCATCATCACATCCCACTTCAGAGCAATTAGCAAAGACCTCCCACAAATTAGTTGCTCCTTACTGGATCCGAGAGGAAGCACAGGTAATTAGCAAGGAAAACTAGGAAAATAACTGCATCCCCAATCTCATCACCTGGATATAGGGACAGACAACCTTGAAGCCATGTGTCACAGCCCAACACACAATGCAAACAAGCCCTGGCATCCTATCTAGGTGAGTGCAAGCTTGCACTGGAGACAAAGCCAACTCTTAGAGTGCTGACACTACTGAAAATTAAATGCTGCTGGGGACGTCTTGATTACTGGACACTGGCAGTACAACACCAGCTTCACTCTCCTCAGGAATCAGGGAAACTCAGTACTGTCAGGGTCAGCATATTATGCTTTCATACCTCATTACATTCAAGTCTGGAGCCAGACCAGGCAATGCTGTGCGTCTGTGGCAAGCTCTCACGCTCCCCTTCAGCCAAGATGAAACGATCAGTGCGTAAACACAGCTACTGAGCTGGGGGTCTGCCTGCTGCTCCTCAGCCCTCTGCCACAAAAGCATGCCAGGCAAATACACCATCTAGTCACACCGTGGCTGTCAAACCTCAGGCTGGTAGTTTTCCTCCACAGATTTCAGAGGTTCTGCTTTCCAAAAAGAGCTCCTGCCATTTCATACCAGAGATCTGTCAGAAAGCAAGACTCTCTTCCATAATTTCCTGCCCCTATGAGGCCAAAGCTGAACTGTTCACCAGACTGCTTGCATGGGGTATCGCTCCAGGGATGCTGTGTTGAAGCCAGCACTTCTGGCCACCACCTCAGAGTTTCCAGCTCAGGCTGCAGCAGATGGTAAAGCTATAAGTCAAGCACTGCCCTCAAAGGAATGAATCATTTGTCTTTAATTAATCAAGACACAGTGACTTCACCTCTTACCAGAACCATAAAAACATGCTGCTGGATACCATTCCCTCAAGGAACAAATGAAAAGAGTTGGGCTGCTATCTAATATCGTCTGCTCAGCTATAACTAAACAATCATCAGCACTTAGTAAATTCATAAGGATATTAAATAGATTCCATGCTCCTCATGGCTTAAGGACACGTTCCCCCCCAGCAAACACTCCTTGATGTCTAACCTAAGCTTCTCACACTCCATCTGTTTGACCTTCAAACTTGCATTTTGCATCTCAAGGGAGCTCAGTGCCAGCTGCACATAGCTACATGGCCTCATCAGTGGAGGCTCTTTTTCCCTGCACATCCAAGAGAGATTACAGTCATCACACAGCACACACCTTAACTCACCCAGCCTTTAAGTGTGGACTTAGCAAGGCAGGTCAGGCTAGCACAGAAGTTCATAGCTGGGGTTGCAGACCAAGGAGAGTCCCAGATAGTATTTCAGCAAAATAGTGTGTCCTGCAAGTTATACACTTTGGCTCAAAGCAAAGCAAACATGTCCCATAAGTGGAATATGTGCAAAAGCATGGAGTAGATGAGATGGGCAATGCCCAAAGAAACTCTGCAAAATGATGCAGGTTAGCCTGAATTTGGTCAGATTTACAGAAGTCCTAAATATACCTGGAGTTATAAAATCAAATAAAAGGTTTCACAATTGAGAGGGCAATGCGGCACTGGTGGAAAACAGTACACTAAATTAACAGGTTTGGTTTATCCTATTCTGCAGAGAATAAAGAAAGAATAATTTTGAATTGCTAAAGTCAAATAGTATCACTGGAGAAAAGTGTAAGCCAGCATATTGCAGACTTTGGCTCAGCTGCACTGAAAGTCAGACAGAACGAGTGGAAGTGTTTATTGCAATTAGTGGCAGTTGACTTCCTGCAAATTAAGTGACACTCAGGTCCATTAATGCTTCCTCCCACTCCAGCCTTCCCCAGGACTCATTAACACCAAGCCCCAGCTGGAGCAGTAGTGAAGCCAGGTTGTCAAAAAGGCTCTGGTTATCTGATGCATGGGAGTGTTGAAACAGAACAGAAACAGTGCAAAGCTGAAACAACCCCTGGAAAAACAAAAACAATGGAACTGAAAGAACACTGGATTCCCCCCAGCGTGGCTCACATAACCTAAATAAGTCACATCCTGGAAATGCATTTGAACAGGAAATTACTTCTTGTTCCCCATTCTCGATTCGTGCTATTTTCTTTTGCACCCAAATATTCCTGAGCACAGCTGATGTCACATCATGGTAGGAGATAAGATCAGTAGTTAATTCTGCACAGCATCACCAAAAGGAACCTGAACTTACCAGCATCTTAAGACTGATTTTCTGTGCACATTATTTCCTGCCCATCTGAACCTTGGGAACAGTGGTCTCACTGCTGAACAGTCTCAGGAGGCTTTTTTGACATTTTAAACCTGAGAGACAGCTGCAATCTGAGCTCCTCCATCATCACCTCTAGCATGCTACACTGCTATTTCTGCATTTGGACTGTTGTAAGTCTCATTAGGAAGACATTAAGCTTTGATTTGAAGACCCAACACAGATCTGCCACTCTTGTTGAGTAAGCGATTGGAATGGCTGCTGACCTTTACAAGACAGAGTGCAGCATACAAACCTCTCATCTTTGCCTCTTTGTCTTTCATGTCACATATACAGCAAACCAAGACAATGTACATTAATACCTGACTGAAATATATCCCTGCAAATACACAGAGCATCAATGAAGCAAGGCTGGTTACACCCCTGCCTGCCCACACTGCCTTCCACTCCTCCCTCATGCCTTTTTCCTTCCATATGGTACACACATTACCACACACATTGCAGAAACATCTGGAGCAACATGGTAAGTCTAGATTTAGAAAAGCACTAGGGAAACTGCTGCTGTACTAAGGGAAAAAGAGCAAAGATAGTGTCACCTTTGTTCTGGGGCTATGAGAATTAATGCTCTTGAGGACAGAGATCCATTCAAGAGCAAGAAAAAAAAAACAGTAAGGAAAAGGAAAGAAAAATGCCAGCTCTCCAGAGAGGTATTTTCAAGAACCATACAGCACGTGACCCTAAAAAATACTGTGAGGCAGTGCTGCAATGTTTCCAGGCTGTAAAAACAATCTGACACATGTAGATGTAAGAAGAACAGCACTGCAGTTCATTCACAGTCTGTGCCTGAAACATACCATTCGATCATTTGTTTGATGCATTTTGATAATTTATGATGACTGAGACCACCAGCATTCTTTGGCTTCTATTTCTGAATTATTATGATTTTTAAATAACCTGAGATATGGAAAAGTTGTCATGGAGAGCACAGAGCCAGCTAAACAAAAGCATTACAAGTATGAGTCTCTGGACCAAAAAAAACCCTATTATTTTCAACACATTTACATCAACTTTTGGATCACTGATTTAAACTGAACACCTAGTGATGACTTAGGACTTTAAAATTCAAGATCAGTATCTCACCTATACATCTGATAATATCCCAGTGAATTCCAACATCCACTGTAAGCTCTTAAAAACCAAGAAGCACAGAAGATTTCTGATGTCCCCAGGGCATTAGAAGGAAAATAAAATAAAATTATGACCCATTTGGACAGTCAGAATCCAGCTGTGAAAGCTACTGTCACTTCCTAAGGCTCTAACCAGATCACAGCATATGCACATGCCCTCACAAAATGATAAAAGGCAGGACAGTTACAAAGAAATGACTCAAGGCCTAACTCACAGAAGTACATAAGAGCTTTTCCAACCCTATCATTGAAAGACCCAGCCTTGTCATTATCATGAAAAAAATATATTAGGTTTAGGTTTTGAAGCAACTTTAAGAGAAACACATTTAGCTGTTGTTCTGTTCTAGGACGGTTCATCTATATTTCATAGAACCATAGAATGACTGGGGTTGGAAAGGACCACAATGATGATTGTCTAGTTTTAACCCCCTGCTATGTTCAGGGCCACCAACCACCAGACCAGGCTGCCCACAGCCACATCCAGCCTGAGATATTTGTTTCATAGCTTCCTCTGTGCTAAATGATTTTAAACCCTGTGCCTGACCAAAGCACTCTGATCAGCTTGGCTTGGAAGCACGGTCCCCAGAGCAGTCTGGTTTGGTTACCTGCCCATCCTTGGCGTAGCACACTGAGTTGGACTGGGTGTATTTGACAGCAATGCTGGCAACGATCAGGTCTCGGACAGCAGACTCAGGCAGCTGAAACAAAATGCCACTGTCAATCTCACTGATTTAATCTTACCAGGTTCAGATTGTTCTATAGTGGCCCTCATCCTGCAAAGTCTTCTGTATTTGCTTCCTGTCCTCAGAAATGCTCACAGGCCAAAAGCTAAGCATATACTCAACTATGCACAGGACCATAATACTAGCTCATGAAATCTGCATTAAATGTTGATTTAAGTATACTCCACTGCTAATTTATTAATATGATTTTTATTACCTCAAGGTCTGAGCTTGCTTCTGATCCTGTGACTAATAATGTACTCATTAACATCTGTTTTTTTAATGAGAACAGTGAGACACAGGAATAACTAATAGTTATCTGATGATGTGAACCCTAAGTGAGCAACATCAGGAAGGCCTGAGTTTATGTACTGTATATAAGAGGGAGAACAACACAGTGAGTCAGAGTGACATCACAATGGATCGCTAGAACACACCGTCTCACCATAAGAAATGAAACAAAGTGACTTCTCATTAATAAGAAATATAAAATATTTGGTAGTCTGAGATAAAGGACAGGGCCCAGCTTCTCTTATTTACACCAGGAATCAAAACAGAAGCAAACTGCCCTGATTTGCCCAAGCATTTTTTGGCCAAAAAGCTTGCTGCATTGTTTTGTAGAAAGTTTCATGTCATTAAAATGCAAGAGCTCTTAAAATAGAACAGGGCTGACTTCCTTGATGAAAGCACATCATTTAGCTCTACCAGTTTTTTAGCTCCTTTATTTTCTAAGACTTACAGTTTTATTCTTTGTAACAATGTTTTTGAACAAGGACCGGTCAATGACTGCATTGTTCCTCTTCTGCATGAGCTGCAATCCATAGAGGGTTCGAATCTCATTGTCATCTGGCTCATAATTAGGGTCCATCTAAAAGCCAACAGACAGGGCAATAAAACACTGAGCTCTTCAAAGCTCAAGTAACAGCTTAGGTTAGAACATTCTCAAAAGAATCCAGAAGAAGTGAACTGTTCAGAGAAAGCAGTGTTAGAACATCAGGAGGAGTTAGAATTAATTGGAGCACTAAGGTCTCAACAGCAGGAGGTGATAATGAAAGGGTGAAGAGGGGTAGAGCAGTCTACATGCTTATATACAATCATCCATGTTGAAAGCCAAAAAATCTCCAGTCTTCCCATCTTACACAGAAAGGTAAAAGCATCCACACACATAGCAAAGTCAGAAATATTTTGAGGAGGTTTCCTATACACCTTAATGTACAACTCCCAATGCCTTCAACATTAAACCAGTGAACGTGATTATTTCCAGAGATGCACTTCCTTGGGGAACACCCATACAAGCTTGCAGCACAGTTAAGCCACACAAGTCAAGTGTATGGGGCCAAGTTAAATGGAACTGTTAAACTGCATTAAGATCTACCCAAGCATAGGTGATTTAGAGTTCTGATAGCCCCTGTTCAGCTAATTGAGACATGAAGTAAACCAGATTAAGGCTACTAGCTCCAAATACAACCATGTACACACTTTGTATGGTTTTGCTAATCCCCTGAAGTTACTTCAGATCAACTTTCCAGAGTATCCCTGTTTGGGCCCTAAAGCTACAGACTTAACCAGTACAACCTCATCCTTGCAAAGCTAATTGAATTCAGGAGGTAATCAGCTGCCAAGATTGTCTGCAATTTCATTCCTACTTGCCTGAAGCTCCGCAGCCATCTTCTACAGTTCCCTTGGTAGCAACACTACAATTGCAACTTCAGCTAAGCCCTGGATTTTCTTTCTGTAATGTTAATGTTATGTGCTCGTTGGTCGTTCAGATTCAGGCAGAAGTAGGATGTGTTTGGCTTACACTGCAGGGAAGCCTGGTCTCCCTGATCCAGATAGCTGTGGGTGCTATCCAGACACTAACATCTGGTACAGGAAGAGTACTGCAGGGCTGCAGGGCAGCAGGACTACAAACCTGGAGGACACAGTAAGCACCATTCTTCTTTTTGGAAAGGATTTTGAGAGCTTCTTCCTCATAGCCAGGAGCTACCACACCATCAGATACCTGTAACACAGAGATCTCAGCACCTATGTCAAAAAGAGAGGGGCTAACATTGCAAACTCTCCCTGCCACATCCAGAAAGGCAAAGGTTTGCCTCTCAGAGGTCTCTAAATACTATATAGTACCAAAGGCACTACTACAGCATCTGTTTCAGTCCTTGAAACAAGAAACAGCAGTGTTGTTCAGCCCAAAGCAGGAGTTAGGAGAAAAAAAAAAAAAAAAGCCTCACTTTATACACAACAGAATTGATAACTAATGTACTCTTCCAGGGGTAAAACTACCAATGTGTGACATCCTCACTTCTCAGTTCCAACATGCTTAAAAAATAATTATATATATATTATAGTTATTTCAACAGTAATCCTCTTGATGACACAGAATGTCAACAAAACACTGCCTTAACAGTGTTGAAGATAAGAGGTTACATTAATCAGTGCCATGAAGCATGAAGATTAAAAGTATTTCGTTCACATTCTCATCACCTAACAATGATGGGTTTTTTTGTTTTGTTGTTTTAATAGAGTACCAAATGTTGTCCTCACAAACACCATCTTTCATTTATTTGAAAAGAAATCTCCAATGCACAAGACAGCCTCTTGCACTGTGCTTTCTCCTCTCAAGAAATTCAGAAGCAACACATTGCAGGATGAGCGTCCTGTAAAGCATCAGCTCCCAGCACCCCAGATACTGATCCAAATAGCCAATAAATTGTCTTGAGTTAAACAGGTCAAATCCAAACAGGAATGGCTGCCACAAACCAATGACTCCATCCATTGTGATGCTCCCTTTTCCCTCAAATGATTTACTGCTGCTTAACGAACCTCTCTGGAAATAATCTTAGCAGTAGGCACATCACAGATATCAGACAAGGCAATGAAGTCACCAAAAGAAGACATCCGATCAGCACCTGCAAAATGACATTTTCTAGTCACTTATCCAACTATGGCAGAGTATTTCCACCAATCATACAATGGTTTTCTGTGGACAATGACCGAAAGTGGTCCCTAAAGTAGTGAAAAATGAAGGACACATGCTAGTGTATCCTTTAACTTTACCTAAATTCACTTTGTCTTCTATAATCTGTCAGGTTTTTGTTTGTTTGTTTGTTTTTGCCACAGACAACAAGATAATTAGCAAAGTACCTCAGCTAAGCTGAGGAAGAAATTTTGATTTGCAAGTGTTTGTTCTTTTTGTAAGCTCTGAACTTCAGAAGTATAAAAAAAATCACCCACCAAATATTGGGTAGAAACATTCCTGTTCAAGTAAGTATTCCCCAGCATCCCATCTGCAGTAGAAGGCTGACTGTGCTTCCAGCCTAGCTCACTTGGAGAGCAATTTCTGATATGTGGGCAGTTAGTTCATTTAGTCAGTTGCTTATGGAGAAAAACCTAAAGAGGAGGAGTAGACTACAAAGGGGAGAGCCAGCAAAAAGCAAAATATGCTGTTCAGAGTAGAGTCTTATGCAGAACTCTTTGGACAGGTTAGTTTATTCCTGGGCCTCTCACCTCTGCTTCGAGCATAGGCAGATGCCAACGGTGTTAAGGTCTTGTGTAAATCATGTACCATGCAGACTTGTGCCTCCTCCTCGCTGAGAGGTATTCCAACAGCAGCACCTAGTGGGAAACACAAGCAGGGCACTCAAACCAGAACCCTTCCCTCGAGCCCTGCCCCTGGGGCCCTGTTAAGACAGATACCACTGGCAGGGCCTGCCAGAAGTCAGTCTGTTCAAAGAGAAAAGTATGGCAGCAAGGAGTCACTCTACCTGCAGGACTGACGTGTTTGAAGGAGGCTGCAGCAGGGATCCCTAATGCCTGCTTGAGTTCCTTCACCAGCTGCCAGGCGTTGAGAGCATCACACAGGTTGATAAACCCTGGAGAGCCATTCACCACTGCAAGTGTAGAGTACAAACAGATTAAAGCAGGCAAGGCCTTCTCCCTAGAGTCTGCAAAGCAAGTAGAAGAGATTGTTTCCCCACCAGGAATGGGAATTGGTACAACACTGCTCTTTAAAAATGACCCAGGCTCCTCAGCAACAGGCTAACCACCCTGGAAAGCTTCAGTGGCTTTTGAGGAATGTATATGCTTAGGACTCAAAAGATGCAAATGTAATTCGCTTTCACAGCACGCCCTTAGAGCAAGACTTTGTCCCATTACACCTCCCCTTCTGGGAAAGAAGGGGAAGGAAAAAAAGAAAAAAGGATATTCCCCTTTGTGTTTTTGAGTTCTTCAGCTGGCAGCAATTTGGAGCAGAGCCGTATCTTTCTGAGGGAGCCAAACAGAGCAGGATTTTGACAGAGACGTATAGGGACTGCTGTCAGGGAGGAACACAGAAAACACAGCCCTTGCTCCATAACAGACAGATTTCTTTACAAATCTAGTAAATTTGGGTGGCCGTAACTCAACGAAGTACTCAGGCAGTAGCCAAACTAAATACACGGCATCTCCAATTATTGTCAAATGAACCATTCACAGCCACAAAGCTTGGAGTAAGCTTTTAACAAAGTGCTTGATCTGGCACAGATTTCTGACGGAAGGACCAAGAGTAAAAGTCCTTTGAAAGTTTGCTCCCGAAACCTTTTGCCCCAACACACATAAAACTGCAAGATCAGCACTGACAAAGCAGGACTGGGATCATTTCAGAAGCTTAAACAACTCTTCTCTCTTGAAATGTAATAATACGAAGCTAGACAGGTGAACACAATATTGTTCTGCTGCCAAACCTAGGAGGCAGACTTGAAAGCAAATCAGCTTCCAGTGCAGGAGTAGAAAAGCCTCCTAGAAGATACAAGGCAGAGCTTCTTTTCACCAGCACTAAAAATGATCTTAAGAAAGAAAGTCTGGCTTTTGTTCTCTCCAAACTAGAGATTCCCTCATGGCAGTAAGGCTATGGAGGGTGTGCACCTGGTAAAAAGGAGAAGACAGACACCAGACGTGTCTCAGCTCCTGCAAGTGAAACTGGTATTCCCTGACACCGTCACCATTAGCAGCAACAGCACTCCGGAAAATTGAGGCAATAAACCCCTGCTCAAAACTGTCACAGAAAGAAAAGTAACAAAAATCATTCAAGCCTGGAGAAGAACAGCTTGATTTCTGGACAGCAACTGGTGACATGAAAAGACTGGGCATGTATTAAATACAGAAAATGAGCAGAAAAATATCTTGAAATGATGACAACTTTTTCTCTGCAAAATCTCAAGCTGATGTCAAACCAGAAGCCCATTATGTAGATCTGCCTGAAGTGTCTTCAGTGTGGACACACCAACTTACACTAAGAGAGAATACGGAGCTACTGTTAAGTCTCATGGGGATAAGCAGACAAGCTTTTCTGTCTCACATGGCTCAACCTTTCCATCACAAAGACAGTGCCCCTCAGTATAAAGTGGTTCAACATAAGACACTGCTGGGCATCCCTTGCATTAAGGTACAAGATGGTATCTCAGTTCTAAAGGGACTGGAACACATGCCTGTTTGCCCACCCACCCTCTTTTATTGCTCCCCATTACCAGGGCCTCACCTGTCAGGGGAAGCTTAGGCCTCGTGGTGTAGAGCTGTGCAGGACTCTGGTGAGGATTCATGCCGTACCTCAGGGGCAGCTGGGACACCCCCTTGCTGTACTCCTTCCTAAAGTAGTCAGAGATGGCTGCATCATACTGAGCAGTGTGGGTGAAAGCCTGGGGGCAGAATAGAGGATGCTTATCAGCTTACAAACATCAACTTACAAACGATTCGGTGTTTAACAAAATGAATAAATGAAAGATATTCTCTTTCTGCTGTGAGCAAACATGTCTCACCTTCAGTGCAAGGTGACGTCTGGTTTCTACAGAAGTGTCTTTGTACTTTGATGCTGCCATCTCTTTAGCTACAGAAGAGTAGTCTGCAGGATCACACACAACTGTCACACGAGCATGGTTCTTAGCAGCTGCCCGGAGCAAGGCAACTCCTCCTGCAAAAGAAGCATGGAGGAATGAGGCACTTCTCATCTAGACTCAGCATAACTACATGTGAGGCCAAGAAGGGACGTGCACCAAGCAATCACTTGTGCCAGATGGATGTGCCCATCTCCCCAGGCTCTGTTGAGAAAAGGGGCCATAACAGCATCTTGAAAATGCATGAGGCAGTCAGCTAGCATGATTCAAACATGAAAGTGCAAAAAAATGGCACAGCTGCAGGGATGAGAAAGTAAATGAGTCTCATGCTGTGCAGAGCACTTGGGGAAAGAACACCTTCCAGTAGCACAGCCACATCCTGAAGAGGACAGCTATCTGCACATATTGCTTAAACACCATCCTCTGCAACGCTGGGCTGGGGAGGAGTCTACTGTACTGAGGAAGATTTATTTCTACTCTACCAAGCAACTGAGGTTCTCAAATCTCTCTGCAAATATTAATGAATACTGTGCAGGTCCTCTGTGTGAGATAAAATGCCATGCCTCCCCCTTAAATCTGACTCTGCACAGCGATTATAACACTTTAAATCATATAGGATACTAGGCTGTAGTAACAGAAAAGCAGAGGCTGGCATTGCTACATACAGAGCAAGTACTACTTCATAAAACATTTAATAGAGAGCTCTGCTGGGCATCGTTTGGACTAAACTACTGCAAGAAAATTCAATCCCAATCCAATCTCATGGCACAAAACTGTGCCTGCACTGTGCACAAGCTGCCGTGCAGAGATGCTGCAGTGAAGCAAAGGCAAGTCTTTGGGGGTTAATAACCAGCACGAAGAGCAGAACTGCTGATAATACAGGCATCCGTGCTTCTAAACTCAGATCCCTAACTACCCTCCTGCACATGCAGACCCACTTCTTTCCCTGTAATGTCTTCTTGGTTCAGCCTCTTCTCTCTAAAACTGGTTTTTATTTTTATTACACTGCCAGAGGTTCTAAAAGAGATTTAATTGGCTCTCAGTAGGAAGCATGCTCTACATTCTCTTTCCTTGTAGGCCCCTTATGTTGAGCAGTGCACACCTCCCCCATTTACACAGCGTGGCCTGCCAGCCTGTTTAAACAGCCACTCGCTATTGCTTAAAAGCAATGAGGTTTACCCAGCTATGCCTCTCAGTCTCCTTGTAGCCCTCGAGCTCTTCTCTTCTAGTGCCTGACACAGAGAAGTTCTCAGTAGCACATTTCCTTCTTGAATAGTCTCACAACATACCAGCAGCCTGGCTTGGTTGTCATTAATTTATTGTCATATGCCAACTACCATGGATGTGATGTTTTGAGTGTGTGATGAGAATAATCCTGTTGCTGTCAAAATTTTCATAGATGACCTAGCAACTATTGCTAGGAGTAAGTAATCCATATGAGCTCAAGTGGCCAGCTCACATGGAGGCCACAGACAGAAACATTTTAGGGTATAGGATCAGGTTTCCTTATCCCCTCCCTTGAGCCACAGCACAGAAATTGTTCCTGTGACAATAACTTAGAAAAAGAGTAGAGCAAAAGCATTTTGTTCCTGCAAGAAAGCATCCTAAAGAGTTACAAACTCACTTCCTGTACTTCTACATCAAACAGATGTCTGATGATTCCTTACAAGTGTGCAAGGCCTCCAAACAAAAAGAAGAGGACTGAGATCACTTAAAGAACCATTAAGTCTGCCTGGAGAATAAGTTTATTCTTCCTTTAACTTACCAATGTCAATCTTTTCCACTGCTTCTGGTACAGTTACACCCGGAGAAGATACAGTCTTCACAAAGGGGTAGAGGTTACACACCACAACTCTGAGAATTAAGGGGAAATCAGGGTTACCCAGCAAGAAATTGAAAGGTCAAGCTTGACTTGATATGCACAAGGTATTATCAGTGTTTTTGTGGTGTGATCAAGATCCTATAGGCAAGGCTTCTTTCTCCAAAAGACTTAAGAATGGTGGTGTGTAGTCATGAAGCAAGAGGTGTTACAATGGTGAAACACCATGGATGGTGGTGGCATAGGCACATACAAGTTAACTGTATGCATTATACAGTGTTACAGTGATTAGTGCCACAGTTACAGCTAGCTAAGGAAGAATTTCTTTAAATGTGTGGTCCTGTGTTTGAACGTTTTGTCATTTTGGTGAACCATTTCAAAGAACTTCAGAGTGGGCTCTCAGCACTACTGAAAATAAGCATCATCCAACTTTCACGCAACAGTAAGCACTGCAAACAAAGCACAACCAAACAATCTCATTTTCTTCAACTTTTCCAAGAGCAGAAGACAGCCTACATGCCACTTTCTGGCAATGACATTATAATAATTAAAAAAAAACAACAAAAAACAACAACATATGAAACTTGAGAGGTATTTAGTGCACACCCTGCATCCTACAACACCACCCTATGTCTCTGAATTTCTACTATAACATCCTTTTTTGCCTGTTCTGTTCCCAGTGCTCTCTTTTTCCCTCCATTCGTGCCCCTGACCTGTTGCAAACCATCAGCAATCTGTGGACTTTTGCTAATGCTTTTATCTGTGGAAATCAAGATAATATCAAGGTTTCCTACCATGATGCGGGTAGGTAAACTTAATGCAACCATACAAAGACCCCCCCTGCTGAGGATCAGCTCCTTCTGCTTTACATAAGATGATCTAAATTATTACTTTGGATGCAAATGCATGACTTGATGTCACTGATGTAAAAACATGACTCCCCTGTAATTCAGCAGAGCCTGCTTTAAAACGCAGTGTATTCTGAACAGCTCCCACTGCAGAGTCATCTATGAGGACTCCTGTGGTTTTAAATTCCAGCTTTTCAAATTCAGCCTGGAAACCCATTCATCCTAGGCACAGGTCTTTTAAAATCATTTTTAAAAAGACAGAGATGGACTCTGGCCTAATCACCATAGGCAATCTATACCCCTCTGTCTTGGCTACATCTACAATTTACTATGTATGATTCAACCACTTATTTCTAAATCTAAGTAGTGACAAAAGTGGTTGCTCACAATCACTAGGTTAGATGCTAAAATCAAGTAGTTAAAACAGTCCCAATCTGCTCTGCATAAGAACAACAAGTAAATGCATTCTAACAAAAGCAGAAAAAAAATAAAAAATCTTGTGCACGTGTTAGTGCATGAACTGTTACTTCATTTTCTGGCTCCAATTCCTTCTCAGGGTGGCCAAGTAAGTTTTTTGATTTACATCTGTTTTCTGTCTGTACAAACGATGCATGTTCTTGACCTGTTTTGCATATCTAGTCTTTACTCATGTTGAAACTCAGTAAACATTATGTAAATCTCAAAGGGTATGTTTACTAAGCAAGTATTGCCATCTGATCAAACACCCAGAGCCAAGCTGAGAGGAGCTGCTCCAAAAGCACTGAATTCAACTTTGCAGTAACAGTAATAAGGCCCAACGAGTCTCAAAATTTACAGATAAAAATTCCATGGAAAACACGTTGTAACTTTGCTTAAATTATTTGTTCAGTGCAGAAAATCATACTTTTAAAAATATAACATCTCCCAAAAGGAAGAAGGAAGACGACTGCAGTTCTTCTGGTGTGCAGATCCCCACTGCTTCCATCCACCAGCATTGACTGATCTCCAACATTCATTTCAGATTACTGATGAATTGCACCTCACCTTCCCCAAAATTTACCTTACAAGACTGAAATCTTGTTTGTTCATATCAGCGTTATCTTCTGGAATATTGCGAGCCAAGATGCCTAGTAACAAAAATAGTACATGCTCATTAAAATAAAGGACTGATGCCACAACAAACATTTTTTTAATTCAGCACTTCTCTTCAGACTGTGCTTCTCCCCAGATCCATAAGTTTTCTCACTCCAATTCAGATGGTCTTCAGCCTCTCTTCCATTTTCTTGGCTCTATGGCTGTTCAAATTCCATATTAACACAATTTTTTTCCTCCCAGTACAAAATTCTGGAAGATTCCAAGTGCTGAACAGCAACCTCAAAGCCATCCTTTATAAACATTCCCTTGGTAACGTGGGAATGCTAAAGCTGACCAGGAGATTATGGAGAGGAAAAAGGCACCTGTCACTCATCAGCCAGCAATAAGCAAAGCCTACAAAACAATTGAAGCAAGAGGCTGTGCCTCCAGTGGAACAGCAGAGGCAGCTGGCTGAGGTCTAGGAGCCAGGAAAGATCACAGCATGCAGAAATCACCCACTAAAGACTATGCTGTCATGTTCCTTGTGCTGCACGCCAGATTCACCCATAGGTTAAAAGCCAGTGGAGCTCTCTGCCCGAACAGGCCTGAAATTGCCTGAACAAAGAATTCACAAGTGCATTTGCAGAGGAGCCCCATTACTTCTAGCTCCAGGGATGAAAAGCTCTAATTGCAGAGATGCCAGCAAAGAAACAGAGGAAGTAATTCAGCCATCACATGCTTCTTCTCCACCTCGTGCATCATACCTCTCCTTTTGCTGCTAGAGCAAATCTGCATTCATTTCTCAGTTCTTCCTCACGATCCTTAAAAAAAAACACATCCCTCAATCCCTTCTTTCCACCCTCACTGCCCACGGATCTCTCTTCCAGACTGAAAACACACCATGAGAAACATACCAGCATGGACTGCAGGATGAAGGGTTTTCACACGTCCTCCTAACATCTCAGGGAACCCCGTCAGGTCCGAAACATCTCTGCTCAATGAGAAAACACACGGCATCATCAGTGCCACAATGACTTCACCTCTCGGTTCTGTGTTTAATTACCCTCAGGGGACATTCTGATCTACTGGCAATGCTAAGAGGCATCGTTCAGATGCAGAAAGGTGGCAGGAAGAGCTTAGATCTCTTAGATTTATTCAGGGAGTGGAAGGCTGCCATCTTTTGCGATGCCATCCCTTGGGGATACTCGTTCCCGTTGGGAGGGGAAAGCGACCATCCTTCGCTTCGGGCTTCACTGATAACCAAGCGAGCAGGTGGGCAATAAGTCTGAGCGTCGGTCGGCGGAGGACGAGGCTCCGTGTGAGGAGCAGCAGTCGCACAGCGCGGCCGGAGCCACACGCGTACCTGACGGGCAGCCCCGCATCCCTCAGAGCTGCGGCCGTTCCTCCCGAGGCGATGAGGCCCAGACCCAACGCGTTCAGGCTCCTGGCGAACTCCACCAGGCCCGCCTTCTCCGAGACGCTGAGCAAAGCTGAAAGGCGAAAAGGCCATCACGGGGGAGATGAGACCCTTCAGAAGCTCCGCAACTCGCAAACCCAGCCCTCAGCTCGCAACGGCCGCGCGGCCGCCATGTTGCGCGCGTCCCCCCCCCCCCCATCCCGCCGCGCGTTACCGAGCTGCTGCCGGGCGGCCATGGCGCGCGTTGCGGAGAGAGAAAGAGGAAGGAAAAGAACGATCGAAGGCGGCCCGACGGGATTTGGGCTCTAGCAGCAGCACCACGTGGGACCTCCGCCCCAACCCGGGTCGAGAGGGCGGGGAGGAAGAGGCAGAGCTCGGGTTAAACGTTGCTGCTGAAAGCTTAAAGCGCGCTGCAGGGCTGCGTTGGGTGCGCGGCTGTGTGGGAGCTGTGCCCGCAGCGCAGTGCTGGGTGTCCTCTCAGCAGCGGTTCTCAACGACGTGCCTCGTGTTTGTTTTTTAATAGAATCGTGGAGTTATTCAGCTAGAATCGCGCCTTCAGATCCCAGCCTGTCCCCCAGTGCTGCATCATGAATCCCCCTAGAGATGGTGACCCACTGCTCCCTCACGAGCACCGCTCCTTCTAAGAAATTATTCCTAAAATCCAACCCGAAGCTCCCCTGGTACAACTTCAAGCCGTCGACTTTCATCCTAAGTTTTGATTTGGGGCTTCCACGCGTGCATCTGTAGGGCTTTTATCTTCCCCAGGAGCCGCTCCCTGCACGCTGGCTGTGCGTTAGGAAAGAAAAAATAAATGCAAGTTTGCAGATCCTACAGAAAACTGGGAAACGCACCCAGAAAAACCAAGCCGTTGTGATTTGTGGGTCTGTAGGCTTGGGCAGTATTGTCTGTGTAAGAAGGAGTCAAGCAAGACGTACAGAACACTAAATAAAGTCGGTATATGTATTACTCTGAGTAGCAGCTAGTGACAAGCAGTAATAAATTACTGCTCAGGAGCGCGGCTGGGGCCAAATGAAAATATACTGCTAAGTGGTACATGAGCACCATCATTATGAAAATACATACCTTGGAGAGAACTGCTGTTGTACACGGAGTGCAGAGCCGAGGTGGGCATTGGGGATGATTAATGGATGTGAAAATGAAAGATTTGACGGGGCTCTGCATATTTATCTGGGGTTGGAGAGCAATTGCATATTCTGGGGCAGCATCTGAGATGCTAAGGACCACTGTGCGTGCTGCTTGCAAAGCAGGGTGTTTGGAGATGCTGCAGATGCAAGCGGGTGGCCATGCTGGCCTATGCACGAGAGGACAGAGCTGATAGTGCTTTCAGACAAACAAAGAGGCATTATCAGCATAAATAGTGGCATTTGGGATTTTTTTGCTTGTCCAGCGAGTTTGCTGTCCCTTGGATTGAGGTGAGGCTCCTGTTTGCTCAGGGGCTTGCGTGGAAGGGGGGAGGTTTGAGTTTACACCGTGTCCTGTTGGACTGTCCAGGGCTGTCCTGGCTGTGTGCTCTTGTGTATGGGTATAGATGTGACAGAAACATCCTGGTTTAGGGGTGGCCGCACCAAGAAAATAAATCATCTGCCTCCCAAAATGTTTAGTTTTGCTTTATAGAGCTTAACTAATTAACTGGGGTGGTTTTTCTTTGGTGATATTTACAGGATATTCAAATGTCTTGTGCTCTGCTCACATTCCTTTATTTATTCGATAGGAGTGATGTCTGACTGGAATTTTTCTGGTGTTACAAACTGGTGCAGAAGTTCACCTTGAACCAAGAACTCAGTAGCATCATACTGGAAATCATGGGGAGAGGTAAATACTACAATTATAGATACTAAATTAAGGTTATTTCTAAATTGTAGCAGGCCTACATCCAGGAGAGGAAATTCAGACTGAATTAGCAATGTGCTGTGCTGTGTTAGTGAAGAGATGTAAAAGGAGGGTGAGGTTGAATAGACATACAAAAGGGATGGTGTTCCTGGTTTTGCTGTTGTCAGAGCAATACCTTAGATTCCCTTCTCTTGAGACCATAGGGAGTAATAGCAATGCTTTCCAGCTTGGCTGTGAGTCCCTGTTCAAGCTCATTCTCTATTGTTACTTTGTTCACACCAAGAGGAATGTAGAAAAAACAGGTTAATTTGGCTGTGTGTTAATTTGTTAGGGTAGGAGGCCAACCTAGGTTTGTCCTGCTATCACTGCATCTGCTTGGGGGCTGGCAGAAGAGTGGGTTTGACCTAGCAGTGAACCAGGAAAAACCCAATCCAGATGTAGGAAACAAAGCACAAGTCTCTGCAGCCCTGCCTCAATAAGGAAGGTGTCATCCATGGTGAGTGCTACAACAGTGGCTTCAGCAAACATGCCTCACGGCCACGAGGCTGCTTTGATAAAAGCACATTACTGTGTGCATCGCTACCTAGACAAAAAGTCTTCAGCTTGGAAATTATTCATCATACCACGTCTAGTTTCATAAATAAGCTTGATTCCCTGCTTTTATCTGTATGCCTCTCCATGCTCTGTTCATGTACAAGCAACCTCTTGCCTCTTTTATGTACTTTCTGTACTACCTTCATGCAGAAATTTCTCCGTCTTAGCATAGTCATATTTAGGAAGATGTAAGGCAGATGCATACATCTATAGCCAAACAGTTTCATTTACTGGCAGTTATTTAAATAGGAAATAGGGAAGTTGTGGAAATGCTGTCATAGCCTGAAGCAGTGATTGAGCACCTGGTGGGAAGACAGGGCCAACCCAGGGGAGCTCAGGTGCATGCAATGCATCTCAGTGACTAAAAGGGATGGAGACAGGATCCACCCTTTCCCAGACCTTATTTAAGAGCTGGCAATAGAAGCAATGGTATTCTGCTGGAAATCTCTGTGTGTCTGAGGCCTTCTGAGGGTAAGTAGCTTTTCTCCTTTGTTTCTTTGTCCATGGCTGTTGTGTTTGGGCAAACCCTTGCTTACTGTAGCTTAAGACCTTGCTACTCTGTTGTCGTTGCTCTGCTTTCTATTGCATTATTGCATTACAGAAGTGTAAGTGGGAAACGTGTTACATCTAAAGCAGCCCTCCTACCATCTGCCTTGTTCTGGTATTTGGCATCTTCCTTCAGGATGCTTTTTGCCATGTGCTGGACCTCAGTTTCTCTAGGTGCCTTATAGTCAAAGAGTATTAGTTTTGCAAGTATTTGTATATATCCCTACACTCAGTATTATGAGGCTACGCATCACAGCACTGAGAGCTCATAAAAGTGATTGTTCGAGCAGGCTTCAAATGCCTTGTCTCAAATGTAATACAACAGGGATGGGAATGGAATGCATGATACAGATTGTTTTTCAATGGTTAGCGCTATATTTTTTTGCTGTTGTTTATCTACCTTTTTGCTTTAAGAGCTTGCAAGAACTATAGGGTGAAGTCTTTTTGGGGTATTCCAGGAGAGAAAGAGCTTCTAAGCTCTTTAACCATGATCAAAAGCTGCCTCATGCTGTCCAGGCCGTTTGCCACTAGTTATCAAACCTGTGAACTGACTTCAGCAGCTTAGCTGATGAATGGACTAGCTGGGAGTAACTGGAGAGACTCAAGAGCTCTCATTTTGTGTTGTTTTTTCAACCCTTGAACTGGCACAGGCTGCCTGGAGGAGCTGTTGTTGCCCCATCCCTGGCAGTACCCATGGCCAGGCTGGATGGAGCCCTGGGCAGTCCAATCTGGTGGGTAGCAACCAGCCCACAGCAGGGGCTGGAACTGAATGGGCTTTAAGGTCTCTTTCAAGCCGTGCTGTGAGTCTGTGAATCCTGAGCACCTTTTCTTTTTCTGTACTCTCATTTAAATCACCTCCCTGGGGTTGGCATACTGTTTATTGGCTGTCTGTAAATCCATCATCACAGTCACATAAAGATGCAGAGATGATGCTAAGATTCAGAGACACCAGAGAGCTTCATGTGCACAATGGATTTTAAAGGTTATGTCTCCATTTCAAGCGCAGCATTAGTTGTTGGGTTTTCCCAAAGCTTTGCTATTACTTTCTAATGCTTTTTCTGCAAAAGAAACAATTTCCTTGTAATAGAACAAATTTTGCAGATTTCAGCCTGAGTTATTCTCATGACACCCTGGATTATGAATGAGACCCAAAGGTGCATAAACCAAACAACAATTTATTTTCTGAATGTTCCCATTCCTTTCCTCACAGTAGTTTGTTCCTATCCAAGCATAGAAATAATAATAATAATAAAAGAAGTAAGAAATAGTTTCTTCTGTTGGCAAATTGTTGTGTATTCTATTGTCTGGAACTCCTATGCAGTGAGACAATGAATCTCAGGGCATAAGACCCCGTGTCAGTGAGTGAGGAAGCAGCCTGTGATGTGTAAGCAAAGGGGCAAAGCAGTGTCTCAGAGAAGGTGAGTTGTCTATTGCAGGGCTGCTGCAGAGCTGTGCAGGGAGTGGGTTCCCACTAGGGTGCGCTAGGGCAGTTAAAATGGGGATGGTGTCCTTCTGGGATCAGGATGGAAGCAGTAAAGGTGCCTGTAAGAAATGGCACCTTTCCTCTTAAGGCAGAGGATGTGATTAGTTTCCCCATCTTTTGGTTACAGCTTTTCACCTGTGAAGCCAGCACTCAGTGTAGCTGCCTGAGTGCACTGAGGTTTGGGCTGAAAGATACCCTGTGGAAGACCTCAGCCCATGCAATGACACAGGGAGAAGATGTGTTCGTAAGCCTTTTATTTAACCTGTTTCTTCTCATAGTCCCCTTCTAGCTTATCACTTTGGATAACAGAGGAAGGGGGAATCCGTAGAGCCCTGTGCATGTCAGCAAGGATAGGAGTCCATCTCAAGGACTCATTCATGCCTCTTGTTGTTCTTTGTGCCTTTCATAGCTGCCCCTAATATACTTCCCCAGCATCACACAAGAATTTTCTGCTTCAGCCCATATTTGAACCCAGGTCTCTCAGATACTAGCCCTTCTCTGCTAAGCTAGATTGCTCCATGTTTACTTAATAAGCCTGCTGGAGTGTGATTCCTTTCATGATCTACAACCCAATACATACAGATGACAGTGAGTGAATGTTGGTTTAGGATTCAGTCGGCATGCTAATTCCCTGTGGTTCCTGAGATATTTGGAATTTGCTCAGACAAGATCTGGGAGATGGTGAAATGCTCCCTGGGTGGGGTGAGAGCCTGAAGGCAGAGGTGACGGTTCTGTCCACCAGGCATCATCTGTTGTAGAGTGAGGGGGGATCTGCAGCAAAAAGCAAAACAGATAGGCACAGAGGAGTTCTTAGTACACAATACAAATAGTGTCAGGGCTAATAATAAAGTGTCAGGAAGCATATGGAAATCGGTGAAGCTTGGCTTGAGAGCCTGCAACAGATTAAGAAGAAACAAATGCATTTTATATAGCAATCCAATTTTAATCATCTTTGGTTCACGAAGTCCCTGAAATACTTCTCTACAGAAGAGAGAGACTGAAGACAGTGAGGAAGAAAGTGGGTGGATGACTAGCTTAGACTAGTCAGTGTTGAAGGGCTTAGGCACTGTTCAACAAACCCCACTGTTCAGTTCCACCAAAACAGCCTGCTCATCTTTCTGTCAAATGCCAAGGAATGGCTTACAGGGAAAGGCCAACTCTGTGAACCTGCATTCATTTGCAGCTCACTGTGGGACCCAGGAAACCCTGTCAGATTGATAACAGGGTCATGGGAGACCTGACAGCAAATGCAGACAGAGCTGTGATTTTGAAGCATGCCTGAGAAAATGGCAGCTGGCCAAAGGCAGCAGGAGGCTCCCCTGGAAAGGCAGGCATAGGAGGCTGTTGATATGTGTTATGCTTATGGTTAACTGTGATCTGGACCCCAGAGAGCTGGGATATAAAGTAAGAAGGAGTCTTGCCACAATGTCTTGTGATTTCACAACAGGAATGTGGCTAAACACGATGGAAAAAGGCAATTGTACACGTGACATGTCCAGCATCATATAGCAGTCAGTGCCACAGCTGGTGAGACCTTGGAGCTGTTTCTAATTGCCTCATGTTTTTATTGTAATAGACATTCTTAGGGTTTTTTTTTTTTTTGCTGATTTCACACATAATAAAAACAGGAGGATGGAGAGAGAATGAAGCTTTTTTTTTTTTTTTTTTTTCAAAAATCACTTTTATTTTTTTTAACCTCCCAGGAAACTGGACCAGGTCAATGCATTTTGGCTTGAGAAACATGGATAACATCTTACTGAAGGGGGGAAAAAAAAGAAAAGAAGATGAATGTTTTTTTCTTTTCTTTAGTGCTCAAAACTCAGTGGTTTTTGATTCCTCAGGAGTGTCTCGTGCTTTCTGAAATGCTTCTATCCTGTATGCCCTGCATTCATAATCAGCTGTGGCTCCGTCTTTTGCTTCTGACCTTCCTTGCTCTGAGTCTCCAGTCACAACAGGACAAATTCTGGCTTTTCAGAACTGTCTCTCTGAAGTGCTACAGCAAGGAATGACCAGAGGAGGAAGTTTATTTCTCCAGAAAACATCACTGAACCAGCCTTTTTTTTCCACCTAAATCAAAGCCAAGCTTTTCATTTAAAAAACAAACACCAAGCATTTGAAAATGATCAAGAGGCCTTAAAATTAACATTTCTTTGGTTGTAGAATAAAGAATAGAATTTTCCAGATAATTCTTTTGAGGGGAAAATAGGATTTAGTCATGCAGCTAATTACTCTGGAACTGTGGAGCTGCGATGTTCACGGTTCCTACCAGTGTACAAGCTGTGTCCTGCCTTGCTTGTTGATTTCTGCAGCTCAGATGCACAGAAGAAACCTGCATCCGACCCCTCCGGGGAGAGAACAGGATTAGTGTTGGCTCTGCAGAAGTGCTTCTCTCCTCCCCACTCTGTGCAGTTCAGATGTTGTAACTGTGACTGTGCCCATCTCTGCTTTGTGCCTCTTTCTCTGGAGTCACCGTGGCCATCAGTTATGCTTTCTCTGGGAGGAGAGTTGGCCTGGGGAAGCATTTATAATGTTCTGTTAAAGGTTATTTGTTTTTGTCTTTTTCAAAGTGATTTCATCTTTGCTGTTTTATACTCACAGGCATTCAAAATTCCAGTGGCAAGCAGGAGCAAGAGTGGATATCCAGGCTCTCAGGAAGCAGCTATTATCACCAAGTTTTATTGTGACATGGATCAGTTGGCAGGAAGTGTATCTGTCAGCCCTCAATCACATTTGGAGGGCAGAACAGTCATTTGGCAGAGCTCAGGTTAGTCATCACCTGGTTCCCACTGCACTATGGCTCTAGGCAATGGGAGGGAACCATTGGCTTTGTTGCTAGCTGGGAGATGTAGGCCTCTATGATCCACCACTGCACCATAGGAGCAGACAGTCAAATGGTGCCAGAGAGGCAAGGCTCTTTTCCTGTGTGAAATTAACAGGTGCATGGGAATTAAATGTGAGTTCAGTGGTAAAAACAGCCTGGGATGCTGGCCAAGGCAGCAAGACCAGAGGGAACAGTTAGATTAATGTAATGGGGATTCCTGCAGAACACTCCTATGGACTTCTGACTGTATTCTTCAGTTTACCTAACTAATGTTTTCTTCAGCACTGCTTTTAATTATGATAATATCATTAATCACATAATTATGGGCTCATCCCATCCTTATGAGACTTGGGTAACTAATAAGGACTAGTAACGCTTCCGTTTATTCTGCTGTGTTTTATTGACTGAATTAATGTAGTTGAATAGAAGCAAGCATGCTGGGAGCAGAATCTCCAAAACATAAAATTTTGCTGATAATATGCAATATATAACTATTTCTGGAGAGCAGAAGAATAAGGTTATTTTATTTACACTTGTTTTTATGTACATTGCTTTCCACTGTCAGAACCTGGAGGATCTGTTTGGATCTGGTCACATCCATTTAACTCATTTTGTGCCCACAAGCATACACCGGTGTTAGGACAAACACAGTGGGAAAGGATGATTTCTTGAAGTCAGAGGCTGTTTTATCAGAATAGGTCAGGTAAATGCCCTTTAAATAGAACACAGGGAGTTCTTCCTTAAGAAATTAACTCCTGCTGAGGGGCTGAAATCTTGCTGTTGGACTGCTTCAAATCCTGTTGGTGCCATAACACATGGCAGTGAGCACATTACATTAAGAATACATGGGACTGACTGAATCATGTGAAATGGTTTCTACTTTTATTGGACTTGGATCTAATGCTGAAGGTTGGAGAAAGGCATGATGTGAAAAATTAGCCTTTCTGTTCACTTCTGACATTTCTCTGCCGGAGTCCACCTTTACTGTTTAAACTGTTTCTAATTTCAAAGGTTATCAGCATCATACTCTCTGGAAAGAGGGCAGATCTTTTCTTTAGAGACACTTTAGGCCAAGGAGATCCTTTTGTGAGCATCTTGGCCATAGAGAAGATCCTGTATAGTGAACTTCATGGGGTTCTTTGTTCCTGAAGGAGCAAGGATAAAAGATGGCTGTAGGAAGTCTAGCATTTGAAGTCCAATCTCCAGCTCTGTCACAGATCTCCACTGACAATGGGAGCAGATTGTATTCTAGAACAACAGAAATAACCTGTGGCAATAGCAGAGAGTAGACTTAGCCTTCTCAGTTTAATCCATCAAGAAGTTTCCACATCACTCACAAATACACCTTGCTTTCTGGAATCATTTTTATTGCATGTCACGAAGCTCTTGATCTGTGTTCTCCTGAGCCAGCCAGCACTAGATCAATTCCCTCCAGTCCCTTCCCATCTTTGGATTTTACCTTTTCACTGCTGTCAGTATTTACAGTCTCCTCTTCCTAAAACCTTATTGTTAGTTGGTTTGCAGCCAGCTTTTGCTGATTGCAGATCTTGCAATAATTACTGGTTTGGGTATTTTTTTGAGGATATGATGAGACTGTTGGTGTTGTTTTGTTGGTTTTTTTTCTTCCAGAAAATGAAGCTTTAGTTTTTGTTACTGAAGAAAACTGAAAGTTGCCTGGAGGATGAAAAGTGGAAGGCAAACAGAATATATAGAGTGCTTTTATAAACTCATCAGTTTTCAAGCTATTTTCAGTCTAACTGGGAAGTTTTGAGTGCTTGGTTTAAGCAGTACAGCACAATATCCATTTCAGGCACATCTTGCATCCACAACCCTTTCATCACTGGCCCCATGGAAACACTTGTTTCTCCTATGAGTCTCCATGTAATATTATCCTGGCTAGTTTAATATCCCAGTTTGTGCTGTGTCATGTGCTGCGCCAGTTTTGTTTTCATCTTGCTATTTTATTTTTTTTACTTCCACATTGGAGCTGAAATACTGCAGCCCTCTGATCTTGCTCTACTGTTTTCCCCTGATTTTTCAATTGTGCTTAGATCAGCATTTACTCATCTCTGCTGCCCTTGTCTTTTCCCCTTGTTCTCTTCTCTATAACATGATCAAATTTTGTTTGCACAGGATTTCTATGGACTTCTGCCTTCACTAGCTATGGGCCAGCTTGTCTGTTGAAATTCCCCCTCCCCCCCATCAATCTTGCACTTTGACATCTCCTGCTAACTGCCATTCCTTAGCATCCATTTCTATCACTGCCCTCCGTTTTCCAGGAAGAACTTCTGATTAGGCAATAAATTGTGGGCTATCCATCACCATATGCCTATAAGATGCTTGTCAGCCTATGAGGCACAGATCACTCTTAATTGATTGAAGTGAGCCACGGGTAAAATAGCTAAAGGCCTGATTTCCATTGACATCTCCCTGTGATCCTGTCTGATGTGACAGAAGTAAGGCAGTGCCATTGTAAGTGCTGTGTGGTGCAGTGCAGCATGGCTGATTAAAGACCTGCAGAACAAAGGTGGTTTTGCAGAAGTCATGTCAGTCAGCTTTTGTTTGATTTCAGGTTTTATTTTCACTTATTTACAGTATTACCCATTATGTGTAGAGTGTTTGCTAAACAATGAAGAATAATGGTCCTGTCCCATGTAGCTGACAGCAAAAGGGCTGACAAAGGGAAGGCATGCAATAAAATGGTAACTTATGTCTGAATCATGCTTCCCAGCCAGCTGTGCTGATTTTAAAAAAAAAAAAAAAAGCTGGTTTTGTGGGGAGGCTGGGAAACAGCAACAATGAGTACCTTTGTGAAGAAAAAAACATGAAATACTTGGACCAGTGATTTGATTAAAAATGACTTGTTGCTGACAGCACAGGGAAGGGAGTCCTGGAGGGGCATTTAGATTTATTGGACACAGACCTGTGTAGGGGGAGATATTCCTAACAGAGAGGCTTGTATTTGAGAAAATACTGAGACAGCAGCAGCAGAACTTTGGGCACAGAACAATCTGATGAGCAGGCAAATGGCAGATGCTGAGTGTGAGACAAGAACTGCTAAGGTAGGGATGGAATGATGGGCCAGGGACAGTTGGTGAAGCAGGGGAAGAAGTGGTTGGAGGTATCTTTCTGGTGAATGACCAAGTAGTCCCATATTCATGTGATGCAGTGGATTTAGAGGAAGGTCCCAAAGGTGTTCCAGAACCATGCAGATATGGCATCAAGGGGCATGGTCATTTGACGTGGTAGGGGTGGGTTGATGGTTGAAATAGAGGTCTTAGTGGTCTTTTCCAGCCTTGATTCTGTGATTCATCCACTCAGTGTGACTTTGAGATTGGCTCTGTTCCACTCAGATGCAATGACAGAGTCCTACTGATTTCATGGGATCCTTAGAAATCAAAGAAAACTTGCTGTGGCAATCAGTAAATTCAATAAAGGCAGTAAATTCCATTTCCCCAGCTGGACAATTAAACAGCATAAATGAGGGGTAGCTGATTTCTGTCTCTGAATTAATGTAACAAATTATCATCAATTTAAATGAGAAGAAACTCTGCTCCAAAGAAAAGGGTCTTCCCTACTAAAAGAATCCTCCATCCTATGTGTGTTGGTGTTCAATATGTCTGGGTAATGAAACTGCTTTTTCTACCCTACGAAGGGTACCCTCCCCAGGCTGAGGGAGCTGGGCACATTCAGCCTGGAGAAGAGAAGGCTGTGGGGTGACCTGATTGCAGCCTTTTAGTACCTAAAAAGGAGCCTACAAACAGGAGGGGAATCAAATCTCTGAAAGGATAGATAACAGCAGGACAAGGGGAAATGGTTTTAAGTTGAGGGAGGGAAGACTTAGGTTGGATGTCTGGAGGAAATCCTTTACTATGAGGGTGGTGACGTGCTGGAACAGCTGCCCAGAGGATGCCCCATCCCTGGAGGTGTTCAAGGCCAGGTTGCATGGGGCCCTGGGCAGCCTGGACTTGTATTAAATGTGGAGGTTGGTGCCCCTGCATGTGGCAAGGGGGTTGGAGATTCATGATCCTTGAGGTCCCTTCCAACCCTGGCCATTCTGTGATTCACAGGCAACTGGTTCACCACTGGCCATTTGTCAATAGCTACAATCCCACTTTGCCAAGAGCAGGGAGCATATCAGTTCCCCAGCACCTAATTTGCAGACTGGCTGGTGTGTATAGTTTGCCCGTGGAGGCGGGTGCCATGGGTGTGCTCCAATGATGGAACAGAGGCAGGGTTGCATCTGCTGCTCCTTGCTAGGGATGGTAACCCTTATGCAAAGGCAGGGCAGGCTGTAACATTTAAACAGCTACAGTTGCTTGCGTCAGTACACCAGTGTCAGGGCACTGACCTGGGGAACATCTCATTTTTGCATTGATCCATTGGCTTTGACGTAGAGCAGGCTCACCTCAATAACAGATGTGACATCCTGACACACGCTGACCTGCCAGAGGTGCCAGCTCCTCTCATCACCTCACAATAGTGGTTCACTGCTTTTGTGCTAGATGACTTCTATCTTGTGTTGTTTTTGTTTTTTTTTTTTTCCTGGTAGCTCCCACCTGCAATAGAACTGTTCTGGGAGGCATCAGCAGACACGACGTTCTTTCTACTGTTCATCACAGGGACAGGACTTTGCAACAGGTGTGATATGTGTTGGGGGCAATGCACCATTTTCAGGCAGCTGAGCTTTAGCAGAACAGGATGCTCAGTTCCAAGGGGAGAGGGATGTTTTCATCAGTCCCAGGGATGAAAGCTAAGCTGCTTTACAATGTAGTCTGATAGAAAGTGGCTGTTAGTGGGGGGGAAAAAAAAAAAAAACAAGTCTTTAAAAGTCAGGTGTGGATTTGCATTCTGAACTGACAGTTGCACAGGCTGGTAAATCATACATAATGAATACCTTATTAGCTTAATTTTGTCTGTTTGGGGTCACTGTGAACAGCCCATTAGAAAATAGCAGTTTTCTCCAAGGATGCCAAATAGTTGGTTATTATTTCTGCAAATAATACTGAACCTGTAACTTGTTTGAGAGCAGCTTATTGTGCTATTCAGAGGTGAAAATCAGAGCATTGACTGGATGGATAGCTGCTTAGTGTGCTTTTCTCCCTTGAACATGGCAGTGTAACTTCTAGAATCAAGTTTCTTGTGTGCAAAGGGCAGAGGGATGACCACAGGCTCAGTTTCACTACCCCCAAACCAGCCAAAAACTGTGATATCTCTGCATTATGTGGTCTTTCTGATGCCAGTGTCTGTAGACTTTACATTTTTCAGCCTCTTATCTATTTTTTTCAATCATTAGGGCTACGTAGAGCTCTTCTGTTTTAAGATAAGATGGTATTCCCAATTATACTCCAGAACTAGGAACGTGAGGGGGGGGAAATGAAATACCTGAGAGCACCAAACCACAAATATTCCTTTGTAATAAAGCACGGGATTTGCTCCCAGTAAACTGTCAGAGCTCCTGCTGCAAGTGCAGCGTGCTTGCTGAAAAGCACCACGTGAAGCAGCAAAAAGACTTGTTTAAAAATTCAGATATGTATTTATGGGCTTAGAACTTTTTCCCCCGGAAGTAACATAGCTCCAGTCTTGTAAGTGCAGGCAGCTGTCACAGAAGCTTTCTGTTTCATGGCTAGAAGTACCAGAGGCAACAGTGGTATTTTCAAGAGAGCTTTGATGCAGGATGTTCAAAAGCATTATTTTTATTCTACTCTAAAACCTGGCCCCCCCAGAACCTGCTTTGACCTCTTCCAGGTATGAAACAGTTCTACGTAGGCTTTAATGCTCTTCTTAACACTTTCTCCTGTTCTCCCAACGTGCATCTTGCCAAAGAGATGGCTGAAATGTTACCAGCAGTGCTTTGTTCTGCAGATGGATTCTGATTATTCATAAGATGGTCAGTGAGAATGGGACTATTTCATGTCTTGTCAAAGCAGCACAAGTAGGATGCTGCTTTTATGAGACTTGTTGCTGCCTTCTCTCAGTCATCTCTTTCATGTGCCTGAGCAGGACTGAGGTGACACTCTGCTTCATAAAGAGCCACAGCAGTGTGTGAGACAACTCAGGAAGCAGTTTACAAACAGCAAAGAGAAAGCTCAGAGGATGGAAATATTTTAAGCTGAATTTCTACTACTTTCCAAGTGAGGATTCCAGCATGAGTACATTAAATTCTCATATTACTCAACAGTCAGGGCTATTTAGCAATAAAGACCTCTGGCACTGAAAGAGACTCAAAACAAATCTTTCCAGCCAGCAATAAAATGCAAGGAGTGTCATGCTGAAGATCACTGGGTCGCGTAGCTTGTTAAGGCAAGAGGCTGGAGGCTCATTTGTGCAATTGCTGCAAGTGATCTTGTCTTATGACACACTCACTGCAATAGATATCTGTCTTGGAGTTTAAAAAAAATTAAATATAGTCCTATGAATACAGTTCTGTAGCCACAGTAAATTAAATTGTGCACATACACACAGAGAGAGCATTAGGGCTTTTTGAAACTCGATCCAGGCTGCATTTGGAATTGGTTTTATAGCTCTTGATTGTTCTCTCTGGAAAAAAAATAACTGCAAGTGATGCTTGTTGTGTGGCCTGGAAAATGAAGAAAAAAGGCTCAAAGCCAATGTATGCAGCAGCATCTTGTCTGAAAGTCCCCAGTTTCCAGTCCAGGGCAAAGGAAGAAAGCAGCCTGGGCTTTTCACCTTTTCTTATGTAAAATGAAGGTGCCTGACTGCACAGCTCTCCAAAGGTTTGAATAATGAAGCAGCTCTAACTAATGATTATATTAAAGTTTGATTTCTGCAGTGCTTTGCACTGCATTCACAGCATGCAAAGTGCCTTCTTGCCACCAAGGGGAGGCCCAGTCCTGCAAGCAAAAAAAAACCAACAAAAAAACAGCTGGTACCAAGAGCAGCTGAAGGCCCCTAGAGTCTAATTTTCTACAAGACGTTTTCTAAGATGGTCAATGCATCTTAGCCATTTGTACCACTTCTTATGCTGAAAGTGATATTGGGATGTGGGACTGAGTGAGTCTCAGTAAATTCTAGTGGTACAGAAACGCAGCATTTTACATTAACAGAGCCCCAGGGCTCATGCCTGACTCAAAATGATGTGTTCTTTGTCAACCTTTGTGCCCAAAGCAATATCAAAATAGTAATGCAGCACAAAATTGCTTACAGTATTTTATTCCAGAGCTAGCTTTTTTCCTAACTTTTTTTTGTGGAAATGCAGGAGACAATGCACTGATTCTGGCTGGGGGAAAGAGACATTAGCTGGGCTTGTCATGTAAGCCAGTGTTAAGATAACACAGTCCTTGATGTTGCTGTTCTTCTGCTGGGAGGAGAACTGTCTCCTATGGGAGATGGTTGATCTGTTGGTTGATGGCTTCTGCTATTGCATGTTATTTGTTTCTAGGTTTCTTCATATATGTTAAACAGTCTGTGCTGGTGAGAACATTAATGCCTTGCTATGTCATCTGGCTGACACTGGATATTATCTACACGTTTGTGTTCTAGTTTAACTTCTAGGAAGAAGTTATATCCCAGGTAAATATACTACAATCCCATTTCCCCTCAGAAGTCTTTACTGCAGTCTCTGAACTATCAGCTCAACACAAACTGAAGCTCTTTTAGGCCATTTCAAGTGAAATGCACATATGAGTATGTGGTAGTCTGCTCTGGACCTTCTTTTGGAAAAGACATCAGCTGGCTCCTTTAAGAGGTTTACACAGATCAGTGTCTACAGGGTGGCTCTTCTGTGGTATTTTTCCTCAAGCAGATGTCTGGTCCTACTTCTGTCTTCTTGAAGGCAATGAATGTTGTTTCTAGTGCATCATCAAATGTTTTGTTATTAAATAATTAGAGAGTGGTTTTTATAAGCATTCTGACTGCAGAGTTATTGTTATTATTATTATTATTATTGCTATTACTGCCTGCTGGCAATGGAGAGGAAGACAGTGATCCTCCCTTAATGTCTGTTGAAACAATGTGAAGAAAATGGGCAGACCTTTGGATCCTAAATGCTTCTATCCATAAATAACGTTCCTGAATCCATAAATTCAGGGCTCTTTCTAGTCAGACTGTATCTTCCTGCCAAAAGGCATTCATCCTTATGCACAGGCACAGTGTCTGCCCTGTGCTCCTCTCTCAGTACTGGTCCAGCTGTGTTTTGTGGCTGTGTATTTCTCATAGAACATCTTTTTTTGTGGTTATAATGGCACCCAAAAGGACACGCATCTGCTGGGTTTTCTGATCAGTTCAAAAATTTTCCATCCATAAATTTATTGCAAGAAGCAATAAGCAGTCATTTATTTGGGATTTCCAAATGTCCAGGCTGGAGGTGACTGGAATTCTGGCCCACTTTTGTAACTTGGTAGCTGCAGAACTCAGCACATCCCTTGGGGATGTCTTGGACTCAGAACAGAGAAACCCAGAATACAGTCATCAAAAAGCCTTCTTGCTAATAGCCACGGGCCTTTTGCTATGCCCTTAGTGCAACTGTACAATGGTATTTGTTCCATATCTAAGAAAGCTTCCATGTGACAACACAGTCACAATATCCATTCTTGTCTTAACTTTCTTCCATTTCTGTTTGAAACATAGAGCTGTAGCATAAGGATGGATCAATCTAGCAGCGACAGCTATCTGAGGCATAACCTATCACGGGATCTTGCCCATTTGGTCACCCAGGGATGGCTATGTTGCAGCTCAGGAGCTCCATGTGTAACAAGGGCAACTCCCAAGATAAGGTCATGGCGCAACCCCCAGTGAGGGCGTGCTGGTGGCAGGCTCCTGGCTAATTGCAAATTCCAGATCTCCAATTGAGGCTCAGGTACGTGACAGCACATTCTATGGCAACTCCCAGGGAGCTGCTGTGTTTCCCAGCATGTGTGGTACACACCTGGCTGCCCAACATGCATGCTGTGTGTAGAGATCTAGAAACGTGAGCCAAAATCTCATCACATGCTTTATCTTAAGTATTTCTCATGTGCACAGTACTGCCTTCAGCTTGGGAAATCAGACCAGAATTCTTTGTGAAGGACTTGACTGTTTGCTCTTCTGAAGGATGCCGGGGTGCTAGTCGTTAGGGAAAGGAGGGCTGAACACTCTCTCCCAGGCTGGCTGTGAAGCCTCAGGATGAGCCACATTCCTTCTCCCATTCAATGAAGATTGCCCATTTCCATCATATGAGTCAGAGGATCAACCTCACTTTGACAGAGCATCTGTCATGTAAAGACCTGGAAAGAGGTTTCTAACCTTTGCTCTGCTAGAGCTTAAGGAGCTGTCAAAACCACAATCTGAAGGGAAGCAAGCCCTACACCACTTCTGTCCGTACTCCTCCATCACTGCAGTACTTGTGTGAGATTATTTCAACACATATTTTTCTTCTACAGCAAGCAAGTTCCCAGCTCTAGGAGGCTGACAGGCCTTGTGTAACTTGGCGTTACTCATCAGCACTCCCAGTACTCGTTTGGATCTCAGGGTGTGGTCCTAATTAGCTGATTTTGTAACAACAGCCAAATGACTTGGTGAGGGATAGACATCCTAGAAACCTATTAAATAGGGGTATAGTGACTGCTTGTCCTTGGAATACTCTTTTGGATTGCTGTTTGCTTCTAGAAATTGAGCCTTTGGGATTTTTTGTCCATCCAACCCGAATAGCTTCTAAATCTGTTGAATAAATTCAGCTAAGTTATGCTGGTGGATAAATCCTACAGAAATGATCAGCCCTGTAGAGATTTCATAAAAACATGCAACCTGCTAGAAGAGTAAGAATAGTTTAAAGGTCTTTACTGATAATCTTGTGCTTGTTTAGGAGACAGAAAATCCACATGGAAAGAAGCATGCATGAATATCCAAAGTATGAGGAAAAAACATTGCTCACAACTCAGCTGCTAAATCTTGAGCAAACTAGACTGAGTACGTGTTTTCTTATCTCCTGATAAACTTAGCTTGTGTTTTTCTGTTGCTGCTTTGAAGATCTCTTACCTAAATGGGAAGATATCGCTGTGGTCTTCAGCAGACATCAACCAAGTCTCAAGGCTTCTACCAGAAAGACATGAGCTTGGGCAAGGACTGCATAGTATTTGAGATCAGCTACAGTCAGACATGTATAACCAAGACTATACTGTTTGGAACAAAACAAGGCTTTGTTTTGGTTGTTTTTATAATATGGAGCAATATTTAAATTTGTTGGTTGCCTTTGGAATAGTTCAATAAAATCAAGTGCAGGTTCAGCTTTTGCTTTCTCTCTGTTTTGGTGTGAATTGATCACCTTTATTTTTTCAGTTGTGTCCTTTGATTTGGAATAACAAGCTTTTCTAACCTTAGTCAAACCCATTAAACACTTTGTGAAGGTTGTCTCTATGTAAGCATACTTGCTAGTTGCTTCCACCTAGATATTGGATAAGCCAGACAGTACTAGTAATCTCTGCTCTGTTGATACTGGCATCACTTTCTGTGTTTCATTATCTATCAGGAAATACACTCTCAGTGTTATCTCTTTCCAGTGTTTTAAGACAACTGGCTGTGAAGCTAGTCCAGCATTTCTTATGGAAGAAAGAAAAAGTCTTTTCATAATTCACATGATTGAGGGTTTAGCTTTCCATCATGTGCAGACAACCACAGTTAATTTTTAACTTCATACAATTTGCATCTTTCAGAAAATGACTGTTTTCATTGCATACAGAACAGTGTGGCCATGGTACAGCTGTTGTCATAAACACATCTTGCTGTTTCTATTTCCTTAACCTTCCAGTCTGTCTTTAGTTATTTTGATTTGGAAGCTTTTTTCTTTTGCATCTTTGACACTTTCATTTGAGCAGCTCACTTGTCCCCAGCCTCGGAAATACCCGCTGTTCTTTGCAAAGTCAAATCCATTTTTCATAGTGACCTTGCTTTGACCTTGCTATCTGTCTTTCCTTAAATTCTGTGGGTTCTAATTAGTCCATCTGTCAGCTGTCCAGATTCACGTGACAGGACATGAGCATCGCCACACAGATTGGAAGCTGGCTGAGTGCTTGAAAATGATAAATGGGAAATGTCAGAGGATTTGGATGCTGGTAGCTGTCTAATGTCTTATTGCAAGTCTTGGCATTAGATCTGATCTGAACATTGTTAATAATCAGGAAGAAAGGTTAAAGGACATACTAATGAAACTGGCAGTGATATCATCTGCTTGCTCTTACAAAGCAAGGCTCTTGAGCAAAGTTTGCCATGTGTTGAATCAGTTAATGCCCTTTTGGAAGCCTTGAGATCCTGTGGGTTTGTGTAGATTGAAAGTTAGACCCTGGCTCAAAGATTTTGACAAAGGGACTTAAGCAAGCAGATGCTACACATTCCTGTCTGAGCACAGTGGTGGCCAAACTAGTGGGCTTGAGTATGTAATCTGAAGAACTGTAAATTGCCAGGCCTATTTGATGAGCAACAGGGTGAAATAGGAGGGATTCATGGTTTACTAGCTAGCTTTTACTACACCGGAGAGACACTAATGAGCTTATTGCAGCTGTCAAGATCTATAAGCACACTGCCTTTCCCTATCTGTTTCTTGTAACCCCAACTTTTTTCTAGCTAACCTTAAATCCTGATTCAGCATTGTGCATGAATGGTATCGTGGGATTTTGTAGCTGGTTGAAAAGTGGGTAGCCTGGGAAGGTAGATGCATGTAGGAACCTCACAAATAAAGGGCTCAGCTGCTGGGTGTGGTAAGATGTGATTCATGGAACTGCAGCTTTGCTAGGACCTGATGTAGATGAAAGTGTCCTTAGGATGCAATGGATAGCGCAAAAAACTGGCTGGTGACACTTATTCCCATCTGAACAGAGGCTTTAAAACCAAAAGGTGCATTTCCCTACTGTTCCCTGAGTTTGTTCCCTCTGAACTTGTTATAAGAGGGGTAAACAAAGCAATCCTGAGCTCTTCTAAAAATCCTGTTCCAAACATTTTAGTGTCAGGTGCCTCTAATTCACTTGCACAAGACTCATACATTTTCATTTTGGTGCTCAACTGCTCTGATTTCAGAATATCCCAAAACTCACACTTCATTTGAGGTCTCATTCCTGAAAACAGGACTGCTCAATAGAAATATGTAGCTGATATCCAAGGACTGTGAGCCAAAAATCAGCAACACAATTCTCCGTGAAGGCTGTGGATGCAGTCCTCTCTGACCCCTTGTATTTCCAAGCTCAAACACATTGAAAATGAGAAGAAAAAAAAAGTCAGTGAAGAAATTCTGGAGATGTCTTTGCTGGTGGCAAAGGAGTAGAGCAGTGGTGTGGTAATGCCTGTCACCTGCAGTTTCCATTAAATATTGCTGCCTATAGGCATTCTGAGGGCCCTCATTTCTTTTCAGAAGTACTCAGTGATAATCCTTCTAAAAACTGTGCCATTTTCAGGTGCTTGACATTCAGGAAATAGGGAAGAACTTACATGGCTCCTGCCATGCCTTTGGAAGGAATTTGTAGTGGCCGAGAGAGCAGGTGCAGTCATGCACAGGGAATGCTGTGGGCTGCTTGACAAAAGCCTTTTTTATAGTTTTTGCAAGTGGCATACCAGTTAACATAAGACTCTTATGCCTTTCCACCATCATCTAGCACTGTTCACAGTGTTGCCTAATGCTGTCAAGGCCTCAGGCAACTGCTGTCTTACGTGTGAAGAAGCCAGCGTTTTAGGTTAGCTGTAGACTTTAACTTTTGCATTTGTTTATGCAGACAAATGTGATGTTCTTTGATTTTTTTGTTTCCTACTCATTCAGGTTTCAGTGTGTCCGGAAGCTTGGACTTCATAAAGATCTACTTTTTGCTGGAGGTATACCCTATGAAACAGAGCTACCCAGCTGAAGATTGGTAGTACCCATTGCGTGAAGGCTCTTCTTCCCCTTTTCTGCTTCTATAGCCATTCTGGCAGAAAGAGTGGCACCATCTTGTAGCTTGCTAGTGGATACCATCTTAGCAAAGCATGCTAGCAGGCCACATAACTTGTGTCCATATTTGAGCAGCTAGGTCTGCTCAGCACTGGTCTGCTAGTGCCCTGTGAGTTGCAGGTAAGAGTGGGGGGGTTGCAGGCTGCCCCTGCAGTGCTCCTTGGCCTGGCTTGATTTGTTGACAAGAGATCTGTGTGGACAGCTGAAGTCCACACATGGCATCCCTGCGATTCCTTTGCAGATGGAGTCAAACATTTGGTCAATATTAGGTTACACAAACCATGAGGTATGCCCTGCCGCTGCAATTCAGTAACTAAAGACACTGCAGAGTATGCAAGAGGAAAGTACCAGAGTCCTGCCTCTTTGATGAGTCAGAGCATTGCCCCACTGCTCCCCTTACAGATCTTCTTTAGTTCATTCTGCTTTGCATGTATTTTGTGGCATGGTAGTTCATCTGGTTATGCTGCTTCTCTCACTGCTGGAGTGATCACTCCTCCTCCAGGCCCCTGAGGGTACCTAAGCACTGTTCACCTATGTGTCTATGGAAGACTCTGTGGTTTAGTTGTAGCATGCACAGTCATTGCAAGATTAGTGTTTTGCTCTTGTTTGTTTGTTTTCCTCACAGCCAACAGATTTTTTTCTTTTTCCAGCACTGGCTTCAATGGAGTAAATATTCTGCCCTGGCAGATTTGCTCCAACTACCCCTGTGTTAGACAGTCTTGCAGATCATCAGTCACTGACTCCATCCTCTCCTCTTCCCAATTCTGTCTTGCATCACTTCCCTAAGCTTTCATTTCTCAATAGAGCTAACTTGGCGCACCTGGGAAGTATTGCATTCATTTTCACTGAAGTAAAAGCTCCTCTACTTGAAAGAACTTCTCAAGGAAAGGACTCAGTGTTTGTGAGTTGTTGGTGCAAAGCAAGAAACTTTTTGCCCCAGGCTCTGTGCCCCTTGTGTGACATCATGGTGGGCCATAACCACATGTGAGGTAACGAGCCATGCCTCTAAACACTTGCCTTAGATGCAATCAGAGCTCCCCTGAGAATTTCTACAGCTGCATGTTCACAGAAGCAGGTTCTGCTTTTCTTCCCCCTGCTCTGAACCAGCAATTTTCCTCTCTGCCTAGAAGAGATGAACTACAGTTCTTCAACAGGAGAAATAACATACTTGAAAGTTTATTGGTTAAAGAAAGAATTTAGCTTTTCTCTCCTCTTCCCTCTCTGCTTGCATGCACCTTAGCACTTCACTGGAACATCTGCCTGCTCTGGTCGCTTGGTCAGGAATGGCCATGTAGTTGCACAGCCTCCTGTGCCATCTGCAGGAGTTGGTAAGTAAAGGAATTAGAAAGCAAGAAGGTATAAGGAATTAATGAAGTTCTCATCTTGCATTTTTGAGCTGGAACTGTATGGTGTTAGGGGAGATGAGTACAGGCGCTCTGAGAGCCAATTGACATTGAGTTATTCTGGTTTTACAGTGGTGAACTCGAACAAATTACCCTTTGGGTTCTTCCCAAGGGGAATGTTTGTTGTCTCGGTTCACAAAGGAACTAAGGATGTGCATTTGCTAGGGAATATTATTATCCAAATCACAGTGTTCTTTTGAAACACTTTTTTGACTGAATACCAAAAAGAAGCAATCAAATGCTTCCCTCAAAAGACCTTGGCAAAGCAGTGAATGGTGAAATCATAAATTTCTTCTCTCCTGTTCCCTTAGAGCAAAATTATCTATTTCTGGATATTTTTTTCTGGCCTTGGAAAGGAAGTGAATCAAGTTTGCAAATGGTGTTTGGATCAAATGAAAGGAAATCTTCTGTGCCTCTTATATGTAGCTAAACTAGGGCAGTGTCCTGAGGAGCATTGCTTGTTCTTCACCTACAGACCTCTCTCTCCTAGGGAAGTTTGGTAGAAGAAACATCAGTGTAAAGCTGGGAGTTTAGATGTTCGGGTTTCCTCTCATCACTATCAAAATTTTACCAGGGAAGACTTTTAAGCTCACTTTTAGCTACCCTTAGATCAACGTTCCTCTGCTCCAAGATAGTTCTGGCTGGCAGGGTTGCCTCTTCCACGTTTACCCCTGGGTGAAGTTTGGCAAGGATTCATTCAAGATGTTCTTCATTTTTGAGGCATAATGTTGGTTTGTGGCTAGAACAAATGGCATGTAGGAGAATCTATTTTGATCTCTTGTATGAAATATGCTGAGAACAGCAAAAGTCGTCTTCCACAGCTTGCCCAGATACTGAAGGACATGGGCAGCATGCTGCTTGTTTGGCGTTTTGTTCCGCGTTAGGGCTTGATATTATGTCCCAAGGCTGGATGTTGGGTGTTGAAATCTAATCTGTAAGGGTTTTGATAGTGTCGCCATGTTTGTTCAAATGTAGTTTCATTTACTGTTCAGTTCTAGTTAGTCAGGGAGGGTTAGGTCTAGTTGTATCATGCTTAAGCAGCTGAAGGCTGACCACTATGTGGTGGGCAAGACTTGCATCCACTGGCAGGGTCCCATGTTCCCCAAGTAGCGTAGTAAGCTGAACAGCATTGGGGGTACAGAAAATGGGTTTGTCCTTTGTCAGCCCATGTGACACTGCTCAGAACAGGAATGAAAACCGTGACAATAGATCAGGGTAATTGGAGCTCTTATAATTGCAGCCTGATGAGTCTCCTTGCCCTGCTGCCAGTGCAAGAGCTTTCATAAGTGAGCAGGGATCCTTTCAGCACTGGAGAAGAGAAGCTGTTCCATCCAGCACTGAAGAGAGTCGATGTCTTAAGGAAGTTGGGAAAGCTCAATTTTCTTCCCATCTGGGAAGCTGGGAAATGTGAGGAAAGAGACATAGAGCACAACTTTCATTTTTCAGGAAGTTTTACTGTGTTATGGAGATGGATAAATAGCTAGATTCCTCAATAATTTGAGGAGGATCACTTTGCTCGTTTGATGAATCTTAATATCTGGTCTGAAATATGTCATTCTTCTTGGAAAAATGTTTGTGCCCTAAAGAAGTCAAACCTAAACTAAATTTAGAAGTGACCTCTAAATTTTACCACGAAACTGAAAGATGCAGATATTTTCATCACTGTCAAAGTACTCCAAGCCATTTTTGGTCAAAACTTCAGTATTTTGCTGTATTTTTTTCAGTGTTAGCAGATGGGGTGATTGAGTGTACCTGCTCTTCTCCTGGGTGGGATATGAAGCACTGCTGGATGACCTAGAGCTCATCAGATAAGTTTATATCAGATTTACAATCCATGGTGCTCTGAGCAGTCCTATCTGCTGCCAGTGCTCCCTCTGCACTTTACTCTTTCCTTTCATCTCCAGTTTTTAGTAGAATCTCACCACTAGCTGCTGAAAAAAAAATCAACAATCAATTGAATAATAACAGTGCTCAAACCTCACGTCTGTGCTGAAATCTTTGCGGGGTCTGATTCTGCTGTCTAGATTTAATATGTTACATTGCATTCAGTCAGGATGCCAGGACTGATCTCTCTGGAAGGAAATGGAAGATGTAGGAAGCTGGGTAATTAGACTTTCATTTATACGTGTTTCTCTTGTTTCAGCTTCTGTGTTGTTTGTTGTTTTTTAATTTCCCTGGGTGGGTAGGCTTGAAATACTCACAAGTATTAAGAAATAATTCCAGTTCAGTGATGCCAGGAAGGTGCAAGCTATAGCTAAGGGTACTTTCTTCTTCCCAGCACTTGCTTGTGAACTCAGGGAAGCTGGAGAGGCCTGGCAAGCAGCCCAACTCCTTACTGCTGCTGACACCTCTCCAGCAGAAGCGGTGTGTGGGTAGGCAGGTAGTTTCATCACAGGGAGGAGGAGGCATGCATCACCTTTTGTTTAAGCAGAAGCATCTTTTTGGAATGCTATCCATTTTATCGGTTAGGGCTTGAAGAAAGAGCAGCCAGGAGAGGCTGGATATTATAATTAATGCAAGTGGAGGCAGGCTGCTGCGTCTGCCTGCCTGCCTGGAGAAGAATAACCTGTTGAATTTGCTAGGCATTGTTGCTGTGAGGACAAAAGCTACGGTTACAGGGAGCACAGCAGCAACAAGTGGATGAGGTAGCTGCTTCAGAGCTATGCTGTGGGGAAGAGACAGGGGCCTGGATTTTGGACACTGGATACCCATTTGGGTTAGAGCCTCCATTTTTGCTTCCTAAGCCTGGGGAGGAGGAATACGCAGCCCACACCGTTTTGGTTGGGTCAGCTGAGGATGGCTGCGCTCTTCCAGCACTTGAGGATCCTGCTGTGGAAGAACTGGCTGAGTGTCAAGAGGCAGCCGGTGAGTGTGAAAGCAAAGCCATAGGGAGTGGGAGCTGGAAACCATGGGAAATGCTCCAAGGGATGGAACACCTTCCCTATGAAGACAGGCTGATAGCATGGATAAGTTCTGGGGGAGACCTGATAGCAGTCTTTCAGCATCTAAAGGAGGGGGTTGTAAGAAAGGGCACAGACTTTTTAGCAGGGTCTGTTATGATAAGACAAGGGGACATGGTTTCAAACTCAAGGAGAGGAAATTCAGATCGGATATAAGGAAGAAGTTTTTTGCAATAAGGGTGGTAAGGCACTGGAACAGGTTGCACAGTGAGGTGGTGGATGTCCCTTGATGATTTTCAAGATCAGGCTGGATGGGGCTCTGAGCACCTGATGGAGCTGTAGGTGTCCCTGTTCACTGCAGTGGAGTTGGACCTTTGAGGGTCCCTTCCAACTCAGTTGATTCTATGGAATGAGGAGCAAAAAGGATTCTACACCAGAGGAAAGTCATGGTGTTAAAGTATAAATATTCTGGAAGCTGTCAATAGAGACAGAGAGGGAAGGAAAGGAATGACATGGAAGAGAAGATGGTCATTTAAGCCCAAGTGGTTGATCTTGCATTGGGGGCTCAGGAATCCAGAATGAGTAGCAGGGGTGCTTCTGTTCCCTTGGACCAGTGGTCTATGCAGACTAAACCATACACAGACTCATGGGTAGACCTGAATTAAGGATGCTTAAATCCTTACCAGTGTGAGTAGACACTGCTCCCTGCTTGAGGGCACTAGGGCTATCCTCTGTAGCCTTTTGTAACAGATGGCCAAAGGAAAAGGACTCTGAGAGATACGGATAGGGCAGATTTCCACTGCAGTCCAGTATGTGGCAAATCAAACACTCCAGATGGTCTGTCTTTCCAAAAGAAAGCACTGCCAGTGATGTCCAGAGAGCAGTGTGAATTGCAGCATCATGGAGGCAAATGGTCCTTTGGGTGGCATGGCATGTCCAGGCAAAGCCTATTCTGGTAGTTTTGTTGCAAGCTGGTTTCAATACAACTGCACTGGAATTCATGGACTGGTGTTGCAACCCCATCCCCTTGCTAGTAATCCAAATGTGATGACTTTTAAACTTTCTAGTTAAATGGAAAGCATTGGCAGGTGCAGAAGAGGCTGCCAAGATAAATGACCATGGAGAGTGTGATTTAATGATGGAGTGAAAGACCTCATATCACTGCATGCTGCTGCAAGGTCCACTGTGTGCCTGCCCTGTCCTGCCTCTCAGGTCGGGAACCTGATTTGGAGAGTCTTTAATCTGAGTCCTTGTGATCTTCCCCAGGAGCTGCAGACATGCTGCGTGCCTCTGAGCTAAGTCTGGGCCTGCTGCAAAGGATACTGGAGAGTTTTTGTGAGATGCAGAAAAATACCAACAAATTATCTCCCAGTTTCTCAAGAGCAATTTTAACAAGGTTGTTAAAACCTGAAGGCTTGGGTCTCTTTCAGCTCCTGCACCTGGAGTAAATGCTAACCTAAACTCTGCATATACATCTGACTGTGCAGTCTCACTTGCCCTTGGTTTCTTGTAGAGATGAAACATCTGTAGAATAGAAATGTCAATTAAAAGTTGCATTCCATCCAACTCTCCTTCCTTTCCCTCTCTTGCCCTAGATTAGGAATCTTGCTCAGACTGGAGGGAGTGTGAGGCCATAAACCCACAATTCTGCTCCCAAATGCATCCTGTTTTTTCCTATCCTTTTAGCTTCCTCCTCTTTTTTTCAGTTGTAATCTGTCTGCACCGATGGACCAAGCTTTCAGAAAGTTTGTTGTGTTTTTTTTTTTTCTCCTGTGCTCATTTTGCAGGGGAAGCACTCTGTTGAGCTTCTCTGTTTCTGATAACCCATGAATGCATTCCTGCTGCTGCAGTGATGTTCATTGCCCTCCCCAGGGCTGATTGGCATGTCACAGAGCACTCTGACACAAGTCAGCTCCCATCCCTCTGCAGACTGAAGTGTTTTCCCATTGCTCTGTTTATCAGCCTCTCCTGGGCTAGCAAATAACATTCGATCCTGCATTTTGCTTTATGCTTTATTTCCTCTGTGCACTTTCTTCAGAGCCCCTGAGAGATTGCTTCTGCTTGTGCAGCGTGGGGAGAGCTACAGATTGCTTGGCCATCAATTTGATGAAATCAGGTGAAGTTCTTCATCCATACCCAGGGAAAGCCTCAACACAGGCTACTCCTGCTGAGAAAGGAATGGCCATGAGTTGAGGTGGCAATCTTCTGGGAGCAAGGTTTGGCCTGACTACCAGAGGGAACTGGAGAAATCAGTGCCTCTTGCACTTTTTTATTGTTTTCCATCTGTCACTTCTGTGCAGTATGCTTACTTAAAAAGAGGCAGAAGGCAGAAAAAAATATCCAAACATCCAAAGATCTGAGATTTCTAATCTGCTTTTAGCAGTGAAATAGTCCAGTAACCAAAGGATTATGCAACATGTGGCACAGTGCTTAATCCCACAAACCGAATTGATGTTGATTATGGCTCCATTCAAGTCAGTGTGTTCTATCTGCACAGGTTTGGCCAGGCTGGTTGTCTTGTTTTCATTAACTAGGAAGGCCTGGGACAGTGAGAACACTGTTGTGTGGCAGCTGACATATCCAGCTGCTGTTAAATCCCATTAAATCAAAGGATAGAGATTCTAAAGGAAGAGCTGTCTGGGAAGTGGGGAATGTTAGCACTGTATTAGCTCCAAACAGGGAGGTACAAAGATTTCCTTCAGTATAGGCAATCAGCATTCATTTCTTCCCCCAAAATATGAAGGATATCTTGCCATTCCTTTAGACAGCCTCTGACTAATATCAATTTCAGTGCTGTTACCCCATAATTTTACTTTAGCCTACATGGTACTAAACTAGGAGGATACCTTAATAATACCACGGGCATATGAATTAATCCAAGTTAAACATTGTGTTTGTGATCTGATTATAAGGCAAATGTGATATATTATATAAAAAGATGTTAGTCTCAGGGATGAATCTTGTTGTATAGTGTATGTATAAAGAAAATAGTGTCTGTAAAAGCTAAAATGCTGCTTTCTGAATGCTGAAACTTGAGGAAGACTTCCTCTAAAAGGATGCTTTAGGAACTGGTTTGACACCTGTCAGTTCCCTGTTTTGGGGCATGAATCCTGTTCCCACTTCTGTGGCTGAGTGTCATGTTATCAAGGGGAGGTATGGAAGGGCTTGCTGTAAAACAACCATCTTTAAGCTCATCGCTCTCCAGGATTTGTCTGTCTGTCTGTTTGTTTTTTACGTTCCAAAAAGTGATACAGGAAATGAAAACACTGTTATGGGCTTGGAATTACCTTCAGAAAAATGGTGTGGGGTAATACGTGCTGATCTGAAAGAAACAGCAACACAGCAATGAAAAATGGGATGATTTTGAAGAAAGACATCTTTTGGAGTTTCAAAAATTGGCGTGAAGATAGCACAGCAATTTTGCAGCACAGGGCACTTGAAGATGTGCTGGTGGATGGAAAACTCAAATCCATTAAACACAGTACCAAGCTAGCCAGCTAGTGCAGAAGCAGTTAATTATTTGAAGAATTGCATTCTCCTAGCTTATGAAACACCAAGGCTTGTGGTTTTAATACTGACTTTGAGCCTTGTACTTAGATTGGCTTATTACACTGGATGATTAGCAGATTCTGTTTTCTTCATTCTCATCCATTGAAATGGGCTACCCTTGTGTCAAAGGCAAGAGATCTATAAATCTTCATATTTTTTTTCCAATGTGTCACGCTGGTTTTGCATCATTTCTTTTTTATATCAGCTCACCTACATAAGTTGCTACAATTTGGCAGTGGAATGGAAGCAGGGAGTTAAGTTGTGTGATCAGAAGCTCACATGAGGAGTGACTGAATGGGATTTCTCCAACTGATTGGTTTCACAGCTCTATAATAAACCCCTTCCTTCACTGTCTTGTAAACAAATGCTATGAAAATTCTCTTTCTTTTGGCTCTGCTGTTTGTGAAGGATGGTGAAAACTTTTTGGGGAAAGAAAAAGTAGCCTTGTCATTTGTACGTCAAATGACTTTTGAGGAATAGTTAGTCAAATCAAAGTCATCTTTACTAAAAGCAAAACCAACCTTTTCCATTTTTGCTGTTAGGTTTTGCGATCATTGCATCCAAAGGTCTTGTGCATCTAAGGATGCTTTTACTATTACAAGCAGCGTCTCAAATCAGTACAAAATATATCAACAGCCAAACTGAAACATAGGAAAGCTTGTGTTATTTTCAATCATGTTATTTACTCTTACAATCTTATGTAGTTTTTCTCCCGCATAGATAATACTTGAGTTTTAGTAATATGTGTTCCAAGACAGGCATTATTTACAATGTATGTTATAACTCATTTAGGGTGGAACTTCTGTATTCTAGACAAGCCCTGGGACACATCAATACAACAAACATAACCGATATATTTTCATTGCTGTTTTATAGGTATGGTCGTTCATTTTAATTTCCTGGCCTGTGGTTGTTTTCATAATCTTGGCTATCATCCGTCTCAAATTCCCCCCAGAACCACAGCCAAACTGTAAGTAACTGGTTTGCTTTTATCTCTTTGGGGATTAGTTCTCATTTCAGTGACTGATGTGTTAATTTGATGCTTTTTGTTACTTTTATAAATTCAGTTCTTTGCAGCTTCCAGTGGAGATTTCCTGGGATGTAGCACGCTGTAAATAAAGTGTCAGTGTTCCTCTGAGGTTGTTTATATTTATGTTTCTTTCAAATTAGTTTCATAATTAGAAAACAACTTTACAGAACTGTCTCATCAAGATGTGCTCAGATACTGCTGTTGTAGCAGCAGTATAAACCTACTTGATAAATTGAGGGACAAGAGAGCAGCTGAGGGGATTCTTATTCAGTAAAATGAGTAAGGGTATAGGATTCACCTAGGGTTAAGAAAACATAGTAAAAACAGTGTGGTCATGAAGAAAGATTCACCTTATGTTTGCTAAAGGAAAAAGCACCTATTTAGGCAGTTACTGCTAGGGCTCAGCTGAAAAGTGGTAACTTATTTGGCTTCTGGGACATGATGGTGTATGTGAACCTTTACTAGCAAGTCAAAGAGCAGCTGGTTGGTGTGGATAGTTAACAGTGCTTAAATGGGTGAAGAGTTTACAAGCTGGTTTTCACTTGCATGCTTTGCTTCCTTAGTTCAGGAGAATGGTGTCTGTATTTCAGAATGTGAGTCCCCTTGAATCTTCTCTGAAAAATTTCCACTGAGTTCAGTGGGTACCACGAGAAGAAGCAATCTTGCACTCAACCCTGGCTATGTTTGTTTATGAAATTACATGGTAAAAAAATAGCAAGGAGTTTATCCAGTTAGAAATCTTTTTCCTTTCCGCAATGTTAATCCTGGTTTTAATCTAATCCCTGGTTCTGCTCATTGCGACCTTAACAAGTGCAGACCCAAGGGAGGGGAAGGGACTGGTTGGAAGACCTGGTCCCTCTTTTTAGCGATAGCCTACCTTTGTGTTGGGGAAAAATCAATCACAGAGTTGTACCCCCTTCACTATCTGCTCGTCAGAGGGGTTCCTCAACATTAATTGCAAAGGCACTGAAAGAACATGCAAGATTTGCGCTTCACACATTTGACATCTAGTTTGCTAAGTTACATCCTTGTACAGGGAGCTATTACTGATAGCCACATCTTCCCAGCACAGGGTAAGAGTAGGCCTTCAAATTGCCCTTATTAAAAGTTTTGCTACACCTGATACATCGGAGAGGCACCACCATGGCCTACCAGCATCAGACTGACATTGAGTGGACAAGAACAAAGTAATGTCATGGGAATGCAGGATGTTTATATTTGAGGCAATGAGGCTGATACAGGCTGGGGAGACAGACTGACAGCAGCAAGGACAAGCAGTTGGCTTCCAGTGTTTGTAGCTATCAGATGTGTAAAATGTGCTTGAGAGATCTGTACTTGATGGTATGTGCACTGGAGATGTTCCAACTCGGTTAATAATGTGCAGTTCTCTGATGAGAAGTGTTTCTGTGCTTCAGAGTGATGTATGAAAAAAGGCCACATAGTAATAAACACTAGATATGCAATTAGGATAGCCCTTTTCTCAGAGAGCTTGAAGCCTACCCTGGCTAAAAATTTGTTTATCTAATTTGTAAGCGATGATGGAGAGTCAGAGTAAGGGACTTTCTATAAGTTTCACAAAGTCTTAAACAGAGATGGACGTTCTTCGTGTGTTAGGCTGGACTTTTAACCCCAAGCCCATCTGCTGCCAGTGAAAGGCCTCTTTAGGTTTGTTACATATCATATGTTCTGCCCAAATTCCCATGAACCAGTTGGAGAAGGCAGGACAGGACGTGTTGTACTTAGTGAGAACTGCAGTTTTGGCCAAGTGTGGAAATGGCATTCCTTACACGTGGCTCCAATGGTTGTACTTCCTGTCCCCGAGAAATCAGATAAGGCCAATGTTGAGAATGCCAGCTGGATGGTAAAATATTTATTCATTTCTGCACATGGCTATTAATTTGAATGTGTATTTATGTTTGCTCTGGGGGATTACATCTGTGAAGTATTGGATTGGAAGGAATTTTCCTAGCAGCAGCAAGTATTTTCATCAGTTGTTCTTTGCAGGAAAGAAGAGACTGGTCAGTATCTTTGGACTTATTCTCTTTTCCTGCATGCTGAATTTTATTTTGGGGCAAATCTCAGCACCTGAGTAGTCTTTCTATCTAAAGTTGATGACAGGAGCTCTATTGCAATGGAGGTTTTGGGCTGGAAAAGTTGTTAATGGTTGTTGTATGCTTCTGTGATCCATGTTATTTAGAAGCCATCTAGGAATCCAAGGGGGATGAAGAAGAACATTAACTTGGGAATTGAACAGCTATTTCCTGCTGTTTTTCTAGTTAAATAAGAATACCCACTTGAAGATTACCCTCTTTATTTTTGACAACTAGAAAAATGTATCAACTTTTCTCTTGAAAGCAAGAGAAATCATTTGGGAGCTTTCTTTTCTGATAGGAAACAAACAAAAACAATGTGGGTGGACATGTAGGAAAATGATTACAGGTGGGGTTTTTATTTAACAGGAATTAGATCCACTTTATACCAAATTCCAGTGACAAGTTTAATGGCACGATCATTAAATGGCGACAAGAAGCAGTTTCCAGTCCTTCTGCTGTCAAGAGATTATTGCAGGCAGACAAAAGGAAGCAGGAAGCATAGAATCAAGGCACAGAGATAGAATAAGCTACTCAAAAGCTGAGTTTTGAAGCTTTAGATAACCCCACAGAAAATCTAAGCTTACCTCATATGTTCAGGGCCACAGAAATATCATGAAATCTATTATTTGCTCAATTAAATTAGCTCAAATTTGAGATAAGTTCTTCTGAAGTATGTCTAATACACATTTAATGGTTTATTTCGAGAAATTACCTAGCAAATATCCATCAAGAATGAACAAGTGGCAAGAGCTTCTTGAAAGTGCAAGTCACTTACTTTCCTTTATGTTTGTATAGGGTCTAGCACTGGGCTGAGCTCAAAAGAGAAATGACATGCAAATAAACATCATCAGTCAATCACCCGTAGGAACACTAAGAACTGAGGTAAAGTAGGAAGCTGGAATCCAATTTGCTTCATGATTAAAGCACCTAGTATCTTAAGAAACAACAAAAAAAAACCCAACCCACTCTTCTTCCCATGTATTTGTTCAGTGATGTATTTCCTGGTCAGCAGAAATTAATATAAGAAGGAAATGGAGATTTGTTTCTCTGCATACCCAGCTCCTGTGGTGATCCTAGAGTCTCACCTGATAAATTTACCCATCTCTTTGTGCACGTTGAAGTTGTGTCTGTTTACCTTTTGTTACACTCCTTGTATTTGCTGCAAGATGCTGGGTTGTGCTTTATGGAGTGTGTGTGGTAGGAAGCTCTGGATTGGAAGCCTGCAGCATGGAAGCAGGTGAATGGGGTCTGAGGTATCTTCCAGTCTTTTGTGTCTGTATCACCTGTTTTCTAGAGTAAGTAGGGACAAAAGTCCCTTTACATCACTACAGGTTTTTGCAAGGTATGGGAATTGTGTGAGAGATACAATCTGTCCCTCAGGGCACAACCCACTCAGTCTATAGGGAAGCCCAATTATACTCTTTGCTTTAACTAGCCCTGTCACACCCTACCCGCCCGCTTTCTTCCTTTTCTGTTCTCCTTCTTTCCCCTCCTGTCAGTTTGACCTCATCCTCATTCTCCATAGAAGCTCTCTTGGGTGTGGTTGGTTGCCCACTCATTCTGAAACCCTGCTTTTCAGAGCTGTGAAGAGGATAAGGCTTTGCTCTCCTGTTAGACTCCCTCTGGCTTTCCAAGGGTGAAAGTTAAACATGATCTACAAATGTAGTGCCTCATTCACAAATATTTTTCCTTCTTCACGAAAAGAAGCCGTGCTCTTAGGTCTGGTCTGAAAAAACACCAAATTCCTAATGCCAGGGAATTCCTTTCCTCCTCTTGACAAAGGACGTTTTCTCCTTCACCTCTGCCCAGAATTTTTACCCAAATTTCATCACCTCCACGGAGAGATGCCTGCATTCACTCAGATATTTGTGATAGACTCAGTAACAGAGTACTCCACCAGTCTGTCCTTTGGAGCCTTTGCTGAGTAGTATGGAAAAATTAATAGGTTCCCATGGTAATTATAGGTAGTCAGGATATGGTGACTACACAGAGGCCACTCCATTCATTTGGATAAGTCATGGGTATTTATGTAAGGTCTGATCCACCCTAAGAGTTCAGCCTACTCTATACACAGACAAGCACACATCAGACTCCCAGCTCTGCTCCATCATTTGCCTCTGGTGCATCAGTCCCATTCCTTTGCGTTCTTTGCACTGCTGTCTTAAGTTCTTGGGAAAGTTCTCTTTGCCCAAGGAGGTTGTGGATGCCCCATCCCTGGAGGCATTCAAGACCAGGCTGGGTGTGGCTCTGGGCAGCCCGGTCTAGTGGTTGGCAACCCTGCACATAGCAGGGGGTTGGAACTAGATGAGCACTGTGGTCCTTTTCAACCCAGGCCATTCTAGGATTCTATGATTCTTTTCTATTAGTTTCTATCTGCCCTTTTCCAGACAACTCAACACCAGTTTTGTTGGTGCTTGACTTCAGTGTGATTAGAAGAATAGTTTCTTCAGATCTCTCCTTAAGTGTCCTTTGATTTAGGTTAGCCTAAACAAATTGCTGTGATCACAGAATCACAGAATGGCCAGGGTTGGAAGGGATCTCAAGGATCAACCCCCTCAACCCCCCTCCCAAAGGCGGGACCACCAACCTCCCCATCTAATACTAGACCAGGCTGCCCAGGGCCCCATCCAATCTGGCCTTGAACACCTCCAGGAACGGGGCATCCACAGCCTCTCTGGGCAGCTGTTCCAGCACCTCACCACTCTCTGTAAAGAACTTCCCCCTGACATCCAACCTAAATCTTCCCTCCCTCAACTTAAGACCATTTCCCCTTGTCCTGCTGTTATCTGCCCTTTCAAAGAGTTGACATCCCTCCTGTTTATAGGCTCCCTTCAGGTACTGGTGATGTTTCTAATCAATAATCTTAGAATGGTTTGGGTTGGAAGGGACCTTAAAAGACCATCTGGTTCCAACAGCCCTGCCACTGACATTTACACCTTCCACTAGAACAGGTTGTTCAGAGCCCCAGTCTGCTTTAGGAATCTTCCAACAACAGGGCATCCACAGCATCTCCTGGGAACTTATTCCAGTGTCTCACCAACTTCATCTAACCAATTTAAATCTACTTGATTTCAGTTTAAAAACACTACCCTTTGCCTGGTCACTTCAGGCCCTGAGGAAAAGTCTTTCTCCATTTTTTTTTTTTTTTCATAAACCCCCTTTATATGTACTGAAGGTAACAATGAGGACTCTCTGTAGCCTCCTCTTCTCTGGGCTGATCCATTTCTTTGTACAGGCTTTTGCCTTGTGAGGTGCAACTGGAGGATGTTTAGATTTGGAGCCGGAAATTCCTGAGTTCCTAGCATTTTTTTCTCCCCACTGAATTATAACAAGGCCTTGGGGCAGTCACTTAATTCTGATGGGCTTCCTGAAGCACCTGTATCCAGGTGCTGGGACCTAGAAGCACAGAAGTATTTTTCCAAAGGTGCCGAGGAATTTGGATTGCACTGAAATTAGCAGTTGTTGAGGTCTGTGTTTCTGGAAATGAGGGCACATTTGTTTAAAGAATCTAAGCACAGACTCTGGAGGCTAGCTGAAGACATTCACCATTGAAAGAGAGAAGCTTTTGTGTGTCACCATCAGCTTTGCCCTGCAGTGCAGACATAAACTCTATCACTTCTACATCCATGCCTCTTAGAAGGTCTCCATCACTATTCCTTTCTCCTTTGTGTTGGGTTTGGAAGTTCATTCTCCTTCCTTTACACCTGCTGCTTCTCCCACTCATTTTCAATTTTTATCCTCTGCTCTTTATTATCTCCCTGCTCAGTACACGAACCCAAGGCATTCATAGTCAAGGGCTGATTTCTAATTTATTAAATAAGGGGGTGGAAGGCCAAGGTCTGTGGGCGAGCAAAACTAGCTTGCCTAGTCTTAATAAGCGTGGAAGCAATTGCTGTCTGCTCTGGGCTGGTCTTATTATTTGCAGAGCCTGAAATGCTAGAGGGAAGAATTGGGCAATGAGATGCTTCCTCCACTGAAGCCACCAACACAGGGAGGAGCCTTGCAGTGAGTTGTCTGCTTGTTCCATCTCACTGTCGTAGGCAGACAACTGAGGACATCATGTTATTGGGACATTTGAGAAAGCATGAATGCCAGTGCCATGAGGATGAAAAATTCAAGTTGTTGAATCTCACTTAGCCCCACTGGGCTTCTGGAAAGCTGACCGGAGGCCTGGTGGGATGAACAGAATTATGTGGGGTCCTGCTGTGCTTTTATTTAGAAAAATAGGAGCTGGGTCATGGGTGTACAACTTGTGAATGAGGGTAAGCTGTGTGGTAGAGAGGTGGACTGGTGCATGCATAATAGCACCTCACAGCATCTTTTGGTTACGTTATGATTTGCATGGGGGAAATTAAAATAACTCCATTTAGAGCTGAGGGGAAGATGGCCAAGTATGACATTGCTTAATGCCTAACAGCAAGGCAGAGGAGGAATGCACCTATTCCAGTGCCAGAGAGACTTGGGCTGACACCAGCTCATCGTAATGACACATATGGTGTTGAGCCCAGCTGCTAGGAGCCTGTGCTCACATACAATGATGGAGGCTCTCAGAGAAGCAAAAGTGACCCTGCTACGAAGGTGCTGAAGGTTCTTGGTGTCTTGCAATGTTAAGGTAAACTCAAGGGAATGTTTTCCTCCAGTGCTGTCAGCTTAGCAGGGGAAATAGCAGAGAGGTAAATGGCAGTTCTGCTGGTTGGTCAAAAATAGGGTGAAAGAAATCACCCTGTTAGCTCTGCAGTGGTTTTAAAAACGAGCTTTGTCATATGAAAGGCAGTCTAGGTAGAGAGGGAGTGCAATATCAAACCATTAGCTCTGACCCAGAGCAACTCTTAAGTACACATTTAACCTGAAGCCTGAGTAATCGCATTAAAATCAGTAGGGCTAATCGCTGCTGTGCCACGGGCTTTAGACACACTGAACAAGATTTGAGCTGTACTGCTGGGGACTGTAGCACTTAATATCCTCATCCATTTTATTTTCTCAATAACTCTAGGATTTCTGAGGGCATTGGTCTTGCAGGTGTGAAAGAGGAAAGGTTCCGAACCTGTTTGACTGGGGGTCCTTTGCCTCCTTGTCCTGCTCTCACCACAGCCCTCATTCCAACGTCTCTAAGAACCTTTTCCAGTTCATGGTAAGACAAGTTTCAGAGCACTTGAATCTTTCACACAGTGTTGCATCAATACAAGCACCATAGCAATTAAATATTCTCTTTCCATTGATGAAAGGATAGGCCAGCCAGTTGTTTGGTTCGTTCTCCATATGCATAGAAAACATAATGCTGCTTCAAAATTATGTTATCCCATGGGCTTGATTATCAGGCTTCAACTTCAGAGAGATATCAAGGCTGCTAGCATCATCATAAGGCTATCTACAAAAGATAGCTGGGAATGGCAATTGTGTATGGTTAAAGAGGAATGGTTGCAGTCATCATGTCATGAAAGAGGCACGTGCTTTGTCTTTTTGTCTCTGGATATGTAGCAAAGTGAGGAAATAAAGTTTAAAACAGTGCTGTGCAACTATGGGAAAGATGAGGAGAAGTGAGAATGCTGTAAGTACACGATTTAGTCCAACATTTTGCTTGGAAAGCTGGGAGGAGGACACCATAGCAGTAAATATTTCCCTTGTATGTTATGTGCCTGCTTAGATAACTATAAATCACAGCTGATAGACAGAATTGCTGCTCTGGGTTAGACCTCTGCTGCTGCTCAGGGATGATTGAGAGAGCTTGCAGGAATCACAGAGAGCATATTGAGAGAGCTTGTGAAGCTCAGAGCAAGACTTCCACCGGAGAAGCCTTCACAAGTTGAAGGTTTCTTCAGCTAGAAAGTAGACAGCTCGAATCCAAATATTCCTTTTTAATAGCTACTGAAATATCTTCTTTGGAGGATTTGTCCAATTTGTTCTAAAATGAATGTCTGCTTTACAGTATATAGCACAATATTTTGGTGCTTGTTTTAAAAAAAACTTTCCCTTTTGTCTGCTACCTCTTGTTTCATTGTCTTTGTTGCAAGAAATGATCATTTACTCACCCTTTTCATAACTGATCAAGATGTTATTTATTTCTTCCACACACCACTTTTTGGCCATCTTTTTCTTTGCCCAAGAGTGCCAGTTATTAAGTCTCTTTGTGTGCTGTAGCAGGGATTGAATGCATTTTCAATGAACATAATAATCCTAACGAAGTCATTTGCTCATCATTGCTCTCAATTCACCGGGTGGAGAGTTGAGATTTGTATGGATTTTTTATGAACAGTGACTTAATGTGTGAGGTATATACAGTATCAATATATGTGAAATCTGAAGCCAGGAGAATGTTTTCATGCACAAGTAGTGGTAGGGAGACATTGCTAAATTATGGCTGGATAGAAAACAGGAAAACCTCAGCAGGACTTTTTAAATTAATAAGAAAAGATCCAAAAAAGGTAACGTACCTCAGTTTATTTAGAAAGTAGCCATTCATAATGGGATTCCTTATCTTTGATGTGATTAAAATGGGATATAGATTGTGTCTGAGTTTGCAGGATGGATGGCATAGTTGGGTAGCAAGCCCTGAAAGCAGAACTTCCATGACCTGGTTGCTGGTTTCCACCAGAGACCCATGAGTGGTGGAAACAAGACTCTACCCTGTAGCTGGGTGTGGGTAGGAAAGCCTTCTTTGAGGCAGCCTTGATGAATTCCAGTGGAACTGGGTGATGTTAGGGGCTGCACACATTGCATTGTACCTGCACTCTGCTAAATGCCTCATTCCTTGCAGAGAATTACTGTACACAGCTAGTGCAAACCCCAGAGCAAGAAGACAACAAAACCATTGTGGCAAGGTAAAACACGGTTCATTTAGATTTGGACATTTCAGTCAATTTCAATTAATCTTATAGATCGTAGGGAAACAGTAATTTTCGTCTGTTTTATGTGACATTTATTATTAACTTGACATTTTTCATCGTTATTGTATCAAACACCTTTACTTGGAAAAAAAAGTATGTTTTGCTTCTATTGAAGCATGTTGGAATCTTGGGCATTCCACAAAGTAAAAGCAGTAAACTTTCTCAATTTTATTCCAAAGGAAAGCAAATGACGAAAAGCCAGAATTCCCAATAGAGTAAAAGCCTTGTTTCTTTTCAGCTCTTGAGGATGTGACCAGACTGGCTAGATGCTAATGAGCAAGGAGAACCTGCCAGCCCATTCAGTGCTGAGCCCTGGGCTTCTTCTGCCCTTTGGGATGCCTGCCTTGTTTGCTTCAGATTCAGTGCCTTTCTTTCAAGCCTGACAGAAAATCAAAGCACTCCACAGTGAGAGAGGACAGCAAAATACCTCTATGCTTCAGTTTCCATTGCTAGCAGCAGTCAGTCTTTACTAATAAGATACAGATCTGGGCTCAAGTTTTGGTTGCAGACAAATAAATTTGACAAGAAATCTGTGGAGGTGATGTCCCAACAGAGCTAAGAAGGGGCACAAGTGATGCAGTGATCTCTCCCTCTGGACTCATAGGCAGTGTAGCAATATCCTCCAAGGGTAACTGGATTTTCTGGAAAATATAACATTGAAAGCTAAAGGTTGTGACAATGATAAATGATGTCAAGTGTTGTGGATCTACTCTATCATGGGATCGTAAAGTTGGGGTCTGCTGTGCACAGGAAATCCTTTTTCCTTGGCTTTGGCACTGCAGAAGACTTGAGTGGGATATGGAGATGCTTTCTGAAGGCATTCCCTACAGGGAAATGACAGAGGTCATTAATGGTGATAGTAAGCATTGTGTTTCAGATTGCAAAACAATCACCATTGAAACTGTGTCCTTCAAGATTTGCAGGGCGTTTACAAAACTCCTTCAATAAAGTTTGGTATCTAGTGCTTATGTTGTGTTTGAAGTACTGGATAAATCCCAGCCCAGGGAGGGACAGATGGTCATAAACATCTCCCAAAGAGAGCCTGCTTCCTCCCTGGTCATCCTTGCAGAGGTGTGTGACACAGCCAATGGATGTGTACATGTGGGTAGAACAGCTCATGTGGCTCTGTGGAGTCACAGCTCCGTGCCACAAGACAGTGGATGGAAGAAGGGAGGAGGATGGGATAAGACTTGCATCAATCTCTTGACTCACCTTCTCATCAGTAAACTTCCTCCTTTGCAAGATAAGAGGAACTTACAGGGAATTTGGCCTGGACATTTCAGATTTTTCTGTCTATGGCCTTTCATGAAAAACTTCCTTGATTCTTGAACTGCTGTTAGAGTCCAGCCTCTTCCAGAGAAGCCTTTTCTGGCACCTCCCCTGCTTTAGTGCCACAAGCAACACAGGGTTGTATCAGTTCATCACTGATGGATCGGGCCACTTTGCTTGTGATACAGCAACTGATTGCCTAATTTTTCCACTTAGTTCAAGCCGTAATGCTTCTGAGTCTAATTCTAAAATATGGCATTGCTACTTACATCTCACAGGAGGATCTTCTGCTTTGGTTGCAGGAGGATCCCTTGCGTGATTTTCTCCTTAAACATCTTGCATCTTTCTACAGTAAATGAAGAACATGGAGCTCTCAGAGCAGGTCCAGAGGAGGGCACTAAGATGATCAGAGGGCTGGAGCACCTCTCCTATGGGGAAAGGTTGAAGGAACTGGGCTTGTTTAGCTTGGAGAAGAGAAGGCTCTGGGAAGACCTCATTGTGGCCTTCCAATATTTGAAGGGAGCGTATAAACAGGAGGGGGAACAGCTGTTTACGAGGATGGATAGTGATAGGACAAGGGGGAGTGGTCTTAAACTGAGACAGGGGAGGTTTAGGTTAGATATTAGGAGGAAGTTTTTCACACAGAGGGTGGTGAGGCACTGAAACAGGTTGCCCAAGGAGGTTGTGGATGCCCCATCCCTGGAGGCATTCAAGGCCAGGCTGGATGTGGCTCTGGGCAGCCTGGTCTGCTGGTTGGTGACCCTGCACATAGCAGGGGGTTGGAACCAGATGATCATTGTGGTCCTTTTCAGCTCAGACTATTCTATGATTCTCTAGCAAAGAACAGTGCTCCCAAGCTCCTGGCATTGTGTTTGTGTTCCCCCCTCTGCTGTGCCACTTCAGAGTTACAAGGCTTTAGCCCTTAATTGCTGATACACTGGTAGATGCAGATGGCAGTAGAAGGTATAGCCCTTTCCTTCCTACCTATCTGCTTTTGTGTATTTGAGCTCTCTGTCCTGAATCTCGTAGCTTTCCAGTTCTTTGGGCTAGTATTTTGATGAAGATGCTGATAAAGTGAGGTCTGTGGTGTGCCTGTTTGGGTTGGAGTACAAGTTGATTTTTGTCAAGGCGAATGAGAATGCAGGAGATCAGAAGGAAGACAGGAAAAGTGTCAGGGTGTGCAGAAGGCCATTTTGCAGGGCTGTAATTGGTGATCTCAAAGGGCAAACATCCCAGATGCAGTTGGGGATATTCAAAATGGATGCTTCTAGATGAAAGTGCCCTACCGTGCAGTTTCCCTCGTGGGCAGTGGACTTATTTCCACTTCAAAACCTTTAGAATAGCACATGTTTGGTTCTTTGGCCTCAACCCCAGAAGGACAGCCTGCAGAGACAAATGAGACCTTTCACTCTGCTTGGTGCTCTGCAATTACTGGGAGCTGGCTCAGCCTGCATTATAATTCCTGGTGGTGCAGAAGATACAGCAAGTATTGGGAGGCAAATAGAGCTCTGCTTTTCTCCTATGGTAGGGCATCTTTAGTTTTCTTGGGCAGTTTCTCTGCTGAGGTACAGAGGAATCACAGCAACATCCAAAATGGGTGCTTGACACTGCAGGTCTTAGCAGCTGCGTGCCTGTTGCTACGTGATATAAAGCAGTGTGAACTCCCATGCTAAACTATGAGTATTTGCAGTTCCACCCAAAATTCTGCTGCCTAAACAATCCCTCTTATTTCTGGGGACCAGCACCACATTACACGGCCATAGGTTGTGACCAGCCTTCCTGAGGAAAGTTGAGAAATGTCTCTTCAGGGAGACTGGCAGCCAGATATTCCATCTAATACTGTCATTTCCTTTGGGAATATCTGATTTTTGACCACTGCTATAACAAATGAATGTACTACAAATGTAGGATGTGCTTGTTGAAGGTGCTAGAGATAAAGCTGCTCCTGGGCAAGAGTCATAGGTCATCTTTGGAGACTGAACAGCAAGGTAATCAATTACCACAAACTTGCCTGCATGCCTTCTGTAAATCTGGCTCCGTTCCATAGAAGAAATAACAGCTATGTCCTTTGCCAGGTAATTTTCCAAATGATTATTTTAAATAATACGTTGCTGTGATCCAGCAAAAGAGTTTTGAGATTTATTAGAGCGTTTGTCACGGAGAGGAGAAGCATTTGGTGAACTCTGCAGGCTGGCAGTAAGCAGCATGGGGCAAGTGGCACACAAAACACCAAAATCTCTGATTGCTCAGGTCCTCTCGGTATTTTTGGAAATGAGAGACAGGGACATGCATCTCATCCCTGGGCACTTGCTGCCTGCATCACTGGTCACCAAGCAGATGGCATTGGAGCTGCTCTGCAATAGCAGGAGGCATAGGGGGGAGTGGTGATAGATTGCTCTTCTCCCTTCCTTGGGCAGGTCTGCACAAATCGCAAAGGAGGTTGTCTGATCTTGAATCTATTGCTCCTTTCTACAGTAAAAACTGAGACACAGTTCTCTTTTATTATCCTGGCTTGAAGCTGAAGCTTATGGCTTTGCACAGAAACCAAGTCTTGGAGAACATGCTCTTATAGATATTTCAAGTTACTCTGGCCATATGCCTAGTTTTATTTAAAATACAAATGCTGCAGTTGCTTTGGGATTGACAGGTATCTACTTATTAGCAAATAGCTTGACTTTTTCTCATTAAATAGCCCTTTCATGGCTCTGTTGGTGTTGAGAAGGGGCTTCTAGTGGAATTTGGCAGAGATTGCTGCCAGGGTGGAATAAAAGAACCTCTGTGAAACTGAGAAACATATGGCAACAAAATGCATGTCTGCATCATAATAATGGTATTTTTTTTTCTTCTTCTTCCAGGTTATCTTGCACCCCGAAACCTTCCGAGTGCAGGCTTCTTCCCATTCCTGCAAACTGTGCTGTGTGATTCAGATGCCAGATGTAAAGGCACACCATACACACCAGAAGATCTGCTGCCAAGGCTTAATGACATCTCATCTCTCAGACTGTAAGGAAATTTGAATATACCTGGGTGTTGCAAGCTGTAGAGCAAAATTTACTTTGAGGTAGAGGGTGCAGCCATGCATGTATGCATGTGCAAGTGTGTCCACAACAGGCATCTATCAGGTATCTGTTACAACAGTTTCAGATATTTGGGCACTTAGAAATGAGAATATGGGCTGAAAAGCAGGGAGTTATAAAAACGTTCACATTAGAGACAGCTATTGGTAATGTGTCAGTTGTGTTTCAGGTTTGATAGTAAGAATTTTACTTATTGAAGAAAATACTTCTGATTACTCAGATTTCAAAAATCAGAGGAAATATATTATATATCATTCATTTATTTATTGCATGATTGTGGCTTGGGTCATATGTGATGTTAGCTGATAAGACTACATCAAAAGAGCCCAGCATGCTTACCTGCCTTCTCTAGTGATCAGATCAAGATGTGTAGTGTGGAAGTGGCAAATATTCCCCAACAGCTCTAGTTTCTGAGATATGTTTATTCTGGACAGACTGCTCTTTCAATAGAGACTCCAGGTGGCAGCCAGAGTGGCTGTCCTCTATGCATGCCATTAAACATATAGGCAAACAGATGAAAAAGTGAAACATTTTTTCCCCACGTAAGCATGTTGATTTACAGAGTGGAGCTGGCTAAGCATGTTTTACTGGAATGCTGGTTTGCTGAAATTGAAATGTACAGTGAAGGCATTTCAATCTCAATGATGGTCCAGTGCTAGCCAAGAAGCATTTGCTTTGAGATGTGCCAGCCAGTGTTGTCTCTACATTTTGGCTCCCAGATTCTGGCATGTCCCCAGGGAACATGCAGGTCTGAGGTCTGGTCAGTGAGTGCAGAAAATGTACACATCTCTTACATCCAAGGTCACAGTTGGTCATCCTTCTTTTCAGGTGACAAGTTGCTCCAGAATGGCTATGCCTCAAAATCCCTCCTGGCCAGAGACTGAGAGTCTGAAAAGCTAATGTGGGCTCCAAGTCTTACGCTAGGGAGTCCATCAGATAGGATTGTGGGTATGGTGCCTCCTCAAGGCTCCTTTGTTTCTAGGGCCAAGTCAATGGTTAGGATCTATCCATTGGTTAGAAGGAGTCTGGATGATTAAACGTGTGGATAACTGAAGTTACACAAGGTGAATCAAGGTCACACAGCAGAACACAACAACGCTGTGGGAAGACTGTGTGTCTGGATGCTCTTCACTTGCTTCTTCACTATCACTGTTTTCCTGGGCGTGTTAAACAATGGTTAATTTGAGGCACTGAAACAAAGAAATGGGGACTTGCAGTGCCAAAGCTGGAGGTTTTCCATGGTTTTTCCATAGCTACAAATTCTTGTCGCTTTCTGGTTTTGATTTCTTTACAGCTGTTTAGGAAATAACTATTTTTTCTTGCCAAGTGAAAATCAAAGGATTTAGTCAAAATATAGCTCAAGTCACATGAGTCATCAATAAGCATCTTGGCCACTACTGATGCTAGAAATTAGCTGTGTGAAGTATCACACAAGTGTGTGGATATACTTCCCCTTCGGTTGTCAAGGTTAGCTTTAGAAATGCATCATATTCTACAGGAGAACTTGAAAAAAATTAACTAGGCACAGCAAACCTCACAAGTTACAGTAGAGTATGAAACTCCATCAGCAGGTTGACTGGGTAGGAGAAAGTTCCAGTAGCCAGCACATATAGAGTCAACTCTGCCTCAGAAGCAGAATCATGGTGGATGAAATTGTCATGAAGGGGAAAGGCCTAAGCTGTGACTCTGATTGTCTGAATGTATTATTGTTTAACATTACATAGTTTGTAATATTCAGCTAACCCAGAATGTTTTTTCTACACATTCTGCAAACCTCTGAAACTATTTTCTAATTTGCCTTAAAACTCTGTCTTGCCAGTGGTCAGCAGAGAAAATAGGCAAGGTTCTCATCCTTTATTCTGTTCCCTAGAAGCATTTACCAAGGTGTGCAAATAGTTGAAGTTTCCCTGAATAGAAAGGTACTAAGTACAAACACTGAGCTCAACATCAACATCTCCCAACATTTTTTCCCCTGAAGTGAAATGTTTGGGAAGGATGAAGTAAGGTCTTGATGTCTTGAAGGATTTCTTGGTAGAGGCGTACAGCCTGCTGTTATAACTTAGAGCTGTTTCAGCTTATATCAAGGCCACTCTAGTCACTCTGATCCTCATTAGCAGTGTTGTGAAATTCTGCTTCTTCTGTTGAGCATGTGTTGGTGGGGGATACAATGAAGCCTTCTTTCAAATAAGTGGGAATTGGTTTAAGATTAGACTACCAAAAATGTATGTCAGTTCTTACTGTCCCTGTGTATCAGGCATGAATGCAATCCCCTCCATCCATTTAGCATCCAAGAGCACTGCAGTGTGCTTTCCCAAAATAGATACCAATCTTCTAGACAGAACTCAGCATTTACACAACCAGGGTTTCAACAAAGCTGCCATAAAATTCTGCTATAGACACATCCTGAGTTACACTGTAGTTAAATGTAAGCTTAATCATAAGAAATTGAGTTTTCACAGATATCTTTTTTTTTTTTTTTTCCTTCTTTCCCTCAGTAAGCGGAGGAGCTCATCTAGAGCATCCAAGGACAACCATCCATCACCATGGAGTGCTGAGGTTCCTAAAAGCAGGAATGCTTCTCTGGGTAGGTTATTCACAGCTGTATGCAAAGCCCTGCTCTTTAAAGGGTGATCTTTCAAAGCACTCTCAACACAGATGCAGTTCTTAGAGCACTGCTAAAATGATTTGTGTGTTCTATACAGGCACATGACAGGGGCCATGACATTAGTGCAGATTCTTGGGAATAATTACAAGTAACTGTCTGTAGAAAAGAAGTCTGGAATCTGACCAAGAAATCAGGGTTAAATTGTTACACTTCATAGGAATGATGTGAGATTGTAGACTGTTTGGACATTAATTAAAGACCTGGCTATTTATGGAATATTACCTTTTTACTGCCAATGAATTTTCCATGAACACCTTATGATTTTTTTTTCAAATGCATCTCTTAGTCACGTTTATCCAGCAAACAAGTTTTCTTCTGTGCCACAGTGGATATTTATTGCTGGTGCTGTTCTCCTCTGACGTGTTTCTCTTTCCTGAAGGAACTCTCAGGCTTAAATTTTCAGTAAAATCATTACAGTTATTATTTATTTGTGGTAATGGCTAGTACTACCTACAAGTCATCATGATGGATAGCCCTTTTGCCAGGGAGCTCACGATCAAATGAATGATTACAGATTTGCATTCTGTGACTGTTCTGCCCCTGTCGTTCAGCATTCCAATTAACATTCCTGGCAATGCATTCACTCCTTGGTGCATGGACACACAAAAGGAACTGAACACAGGGGCATAGGGAGAAAAATCAATGAGTGTTTATAGGAACTATCAACTCATGTTGATGGCCACAGTGAAGAAAGAACTCAGTTTTACCCCATATTTAAAAGATAAAATAAAAATCAAAAGTCACAGCCTTGGCTGATGTAAACTGGCGTAACTCCTTTGATTTTATGGAGCTGTGTGTTTTGCAAAGGATGCTGAGTACAAATGTTGGCTTTGGTGTTCATCAGCTGGTGACCTAACAGTATGCCACTATGTATAGCAGGCAGCAGTGCTCCAAATCTGTGTCTAAGCTGTTCCTGAATAATGGCTATCACCCACTGGTGCCAAGGATACCTGGAGAGCTCTCCCTTATGGGGCTACAGGCTTGAGCTTGCATGGGCTTCCTTGTAAGGCTGCCTATGTCTCTCCCTGTGTTGGGGAGCTGTGGGACTGGAGAATACAGATGGAAATTAGCATTTGACCACAAGCAAATAGTTAAATACCTTTAATTTCAAAAAAGTTACAGAAGGAAACAACGCAGTCCAGGATTTAATTACTTCAGAAGAAAATCTTAAATAATTACAGGGTGCCATTGGTTGTACCTTTGGAGATGGATTAATGATGGCATGCCCAAAGCTGTAGTCAGTTAGCTGATGTGTAACATGATGTAGCAAAGAGGTTAAAAGACTTAATGTAAAATACAGTGTTTTAAATTGTTATTGCAGCATTCAGGGATTCGGTATCTCATGGAGGAAACACACTTTGGAATATTTCATCACCATCCAATTTGACTTCTAGCCTCAACACGTTCAACAGAATCCTTAGTTTTGGGAAGGTAAGTCTGTATAATAGCCGTATCTGAGCATTTATGTATAGTTATATGTAAAGAATTAAAAGCTCAATGTACCACATATGCCTTTATTTCTTTAGCATCCTCGTTATTATATGAATTTTCTTTATTTTGGGAAGAGGGAGACAGTTATTGTGGATGCACTTTTAAATTCTGTGGTAAATTCATTATTCTCTAAGTAGAAATGAGATAAACCATATACGTTGGGACATAATACTTTGAATGACCAAAAGTGGCAAGCAGTAACCTGAGGCATTTTCCTCAAAACTTGTCTGAGTTAAGGTGTTCTTTCATGTGAATTTAAAGATGGCTTTGCCACTGAATTCTATATTTGCTCACAGTAGTGAAGCAGTGGTGTCATGTACTGTATGTTTATTATGTAGGTAATTGAATCAATATAGGAATAAATCCTTTGTAACTGAAGCTTGGTAGCACATGAGGGACACCAGTATGCTAGGGACATTTTCTGCTATTAATGGTAGAATATGCTTGCTTATTTTATGAAGTCCTATAAACACATGCATGCCTGTTTATCTGCATGACTTCCAGGGATTTCAGTGATGCTGTTCACCTGCTAAAATTCTGCATTTGTACTTGTACTGATAGTGCTTTTCACATGTCACTGCTACCCTGTTTAAAAAAAAAAAAAGTCTCAGCACTGTTTAAAGCCATCACAAGTAGAGTATTTCTTTAACCTTGAACATTACACCCTCTAGAGCAAGGTGCAGTATTCAGTGGGAGCAAATCTCAAAGTCATTCTGTGTGAGATCTTGTCACGATACGTACCAGCTCCTGGTCTCACCGAAGAGAAGATGGCAGCCAACATCTACAGGACATTCTGCTTTACTGACTCATCGCTTTTAGAGTCCTTTATCCAGGAGTTCAGAAGTCAGTTGTCTCAGGTGAGTGCCTGGGACTTTTTCCTTATGTCTGTTAGTAGCTGTGTTAGTTCACACACTTCAGCACGGTGTGATGGAGGTACAGCATGTCCCCACCTGGCTCAGAATAGCTCATCTCTGTACTGAAATACGTACAGCACATGGATGTGAACTGGATTAGCACAAACACACAGATCTTTGGGAAAGGCAAAGAGAGCCAGCTACCAAATAGTGGCCATTAAGAGCTCCTCACCGTGCCATGAGGTTTTGTTTCTCACCTTTATTGCTTCCTCCAGTGACAAGTAGATAGAGCAATGTGAGAACGTGGCATAAATAAGAATATTTAAACCTAAGGGAGGCTCTAAATTTCATCCTGTATTACACCAGCCATATAACTTCATCCAGTAACTCCTGCATTTGATCCAACAACTCATGACTGAAGCAGCACTTGTCTTTGGGGAAGCTATATAATTAAAGCAAATGGATCCTTTAAAGGTAATGCCTTATTTTTTGCCAGTGTGAAGATTGATATTCATTTTTCTTGTATTCCTAGTCTTTGGACTGTTTAGGACATTCTGAATTTTAAGGCTTGTTTAAACAGAGAATTTATTGAGCAATCTGAGGTGTGAAGTTAAAGCACAGTCACTCTCAGTTATCGCCTGTCACTAGAGTCCTTTGAATGCATTGTTTGTAGAGTTGTGTAAAAGTGCAGTGCAGACTGAAAAGCATAAAAAGACCCACTAGCAACAGGGTTTTTTTCTGCTTAAATAATTTCTTCATTGTTATTTTTTAAGGTGCAACACAACCCACAATACCAGGCAGCATTTGTCAACGAAATGGTCTCATTTCTAACGCTCATCTCCCAAGTGCAGAATGACACCTCCCTGTGGCATCTCTTTTTGTTGGCTCCAGATGTGTTTCAGGGCAGCACGCAACTCCAAGATATAATTGATTTTCTTCAGAATGCGAGCAGGTAAAAATAAAATGCCAGGAGGGGCAGTGAAAGGTGATGGGCTTGCGCTGAACACTGAGGATGCATCGTTTTCACCTTGAAGGGCATTAACTTAAAAGCATAATTGATTTGGGCAATGCCATGGCACCATTACGCAGCTAGCAGTGCTTTGATTTTCCATGACTTGTTCACTTTTTAATTGGGAGCTTGATATGATCTATTAGTTGTCTTCCATCCTACTTCCATATGCATATAGAAAGAGTGGTGAGCAATACCCCCTGTCTTTCATTGAAGGAAAGCCCTCTTTGCCGGATAGTTGTTCTGCTAGCTACTTTCTTCCCAGAAACAACAGAGCCAAATTCAAGTGGCTCTGAACACCTCAAATATTTGTAGGGAAGGCAGAAATTCACTTTAAAGAAAACAGTTACCAGTTACTGCTGTTTTATTCTTCAAAAATGAATCCCAAGAAAGCAGAGGAGGGAGGGATCCTGGTTCTTCTCATACAGGGCTTTGAATACACTCGACTTTAAGAAAGTACCATTTATGTTCTTGCTCAATGGTTTTATGAGAAAACAGAGCAGGCTTAACTGCATTAATTAGCTGTGCTGAAATATTCAGTGTTGTCTTTAGGAAGCACATTAAAAACTCTTCTAAAATGGGCTTAGCCTCAGAATGCCTTTCCTGGTCTTTAGTTGCTCTGAACTCTCACTTTCCTCTAATGGATGTGAGTCACCCATGAGACTGGGGAATTTGTACCAAATCATCTATCTATCTATTGACTGTCTGATTGCATTCGCTAGAAAATATTCTGAAGTTTCCTTTTGTTGCAGCACGTGGAGGAAAGCAAGCAACAGGTCTTCAGACATTTTTGTTTTTGTTATACATATGGACAGTTGGGCAAGGATGTCAAAAGACGATATAGAAACTTTTTCACTTTGATTATACTCAGGCTTAGAGAAGCTTGCTTTTCATCACTGGCATGTTGCCAAGGCATTTAAAAACCTGTATATCTAGTATCAAGGAGGGAAGATTTAGGTTGGATGTCTGGGGGAGGTTTTCTACTATGAGAGTGGTGAGGTGCTGGAACAGCTGCCCAGAGAGGCTGTTCAAGGCCAGATTGGATGGGGCCCTGGGCAGCCTGGTCTAGTGTTAAATGTGGAGGTTGGTGGCCCTGCATGTGGCAGGGGGGTTGGAGATTCATCATCCTTGAGGTCCCTTCCAACCTCGGCCATTCTGTGATTCTATCCAGGTAATTTGCCTTACTGCATCATGAGAACTATTTGTAAGCTATAATGACCTTATCCTTAAAGGAGTCTGTTGCACTGTGGTGAGACTTTAATGGTATTCACTGATGTTTTGTCTGTTTTAGTCGCAGGATTATTGTATTTGTTCACACTTACTGGCTTGAAGTATCAAGCTTGAGAACTAGCACCATTTTTGTGCCCAGGAGGAATTAATACTTACTATGTTGCTCTGCTTTGTTTTATGACTGCAGAGTTGGGCAGTTTTCAGAGGCACAACAAAGAGGCACGGAGAATTTCACTACCAGGACCGCAGTGCTTTTATGTCTAGCACAGGGCAGCGTAAACTCATGAGTAAAGAGTTACTGCAAATGGATTGCACAAATAGTATTTTTAATGAGGCTTACAACAGAGCATCCTAGCTAGCCTGGCCGTGTCTTTTACTCAGGCAGTTCTGACCTACTGAAAAATGCTGTGAAGGGAATTTCTTGTACTAAAAAAAATAAAAAAGGATGTGGAAGACAAGAAATTGCGCTCAATTAAATACGTCATTTATAACTACAGCTTCTTCACCTCTGAGACAGGTGCTAACAAGCACCTCTGCAAAATGGAAACCGTGTGCACGAAGTCCACAAAACCTTCATGGAGGCATTATGTTAAATGAGAAGAGATCCCTGGTGCTCTGTTCTCACTAGCAGTCTGTTCCCACAAATCACTATATATATATTCATACCACTAGAATCAGCTCAGCTAGGTGTTGTGTGCATCACCAGTAGAACTCTGGGCAGGCAAGAGATTATGCATTCCAGAGTGACTTTAGCTTGAGCAAAGAGCTGCTCTTTATGTAGGAGAAGGAAAAGGGACAAATAATCACCGTGAAGTTTTCAGTTACCTGCACACACTGAACAGGCAATCTTTTAAATAGCTTTGTCTGTGATACAATATGACTGATTGTCAGCTTGTTCTTTCCAGAGACTGAAAAAATGTATACATATAGTCCTTGCTTCCCTGAAAGCCTGGTTATTACAATATAAAAGAGGAAAGAAGGAAAATTGGACATGGTAGAAGTTATGTATTTGTGATTGCTTCTTCCATCTGCAAATACCATCTCCAAGGAGCCTGTTCTCTCAGGAGCCTTGTCTGCTCTGCCTCTTGCTTTCTCTTAGGAGGAGTTTCACCCACAGCAGTGAATCACAAGGGCGGTGCATCGCCTGAGTGTTTTCTAAGCCCTATTATGAGGATTTAAGTGGTCTGTAGATTTTGCATAACCCATTGAATAAATGCTTCCAATGAATGCAGTATGCACATTACTGCTAATATACCACCACGGATCTCCCTTTGAAGCCCTTTATCTTTGGATCTTGTGCATGATCAAACAAATACTTAAAAATAGGAGCATTGTCTTTTCTATCAGAAGTTTTAAGAATCATAGGATGTACTCCAGCTGTTTCCTATCTGAACACTTGCTTTATTTCTTCTCATAAACCTGCAACCACTATTTATTTTCCTTGTGCTTTTTTTTCCCCTTTAGTGTTGTGCTGGCAGCTCAGAATGTCTCTGCATCACTTGTTACTGATGATAGATTCAAAACTGTTCAAAACGGGGTTACAGATCCCCCATATTCCTTGAATTGCTTGGAGCAAGGTAAGATTCCTGCACACAGTCATATCTCTACTGAAAACCTGTGGTGCCCAGGATAAGCAAACTGCAGGCTAATAAGTAACCATACCAACTGCATGCTGTTCAGGGCTCAGCATAATGAATTCTCCTTTCAACTTTTTACAAACGTGAATAAAGTACCTCATTTTGACTGGAAAAGCAAAAAAGCTTGGTTTTGTCAGGAGATTATGAATTAACATGAGTTGCAGTCTCAGTGGAAATGGGGAGCAGTAATTTTTACCTTGAGTTTTTTTGTCAATACCTGCCTGTAGCTGTGAGCTCTGTCAAACTCTTGTGGCTATATCAAAGTAGGGATTGAGACTGGACTTGTATATGTCGAGAGTAACCATTCTTCTACTCCATTCACTTTCTGTGTACAGTAGAGACAGAGACATCTATCTCTTAACTGAGGTAATATGAGTGGGCAAGGGAAAGGTTCAGCATGTAAGTGCTGCCAGGGACAGACTCTAAATGCCATCCATTCTCTACTTGTTGGTTGGTGGAGTTGGTGGAAGTTGGGGTGAATAAGAAAGCAGATTAATGACGTGCAAGAAGGAGAAGACATGGAGATGTGAAGGGTGGAGAGGCCTGGACCACATAAGGATACCAAGATGAGTTTAACCCTGACAGAAATAGATTATGCAGTCAAAGCTCAGGTGCAAGTAGTAAAAAGTTTCCCTACATGAATGGTGAGAAATTCAATAATAATATTAGGTCAATTTGTGCTGTGTTACTGATAGAAAAGTGGTCCTAAATCAGGAGGAGACCTCTGTTTGCACTCAAACCATTGAACTGTTTCTGAGATAGAAAATCATTTCTGCAATAGCAAGTAGGATCCTGACTTTCCACCCTGAAGGGGCAGTTCTATCTAGGATCTTGTGTCATGTCATAGGAACCAGCATACGTGCATATTTTATGTGACAGATTTGCTAAACAGCTCTTCTTAGTTTCCCAGACTAATATGAATATCACCTTTATCTGTTTGCTGTAGATAAAGAAAAAAGTTTGGTGATCAGATATATTTGTAATCACTTCAACTGGAAAGATAAGTGGACTTTAGTATCAGAGTTGCAAGAAGTTCTGAGGTAAGGCATTGACTAAAGGGATATTACTAACAGTATAACTCAAATCTATGATCTTTGCTCTAAATCACTTCACATTTCCAGTTGCATTGATTTCATATTCACTAAAATGCTCTTTTTTTTTTCCCTTCAGAAAAATAAAGTTACCAGAGATTGGTGGAAAAGTCTCCAAGAGGTCCATTAATTCAGATGATTTAGAAGCCATACAAAAGTCTCTACATCGTTTAAAAGGCTTTGAGAAAAAAATGAATAGAAGTGAATTAAAAAGCTTAAATCTATTCAGAAATTTGAAGAATGAAACATTACAGAAATTGTACGCAATTCTTGAACTGGGAATGACTCCACATCATGATTATAAATTAAAGGAAGAATATAATAAGGAAATAATTGATGAAATCTATAACTTGACATCACAGCAATTACAGAGCAACTTTAACGGGACTTCCATTTTCAATATAATGGCCCAGTGGAAAGAAATTCAGGGTGCTTTAAAATTAGCTACAATGATTTGGAATCCAGTTTTGTTAAATAATTCTAATTTTAGTACAGCACAAACTGAGAATGCTCTCAAAACATTACTCACCATTAGCATGCCATCATTTCTGGGAGACTTAAGAGATCGTTTCAATGGAGTTGAAGAAATACCGTCTTTGATTTCTGATTATCTTCTTAAACCTGTGTCGTACAGAAGCTTTCCAGACCAACTCCTAGCTCTCCAAAAGATATTTTTTATATTGACACATGAAAACATAGGTTATGACTACCTATTGTTGCCTGCGTTTGAGCTGATGCGGAAAGTAGAGAGCTCCATGGGTGAATCGCGGTGGCATGAACTGAATGGCTATTGGCGCCTTGCTGAAAAGCTGAGATCAATGCAATGGAATAATGCAGGCATCGTAGCCTATGGGCAGTTTTTAGAGGTATTAAACAGCCATTTTGAAAAGCTGATTAATAATTCAAATAGTCTTTTCAGTGAACAGTTTGGTCAACTGTCTGAATTTATAGCAGCTGTATTTAAAGAGTTTGATGGGGAAAACTCTGAAGTGGCCAATATCTCGCTAGTTACTCAAGCCATACAGAAGACCCTGTATGTATTAAAAGACTTACAACTCAACTATAATGTCAGTAAATTAAAATATATAGATCTGTTCTTTAATTTTGACAATAAAACCTTTGAGAGATTTTCTGAACTTCTGAGGACAGGAATGAAAATCCTCCACTATAGAGATGCCAGTGAAGCTTCCACTGAAGAAGTGATTAATGCTGTCTATAACTTAACACGTCTTGTACTGCAGGAGTTCAGCGAGTCTTCCTTACCACACAGTGCTTCACTGAAGGCAAAAATCTGGGAGTTTTTGCATGTAGCCTTGAGCCCTTTTCTTGAGAATAGAGATGGCAATGCCAGAACAATCCAGAATTGCTCCGCTCGGGATGTGCTCCACGTAACACTTCAGATGCTTTTTGAGAATGCCTCTCTAAGTGAGTCGTTAGCCTCAAGCCCCTGCAAAGACCTCTTTGCCTCCATGGATGTCGAGAGTGGAACTGCGCGCAATGGAACCTTCACCAAAATGTTCCAGCTTGCCATAAGGAACCTGAAGCTGTCTCCAGAGTTTGCTGCTGTCTACAAGAACAGCAGTGAACGCTTTTCCAAGGAGCTGTCGTGCACCATCCAGTCTCTGCAGTTTTCCCTGCGTTTCCTTTCCAAATTAAAGCTCATCTCTGAGGTGGAGAACTCTTGGGTAGAGGAGAAGACGAGAGCTCTGGCTGCTCTCCTGGAGACACTGCTGCAGGGCAATGCCTCCTGCCCCATCCCAGCCCAGGATATGGGTGGTGGGCTTCCATCTCAGCTTTTGAACATGCTCCTTCCTTTTGTGCTGAATGAGACGGAACTCAATTCCCTGAATTTCTCTGACAGCTCTGCAGGCTGGCGTAGGGTGCCTGTGTTTTCTCATCTGTTACCAACTATTTTCACTTGGAACAGCAGTATAAATGAACTACTAAAGGTTGGTGGAAATGCTTCCCACAGGTCTGAATGGGGTCACTTTTTACGTCTGTGGCATGCCACTGGCAAGGTGCTGACCACCAAATGGAACCTAACGGAAGTGGATGAATATGTGAAACTCCTGGAAATTGTGAAAAAAGCCCTAATTCTTGTGGACTTTGGGCTAGCTCCTGGAAGAACATTAGTATATAATATTTTTGGTAATTCTTCTGAAGGAATGAAATCCTCAGATCTGAATGATTATTATAGTTCATTGAAACACTTCTTCAATTCCACTTCTGCTACAAACAGCACGCTGGAATTGGAAGGAATGCTTCAGGAAATGATCCCACTGTATGAGACAGGTGGTGAAGGATTGTTTTACACTAATCCCCAAGGGAAGGAAAATCAAGATATTCTGTCCACAGCTGCAGTGATTTGGAATCGGATCATCTTAAACAAGACTCATTTTAATACAGAGAAGACATGGGAGGTTATCAAAATGATTGCACTTCATGCAGTTTTGCTTGAAGACATAGAAAATTATCCTAGTACAAGTGAAGAAGTGTCATCATTATTTTCTGACTTCTTTTTGACCCCTATAACTTCAGAAAATTTTGCAGAACAGCTCTTGGCTCTCGAGAAGCTTCTTGCTGCTGTGGCAAGGGTGAATACCAGTGATCATTATCTGCTGATCTCTTCTTTGTCTAAGCTAATGCAGAAGCTCCAGAGTTCTCCTCGTCGAAGGCAGGGAAATGAACTTCATGCTTTCTCCCAGATTGCTGAAGTTGTTCAGTCCATGAACTGGGGCAGCACAGACAGTCTTTCTTTCCAGTCTCTTCTAGACATACTGCAGAATCAGTTTGGTACCATGCAAAATGACTCAAGTCTTCCTTTCAGTAAGGAACTGAAGCAGATAATGGCCTTTATTTCCTCCATATTTGAGCTGTATGATGAAGATGACTCCATGGGAGCCCTGTACTCACAAGCCATACAAAGGAGTATCTTTCTTGTAAAAGATTTGCAGAAAAGTTACAATATCAGTGACCTCGAAGCTATTAACCTATTATTTGATTCTTACAGCAACTCTACCCAAAGATTGTTTGAAATGTGGAGAGCAGGAATGAAAGTCCTTCACGATACGAACTTAAACAAAATGTTTGAAGAAAAAACAGACATTGTCTATCATTTCTTCCATCTGTTGCTGCCGAAGGAGTTCAGTGAGTCTTCCTTACCACGCAATGCTTCACTAGAGGCTAGAGCAGTGGATCTGATGTTCTTAGCCTTGAGCCCTTTTCTTGAGAATAGAGACGGCAGTGCCAGAACAATCCAGAATTGCTCCGCTCGGGATGTGCTCCACGTAACACTTCAGATGCTTTTTGAGAATGCCTCTCTAAGTGAGTCGTTAGCCTCAAGCCCCTGCAAAGACCTCTTTGCCTCCATGGATGTCGAGAGTGGAACTGCGCGCAATGGAACCTTCACCAAAATGTTCCAGCTTGCCATAAGGAACCTGAAGCTGTCTCCAGAGTTTGCTGCTGTCTACAAGAACAGCAGTGAACGCTTTTCCAAGGAGCTGTCGTGCACCATCCAGTCTCTGCAGTTTTCCCTGCGTTTCCTTTCCAAATTAAAGCTCATCTCTGAGGTGGAGAACTCTTGGGTAGAGGAGAAGACGAGAGCTCTGGCTGCTCTCCTGGAGACACTGCTGCAGGGCAATGCCTCCTGCCCCATCCCAGCCCAGGAGGTGGGTGGTGGGCTCCCATCTCAGCTTTTGAACATGCTCCTTCCTTTTGTGCTGAATGAGACGGAACTCAATTCCCTGAATTTCTCTGACAGCTCTGCAGGCTGGAATAACCTGTCCATGCTCTTCAGCATGACACAGAGCGAGCTTCTCATGAGCAACATGCTGCAGAGATTGCTGGATTCTTACAACCTCACCAAATTGAGCTATTTTTCAAGCATCTGGGATGTAGCTGACAGGTCACTGAACAGTGAAAGGAATCTAGCTGAAGTGGCTGCCTTTGCAAAGTTACTGGAAGCAGTGGCAAACAACCTTGCCAGCAATGTGTCAGCTCTAGACATGATAGAAGCTGGTCACTATGTTCTTAAGCTGCTGAACATCTCTGATCTGCTAACTGAACTCACTACAAGTTCCAGCTCAGCTTCTCTCTCCAATAAAACTATTTTGGATGCTGTGTTTGACATAGTCACTCATCACTTCATTGACGTGGCAGAAACCCTGTACAGTAAGACCCTGCCTTGGACTCAAAGTGACCAAACCCTGTCACCCACCAGTCTCATCACATGGTGAGTTTGGGTTTTGGATACTAATTTTTTTTTTTTTTGTGAGTCACAACTATCATTTACTTCCAGCATTACAAAAAGTTTCTTCCAGTGGTGCAGTTTTGTTCTGAAATGACCTTAATTCAAGATACCAGATGTAACATAGGTTAAATCAAAGGACAGTAAATTTCTGTCTGAGCTGCACATACAGTTGAAAGTAGGCTTTCAAAAAATGTCTGTGTTGATATGTCTCAATTCACAGTATAAGTACAATTCTGTAGGAGGCTTCCCACCAGTAGTAAACTCTTTGGAATCCCTTCTTTTGTGATATGACTTTAATTTTTGTTTTTTAGCCTCCTGTAAGCATGCCTTTCCCTAAGTATTGCATCCACAGTGAATCTTTCAAGCATGTGTTCTTTTACTTATGGTTTGAGAGTGAATGACAGCTTTGGGAGATAATGGCAGAAATAATGGATGAAATAAAAGAGGATGGGTATCCACTTAGGAAATGTTGTGAGAGATGCATGGCTTCATCTGGGATTCTTATTTACAGCTGCCAAGGAGCAGCATCTGCGCAGCTGACAGGTCGCTTGCTAACATCCCTTGCTTCTGAAGGAGAAGCTGATTTAAATTCCTACCTTATTTTTTCAGGTTTCTGTTTTTAGAATTTGAAAGCACCATCTTACAAGTGACAGTGAATAACAGCTATAACCCTTACCTGATGTGTTTAATAAATGCCACTGAAGTTGAAGACAGCGAATTGACAGGTAATCATGATTCCATTAATGTTGTGGGACCTCAGCTGCAATATGTTTGTGTCTGACTTTTCAAAGGGTTCTGTGTAATGGTGGGAAGGAATAGTGCTACATGTTTTCATCTGCTCACAATTAACTGCAGCTGTGAGGCTTAGGGAAGCCAGACTCCTCTTTGTTTGAGTTATGTCACGTTGTGGATGTGTTTTCCATCCAGCTATATACAAAAGGCACGTGTGCTGTTCTCTGTGTGATGACAGGTTGCTGACACTCAGATAACGAATCCTTATGAATAGAAACCTATTTTCCCTTCCAAGCTTTATGTACCCTTAAGATGACAGCAGTTATTTTGAGAGCCAGCATGATATTTCAAGAAGATATTCATGATATATGCTTATTGTAAAACCTCAGAGGTTTATCTGCTGGCAGAATAGAGATACCGAGCATGCTCTGAAGCTCACTGTTGGAAGTCCTGTTTATAGTGTGGGGTGTGTTTCCTTAGGAGCTGAGCACCTACTCAAACTGGATCAGCAGGTTGCAATCCAGATCTTGGACTGCGATTTCAGAGGTCCTGAGCCAACTGAATGTTGTAGAAGTTAACGATGCTCAGTAGGCATTGGCATGAAAGTGCCAATATCCCCATCTATGAAGTTACTGTAAGTCTGGTGTTTTTGTTTCGAGTAACTTTTGTTTTCATCCTCCCACAGAAAACATCATGCTGCTCTTGAAGCAAACTCATCTGAAAAAAAACTATTTTATGCAAAATAATACCTCTGAGGAACATTCATCCATACCAGAGCTCCTGAAGCTAAAAGTGAGTCTGCTTAAAATGCTGACTTGAAGGACATCCTGCAGTGATACATGAATGTGCAATGGAAATTTTGGAAAACAGCATATGAAGAAAAAAGTCTTCAGAGAACAGCTGATAAAAGCTAGGAAGGAAACTGTCTTCTGCCTGTACTTAAAAGTCATTACTTTCCTGGGCTGATGAACTTATTGCTATACAAGTCCTATGCACAGTGTATACCCAGTTTTCTGAGAGGGTAGATGCCTTACAACACTGCAGTAGTTTCTGAGATCAGGCACCCAAGCAATATTTATTTATGGATTTCCCTAGCCAGCTTTGGATTTAGCAATGCCTCACTTGAAGAAAATACTTCTCATATCATACATGTTTTAGGTGTAGCATGTATGCACTTTATTCTGTCTCTCTCAAGAAGAGAAATAGAAAAAAGTACAAAAAAGCATATTTTTAAAAAGGATAAGTTTTCCATGCTGTTACTGCTTATTATATCTATAAAAACAATATGATGAGCTTCTCTGTAACATGTACTCAGGCATACAACAGATGGCAGTTCTTGCTATGACTGATAATGTAAAGAGGGATGTCAGAAAAGAGGAAAACCCATGGTAGGAGACTAGACAAAGGATTGTAATTTGCACATCAAGCTGGCAGAGGCAGAAGTCCTGACTTATAGCTGGCTGCTGTTCATATGCTGTTTTCATGTGCTATTGTAGGGATGACCAACTGGTATCCAAATAGCTACACCTATCACAAAAGGAATAATTGGTGTGAGTTGTTCTATTTGAGACCTTTTGGATTAAATAAAAATATAATTAAAAAATACTAATAACCCTACAGAAAAATGCAAAGGAACAGCTAGACTCTTTAAAACTTACCTTTTTAAAATTCTATCTTCTAACTTGTGCATTTGTCTTCCTTTTCAAAATGTTCTTTGAAGATATCTCTCCTCCGGAATCTGACAACACTTCTTTGTGACTACGAGAGCTTTAATTCAATACAGCATATTTGCCATCTCCCTAATGTTAGCTTTGGAGAACTCTGTGAACAGAGTCAATCTCATGAACAGCTTCTTCGTGCTATTGAGCTGAGCAATCAAGTTGTGACCAATGTACTGAACAGCAGAAGGGTCTCCAAGGAGCTTTGGAACGTACTGATTGGAGATGCCACAGATGTCCAGGCACAATTGAAGTGGTGAGGCTCTTCCTCCAAGTTAGGCTGCCATAGTATTCTATTTATGAAACTATACAGTGGCTTCTTATCTTCTTCTCATATTCCCAAATTTGTGGTTATTATTATTATTTTTTTTCCAACTTAGGTTTCAAGAAAACGTACCAGAAATTGCTTTCTTTCAAGAGATTCCTCAGTATATGACAGCTTTGAATTCCATGTTGAACATCACAGAGAATTTAACAGACTCCAGCATTCCAGGTACTTTTCTGTATTTTCTTTACAGTGTTCATTTGTGAACATCATCATTGGCATCGTAACTTCTACTGGAAATCTCGAGACATGTTTAGCTGCTACTAAGAAATAAATCCTGATTATTGTGATTAAATTAATGAAGTAACCGAACACCATGTCCCATGTCCTTGGGATCCTTTGTCTAGGATAATTCTAGAGACAGTGCTAGGCCAGCCTTGTTTTTTCTGTACTGCCCCAAGACTCTGAGCAGTGAAAGTCCCGAGTCTTTGTATTTGTGCAAACTTTGCTTTCACTAAACCTGTCATCTTTAGCTCATAGTGGGCAATCGGACTGTAAAACTAAGGAAATAGGACTCTTCTATAAGTTTTTATTTTGTTTTTGTTTTAATCAGCAATGATATACGGCACTTCCACCTTTTACCAAAAGTAAAGTTCTCTCTGTGCTCTTGAGGTAACTGTACATCTGTAGAGAGTTGTTGTATCGATTTCTGTTTGATTTCATCCACAGAAAAGTTAAGAGATGTGTTTAAAAATGTGGACCAGCTCAAAGAGGATCTCAGAAACACAACAAGAATGTCCACAACCAGTATCGATGCCCTTCTGGAAGCATCTCTCCCAGAAAACAGCAGTCACGTAAGTTTGTTGTTATTGTAGTGAGAGATCCTGTTGACAGCACAGGGAGAACAATGGTCCAACAGGGACAGACCAGCACAGCATGTTATAAGTCAGCCATCAGAAATGCAGTCACTGATGCCAGTTCAGCCATTAGAGAAGAAGAGCCGTACGATCTCTTTGGCTGTCACCAATAGCTGGTAAGCTGCTACTGCCATGGACTGCTTGATGCATGATTATTCCAGTCTGTAGCTGGGGCACAGGTCACTGCAACAGACTAATGAGGACCTAGCAGGGTTGTTGTTGGGGTTCTCAGTGCTGAAAGTAGTTGCTGTCTAGATGGAAAAGCACAGTTCTAGTCAGGATTCAATAATCAGTCAGGGGTCCAAAATAGCTTCCTGTAATGAAAGGTGAGTTTTCCTTCCTCAGCCTCATGTGCAAACGGAGCTCCAGATGCTTTTCCTCTTCCCAGCTATCTTGTCTGGACTGAACCCTAAAGAGTGTGCTCTTTTCCAGATTTCATATACATCAGTCAATAGAAACCACAAAAGCTTTTGCTACTGTGCAAGCTGAGCAGTAGAACACAATCCTTAGGGTTTTTCCCTTGGAGTAGGAGTAGGCATTTTCTGGCATTTTCTGAAATTCCGTCCGTCAGTGTGAATGGAACAACAGCTGGGCAAGATTAAACAATGTATACTGGAGCAAGTAGTCCAGCCCTTAACAAATCTTTTCTTTTTTTTTGCACAGTTAATTTCTCAGATTCTCCAACTGGAGTCTTGTAGCATCCATCCTTTTGACCCACATCTGCAAATAGTAGCAGAAGAGTTCTGCAATCTCTCTCTTTCAGAGAGGACTCGTGAGATGTACATCCTTGGGGTCACCCTGTTACGACACTTAGACGTTTACAATTTCTTATACAAGGTTAGTATTGGATTTGAAGAGTGCTTTCTGTAGTCCTTGCTGCATGTAGCTGAAAGGATTGCAGTGGCCAAAAGCAATGCTGATTTTCACAAGCCAAAGATCGGGCTTTGCTCATGCAGTAATCTTTATTACATATCCGTGCTGTGACAGTGTGGTTGGAAATGAAGATCCCAGATGGTGTAAACCAGCAAACCTAATTTAAAGGCACTGGACTTACTGTAAATGCTTCCCTATCTGCTAGTATCACCTGTGTACTGTCACAACCTATTGAACATTCCCAGCTGAGTTCCCAAAACAAGGCACTGGGCTAATTATTTTTATCCCTTGCAAAGGAAAGCCTTCAAAAATGTCCCATAAAATATATTTTCCCAATCTAGTTGTCACTGCCAAATTATTAAATGATTCAAATATCCCACGCATGCACAAGTACATAAACACCAAGTACAAACACTGTTCAGTGAGTACTATGTATTGAATACACATTTTAAAATGCTACAGAAGTGATCCTGAGGGGAAAAAGTTACTAAGTGAGAATGCCAATCAATTTGGCTGAGGTCAAAAGTCACTTGTAGTGTTTGACATCTGTGTTGTGCAAAATGCTACCTCTTAGAAACTTGGATTACATCCCAGTGAATACCTGATACACATTTCCCAACTGCAGGTGTTTGGAAACTTGTGCCATTTAGGATGTGTAACGTGTATGAGAGAGGGTTGCAAAAGCATGTGGGGATTTAGAAATACTAATCCCATTTATTTCCCATGGGACATCCACTCCCTAAGCCTCCTGACAGTTTTGAACATCCCACAATTTCCATCTTGGAATTAGCAGGAGATCATGGGCGTGTGCCTGCATGTGCACACACATTCGTGCAAATTGTAATTGATTTCCTTCCTGCCTCTTGCAGATGTTATTCCCTAAGGAAATTCAGAAACCTGTGGACAAGATATTAAACCTTCTGACAAAAATGAAATATTTCCGACACCAGGTAGAATCTGATGTTGATCCATTGCTACAAGCCATTCATTCACTGAAAAAGCTCCGGCAGTCTAGAAGGATGCCACTGAGTAAGGTATGTGTAGTCTGCATTTGCTTTGGAGGTAAAATGCCATTGGAACAGTTTCCACTGGAATTTCTTACCTTAGAAGCTGAAGGTGCACTAAACCATGGATTACTGCTTCCTCTTTTAAAGCAGTGGAGTCCTGTGACTAATCTCTACTAAACTCTTGCGTTGCCTTAATGGGAGCACTTAGATTTGATGCAGTGGGACAGGTATGTGTTCAGTGTGGTTGGAGGAGGGAATGCTAGGAATGAAAATGCAGAGAATGAGCAACTGGGTGATAGAGCACTGAAACAAGCTGCCCAGAGAGGTCGTGGAGTCTCCTTCTCTGGAGATATTCAAAACCCACCTGGATGTTTTCCTATGCAACCTACTCTAGGGAACCTGCTTTTGTCACTGGGATTTGACTAGATGATTTACAGAAGTCCCTTCCATCTCCTATGATTCTCTCGTTCTGTGGACTGTCTTGAAGGACTGTAGACTTCCCCCAAAATATTCAGGTGCACTAGAAGAAATCAGATGGTGAAAACTTGGACAACTTCCCTCTACAAACCATCCAAAACCATTTAAGCCAAGAGCAAAAATTAGTTCCAGCTTTGGTGTTCTTTACACCATGTCTGCAGCCTCAAGACTGCCCAAAATATTCAGTACAAACCCTGCTGCACCAGCTGCAATAACTTCAGGTTGCACTAAAACCATTGGATCCTCTCCTCTTCTGATCTACAGTCTTGTACATATGCCTCTGGATAACCTTGCTGCACATGTTATGGGCAGTGCCCACACTGACTCCCTTACCTTGAAATGATTTTTTGACCACTAACGTAGCAGAGGTTAGCCATAAAAGCATGCTTTCCCAGGAAAGCCTCTCATTTTGAACAAACAAACTTCTTGTAATAAATCAGTGTAAAAGTATTTAATCCTTGCCTTCTAATTCTGTTATCTTTTTCTTCTTCAGAACAGGATGCTTGTAGCATACGTGATGTATTTGTGTGCTGCTTTTTTTTTTTTCCCTCTTCTGCAGGTGCTACTTAAACCAAACAACTTTAGGGTAACACAGGGCACATTTAAATCCATGTCAAAAGTTCTCTGCAACCAGGAGATCACACCCCTGTTCTTTGAGTCCTTGCTTCCTGATTTTGGAGACCCAGTAAGAAACAGTTCTGTGGAGGATGTCCACGTCCAAAAGATGATGAGGAAATATGGGATTCCTCATGATTCCAGTAAGTCTGGCTTTTTCATATATTAAATACATTTCAAAGCCAAACTCTCACATTTCCAAAAAGATCCATCACCGATCTTGATGTTTCTCTGGAGGGCTCATGGTCTATGCCAGTTGAATATCTGCCTCGCCCGAATTACTGGTGGCTTATTTTTGTAGGCATTAAAAGGCAAGCAGCCTGCACAGCCCAGCAGTGTTTGATACTGCAGCACTTCCCATTTGTTGATGGTACAGTTCTAGGACTTGACAGGTCACTGTTTTTTCTTGATACGTAGTTTTCCCAACTGTGCTGACATTATTAGCTCCACTGAGTTCACAAAACTCCATTTAACCTCCAAGCAGAGAATCCTGGCTCAAACAATGAGACTCTTGTTGTCTTGAGTTCAGCAACAGGAGATTTTGGGGATGGATTGCTTTTGTCAAGACACATTATATCACTCAGTGAAGAGAGGCCTGAAGTCATTTGCTGGACATAGCAACAAATTGGGCCAAGCTTTCTCGTGTCTGGTCTACTTGTGCTCTGTACAGTTTATTTGTTTTTCTCCCCTTGCAGCACCATTTTGTTTATCTTTCTACCTGGATCTGGTCAAGACACCAACTGGAGCTTTAATTTGGTCTTTTTTAAAACCAATGGTGTTTGGGAAGATCCTTTATACACCAGATACACCAGAAACTCGAGCGATCATGGGAAAGGTATGGCTCTGCTTATGCTACATGAAGATACACCCTCTCAAAGGGATTTTAATTTGTGTCTAGCACAGGCTGGTTTCTTTCAGAAGCAGAACTCTATTTTCTGATTGTTAGGAGCATTAGTCAGATTTTTTTTTTTGTAGTTCCATTGTTGGTTGTATGTGTCACCCTTTACCTTTAAATGAATGTTACCTCAAAAAAAAACAATTGTTCTAATATTTATAGTACAGGGTTTTTTTTAAGGCTTTCAGTTAATGAGGCTTTACCTCCATATTTTCAGCTAGTAACAGAGATGTCTCCCAGAATACTCACCAGGAGTAGCAAACAGGCCAGTGATAGGAAGAAGGCTGATACCCAAGGCATGCTCCAAATGCCATGTATGAAACTGCATTTTTAAGTACTTATTTGAACAGGAATTTTGCCAGCCAGTGATAGAGTGCAAAGTAAACCCTAAAGAAACCAAACTGAATCTCAGCTATTTAATTTCCTCAATTATTTTTTAAAGCTTTCACGTAAGTAATTAATAAATTGAAACTTACGTGTTGTTGTGGACTTTCTTTATAGTCTAATGCCACCTTGAAGCAGATGGCTGATCTAGCCCTGAAGTCACAGGAATGGCTGGATAAGTCTCCTGCCATCATGAATTCACTGACTAAGTTAAACCAGACGGTTCCAATGATCAAGGTATGAGATCTCACTGTCTATCCTTTTCTCCCACAGGGAGGATGGTTCCTTTCACTAAGAAAAAAACATGGGGTTGGAGGAATGACAGGGACACCTGAGCTCATGCTTTTGGCCCGCACTTCAGTTTCCATGCCTGTCTGCCTGTTCCCATCACAGAAATACTCCTGATGCACCTTTCCATGCAAATCCCTTTTATGAAATGATATGTCTATAGTACAGTTTCTGACAGTGGCCTTGCTGTGGGCTGCTGGAAGGCTAAGATGAGCGGGGAATGCTCTTCAGTTTGTAAATTAACTTTCTGCTTGATGGAGTGATCCAGCCAACCAAGACCAGGCAAGAAATGACTTTTTCAGAAAATGAAACAGTATCTATAATAAGCATGTAGCTCTGGGTGCACACATAAGAGCTTGGAGATGTCTTTGTACCTCAGTGAATATAAATAAAATTTCTTTTTCCCCTCCAACCAAGGCTCTTTGGGATGCAAAAAGCAGCAGGCAGTAATGCTTTACATACATGCGTCATGTTTGCCATGGTACAAATTGTCACCTTTTCTTAAAAACTATGAAAATGAGATCTCTCGAACTCTAAAGCATTCAAAAATAATTTCAGTGGCTGGAATTCATTGTAATTTCCATGGCACAGAGAGAAAATCCAGAGCAGAAAATGCAAAAGTGAAATGAAATATTTTCTGCTGACTGCACTCAGTGGTGGAATAATGAAATATTCAGCCAAATAAAAAACTGACAGACAGTCTCCAAACTAAATTTTGGACCCTACCCATCCTGTGCTGGCTGCGTTCACAGGATTTAAAACACACAAGTGAAATTAACTGCACTTTTAGTCCTCATATTAAAGAGTATGCTTGATTTTTTTCCATGGGAGTCTAATGCCTGGTGGAGACAAGAGGCATCTTCTGCTGACTCCAGCAAACATTATCTTTCTTCTTTTCATTGCTAATGCTTTCCCATCTTGAAACACAGAGTGAAGAAGATAAAGTCAAGAAAGGAGCAGAAAAGTACAAATGCTACTGAAGACAGCTGGTCTGCTGTATTTTAGCAATACACCAAATAACCTTGTGGGATTTGTGGTCAAATGCTTTTTCTCTTTGCTTGTTGACAGAATGCCCTACAGAATCCCTTTGTGCAGGTTTTTATCAAGATGATGGTTGATTTGGATGCAGTTGAATTGCTGAGTCAAATAAACAAGCTTGGTAAGTTGTTTCATGTACCCTACCTTTGTGTTTGTACTTAAGGTCTGGGAGCTCCAGAGTCATCAAACCATAGTCATCCTCCAGTCCTGCTCTCTCTGGCCAGTATTGGAGATGAGACAGTCTCAGATGTGATTCTAAACCTTGTGGTTTGTCTATGGGAAAAGACTCTTAGAAAGCAGAGGGCTTGTGTGAGATGTTTCTCCTGAGAGCCATAGGAATGGTAGAATGGGAATCTCTGCAGCTGATTGTGGCCACTGGAGGACACTGTTTAGCCATAATTATCACTTCAAATGAGCTACCTGGGACTCTGATGGGAAATGCTGAGCTCACTTGCATCGCATCAGGGTTTCACTGAAAAGTTTTCCAGAGCAGGGAAGGAAGAGATGAGCCCATGCTGGTGAAGCCAGGAGCATCATTATAAAATATCCCCTAATGCCATTTGCTGTTTTCTGATGGTCTTGAGTGGTCTTTCAAGTTGAGAATTGCTGATCTGCACTGTGGGAATCAGTGCTACCAGCACTGGTGGATGTGTTACCTGTTAGTGCACAGTATGGTGCTCACAGCCCCCCCTGGCTGGTCTCATTGCCCCTGCTCACTTTTCAGCGTGTCCATACATCTCAACATAAATCTGATCTATGCCAGAAAAACCTAGCATGAGCCAAAAGTAGTTTTAATCTGTTAAAGTCCAAACAATGTGAACATGCTGTTCATGATGACCCCTGTGTTGTTTTATGAGTAGCATCTCCTATCTGAACTCCCCATAAAATCATCGTGCCTGCAGCAGCTGTTCCATATTAGTTACGCTGCGTTATGCAGTCACCTTTTAAAACAGCCAGCAAACAGCAGTATCTTTATTAAACTTCATTATCAGGTTTAGTACACACATCAGCACAACAGACATAACTTTCTCTTGATATGCTTGGATAATGCCCATTCTCCCCTGAGACAGAGCAGTTCAGCAGACGTGATTACATCAAAAACCATAAGATGCAGAATGAATAGTCAGCATCATATGCAGGTCTAGAAACCCAGCAGGTTAGTGGCAACTTCTGATTTGGGATGGCTGTCACATCACATCGCTGGCATCCTCCCAAAGGCAAACTCATGAGCATATTACAAATGATTAACATAAAAATTGGGTCAACAACATGCCTTCATTGCACCGCAAAGTGCAGAAATGTGTTTGTTAATGTTACGTGTGTGATGTCTTTTCTTCCTTCCTGGTGTCATTGTTGGTATAAAGAGCAGGATGATTTGATGGATTTTTTTTTATTATTATTATTTTTATTTTTTTGCTATGTGTACTGATGCTGTTGGCCTTATTTGTGTTTATTTTCTAGATGATATTCGGCTGGAATTACAGAACAACACTGACATTGTTGATCAGCTGAACACATTAGCTACCCTTGCAGTAAATGTGTCCTCCTGTGTCTCATTTAATCGCATTCGGGCAGTCAAAACCTTAGAGGAAATGGAAAAGATGGCTAAAGAACTCTTCCTAAAGAACGAACTGTTTGCAAGTATGTGGCAGAGTCTCAAGTCTCCCTGTCAATTGAAGTTAGCTTGGTACAGAGTGCAAGCACAGCCTATGAGGCTTGGCTTTCCACCAGTGACTGTTATGGGCACAGCTCCCACCACACAGCAGTCAGTTTTCACCTAGAGATCTGGGAACTGCACGCTCAGATTTCCTTGTGGCAGTGTTTTTATGCTGTCCTGTATATACCTTCTCTTGTCTGTAAAGAAAGCCTTTTGTCATCTGGCATTTTCTCTGGGTTAATTCTCAGTGGAAATAAGTTCCTCTGCCCTTTGCAGGTCTTTGTGACAGAGTTGCCTTCTCTCAGGCCTGCAAAGGGAAAAGATGCTTTATTGAAAAAGAGACAGTTGAATGTATTAGATGATTGTAAAGATCTTAAGATGCTCCAGTCCTACACTGCAGTATCATCATGAATCTTTCCAGTCATACCTTTAACATTTGTGGGATTGGACTGCAGCTTCAAATCAAACTGCAGGGAATAAGAACTTAGACTAATTTGAATGATGGGATGTGTCTTAGTTACTGAAGAATGCACAGAACTCCACAGTTAGGATTTCTTTGTAAGTCCTGTGACCTGCTGGTCTTACACCTCATAATTAAGTGTAGGTATAAACTTTTTCTGTTCTTTGAACTTCAGGCCCTGATAATATTTGTCTATTCCCATAAAAAAAGGTTTTCCTCTATGTTTGTCCTCCATTCCATTGTATTTACAGCATGCAGTTTCCTAGCAGGACTTTGTAAAGCTTTTATTTTCCCACATGTTTCTCAGCTTTGCAGGAGTTCGTGCACACAAAAATATGTGTATAGGCCATGAACCATTGTCAGTGCCATGCTCCTGAGGTGTGTATTTTACATCACCACTATGTGAGCTCTGTTGGTGGAGTACAGGTGGGCATGTTCATGAGAAGTGCATGCGATAAGGGACATACCCAACAGATTTGTGACAGTCCATGTTAACAGCAGGGTTTTTCCAACACAGCTGGTTATTTTGAGAGCCTTTCCTTTTTGAATGCTCAATAGGAAAAGATGTGGAGGCTTGGAGTATAGTTAGCACCCAGAATCATCAACCATATTTGGAAGTATAAGGAGCTGCAGTGATGCTTGATTTCCAGTACCAGACCCTTGGTAGTGAATGTTAATAGCCTGCCCACCTGAGCATTATTTGTGCTGCAAAGAAATGGGATGATGGACTGTAATGTAGACAAGACTTATAAAGATGAGAAGTTCCTACGTATCTGTGTGTACTGCTCCAACTCTGTCAACTCTGAAGAAAAACCTTTTCTTTCTCTCCCAAGGTATCATTTTCAGGCTGCCATCAAGCTGGAGCAGCCCAGCCCGTGGGGCTTTGGCCCTTCCTCCTGTGCTCAACTACACCATCAGAATGAGCAGCAGGATCACACAGACCACCAACAGGATCAGGGAGCGCATCTGGACTGTGGGACCACACAACTCCACCTCTCAGAGCCAGATCTACAGCCGGGCATTTATCTACATCCAGGACAGCATTGAAAGAGCCATTATTCAGCTGCAGACTGGCAAGAAGCTAGAGGAAATAGCTGTTCAAGTCCAGGCCATGCCTTACCCCTGCTACAATAAGGATATGTAAGTTTGTGGGGTTTTTGTCTTCCTATAAAATTTGCTGTCCTTCTTTTACTATGAAAGGTAGAAATGAGACTGGGTTTGGCAGGACTTGGGTTAAATATGAGCCTTGGTTTGTTCTGCAGGTGTTTACATGCAGACAGTGCAGCAGAACTTAGAAAATATATTTATTGGGAAAAAAAGCCCCTAGGTTTATGAGCTTTGTTCCTACAGATTGCTATCCAGCTGTTCCGTTTGTTATTCATTCCACTGATTCCAGCTAATGTTCAGTGTATAGTGAATAGTTCTCCATACAGGTGCCTCTCTCACAGATGCTTTAAGAAGGATAAGAGTGTGAAATTGTACCATTCATTGCCACTGTAATGAGGGAGGACAGAAAAGCTTTTGATGAGCCAAGTTGTTAGGATTAACAGCCTGTTATACTGAGCAGTGCAGCATGAACTGTGTATGGACCAAAATAAGTTTTGAATGGTAAAGCAGATCAAAAAGTTTTGGATCATCTTCCTTTCCACTCATCTTGAGCCAGATCTGAAGCTAATATAAACCATGTCTCTGCCAACTGCAACAGAGAGAAGCCAATCTCTCACAGCTGAGCACTGGTCCCTCTGGCAAGGAAATTATGGTTGGTGTTGGAAAGCTGGCATCACGGAACATCCTCAGAGTTATTACCCTGAGCACAGCTGGTGGCCAAGCAGAGTGGAAAACATAGGAAAATGATTTCATGTCCATCAGCAGGCTCTGAAGGATGTTCAGCAAGTAATATTAGTAGACTGGGCAGACAATCCACAATACGAGGGTCTTTCTTAGACCAAGAGTACAGAATGGACACAGGAGCTTTGCATACCTACTGCATGAACTAAAAAGATGATCTGGGAGCTACAACAGACCTATTAAAATCTCGTGTCAGCCTGTCACTTGACAGCTGGAAACTCATCATCTCTCCTTAACATAAACGCGTGCAAAGTGCCTGCAAGTATGCAAGCAGGTGAGCAGTCAAACCAGGTGTCAGCTTCCAGCAAATGTGTGGATTATTGCTGTGAGATAGTTTTGCACAATGATTAACTGGCTGCTGGAGGCATTTAACTGCAGTTATCTGTTCTTTTGCTTTTTCTTGGGCTGCTGAGAGAACAGCTTGCCTTTGAGTGTCCCTCCCCACCCTGGGTTCAGAGGGTCATGAGATGCTCAATTATTAGAATACCTAAAGGCTTTCTATTTCCATCCAGTAGAATTCATCAGAAAATGGCTGTTTATTGATTGTTATCACATAGTTAAAATCCTGTAGAGAAATGGAGTGAACTTATATACCACCTCACTGAAGGTATAGGAATTCTGGATTTTTAATGGCCTGGAGATCATGCACAAAGTGATAATGAAAAACAACCAAACAAGAAGCAAACAAAACAAAAAAAGCCCTTCCCCAACAACAACAACAACAGAAGAACCAAAAGAACAAACTAAGAAAGAAGAGACTGAAATGCCTTTTCATTGTTCTATATAAATATTATGACCTTGTTTGCTCAGAAGGAAGAAAAATTTCTTGTAAGTGCTGAGTTTTGGAAACTTTTTGACATTATGAGTTAAAAATGTAATTAAAAAACCAATCATACTGGTTTCCTACTGCTGTGGTACATGAAACTTTTCCTAAGAATTATGCTGTTGGGTTTTTTTAAGCCAGCTTTAGAAAGAAGGGAGGAAAGCGTGAACCCTGTGGATACAATGAAGTGAATCTCCTACAACAGAAACTTGCTTTCCATCACAAAAGGAGAAGTTTACTTTTGGCCACTGTTGCACCTTCTCTCAGCACACAACTGGCATGGGAGGAAGGTTGTAAGGAGGAGAAACCAAGAATTGTGAAGCCTGTGTGGTAGATATGGCTCTATAATAACCATCCTCTGGAGTAATAGGAGAGACACTCCAAGGAGAAGCATTGATATCCAACCTCAGACACAGGGAAATACAGCCTGATAACAAAATCAGGCCATTGTATCTATTGACAGGATGGCTGACTGCTGTGGTGTTTCCAAGTGGGATGCACCCACCAGAGTCAGGAGATGCTACTGCTGGTTTCTGCTCTTGCCAGAGGTGCTGCTGGGCAAAACTGTTTCAGAACCAGGCTGGAAAAATCCCTATGTTTTCTAATATATATATATATTTTTTTTTTTTAACAGTGCAGGAGTCTCCTAATAGAATCTTCAGTGCAACAGCAAAGCAGTCTTTTTTTGTAATTATTAATTATACTCCCTGAAAAAAGTCATTCTGTATAAAGCGTTAATCCTTAAAACATTTTACATTCAACTAAAGCCTGCATTTGCCTTTTACAGGTTCTTAACCAGCGTGACCTACTCTCTTCCATTTGCTCTGATGGCTGCCTGGGTGCTGTTTATAGCTGATTTTGTTAAAACTCTTGTTCAAGAGAAAGATCTGAGGCTTTATGAGGTATGCTGAAACTTTCTGGGGCGTGCAAAATTATAAACAAGTTTTCCTTATTAGTGGGTAGTAGGTCTCATGTGCAACATTAAATGGAGCAAAACAAACATTAAGGAAAATAATATTGCAAATACCTATTGTTTGACCTGCAGCTTTCGAGTTGTGACATTGTAGGCAATTTCAAAACTATAGAAATGCAGGGCGTTTGCCCTTCAAGTGGTGAGAATATTGCTTTGCTGTTCTGAACACTGGAAAAATGGGGACCTTACAAAATTACAAGTTTTCTGAAGATTTAAAGCCCCCTGAAAATTGACTTTGAGTCATACCTACTGAGAACAAAGACATGGAGAGTGACTTACTTCCTATCCTTGAAGTTATTATAATTAACATTTCAGAAGGTGCTACATATTACATCAGCTCCTCTGAAGTGAAGTTCTTCGTTCAGGTTGCCTATTGGAATAGAAATCACATGGAGACATAGGGAATTTATTAAATTAGCTCACGTTTTCAGTGTGAACACAGTCAATGGAGATGAACAGCAGAGAACTTTCTGGGAGGCTAAGCTTCAGCAAGCAATAAAGCTCAGGCAGATTTGTTTGTTCTCTGGTACCATGGAAACAAACACTGAATCACCAAAGAAGTATATCCAAGAAAGAGCACCCTGTGAACTGCAATGAGATTGACAATAAGAGTGTCCAGCTGACAGTCCCTGAATATTGTTTTGGGAACACACTTTCATTGCCTCTGTGATCCAAGGTGTCAGTAATCTTTCAGCTGTGTAATCTGCAACAAGACACCAGCATCTCTCATTTCTTTTGGATTTGGCAAGGCAAATTCTTGTGACTTGATCATCAGCTAATATAAATTAATATTACTTCCATATAAATATGCAAGTGTATCTATTATTTGTTGCTGGGGGGATGTGTATGAAGTGGTTCACCAGCTGAACCAAATGGTACATTTGGCTTCAGCTGTACTTAAGAGTATTTACACTCAGGCCACTGAGTTGAACAGCGTTATCTAAGACAAATAAAGTAGCCAAGATGCTTTAGAAAAGTAGCAGATGTAAGTCCAGCATCTGCTTTGAAACTTGTGGGTTGGGTCACATGATGCTTGCAGATCCTGCCTATGCTGTTCCTTTCCAACGGGCTCCTTGCAAACCAAGAGCATTCCAGAAATGTGAGTGCATGGTTTCTCTCTGGTTATCAGCCTGGCAGTATGCTGAAGTATGAGAGAGCATATTTTGTTTGTGTGCCCTATCCAGACACTGAAAAAAAGAAAAATGAAAGATCTCTTAGTAAACAGTTATAATTT